>OX465557.1:11097500-13597500 GCA_950022955.1 Xestia ashworthii
CAAGAAGCGTCGAGCGGTGGTGTGACGCGGGCGAGGTAAGAGTCGAGAGAGCAAGAGTCGAGGAAGGACTTTGACCGTGAAAAATAAGCTCGTTAAGTTGGAAAAGTTGTTTAGCGTACAGAAAAACAATCAATGAAAAGAATCGGTTTTCTGTATGCTAATAATGCTATGTGGTTGAAAAACTCTTATTTTAGCTTGTATTCCTAATTCTTTTGTTGACTGTACCTACCTTCAGGCATGTGACTGAACATATCCAGAGCCAGGTTGTCCTGTCAGTTCAAACATTTCTCAGTTTCATATTTGTATCAGACATGCATCGGTGAACAATTCAGTGGCGGATTGTCGCACGAAATAGCAGGTAAATTCGTTAGCATGAATATACCTCGGACGATCGGAATGCCCGTCCATGTTTGACTGCAGTTATGCTCCAATTCAACGCAATATTTTTGTTTTGAACCTCTAAAAATCAAACGAAATAATCATCTGTGGTAAACTTGGTTTTTTAACCAAAAGAATTATATTATTCGAATAAAAAAATCTGGTGAATTGAACTAAATTACATTTTATAGAGCGGCTACAGGTTTAAACTGTTTTTAATTTTAATTAAATCAATGACCCGAGATTCAAGCTTTGAATGAACATTGTGCAGTCGTATAGCAATTTTCTTCTGCTTTTCAATTTTCATTCTATGTACTATTTACTACATACAATGGAAAACACGAACAATTAACCATCGCTTGTATTAAATTAACTACGCGCACTGCCTAACTAGTGAATTCGTTACGCAAATTGACCGCAACCTACAACAACATCTGAATAGAAATCACCTATTTATCTGATAGCCGAATTAGAATGAAGTGATATGAGTTTTTATTGCCTGAGTGAGAGCTTGGCACTTGTTTATTGCTTTCTAGCGGGGTTTAGTTTTAAATGAACAGATTAAACAACTACAACAACACAACAACTAACAACTATGGCATTATGTTTGCCTCTGTACTTTGTACTTGAAGTGTAAAGCGAGAATTTACTTTTTTTAAAACACCATGTAGTCCGGTCAAAATAGACATTCAAGGCTACATTAATGCGCACCCAGCTAAAAATTGGCATGAATGTTGGGAACCCTATTACACACAATTTGTCAATTATCCACATGAATCTAACTTGTGGAAAAAAAAATATTCAAGGTCAAATGTTGCAAAAATCGGTTTTTTGAGTTTTCCAGCTAAACGGTGAGTTTTATCATAAAAATAGGTGAGACTAAAATTGTAGATCAGATAATTATCTATAAAACTGTCTAAATACTTTTTTCCTAAGAGCCACCGCGGATGAGTGTTTCATTTCCCTACATAACATCATTGATAAATGATATTTATTCAGTAAGTAGGTTTTCTCAAACACTTTTACACGTCATTAGTTTCCCGTGTAAGCAAACAAACAGACCTTCTCTTCATACATTTTAAGAAAACATAGCTACGTAAAATAAAAATAGCTGATATAGCCTTACTTAAGATTATGTTAGAAGAAAAAGGTTGTCTGGCAGAGTTCACTGACCGTGCTTCGCAAAACATTTTTCTAAAATAAAAAATAAACCTGTCTTATGTGACAGGTTTATATCAAAGAGTATTCTTAACTTTAACGTCATACATTTAAAGGCTATTACAATACAGCAACTGAGCTGCAGGTACTAAGAATTATTAAGTAGGTGTAATTGATAGTCAAGTAGGTGCTTTAATAGTGGACTGTCGAGTATCGTGTGACGTATCAGATTTTGATTGGCCGACGGTATAGGCAGGTGAATACAATTCCGACCTACCGTGTTTCAAAGCCAGAGCACTCAACAACGGATCACTGATTCCACTTATATGAAACCGAGTAGGTGTTTCAAATAATAAATTGATGGAACTCTTGTCAGACAGTTGACCTGGTGAAGGTTGCGGGAATCCGTTGGTTGCGAGTCGCACGGGACCGGTCAATGTGGCGACACTTGGGGGAGGCCTATGTCCAGCAGTGGACGTCTTTCGGCTGAAATAATGTTGAATGATGATGTCAACGTGTCGACACACCTATGCATGTCGCGAAATATTCAAGTCTGAACAAAAAAATCTTAAACTAAAAGTGGCACAACATGTTTTCGTGTTGTGCGTAACATGTTTTAGGTAAGTATAAACTGTTAGTTATTATAGGTTTTCTTAAAAACGATTTTCTTTATGTTTTCTTAACTTAGAAAATAAACTTTGAGGCGCCTATAAAGTTAAAATTAAGTATTCATTAAGAGTGGCGACGATATCGATTGCTTTGACATTAAAAGTTAAGTTGCAGCAGTTAATATTATTAAAACAAAAAGTAATTTAGCCTGTTTGTTAATTTTATCCAAGTCAATACACGGGCCGTTAAGAAATATGCATGTACGCCTCATTATCAGGGCTCGGCCTAGCTGAACGAATTTGGAAAGAATTTGACCTGTTTTAGGACCATCATCATCATCATATCAGCACGGAATCACCCACTGCTGGGTATAGGCCTCCCCTTTCTTCCGCCACACTTCCCAGTTCTGTGCCTCCCTGATCCAGGTGTTCCCCGCGACCCTGACAATATCGTCAACCCAACGAGCTTTAGGACGGCCCTGGTTTCTTTGACCAAACTTAGGCCACCACTCGGTCAAAGCCTTGCTCCATCGACCATCTCCTCGTCTAGCCAGATGTCCTGCCCATGTCCACTTCAGCCGCACCGCCCGGTCCACAACGTCGTCGTAGACTTTCGTCCAACGACGGATTTCGGTGTTACGCACTCGATCTAAGAGGGTTATGCCGAGCATGGCCCGCTCCTTGGCCCTTTGTGCCACTGTCTTCTTTGTGAGTGTCCATGTCTCGGCACCTTAAGTCATTGTTGGCAGGACGCATTTTGGATCGAAAAATATATTCGAGTTTACCAAATGCCGCCCATCCGAGTAATGATAGAGTAGTTTTAGGATAAGGATATTTTTTATTCCAGTAGTAAGTTCCACTGGGATAACATCCGACCTACATGCTGTCAAAGCCATGGGCAAAAGCAACCCGGCTACGTCCCATCTGGTAACTTTCCCATTTCGACGACTAAACAAAATAGCATCGTAAAAGTTCGATTTCGTAACTATTTCGATCTTCGTACCTACATTGAATCCCACTTCGTCAACTTTTGAATATGACGAAGACGGCAGACAAATGTGTTGTCTAAACGTCACAAAACTGATCAAAGGATAGTTCGTCCACAAAACTGGATAATTATCCTTTAACGCCTAATTTTCCTCATAACAACCAGTGACAAGAGTAGGTACTTGCGTGTTTTGTTTGTCCTGAATAATAATATTATAGTTAGGAATTACTTTCAGACGGTAAACAATAAATAATCCTTTGTGTGAACAACTAACAAACAACTTACCGCTTCAAATGAATAATGTTGATATTTAAAAGAGAAAACTTTGTATGTTCAAAGGATTCAGTAAAGCATCTAACACGTGTACAATTTACTTTTAAATTATGTTTGACAATAAAGATCACAAAGAAGCAAGTAGACATCTCCGTTTTCTCAAAATTCTGTTGAAACGAGGTAACTACCAACTCTCAAATGTAGACAGTTTTGTTTACAAACACGTTTATAATTATGTTACATCTCATTATCATGACAGTATTTGACAAAGGGTCAGACAGAGGTGTGTAAGTACGAGTATCAACACATAATTACTTGTTGTTAGTTATCTTACTTCTAACATAAATACGAAAGTTTTGATGGATGTTTGTTACTCAATCACACCAGAAGGGCCGAACGGATCTGGATGAAATTCTGCACACTAGTTCTCGAGGAACGAACGGCTATTTACCACGCAACCTTGAGAAGCCTTGCGGTGGTTGAAACCGCGGGATACAACTAGTGCGATATAATATGTGCGATCGTATGTCCGACGAACTGTGGGCCAAAATAACCACGATGTGAAGCCTTGACACAGCCAGAAGGCGACGCGGTAGACCTCGCAAAAGGTGGCAGGACGAACTGGACAAAACCAACGACCAGTAGTCCACATTGGCCCTGGATAGAAGAATTTGGAAGTCATGAGGAGAGGCCTTTGCCCAGTAATAGGATGAAACAGCAATAACTAAAATAATTCATGCGTACTTGCCTTATACGTATATGCAGTAGATAGATACTGTACAAAGCCACATGCATGTTGTAGGAAGTAGTTCTGTGTAAGCCGATGTTCGGTGTCCGACTCCGGCTCACAGCGCACCGCTCGCTGGCGTCGTCTGTGGGCCGCCACGGCTGCACCCCGTCAGCGGTTGCTCTTGAAAACTACAAGTAATTAAACTTGCTACTCAACTATTATCTGTATACTCCTCCGAGTCAGAAACTTCGCCGTGTTTCGGGATGTGAAACTTTTCTTGTTGAAATTAACCCTTACTTTAATCCAAAAATCTTGGCGAAATCCTTTCATTTTCCAACTTCTCCGTGAAACGCTAGTTTGTAGTTCTAGCTTCGTTCCGTTATTATAATATGGGTTCTGAGTTATTTTGTCGTGAACAGCACGCATGAGGTATTAATTGAACTATTGATGTTTACGTCATTAGATAATGACGCAATAGACAAGACAAATTGATACGGACGCGTTACGTGATAAATCACACCGTGAAGCAATATCTGTGTAATTATGAAAATATGGGCAAACACTCTTAATTAGAAGATAAATTTCACGAGTGCCTACATCTACTCGTTTGCGATGCGAGGCTCAGTTAACTCGCGCGGTAGGAAATTGAACATAACTCATTTTGAATTATCCGATTTCATAACAAGATGAATACTCAGTTCGAATTAATTTTGAACCAAATAACATGATATATCACGCAAACATTTGCTCAATGCTTCACTTCTTCGCAGAGTTCCGAGTTCTAAGATGTGAGAATATGAGATACTTCATAACACGACACATATTTATGCAAAATTCAATAAATGCTTCTGGGTTTAATACCCTCCGCAAGTTATAGGGGAAAAACGAAAAGTGATCTTTCAAAAGTAATTGCCATTTCTGGTAATACGGCTTAGCTTTCAGATGTTTTTCCAAGAAAATTGAGTCACTCTAAAATAAATTCAATTTCACTTATCCAATCGGCAAAGTCCAGGTTTTTGAGGGGTCCTGGACTTTCTAAATTGAAGAGAAACTTATTAAAGCGGCTTTTTACGCTTTTGCTTTTGAGAATTAACAATATTATTTGATTTCCGTGTAAATGTTGAGTTGTGAGCCCCCCGCTCTAGACGTAATTTTTATGGTAGAAGTAATGACTCTCTGAACTTTTGACGACCCGAATGGCGCAGCGGTAGTGAAGCTGCCTTACGTTCTTAGGGTCCCGGGTTCGAATCCCGGTAGGAGCAAATGTTTGTGTGATGAGCATGTACACTTGTGTCCGAGTCATGGATGTTTAAATGCATAATAAGTATGTATTTACAAACAAAAAGTACCTATATAACCTATATATGTAGTATATCAACTGTCTGGTGTCCATGACACGAGCCTTGCTTAGTGTGGCACTAGATGGCGCTGTGTGTAATGTCCAGCGATATTTATTTAATGGGCCTTTTTGTTCCCACTAGTCCTACGATGTAAGGTGATATAAAATCGTAGAAGTTCTACCGTAGAACTGTGTAATAGAACTAGTGGGAATGATCCATCTTGTCTGTGGGCATCTAGGGGTTAAATTGTGAGGCAATGTTAGGTTTATTCGTTTACAGTTGATTGGCCCCGTCGATTGATCTGGTATTTACATTTGTAGACTGAGGTCCTGGTTCAATTTCTAGGTCAGGCAAAGTATTATTGGGTTTCTCCATGAGTAATTTCTCAGTGACAACCACGGAGTCTGGATTTGCGAACGGTTGATGGCAATAAGCTCGCTCCCTATGACATGAGACAAACAACTGGTGAAATATGGGTGTACTTTTAGGTACACCTATGCCTAACCCTTTAGGGGTTAATTCGCCTGTAAAGGTGTGATGTTATGTTACGTATGTTTCATTCACCGGTTTTCAGAATTACACAAACATACAAATGTAGTCGCAACACAAGCTTTAAGCCATAACTTTACTACATACTAGTACACTACATTACTCGCAGCACATTCGATTTGGGCATATCAAACGGCATATTCTAGTAAATTATGATACTCGAATGCACTGGTCCCATGATACGTAACAATCTAATTACAATTACGGACATACATACCAGCTTTGAGCGGATTTTCCGCTAATTTTCTTCACAGGCGTGTAGTTGCATCCAAGTGCTTAGTGACACATGGTTTAAACGATTAGAACACGCAACTCCGCAACAGAGTGGAAAGCTGTGGACACATGTAACGAGAAGGAGATTCTTGAAATCTAGGCTATGTACTAAGGTCTAGAACACAGAGATGTGTCTTGAGCTATCTGAGATCCCGTCTTGCAATCTTAGTCTAAGGATAGTGAAAACTTGGGAAGGTTTTATTTATGTTTGTTTGATGTTTCTTTGTGGTTGTGTATTCCGGGCTTAGTTCATTAGGTTTTGCTTTGTTTTATAGATCTAGATATCATTGTACACGTTTTTATGTTGGTGGTAAAAGGGTTAAGCGAAATACGCCTTTATTTTAGATATTTTTGAATTGATGTTCATCTTGTTGCATTGAATTTAAATACTCGTAGTTACAACAAATGTTATATATGAATTTAAGAGTTATGGAATATCTAGATAGTGTAATTATTGATAGACGGACAGATCTGTCCAATATCTTGGCTTTTTGAGTTGACCGTAAAGTAATGCATCTTATTGAAATTTGTCTTTGAACGCGTATTTCTGCTAACCCTACAATCTCTTTTAAAACCTCCAGTGAATCCAAATCAAGAAATAGAGGGAAAACCGACCGAACCCACAACATTATGTAGCATTTGCAGTAATAAATCATGTGATGATCCTCATCTTGTCAGTTACAGAAAAGTAGTCGTATCATCCCTTCTCATTTAGCGTAATGTGGATAGTACAAAATCCTGTACGTCTTTATTCTTTAGTAGGCGCCCCACGTAGGCCGTTGGATCGTAAAATCCTTTTGCCCCAAAACGGCCCTGAATAACACACAACTAGATCACAGATAAGGACTTATATCACAATATGCTGTTAGTTTTTGTTACATGGATTACAAATCTTGTATACTGAATCGGAATTCTCATCATTCCCCTTTGTGAATCGTGTTTAAAATCGCTCCACCTATTCAACATTGAATTCTTTTGTGCAGATGTGAATTGATTGAAATGTAAACATTTTTAGAGCGCCGTGCTTCAAAAGGAAAAGAAATCGTAAAAGATCACTCACACGTCCGCTGTCAAAAATGTTTGATGTAAAAGCCTGCATAATTTATATTTGAACATGTTTGAGTTAGATTCATGGGGTGGCTTTGCGATAATCTTTGAGTTTTGAGAAAAACACATTATGAGAGCTTGGAAAATTGTGTGTAAGGAAAAATGAAAGAAAGAAAGAAAGAAAACATATTTATTCTTTTTTTTAAATGAATTACTTGTTTATAGAATTTACATGTTCTAAATAAATAAATAAAAACCGGTCAATTTTCCCCCCTAAGGGGGATTCTCTAAAGGGGGAATAGTGGAATAAGCCGTGCTGTAAGACGGCTTATTCCTCAAATCCCCCATAAAAGTCCTCCTAAGGGCTAAAAGTGGAATGTAAAAAGAAAAGTCCAGAATTCCCCCCTGATAATCCCCCTTAAGGGGGAAAACTGGAATCGAAAAAATACTTATTCTACAAATCCCCCCTTGAAGGTGCCTCCGAGGGGAAAAACTGGAATGTAAAAAAAAGAGGTCTAGAATTCCCCCCTGAGGTCCCTTAAAGCCTTCAAAATTTATCTAAGGAGTGCCTCTGCTACCAGTGCTGGGTAACAGTTTGTTCACTGGTGGTCGTTGCCAAAATATTTACCGCAGGTGGCGACAGATATTTTACTAAGATAACCTAGAATGCAGGAGCGAGCGAAGCGAACTTAGGATTAATTTTGTATTTATTTTTCTTTTGCGAGGTAAAAGAAGTCACTAATGGTCCGCTCCACTTACGTTGAAAACCGGGCTATAAGGAGGTGTAATTTCTTTGTATGGGACTGATTATAGGTAGTGATAGGGATATTCGATTGCTGGTTTTTTGTTCTGTGCTTCTTGCCAAATTTTATGATTCTAGGTCCACGGGAAATACCCTATAGGTTTTGATTCTCTTATGATTTCGCAAATAAGTGACATTAACGGTCATAAGGTTTTACTGCTCTAAGAAGTAGTAGACTTAAGTATTCGATATTAATAACAGATCCTTTCACGCGTTCCTGAGAAAAAGGGTATTGACAGATAGGCGGACGGACAACAAAGTGATCCTATCATCATCATCTGCCTAGCCTTTTCCCAACTATGTTGGGGTCGGCTTCCAGTCTAACTGGATGCTGCTGAGTAGGTACCATTATTTTACATGGAGCGACCTCCACAACCCATTTAGTATTAAGAGTATTGACAGACGGACAACAAAGTGATCCTCGGTTTTGACGACATTATGTACGGAACCCTAAAAAGGATAAATGTAAGTTCATTCCACACCTCGACATAGATACCGGTACTATCAGAACTAAGCTTATGTGTCTCAGTTCCCTCAGTAGGATCTCCTCGCAACAAGTACATCACGTAGTTCATAGGATTTCATTTTAGTGTCGCATACGTTTTCGATTTCGAGCTGCTTACTGCCGAAGGTGAAATCCATGTGACAGATGGAATACCAAAGATGGGATAGGTCTATTTCGTGTTAGTGGGTACATAACATCACGCTTGAAATCCCCGAAGGGTTAGGCAGAGGTGTACCAATAGTACACCTACTTTTCTCCAGATGTGTTTAAGAGTCCTATTACAATGTTTTGCAAATTTTTGATTTTTACGTCGTGGATCAAATTATTTCGATCGACATACACGAGTGGATTGATATTGACGAAAATGTTGTGTCCAGACTCCAGGTCCTTCCTCGTCCAGCGCTCGCGTCAGAATGACTTAAACTGAGGAGCGAGCTGAATTGATGCAGAATTTAGAGGGTTTTAATTTTATTTATTGTAACGTTGTCTTATTATACTGACAAACGAAAACTAATGAAACGTATTCATTGACGATCAAAGCTTTATATCATATTAATTTATTTGATAAAATTGAGTTTATTGGAATATATTGGCCGCTGGAATATACCTATTGGCTTAAATTAGGGTTTTTTTACGATTTGTTTTGTGAAAACTCAAGGAATTTAACGAAATTCTAGAACTCCAATAAACAAGTAAAACATTTAACTTATCTTTTAGTAATTTTAGCTTTTATAAGAATTGAATGTAACTATGTGACTTTGAGCGTCAAACTTCCATCGACGACGGTTTTTCTTGCAAATTGAGTTCGTAAAATATTTCTAGTAAATTACACGAAAAGAAAAGTGAAAAAAACTTACAAGAAAGAGAATGGCATTATCGTTATTCATACGCAAATAATTAAAATATCTTACTGCTGCTGAAAATTACAGCGTCAAAAATCATGAATTTGCGTAAAAAGTGTAATAGGAAAGTCCCATGTAATGGGAGCGAGCCTATTGCCATCAACCGGTTGCAAATCCAGACTCCGCGGCTGCTACTGAGAAATTCCTCAAACAAAATGTATGTAATGTAGTGGTTATTGTTTGGTAAAACAAAGAAAAAACATTTACATATATTGTCAAACCTCTTCATAAGAAAGGGGTAAAAACGGATATGAACAACTATCGCCCAGTAACTCTAATCCCAATTCTATCCAAAATATTTGAGAAGGTTATGTGTATCAAAATGGAGAACTTTTTGACAGCATGTGATATTCTTAAAAAAGAACAATTTGGTTTTAGGAAAGGCGGGTCCACTGCGCTAGCATGTTTTACGCTCGTAAAATACGTAGGTAACTGAGAGTTTAAATCAAAAATCTAAAATAAGTTGCGTGTTCCTAGACATGACCAAAGCCTTTGATTTTGTTTGCCATAAAACACTTCTCTCAAAGCTGGAGCATTATGGAATTCGGGGTAAGGCCAACGACTGGATCAAAAGTTACCTTTCTGAAAGAGTACAATGTGTGGAAGTAACAAAAACCTGTAAAAATGAACAAAACACGTTTAGGTCGGTATTTAAACAAAATAATTATGGCACACCGCAGGGAGGTATCTTATCCCCACCACTCTTTCTAATCTACATCAATGATATTGTAGAGGCGATAAGGAAAGATTGCATACTATTTGCTGATGACACGACAATAATGCTTAAGAGTGACACTGACAAAAATTTAGAGAAAGAAATTGTCCAGGCTTTGGACAATGCAATCGGTTGGCTTGAAAAAAATAACTTAAAAATAAATATGACAAAAACAAACATCATACAGTTTCAGACATACAATTCAAACATAAATAAACTTGACATTAATTATAATAATTCTAACCTGACAACTATCGATAATTGTGTATTTTTGGGTATAACGAATGACAAAAACTGCAATTGGAAAGCACACATAGAAAAAATTCTTGCAAAAATAGATCGTTTTATATTTGTCTTAAAAAGAATTAGACAAACGGTAAACCGTGATACTGCATTGCTGGCTTACCATGGTTATGTATCATCCTTACTTAGATACGGGATTATAATATGGGGTAACTCAGTGGATTTTGACAGAGTTTTTAAAGCTCAAAAAAAATGTATTCGAGCAATTTGTGGAGCTCACTTTTTAGACAGCTGTAAGCCACTCTTTTTAAAACTTAAAGTTCTACCTTTGCCGTGTTTATATATTTTTGAAATTTGCGTTTTCGTTAAGCGAAATTACAATTTATTCGAAACGAACACTGACAGGCCAAATGGCCGAACACGGCATAAAGACAGACTTCGGTTGCCACGAATTAAACTTAAATTATTTATGAAAAATGTATACTGCATGTCGATTATTATTTACAATCATTTACCAAATTATTTACAAGATCTACCACTGACATTGTTTAAAAAGATACTTTTCAATTTGCTACTTAGTAAAAAATATTACTCTGTTAAGGAATATTTAGACGACAAGTCAATAGAATCTGAAAGAGTAACTGACATCACTGACTGTGAATATATAATTTGCACGCCATGTTATGGCAGGATATGCTGAAACAAACCTACTGTAACACCTCATGTACCATGTTCTAGCAAATAAATGTTTTGATTTGATTTTGATTTGATTATCATGAATCAGGAGATTGTGTGTTTCTACGAAATTTAGATTTTAGCAGTTTAGTCTACTAGTCAAATATCCGAGCTGGCTAAATTATAATTTGGTTCCGAAAACCCAAATACATTAGTATAATAAATACATCCCTCTCTATGAAATAACCATTTACGGCCATTTTCAATAACTTACTGTTCGGTTTCGGTTGATTTCTGTATGTTTGTCATTTTGCTTACAGATGGTTCGAAACAAAACGTCACAGAAAATCTTTCTTTGATTTTTCTATGAATCAAGTGACATATAGGTGATGTGGATAGGATATTTCAAGCTGACTTTGATTATAAGTAGAAACACCGATAGCTGTGAGGCGTGCCATATTTAACTGACAGTTATACGTATTTGTATTGTAAACGGATTGGTGTCTGCAACTCCACGTCAAAGCGCGTATTTTGCGTATGGGCTATAACCCACCACGCGGGCCCAGTGCGGGTTGGTGGATGTCACATGTCTTCGAATTTTTGGTTCTAGGACATGCCGGTTTCCTCACGATGTTTTCTTCACCGTTTTTGAGAGCAGTGGTGATGATATAAAATACACAAAGTAAATGCGCCTGCCTGGGTTCGTACCCACGACTTACTGTTCGTAAGTCGGGGTCGCCACCACTGGGCCACCGCTGCTCTCTGTTATACGTAAGTAAGTTATAGAAAAGGGCTTAAAGTATTTGATATTGGTATTATTTCTAGATATTTCGTTCTTATAAGGTTCATTGGAACTTCGGTACAAAAACTATTTCACTCAGAAGTAAATCACGTCCATTGTTTTATCGACAAAATAAATAGAGAACTCTAAGCAAGGTGAATGGTTAGTCTTGTACCAGCGTCGCCATCGCACAATTCTTCTAAGACGCACATACAGTCTGTCTCAGTACTCAATACTTTTAAAGCAATACGTGACTGCATGCGTTGCGATAAAATGCTTTTTAGACGTGTGAAAATTGCCATTACTACGGAGTCGAGTTACTGTAAATCACGAACGCGTCATGTGACTTTTATGTTATTGACTTAAGGTTTAAATTACAATGAATGATCACGAAATGCCAAAGAAATGTATCGTTACATGTGTCCTCACGATATCTCAGTTTAGCGAGAAATTCGTTCATACTGAGAAGAAGGACTTCGCATAACAGACATCCTACATGAAACCATCGGTAAATGATTTTCAGTATCAGTATTACTACATTTTATAAAACAAAGTCCTCCACCACGTCTGTCTGTCTGTTCGCGATAAACTCAAAATTACCAAAGGGGTTTTCATGCGATTTTCACCAATAGATACAGTGATTCATGAAGAAGGTTTAGGTGTATAATTTAGCAAGGTTTGTGTAAATAAGTTTGTGTAATGATAATTTTTGGAAGTGTCAGAAAAAGTCTAACCGCCTTGCTCTAGCCGTGCGAAGCCGGCAAGTGTTAAAATGTAAAAAAATTACGAAATAGAAAATTATTCAAAGCAAAAGAGAACAGGCATCTTCCGGGCACACTCGTACCATCATAAACCTCTTGCATTGCTTTCCATCAGGCATGATCAAGGTCAAGAGCAGGATCCTACCGAAATACTCAAATCCAAGGTTAACAAAATCTCCGCGAAAAAGTCCTCATTTTCTCAAAAGCTCAGAAAGAAAGAAACACCAGTGTAAACAATAAAATAAAGCTACTTAAGCTAACTATTTGTTAGAGTAGTTCTTAATACAACGCAGGCGAACGTATTCTACAGAAACCAAATATTCAAATCCAAGGTTAACAAAATACGTCTAACCACAAAAAAAAACTTAATTTTCTCAAAAGCTCAGAAGCAAAGAATCAAAGTATAAACATTAAACTAAAGCTAGTTAAACAAACTATTGTTAGAGTAGTTCTTAATACAACTCAGGCGAACGTACGAGTATCCTACAGAAACGAAAAATTAAAATCCAAGGTTAACAAAATACGTCCACCCGCGAAAAAATCCTTATTTTCTCAAAAGCTCAGAAGGAAAGAATCAACAGTATACACATTAAACTAAAGCTACTTAAACAAACTATTGTTAGAGTAGTTCTTAATACAACGCAGGAGTGGTCGTTATCAATGCTCACGTCGCATTCGCAGCTCTCATTGAGGCACAGCACTGCCAGCATTTCCTGTGAAACCGGCGCCGTATCGCGTCCAGTCTACGTCCACTGGTTCCGCATGAACAAAATTCTGTACATAGTTTGTTCCGATACTGTGCAATAACTTTGTGCATGTACGCCGCAGGATCACTGTGAACTTTTGTAGGCTCTAGTTTAGAGCTAATTAGCTGGTCGTGGTTTTTTAAATGAATTAACTTTTGCTTTGAAAGTTGGAGCAGTTGGGGTTGGATCGGTAACCCAGTACGAACTTTGTGTGCGGTTATAACGTAAGAATTTACCAAATAATTCTTTGGATTGTTGTTTCGATAGACCTAATAAACTGTAGGTACTCGTAGAACCGTCGATAGCAGAAGATCTTGTACCAAATTCTTTTCTTATTATAGTCTTTCTTTTCCCCAATGCTCTTTGACTATGTTGGGGTCCGCTTCCAATCTAACCGGATGCAGTTCAATACTAATATTTTACATGGAGCGACTGCCTATTTATTTATTTATTTATTTATTTATTTATGTACACACAAAATACTTCATAGGACATTACATTAACGATAGAAGAGCACAAAGGTACTGCTTATTTCATAAGAAATCTTTTCCAGCAGACCTGCGAGAGGAAAGTTGGATTAGAAATGTAGACACAGTGTGTAGAAAAACAAAACATTAAAATTTAAATTAAAACCCTTAAAGAAAAATATAGCTATATAAAATAAACGTAAATACATCTATATAAACACGTAAAAATAAATAATGCCTATCTGACTTTCTTTGAGAAAATACTGGGTAATACGATACCTCTTGGTAAGACTGTCAAAGATCTACAATTGACAGCCGGCACCAATGCAACGGCTTAACGTGCTTTCCAAGGCATACGTGAAGCCGTTGCATTGGTATGGGTGGCCACCCATCCACAGACCAACCTACGTAAGTTATGGTAAACGGCTGTAAGTCAGTGTCATAGTCGGGACTTTAAGTTACTGACGGGCTGTTTACGTAGATGTACATGTTACATGTACATCTAAAAACAACAAAAATTCAATCCCTGAACAATATTTCACAATAAAACACACAGGCACGACATTCGCTCCACAGTAATGTACTAATACATTACTGTATATGAATAAAATGCAAAATTTTGGCAACAATATCCGGCCGTAATAAGAGACAAAGCTGAGTGTGCGCGGCGATATTATGCGCATTAATAATATTCACGTTTATGCAGCCAGCATTATTTTATATCAACTAATGCACTGCACTTACTTACAACGTGCAAACAGCTTTGAAAGATGGTACAAGTAATGTACACAATATGTACATGTACGATCACAGTTCAGTGTAGTCAGCCGCGAATGTTAGCGATGTGTCAGATTTTAGAACGTTTTGATGTTGAGTTATTATTGGTGTTGCATTTCTATTTTCGTAAATCCTTTTAACTTTTGTTAAAAAACACACATTAGGGCTTATTCATCAACTGGCGACTGTGAAACTCGCGAGTGCTCGCGACTTGGCACCTTCCAATTTTAATTTATTTTTTTGTCGTCAACTCGCACGCACTTTATAAAGTCAAATGAAAACGGATTGAAATAAATACCTAAAAAATCAAGCTTTGCTCGTTTAATTAGATTATACATTTTGTAAGAAGTTTACGTAGCTGACTGTACATCTGACGATTTGACAACAGCAAAATAATGAAAATCGGAAGGTGTCAACTAGCGAGCAGTCGCGAGTTTCACAGTCGCCAGTTGACGAATAAGCCCACATTAGATACCTAAAAAGTAAGTGCACACAGAAAATAAACAAAAAAAGAAATTAAAATATTTAAAATGTAAACTTAGTCTTCCGATATTTTCAATTATTGTGAGCTTCCAATATTTCGACGCTGTTTCAAGCGCCATGATCACGGGATGACTAGTCATCACGGAAGAAAACCCGTGACATTGTAAGTTTAGTTATAAACCGTGAGAGAGTCTTAAGGGGCCGGCGGAGCATGCGTATTTCATACAAACGTAATACCAAAATTATTTGTAAATCAAACATATTCATAAGGTAGTGTGTATTTATTTCGATTGGATTACAGAATATCTATGTTCCCAAATATATTTTTTGAGAGGACAATGATATGAAGACGAGATATGAGGAATTTAAACTTTCTATAGAAAAATTATTTTTATTATAACTCTTGTTAAAATCAGTGTCCAATCGAAATATATATTTGGGAACATAGATATTCTGTAATCCAATCGAAATAAATACACACTACCTTATGAATATGTTTGAATTACAAATAATTTTGGTATTACGTTTGTATGAAATACGCATGCGACCATTACGTAGTTTTTGCGCGATCCGACCAATTAAACCGCTTTACGACAAATAAAACAATTCACGTCACGATACAAGCCAAAGCCTAAAAATATCAATTTAACTCTAACGATAACAATCAAAAGTAACTGACGTATCAATCACTTGTTAAATAGCTAGATTGTGGTGTTTGGTGAAAAAAAATAACGGATGAACCAGATCAAGTGTGATTTCAGAAATATTGTTTCGTGTCCATGGAGAACGTTATTTACTTATGTACTAAACCTGTGCTAGGTTCTATTTTCACTCCGTTTTCTACGTAATTCTGTTAACTGACTTCCTCCTTGGTCTATTGGTCGCAAGCACGATTGCTGAGAATGTGGCTTTATGTTTGATACCGGGTCGGGCAAAGTGTTATTGGGTTTTTCATCGGGAATTTCTCGGTATCAGCTGCCACTGAGTCGGGATTTGTGCCCAGTAGACGAAGAGTCTCGCGCCTGTTACACGGGACTTGTATTGTATTGTACAACGGGCTGGGGTCCGCAAGTCCACGTCAAAGCGCGTATTTTGCGTATGGGCTATAATCCACCACGCGGGCCCAGTGCGGGTTGGTAGATATCACATGTCTTTGAATTTTTGTTTGGTTCTAGGACATGCCGGTTACCTCACGATGTTTTCCTTCACCGTTTTTCAGAGCAGTGGTGATGAAATAAATTATACAAAGTAATGCGCCTGCCTGGGTTCGAACCCACGACTTACTGTTCGTAAGTCGGGGCCGCCACCACTGGGCCACCGCTGCTCTCATGGGACTTAAACATATTTGGTGAAATGTCGATGTGCTTTATGTTATACCTCTGCCAAACCCTTCGCCCCAACCCATCCCTTCTGTTCGGTCAATACGGGCTAGTCCCTTTCAATAACAAGCTCGGCCTGCCATAGACAATGAGTGTCCTAAAACATCAATTAAAGTTTCATTAATAAAAAGGCCCTCGATTGCTGCCATTGAGGGTGTCAAAATAAAGTTTGGTTTCGCGAGTCAAGTCAGCTCATCAAGCAAAATGATTATAGGTGTCGCCGACGCCGTCTACGCCGCGACGCTTCGTCGGGCTACGACTAGGAGAACTGTTATTATTATTACTGCCGTAACCCTTTCCTTAAGTCGACTTTTACGGCCGCTCCGGATGATTCACAGTTCTTGCTTGTGTTGGTACTTGTCTTATATGACTGTGTTAGCTTGGATGCAGTCGTATACATATTCTAATAAAAAATGTACCAGTATGTGAGTCAAATATTTAGACTTTTAAAAGCATACATCTCTTTGCTTAGATTGAAAAAAAAACCTGTCGCCGGCGTCGCCGCCGAGTACAGAAAATTAACCACATTGGACTTGGTTTATAGTTATCAGTAAAAATTAAACACTAGTAAAAAAACGCGAGTGTGAAACAAGCATTCTGAACCAAGTGAGATAAGAGCCAGTTTTCGAGGAACTTTATTGAAAAGAAAAAACAAACTGCTCCCAACAGTCGAGCTTGTCATTACAAAAATCAATAAGGCTGTTGTAGTCACAATGCTTTATCAATAACTGAAACACGCTACAATGCCCATTTCACTTAATTCAGTAGCAAAAATGTGCAACGAGGAAGTGGGAAAATGTAGCAAGATGAAACTCATTCAGGAATCGAAATCGGTTAAGTGCTAAGTAGGGTGGGGCCCGGGCTGATGTCATTACTTCTTATGTGTTCGTTCGCTCCACACCTAATCTAATCACCTATCTACCTGGAGAGCTTTATCGTTTCATTTCGGATTGGGGGAACTCCAAACTTGTTAAGAGACGCCGACGTTCAGATGTTTTTGGGAGAAATGCATCCTATGTCAAGATTCTTGAAATTGGAACGCTCTTCTTATGAATGCATTTAGTTCAGGAATGTTAGCCGATATTAGGGTCAGTTCAAGAGAGTGCACATTCAGAATATAACTTTGTTACTACACGAAAAGATACGTTTCATTGTGAGAATTCAGAAAACGTTGTACCATGCAGCGCTGGGAATCGAGACGCCGCGCGGCGCAGCACGAAATCATCTGGCATCTCCCAGTACCGTCTCGCCGCGTCGGAACACTTTGAGTCGGGATCGGTTTGTATAATTTTCACGCCTTTTCCCATGGGGTAAGGCAGACACAACGGAACATCATAGCTACTATCCTCACGTCCTACCTTGTGCTACATGGATAACTTCAAACTTTGTCTTTGTCATATGCACTGTCATGAGGTTAATATGGCCATTGTCAACATACATTATTACTAACATTTTGAATGTAAATGATCGTTCGAAAAGGTGACGTGCACCCGCATGAGAAAGGATCTATTTGAACGCTATGTGACCGTCCCTTGTTTTTGAACCTTAGGGCTCATTTCTGGAGACGCGGCGCGTCGGGCGGCGCGTTGCGCGGCGCGTCACGCGGCGCGTCGAGCGTTTTTTCCGTTTACGGAGAGGCGGCGCGTGCAGCGGCCTCAGTACAATTATTGTATAGGGAGACGCGGGACGTGCTGCGACACGTTGCCCGCGGCGTCGCACGCCGCGTCCGACGCGGCGGTGCACGCGGCGTTGTGTCATCATGTCACGTCACGGATGTCAAACAGACATAAGCTCTTTGTGTTTTTCTTCTCGCGAATAAATAAAAATAACAGTCTAATTCGCCTAAGTTTAGTGAATAAATACTTCTGCCAGTGCAACTTACGAATAACATTGTTATCTAGTGTTCATGTGCTGTTTAAATATTAAAAAAAAAACCAGTAAATAACTATAAGTGAACCCCATCAATACACAAGTACCCGAAACCCACAGTTTATAGAAGATAATTTTTCGGGGAACGGTCAACCAACTTGTGGCTTAACGTCGGTATGTGCGGTCCTGTACTCCGTTGCTGTGCTCAACCTATGGTGTTTGTCTGAACTTCTGAAGTTAGAACTATAGAATGAGTAACTTGGAGTTGGATAGTTATTATGGAGACCTTACTGGCTCAACCCGAAGTGTTGCAATCGTCGAATGTGGACCTTACAAACCAGTTGAGCGACATAAACGACCGTGACCAGGACTTGCTCGCAAATGATATCCTTAGATTGAATATCCCAGAGATAAGTGGAGAAAACACCACCCACACTGCCATGTTAGTGGCCGCTAAGATTGGCGTCAAAATTAAAGCGCGCGATTTCGTGAGCGCCGAGCATGTCGGAGGCCGGCGCATCAACGCAACGCAGGCGACGGTGCCGGTGGAGACCCGCCCCCCCTCGTCGTGCGGCTCGCACGTCGCGACCTACGGGACGACCTGGCCGGGGGGAGCGCGAGTGCGTCGAGGCATGATAACAGCGGATCTCGCTCGAGCTGCCGCCGGGCTCTGCAAATAGAAGCGCGCTACATCTACGAGTGCTTAACTAAACTAGGCGTATTTGGCGCAGCCGTGAGACGCAACATAATTATTTCTTTCCATTTTTTGTCTGTGTAGTTTTAAGTTTTTTAATTGTGTAATTAAGTTTTTATTTTTTTCTGTTCTTGTTGTGTGCACTTATGGCATAATTATGCCAAATAAATATGTTTTCTTTATTTCTACCTTTCATCCTATCTTACTCGGTCATAGCAAGCATTAGATTAGAATAGAACGACTATTTTAGACCAACTATCACTGGGGCGAAGTAGCCCAACGGTTTAGTGGCCTCTTTATAAACCTAGGGTCTCAGGTTTGAATTCTAGACAGGTACTCATTTTTTGTCTAAAATAATCACGTTTCGCGAGCAATTTTATACAACTGCTACCTGATAAGTTTCAAAGGAACCGTGATCAAAATTAGGGACATACACAGACAAACTTTTCGGTTTTATAAAATAGCGATGGGCTGATCGTCACGGCTCTTCCTCTATTACGCCGCGCTGTTTACCACGGATCTTGTAGCGTGTGAGTGTTGCCTGCAGTCGACAACGCTGCGGGGCGCACGTGTCGTTGCAGTAGGAGGGAAGGAATACGTGCTGCACATCCACACGAGAAGCATGTTGATTTATTTTAATGATCGATCTCTGATTCGATAAAATCAAGTTGGAATTATCCACATCATCTATGCAAACTCTTTTGATGTTGTGGAAGTCTCAGTATTGTCAATTGTCTGTAAAAAAAAATACAGCATAGAGCATCAAGTAGTCTTTGGTCCCAATGCCAACTCGAGAGCTTTTTAGGGTTCCGTAGCCAAATGGCAAAAAACGGAACCCTTATGGATTAGTCATGTCTGTCTCTGTGTCTGTCCGTCCGTATGTCACAGCCACTATATTCCAAAACTACAAGAACTATGCTGTTGAAACTTGGTAAGTAGAGGTATTCTGTGAACCGCATTAAGATTTTCACACAAAAAACTAGAAAAAAAACAATAAATGATGTGCATTACCATGTAAACTTCCACCGAAAATTGGTTTGAACGAGATCTAGTAAGTAGTTTTTTTTTAATACGTCATAAATCATAAACCGCAATTTACCTTTCATTCAATCAACTCAAATATAAAAATAAAAAAAAAGCGTTATGTTACTTGCTGCTACGGAATCCTTCATGGGCGAGTCCGACTCGCACTTGGCCGCTTTTTTTAGTAACTTCAAACAAAATCTTTTTGATAGACGGCCCCACAACGTTTGTTTTCTCTAAACAGCTAGTTTGTTCTCTATTATCATCACGAAGTTATGATTGGGTAGGTTGTGAACGCTTGTCTCTAATTGGCTAAGCAACGCATAGTAACAATGGCATCATTGGCGCTGGCAATGTGACATTTGACGGGCAGCAAGAATTGTCAAAGTAGACGATTTATGTGAAAAAGAGCAATGAAAGATTTGAATATTTTTGATTATGTATATTTATTTCTTTTGCGTGTGATGTAAATGCATAACAACTACAAAAAATTGTGTGGTCAACCGTTTTTTCTTTAATATCGAACGTAATTCGTATTTCAAAACTAAACAATATTCACGTATGATCTAACACAAATAACAAATGCGTTTTCTCAAAATTTCCACGTGTCTGTACAACCCTGTTATGAGGTTATAATTATGATAGTCAATTAAAAAAAAAAGGTTGCACTGCGAGAGTGGGGTGCATTTTTTATAATTTGGAATGGTTAGGGAATAATTTCGCACGAATTGCTTTAATTGCCAGTATAAAAGTACTATAATAAAATTTATGTGGTTAAGTAAAATATTCATTTATTGCGCTATCGTACACAAATATGACAATTTATATTAACTATTGTAGTGTTTAATAAATGAGTTATGCATTCTGTGGTGGGGGATGCATGTTGGAGGGAGCGCGGGGCGATGCGCCGCGTTCAGTCTAGTCCGAGCAGCCTTAGCGACAGCACGCCTAACCCAGGAATATTGGAAACAGTGTTTTATTGTACAACCCTGAACAAAGACACCACAGTAATATACGGTGGTTTTACTCTAAACCCTAACTAGTGTACGAGTGAATACCACATCTACCTACATTATGAATCTCCGTCTTACGAATTTTCGATCAGGTCACGTGTCCAGACGCGAGTTTAACATTTTTTACCCATCCCAAAAAGTGCACAACGTCGCTAAAGAAGTTTTCACTTCCAAATTATTTGTGAAAACCTATGACAGAAGCAGAGAAAGATCACAAAAACGTTGGATAGAGAAACATTAAGAGTTAAATCAAAAATGATTTGAAAGTTAAACCCCTCGCTCGATAGATGGTATTGTAGTCGGATTAGAAGTACGTAAAACGCATTTAACGAAACCATAGCGGTTTCGTTACCTAGGCAAGATGGTATTTTACTCGATATGAGCTTACAGCAAATATAAATGTTTCATGTCAATGTTAACAGTTTCAAGTGTTGTATTATATTCTTTGCCATTATAGGGACGGACCCTCGTTCAGTGTTTTACGTGGTAGTATACAGCAGGCCGCATACAGCATTTCATAACGTGACGATTTCTACTAAATCGCACTATCTGTAAGACGCGTTAAGAATTTTTTTTCCAAAAAGTACACGTTTATAATTACAAAACATGGCTCATACGACTATGTATAAAACAAATCTGCGACTAAATTTTGAAGGAATTATGTTTTTTCATTTTTTTAATAAATTCGTGATTTATAGCTATGCAATATACAAATAATGCTATATGAACTACGACTGCCTCAAGCACTACGGTTGGATTTATTTTTTCTAGCAGTTCCAAGCGAAAACCATATTATGTTTTTATCTAGTTTAAATCTGTCAAAGTAGAAGAGTATTTTTTTAATGTAGCAAAAGGAAACAAACATATTTTACTTCATATTGTTATCATTTAAAACTAATTTACTTAGTCCATTGGGCATAACATCATCCTCCAAAAACTGGCAGAAGTCTCCATGACATAACGCCGCGTCGCACGCCGCGGGGGACGCCGCGTGCACCGCCGCGTCCAACGCGGCGTCCGACGCTGCATCTCGAGCAAACGCGCGTAAAAACGCTTCTCCGTAAACGCTCTCATACATTGACATATGTTTGAATTTGAAGCGGCCCGCGCCGCCCGACGCGCCGCCCGACGCGCCGCGTCTCCAGAAATGAGCCCTTAGAATAACATATTTATTTTGCAAAGTGCACTTACCAATAACCAATACTAATAACTTTTATAAACACTGAGGTTGTAGCAGCTGAAGTTGGCATTCATAATTGAGAAATAGATAAATAATGAAATAGTGAAGTTGGTTGAAAACATTAGATGTGATGTGGAAATATTAGCTACTGAAACTCAGACGCAAAGTATAATTAATAAACTAACTAAAAACTAAACAACATCGTTCAGAGGCTAACGTCCTGTCTAGAATCTGTTTATTTGTGCACCTACTTAGAAGTGCTAGCCGTTTATGATGTCTTTCAGTACGCAGTAAACGAATGAAGTAGCAAATTCGGCGGATTTTCAGAGCACCATCACCGAAAAATCAGTTTTTCTCTGAATCAATCCCATCTTCCCATCGTATGATAGTCCTTAAAGTCTCATTAAACTCACCATCTACCTAGGCCTTTTCAAAAACTATGCAGCTGAATACCAGTATTTAACATGGAGCGACTGCCTATCTGACCTCTACACCGCGCGTTAGTACTGGGTAATACGATACCCCTTGGTAAGACTGGTTGTCAAAAAGATCAGACAGACGGTTTTTAAATAAAGTCTTACTAAACTGTAGATCATATAATACACTTACTTCCAACCTTCACAATTATTATATCGAAATACAGAACATAGAAATCCCCTTCATTCAACATTTTAAATAGTCTCGAAGCAACGTTTTATTTTACAATTTTACTTGGAAAATGTATTGGAATACTGTACAATAATATTGTCTCACGCAGCCAACTGTATTGAGAGTGTTCGCAGAAAATGTCTAAAGTGGATTTGCTACAGATATGGTTTTTCTAAATATATCCAGACTTACTTATAGAGGAGCGCCCAGCTCCATTTAAATTGTTAGAGAGTTTTGCGACTCACATAAGGGGCGTTTGTACGTTGAAAACAACAGGTTCTAATTAACTTGCATGAGATTCTGCAATTTACGTCGGAATCCTTTATTTTGCTTTCTCTTTTACACTTTAATATTTAAAGCAAACTGAACTCCGGAACGAAAACTTTACGCTTTAAATATTTGTATACTGCTCATTATAACCCTGTAATGACAGTGTGCCGTTTCTATGAAAAGACATGACATATTCTAAGCGAACTCTTCGAGTATTTTGCAATACTCGTGAGAAATGTAATAGGTATGTACCGACAGCATATTTCCTGAGCTCTTTCTGTGTACTTTTAATGGTTTCTTAATACTTTCTCGAGACCATCTTTGTTTGTTCCCCACGTGATGTTTATGTATGCTCAGCTCCAAGCTGTTACTGTAATGTGGACGGAAAGGCCAATTATCTAGAAAAGTGGACCAGAACTTCATAACTTTAAAGGCCACGTGGGCCGCAGCCTCTGGGGGCTCGAAGATGTGGGTTGTGTGGCTCACATCGCCCACGTCTTGTATCTTGTAAATGTGTAGGAAATAGAAACTCTGTGGGAGTATTTATCGTAACGACCATGGTAATGACGGCCAATTACATTGATGTTGGTAGATTTGTCTACCTTAATCGAATTTAATGTAAAAGTTCCATTCTTAACTCAACGAAATAGCCTATATTTTTGTGCTTTACTTGAATATTATAACGTCAGCGACATTATTTCAAAATGTCAAGTACATAACCCGTAGATGGATCGTTATTTAAATTAAGGGCAGCACATAAATTAAATTACCGAGAAAAGTTTTAAATTGCTCAATTTATTTAAAGTATTATCAGGACATGGCCGGGGTATTCACCAGAAGCGTTTGAGGAGCTTTATGTCGTGGTTATAAAGTCGTTAAAATTATGCAGGCTTCCTTTATTACAACGAGTTATTGGTTGGCCTCAAACTACTACAACTTACATTGTATAGCGATAGTGTACCCTATAACGATGTATCAATAGAACCCCAGAATATTATTGTAGAATAAAGGGTGAAAATAGCTTCTTAACGAAACCGAAAGGGATTCTTTTTTTGTTTTAGATCTAGAATTCTAGACCATACCTGGGACACTTCTAGTTACGGAGATTTTGGGGGTCAAAGTTCCAACTTTTTTGTATTTTTTTTTTTAATAAGTACATGTTTTTAATGTAACAACTATACTATTAGTAGAGATAGTATAGATATAGACACGATAAGGAAACCGTCACGGCCTAGAATCAAACATTTGAGGATATGACGCATACTCGTACTACCCGCACTGGCCCCGCGGGGTGGCTCTGTGGAAATATTATAGGTTTGCTAATAAAACCCCAGAATAATTTAAAACGCTATTTCAGCTTCTTTGTACCAAATACCAACGAACATTATAGGTCACGGACGAACTTTTTAGATAAAGAAAAAAGTCCCAGAATTGAAATTTTACAGTCCACAGTGCCTGTGCCAAACATGGCCATACATTGAATATACAATTACAAGTATTTCCTGGCGTTATCTGAAATTGAAATCCGTATTATTGCCAAATACTTCGTCCGGTTATATAAGAAACAGTGCTATAACGGTGGCAAGGGAACTTCCAGCTCGACAAAAAAAAATGAAAAGAATTCAATCAACATATTGAATATACTGACTGTAATGGACGACGAGCCCTTCATAATAATGTATTTTTAGTATAAGTAGTTTTTCAGAAAATAACGGGGGCCTACAGGTCTGTCTACCCCAGAACTATTATATACGAAAAGCATTAAGCATTGAACAATGATTTATGATGTTGCATCAGCCATAATCATTGTGGGCGGGACTTCGGTCAAGTCGAAACCTGTCTGACCTAAAAGATGATGTAATAAAAAATGCTATTGCATCAGAAAGAGAGAAAATCCATTTTCCCGGGCTACGATTGGTTAAAGATCCCTGAAGGACGCACAGGTGCCCCCACAACGTGCGATGACGTAATTATTTATGCAAGGGGGACCGATTAATTTGTCGATAATCGAGTCAAATAGTATAAATAGTATCAAGTAATCAAGTCATTCTACCAGTCAATCAAGGAAAAGTCTTCAAGAAGTCAAGGAAGAGTTCCATATCAGACAGATAGTCATGAGAAATTAAGTAGATTCACAGTTTCAATGAGTTACCAAGTTATAATAAGTAAATGAGTCCCACGCGCCCTAATTCGTTATAGATGATCTTATGTTACGGGAACAATTAATAGTGTAAAGTCTTGTGCCCCGCTTTAAAAATATTCTATGTAAACCTAAAAATTATATATAAAAGTGTTAAAAAGTATTCGCGTTTGATTTACTAAACACATAAGAGAACAATTACAGTCCACTCCATAACACTGACTGTCTTGTTGGTCTAGTGGTAGTAAGCACGACTGCTGACAATGAGTTCCTGGGTTTAATTTCCGGGTCAGGCAAAGTGTCATAAGATTTTTCCACCAGGAATTTCTCAGTAGCAGTCACCGAGGTTGATGGCAATAGGGTTGCCCTCTATTCATCACCATGTCGCCACATTGACCGGTCCCTTGCGGCTCGCATCCAACAGATTCCCGCAACCTTCACCAGGTCATCGGTCCACCTAGTGGGAGGTCTTCCAATGCATCGTCTTCCGGTTCGCGGTCGCCACTCCAGAACTTTTAGGCCCCATCGGCCATCCGTTCTGCGAGCAATGTGCCCCCACTTCAGTTTGGCAATTTTTCGGGCTACGTCGGTGACCTTGGTTCTCTTGCGGATGTCTTCGCCCCGTAGGACACGGAACTTAAACATAAATGGCGAAATGTGGATGTGTACTATTAAATACACCTCTGCCTAGCCATTTTTTTTTTTGGTTGGGAAATCATCAAATGACTTCTCCCACTCTGGTCGGAGCAGGAGGTAGTGTCAGACTTTTACTGACTAAAACCCATCCATATTCCTCTCTGCCTAGCCTAGCTTGTCTTTTTGGTATTTTTTCTTCAACCCAAAATTTATGAGATAAGCAATATTTTCTCTTTTGCGGTAATAATACTCGAATTCACGTATGCGGGTCACACCCGACACCCTCATATCATTCAACGTGTCATGTTTATGTATTCACAAAAGCAAACTCAAAAACCTACTTTTCAAATCAGTTAACTCAAATAACAACACAATCATTATTCCACAAACGAATCGGAACATTCGAAATTGTTTGTAAATACGTAATCAGCCACGTGTGCCTATCATTTCTAAAGTTTCTGCTATAACACGATTGGTTTTACATTATTCCTCCCCCAGCTTATATTTTAAACAAAGTTCGAGCGGAATATTCTAATTCAGAACTTTCAATGTAAATATGGTGAATTGGGCTTGTTTTACAAAGACAGTTTCCGGATATTGTTGCTTAACTACGAGTAACCGGGACAGTTTGTGTCTCTTTCCAAATTAATAGAACCGAGTGAGCCGCACTTAATATTGTAAAGGCGAAAGTTTGTATGTGTGTATGTTTGTTACTATTTCATGCAAAAACTACTGAACGGATTTGGATGAAATATTGCACTCAGTTAGTTTATAACCTGGATTAACACATAGGATACACGTCTTTAACCGACTTTAAAAAAAAGAGGAGGTTCCATGTTCGACTGTAAGTTTTTTTTTTGCATGTTCACCGATTTCACCCATTTGTAGACCGACTCTCAAAATTATATTTTTATTTAAAAGAGTATACTTCTGAAATGGTCCCATTTCAATTTGGTGAAGATTTGATGCTGATCTTCGGAGATATACAATGGAACTCTTTAAAAATAGACGGCAATTAAAATACGGATCACCGGTCATCCGGTGATTTTGTAACTTAGTTTGCTCATGCAAACTAAGTTACAAAATTAAAAGCCGTATTTCGTTTTTGATGTGACTGTATTCTGTGACAGCTATTTTGAGGCGAAACAAAAGACAAAGCATCAAAACCAAGAAAAATCACGAGTAGACGTTAAGAGACTCGACGCAGAGGAAGGTTCTTTAAAACTGTCTATCGATATAATGAATAGACCCTTCTCTATATGTAATCATGGTTGCGCTCTGAGGAATAAACATATAATATTTTTAATTTCAATTTTTGAGCGCAACTAATGGTTGCGCTCCGAGGAATGATTTAGTTGCGCTTAGAAATAGGTGCCCTCTGAGGATTACCTCGTTTATACAACATCATGACGTAACATCACGCCTGTATGCTCTGAGGACCCAGATGTGTACAATACACCAATATTTCGACAGTTAGGTATGTTAAGTTCCATTTATTGGGGATAAGCTATTATGACTTGTAAATTCTTTCGATCCGAACGAAACCGCGGGAATGAGCTAGTTTGTTTATAAAGGCAATCTGGTAGTCGTTTTGTTTGATAGTCGAGCTACGACCGGACTTAGCAGTGAAATAAATTGTATGAGTAGCGCCGAAGGGCTGCACTCTTGTTTATTATTCATAAATCTTTACGCTCTGTAGGCGGATAACGGAGCATTTCAAATCAAATTTCCTTGGATTTCATGAATTCAGGAAACATATTTCTCTCTAAAACAACCCTAAAATGTGATAATGATATTAAATTTATTTATTGTGGAAATGTCAGAAAGTTACGAATCAATGTCGTGGCAGCCGATTTCAGTAAACTATGTCTAGCAAATTTACAAAAATAAAACAAATCTGTATGATTTTGTCTTAAAACTTTCTTTAGTTTAATGGATGATAAGTAATTTCATCATCTGCTTAGCCTTTACCCAACTATGTTGGGGTTGGCTTCCAGTCTAACCGGATGCAGCCGAATACCAGTATTTTACATGGAGCGACTGCCTATCTGACCTCCACAACCCAGTTGGTGCTGGGTAATAATACGATGCCCCTTGGTAAGACAGATTGTAAGACTTTTTGGGCTACTAACTACCTGTAACGACTGTCAAAGATCTATAAATTATACGTAATTTAATCTCAACAAAAAGATTGAAAGCGTAGCAGTCAGGGGTTAACTGTTAGCATTCGGACTCTACTGCTAATTACAAGTCGAGCTAACTTCGCTCAATTTGAAACGTGTCCAAAGAAGGCGTAGGTTTCGTTCCAGGCAGACTAAATAAAACACCCTGAGATATATTTTTCTAGGCCGACAGATGGTTGAAACTAGATAAATTTAATAAGACAGTCACATCTGGCATTTGTCCTTTTCAATTACCATCAGGTATATAGGTAACAAAATTACTCATTTCATTGTTGACCTAGTGAATTAATGCTAGACCAAGTCTTATCCATCATAATCTGCCAGTATTTTACATGAAGCAAGTCTTTATCTGACCTTCGCAGCCGAGTTTGTACTGAGTAATACGATACCCTTTGGTAAGACTGGTTGTTAGAATCGAGCCACTGCCTACCTATAACGTCAAAGATCTACGAATGACAGACAAAGTATCATCCATTTAAATCGAAAACATCCATTATTATAGTCATTTCCAGTTATTTTTACAATAGCAGCCATTTATAGGTAAACGGAACCCTTCTTAGAAATTCATTGACACAAATACCCATCTACCTACTTTGTACCTTTGGAAAATCCTTTGAAGGATATAAGAAGGCTTTACGTGATTTGTTGACAGGACAGATACAGCTTATTCATTTATAGTTAGCGTACACTTTCAAGTGTATATCTCACCGTAATATTGTCAAACACGTTAGATTGTAAAATAACTAGAGAGACTGTAAACTCTCGAAATATTGTCAAACGAACATACTGCTTACAATAAAACGCATTATTTTTCGGTAGATTGTAATCTATCGAAGGGAAACCGTAATATTGTGAAATGCATGCGATGGAAGTCAACTCGCGCGGTGTGGAGGAGAGGGAGGGAAGGAGGACTCATGAAAAGATAATGTACCATTCCTGAGAAATATCGATTAATGTGACCTAACCTCAAAACACTTTGTATTCTCCTAAAAATCGTAGTCGACGGAGCCTAGCTATTTCTGTCTGCAGGGTTTAAAGGAACTTAGCTAATCTAACGGGGGGGGGTGCCCCAAGTCCCGATTATGGGGGCAGAGATATTTCCGTTGCATGCATTTAACAATATTACGGTTTCACTACGATAGATTACAATCTACCGAAAAATAATGCGTTATATTGTAAGCAGTATGATCAGTTGACAATATTTCGAGAGTTTACATCCTCGCCAGAGATATTACAATCTAACGTGTTTGACAATTTTACGGTGACATATACATTTATGATGTAGGAACTTCAAGAACTTATTACTGGGAACGTCATAGTAGAGTTTATTAAGGCTGTTAAATTTTGATACAACAATTGCGAGAGTATTGGCACGTCTTAAGTGTGGATTCCACGAACGACATTTACAGCAGTTGTTAAGACGGTAATTACTACACAAGTAGTAATGACGGAGACATTGTTGATGTGAAATTTATTGCATAACTTGGCATTGAAATTGTTTCAGTACCTACTGCGTCACATATAAATGACATGTAGGAGTCCGTAAGGGATTACGTCAAGCGCTCCGGGCCTAAATAAAGGCAAAGAACTCCTTTAATTATTTTCATTTAATCAACAACACAAAGACATAGCAATGTTTAGAATGTAATGCGCTCGGCTGCCTCGCCCCAATCAGTGTTGCCGTCTTTGATTCAAGCGGGAAACTTTGTGTGTTACTTTAACATTAAGGGGAACGTGGAAAATTAACAAGGAGCTTTGGCTTCGCAACCTGCATGAGAATGGCGCCTTTACCATCCATTACGGTCCGTTCCTTTCCCAACACTAATTTGTCTTATCCCTTATTGTCACGCATGTCAATGAATGACGAGCGGCACTAGCATCTCTTTGAGTAAATACCTTTTGTTCATACTGAACCTTAAGGGATTTTTCTTATTAGGGATATGGGATGTTGTACTCGGACATGTTTAGTAATAAGCTGAGATCTTTTGTCTTCTTATATTGACATGTTTCTGTTTAGTTATTTAATCTGTAGGATTAATCCTATTCGTGTCCTCCTGGATTACATATTATCAAATGCCATTTTAGCTATCTAGTAAACCCGGGCAACAGAACGCCCTTTAATCTATCGCAATATCTCATGTCAAATTATACTATTGGTTGTTGATATTTTGGGAAATTAATTCCAGCAGCCGAAATGAGATTTTACAATAGATACACTGATGAGAAAATTGAACAGGCTTTCAGTAAACGGGAGTGGATGTTGTCTAAAAATAAGTAGATAGGCATGAATTGATAATGATATTCTGAATTGTTTATCAAGCAATTTCGAGGGTACATTAGGTATCTCTTATAGATAAATCTGAAACACGGGGTCTGTACTCGGCCTTGGATGAAATTGGGTTTGAAGAGTTTGTGCTCATATTTATAAAAAATAAAACCCACTGGAGAAATAAAGATGAAAATATCGAAATAAACAAAATATTTATTTCAATAAACGTCGGTACAAGTATTGGCTCGCCCTAAATGAGAGTAGAAACTTTTTTATCGGCAGCAGGAGACAGGCGATTTACGGTGAAGCTATCATGGCAAAAATTAAATTACGGGAGTCGTTACCGACCGACGAAGGGACAGAATTACTGGCAGTAAAGCTGATTAGTTAGCTCCGAAACTAAGCGTTAATTTAGATCGGTACGTTACGATGTTGCCTTTGATAAGGACGCGGAAATCATTGTTACGAGTACCTACTTACGGATCGTTGACTGGGGTTATTAAGTTACAAGTGCTTGTTGATACGTTCCTGGGTTGTTGGGTAACTTTATTTATTAGAATTTTGTTAATAATTTGTATTAATGAAGTTTGGCTGATGTTTATAGTAAAACCACGAGTATTCCATGCTTCAGCTAAACAAGAAAGGACAGAAAAGGAAAATGATAATATTCTATTAGTAATACTAAGATATTATGATAAAAAGAAATAAAACTTAGTTGTTACATCTATTAATTTACCTGACAAAAGTCCTCTTTATAAATGCCAATACGTTAAGAAAGTTACAACAAAATAGTTCGATAAGAACATAATAAGTTACCCAAGCTCCCTATATCCTCTATGGGTACCTATAATTGTATGAGGAAAAACAACAGTTTCACCCAAAGGCAAGAACTGGATTAAGGCCAAACAGATCACGTCTTGTATTTCCGTAAAAAGGAAACTAACTTCAGAAATGGGAAGACATTTCTTTACGACGCCGCGTTTTCTCTACAGCTACCTGAAGTAAACAGTATGATGGATGTAAACGGAAAAAAGACTTTACGTTTTATAGACTTGAGATGCACTTCTTTGAATGTTTCAAAATGCTGTGAATAGATATTATTTCTTTAGTTTTGTAGGTGCATTTATTCCATTATTCAGTCTTCTTGTTATGATTTCTTTACTTGTCTGCAATAGTAGAATACTATCTCTAGTATTCTCGTACCTCGAGCCTCTAGCCTATCGTTGTCTTTTTTTCTTTCTCTTTCTTTATCTCTAAAGATAAGAGAGGCTCATGGCTGAGTGATAACTGGCGCAAGAGTCGATCTTCAAGTTTAAGCACTGCTTGCCGAAGTGGTGTGTTACTGGGATGACCATTCATCTCACTGCCCCGTGATAATGTTAAGCCGTTGGTCCAGTCAGGACCAACGGCTCCTTTGTAGATCTTTGACACAGTTATGGTTAGACGGAAATAGATAACCACTCTTACCCAAGGGTATCGTGTTATTAAGATTAACTGGATTTTGGAGGTCAGATAGGAAGTTACGCCATGTGAAATACTGCTATCCGGCCACATCCGGTTGAACTACATAGAAGTTCATGCGAATACATGACAAGAGACTTAAAACAAAAAGCAAAGCCTTTAAGTGAAGGTACATTCTTCTTTGAACAAAAAGTAAGCCTCCAAAATGTTCTGTTCTGAATTGACAAGCCAAATAGTTCACGTGCTGAAAAATTCATTGTTTTCTTTATGCTTTTTTGCCGATCTGAAATTATCGTCCACACTGTCAACAGCATAAATATGCATTGTACGAGTACTATTGCCAATCAACTGCATTGTTTTATTTATTTATTTTCACTGGTTATTTTGCACAAACCCGTTTCGGGCGAATGTCAGTTCTTAGTGCAGTATTTATGCCATTGAGATTGACTCTGTTTGTCATATTAGACTAGGAAAGTCGTGAGAATCATAATCTAACTAAAGAATGTACTAGACGTTTAGACAAAAATATCTTAAGTTGATGATTTGTAGAAACTAAAATAAAACAAGTATTGTAAATTAATGAACAATGACATGACTCTTCGAAAAGATTGAATATTTTCAGTATTCAGGCTTTTTACATGCGTTAACGATGTTTAATTCCAAAAATTGGGTTATGGAATTAGCTCATTCGGCATTTCATTGTCCAGCTTGGGCCATTACGTGTAGGCATCATGGAAATGCTTGGCCATAATGGTCTTGAGAAGGTATTGTGTGGCGTCTTTGACGTACATAGGTATTTGTACTTTGTATGTATACATCTAGTGTTCATGTTGGCTGTTCTCTACATATTGGGGTCATTAGTTGTGCATGAACAGGATCCAGTCATTACGCAGAATTCTACGTGAGGAGATTGTGATATTGACAGTTTATCGAAGATATTAGATGAACAGAATATTATGAAGAATAGGTACATGTACGTCAATGTATATTTTGTCTTTTTATGTCGTGTCTATTGTACACAAAGCCTCAAAAAGCCTATCATGTCTTTCCCCACAAAGAGTTCTATCAAGCACCTCTAAGAATGGATACCTACTCAATCAATGGTTGTTGAAGTGTGGCAACAGTAAACATACAAGGAAAGGTTACGAGTAAGGGCGACCACTGACTAACGTATAATTTTTTATAGGTTTCAATAAAATGGCTGTCTTTCCCGCTTCATAGTGTGTACTTTCTAACGTCACTGTTTGTTTTCTTTGTATAAAGTACTAGTTACACTCATTGCCTAGCATAAGAATAAACAGTCTAAAATAATCCCACTGCTGGGACTGGGTCTTTATACGAGAAGGAGAGTGTTGAATTTCACTATGTGTGTCGATTATTGGTAGGTGTCAGATCTCTTCGAACGGTTGTCGCCTGGGCCACCCACGACCTCAACCGTAAGTTCCAACCCAACTGGGCCAATTATCACCTAACTATTTCCAGTTCAGAGCATCAGTTTTCTACTCTAGTGCAAAAATATACCCACAATGACCATGCATGTGATAAACGTCAGCCACTGACAGTTATACAAAACGGTCGCCCAAGTGAACCGAGACGAACTAAATAAGTGATAACCGACACCAGATTCGGGTTCCCGAAGCAACCATAACTTTATCGTGTTTGCATTATTTCACGGTTGACTGATCGCCTAGATCTGCGTGCAAATGTGACATGAATATTTCATCATGTCGAATTTACAAACAAAATACAACAAAATGTAGGTAAAGCTGGTTTTATACCGGCAAAAGCGCAACTACATTTTTTTTAAAACAATGACGTAGTTTTTCAATTCCATTTAAATACTATTCAAAAATAAAAATAGAAATACTCGTAGTTGAGTTGAAATGTTATAGAAAAAAACCGGTTGTGAACAAAGTATCTTTCCACTTGGCTGATAACACAGCTGACAATTTTTTTTAAAACCATCCTGATTTTCTTTGCCATGGGGCAAGCTTATGTCACGATATCAATGACTGGTGTAGGAGAAACATCGATATATCTGGCTGGTTTTGACGATTTCTCACAATTCGACAATTGGAAGCGACCATGCATGACCACCTTTATCAGTATACATTGACAAAAATGCAAACGATGCGTTTTTTTTTAGTCACACAGTTTATGTGTAGAGCACAGACGTCGGTACAAATGAATTCGTTCAAATTTATGTACGGCAAATACACATGAATTTATGTATGGTAATAAAAAGCAAACGGTAACTAAGTTAACAATGCTGTATAATTTTATTGTTGGAATATACAAAATTAATTTATCATGTCGTTTGGAGTATAAGTAGGCACCTAATACATGTAATTTCTGATTCTAGGACATGACTCAAATTATTGACCTGTGGTAATAAACAAAATTTATTTTAGTTTCTTGGAAATATTCTTAATTCCACGGAAAACATGACGATAGCGTCATGATATGGTTAATAATAGTAGTAATAGTAAGTAATAGGATCGAACCTATAACAGTTTGTTCCAAATTGATACGAATTCATCTGAAATAATGATCCAGAATAATGACGCGTTTAGATAGGTAGGTACCTAATTGTTTGATCTGTCCAAACAGTACCCAATTTGTAGGTACTACTAGGCATAAAAATATATCAGCAAAACAGACAAGAGTACACTCACCGAATACCGTTGTCTTTGTATTGGTAAACGGAGATTAATCCAAATAAGAAATGACGGCTAAGAAAATATTTTATTTTTCTGAGTAAACAGAATTTCGTTGTGGCTGTACAATGACCTTAATCGATAAAGTACCTATTGTCGGCGGAGCAAAGGGTCGAAGAGAGAACTTTCGTGGGCGGGTGATCCCGACAGATCACGTAGTTATGATTAAAGGTTACCGTTAAACGGACGGTTTTGTTTGTTTGTCACAACTCACACGGTGGTGAAAAGTTTTGTTTACAGGGGATAACACGTGTTGTATTGGAGTTAATCTGTAGCTCACGTTAAGTGCTTAGCTAGTCTTCAGGGGACGACTTTGGGCGCAAATTGACGGCACGTTTCTCAACGTCATAGTGTTTGTTGAAGCTTATGCAGCACGCAGCCGATAGATTGGAATTGTGTGCTGGTGTTGATATATTTTGAGGTGAAGCCCAGCTGCAGCAAGCTGTTGACTGAAGCTTATGGCTTCGCTTTACCGGAGAAGAATCATCTTGCAGCATAGCGGCCAAAATACAAGATTGACGAAGTCAGTTATAAGTAATTGAAATAGCACAGGAGTTCGTCTATATTTTTAAGAAGTTAGAGATAATTTGCCAAGAGAGGAAGTAATAATGATCGGAACCGTGAAAAACGCCTATATTCGGCAGTGAACTACATAATATTATAAGTTATAATACAAAGTTGGGAATTTTCTCTTCTCAATAGAAAACTGTTTGCTCTCCAATAAATATACGATAAATCTAATTTCAATAACATCAACAAATCGTTCGCATTATATTAATAAATCAATATTATGTAAATATTATTATGTCTGGATCAGATTGTGTTACATAAAGTAGATTGACTACAGCAATATTCAAAAGAAATTGCTAGTTCTAACTAGCAATTTCTTTTTAATATTGCTATAATGCTTTTGAATAGAACTTTATTACAATAATTCCAAATAAGATCAAAATTATGTGACTATGATAAAAACAGAAAAAGTTATCAGTTATTTCCCTTAATTTGTAAGTATCTTTGCCTGGATCCACCTATGGTTATTCATTGTTAACATAAATGTTATGATAATTATGTGCGATTGTGTAAACAATCTTTGAATTTTTTTCCACTCACCGCAATACTACCCAAATATTACAATTACACTTGGGGGACGCTATGTCCAACAGTGGACGTCTTTCGGCTGAAATGATGATGATAACAATTCGATGAATTAAATTCATATGACGACAAATCTTTTTGTATTGTAATAAGTTAACGAGTTAGAATTAAACCAGTTCTCCAATTAATTCCCAAACATAGCCCGGAAATCCACATAAAGAAACACGCAAGTAAAACCGTAAATAACCCTTGACATAATTGTGTTTTACGGAATTTAGGTAAAGTTGCTTAATAGTAAAGTAAAACCTTGATTTGTAATATGAACGAAAGAAAATGGTACCGACACAATAGGTAGAAAGTACTTAAGAAGTAGATATTTGTATATAAAAGAACATCGTTCAATTAGGGCAGTCACAGAAGTTTTCTTATAAACGTAGATTGTTACTATATTTTCACGACAAACAACACGGCACTCTCGTATAAACAAAGAAAAATTCCTTCCATCTGGTAGATTTGGGAGCAATCGTTCGGACTAAAAGATTGTTTCTTTGTTGGCGAGGAAGTGATGAGAAAAACTCAATGAATACATGAAATGTTTCAAATTAATTAACAGAAACAAAACAAGATCGTCATACGAGATTTCTTGTCAGACAAAACAACCCTTTGGCATAATCATACAGCGTATGTATACCCAACATTTAACCGAGCGACTTTCCTTATGAGCAACCCGAAAGCAAAAGGAAAATATACCCAAAATACATCAGTCGCTTATCACTAGGTACTTATTATAAGGCAAAGTTTCCACCCGCGTCTGTTTTCGGGTTAACTTTAGAAGTTACCGTCAAATTTTCACCACTACACTTAGATAGACGGAAAATGTGTTTTCCGGGAAACGATTCTAAGTAACCACAAGTTTGTGCATTATGGGCTGAATTCGTTCATTTTCCAAACCCATCGGATAGGCCGTGGCTGATCGGGATTATCCCATTTTACGGATACGACCGTGGAGATTTTAATTTTGTATGACAGTCTCCGTTTCGGTACTCTCCTGTGGTCGCATAATCAGACAATCCGATCATTTTATTTCTGATCCAAATAGTGTTGTATCTGATGCAAACGACTGTGAACCGACAGCTTTCATTCTCTTAAGATGTTTTTCTCTGATTAATTTCGTTGCAGGACCCAATAAGTTTAATTGATTTTCAGGGACTACCTCGCCACTTTTCAGGAGTTGCAGTGGTTTGAAAATAATGTGGCAGCCAAAAAACCGGCAAAAGAAGCATTGGCTTGATAATTCCACAGGGTTAAAATAAGTTATAGTACTCGTATACAATTCATCAAAACGCTAACTAAACTTTAGCCGTATTTAGAACATATTTATCTCTGTCATCTTCAAACGATAGATAGAAATATAATTAACTTTTATGATTTAGGGTTATTCATAATATGTGTGGGCTTCAGAATCGGTAACTGTTGAAGTCGGATTGTTCATGTATTCTGACTGCAGCTTAAGATTTGTTAGGTAGCAGTTGCGGATGTCAAAAACTGATTTTTCCTTGTTGGGCGTAAATCTTGGGGCTGCGGGCCTGTTCGAAAGAGATACCATGGCCTCGGAACATATAGGGCGAGGAAGATGGATGGGTTTTAGTCAGTAAAAGTCTGACACTCCCTCCCGCTCCACCCAGAGCAGGAGGAGTCATTTGATGATTTGCCATCCGAAAAAAAATGGGCGTAAACCTCTCTCGCTCTTTTAAGGCTTTTAACTGTTAACAATCGCACACCGGTCTATCCATTTTTGGATCTACTGCTCTAATCTCGACTGGTTTTTAGTTATCCATATATATATAACTAGCGGATGTCATGCGGTTTCACCCGCGTAGTTCCCGTTCCCGTAGAACTACGGGGATAAAATATAGCCTATGTTACTCAGGGTGAATGTAGTTTTCCAATGATTAAAGATTTTTTTAAATCGGCACATTCGTTTTTGAGTTTATTCATTACAACCAAACAAACAAAGTTTTCCTCTTTATAATATTAGTGTAGATATATCAGAAAAGGTATTTTAGCTCTTGGTAGGCAACAATGGGGTTTTCATGTAATAAACCATATAAATCATGACTAATAAAATTATATGGTAGTGCGTGCGCTAAGGGCTAGAGGTTTGTTAATGTTTACTTTTACGATCAGTTGTGTCATTCTTATTGATTTACGTTTAATGGTTTTGGTAGTTGCTTTATTATCAGTGACGACTGCCAGTGTTGTGTGAAGAGTTGCATGAAATAATTATTATATACAGGGTGTAAACAGAATCACCACGAAGCAGTCAACCAAGCATTCTTCAAACTAATTGCTGGGAAACGACTTTCTAATTTGGGGTTAAAACTCATGTTTTGTGGTAGATACACTCAAAATATTGTGCTGATTAATGGATTGAATAGTACTCGTATTCCCCGGGTCATAGAGGTGTTAAAAGTAAAAATCTTATATTAAAAACTTGTAAAATAAAAAAACTTGTCAAGAAGTTGGAACTTTGTCCCCCAATATCTCCGTTCCTAGAAGGTTCCCAGGTATGGTGTAGAACAAAAAAGTGATCGCAATGACGGGGAAAACCAATGCCTTTCGGCTTTGTTAAGAGGTTTGTTAGTGTTTTCCAATATTTTGCACATTCGGTAGGGAGTGAAGTCTACCGGGAGCTACAGCGGCGCTCCAACGCACCGACTTCTTGTGCTCTCCAAAAGCGGTCGAGGATGACACCCAAGTTACTACTTGGGTGTCATCCTCGACCGCTTTTGGAGCTTCTCTCTTTTGCCAAACATAGTGATCGGTCTGGCAGCGGGTGGGAAGGCTCTTTTCAGTCGAGAAGAGAACTCTATTCCAACCGATCTACAGGTGGTAAACGTTCTCTTTACGAAGCCGTTAACCAAGCATTTTGTACATCACTTTTGATCAGAGAGGCAGTCGCTCCATGTAAAATTCTGGTATTCTGGCATCTGTTTATGCTGCAAGCCGACCTCACCGATTGGGAAACACTTTAAAGCTGATGAGATTCCGTTTACGATCTTCGTAATAATCTTCAAGCTTTTTGTTCACGGTACCCACCTCCCACCTCCGATGAACCGATGGTATCTTTCTTATCGGGAACCTTCAAGATCAATGTTTCATCGATAAATGTTGTTACATAGACATATTTAATTTTAATGTCTTCGTTGGCTCAATCTTTGCTTTGCTTACACTCAGAAACACTCTCAAAATTACGAAAGTCGCTTTTAAGTCAAGCTGTTATAATATATTATCAAACAAAATATCCTCAAGACACTGTTGCGTCTATAGCTTAGCAAAAACAGGTGAACTCACTTCCGTAGAACAGGGTTTATGACGTCATAAACCCATGACACCATCGCACTGCCGATGGCCGATATAAACACTTTATTTACGTCACACGGGAACTAAGATAGGTTTGTTTCCGAAATAGTTACGGTAACCCAAATGTTATCAGTTGGGTTATCGCCGGTGGGTTCCCCGTTTACATCAATAAACGTACTCGTAATTTATGTTTTTAGGGTTTTCATACCTACTTAATAATAATGGAATAAAATTGCCTGAGGCTTTGTGGGTTATTTTGGCAACTTGATGAAATTACTGTAATATTATCATCATCACGGCTAATACCTAGTACCCAGCAAGGCGCATTACTTTGTGTAAGGCATTGCGCCACCACAACTCTCAAAACTTTAAAAGAAAACATCGTGAGGAAATCGGTCATATCTTAAAACCAAACAATTTAAGACATCTGACATCTACCAACCCACACTGGGACCGCGTGGTGGAATACAGCGAACTCCTTCTCGTAGAGAGGAGGCCTGTGTCCCAGCAGTGGGAATATTATACGTTGATTATGATTTACTTGAAATCCAATATCATCAAAGCTAGTTCACGCGCCCTAACTTCTAGTCAACTTCTCAATTACGTTGATTAGCATGGTAATCCGTAGCTCAAGTGACGTTGATCGGAACTTACCAAGATTGGTGCTGTACAAGGAATTAGCGCTAACGATCAACTTTTAAGTGTCAATTTAGATGAAGCAAAGGCAGTTCTGGATTAGCACAAACCGGCATTGTACAAGGTGTAACGAAATTAACTCAAGGCCTCTCGTGTGGTGTCTTGACCATCCTGAAACTAAACAATCTTTGTTCTACGAGATTATGAAATACGCAAAAAACAAACTCGGGTTTCTATGGTAACTGACGTGATCCGCTGATCAACATGTGTCATCATCACCATCATCATTTAAGCCGAAAAACTGCCACTGCTGGACATAGGTCTCCCCCGAATGTCGTCACATTGACCGGTCCCGTGCGACTTGCATCAGGCGGATTTTCGCAACCTTCACCAGGTATGGTAAAACTAAAGCAAAATAAAAGTCCATAGTACAAAGTTCAGCCAAGTGGTGTGACTATCAAATCTCGAGGTCTCGAGTACCCAAGACATGCATCTCTGTTTTCCGGTCTTCACTTGCTTCGTTGAACGAGAACACCGTGAAGAAACCAAATAAGCACGCCTGAGAGATATTTTCCGAGGGCATACAAAGCCAAGTCAGAGGCATGAAAACTCTGACACCAGGTTAGGCACTAACCACACGAAAAAGAAGAAAGAAGATGGTCTGAGTCACCACACGAGAGGTCTCACGTTTAAATGCTGTGATGTTTTTTTAATGTTACAGCGCCATGCTGGAGATAGGAGCCTTTTGGCCTCGTACAGGACGAGATCGTTTCTTATAATTTTTATAGATTTTTTTATCTGTTTAATTTTAATTACTAAGTATTAAATAATGATAATTTTGACGTGTTTTGTCCTGTGTGGGCTAATACATGCTTTTTCTTTCTTTCTTCTTTCTTTATAAATGGTAAGGATTTTTTCTACCAATATTATAAATGAGAAAGTTTGTCAGGATGGATGGATGTTTGTTACTCTTTCACGAAAAAACTGCTGAACGGCCAACCACGAAACACGGATTTTCAACTACGAAATGCAAAATTGTATGTTTATACATAGTGTAAACAAACTCTTCACGAAGCCGTTAACCAAGCATTCTGTACATCAAACTACTTAGTTTGATGTACCTACCCTACGCAAAAATGATTGTTGCTAAATTACTTTTTTTTGGGATGAAAAATCACCTTTTAACATTGTGCTGATGGATGGATTGAATGGTGTGGAGGTGTTCTTAAATTAAAAACAGGTGTTTAAAAAAAACTTGTGAAAAAGTTGGAACTTCGACCCCCAATATTGCCGTAACTAGAAGGTTCCCAGGTATGGCCTAGAACAAAAAATCAACAAGTACCTATCGGCATCAATAAGATTCTTTTTACACCTTATATAGGATCCCAAACTCGAGCACAAAAACCTTCTTGTTCATAACCTGGATTAACAAATATGATACCTTTTTATCCCGGTTCCACCACGCGGTTAAAAATAAATCTAAGCCGTACCAACGAGTTCCATAGTTACAAAGGTAGCTAGCATCTTAAATTCGAGTCTCCATACTGTATTTACTTAATGTGAAGCACGTGAACTTAGACATTGTATGAATACCTAGTTTTTACCCTTTACTTTGTGCGTACTTTGGCAAAATTTATTCAACGTTGTTTGTTTGTGATCCCTGCTGTTGACAGTTTTACGTCTTCATATTAATGATACGATCTTTCTTTTGGCTAAATGGTGAATAACTAGATGAGATGTGTGTTTTTGTGGCAGTAAATGTTTGGTTATCCTATTTGTGTTCAACAAACTTAATTGTGATGTGTTTTGGGACACGTTGTTGTAAATAAATGGATATAATGTTCTTACGGGTTGAGTTTGAATTAAATTATGTAGCTTTCATTAATATGACTGCCTCGTTAGTTTTGTGGCTGGTTGATGACATTACGCCCCCCCCCCCCATTCACATGGGACATAAACATAACTGGCGAAATGTGGATGTACTAATTATTGGGTACACCTCTGCCTAATCCTACGATAACAAGCGTGATGTTACCTTATGAATAAACTAGCTGTTACCCGCGACTTCGTTCGCGTGAAAATATTGATGGGTCATGTGTGAGACTGCATCGTTGGTCAAGTTGTCGCAAGCGCTACTGAGCATGAGATCCTGGGTTCGATTTCCGGGACGGGCAAAGTGTTATTGTATTTTTGTGCCCGGTTGATGGAAATAAGCTAAATGTGCGAAATGTGGGTGTAGGATTAGATACACCTCTACCTAACAGCGAAGGGTGAAAATAGTGTCAGGGGAAGCCGAAAAAAAAAAGAGAACGGCATTTTTTTTGCTTCTGTTAACTTTTTTTACCATGTTAATTTTGAACTGATTTTCATTATCAGCGACACCAAAAACCACGGAAACGACACCATGATGGAAAATCCAAAAATATTCGTCGCCGCCATTTTGGATTTTTATCTTCATTCATCAAAAGTAAGATCAGAAATGCAGAAGAGTTAGAAAAAAATCCCTCCGGCAAGCCGCAGGAGGAGGTAGATTTCGGAGAAGGTGCTGGAGCGTCCGACTATTGAAAATTTGTATAAAGAGTTGTACTTATGTGTACAATCTACAAAAAAAAATATGATTTCAAAATCGTTGTCCTGTAATGGAAATTTACCCTTTTTAAATCCTCTCATAAGAGTTTAGCATGGAAACGCCCTCAAATTTTTAGTTATGATTTTTTATTTCGAAAACTATAAGTTTTATCGCTAAACTTCAAAGGTAACAATTGTAGAGTAAACAATTTTCTTTCAAAAAAAAAAATATATTTGCGACGCTCAAAATGTTTACTGTTTCGGAGATATGATTTTTTTTCGCAAAAATTTTGGAAATTTCAACCCCGTCCCCAATTTAGGGGTTGCATCAAAAAAGTTTTATTTTAAAGTTGTCCGTACTTTTACTCAGAATGATAAAAATGAAAAACGGTACAAAAATTTTTCATAGGATAAAGTTATGGCCAAAAAACTGATTTCAGAAAAACCACCCCCCCGCCGCCCCCCATGTACGAATTCCGCCCATTCACGAACATAGCCTAAGTTTTGACCTTTTCGATTTTTTGGCCAAGTTTGAAAGCACTCGGTTCATAATTGCGACCTGTAGAGTGTGGCTAAATTTTGCTTGTCACCCTTAAACATACGTATACATTTAAATCTCCCTAAGTGAGAGACCAATAGGTAGAATTTTTAAAAAAAAAAAAAAAGGAAATCTACCTAAAAACAGAAACCAACAAAATAAAAAAAATCTAGTTGGTATCAAATACGACATCGACAATTACTCATTCTATCTTGTTCTACTATACATACTTTCTTTTTCTGCCCCTGCCGTAACTCCATAATCTTCGGCTTACCTAGGTCCCTACAAAACGGTAAGTACTGCCAGCCGCGAAGTCACGTGTGCGCGTCCATACGATTGGTACCTACCTGTACTATTAACTTGTGTACGGCCTATACTATTAACTTGCACTGCTGCAAAAGGTCTCTCCTGCTGCCGTTATTGGTGAACGAATGAACAAATACAATGCAAAACTTCATACCCTTTTCCCTTTGTGGGTTGAAATAAAAAAAAAAAACCAACGACTTACTAACTTTGATACTATTTAGTAACTCAAAAAATAAAAAACTTTAATTAAAAACAAAATAATGGTCTTTTTTCACCCCTCAAGGGTTGAAATTCTAATAAAGCCGTTGCGTTAGCTTCCAATCATAAGCCCAGATAACAAATTTTGTACTTTTTACGTCGAAAATTAAAGATTTTTCACACAAAATTTCATCCCCTTTTTAAGCCTTCGGGGTGGAATTATCAAAAACGCTGAAACACGTATAAATTAATTTTCAATCGTCAGCCTACACACAAAATTAGAAGATCCTAACTTTAAAACTGACGGACTTTCATACAAACTTTCATCCCCTATTTTATCCCCTTGGGGGTAGAATTGATCAAAATCCTTTCTTAGCGGATGCCTACGTCATAACATCTACCTGCATGCCAAATTTCAGCCCGATCCGTCCAGTGGTTTGGGCTGTGCGTTGATAGATCACTATGTCAGTCAGTCACCTTTGAGTTTTATATATTTAGAAGACTAGCTGTTGCCCGCGACTTCGTCCGCGTAAACCACCCTTGTCACTTAAGGGTATAACAGTAGCCTTCGACTTGTACTCTGACCTACCAAATATACACAAAAAAATATTAAATCGGTGAAGTCGTTTCGGAGGACTTCGATAACAAACAATGTGACACGAGATTTTTATGTATTACATAGCTTTGTCTGCGGCTTTGCTCGCGTTGAATTCAGGGTAATTTTAATTAAAAAATGAAAGAATTTCATTGCGCAAAACAAAGAGTAAGTAAAATTCAGGATCCAGCAGACTTTTAAAGATATACATATCTGGGTTGCTCATAAATTAGTTGGTTTCAAAGCAAAACAGAGGAACTTTGCAGAAGTATTGTGTAAAATCTTAAATTATTGTCTAGGATGGAATTGCTATGGCCGGTAAATTACATAACGATACGCTACGAAGACAAACAAAAATTAAAGAAAAATTAGATTTGTGTTCAGTGAAAACCATGAAAACGGAGAAAAATTCCTGGGTGCCTTCTTGGATTTTCATTTTGACCTCATTTTCGATATCAGCGACCCCAAAAAACCTGAAAACGACACATATGACGAAAAATTTACTTCAACGCCATTTTGACTTTCATTTCGATCTCATTTTTGTAATCAGCGACCTCAAAAACCATGTAAACGACACCCGAGATGGAAAAACAAATACTTTTCGTGGGCGCTATCTTGTATTTATCAATAGGAGTCTTTTGTGAGGTTTCGAATGAAATAGTGTTACCAATCTTGTTTCCCCTTACAAACTTTAGAGGCCCGTTTCACCCCTTGGAGGGTGAATTTTGAAAAATTCTTTCTTAGTGCACCCCTAGACTACATAAGGAACCTACTTGCTAAATTTGGAATCTGTAGACCCAGCGGTTTGGGCTGTGCGTTGATTTTTGGACTTTGTCACCCTATTTACCCCTCTTAAGGGTTGAATTTTGAAAAACCTGAAAACCTGTCTACTCATTTATCAATAGGAGTACTCTTGTGAAGTTTCGAATGAAATAGTCTAACTTATCTTGTTTCCCCTTACAAACTTTGGAGGCCCATTTCACCCCTCTTAGGGGGTGAATTTTGAAAAAAAAATTCTTGGTGCACCCCTAGACTACATAAGGAACCTACTTTCCAAATTTGAAATCTGTAGACTCAGCGGTTTGGGTTGTGCGTTGATATATCACCCAGTCAGTCAGTCAGTCAGTCAGTTTACCATTTTATATATATAGATTTTTCTTAGTGCACCCCTAGACTACATAAGGAACCTACTTGCCAAATTTGAAATCTGTAGACCCAGCGGTTTGGGCTGTGCGTTGATTTTTAGACTTGGCACCCCATTTACCCCTCTTAGGGGTTGAATTTTGAAAAAAACTGAAACCTATTTCTTCTCATTTATCAATAGGAGTACTCTTGTGAAGTTTCGAATAAAATAGTCTAACTAATATTGTTTCCCCATACAAACTTTGGGGGCCCGTTTTACCCCCTTAGAGGGTGAATTTTGAAATATCCTTTCTTGGTGCACCCCTAGACCACATAAGGAACCTTCATGGCAAATTTGGAATCTGTGGACCCTGCGGTTTGGGCTGTGCGTTGATTTTTAGACTTGGCACCCCATTTACCCCTCTTAGGGGTTGAATTTTGAAAAAAACTGAAACCTATTTCTTCTCATTTATCAATAGGAGTACTCTTGTGAAGTTTCGAATAAAATAGTCTAACTAATATTGTTTCCCCATACAAACTTTGGGGGCCCGTTTTACCCCCTTAGAGGGTGAATTTTGAAAAATCCTTTCTTGGTACACCCCTAGACCACATAAGGAACCTTCATGCCAAATTTGGAATCTGTAGACCCTGCGGTTTGGGCTGTGCGTTGATTTTTAGACTTGGCACCCCATTTACCCCTCTTAGGGGTTGAATTTTGAAAAAAACTGAAACCTATTTCTTATCATTTATCAATAGGAGTACTCTTGTGAAGTTTCGAATAAAATAGTCTAACTAATATTGTTTCTCCATACAAACTTTGGGGGCCCGTTTCACCCCCTTAGAGGGTGAATTTTGAAAAATCCTTTCTTAGTGCACCCCTAGACCACATAAGAAACCTTCATGCCAAATTTGGAATCTGTAGACCCAGCGGTTTGGGCTGTGCGTTGATATATCACCCAGTCAGTCAGTCAGTCAGTCAGTCAGTCAGTCAGTTTACCATTTTATATATATATATATATATATATATATATATATATATAGAAGATAGAAGATAAATATTGCTGGACATTACACACAGCGCCATCTAGTGCCACACGCAAGCAAGGCTTGTGTCGTGGTCACCAGACTGTTATTATTTAGCTTAATATGAGTAACTTGTGTACTTCCTTGTTATGATTAATATGAGTGTCATATTAAGAGACCGGCGGAGCATGCGTCTTTCATACAAACGTAATACCAAAATAATTTGTAAATCAAACATATTCATAAGGTAGTGTGTATTTATTTCGATTGGATTACAGAATATCTAGGTTCCCAAATATCTACATTGAAAGGAAACTGATTTAATTAAACAAGAGTTATAAGAAAAATAAGTTTTCTATAGAAATTTTAAATTCCTCATAACTCTTGTTTAAATCAGTGTCCATTCAAAATGTACATTTGGTAACCTAGATATTCTGTAATCCAATCGAAATAAATACACACTACCATAAGAATATGTCTGATTTACAAATTATTTTGGTATTACGTTTGTATGAAATACGCATGCTCCGCCGGCCCCTTAAGCTGAAAAGTATCGCAATACCCACAGCCCGTTTTGACTTCGGTTAAGGATTTTTAAGATCATCAAATGAAAGAAAAAGATCCAGACGAATTGATAACCTACTCTTTTTGGAAGTCGGTTAAGAAGTAAATTATTGCGTGACGAATTTCGTGTTGCGCCGACTCTAGGCACAAATATAATACTACGAAGACTTGAAATGTATAGTTTGATGTGTCGCCGAGATCGATCTTTTTTTGTTTTTTTTTTTGTAAAAATATTGCCCGGTAACTGACCTCTGTTTACAAATCCAAAACGTCAGTACTTTAGAAAGCATATGTTTAAGGCATCGCGTCAGCTCTAACTTAACCCTTCATGCAAATATCCCTGATCTTATATCCAGAGGTCCGACAGTTGAGAAGGTCAAACGGCACTGAATCTGCGTGAAATATTGATATTACCTGAGTCTAAGAGCTAGAGATATCGATGTCATACTTAACTTTTATGCTATGTCTTAGATTATATTTTGTTTGCGACACGTTTACAAGTTTACTGAGTATCACATCATCGTATTTATAGGACCGACTTTTGTTCCACCGATTTGATTATTGATTTCTACTGAGTTCTGCTGATTTCTACTAATTTCTATAGATTTTTACTGAATCCAACTGATTTCTGATGACTTCTACATAATTATTATGCTTTTTCATAATGGAAGGATTGTGTTAGGAATAATATGAAAGAAAAGGGAGTGAATGAATGCGTGACGGTTGAAAGGGAAGAATGGATTGTCCGGTAAATCAGATGATAACCTCTCTACGTTAAGCTGCAAAGTGCCATTAAAAAAAAAGCGGCCAAGTGCGAGTCGGACTCGCCCATGAAGGGTTCCGTAGCAGATTGAATGAAAGGTAAATTGTTGTTTTCGATTTATGACGTATTTAAAAAAAACTACTTCCTGGATCTCATTCAAACCAATTTTCGGTGGGAGTTTATATGGTAATATACATCACACATTTTTTTAATTTTATCATTCTCGTATTTTAGAAGTTACAGGGGGGGACACACATTTTTCCACTTTGGAAGGGTCTCTTGCTCAAACTATTCAGTTTAGAAAAAAATTATATTAGAAACCTCAATATCATTTTTGAAGACCTATCCATAGATACCCCACACGTATGGGATTGATGAAAAAAAAAATTGAGTTTCGTTCTAAGCATGGGGACCCCCAAAATTTATTGTTTATTTTTCTATTCTTGTGTGAAAATCTTAATGCGGTTCACAGAATACATCTATTTACCAAGTTTCAACAGCCTAGTTCTCATAGTTTCGGAAAAAAGTAGCTGTGACATACGGACGGACAGACAGACAGACATGACGAATCTATAATGGGTTCCGTTTTTTGCCATTTGGCAACAGGACCATAAAAATTGGGGAGAATGGAAGAGAAACGCCAAATATTATAGTGCTGGGTTTATGAAGTTATAATATTATGCAATGTTATGATGTTAAAGCCTAGTTGTCTAATGTGTTATCGCTGTATGTAGCAACAGGCGACACGGCACGCGTTTGTGTAGTTAGGACTTATGCTCACCCACAACGTGGGAAACAAAAGCATGCTTATATCACAGAGGGTATTAAAATCGAACTCAAACAACTTTCCTCGGTGTTACGTTAGAGTTAGCTAGAGCCCAAATTTGACAAAGTCAAATTATTAGCGTCGTAAATGAATCAATGTTTTTAATAAAATGAGAAGACACAACTTAAGTTGTCATGACATGTCATCAGTGAAGATATAGCGGTACTACAAAAAGTACTACAGCAACATAGAATACATAGTATTGTGTATACAGTGCCATTTATGACACAAATGAAGAAATAACGTTAAAAAAAATTGCGCTATTAAGTGCGATTTAATAGAAAACCTGACATCAACTATCAGGCAGTAGCCAAACACGACACACGTCTGGTCGCGCGACGGTGCCTTCCTTTTCAATGGGGGATGAATAAATTCACACCCTGTTCTTCAAAAACCTTAGGACACAAAAAAAACTTAGGACTGGGGGCACAGAGGCCTAAGGGCATTGGGACACAGGGGGTTCTTAGGGCACAAGCACTAAAGTACTTCGTTGCAGACTCAAGGATCTTAGTACCTTTTCATAAAGTCCCTGTTTGTTTATCTTGCTGAGTGGAAAAGTGGCATGTAACTTAGGTAATAACGTTACTTATTTTTGCAGTTAAGGCAATGTGAAATTGGGCTTACAAACTATTCTCTAATACTTTGTCGTCTCATGAATGTTTGCATATCTCATCGAATAATATCAAATAAAAACCGTCTTTATGTCGAACTCCACGTTTTAATATCGGTTAGGTCATGTTGACTTATCATGTTATAAAACAGTGAGATGGGTTCTGCAATATCATTGATCAATCAGTCAAGTCTTTCGTAAATGCTTTTTTTAAGAAATCTAATATCAGCGACTGCTCTTCGTGCGTTGGAGTAGACCTATTTTACTGTCCCTTTAAATAAATAGAGTCGTGTGTTATATAAGTTTATTACTTTTTCTCCAATAAGTGCATTATTCAACTGTTTTTAGTTAGTGCATGAAGCTTTTATGAACAAAAAAAATAATTTCAAAATTATAAAACAAGATGAGGTCTGTATTTTCTATAAGACTTCATTGAGAAGAAACTCTGAAGCAAACACATATCGAGACAACACTAATATGATGGAGGCAGGATTCAGTATAATCAGATGTGGCTGAATTAGTGTTCAAACTTACAAAGTCAATTTCTTATCAAATATCAAATCTTCCTTACATAATAAGTCTCGTGCTGTTGTATAACAGGCACTATAATTAATTATTTCGGAAATTTGTAACACAAACTATAAACTTGTATTCTAAAAGCTAAGTAATGTTGTTTTAGGATACCTATTATACATTTAATGTACAAGAACAGCCGGGAAGCAAACAATACCTTTGGAAGTAGTTTCCCGGAGAATATTACCGGAGAATTTAATATTGCTTGCGTTATTATAATAAAATCTGCAGTGATTAATCAAGTAATTAGTAGGCAAGTCTTAAGTAAAAGCACATAGTGAAATTTTAAAAATCTTCGATGCTCTTCACGGTTCAATTGTCGGGGTATTGCGCAATGAGGCGCGACGGATCCGGTGCGCGTCAAAGGAACTTGCTTCAATTTCGAACGTCTTTTCATTCAGTTTTATTACTAAAAGTTACTGGCTGGCTTCTTACTGGTTATCTTGAAGTCATTATGAACACAAAAATATGGAGTTTCTCTTGCAGTTACGCAAATTGGAGTCTTCTTATATGAAAAGAAAAATAAAGAATTAAATAAAATCAGTTGTACATGCAAAGGAGACAATTTTTTTTGGGCCCATTTTGGCATTTGGACAATTTTTTTTTTTCATATTACACCAAAAAAAGTAACCATTTTACAATAGTATTTAAACGAAATATTACATAAAAATGAAACCGGATGAATGAATTTTAAAATCACAATACGAGTACTTATATAAGCTATGTTATGATATTTTTTTGCGACGCAAATCATTCCTGTTGTGGTCAGTGTCATTTGATAGAAAATATTTACGTAAATAAGGGCGTTTTTTCCGTTTACTAAAAACAGTACGGTACCTACCCATTGGTAATCATATCTGCTATAATTATAATAGAATCAGAACAAAATATAAAAATAAATGTTATTAAACTGTTAACATTTTAAATACTATTTTTAAAGGTTTAAACTAAAATCGCATAGATGGTTTAAAACAATCAACGTGGCACGGAACGTTATAAATCCGCTTTTATAGTGGTTGACAGACAACTTCATTATTTTGACATTTACCTACTTTTTCTGTTTATTTTGGTTTTCGTAAGTGTTTTTGCACATTTTTCTCATTTATTCCGGTTAGACATGGCTTAGCTAATTTAACCACTGTAATCTAGAGGTTATAAGGAAGAAATCAATGTACGTTTCATTATTAAATGCTACAATTTATGTGGGTGGGTGGCCTAATCTCCGAACAAAAAAAAATCTCTTTTACAAAAAAAATTGGTCTAGCCGTTTCGGAGGAGTTCTACAACAAATACATGCGATTTTTATATATTAGAAGCTAGTCTGATAAAAAAAACCTCTTTATATACCGTAGGTATTTTTTTTTACATTAGTATAGATAGTCAAGGATTGTATGATTAATCTGGGTTCAAAATTTCAAAGTTAACCCTTTCTCATTAAAAAAAATTAAATCAGCAACTTGCAAACTGAAAAGTGTAGACGACAAAAAAATCTAATAAGTCCGTCATCAGGTAGATTACTCGTATCAAAAAATATTCGACACGTATTTTTTCTTTTATTACGTAAATCAAAAAGAAGATACGACGCGATGCTTTTAAAATTCCCCATACGTCACGCCTAGGTATAACTTTTATCCTGAGTTTTGATGCGTTTTATCTTTGTCAATATTCATTGATTCAAAAAACAAAAAATACGTGTCCATTATTTTTCAATAATCTAACTGACGGACTAAATGGATTTGTAATTTTTTGATACTGTCGTGATGCCTATTATGAAAATCAATATACTTAAACTAAAAACAAAGAGAAAATAACTTGACAAGCTTTTCAACATTAATTTCTTCGAAAGATAATACATAATTCATAAAATCGTCAGAAAGTTTCACCAAAGATGTCATTCTTTAAGTTTTAAAGACGCATTGACGAATTTCTCGTGAACATCGCTGGTGAATTGAACTTACGTGGGTCTCAACAAGTTTTTCGATATGTTATCGGATACGACACGACGTGTTAAATCGTTCGTTCTGTATTTGATGACAGTTGAGGTTTAATGTTTTATAGATGTAATTGTAAAGTCATGGTTACATTTTTTATAATCATTGTGTATGATTATAAAAAAAAGTAACCCTGACTTTTGTAACATCAAGCCTGTAATCCCCAAAGGTTTAGGCAGGGGTGTACCTAATGGTACACACATTTCGCCAGTTATGTTTTAAGTTCCAGGTAACAGGGAGTGAGCCATTTTTTTTTTGAGACAATCCCGATTTTTTCACACTATTCAGAAACAATTTTTATCAATTGCCACCACCGGACACAAAATCAGACTCCGTGGTTGCTGCTGACAGAAAAACCCAATAACAATTTGCTCGACCCGGGAATCGAACTCAGGACCTCAAGTTCAGGAGCCGCGATTGCGACTACTAGCCCAATGACGCGGTAATCCTATTATCACCCTTTTTAAATCCTGTACCTACATAATTAACTGGGTTCAGGTAGAATAAATAATATGAGAATGTAATTAGTCACGCCCTCATTGTTATTACAATTTCAAAAATAATTTACATTCAGAAAAGCACATAAATTAGTGTGGGCGGCTTGATGAACGAACCTCAACAATTATTGCGCTTTCAAATTAGACTGGGTTGACAGGTTGGTGTTGGACTGCTCCAGTCCGGTTATCGTACTGCGTAGGTACATGCGTTTGTGATTTTTCATACATCAGACATCAACCGTCTAATTTGAAAGCGCCCGACGGTTGATGTCGGACTGCTGCCGCACGGTTGTTTTGTATGAAAAATCACAACGGCACGTAGGTACGCAGTACGATAACCGGGCAGTTCGACATCAACTGCCTAATTTGAAAGCGCCCTTAAGAATGGGTGACACCACAACATGCAAATATTCAGACAGCTTACGTATAATATTTTTTAAACAGCACTATCGATTATTTATAAACGTTGCTAAAAGTTACGTTATACGTTTGCATTGTTATTTTTTTGATAATTTAAATTATTTTTTATTTTACTGTTATTTGTAGATCTTTGACACTCTTACAGGTGGTGTGAAAGTCTGACAAACAGTCTCACAAGGGGTATCATTATCTCCAGCATTAGCTCTGGCATTAGCTCTACGTAAAATACTGGTAATCTGCTGCATCCGCTTGGATTGGAAGTCGTATTATGGGAAATTTTAGGTAGATGATGAAATGTGTTCTTACTTTAATCAACGTAAACGAAAAAGAAAGAATAGATTTCTACAGTATTCTATTGCTTCAGACTATAGCAAAAGGTTTACCAAGATTTCAGGATTAAAGGTGTCGTCAGCTCGCTTTTCAAACGAGCGGGTATGAAACGTATTTAGAAAATGCCGCCACCGCGGTCTGAAGTAGGTATTCCAACAATGCAATTTTTCTGCTACCGCGTCTTTATAATAATAGCTTCTGGCATTGGCTACGCCCGCGTGAAGTTTAATAACTGTCCCATGGTATCTTATTACCAGATTAAAAAATATCCTGTTTTAATCTAGGTAATAAACTATTTTTCGACATCCATACATTTATATATCTATACTCACAAACTTTCGCATTTATTACATAATAGGATTTTAATCATCCGGGTCGAAGGACCAAATTTGTACGAGCCGCTAGCGTCTATTGACTACTACTCTATTACTGAGTTAAATACTGGTGGTATAAGTATTCATAAAACTGAAGAACTGTTATCATATAAACTAGCTTACGCGTCCATAGTTTTTAAACCACTTGATGCTTACAAATAAGGGATAGATTTTATTATAACGACACCAGAAGTATAACAACTGAAAAAGGCATTTATTTATTTTGTAACCAATGTTCACTTTTCAAACATCGCTTTTATTAAAGGCAAGGCCTTAAAAGGTAATAAATGTAACAACATTTTAAATCTAAAAATACGATGTTACAAAATGGGACTTTGTGATCTGAAAAAACCCCAAAGGGTTGTCAAATTTCGTGTCCGCAAAAAGCCGCGTTTATTAAACCGGTATTAACCCAGATACTGCGACGGGACTTTTAAAAGGCCCAAATAAAGAACTAAATCTACCTTAATTTTTCATAATTTTTCAATCAATTGACACGCATGTTCATATTGACAACTTACTTAGTAGCTATCAACATTTAATTCGATGCAGTTACGTTTACAATTTGACACACAGTTTTAAGTATATTAACTGTTTTTGAAGATCTTGGATTATTTTTTTACAATGGCTGCACAAAGGTAAGCTTTTATGTTATTTACATGCGGAATCTGATAGGAGTTCGCTTAGATATTGATATGTTTGTTATTTCATCAAAATATAACCTCATTTGTTTGGTTCAAAACGCAAAACAAACGTGTTTTTTTTACGTTTGAAATCGATGGCCTTTTAAAAGTCCCGTCGTAATATGGGGGTTATCGATAATTATTTATATTTTAGCGCGCGATTTGCAAAAGCGCTCAATCTCGTTGAAATTGTTGATGAGTTAGAGCGAGTTGATGAAGACACTTTGGTGCCGAACCAAATAACCATTTTTTTCACCTGAGAATGCCAATGCGGATGCTACTGACGAGGACTCTGGAGATGAAGAGTTCGTAACGTTACAAAATCTTCCAGGTAAAGTAATTTTGAATTTATTTAATTTACATCTCAGTGAACCCACGAGTAGGTATGTTTTCTGTTTATATTATAACAATATGTACCTATATTATTTTCTTGTAGGCTCTCAGCTAAAAGCTCCTGCTGAGGTAACGTTTTCACAGAGCTCTGACGGGGAAGATGACGTGCCTTTTTTAGGATTGACACGATCGGTGAAGATAGCGAAGTTTCTGTGCCTTCTACATCTGTTTCTTCTACTCCAGGCACGTCAGCTATTTCTGGGTTGGTTCAGCCAACCGTACCGGTAACAGGGGGGCCTGAGAGCGACTGGCACGATTCGGGAAAATAGAACGTCTAAGTGTCCTCTTACCACCAACAAAGACTTCAAAAATACTGATAAAGGTTCATTTGAGTACAAAACTAGTTTACCTGAGCACATACTAGTTTGCAAATGGAATGACAACAGTGTCGTTACTGTTGGATCAAATGCTGAGACGGTGGAGCCCTTGTATGAAGTCAAGAAGTTTTCACAAGCAAATAAGAAATACATGCATATTTATCAACCCTTTGTTATAAAAAATATGGGAGGGGTAGATTGGTCGGACCAGAACATATATTTATATCAAACTTCTATTCGTAGCAATATTCTGTCGAAACCTAGATAATATGGCTGTACATAATGCGTGACAGCTATACAAGTGGTAATTTTCTCAGATCATTGGCAAAGCGTTTGCTCGAAACCAACAAAAAGGAGCGATAAGAGAGGACCCTGTCCTACACCTAGGTCTCATCGAGAATTATCTCGATGTGAAGGGGTTGAACACTTGTTTCAATATAGTGCGCCTCAACAAAGATGCAAAGTTTGCCAAGTAAAGAGCTTTTTTTGCCAAAAGTGTAAAATTCATTAACAGCCCAAGAACTGTTTTATGGCATATCACAATCAAACTCAGTAACAAGCGTATTTGCAAGTGTGTGTGTGTATTTCTAATAACTTTGTGTTTTTATTACCTTGATTTGATTAAATACTGATTCTATAAAACTATGTTTCATTACTAGACCGACCATACATGTATACGACCCCCATATTACGACGGGCCTTTTAAAAGACCACCTTTTTCTGGCTTTTCCGGAAAAGTTAATTTTTTTTCATCATTTTTCCTAGTTATAATTAGTCATATATAGAAACATCTTCAGAAATCACGGTTATCGAAGCTCAAAAATAGTTTCAGTAATATCTGGGTTAATACGAATGGGTGAAGCTCCACAAAGAGCTTTATGCTACTTATTATTATGTAACCCATATTATGTTTTAACATAAGGTTTAATTTTGTTTGCCACTTAAAGTCACATTTTGTCATCGATCACCATAATTCTACTACCTTTATCCCAATTCGTTTGGGGGCGGCACAGCATACAGTCTTCCTCGTTCATGCTTCTCTACGAGTATTACTCGTCATCTCAGCAGACACCTCCGTTATGTCATCAATAAGTACTAATTGTATTTATTGATGACATAACGGAGGTGTCTCCTGATACGCAGTTATTAAACTCTTGTTAAATTACGAGTATCTAAAGTTACCATTCTGTGTCTGCAAGATAAACAAAATACGATGAAAATATTTAGTGAAGTCTCAAGGAGCAGAAAATGTTGTCAGAGTTAGGCCGTGTTCAACCTGACGAATAAATTCGGTAGACAATACACGCTAATGAATAAAGTTGGGTTGTTAACGAACCTACTCCGGAATTTCCATTTAGAAGTGTTCCTGCTTTATCGTAAATACACTGCATATTTTGGTTTTGTGGCTGAATAAAACTTTGTGAAATTAGATGATTGCTTACCAGTTTAACATCGTTTAATAGAATAGAAGAGACAGAATAAAACATTAAGAAAACAAACAAAAACCAACAACGGACGTATAATCTTGCATGAAAAACAAAAATGGGTGGGCAGTATGATGAGGAGTATAGTGGTGTGGTAGGAAAAATAAAAGAAAATGTGGAAGGCACCTGCCTTCCACACTAAGGTGGCAAAAATCCGGTAACCTGGAGAAGGATGACTCAGGATAGTAGAATGTATCACTATCAAGCTATAGGGAAGGGGTTTCTGAAAACGCAAATTAATCTTATTTTCGGTGTCTAATAATTAAGTAAATAGGTCAAGTACTTTATCTATACATTTACTTTTTTTAATTTATTTATTTACATGTTTTAATCGAGATAGGTTTAACAGCGGGTTCCAAACTAGGCACAGCCTGTATCTTGGTGAAGTCTTGATATATTGAAGTTGTAGTTTACTTGTAAATAAATTATAATGATAATATGATAGGGTAGAGACAGATTATGAGTAGATTTGTTAGAAGAACGAATGTAAAGCTAATAATCAAAATCCAGTTGCGGCGTTGAGTGTTGCCCCGGCCACCGACATTCCGGTCGCTCCTTGATCCCATCCAATTGGCAAAAAGATCTTTATTGGCTCAAGCCGGATACCAATTCGGTGAGGATCAATCAAATGGACTACTGGAGTGATTGTTACTTACTATTGAAGATAGATGCGATTACATGATTTGATACATTGCTGTTCTCGGGTATTATTTTCGCACAACTTAATATTTAGTGATTAGCGCGCAGACGAAGCGTGTGTTATTATTATTGGGGAATATATCAAATATTGAGTTTGTTTTGATGTTGGTAATAATGCCGTATGTCTGTAGTCGATTTTAGACCGTTTCTTTTTTGGTGTGGTTTTTGTACACAAAGGGGCCACACACACTGGGCATAGTTTTCTATTCACTACTTTTTGATGTGATTTTCCAGGAACTTCAGGTATTATTTTTAGGAAACAGAATCTGCCTTGTGTTATTGAGGCCGCGTATGTAGCACTAGACTACTATACTTACATTTGTTTTCAACTTCATTGAAATACATAACAACCCAACTTCTTAAAATTACACATCATAAATAGCATCAAGAAGAATCCTTAAAAATGCAAAACTGATGTAGAAATTGCTTAAGTGGGAAGCGGAGAGCACACAAGGAGATCAGATAGATTAAGGTCCCCGTTCATTCATTAATCGTTAGCTTCAAACCGCGCAAGAAAGCATTGGGGTCCATTGTGTTCGAAGTTTCCAGACAAAATGTCACAGGCACACACAGTGTATGGAACAGTGGTTGTGGTGTAGACACACGAAAACAGTGGATGACTTGATGATACTGATTTCTTCTTTCTTCTGAGGGGTATATCGACATTATCGACATTATTAATGTGGTCTAACTCTGAGAAGAGAATTAAGAATCATAATATCCGGTTACAGTAGACAAACTGAATTCCGCAGATGGCTGACTGAATTTTTTCGTCGGCTATAAAAAACATGGCTGCGATCTGTTCCATACATTTTGACCGTATTGCACGTTTGTATAGAACAGCTGTTTTTGAAGTTATAACTTCTTCAGGCGCCTTGAGCACTTTTTGGGTGAACAAAAATCATGAAATTCGCGTGACCGTCACCTAACGCTTCGTAGCACTCAAATCCGATATGCTGCGGCGTAGCATCACATAAGCGTACGCGGAGCACAACCCCGTAGCATATGAAAGACCATAAATAAAAGACTGCCCCGCATTTGATTTTACACTTATATTGGGGGTCTAAAAGGGCCTCTTTAGCAGCTCTTTAAATAATTCTGTCTGTAGACCAAATTAGAACCGAATTAGTTCACATTACCTTTTATAAAATGGCTGCGGGATGCGTTAACAAGTTGTAACACGACGCAATGATGTCTGCGCGTGGGCATCGCTTACGCAAATTGTTGGAGGATGTAGTTAAACGGTACTATTAACACAATAGTGTTTTGTTTCTATTTGTGCCAGTGTTCAATGATAGGTGTATCCTTTTTTGGTTGTTTATGGCATCTTGGCTCTTTGATAGTTTTTGTTTATTTTCTTGTTTGGTGATAAGTTTTCTGAGTAAAGACGAACATTTGCGTTTGAATTTCGAACGCGTAATCCGTAGGTACTAAATACGGCTAAATTCCACCTCAACTAATATACAATTTGATCAAACAAAGGTTTAGCCTTAGTACAGTTTAGTGTAATATTATTCTAATTACTTTGGAAGCATCTCGGAAGCAGAGTAAGTTTGCATTGGATTCAAATTGTATTACTACAAAATTTGCATCGAACGCCAAACAAACCATATTTGGGTACTAATTGTGTACAAATATCTTCCACTGTAATAGTGGTCCACAGGAATTTCTATTAGCAGATAGTTTCACAGCCGATTATGCAAGGATTACCCGATACGAAGAAGTTTGAATAAAAATTGTAATTAGGGACACAATGAGGAAGTTTCAAGGAGCAAAAGTCAATATTGGTGCGGTAGTTTGTGCCCAGTTACCGGGGCGTGTCTGACGCCGCTCCACGGAGTACACACGGGCCTCACGACCATCCAACAGTTTTAAGGACATATATTGGAAACTGCTGAAATCTGTACACTGTATAAAGATGTTTGGAAAAGGAAAATAAAAGATAATACTGCTAAGATTCAGGCGTCCGAATGATGATTTGAATTAGTTTTAGTGAGATGACTGCTTTATGCAATTACATCAATATGGTGTAGTTCAATTAAGTCGTCTGAGGGTGATATTATTTGGACTTGATAGCAATATTGAGCTGAGTTCTGTGACACACAATACTTTTGTCAGGTTTTCATTGATGTTAGGCGACTTATCTTGAAAAAAAGATCGGAATCTGATATTAATTTCAACTTAAAACAGTTACTTTTATGATTTGTAGTTTTCTTTAGAATTCAGAAAGGATTCCAATGTTAGTAAATAAATTATTTTAAATGTTTGGAGAAAATAAAGAACAACACGTTAAAAGGAGGGTAGACCTAGAGACGTCTAACTTTAAGAAACTTGCCGATCACTTGTTCCTGTCCCCAATGGCACCAACATGTTGGCGAATCTATCCGTGAATACGTAAAGTATTGTCAGTGGGCAGCATTCCAGCGAACCTGCAGTCCACGACGTGCAATTCATTCTAGTTTAAAATGGGTTACTCCATTTCTCGCTGACTACGCGGCTCCATGACAACTCCCGCCCCTGGCCGCCGGGTTTGTTTTTGCTCAAAGATATCGACGCGATTTTAGAGTTTTGTTCGCGGATATGTCCTGAGGGACATACTTTACGCCACGTAACTTGGACTTGTTGTTTTGTATCGGATTTTGAACTTCGCGCTGTTCTTGGCAAGCTTTGACGGGCCAAGCTTTTTTATTGTGCGGATTTCTCAACTTTGCATTTCCTGTAAACTTTGTTTCGGTTCAACTTTACCGAACATATGACGCGCGTGTGCCAATGGTTTCGTTTTGTGAAGGTGTATCAATTTCATACATAGCTCTGGTCCAATCGTCAGGTGTATTACGTACGTTTACAAGATTCGTGATCGGAATTTCCCGTACGGCTCCGACACATCCAATACATATTAATATATTATTATGACGTGTGAAAGGGGTGGTTAACACACGAATAAAACCACATATTGATCTCTGTTTTTCCTCACAGTATAATGTAATCAAGCCTGCTACATGTGCTTGTGTAAACTAATCCCGTGAACTGACTTTGATGGAGTTTCCCCAGTTCAAAAGCTTATTCTTTAAGGAAGCTTTAGAGCTATAACATTTAATGTTATCCCTTAGGGGCCGAGCTGAGAACGGTATCGTGCAGCTACTCAAATGGGTTTCACTCAAAAATTCAGTATTTTATATTATTATCGCTTCTTCCTCTTACAGAAAAGTTCTGCTTAGAGTTTGTGACTGAAATCTTGTGATATGACATTTTAACTCCTTTGTTTCTGGTAATATGTAAATTCGAATTTATTACCAGTGTAATAAAATGTACTAATGCACAAAAATTATCGTACAGAATACTGTTTGTTTATACAGGGTGAAATTGAATAGATGCGACAAATTTAAATATACAATAATACGTGTTGTCCAGAAAATGTATAAAATATCAAATGTAAAATTGTAATGAACGAAGGAAGGGTAGTGGGCGGCGCGCGGTCGCCGGGAAGGGATGTCAGCGCTGGCGCACATGCGAGGTTTGGCAACGTCGCGCGATACTTACATTAGAAACTATGCTAAATTAGGTAAATGACCGCTATGAACGGGAATACCGATAATTCGTACTTAAATAAAGATAATAACATCAATGGACCTTTTGAAAACGATAATCGCGTAATTTTTTTTAACGATTTAGATAGTAGAAAAAACAGTTTATAATTACTATGTTACTGCAACTGAAGCTCCCATTTCATTTTGTCGCATTTATTCAAATTCACCCTGTATAGAAAGGTCATTCTCTTTTTAAAAGAATCTATACATATAATGAAATCGTTGAGACCAAAAAATCTGTACATTGAAGATTTAAAAAAAAAACCGATCAGGGTGACTTAAAATAAGTAACTGAACATATTAAAACCATTTTTAAAATTTTTGTTTGTTTGTTTGTTTGAACGCGCATCACGTAAAAACTGCTAGACGGATTTTGATGAAAACTTCACAATTCTATTTATATAAACTCAGAATAACATTTAGGCTATAGAAATTATGGAAAATTTTGGAAAAAGGGGGTGAAAAGGGGGGGTAAAGTTTGTATAAAAAAAAAAATTTTAGATTGTTCTAGAATCATAAAACTCAGAGTAAATACTTATTATTAAAAATAAAGAAATACCTGTTTCAGCATTTTTTTATAATCTCATCCAGAGACGTAATAAAGAGGGTTTTGTGTTTAAAATTAACTAACTTCATACACCTACTTATAGAATAAAATCCAATGAAGTGTAAACCTTTAAAAGTTGTTGTAAATACTTCAAATCTAATACAGGTAAATATCGTTTCTCAATTTTTTTGAAATTTGATTTTTGAAGTGAATACGCCCAAAATAGCGCAACTCAAGAAAATCGGCTTTCCTCGGTATAAGTAGTTGGTAATACAGGATGGAAACGATAAACGGGGAAGTAAGGGGAGCTGCAGCTACACGAAAATGGTCTTAGAAAACAACCCGTATTTTTTTTGAGTACAGTAAAAGAAAAGTACAGTTAGCAAGAAAATTGCCATTTTACATAAAACAATTTTTTCGATGCCAATCGATCTTCTTTCCGACACTGATCAAAAAGTTCTTCCAGACCAACCCAGGTTAGAGTACTCAAAAAGTCACTGCAGCTACATGAAAATGGTCTTAGAAAACCATCCGAAATTTTTCGTGAAAATTTGATCCCCATTCACAGATTTAAAAAAAATGTGCGGGTAGCAAGAAAATTGCTATTTTACACAACATTTTTTTGATGCCAATCGATCCTGTTTCTTATGCTCAACGGTTAAGGTAGCTCCCTTTACTGCCCCGTTAACCGTTTCCACCCTGTTTATTACATATTAAAAATAAAATAATACAACGAACTACTGGTCCAATCTATTTCAAATTTTTAACAGAATTGATGGAAGACGTGTTTAATTGGAATTGAATTGATGAAAAAAGGGGTAGAAAGTTATTTTGGCGGTGATTTGTTTCGAATTTGATATCAACACTCCTTAGGTCCATGTTCACCGAAGAGATAACGGTCTGATTTTCTAAAAACCGCTGTCCCTGTGACATGCTCCCATACAAAAATGTATTTTAAACAGCTGTTTTTAGATAATCAGACCGTCATGTTTTTGGTGAACATGGATTTAAACTACATGTTATTTTGATAAATGTTTGAAAACTCAATCCTATTTTATTCAAAAAAGGTTGGACTCACATAAAAACTTGGTGCTAATACTCTTTAAAATTGGAATGTCCCGATAGTCACCGTGCTATATTAACACTGCATTTGAAGGTTTCTAAGCTTTAAAGAGGTTGTGCACTTTAGGACACGGCCTCATAGGCACGTAGAGTTCGAAATTTGAAATGGCTTATAGTTGTAAGAGGTCCGCAACAGTTTACAGCAGCTATATCGTGTCGCGGCTCATTTCATACACGTTGATGAGAATTTCAGACCTAGCTGGAGTATGAGACTGTCATCGAGTGTCTAAGGATGAAGACGTTAGGACGTCGAGAGAAGCCCTTTAAACTGTTTTTATAGACATGGTAATTTATCCTTATCAAAGTAAATACGTTGTTAATCACAAGTATTTAATTTTAAACATATATAATTGCCCTTGGATACGTAATTTGATTTCAATGAATATCAGAGATACACCGTTTTAAATAACTCAGCAGCAAAATAATGATCATGTACCGGACGCGCTTTTCATTATGCGGAATGATGTGTGTGATGTGATGTGCTCTTTGAAAATTGTATTAGAGGTGCTTACCAATCTCTGTAACCCTGTCTTTCACTTATGTGTCGCAGACGAAGTTGCGCGGGTCAGCTGGTTCCTTGTATAAATATTAACAAGCACTAAAATAGTTCATTTTGATACAAATGGAGAAATTTTGTTGTAACAAATGTCCACGTGTATAAAAAAACGCACGCGCGTGCGTTGTATACCCGTTTTCGGGGAAGTGTATTGAAAACAATATTAATATAAAACAATAACATATAAGGATTATAAGTGTTGTTAGTGCTCAAGAGCTTACGTCTACATATTCCTAGAGGCTCATTCTTAGAGGCTTAAATGACACCCGCATGATCAATTAAATACTTAACTACTACCTAACTAAGCTTTATTAATCTGCATTTATAAATTTCATTAATTCCAATGTAGTTGTTTGTTCTTAGTTTCATAGTTAAACTTTCAATTAATTTCTGTTTAAAAAGTAACAAATTTCCCTTTTTACCAAACCGTGGCAGATGCAACTTTAGAAGTAAGAGTAAATAAGTGGGAACGGAGTAAATAACATTAATAACATCAATTACATAAAGTTTTTCGTTCCGGGACAGTCGGACATTAAATTGTTCGTAGTCAGAGAAAAACTTGACTTAGATTTAACTGTCTCTGGAGTATTTAGTCCGGGACCGAGGAACTTGTTACTGGGAACTGAAAAGTTTCTGTGATGTGAAAGCTACACAAAAATATCAAAGATAATACAAGTTTGGCTTTGCTACTTAATTTATTTTTTAGTTTCATGCACGAGTTTTTATTGTTGAGGGAAACGAGGGCTGTTTAAGAGTTACTTTAAATAAGATAAACGTTGATAGAGGATTAATCGTTGTTTGTTGTTAAGCAATTACAACAATTTAGGTTTTGGAAACAGTTTCGTCTATACTATGCCTAGTGCTAAGGTATACCTCTATTTATATCCTTTCAGGGTAACAGGCGTGGTGTTATTCTTAATGTCATCAGTCATTTGTTTCCCCTTTCTTCCTTCCTCAATAACTGTGACTGGCCAATCTTTGAGAAGAGTCGTACTCGACTCTTCTAAACAGCAACGCGGCAGGTTTGAGAACCAACATTTATGTGAATACTTGGCGTTGCTCAGTTGGTTTATCTTATATTGAACCACTTTGATCAGAACAAGTCAGAGACAATCCGGATTGTGGTGTGATTGTGACCTAATTGTCTTACTTGTCTAAGTGATTAAAGTAAAGAAGTAAATGACTTGCAGCATGTCTTCCTCTTTCATACTTCTCTATTACTCGTCATCTCAGCAGTCTGGAACCGATGATAGAACTGGAAAGGGGGTCCTTTCTATTTCTATCATCGGTAAGACAAATATGTCTACACAGCTGAGTTTATTTCCCACTGAGCTCTTTTTACCAACACAGACCGCCATTATTTCAACGTAATAATAAAAACAGTACAATTAGCATCAATTTACGTTTGTTTTTGTTGACATACTCGTAATTACGGTTACGAGTGCCACTGCATAACGGTACCGCATTACATGCCAGGACTTACAAACAAACCAGCGGGCTCTGGTTTTACGCTCACTTGATACATTAAAGCCTGTGTACATGTAGGCGAACTGCGTCGAATTAAAAGAATCGAAAATGTACTCGTTACTCGTGGTATATACTTACAAAAGTGCCAGTGGAATTAAATTGAAAAATTTCGACGGTGGTCATAGTTTTGGCAATTGTTTTGAAAATTGTAAAACACGTTATATTACAATATAACGTGTTTCTCTCTAGCGATATTGTAAACTCTCGAAATATTGTCAAATGAACATACGGAAGGATCTCTGCCCCCATAATCGGGACTTGGTGAACCCCTACTTAGGTTAGTTAGGTTCCTTTAAACCCTGCACTTGGAAATATTACAATCTAACGCGACATTACAATCTAACGTGTTCGACAATTTTACGGTGACATATACACAAATCCGAAAATATTTATTATTTTTTTTAGTTTGTAAATAATGTAAATACGCCAAGTAAATAAAGTGCAAAGTAACTGTTATTTTTTTTGAGAACCAATTATTATTTATCAAAGATTTGTGAGTCATTAAAGATGTATGTCTATGAATCCGAATTATTATATAACACAATACATACGTCATACATGTATTATCAAAAATAAACGTCATACGCAAACATTCTCTGTCACCTATATATTTATTTTCGTGTTATTGTATCTTCGGATAAAGGATGCAGGAATCCTCAAATTCTCAGAAGGTAATAAAAGGTATACAGACGTACACCCACCGTTTGCCAATAGCGGTGAAAGGTCCCATGAAAATGAAGGTCGAAGGAAAATTCACCTTGAGCTATATAAGGTATACACAGGAAGATATTATTTCGTCTTCTTAGAAAGGTATCTGTATTGAATCAGCCCAGAACTTTTCTGCAAGGTTGGCGCTATTGCTATAATTCTTCAATTCCCGTGGATTGCAGGTATCCGGCTCGAAGGATACGATTTCAGATGTCTTATCGTTTGTAAAACAACACCAGCCCTTCAGGAGGACATCTCCTCCCTGCTTATTTCTTCTTCATATAGGTTCGCTTTGCGCAACAAAACATGATCAACTGTGTTTTACTAATGTTGCAATCTGCCACACAATGATACAAAATTACACAGTATAATTTAATAATAACAGATAAATCACATTCCTGTTTATTTGTCACTGAAAAGTTAATCAATGTTTGTGAACGGAATGCTGATCAAACAAATCGAAATTAATATATAAAATTAAGTCAATAACTGCTAACAACAATGAAGTTTGATGAACTCAAAATTATTGTTTCTCAACCCTTTCGTTTGAAGTTTCCTTCCTCTTTTTATTGATCAAAGGCTCTTCGAAATCACTTAAGAGGCCTGCGGAGTATGCGAATTTCATACAAACGTAATACCAAAATAATTTGTAAATCAAACATATTCCTAAGCTAGTGTGTATTTATTTTGATTGGCTTACAGAATATGTAGGTTCCCAAACACATATTTTGAATGTACACTGATTTAAACAAGAGTTATGAGAAAAATAAATTTTCTATAGTAATTTTAAATTCCTTATATCTCGTCTTTTTACCATTTTCTTTTCAAAATATATATTTGGGAACATAGATATTCAGCAATCCAATCGAAATAAACACACACTTCCTTAAGAATATGTTTAATTTTCATATTATTTTGGTATTACGTTTGTATGAAAAACGCATGCTCCGCCGGCCCCTTAAGGGAAATTAAGTCAGGGACAATAGATGTAACGGATAATGGTAGTCTTCCATATTTTTGAGCAAAAAATATGATAATTGTAATGTTCTCGAGTAGATGTCGTTGACAACTTTTTATGGCGAGCACATACTTACTTGGAAAAGGTTTCTCGTTATCATAATAATACGATAAGGCCTTAAGACACCCTTATTTTTTTATTTTTGCTTAGTGCCCCGTCAGCTCGCGAGTGTCCGTGTTTTTAGATGAGTCTTTTCCTGTTTGTTCAGTCTTCAGTAATTCTTTTTGATGAAACCCATGTCATTTAATATTTGAGTTCAAAGCAAAATGTCACTCATCGTAATTATTGTTGAATACGTACATTTTTAATGAGCTTTATCCGTTGAACGTTTATTTAATTTAAAAACACATTATTATGATCAATCAAATATAATTAATTTAGCCTATGAAAATCAAACCAGAGTTACCGACATAGGTCACACAATATGTAAGCTGAAGTGGCACGTGTGTTGAGTGGAGACCGCAAATCGGCAAAGGTAAGTTGGGCCGGTGGAGCGACGATCTTCCCAGGATAAGATAAGATAAGATAAGATAGCAACTAAAGCAATACAACTACACCTACAACAACTAAAACTATATGAAAGTTGCCGATAATCGAGTTGAAGTGCGTGTGAAGCAGTCATGCTAGCGGAGGAGGTGGCAGAACGTGAGAGTGAGAGAATCTCACGTCCCAGCCGGTGCGGGAGACGCACCGGGGGTCGGCCACCGTAGGCGCTAACCTGTGGACGGTGAGCTACGGGCTAGCTCGCCGTCCATCTGTCTTATGACGACATGCCGTGTCGACGACGCATTCGTGTCCCACGCGCGCCTCAAAGAGATGTTAGTAAAAAAGAAGGGTTCCGCAAGAGCCGATGCCTGCCGGGGCTGCGGGACTGTTCGAAAGAGATACCGCGGCCCTGGTACACAAAGGGCTAAGAAGGAACATGGATGGGGGAAGGGAGAGTCAGACTTTTACTGACCAAAGTCAGTAAATGTCCGTTCCGCCCAGAGCGGCAGGGGGTCATTTGATGCGTGTGTTTGATTAGGCTTATGTACAGTAGTGGACTGCTGTAGGTTGATGATGATGTTGAATCAAAACTTTGAAAACTTAAACCTTCTTGTTCTACCAAATTATTTCAGTAGTTTACATGTAAAAACGACACCAAAAAACACAATGTTCCTATGAGTAAACAAAACAGAATATTCTATTGAAGAACCTGATATTTCAGTACAAAATATATTATTCTGTAACCTACATATTGAAGTCACCGGCTTGTTCCCCATCAGAGTAAGCACATACAGAGTTATAGGTACAGAATACTATAAATAAAAGCTAAAAGACAACGGCCAGACAAAAGTTTACACACCTAATAAAATATGTGCTTTGAATCGTAAATAGAGAACGTTCTGGAAAATGTGTTTTGGGAATAAGTGAAAAACTAACACATAACTGTTTTATTGTATTTGTTTTATTTGTCTCTAGTTTATTCTGATGTGGAATTTAAATAATGTTTTTTATTTGTACTCGTAGTTACTACTACATAGATGAAAAATATCTACGAAAATATATTTGGGATAATTACTACCTAGTCGGGTAAACCCACATAAACACACAAAACACAAAGTTTTTATAATAAGCTCATCATCATCATCATCTCAGCCGAAAGAAGTCCACTGCTGGACATAGGCCTCCCCCAAGTGTCGCCACATTGGCCGGTCTCTTGCGACTCGCATCCACCGGATTCCCGTAACCTTCACCAGGTCATCGGTCCACCTAGTGGGAGATCTTCCGACGCATCGTCTTCCGGTTCGCGGTCGCCACTCCAGAACTTAAAATAAGCTAACACTAACTTATTATAAACACTTCGTGCTACTTCATAAGTAAAATAAACAAACCTGTATGTAAGAGAAACTGCAAAGAAAGCTTATAAAGTCGGTTCTGTGATCTCCTTGGAGTGGCATGCCGCATAACCAATACGACACGAATGACAAAAAAACACCTAAAACTCGTTCATACTTAGATACGTTGAGACGGCGATATTGAAAGGATTAAATGAATTATTCAGCGACAAAAGTCGCGAGCGCCTCCCGGGCTCGCCACGCTCAGCTTTCTGTCAAAGTGTTCTTAAAATGCACATATTTTATTTTTTTGTTTCACAAAAATAAATAAATACGGTTTAGGTGGTATAAGAACGGGATTTGGTATATATTTAGCATTTTAATTAAACAATATAAAAGTCTAAATTGTTTTGACTGTGAATTAGCCGAAAACTGTGTTTTCTGTGGATACATCGAAGAACTGAAAAAGGAAACTGAGGAAAATTGGTTATGAAGGAGAATCAAGTGTAGTTAGTTATTCTTATACCTAGAGAAAAATGGGCTCCGTTTTGTTTGTTCATGTCTTTCCTAAACACTTATTTCGACAGAGAAAGTCAATACCCAGAAGAAGTTTAAAGTCAACCCCACCTCTAATTTGACAAAACCGCCAAATACATTCAAGCGCCTCCATTTTAGGTTCAGCAATAACTCAGACTAACCAACATTAGGTACAACTTGGTGAATTAATCGAGTTCGATCGATCTAATCTCACAATCCGTTCGCATTACTCAACCTCCAAGAGCGCAATTCAATTTAGCGAAAGTTTCCGCGGCAGACTATTAATTAGTACTCCTGAAGTCCTCATATGCAGTGCTTGATATTAATCCAGTTGTAATCCGCGGCTGATAGTGTCAAGACTGACCGGTATTAGTCGCTACCATGATACCGAAGAACTTTATCTAACTCGACCCTTTATGGGATTAACATAAACTTGTTCCAGTATTTGTCTTTATTTATAATTTCGATGGAATTTCCGCGATATGTAGTGTAATAATTCCTGCGGTATGGTTTTACGTATTACTACTGGTAATGAGTTTCCAAATAATTTTAGTGGAATAGATAATAATTATTAGCAATTAATTTCGATATTATAGTACATTTTGGATATGGTGTGTAAAAACATAGACAATAATTTGGTAAGCGCTGAATAAATAGGTATAAAAGTAGCTGCTTGAAAACAATGATCTATGAATAATTAATGGATGAATGTAGTTCACATTAAGTTATTACTTCTGAGGCCGTCTGGAAACTTTTACTCTAATATAAATAGTGAGTTCTTCCACTCTTACATGCCGAGTTTCCTCCGTGCCTCGGAAAGCACGGTAAGCCGTCGGTCGCGGCTGTCATTTGTCCATCTTTGACAGTCTTTACAGGTAGTCAGTGGCCCCAAAAGTCTGACACCAGTCTTACCAAGTGGTATCGTATTTCTTAGTATTAACTGAGTTGTGGAGGTCAGATAGGCAGTCGCTCCATGTAAAATACTGGTATTCAGCTGCATCCGGTTAGACTGGAAGCCGACCCCAACATAGTTGGGAAAAGGCTAGGCAGATGATGATGGTAGATTGTGAGTTCTGTGCAAAAGAGAGTGATTTGAAAATAATGACACGATCTTCTCCATAGCGCATTTTATTGACGACGTAAACTACTTTTAATTTGAATCATACAGGTGCTTATAACTCCATAAAAATGACTCAAAGCTAGTAAAGAAATGAAACAATTGCGTGTAATTAATGACGATAGCGTGTCTAATTATCATATTTTATGATGTTCTGTAAAGCCATCCATTAAACATTGCCCTTTATAGTAGAGCAGCCCTAAAATCCAAAACTCTCTAGATAATTGCCGGCTGTCGTAGCCGAACAAGCGTCGTCACGGGCGTGACATTTGGCGGAATGACGTAGCAGATGTCGTGACGATCCCTGTCGAGCCTGCATTACGTCATCACGTGTCGTAAGATACGCTAAGAACGTGACTACACGATTCTTATGGTGTCAGCCAGTAATCTCCTGCTGACGACGTCATTATTTTCAAACTGAAGGAAGCTGCTTAGCCAAATCTTTCTAGGTAAATAAAAATGTATTTGCCTAAAGCGATTGTGTTTTCTTTTTATAGTAGGATAACTGTTTTCTCTCGAAGTAAATGTTATTACTGGCATGAAAAGCGCGGATTCATGAGATTTCCTCCGACAAAAGACTTGATAAGATAAAAGTGGCGTTCTCACTCTCCGTTGAACTCATTGCCGCTTTTATTGCATTGTTGCCGAACGTACGAGTATAGGATGAAACAGATACATAAAATACAAACATTAAGAATAATTACACACCGAATCACTTGTCATTGTATAAGATAAAATTAACGTCAAATCGTAACGAGTCGTAAATTACAGACTTAATTACGATTGTTTTAACGACTAGACGCGACGTCGAGGCATCCAAGAGACTGTTAGGCGACGTGACGTCATTGTTATCACAGATGATGTATTATGGGTAGACGGTGACGTTGGGTGTGTGAGCCGCGATAAGCTATCGGCGAAGCTAATGATTCGTTGCAAACGAACTGGTGTCTGTCACCCCGCCATACATTCTCGCCCTCACACAATTCGAATCAGTCGCAGAACTTGCGATAATGGCTCTAACGATCGCTGATATATCAACGATTGTGGCACCTATTTTAAAACGTCTAAGGACGAAAATGGGATTAAATGAACCATCTATAAATCTATGCGATAGAACCTTTGTTACTCTTATTGTTCTTAATGAGCACATCTATTGTCATTAATTAATAATCTTCCACCTTTTAGCTCTCTACTTACATAAAAGCCTTTCCAAGAAAAACAATACATGTATCGTGACATATCAGATACATGTATCTATGATACCTACATAAGTACTAAATAGCAAAATACATGTCAAACACGGTACACAATACCATCTCATAAAATGTTCTTGACGGGTATCACAGAGTAGTGTCTGGCAGGCCGATGTAGGTCGAATATAATAATCTTGTCTCGGAAGACCTAAGTAACTAACAACTCATCAAAATAATGTGGTATTTGTTAATCAATGTTACTTGTTCTATATTTTACTGGCCTCATTACCACATCTTTTTCGTAATTTACTATCATAATTATCCCATTGGTTTAGTGGTCGCAAGTGACTGCTAAGCATGAGGTCCTAGGTTCGATTCCTGGACCGGGAAAAGTGTTATTGGGTTACTCCATCAGGGATTTGTCAGAAGCAGCCACGGAATCTGGATAAGTGCCCGGGTGATGGCAATAGGCTCCTCCCCTATTACATAGGGGGTTACCTACATAATATCGACTTAATAACTACATCGACGGTCACTGTATCGACAACGTTCCATCGACGGGTTAATGAGTCGACAGTACAATAAATCGACGGTACATACGCTACATCGACAGTACGCCAAATCGATAATACGCTGTATGAACGTTGTCGATATTATGTAGGTAACCCATTATATGGGATTATGATACTATTAAAAACACCTCTGTCTAACCTATCCGGGATTACTGGCGTGATGTTATGTTATAAAAACCTGTTCCTTTTAATTGTACGTACCAAATATAAATTACATCAGCTTGTCAAACTGGCTTAGCCCGCTTAGAAAGTTTTTGTATTTTCTAAAGAAGAGTGCACAAGTCATAAGTTAATTCTAACATCTTAAGACCAGGCTTAAGTTGTCTTATGTGTAATAAAGTATACTAACCAAAGAAAAATATGATAAGAACTAATGAAAAACTTTCAAACAAATGACAGGTGCAAGAAAAAGATAAACTCTTGAGCTTTTTCTATTTTCGACGATGAGTATTAGCAAGCTGTCAGCGCTATCTGTCTGTGGTACTCGTATTTTAATGAGAATCTAGGTATTTATGTTTTGATTTGAAAATGCAACAGTGCGCTTTAATAAGGTAGATGACAAAAACATATCTATTTAGTCCGTCAGATCGATTTCTAATAAAAACTTATTTGCAAAAATTATAACCGACTTCACACAAAAAAGTGAAAAATAACTTTAGCTCCAGAAGTCGGTGACCTTTGTTTGATTGATTTAGTTTTTTTGTCACCGACTTCTGGAGCTAAAGTTATTTTTCACTTTTTTGTGTGAAGTCGGTTATATTTTTGCAAAAAAGTTTTTATTTTTCACTTTTTAGTGGTTCACATGTGCTTACCCTTTCACAGCGTATCGGTGTGATTTTTTGTTATGAACTGGTGTAAACAATAGACAGACGTGAGTCTTCAGCGATCCCAGTACATTTGCTATCATTTATTAAGGAGTTCAGTTGCCTATCTTCCGAAGTCACCAGATCTTTATCAAAAAAAAAATACAGACGAATTGAGAACCTCCTCTTTTTAGAAGTCGGTTGAAAATTATTAGACACATGTCTTTTTTTTTCACGTTAACAAAACATGAAGACCATACAGTGCGTTGAAAGCTCTTGTGACGTCACAGTTGAGTACTTTTTTTACCAGAAAGTGACGTTACCCCCGTCACCAGCCTCCACTCTCTCACCATCTTTGACGCGTTTTATCTTCGTCAATTTGATAAAATAAAAAACACGTTTCCAATATTTTTCAAAAATCTGACGGATTAAACAGAATAATATTTTTTTTAGTCAGTCATCATACCTACATTTTAGGAATTGGAATGAAATAACTATCACAAACAACAAAAGTAATCTATTTAAACACAAAAATAAATTTACGTTACAAAATAAAATAAATGAAGTATTAGGCAACACATTTAGGTTTCGCCTAAGTCGTTCTAAAAAACTGATATTCAACATCATCATCATGATCTGCCCAGCCTTTTCACAACTATGTTGGGGTCGGCTTCCAGTCTAACCGGATGCAGCTAAATACCAGAATTTTACATGGAGCGACTTGACAAGCCGACACCAACATAGCTAGGAAAAAGCTAGACATGATGATGATGATGACATTTAGGTGTCGTGTAATTTTGGTGAAACAGGCATTAGCGTCTTGGTCGTCACGAAGAGACTAGAGAGAAAACTTTATTCACAGCATCATCATCCCAAACACGGGTACTTTTTAAAGTTTCTCCCAGAACACTCGTTTTAAAAAGTTACGTTTCTTGTCAGTTTTTAAGGTTCTGTTCCTGTAGGGCAACCAACGGGACCCTGTTACTAAGTCTCCGTGTCCATCTGTCCGTCAATCCGTCTGTCTGTCAGGGGACTGTATCTCATGATCCGTATTAGGTAGACAGTTGAAATTTTGCAGCTATGACAACAAATAATGGCTGATAGATAGAATACCAAAAAAAAAAATTAAAGGGGTTTATAGTAGTACTACAATGTCACGGAACCCTTCCGTCGTCGTCTTTCCATAAGTGCGACTCGCACTTGGCCTGTATTTTCCGTACAGTTTGTTATTCAGTAATTTACAAACAAAAGAACTGCCTGTTCAGTAAAAGGTCACAAAAGTTGAGCACCCACAAACAATACGTCATCCTAAACTATCATTACATAACGATACCTTTACCGACTAACATTTGGCAAAGATTTCTTAATCCGATACTTTTGGGAACCAACGCAATATTAGCGTATCGGATATTTTCTAAGGCAAATAGGTCAATATTCTTCTGTGACATCTTGTTAGTGGCTTAAATATTGTTAAGTATATTTAGGGAAAATATGGAAGCTTTTTGTATACGACGTTGGGAGTTAGAGATTTATTAGGGTAGGTTATACGTTTCCAAGTATTTAGGTATTGTCCTTGTTCTTAATACCTATTTCGTCGTTACTGAGATAGCAATTGATATAATGTCTGTATTGCATATTAAAAACTTTGACTTTTATGTCCAAAACGTGCTTCAGTGTTTTTTTAATGGCATCTCGCAGGTCAACCTAGATTGTCGTCTGCTTAACCGGGCTATCCTTCGTCATTATCGGCGTCATTGTTCACGAACACTTTATAGGTTATTTTGAAAGAAAGAAAGAAAGAAAGAAATAAATCCTACCTTCTTCTTGCAACAGCGTTCAGGGGTTCCTATTCGTTTTACTGAGGAATATGTTAATGTAAAAATCAAGTGTCACTATGTTCGTACACGCTATTTTCCGATACCACCCCACCGGTTTCAAGGACATTTCGTGAATGTGTTTGATTGATTCTGGATTGAAAGATAGGATAGTATTGGACTCGGAAGGTGGCGCTGTAGTTACCCTATAATAGTAGCAATTGCCGTTGGCTTAACTTAAAATAGGCTCATTGTCATAAACATGCAATATTTGCCCAACGAATAGCCAACAAAGGGCCTTCTGTTACTATTCCTACTGTTGGGTGATTTTTGCAGGGATTTCAGTTATTATAACAACATTGGGCCAACTAACCACGGGCCTGCTGCATCTATTCCTACTGTTGGGAGATTTTTGTAGGGATTTAAATTACTAAAACAACATTGGGCCAACTAACGACGGGCCTGCTGCTTCTATTCCTACTGTTGGGAGTTTTTTGTAGGGATTTAAGTTATGATAACAACTTACATCGGTCCAACTTAAACCTTTCAATGGGCCTGTTAGGGATGATACGTATACATATACTGGTACAGGTATAATTACCCAGTATGAGCTTACTAGTACTCTCTTAACTCTTAATAACTCATAGATTTACGAAACATATTTTTTATAGTTTTGTTTATATTTGAGATTTATGGTTTATATTGTAAACAAAGTGCAAAATTGAAAATTAAGGATAATTTAAGAAGGACATTCCGTCACTAAATGTCCTTGGTGGGCGGTATGTTCATGCCCCGAAACCGTAATGATAATATCGTAAAGGTTCAAAAGTTGTACCCCAACCTCGATAGATGGCGTTGTAGTCCAATTAGAAGTCGCTATCGTTGTGTTACCACGATTTTGTTGGGTTCGAGTGAATTTTAGTAAATATGTTACCAGCTCAGGCGCGGTACAAGACAAACACGAGTGGCGTATGGCGTTTGGCGTTGGCGCGGGTGCCCGGGAGGGCGAGTAAGTGGCGCCACTGCCTCGCCCCCCGCGCACCCGCACACGCGCCAGCGCCGCGCCACCGCCATACACGCCACTTGACCCGCGCCTATGATCAGAAAGCAATTTGGTTTTATTTCAACCCTATTAGTGTTCACACAAGGTTGTTAGTTCAACACTACCAGCTCGGTAGTAAACATTGGTAGTAGTTGAAGGCCCAAGTACTTACTTGGGCCTTCGTAGGCAAATCCACGATGGCCCCATCGCAAGTTGGGCCTTCGTAGGCAAATCCACGTAGGCCATCAGTTTTGGGCCCAACCCGCAAACTGCCCGCCAATCGTATGAATTTGCCAACTAACCAGAGGTATGTGGCCCAACTAAATGCCAACAAAAAATGCTACTAGGGTAGTAAATTACACCGTTGCAAAGCCGGGGTGGGGTCACTAGTATTTTATGTTTCATATATGTGGGTTGTCTATACCTGTCCCGGGAATGTAACAAGAAAGTATCATCATAAACATGAGACGACCACCTATTTTACATTTAACATTCACCACTATCAGAGAGATTATTCACCGCATAATGTTAAAAGGATAATCTTGTGTGATAAGTAACTAAGTCCACGGGATTCTCTCATAAGTGTGCCACCCCGACCCTCATCGAGGGCGACAGTTGAGTTGTCAATTTGCGTTTAGCGTTTCCCGTTTACTTTGATTTATACGGGTAAAGAGATTGAACATTTTGTTTGTAAGTATTCCCCGAACGGTCCTATGAAAAATGAGATGTAGAGGAAATATATTCTATTGGGGATTTAAGATAATATTGCGTTTATAGTTGAGATATTTTTTTAGAGGACATGTGTGGGTTTTGCTTTAAGTTGAGCTAAGAAAAACAGGCTTGGAATATATTTTCAATGTTCTTATAGACAGCCTCTTAGGAGGTCGATTATGAAGGTCTTCGACCGAATCAATAAAAATGATAAAAAGTAAAAATCTATTCGCTACAACGTTGTACACAAGCTATTGCCACTGGTTCCGTTCCCGAGAATTTGTTTTGTTTCCAGTTTTCCAACGTGACCGTTATTTTTCCAACGGAAAATTTGCTGTTTCGGCATTCATGTCGATTTTGTATTACGGTTAAACTTTTTTGTATTGAATAATAATATATGGCTCTGGTCTGGTTTTATTGTAAAGGTTTTTTACTGCTTTTACCTGCATTTTTGTGTGATAAATTATATGTAGAATCATTGATATGTAAATGGTATTCTGTACAATTTTTATTTATTTACACTTACTACAATCACTATTTTCTTTGAAATTTTCCAACTTTTAATATTATATTTTGCTAGAAATCGTTCATAGCGATCATGACAGGTATTTTTGTCGTTGTATACAGCCATACTATGATTCAAATATTTCAATAAAGTATGTATCTGACTTTTGTAACAACCTTAATATTAGTCACTCTCACAGATTCACGTAAAACACGTCTGAAAGAGATAAACGTAAACATCCAAAAATAGTAAACAATATGTGTGTGAGAAAGAGAGAAATTGAGATTTCAACATGTTACATGTGAATGTTACGCCAAAACAAACACCAGTTACGTAGAAACGAAAATGTTTTGTTACTTTCTTCAAAATACCAATATTAAGTGATTCTTGCTCTTTATCAAAAGCAGTCAAAGATATCCCTTCATCCTTGGACCCCGATCGAGTCGATCTGATGCGATTGGTTAACTGTAGTGTCTACTTTGCTAACTGCAGTTAATGAAATGTTACAACGTATTTACAGCATCAATAACTAGAACCTTACGTGAGCTAACTTGACTTCTAAAAACTTAATTAAATCAATTTGCCTTTAATTAACTGAACATAAGAAATTCATAGCGGTCCCGCTTCTGCACGTGAAATACTAGGAATTGTCGCTGCCTGGGCAAGGCAAGGCTTCAAAATAATTTCTGGTTGGATGGGTGTATTCATGAATTAGACTACTTCAAAAGTAACATTCAACTTGACTTTTTCCTACCACTGGTTACATTACTTAAATGTTAACACAAACACTATAACAGTCTAAAGGGGGTGATTTATAAAGCCATGGTTAAACCTACTGTCTTGTAATGATCAGAATGTTGGCCCACAAAAGGGAAAAACGAAAGGCAATTGCATGTGGCTAAGGTGAGAATTTGATAGTTTTGAGTATGAATGTAGATGGCTATAAGAGTAGAGGAAGACCAAAGAAATGATGGATGGACTGTGTTAAGGACAATCCGGCTAGAAAGGAGATGAGTAACAGAGAAATATGGAAGAAGAAAAGCAACCCAAATGAATTGAAATAAGAGCAGAAGAATGATGAAACAATTTACAACAGACAATTTTCAGAATTTATGAACTGTTATTTAGTTCATAAATTAAATATTGATGTTAAAATCTATCTGAGCATAATTCCTAAAGCTCAGGCCTGCAGTCAACAACTCGTTAAATTTGGCTCAGATCGGGAATTAAGCGGAACCCACCCTCCATGTAAATTAAACCATCTGAGCGAGTGTTGCAACGGAAACCGAATGATTTATTCCTGAAAGCTCAGTAATAGCTTTTTAATTCCTTCAGTTGGCTATCGAAACGCAGAAATAGGTTGTATCATTCCAATGAAATGAAAACACCGCTATTGCGTGGTTTTAGCAAACCAACTCTGAATAATAAGTGGTTTTACTTGGAGCCTTGTTCCGTCCCACGTTTTGTATCAAAATTAAACCGACTTAAGTTTCTCGATAATTTCCTTGTAAATGAATTCCTTATGTAAATCAATCAGACTGTCAAGCTCTGCCCGATTGATTTAGATAAGAATTTAATTTGAAAAACGTTTGATTCTTTGTTTATTTTCTCTAAACTAAATAATTAATTTTTTAAATTTTTATTATTCATGTCAAACTTTTACACAAGTTTCTGTGTTGGCGTGATGAATTTACAAAAAAGGCCGAATTAATTATACTCACAAAACCGAAATTGAACTAATTAAATCAGACAAGGGAAATCCCAATTTCCCCGAAACCAACGGACAAATGTTTTTTTAAACTGTCCATGCAAATTAAATTGCTTTCGAAACACCAACCTGCCCCGTGTCTTCCGAGGACACTCCGATATCTATTTAGTTTCATAAAAGTCGCAGTTTATTTTTCAAAGGAAAATTATTCCGACTTTGATAAAGAATAAAGTCCAAGGCTATTATGTCGCTAGGGAGCGAAGGTTCAATCTAAATTTGACGTTGAAGTAGTTATTTGTTTTGCTATATTTCTGGCGAATGTAATTACGGCGTTCTTTGTTCCCAGATCTAACCCAATTAAAGATCGGTATCGTGGATTTTTGTTGTGAAAACGTTATTCATTTTTACGTTTACTGAATTGACTGTATTTTATTTAGGAGTCTGTCCCTGTCTCGCTTAAAGCTAGACTTTTGTTTTACTTGAACACCAATTCTGTTTTTTGTATTTATTCTTTCGTTTTTTTTTGTCATGGCATTGCCAGAGACATTAATTGGTTTTGAACAATGAGTTTTAATGAATATTCTTACGTCATTTCTAGAATCAAATTACTATTCATTTCAGGTAATTTGAAAAATCAATACTTATAACATTCACAACGTACAGCGTTCATTTTTGTGGCACCCAGCGATATCGCAAAACATTTCATGTCCATTTCAAGTTTTGTAAGACTTTCGAGCGGTCAGGAATTTTCAATTCCAAACTCAACAGCCAGAGCTAAACAAAGTTATAATACAATCTAACGTAACGTCAGAATAAAAGCAACGTATTTCATGTGGGGTTTGGGATTAAGTCACAGATTTTCTGGTAAAATATTTTGTTTTGGTAGAATATTTTTAGTGTTACCCGCTTTATTTTGAATAAATTTTCACGTTAGTAACTTGTGTTTGAGTTTTTTTTTTCTGGCTTAATGGTCCAATCGCACCCTTTTAACTACCCGAGTTTGAGGTTTTATTCTAAACAAAAGGGCTTTTCAAATCTAAAAATAGACTTATTCTGCTCTTAAAGTGGCATATTTATTATTCACTGGTTATTATTGCTTGTTGTGTAGAACTATTGGTAAGTAATAAACTGGGTGACTAACTGCCAGTTTCATATTTGATTATAATTGGAATAAAGAACTAGTCAAACTTTTCTTAGATTAAAACCCGTCAATGTAATGTAGCACTCGAAATTCAAATATTTAAAATTCAAATAGTTTAGTTCTAAACTTCTATTACTAAATTCTAAAACCGGCAAGTAAATTATTAATTGTTCTTATTATTTGTTCCACTAAAACAAATGAAAGCTACATTACAATAAAACAAATCGCGAAGCTTTCTCACAGAAATGAATCAAACAAAGTTTAAAGCAATATTGAAATGGATGTGAAAAGCGAAGTGCAAATTGATTCGGGCGATCTGTCGTCGAGTCGCGAAGATGAGGGTAGTGTCAGGACGATGAAGCGACTACCGTTCCTCTGATTGTTTGTTGTACTCCACTGGATTTAACGGCTTTATTCTAATAAAGGACGTGTTTATTATTGATCAGGATTATGTAGGTTAGACAGTTTATTTTGACTGTTTGATAGAATGAGGAAATTTTCGAAATTATGGTTGGGATTTTCGGTCTCAGGTCGACGGCGTTGTGGAGTTGAAATTAGACCCAGATATGTTCGTAATATGTGTATTGAACTTTTGAGTTTTTACAATGGTTTTTGGATGTAGTCGTCGTCGCATCACACAGATCAAATCCAGATCAAATCCAGACAAAGCTATATCAAACGCGTTTATCAGGCAATAACGATGATTGATCGAATTATCAAATCTATTGGATTGACAAATTTATCAAAAAGCTTTTGTTAATAATTTAATGCAATTTGAAATACAAAATGCTTTGAAAGCAATTGGAACTTGTCTTCATTACGACTTTGGCTTTGTCTTATGCTTATAATAACTCCCACAAGAAAGATATACCCGCATTTAATCATTCCAGCATTCTTGATTAAGTCATCACTCGTCAGTTTATCTTGTGAAGAAGCCACCCATCCCCACCTTCCGGTACGTGGTCGTCACTCGAGAACTCGTAGCCCGCCCACTGCCACTTCGGTGGCATAAAATACGAGAAAAGATTGAAGGCCTAACAGTAAAAAAGCTGGTTTTGATCTTTTATCCGTAAATAAGGTGGGGCCCAATAGGAAAATTACCGTAAAATAACTAACCCCATTATCTATACCTAAGCCTGTAATCTGTATTAATGAAAAACAGATTCCCAGAAAAGCAATTTTCCTGTCTGCCGTCTTAACATGAAAGCAAAAGTTTCGTGTTGAGTTACGCCTCTATATTATTATTTTAATAAGAAACTAGGCTGAAAACCATAAAATGTGCATGCTAAGGTAATATTAGAAAAAGTATTTACTTTGAGCTTTGAAATGACAGATAAATTAGTTTTAAACCCAGTTTTTATAAGCTGATGTGGCTATGGCTGTGGCCGTTGAGGTAGACGTGTTCTTGAGTGAAGACCGCGAATCGGCAAATGTAAGGTGGGACGTCCGAATGCTCGGTGGAGTGGCGATCTTCGCGAGGTGGCTGGTAGCAACTGGATGAGAGTTGCTGAGAATTGAGTTGAGTGGAGTGCGAATGAGGAGGGCTATGTCCAGCAGTGGACTGGTGTAGGTTGATGATTATGAATTTTAACTTGTTTGCCATATGTTTTAAAAGTTCATGGCGATAGGCAAATAGTAAAGGTTTATAATAGGTAAAACGATTTCACCACCTGCCTGAATACATTAGCATTAATACTATGTACAACTAAAATAATCTTAACACATGGCGCAATATGGAGCAAAATCTAAATAATATACATTTTGGACATGTTACTTGCTAAGTATATTGACGCAGACGCTTTATAATATAGGTGAATAAACCATTTAAAATAAATGAACTGTTCACAAGCCACTTTCATCTTGAAAATAAGATAAGATTACTGATACTGTTGGTCCGCGTTATCACACTGTGGGAAAAGTCCTCTTCCTATGACTTCTAGTTGTGTCAATCATAGGCTAAATTGGACCTATGGTCGTTTTTATGGTGTACATAATAAAGAGTATTATATTCTATTCTATAAGCACTAGCAATTTTTTTAATGATTTCATGGTCGGTTCCATGTTCCATAGTAAAAGTGGTAAATTTGTATGAGTACTGTACTTACATCGTTGAATAATCAAGTGACAGGTATGTGACGCCATATACTGTGACGTCATACTTTATTTAGTTATTGAAACACTGATAGCTACGTGCGAAAGCATACTAACCGACAGTTATCCGTTAGTAGGTTATAGAAAATGGCCGTAAGACAGCACATCAAGCCGGGTCCAGACGTGTGTAACGCGTAATGTAATTTGTCGTACACAGAATTCGTGTTACAGTATAATGTAACACGAATTCTGTGTGTGGACGGAGCTTAAAAAAGTAACATAATACGTAGATATAGCTTTCATATCGCAAGTAATTCCATTCAACAGTTTACTATCGCTGTTGTCAGCGTTTATTAGGAACTTCTGCCAGAGATAGCCATTGTCTGCGTAGATCGGCAATCCCTTTCAATCGTAATAATCGATTCTTAAAGAATAATGAGCTTTTTCATTTGTAATGATATCTATCTACAGATGAAAAGGAACATTAGACTTTAATACATTAGTCTTTGGGGTCAAAAATAACTAAGGTTTACTTTGATGAAAACGTAACTCATGAAAGCAAATTTTTCTCTCGTGTTTGGACAGAAATAGAACTGAAAAAATCGCCTAAAGTAATTAGTCATCCACCAACGTATGAAAGCGATATTTTTAATCAAAAACTTCATTTTTTTCAACATGACTTTGCTCGCGTTAATTTAAAATTTGAAAATCAATTCGTGTTGCACAGTGCTTGTTAAAATTATATATAATTTTATCATGAGTCGAAGTCGCCTATTTATTATACTAAGAATGTTATTATTGTTTTCTTCGGAAACAAATTTTTTTTAGGGATGAAGGTGTTCAAAACCGGGACATAGGGTACCTACCCTATGTCCCGGTTTTGAACACCTGATAACGCAAATTATTATTATGCAAAATTTCAGTATGATCGGTTCAGTGGTTTAGGCGTGAAAAGGTAACAGTTAAACAAACAAACTTACTTTCGCATTCATAATATTAGTAAGGATTTAAGTACGGAAAAGCAAACAGCTTAAACCCATTTTCGTAAACATTTTTATTAGAATTTCCAAGTAGAGTTTATGCATTGGCTTTATCGATATAGAGTAGAATTCAATTTCACTGAATTCAGTATAAAATAAACTAGATTGTCAGGGGTCGTATTTATGTGGAGAGGGCATAAAAACACAATCTTAAAAGGCATAGCAAACGCCCTAAGGATATAGGTAAGCTTCGAGGAAAGAGTATGAGCACTTGTATGGAAACCCGCGGAGCTTATTGAAAAAATATAGCGTCTTAGGTTTCAAAGTAACGATAACAGTAAACGAAAATAGCTCAATCTGGTTGCTTTTTATGACAGTTTTGTGGTAGCGCCACACGACTGTTTGTTTTCAATTAAAATGATGGTGGCAGTACACTTTCGAGTGCGAGAGCTTATAGTATTCGGTGTTCCTCACTTGGCTGTACACTCTCGTACTCGCCCTGCCTCGGAATGTCTCAGCGAGAGTGTACCTTCATGGGTACTACACTATCTTTTCATGAGAGTGGTACCACTGGGCAAGGGGCACCCCTCCTTCCCTCCACACCGCGTGAGTTGACTACCATCGCATGCATTTCACGAAAAATAATGCGTTTTAGGGGGGTGCCCCAAGTCCCAATTATGGGGGCAGAGATACTTCCGTATGTTCAGTTGACAATATTTCGAGAGTTTACAATACCTATCGCTAAAGAGAAACCCGTCATATTGTAATATAACGTGTTTGACAATTTTACGGTGACGTAAACATTACTTTTAAAATAAAGTGCTAACAACATTTTGTTTCCTTACAAAAGAGTAAACTCCTTTTTTATAAAGGAGGTATTACCCACGAAACAAACCGCCTTTGAGAATACCCGTATATTTATCGAAGCCTTGATTTCAAGCAAGAGATAGCCGAGCTGCACGCTAAATTTTCAAGAGCTCGCAAAACCATTCGTTCGCTGCGTTTTGCAGCTTACCTATTTAGTTCCGTTTTCGTATTCTTTATATTTCGGACAAGAAATGCACGAAATTATTCCGTTCTTATTAAACTATTGAAATCAAACACTGTTTTAGGCTTTCACGGTTTAAAACTAAACTTATATTGTCACTTACGGGATATCTTCCGTGATTATTTGTTGTTTTGAGCTCCCGATATTCCGACGCTGTTGCAAGTGCCATGATCGCGGGTTGGCATATCCCGTAAGTGACAATATAAGTTTTGTTGAAATCAAGTTTAAACTACAATCTCTTTCTACTTCATCATTATTCTGCCCTTATCCTAATTTATTTGGGGTTGGAGCAACATGTCTTCGTCTTCAATACTCTCTAATACTCGTCATCTCGTCAGACAACTCCTTTCTTGCCATACTATCCTTCACACAGTTCATCGTTTCTTTGGTCATCCTCTACTCTTATACCCTTCCACATTCATACTCAAAACTTTTCTCACGACCTGTTTCTCATTCCTCCACATCATATGATACCAAGTCAAACGATTACCATACAAGTTTTCAGTCACCGTCGCCACGTCGCCACTTTCAGATTTCCTTTTATGTCCAAGACGCCCACCCTTGCCCAGGCCCCTGAAGAACCCTTCCACTCCTTGCTCACGAGCGCCCTCTACGGGCTTCGTGAATACACCAGTCACGCCGTCTACCACACCCTGTTTGTTCGGAATGTTTGCACGTCTTATAGATAGGTCATTATATGCGAAGGAATACTTATAGTTAATCTAGCCTTAAATGTACCTACGTAGGTATTATTAATACATTTACCTACCTATGAGTAGAAACGGTGCCTACAAGCCAACCCAGACCAATATTTCCTCAAAACCATAACCGTAACACTAACAAACCAGAAAACTAATAAAATGACTAACTAGTTCCAAAGTCATAATAGTATGTTACGTTAGGTAAGCAGATGCAGCGGCCGGCGGACCGGTAGAGATACCGGGCGCCCGCAAACTTTTTCTTCCCGAGGAATAATCTCAGGAATTAACTGGCGTTGCTTAAGCGAAGAAATTTTAATACCAAAACTTTGTTTTCAGCTTATTAAAACGTTGCTTTTTTATCTCGTGAGCTTTTTAATCCAGACCCCATTTTGAGATAAGGTTAAATCTTTGTTATTTTATAACGATTTTAACAGGTAACCGTTACGCGGTTCGGTATCAGCAATTAGTTTTATGTTATTGCTTTTTTATCTTCTTAAGGTTTTTGGGCAATCGCTGGGTCGTTTTACATTGAAAAATACCTTAATTTTTCATTCTCTCGTTCAAAATTATTCACAAAAGCCTACAACTATAACTTTATTTATAAAATACCTAAATAAATAAAATCAACAAATAGTTAATGCACTTAATTGCCTGTTGCATACAATAATATTGAAGCATTACATGACCGGCATCGTCTAAACAACATAATTATGACATTCTTGCTTCTTTAGGCAAATTTTCCATTCAAAACTGTTATTTGTTTAAACAGCACGTACAATTATTTGCAAATATGCAGTGCAGTGAGTGAGGGTGTGTTGATTGTTGCAAATATATAATATTTGCTTTCAAGTTTTTAAGTCGATCCGCGTGTTAAGAGTTGCTTGCAATTCTTGAAGGTCAACTATTGCGCTTAAATTATTGCATTCAATTATTGCACTTGTATGTTCAAGAAAATGGCATAATGTAAATGAGGCTTAAGTCTTAACCTAGCTCAAAAACCAAAAACCGATTAAACAAGTAGGTCTGTATATAATTTCAAGTTCATTCACTGCCTTCCTTATGAAATAAACTATGCACATGGGTAATCGCAATGACAACATAGTCATAACAGAGTCAGTTGGCAGTCACTGATAATATGACACGAGCATAATGTTACCGATGCCGTGCGACTCTAGTTTAAGATCGGTGGTCGTACATTTGTTGTGTAGTAGGAGGACACACAACCGATGCCTAGGACCTTGGGTCAATGTACCGAAACGTCATTTTTATCGAGTGACTCAAAATGATTTAAATCTCAATCGAATTAAATATGTATAATAGGCTAGTTTCCTCCACCAATAAATTGCAAATCTATTTAGTCCATCAGTTAGAGTGTTGGTAAATAATGGACACGTATTTTTTGTTTATGTCAATCAATGAATATTGACAAAGATAAAACGCATCAAAACTCGGGAGTGGGGGGCTCGTGACGCCAGAACGCACTAAAATTATACCACGGGGTGACGTATTGAGAAATTTAAGAGCGTCGCCGTCGTATCCTCGTCAATTTTGGTATACGTAACAAAAGAAAAATACGGGTCAAATATTTTTCGATAATCTAAGTGACGGACTTATAAGATTTTTTCAGTAGACAAGCCTATTTTGTACGCACTATTAATTTGTCAAACACAAATAAATATTCTAAAAAGCTGGTTGTAAATATTCCATATTCAACATTTTAATTGACATAAAAATGTCTTCGTAGTTACTCCCGGTGGGACGTCGACCAATAAATACTACACGAATATTTTTATTAAGGACCACCAGATATTTTCTTCTAAAAAATTTAATGAGACATTCTCATATAACAAAATGCTGAAGGCAAATTCTTCATAATGCCATTATAATTGAAGGACTTTATTAAGTTTTGATACTGAGTTATTACAATGAAAAGAAAATTATATTTTTGGTCGGGAAACAACTTTTTGGTGCATTTGACCTCCTTCTGAGAGCTTATTGTTACGACTTCTTATTACTTCGGCTTCTTTACAATATATTTTCCTTTGTGTAGATTTCGTGAACTTTTTAAAAATTATTTGTTTATATAAGCACCATTTATCCCACTCTGGCGGACCCTATTATCTCATTGTTATTATTGAATGCATACTAATAAGTTGTGTTAAACAAGGTCCAATTTTCTATTCGTATTTGGGGCTGAAAATGTGGAATAATGAGAAAAGGTGAGCCTCTGGCGTCGCGGCTCATAATGTTCCCTTTTTGTAGATCTAATTTATGACGTCGAGCACGTACCGTGTAAAAATAGGGGACGTATACGAATATGCAGGTTTAATTTTATGGCCTTTTGTAAGAGAATGAATAAGAGGTAAGTCTTTAATTATGAACAAACCTCCCCGCTTGTACCGCTTTATAAATAAACTCCATACAAAACAACACTTCTGAAAGGAAAACGAATATACTTTTTTGGGGAAAAACGTTGCGCATCCAGAGCACACAAGGCACCATTGCGCTTAAATTTCTAGTTGTTTTGATTCTTATCTTTGTAAAGAAACTCGTTTAATTGGATGCTCATACAAAGCGTGGAATATAAATCAAACTCTGGAACAAAAATGCATGCTACAAACAATGCTATCGCCGAAAAGAATTTGCGCGTCCTGTAAATCGAAACGATTTGAATAGCTATTGCGTTGACAATTGCTGACTAACAAATAATGGTATACAACATTCCCCAACTAGGTTATTTGTTTTCGATCACTGAATATGTAGTTACAAAACTTGGATATTGTAAGCACCAACGTTTTCGAGGAAGTTGTTAATTTTGAGCATTATGCTGAGAGAGGATATATCAGTCGTTAAAAAAGTTCAGTGAAAGAGATTTCTTTTGGAATCAAAGCACTGTTTCTAAAAATTGGACATCTAATCTAGATGGTATTGAGTAACCAATCGATTAAATTTTCACAAAATTGATATGCTTAGACTTGGTTCTCTACAGGTAATAAAAAATAAATAAAAAAAATAATAAAATAGTGTTTTATTGCAGGCAAGAATACCCATAAGTAGACAGCAAAGAAATCAAAAATCATAAAAATATCATTAAATTCATTACAAATCATAAAAAAAAAAAAAAAAAAATCATTAAATTCATTACAAGTCATATCAATATATCAATCACTCAAATTACTTAAATAAAAATCATAAAATATTATTCAATTCATTAAACATTCATTAAAAATAAAAACAACATCAATAAGACCCTTAAAATATTAAAAACATGGAGGTATGTATAGGTACCCATAGTCTTCAAAAATAACATTAATTTTTTCGTCATTTTTTGTTTCCGCTTAGGTGAACAGAAATCCAGTGCACAAATATAGGGCTTGCAAGGTTGCACGAGACAACCCTCAAAATGCTATTACTGGAGCGTCTCAAACATTGCCAAAAGGACGCGACCCTCGACCTCATAATGGCATAAAAATCAGGAACCCTCGCTTCAGCAAACATGCTCGAAGCACTACAGTACCTTGGCAGTTTCATAAGGGTTCGGTAAGCGTCATTGTACTGAACCCTTAATGAGTTGTACATCCTTTTTGTGAAGTTGCACCATAGTTGACAGGTGTACATTGACAGACAATAAGCTCTAAATAGAGTGTTCTTGACGTCTTTGGTGCACTTCACAAATTTGCGTGCGAGCATGTTACTCCTCACTGAGAGAGCCCTACGCTCTCTTTCAATATCGCAGTCGTCCTGGAGTCTGTCCGTCAAAATGTGCCCCAAGTATTTAAACTGCTTTACGACCTTTATGGTCGCACCATTCAAAAACAAACTGGGTATGTTCCCCGGACCTGTTCCAGACCTGAATACCATGGATTCGGTCTTAAGAACGTTGTATTTTAGTCCATGAGCATCAGCATAATGCTCACAAACAGACAACAACTTCCTCAAACCTTTGATCGAGGGACTCAAAAGAACCATGTCATCAGCATAGCTCAAGCTATTTACACAGACATTGCCCAAGTGACAGCCGACTCCGGTTCTCCTGAGTTCCTCGATCAGACCATTGATATACAGATTAAAAAGGTCCGGGGAAGTCAACCCACCTTGGCGCACTCCGCAGGCCAACCTGTAACTGCTGGATAGAGTATCACCCCATTTCACTTGATTAGTTTGACCCTCATACCAGACTCTCAACAGATCTACGATTTGGTGAGGTACTTTTGACTTTTTTAGTTTGTCCCAAAGGATTTCATAATTAACCAGGTCAAAAGCTTTGCTCAGGTCTAAGAAGCAAGCATACACGGAAGTTTTCTGGTGAGTGTAATAGGCTACCGCACTCTTAAGGCTAATAATCGCAGAGTCCGTTGATAGTCCGGGTCGGAAACCAAACTGTGCATCGTCAATTTTTATATTATTTTGCAGTACAGGTTGAATGAGACGCTCCAGCACCTTGCCAATTACCGTCCCAAGTGAGATAGGTCGGTAGTTACAAGATGCACTAAAATCACCCGTTCTATTTTTAACAATCGGAACCACCACTGTTCTCATTAAAAGTTTCGGCAAGTAGGCGTGTTTTATACATAAATTAAATAGCGCGCTTAAATGTGGAAACAAGTCGGCACTTCCCCAGACAAGGTGCTCTACACTGAGACCATCGTGCCCAGGTGACTTACCACGCTTCATATTCCTCACCGCAGAGATCACATCATCTAGCGTAAATGGTGGAAGTGGCTCAGTCACGATGGTATCATTGCTGAGCTTACAATCGACTTGCATGGGGTTAACTTTAAATTTACTGGCAAACAAATCAGCTATTTTACTTGTTTCCTGCAATCCATCGACAGAGACAGGAAGGTTTTGTTTAAAATTAACAATGTGAGTAATGTTGAGGTCAAAAGTGCAACGAGTATAGTTCAAACCTATGACCTCTCTCCCGCTAGTCACGCCTTGTCCGTAAGGCTTTACCGCTTCTTGCCTATAAACTTCGTTCCGGTAAGTTTATATTATTTAACTTAATATTACGTAGGGCGATTACATGAGCTAAACGCGAGTTTTATAATTACTAAAAGTATATGATTCACTGCTATAAACAGGACCAGAAAAATATATAATATTCTTCAGGATATATGCTAGCATGATAGTGTTTTGAAAATGTAATACAATTCATTTGACTCGATAAAAAAAAATCACGAACTTATCTCTAAAAATATCTTTCAAACAAAAAAAAACATGCTATTTAATATGCATGCGATCATTCTGATTTTTTGGCAAATAATTCTACAAGTAATATATTAGCATTATAGTGTTTTAGTTTTTTAATCCAATCAATAGTTTTTTTGTAAATCGATCGAAACCACTTATTTCGCGCTATTTGGCCCGCATTGACTGACGTAACAACCACTTTACACTGCAAGCTGATTAGAACTTTATTCTAACAGCATTTCAAACGAAGTTTGAACCACCACAAATAGAGTGCTAATTTAGCTCATCTAATCGCCTTAATCAGTTTTGAGAAATCTTCTTCTTAATTTCTTAGAACTGGATTATAATGCTTCGTTATACTGTTTTTCTATAAATTCGAACAAAAAGCGTTCTCCATGGTGTTTCATTAATCCGCTTACTGAGATACTGTTGGAATTAATTTACTAGTAGCCACAGCAATTCGTTTCGTTAGGATAGTATTGCTTTATTGCCTTTTCTTCGAATATTGAATGTGTAATAAATAAATGGGTTACAATGGCAGCGCCTCAACGTGCTAGCAACAATTCTTCGTTCGCACAAATCCTCGCATAGCATTCCTATTGTGCGCGGGCACATTTTTCCGTAGGTGGCGAGTGTTTGGTGCCGGGTTTAATCGACTAAACTTGAATCCATTGTGGGCCGGTAGGCAACAATGGATTACTGCGCTTCTGTGTGGGCCCGTACACTTTGCAACCGTGCACATTTTACACGGTGTGAGATCTAACACCCACATAGGAATTGATACGAGTAAACTTGCAACAGTGGGAATGCATTGCGATCTTTTTATTTGTCCGATTGTAGGTTGGAACACTAGGTACTTTCCAGCCAGGATTTCAGTTCATAATTTTATCAATGAATGTGTTCGGTTACCGTGACGAGAAGAAGAAGAAAAGAAATAAAGAGTTGATGAGCGTGTTAGTTGATTTATTGCTAGAAAGGTCCTACTGAGATGGAAGCTATTGGAGATTTATGAAAAAAAAAAAAACGAAATTCTGCATCGAACCCAAATAAGATAAAACTAAGAAACGTATTTTTGTTAGACTGATCCAGCCTACACCATGTAGGTTAATAAAATTACACATTTGGTATGACTAATACAGAAAAACAATAATTCTGATTTGAATCATCATCATCGATGAGCTGCTCTTATCCAAATTTATTTGGGGCCAATGTGCTTCCATACTTCCTTATAACTCGCTATTTCAGGAATCACCTCCTTTCTTTCCAGCCATATACCATCATAAACAAGTCCATCCATGCGAACAATTTAGTTGACAGTCAATCGGCTCAACAATTCATTCCCCAGACTGCACACAGGGTGCAAGTAACGAAAGGTTTGAATTAAGAAGTTGTAACGTTTTTTTGTTGTGTGGGTTTAATATCGGCGCGCGCGTATGTTTTTTCCACCTATAGAACACTACTGTCCTGCAGGTCTTCCAGACGTAGGTAGCGGGAACTGAAGTTAGATGGAAAGGGTCCCGTAGCGCCGCAACAGGGTCGTCGAGCCACTCCCCTGTGGCGACGGCGGTTTGGTGTTAGTAACCGCTTCTGGAGATTGCGTCGAGCAGCGCTGGCAGGCGCGCTGGTGTAGGTGCAGCACAGTCACAACGCGGTTATACGCGCCGGGCTGACACCGGGGTGCGCAGACGTAGGCAGATGTAGGTAGAAGAAGGAAGGATGGAACCCCGTCGGGGGTTGTCACTTCACTGAAGTTATTAATTAATAAATTAAAATAAAAGTTGAGACCACAATAAGATGTCGTTCGTAGATGATTTAAAAGTAGTGGACACTGTAGCTCTGTTTCGTCAAATGAGCAGACCGGCCCTTTTATAACTTATTGACGGATCTTTCTAGAAGTAATTAGTGGGAGGAGAATACAGCCAATCACGACGTAGCTGTCATCGCAATTGTGTTGCCAGAATATTTCTAAAGATTCCACTTTAATTGTGGTGTTGCAAGTTTTTTACTTTATAATTAAGTTCTTTATGTTTATAGTTTTTTAAGAATAAACGTGCAACGTTACAAAGTGCTTACTAGTGGTTTGTGTTTAATTACAAGGTAGCGTCGATGCACCTTTATATGTTGAACTTGCAGTAACTAAAAATTTAACCAGTCGTGAATGTGCTTTTAGATGTCTTCTATTAAGTGCAATCTATTTAAGTCCTTGTATAATTAAGTTTGAATTTGATAGTCTTACGTGCATATGCCTCGTTACATAATTTTAATACGAAATTATCATTTTTTCTCGACTTAATTTAAATAAGTGAATATAAAAGCCATCTACGAAAATAGAAAATGATACAAAATTCCATTAGCGAAACCTTTTAATTTGTGGCCCATCCGGTATATTAAAAAAAACAAGAGGGACTTTAAATATTAAACATCAAAAAGAAAAAAAAAACTTTACACTGATTGATATAAATAAAGTCTTAAAAGGTTCATAATTAAGTTGAGAAACTTCCTGTCAAAAAGGGCCAAAGAAAAATGTTAATAAAAATGAAACGGAAAGCGAATTATTTTTGTTTATGTACTTAGGGTTCACTTTAATTTGCGGCAATGGAACGGTGTTTTAGAAAAAATAACAAACGTCTTTACTGAATGGTGATTTTATTGCGACTGTTTCTAGATCCTACTTGATAAATTATTATATGAATTGGACATACCGCCCACCAAAACATTAGTTTTTAATCAATACTTATTTGTAAATAATACATGACATGCAAATAGAACAATGGACTGTAAACATTTTAAACTTCAATTATTGACACAATCAAATCTAAGATCAATCAAACCTTCAATTATACATCTTATCTAACTATAATCTTAATTTTATCATTAATCCGCCCACCGTAGCTCACTTATGGTGTTTCTTTGGGAAGCGGTATCAATTTGTATAGGGGCCTTTTTAACTCATTGTTTCCCATAGTCTGGACTGTTACCACTCTTACAAGTTTGTCCTTTCCAGGATGTACTTGTTTCACCCGTCCCAATAACCATTTAGTAGGGGGCAGATTATCTTCTTTAATAATAACAACATCTCCAACAACAGGCTCTGGAACCTTCACTTGCCATTTGTATCTTTGCTGGAGTGTGTTAAGATACTCTGTACGCCATCTATGCCAGAAGTCTTGAGTCATTTTTTGAATAATTTGCCACCTAGTTAAAAGACTGACAGACTGGTACTCGTAGCATGTATCAGGAACCGAAATCAAGGGCTCGCCAACTAAAAAATGCCCTGGAGTAAGCGGCATTATACTATTGTCCATTTGATAAAGAGGGCGCGAATTGAGACACGCCTCGATTTGTGCCAAGAGCGTAGACATCTCCTCGTAGGTCAGTTTGGTATCCTTATTTATCCTGTATAGATGTCTTTTAGCAGACTGAACTCCAGCCTCCCACAGGCCTCCACATGTAGGCATCCTTGGCGGTATGAAGTGCCATAACGTGCTATCGTTAGCTAAAAGTTCAGCCGCTTCCTTCGCGATATTATTCTTTCCCTTCTGGAACATGTCCTTCAATTCTTTGGCAGCGCCAATAAAATTGGTGCCATTGTCGCTCCACAAGTTCGAACAGTGGCCTCGACGCGCTACAAACCTCCGAAATGCGGCTATAAAAGCTTGTGTTGTTAGGTCTGTAACCGCTTCTAAATGGATCGCGCGAGTAGCCATACATATAAACAAACAGATATAGCCCTTTGTTGCATGGTGTCCGCGGCCTTTCGATGTCCTTATGAATACCGGTCCAGCATAATCAACCCCACTATTCATAAATGGCCGATGTTGATTAACTCGAACGGCAGGCAACTGACCCATGAACTGGGTTTTTGCCTTTGCTTTATCCAGAATGCAGGTCTTACAGTTGTGAATACATTTTCTTACGGCGGACTTCAAACCTATCACCCAGTATCTTGTTCTCACAAAAGCCATCATCGCCTGTATCCCACCATGTAGTGTTCTAAGATGAGCTTCTTGAACCAATAACTTAGTTATATGCTGATTACATGGTATGACAATCGGGTGTTTTGTAATGTCAGCCATTGAGGCATTCTCTAACCTTCCTCCCACTCTTATTAGCCCATTTTTATCTAAAAAAGGGGCGAGTGTGATAAGAGAACTTCTTTTTTTTACACTTTCATCCTTCTGTAAATCTTCAATATCCTTCTGATAAACTAAGTCTTGATAATACTTTATGCATAATTCTAATACTTTGTCTAGCTCAATAACTGTTAAATACATTTCCCTTTTTTCCGTTTCTCTTTTTGCAAATCTTCTGCAGTAAGCTAATATTCTTTTCATTCTTGAAATTGAAGAAAAGTGCTCCCAAATTGGTGTGACTTCCACATTTGTGTGAAATGATGAACCCTTCAATTCTAACTCTGTTTGAGGAATTTCATATGTTTGTAGATCGAGATTTTTATGTTTTAACCATACAGGCCCAGTCCACCATAAGTCTAAATAAGCCAAGTCGCTTGCTTTTACGCCTCTTGTAGCGATATCGGCTGGGTTATCGGTAGACTGAACGTGTCTCCATCGGTCGGTGTCTAGCATCCGTGTTATGTCTGCCACTCGGTTCGCAACAAATGTACGCCAACGACTTGGTTGAGATTGCAGCCATGACATCACGATCATTGAATCAGTCCACGCAAAGATTTTATTTTTAGGTATTTTCAACAAGTCTACCAAATCATGGATTAAGTCTGTTAGTAATGCTGCGGCGCATAACTCCAATTTAGGTATTGAAATTTGCTTCAAAGGCGCAACCTTGGTTCGAGATGCGATGATTGTGATATGTACTGTCTCCTCTTCAATAATCTTAAGGTAAGTAACAGCAGCATATGCGTGCGTAGATGCATCTGTAAAACCATGCAATTCAATGTTTGTATAATTGATTGGTGTAGTTTTCAACCAGCGTGGTATTGTAATGTTTTGCAGGTGCACTAACTCTTCCCTATATCTCATCCAGTCATCCATCAACTCTGACGGCAGCTCGTCATCCCATCCCATGTTGCATAGCCACAGCTTTTGTATCAAAACTTTAGCGTTGATGATCACCGGTGACAGCCATCCAAATGGGTCAAACAGCCTTGCTACATCAGACAGAATAGATCTCTTCGTTACGGGACATGGAATTTCAGGTAAGTTAATTTTGAATTTAAATGTATCATCCTTCCTATCCCATGTCAATCCCAGAATTTTTATAACTTTATCTAACTTTATCTCTATTCCATCCTTCGTACTGTTTGTATCTTCTCCTTCTTTTAAATATTTTAAAACCTCTTCCGAATTACTAGACCACTTTTGCATTTTAAAATTTCCTTTACTTAGAATCAACTTTATTTCCTCACACATTTTCTTTGTTTTTTCTTCATTTTCACTTCCCGACATCAAATCATCCATATAAAATGAATCTTTTATTACAGGTGCTGTATTAGGATATTCGAGTGCTTCATCATCGGCAAGTTGTTGTAACGTTCGTACAGCTAAATAAGGTGCTGCAGCTGTACCAAAGGTTACAGTCATCAAGTTGAAACTTTCAAGTTTTTCTTCAGGGTTATCTCGCCAGACTATGCGTTGTAAATTTGTGTGTTCTGGTGTCATATTGATCATTCTATACATCTTAACGATGTCTCCTACTACACATATTTTATGTGTTCGCCATGTGATAATTAAGCTTCGTAAATCAGGTTGCAACACAGGTCCAATCATCATGGTGTCGTTCAAAGAATGACCGTTAGAACCTTTTGCAGACGCGTCATAAACTACTCGAACCTTCGTTGTGTCCTTGTCTTCGCGTATTACAGCGTGGTGTGGAAGATAGACTGATTTGTTATCATCGTTTGGGTTAGATTTTTTCAAATGACCCATTTCCATGTATTCATGAACTACTTTAGTATAATCTGACTTTAAGCTTTGAGAATTTTGTAACTTCTTCTCCAGTTGTTTGAATCTATAAACAGCTTGTTGTTTTGTATCTCCGCATAATTTCAGAGTCTCTTCTATTCCTTGACGCAAAGGTAAGTGCACTGTGTATTTTCCATTCACTCTTTTAGTTGTGTTCTTGTAAATCTCTTCACACATCTCCTCTTCTTTTGTAAGTAATTTTCTTTTTTTGTATAAAGTTGTTTCTATTTCCCAAAATTTTCTTAATAAATCATTGTCTTCTGATACCATACTTGTCACATGTAGTGTTGTTATTTTGTGTTCGTCGCCAATTGATTTGTCTTCCCTTTCACCTGAAAGTATCCACCCCAAACGTGTTTTCTGAGCCACTATGCCATCAGAACATCTTACTAAACCAACTTCAATAATTTTAGAAAAGATGTCTGCACCGAGTAATATATCAATTTTGCCCGGTGTGTTATACGTAGGGTCAGCCAATAGTAATTTTTGGAGTTCTGGCCAGTTCATCTTAATGTGTTTTGAAGGTAATCTTGCAGACAGTGATTTCAAAACATAAGCCTTCACTTGAATAACCTCCCTTCTATTATGTTGTGATGCAACTGACAGGTCAACTACATGTTTTATAGGAACCAAGTTTCCTTCTCCCACCCCTGAGACTACACCGTTGATGCTTGTTCTCTTCAATCTCAAGAGTTCAACTACTCTTGAAGATACGAATGAAGCCTCTGAGCCTTGGTCAATCAATGCACGAAGTACATATGTTTTTCCGTCGCTTGATGTAGCATGTACTTGTGCTGTTGCCAATAACACTTGACGACCAGGTTGTTCTTTAGAGAAATGTGCACTTGTGACCTTCTGTTCTGGTTGTTCTTCATGTTTGTTACTTTCTTCTGTGGCACTCTCTTGTGTTGTTTCTTTTCCTTCATGTAAAAGAGAATGATGTTTTCTTCCGCAAACTCGGCATTTCCTCTTTTGTTTACATTTGTAGACTATGTGATTCGGTATTAGGCAGTTGAAGCAGAGGTTTTTGTTCTTCACAAATTCACGTCGTTGTTGCACAGTTTGTTTTGCAAATTCTTTACAACTAAAGATGTAATGGTCACCCTTGCAATATACACATGAAGGCGATGAACTGCTATTGGTGTGCGCAGAGTCACCTTTGTCGTTCTCAGTTTCCTTTGCTACGACATGATACGCTTTGTGACCTTGTGTCTTCTCCTTTGTAACTGTAGTAGTGATGGGAGCGATTAGCTCGAGAGTTCGAAACTTAGACTCAAGGAACCTTTTCAACTCCACCCACGTAGACAACTCATCACTGTTCTCCTTGTAAGCTTCTTCTTCCCAACACTTCAACGTCTCTGAGTCTAATTTCTGCGTCACTAGAAATACTAGGATAGGATCCCAAGTGGCGGTATTTATGTTCATGTTATTCAGGCTGTTGATGCATTCTACAGTATTATCGAGCAAGGCTTTAATTTGTGTAGCTGATGGGTTGCTGATCTTTTTCTGACAGCAAAACTTCTTTAAAACTGACGACACAATCATCTTTTTGCTACCGAAACGTCCTTGAAGTAGTTCCCATGCTGTTGCGTAATTACTTTCCGTAATTTGAACATGGCGTAATAACATCTCTGCCTCGCCGGCAACACTTGTTTTTAAATAATGCAACTTACGAACATCGCTAATGGACGTGTTATGAACGAGTGCTGTAAATATATCTTTATACGTAGGCCATTCTTCATATCTGCCCGAAAAGGTAGGAAGCTGTATTCTAGGTAGCTTAGCAAACGGTAGCTGACCATCATGAGATGAAGAAGACATGTTGGATGCTTCTGATAATCTGTGCTGTGACTCCAAGTTTGTTAGGAGATCGGTTAAATCCGCTTGTAAACACAGGTACATTTCTTCGTACGTATAATATTCTTCATTAAGAAAGTAAGGTAGCACGCCCCGCTGTTCTCGTGGTGTACACTTCGTAAGGCTGCTATGCGTTTGTTTGAACGAATCCCAATACTCCTCAATGGTTTTTATTCTCGTTTTAACATAACCTGCAGTTAATCGCTGTTTCGGGCACTTCTTTATGTTAACTTGCGCTTTTCTTAGCATACTAGCCACATCTTCTAACGTAGATAAATATTTTGACTGTTCTGGAGTCGGTGACGTCATTTTACAGGATTAAAATAAATAGTCCACACAGTTTTATTCGCACAAACACGTTCAATACAGTTGCAATGTCTAAACCACTTTTCTATATAAGTTTTTATAATAGTCTTCACATACACTAATTACTTGTAAACAACTTCAATCCTTATCTAAGGAATGCGATGCTCTTTTGTATTCGCCCGAGTCCGCAAGCCGTTCCATTCAATAATTAATCCGGTTCGATTTCGACCATATGTTTATGTACTTAGGGTTCACTTTAATTTGCGGCAATGGAACGGTGTTTTAGAAAAAATAACAAACGTCTTTACTGAATGGTGATTTTATTGCGACTGTTTCTAGATCCTACTTGATAAATTATTATATGAATTGGACAATTTTATTTCCTAAATGTCGGCCTTTTTAATGTAAAAATAAAAGGAACCATTAGGCTAATTGTAAGACTTTGGCCAATATCTATATTGAGCTGAATCAGACGAATGCACCACGTGGAAAATGAGATAGGTAAAAAGTTTGAAGAAATAGATAGACATAGGTACTGTATTTATAATGCTCTAGTTCTTTTTTGAAACAGAGGTATCAGCCTAAAATATTTCCACCGCTGGGGCACAGGCCTCGCTATGAGTAAGATGGCCGTTTTCCAACGTGAGGGCCTAGGGCGGGTTACTGATTGTAAAACTATCTATGTAGTATATCAACTATCTGGTGTCCACGACACAAGCCTCGTTGCTTAGTGTGGCACTAGATGGCGCTGTGTGTAAAATGGCCAGCGATATTTATTTATTTATTTTTATTTTATTTTTATACTACCGCGACTTGCGGCGTGAAGTTTTGATATCGCAACGCATCGCCTGCTCAACGGAAGCTTTTTTCCCGCTTGCAACATTTCTTATTGCTGCTCCGCTCCTTTTGGTCATAGCGTGACGTTATGTAGCCTATAGCATTCCTTTTTTTCCTGAGATTAGCGCGTTCAACCAAACAAACAAACAAACTCTTCTGTTTTATAATATTAGTATAGATGCCTTAATTTTTTTCGGTTGTAGGACGTGACCGTTTTCCGCACGATGTTTTCCTTCACCGTCATGAAGGCAGTGATGAAATAATATACCCAAAGTGAGTATGGAATGGTCCCCGAGTCAACCTACTTAACTAAACTTCTTGTTGTTTAACTTTCATTTCATTTAATATCTCAAGTAGTCTTGCAAATATTAATTTAATGGCTGTTCATTGGACGAAAATACTTCACGGTGACACCAATTTTAGAATGAATCAGTTATTTCTGCCAGTATTGACACTATGTCTGGCTTTGATTGCTGCTTATTGCCAATCGGTTGTGGTTCGAAACCGGGAGCAGGGAGGGAGTAGGGACAAAGGTTGCCTTTGGTGGTTCAAACTATGAATGACGTCATTTGAAACATAAACTATGAACCTAAAAATATTTTACGAAAATACAGTTAATTTGTACTATTCAGCACATAGTTTGTATGAATGGTTCAATTTAGTGCTGGACACTGAATTTGTGAAGTTGTAAAATCACATTTGCAGAGTTATATTACTTTACGAATACCTAATTATGAATGAAAGTGGGCTTGGTACTGCAGTTGCTTTATCCCTATGATGTAAAAGATTTTCCATGTTGAACACAGTTTACACAGCCTGCCATAATAAAAGACCAAACTTTGCCCATATTGTTCTAAACCATGCACATGGAACTCATGATATCTTTAAGCTGCCTAAGTGTAGTGATGTTGCTTACATGTAACTTGATAAAGTTGAGAAGTAAGTTTAGGGAGATATGTAGGAACAAGAAGTTTTATTTTCTGGTAAATATTTAACTGGTTAATTATAATAACCAACAGAAGTGTAGGGTTATGAGTTTATTTACGTTAGCATACTAGGCCCAAGTTATTTAACTGATTCAATTTTCCAAATAGAAATTTCTTTTCTGCTGATTCGAACCGAAACGAACGAATACTCACAAAACAGTTCTATTCAAACCCACCATTGTACGCAAATAATACTATCACGAACAAAATTAAAAGCGATACAGTTTTATTTGACAAACGACTTTTATCGCTAACGATGTTACTGCAGTCGTTCGTTGGCTGTAAACCCATTGTCGACAATAACCAAATCAAGCGCGCTCAGAAACAGGCCGTCCTGATTGGGTTTTGTACTGACGTACTTACGAGAACAGAACGCCTTTAATTCTATTAAATCACTAAACTGCTTTGCTATAAAGAACGGAAAAAAGACGATTTTGTACATCGTAAACGAGATTCAGTATAGATTCGATTAAGACGTTCGTTGAAATTGTTTTTCTTTTGACGTGAGTGGTTGGCTTTTTGTTGGTGATTGTACAGATGTTGAAATGGTTTTTGTTGGGTTTAACTGAAGGCGTTTTTATTTGTTTTTCATTACGTTTTAAAGTATGCAGAAATATAATAAAACTAAAAGGACAATTCGCCCCCTATATACATATAACGAAACAGCGACATGAACGTAACTCATAAAATGTGGGTGTAATCAGGGCCATCTTTTATAATGATCATTCTGGGCAACCGCTCAGGGCCCCACTATCCGAGGGAACCTCAGTTTCTGTAAGTGCCATAGCTGTCAAACAAAACTACAACATTCGAGCTCACTTCGCTCGCTTTTTCAACCTACGTTCTTAAAATTCTGTAGCTTAAGTTTCAGCACAAGTCAATGTTACTTGTATTTCTGTATGAACTGTTTCAAGAAAACCTAATCTACCCGTGCGAAAAAAAATCGAGCTCGCTTTGCTCGCTCTTTCATTCTACAAAGGCCCTTTACTATATAGAACCCGCAGGGTTTCCAAATAATTAAATGTGAGTGCTCATCAGGATGTAATGCAGACCTCAGCCAGATTATACTTTTATCACTATTCATTGTTTTCTATTAATTTACACTCTAATCAGGAATTAATCCGTTTGTCGTCTACTTCTGCTCAGTACTTCACGTCCCAAGTCGGCACTAGATCCTATTTTTTTCCTGCCCTATCTACCTTTTTAAGCAGTCACGGAGTGGAGTATGGATTTGTGCCCCGTTGATGGCCATAGGCTTGTGGGGGCAAGCCTAATTTCGCCTTTGTCTCCCATGTAATAGTGGTATTACATGGGAGTCAAACAAAGGTGAAATGGTGGGCTCTATTAAAACCATCTCAGCCTAATTCTTCAGGTATTACAGGTGTGGTGTAATGTTTTTTCAAAATACTGACATATATATATTAAAAACTGCCACGAACAAGAAATCTTAACATGTTAACCAGTCCGTAAAATGAAGAGTCAAGAATAAATTTTGTCAAAGCTCACATGCGCGATTAACCAGAGAATGGCGGTCGGAAAGTGTGGTGTAATGACCAGATTTTATTGGTGAATTCGATTGGCCGTACTTACAGGGTCTTGTGTAGCTAACCCCGGGATTTAAAGGATCAAAATATACTAGTAGGTACCTCTATTTCTTTTAGTCTCAAACTCAAAGCATTTCATCTTTTGGTTTAAACTTGCTGTTGACCCGGTATCTTCGTACGCGTTAAATTATTATAAAAACACTACCTAATTCACTAGTCGAATTTGATTTTGTTAAAAATTTCAATTTCATTTTTCACGGATCCCTTTCTTTTTCTAAAATAAAAGCATAAGTTACTCCTTATTTAGAGCATCAGCTATCTATAATATTATATCCCGGTCGCGGAACACGAAGAATTTCGTACAATGACCTGTTATTACCTGTATCTGTCACTCCCGCGTAAATATAATGAGTATCGCTCGCACAGATGCAATGGCCGCCGTCCTCGGGAATTGTAAACCTTTTGAGGTTCAAGATCATTTATTCTCATATGAATTCACTATTAAGTGAATAGTGAATTCTTATGAGAATAAATGATCTTAAACCTCAAAAGGTTGTGAGAATATTAATACAAACAACAACAAACAAAAAATTAGACGTCGATTTTAAATATATTTTGAAGGTAGATCACACATCATTGCGGGCAAAACCATGCAAAACGTTCGTTCGATACAACATACAAGTATCTGTGAAACACAGATAAGCGGTGACTGTATGTGGCTTTTACCTAACACTGTAAGGTTTGTTCTTGTTTGCATGTGATTTTTTGGTTGGCCTTGAGTCACGACAAAAAATCCAGACATAGGTAAGTTATTTTTATTTCTGCCGAATTAGTAATTGTAACTCGATTTTTATAACTTATACTTAATATAACATTTAAATAAATAATTTACATAATAACAATAATTTATTAAATAAGTTGGTAAATTTTCTTTCTCCTTCAAATATTTCATGTAAACCGCACTTAATAGAAAAATGTTTGTGAGCACTGTCAGTAGGTAAAGAGGTCACTGTACGAAATTCTTCGTGCTCCGCGACCGGACTTTAGTGAAAGTCCTGTCAAAATTGGTCTAGGTCCTGTCAAACAGGCAGACCCCCAGATAGACGGGTAGACCTACATGAACGACAGAAAGACAAAGAAAAAATGTTGTTGCTGTAAAAAGACGGTAGTTGCCCATTCCAAAGCGTAAAAATTCAATAGTAAAGAACGGGCAAAAAACTCTATGGTCATCTCAATAAGTAAGGAAGAAAAGTATAGAACTCCTCATAATTTCACGGTTAGATTCTACTTATCCTGCAAAGTAAAGTTCAATTAATACCGCGAGTGCGGGGGAATATTTCGTTCTTAAAAATAATGGTCAATTTTCCGTGTAAATTAACAGCGGTTAACTTAAGAAAATGTTTTCTGTGAGCGTTCTTGTTTTTGAGTTAATGTTCCCTTTTTGGTGCATTGTTTTTCTTGTTGTTTTACAATTTATACGGGTAATTGTGATATTTCTTGTTTTTGAGTTAATGTTCCCTTTTTGGTGCATTGTTTTTCTTGTTGTTTTACAATTTATACGGGTAATTGTGATATTTGTATCGAAGTTTTATAAGTTGATGCTGTGTCAGTTGAATATAAGCTGAAAGAAGGAACTTTTTCCTTCATTCGTCGTCATAATTCTGCTGCTTTTATCCTTATTTAGTTCCCTTAGTTCCTTTAGTTGAAACTGTTTTCTATCGATGGGAAATCATCAAATGACTTCTTCCACTCTGGGCGGAGCGGGGAGTGTCAGACTTTTACTGACTAAAACCCATCCATGTTCCTTCCTCGCCCTTTATGTTCCGGGGCCGCGGTATCTCCTTCGAACAGGCCCGCAACCCCGGCAGGCTTCGGCCCTTGCGGGCCCCGTTGCTTACCCCCTCAAGGTTCATTGGAAGACCAGCGTCAGACAGCATCACCTGTATGGCATGAATGCTGAAATGGACCTTTTTGGCGCAGCCGTGAGGCACACAGTACATACTATGTATTTTTGTCCTTTTTGTAACTTTTTTTATTATTATTGTGTGTGTGCTTAATGTACTGACGTCAAATAAATATTTTATCTTTCTTTCTTACTTTTTAGTTGAAGTTGGCGCTGCATGTTTTCTTCATCTTCCAAATTTCTCAGCTATCAACTGACTAGATTGATGACATCATGTTTCACTCCCATTTCATATATTATCATATCATATCATATCATATCATATCATATCATCATCATATTTCATACTCAAAACTTTCCACACAACTGTTACCACACAAAACAATTTTCAGTCATCACTTACATCACTCATCATCATCTGCCTAGCTTTTTCCCAACTATGTTGGGGTCGGCTTCCAGTCTAACCGGATGCAGCTGAATACCAGTATTTTACATGGAGCGACTGCCTATCTGACCTCCACAACCCAGTAAAATACTGGGTAATACGATACCTCTTGGTGAGACTGGTTGTCAGACTTTTTGGGCCACTGACTACCTGTAACGACTGTCAAATATCGACAAATGACAGCCGGGACCAACTGCTTAACGTGCTTTCCGAGGCACGGAGGAAACTCGGCATGTAATGGGTTGGTCATCCATCCCCAGACCAACCTGGGCAAGCACGGCTTAACCTAAAGATCGATCCGAGTGGCGTTTGTTATTTAGTCATTTACTTCTACATATTACGATTTAATTGTAATCGTACCTACAACTGTCTCACAAACAAAGCCTCTTTATTCTAGAAATCTAACATAAATCATGTAGATTCAAGCTAGCACTAATAAACATTGTTAATAAAACCGAGAAAATGTAATGTAACATTATTGTGACAGGACGTTCCAGCAAAATAAATGTCACATTTAGGTTACGTTCGTCTATTAGGCACCTAACGTTGGTAATATGTTTATTGCGGCAAAAGAACTGAGCAGTCTATTTATTCTTTGTCAATGAAACGTTTTCCTTATCGCCGATTTCTTATTAGATTGCTGTGTAGTTAGTTCCTCTTTCACCGGAGCACGGCCTCTCTCTTATTGCTGTTATTCATTTAGCGAAGGGATGGCCACTGAGTCGAGAAACAAAACTTCACCAGTTACATCCTCCATGTTTGTTATTGTATTTACTAAGGAGCTCAGCCCCGTGACTCGTGTAATGGCTTAAATAATTTATTGTTTACGCTAATGACGTCATCGCTCACCAAAACAGCAAATTAACTTCATTTTGTTAGCTAAATTGAATATAAGGATCGTGTAAACGTGAATAATGAAATAAAATGTAAGAAAAAACTTTAATACGCTTAGCTCCACGTGACTGTTTTCTGAAAATTTCTTCATGTAGTAAATAAATTAGAGCAGAAAATATTAATATTTTCCCCGAGGCGAAATCCTTGTAACGTTATTAAGGAACGGGATGAAATTATTGTTTGTAATGGAATCAATTTATATTACGGCTATCAATGATTTTCCACTTGACAATGCTCGTGAAAATTCCCACGTATTGATTATAACTTGAGCCTATGTCATCAACTAATTAAAGAGGCTTGAGCAATTTCTCCAGGGATAATTTATTATTCAGGGTGGGTATCTACATAATGTGGGCATAAGATGATTGATTGCGAAGGTTTAATAGATTAAAATTGCAGTTTTCATTTAATTAATTTCATTTTTGTAAAAAAAAAAAAACATCAGGATATTCAACATTTTTAGAACTACTTTACTGTACCAGGTGCTCAATTTAATAGGTTCTGCCGAGATCCCTGACGGTCTATCACTTTTCGCTCTTATGCCCTAAGTAATAAGGTTGATAGTGGACGGCTGTCTGTGAACTCAGTATTACATGATTGTGTTGCCTACTGTGTTCATAATTAGTATCATAATTTCATTATAAATTCCTCAAATGTCTTCGTATTTATTTTAGAACGTAAGCCCAGGGAAGGTTCACATAAAGTATAAAAATAAAACTTTCTTATCCCTTCCGCGCAAGTGTCATATATTATGCCTTTTCATGGCAAACACTTGTCATCCTTGGTTTTGATGTCATACCTGATTTTATACCGCAGTTCGGTTGCGATACCACTTAAATATTTACATGGCACTGTTTAAAAGATCATACGGAATTTTCTGAATTCGTGTTAGTATTTCCCATTCATTTCTATGGAACAAAAAAGTGTAGGTAAGTACCTACTTCTATTTTTGCTTTTAGTTTTTTCCGAAGTTCCTGTAACGAATTTTTGCTGTTAGTTTCAACTTTGATGTTCTTGTCCTTAGGGATAGTTAAAATACGAGGGGCCGGGCATCGAACGTCACGTTGGATGAACATTGAAGGATATACTATCCTCGAGTGGTACAGAAGCTATAAATGTGCGTCTGTTATCTACACCACTTTAGAAATAAAGGCCCAAGATACGTTAACATTCTAAGAAATATTTTGTTGGTAATTAAATTGGTTTAGTAAACCTTGATGGTAGGCCGTGCGTGTATAGCAACAAGATATGTAATATAGATAATATTTTTAAAGAAGAAATAAGATAAATATAAATAAATATCGCAATATATTCATTTTTCGATACGGCCTTGTAATTGCAAAAGATTGTCTGAGTAATTATATTTTCGGTACAATTATCTTCTTCATTTTTAATGGTTTCACTAACTCTACTTTATATTTATTGAGAGAGTCGTGAAGTTATTATTTTTACGGACTGTTTAATACAACACTGGTGAGAGTATTACATTGACCCTAACATGTTTCCAAATAAACATGATTAATATGCCGACAGTACCCCGTCTTCGCGTTAAGGGTAACTAACTCATTAAAACTTTAAATTGCGGTCACCTAAAATTATATAGGCAACGTAAACGCTGTGTAAATTTTATGTTACCCATTTGTTTTTGATATAATTTTGAAAAACAGAATTTATAATTTTTTCACCAAAATATTGCGGTCTCGAAAATACTGCGGTATTGGTAACTCATTCCGCTTAAAATGTTATCGAATTAGTTCACGAAAAACAAATTGGACACGCGACTGGCAAAATAAACCACACTGATTTATTTGTTTTCGGCCGCGGTCAAAAAGAGCTTCGTATTCAGGATAACAGTTTCCACACCACCTTTTATTTAGATGAGGAAGTACCTGAGAGGTGTGTACACTCTCGTGGCGCTTTTAACCGTCTATCCTTTGTTTTGTGAACGAGCTACTTTTGTTTTTTCCTCCAATTGTTTTTTTACTATAGACTAAAGTAACAAAGAAAATATTCTATCCAGCCTTGGTGATGTTTGCTCTCAGAATTTTATAGTAACGATGTTCCCAGCTGTACCTACATACATCAAATGACATCTAGGTATCTCCGTAGGCACGTTCTTTGTCTTGTTTTATTTTTTCTACGACTGACGAAGATAACGGTGTTATAAACGGTTGTGTTATGTGTGATCTACTGTTAGAATATGTCTGGATATATTTTATTCAGCGCATCGTCTTCACGTTTGCATCAACGTTACACAGTTAAGGAATTTTAACTTCGTCTACACAACGTTAAAATAACGACCTATAAATTAATTTGACGCAAACCTAAATAAAATTTATGTAATAGCCTTAATAAAATATGGGCTATTAGTGTGATGTGTTTCCCAACTCGACGCAAATTATAGTATAAATGAGGAAAGCACAGATGCTGGGGCAATAAGATCCGCACATTACACCAAAATCGGCCAAACGACGGGGATATTAGCAATGAGTGTTTGCCGCCTCTCGTATGCAACTAAATATGATTCTGATGACACCTTCTTCGGCTGCAAGTTGTCGTACTCGTAGATAAAGCAATGTTCTGGCATCACTTTCTGATGAATAGCACTAATTACAGCCGCTCGGGCCAATCTTTAGGTTAAACCGTGCTTCCCTAAGTTCGTCCGCGCCTCGGAAAGCACGTTAGGCCGTTGGTTCCGGCTGTCATTTGCAGATCTTCGACAGTCGTTACAGGTAGTCAGTGGCCCAAAAAGTCTGACAAGTCTTTCCAAGGGTATCGTTTTACCCAATTACTGACTGGGTTGTGGAGGTCAGATAGGCAGTCGCTCCATGTAAAATACAGCTGCATTCAGTTAGACTGGATGAAGACCCCAACATTGTTGGTAAAAGGCTAGGCAGATGATGAGCACTTCATCATCATTCTCTTGCTCTTGTCCCAATTAATTTGAGGTCTTCGCAGCCTGTCTTCTTCTTCCATACATCTCTATTACTACTTGGTGATACTGTGAGTGCGTTTTGTCGTGACTTAGTGTCGAGTTCCAATAGTGCGCGTAGCAAAAGACAAAGAAAGAGGGTAGACAGATTTGTCTGCTCGTAACAATTTTATTTTCCATCCACCCGCAGTCTCCAGTCAACCCGCGGTAATGGCGCTTGCAACAGCGTCGAAATATCGGGAGCTCAAAATAACAAATAATCACGGAAGATATCCCGTAAGTGACAATATAAGTTTATCTGTATTACTCTTCATCTCATCAGACACGTATTTTCGTGCCATATCACCCTTCACACAGTTAATCCATCGTTTCTTTCATGAATAGCACTTACCTTACAAGGTTTCTTTCTGTCGGCATCCCACGGACTCGACCGACGCCATTACTGTATAACGTTTCAAGTTTTTAGTCTGACCGCCAGGTGTTTCACCCGAAAAGTCTGGCTTTGATCGTTGCTTGAATATTTTTATTTAAATTAATTTCAAAATAAATACAATATTCTGAGAAAATCTTTTAGGTAAAATAATTAATGGCTTGTGGATTACATTTAAAATTGGTGTCCTAATTACTTAATATTTTAGCTATTTTCAGTAAAATCCGAAGCAAAAAATTACGTCAAAAACATAAGGTATATTTATAGGCTTGGAGTTATGTTTGATTTTTAAATGCATAAAGCAATATGGTTTTCTGTATAGAGATTAAAATAAACGATATGTAAATGTGATTCCGTAACGTATTTCAGCGTTTTAGATAGCGTCATTCTGTATACTGCAGGACGAGGGTGCGATACAACTTTGCAGAATTTTAGATGAAGATGTTATTTATGTTTGGTATGTTTTTGCATGAGGAAAAGTCATTTAATTTAATAAACATATAATAACGTGAGTTTTAGTTACCTAATAGTACCTACACCTTTTCTCCGCCAATAATTATTAAGTCCCATATAAATAGGGGATCAGCTTAGTGCCATTAACCCGGCTGCTACTGAAAAAAAAAAAGCGGCCAAGTGCGAGTCGGACTCACCCATGAAGGGTTCCGTAGCAGCAAGTAAATATTGAAAGAAAGGTAAATTGCGCTTTACGATTTATGACGTATTGAAACTTCTCACTAGATCTCGTTCAAACCAATTTTCGTTGGAAGTTAACATGGTAACGTACATCATATATTTTTTTTTTAGTTTTATCATTCTTCTATTTTAGAAGTAACAGGGGGGGGGGGGGGCACATTTTACCACTTTGGAAGTGTTTTTCGCGCAAACTATTCAGTTTACAAAAAAATGATTTTAAAAACCTCAATATCATTTTTAAAGACCTATCTAAAGATACCCCACACGTATGGGTTTGATGAAAAAAAAAAAATTAAGTTTCAGTTCTAAATATGGGGAACCCCCAAATTTTTTTGTTCTTTTTTGTGTGAAAATCTTAATACGGTTCACAGAATACATCTATTTACCAAGTTTCAACAGCATAGTTCTTATAGTTTCGGAAAAAAGTGGCATGACGAATCCATAAGGGTTCCGTTTTTGCCATTTGGCTACGGAACCCTAAAAAGAAAATTGAATTAAATATTAATATACTGTAATCGAGCCCAGGTCCTCACGCTAAGAGGGTCACTAGAGGGTCAAATTTTAATTAAATTAAATAAGGCATTTAGAAAAGGTGTTTTTCTAAAACAAGTGAATGGAACTTATATACAATCAATTTATAATACCACCAATACGTAGGTACGCACGGTGATAAATCAAGCTATACAAAACCAGTTTATGCGAATCTCTCATTGTACGGGTAATCCATACAAAGCGAGGCCATTTTATATTGTCAATGTATAGCTTAATGTGTCGCCGTGTGTACTACCGAGATCATTGTCCTTATTACTTAGAGCATAAGGTCGTTATCGTTTAGTCGAATAGCCCTTTGTAACTCATTCCAACCCGTTATGTTTATATAATATCTTTGTCTTTTGCTGTTCCCGACAGACAGGGTCCATAATGATCTCATTTTTAGGGTTCCGTAGCCAAATGGCAAAAAACGGAACCCTTATAGTTTCGCCATGTCTGTCTGTCTGTCTGTCTGTCTGTCCGCGGATAATCTCAGTGACCGTTAGCACCAGAAAGCTGAAATTTGGTACCAATATGTATATCAATCATGCCGACAAAGTGCAAAAATAAAAATTTAAAAAAACATTTTTATTAGGGTACCTCCCCCAGACGTAAAGTGGGGAGCGATTTTTTTTTTAATTTTGACCCTGACGTGTGATATATTGTTGGATAGGTATTTAAAAATGAATAGGGGTTTTCTAAAATCATTTTTTGATAATATTAATATTTTAGGAAATAATCGCTCCGAAAGTCAAAAACAATGTGTCCCCCCCCCCTCTAACTTTTGAACCATAAGTTTAAAAAATATGAAAAAAATCACAGAAGTAGACCTTTATATGAACTTTCTAGGAAAATTATTTTCAACTTGATGAGTTGAATAGTTTTTGAGTTATATAGCACTTTTTCAAAAAAACGCAAATGATAACTTTGTTTTTCATACAAATACTATGAAAAACAAAGTTATTTTTGCTGACGAAAAATGTTGGTATTTTTAATGGTCTGGGAAGCTACGGAACCCTACAGTGAGCGTGGCCCGACACGCTCTTGGCCGGTTTTTTTTAATTTACCACCTAAGTACACATTGTGGAATGCAAATAAAGTTTGAGTATTGAGTTTTCTGTGTTGCATACAAACGTTTCATTGAACAGCTTTGAACAAAGAATGGCTTTGAATGAGGTTTTCATCGATATGCTGGTTTGTGTCCCTGGGGTGCTGTGGAAATAGTCTACTTGTCTATTGTCTATGTTGTCCTTGTAATCTATGAGGTTGACTATATGGAGATTCCAGTATGTGTCAAAAAATGTTCTATTGAGGAATCCTTAATTAAAACTCAGTTTATCCAGAGGATAATATGTAGTAGTACCTAAGACATAGGTCTGTAAACAGGTTTAAAACTAAATGATTTTAAAGTTATTTAAAAAATTAAAATCTCAAAAGTAGTTTTCTCCGTACCTCGGAAAGCACGTATGCCGTTGGTCCCTGCTGTCATTTGTGGATCTTTGACAGTCGTTAAATGTAGTCAGCGGCCCGAAACTCTGACAACCAGTCTTACCAAGGGGTATCGTATTACCCAGTAATAACTGGGTTGTGGGGGTCAGATAGGCAGTCGCTTCATGTAAAATACTGTTATTCAGCAGAATTCGGTAAGACTGGAAGCCTTTTTTTTTTTTTTTGAAGCTGGGAAAAAATGCATTACGCATACCCTCCCATCGGGGGATGAGAGGGGTATGTGGGACTCCCCGGGTCTGACCCGGTATACCCACTAAAACGACCCAGTGACATTCCCGCTTCCTCCGAGTGGCGGGGGACTGGGAAACCGGCATAGCCTTTACGTCCAGTCCTCCGCCGACGATTGCCCTTCATGGCGGGCCCCTCACAGGGGCCCGGGAATGACCGACGAAAAGTGGTGACGGGTGCAATGCGGGCGAAGGCACCCCCGTGCCTGTCGCCCGCCCGTTGCCACCAAGAGGAGGGAGAGGATGGCGCCTTCTCCAACCCCTTCTTCTTCTGCGGAGGGTCGTCCTCCCGCTCGCGTTCCGTGAGAGGGCAGTTTGGGGAGAAATAGACCCCCACCAGGGCCATGTCTCCCCACGCGGCGGCCACGTATCCCGGTCCCCTCTCTAAGAGTGAGACGACCCTATCCATCAGTCGGACATCGCACCCCCCTCCGCAGCCGCCGCAGGAACGACGGAGCAAGTAGCAGCAGCAGCAGGCCCGATCGGCGCCTGCGCTTTGCCCCGCTTACGGGGAGGATTACAGTTCCTCCCCTTCATGACGTGGCCTGCCGGGCGGCCACTGGCGGCACACACCGCGCAGTGTGGCTTGGCGGCCTCACAAGAGACGGCTTTGTGACCGGTCTTGCCGCAGCGGTAGCACGTGTCCGTCCTGTCTACCGTGGACGGACACATGGGCCGCAGAGGCTGGTCCTCGAGTGCCCGGACTGCACCCGAGCTAAACCCGACCAGCAGCCGTCCCTTGGCAAGGACGGCTTTGGCAGCGGCGACCGGGCACTCGAGGCGAATGGTACCCATGCCGCCGCGGCCGGGCCTTATGTCCCGGCCTTGCACCGCTGCGGCGCCACAGCCCCCGACCGCTGCGACCGCCGCCACCACCTCCTCCTTGGTGACGGAGTCGTCGAGCTCCGTCACCTCAATGGCCGCCGACTTGACTGGTCGGGCCACCTTGGCCGAGTCTGCGATGACCTCCTGCAGCTTTGCTGCGAAGAGGTCCGCATGGGCACTCCCCTCGGCCACCGGGAACTCGAAAATTCGAGCCCCGGCTTGTGTCCACCGGCAAGACACGCTGCCGATCCCCAGTTGGGTGGGATCGGCATTGGCACGCGCCCGCACCAAAACTGACATGTATGTCTCCCCCCGCTCCGCTTATCCCCTCCCTTTCCCCTTCCCGTTTCCCTTGCCGGTCGTCTGCGACCGGCTGGGGGCAGTGGTGGCGGGGACGGCAGGGACAGCCGTCGCCGACTTTTTCCCTTTGCCCGTCCCCTTACGGACCACGTCCGTCCACTCGTTGGACGGGGTGGTGGCAGGGAGAAGGGCATCGACCGCCTGGGAGGGGGACGGCTCCGGCTCGCTCGGCTGCCTTTTACCCGCCACAAGCGGTGGTCGGAGGCGTTTCTCCGGCAAGAGCCGGTCCTCAATGCCCGCTAAGCAGGCCCTTGTGAAGGCCCTCTCCTCCATGACAACCTTGCGGATGATATCTTCAAGGTTGGAGGATGGGCCTTCTGCCGCAGGGCTCGTCCGGGCCTGTTGTGGCTGGGCCGTGGCTTCAGCCAGCTTCTGAAGAAGCTGGCTGACCTCCGACTGCAGGCGATCCACCTTCGCCTGCAGTTGCCGCGTCTCTTCGGTGGTCTTTCGTCGCACCAGCTCCGCGACGACACCGCGCATGCTCGCGGCCCGGCTCTTGAGGGCCTTCTGGAAGGTCCCCTTAATCTCCTCCTCGTCCTCCTCCGCCATTCTTTCCAGCTCCTCTAAAGAGTGGTCTGCGTATATAACGCGGGACGCACCGTACCCGGACTTTGCCCGGGCGACGTGCGCCCGCTTCTCCCTGGCGGCAACTTTCTCCTCCAGCTCTTGCTGGAGCTGAGCTCGCCGGGCAAGGTCCAAATTGCGTTGGGCGTCCGCGAGCCCAACGTTGTGAGTATCCGCGGCCACGGTCGTTGGCTTTTTAGCCTTAGACCCCGAGGCTTGGGAGCCCTCGGACCCACCGCTCAGGTGGACCCGCTTCCGCGACCGAGAGACGCTCGCATCCGACACACCAAAAAGCGAGTCGTTATCGGACGACTCGTCCGCCAAGAAGCCAGCCGCAGACGGCGCGCGGTTTGCTTCAGACGCCGGAGCGTCGGAGTGGGCCTGAGAAGGGCCTTTGGGTTGGCCCTGAGAAGGACCTTTGGGTTGGCCCTGAGAAGGGCCTTTGGGTTCGCCCTGAGAAGGGCTTTTGGGTTGGCCCTGAGAAGGGCCTTTGGGTTGGCCCTGAGAAGGGCCTTTGGGTTGGCCCTCAGAAGGGCCTTTTGATTTTCGGCCGGAGGCGCTCCGCGTTAGTTTCGACATGATATCCGACAGTTCGTAGCTACAAGGCATAAAATCGCTACGAGAGCACAGTGCACTTTGGCCGTACCCAGTCTGCCACTCCGTTACGGTGGTCAGAACTGGGCCGTTTCCAGGGGACGCGACGTGGACGCAAGCACTGTGGGGTGGTCCCCCAAGACTGGAAGCCTACCCCAACATAGTTGGGTAAAGGCTAGTCATATGATGACTCCCAGTACTAACTGGGTTGTGAGCAGTAGTTTGATAAGCAGTCGGTCTATAAAATACTGGTATTCAGCAAAATCCGGTTAAACTTGAAGCCGAAGGTTAGCCAGATGATGTAACCAGAGGAAAAATATGTAGTCCACTAAGAAATACATACTAGATATATTTCTGTACCCATGTTTAATAGTATGAGAGCTAGTTGATACTAAATATGTAGAGGCACACACACTTCTTTTTTTGGAACGATGCTGAACTAACAATTTTTCATACCTAATGGTCGCACGTGGAAAAAGTTTCACAAAGTAAGCATGAATAGTATCAAGCTGACACTTTTATACCAACATATTTCTATTTCAGTACTTGTACGTCAAACTGACGTGTTTCCCTCGTTTAACTTTTATGTTTTACGCAAAGGTTACCGGCTGCCAGCAACGATTCATGTTTTTAATTTCATATCCAGGACCGAGTCGGACATAATCATTTTTATGAAAGTGAAAAAGTTTTTATTTCATTCAATTAAAAATATGACTGCTAAAATACTTCGTAATTGGTACCTACCTACTTAATTTAAGTTGTGAAACTAATTATTTTTATTCGTTTACGTAAAGTGAAGTTCTAGGCTCAGTTTATATTTTGTCTGGAACTCTGGACGTACTTAATAACATTATAAATGGATCTAGAATGTTTTTTTCTTGGGTCGAAGTGCTGTCACGTAGCGTATCTTCCAAAAAGCTATTCTGTGTATCCATCATGACTGTCCAGTCGGCAGAGTAATTTCATTAATTATGTTGGAAATAGAAAATACCCACGCACATAAGAACCTACACTTGTACACGTGCCTAGCTAACTAATCATGTCTCGATAAATTAATACCCTAGTAGCAATTGCCGTTGGCTTCCTTATGCCAACAGTTGGGAATGTATTGGCAGACGGTTAGTTGTTCCGCCAACCTAAACTTAAAATAGGCCCATTGTCATAAACATGCACTATTTGCCCAACGAATAGCCAACAAAGGGCCTTCTGTTACTATTCCTACTGTTGGGTGATTTTTGCAGGGATTTCAGTTATTATAACACCATTGGGCCAACTAACGACGGGCCTGCTGCATCTATTCCTACTGTTGGGAGATTTTTGTAGGGATTTAAATTACTAAAACAACATTGGGCCAACTAACGACGGGCCTGCTGCTTCTATTCCTACTGTTGGGAGTTTTTTGTAGGGATTTAAGTTATGATAACAACTTACATCGGTCCAACTTAAACCTTTCAATGGGCCTGTTAGGGATGATACGTATAAACTGGTATACCCAGTATGAGCTTACTAGTACTCTCTTAACTCTTAGTAACTCTTAGATTTACGAAACATATTTTTTATATTTTTGTTTATATTTGAGATTTATGGTTTATATTGTAAACAAAGTGCAAAATTGAAAATTAAGGATAATTTAAGAAGGACATTCCGTCACTAAATGTCCTTGGTGGGCGGTATGTTCATGCCGAAACCGTAATGATAATATCGTAAAGGTTCAAAAGTTGTACCCCAACCTCGATAGATGGCGTTGTAGTCCAATTAGAAGTCGCTATCGTTGTGTTACCACGATTTGGTTGGGTTCGAGTGAATTTTAGTAAGTATATCACCAGCTTGGGCGCCGGACAAACACGAGTGGCGTACGGCGTATGGCGGTGGCGCCGAGTAAGTGGCGCCGCTACTTGGTACTGCCTCGCACCCGCACACGCGCCAGCGCCATACGCCACTTGTATATGACCCGCGCCTTAGATCAGAAAGCTAGTTGGTTTTATTTCAACCCTATTAGTGTTCACACAAGGTTATTAGTTCAACACTACTAGCTCGGTAGTACACATTGGTAGTAGTTGGTTGGTTGGTGGTAGGCAAATCCACGTTGGCCCCATCGCAAGTTGGGCCTTTGTAGGCAAATCCACGTAGGCCATCAGTTTTGGGCCCAACCCGCAAACTGCCCGCCAATTGTATGCATTTGCCAACTAACCAGAGGTATGTGGCCCAACTAAATGCCAACAAAAAATGCTACTAGGGTATGCACGGCAATGAATTTTATTCTTCATCATTTTTATATTATAGGGAATTAGGGACACAAAAGACTAACAGCCGTTTTCTATAACTTACTGACGTAGGTATAACTGTTAGTTATTATGCCTACTTCTCGTAGTTATCGGTGTTTTTTTAATGAAAGTTAGCTTTGAATATCATATCCGCATCACCTACTTGCAACTTGATTCGTAGAAAAATCAAAGAGAGATTTTTATGACATTTTGTTGCTAGGTAACGGTCTGTAGGCTAAATGTCAAACAGACAGAGATAGCAACATTCCGTTACCTGTTAGTAAGTCATTGAAAAAAACCGTAAATAAATAGTAAAAAGATATGAAGTATAATAAAACATGATACTTTAATTAAAAATCAGCAGGTATTACGACCAGGGGGGTGAAACTTCCATACATTGGCTTCAAACAAAATTTTCATAGATAGTGCTGCCATCTGTGTGTTTAGGTACACCAACTTTTCAACTGTTATAACTCGAACAGCTATTTTAGACTACTTGCTAGTGAAGTAGATAGCCTAGCGGTGACAGCGGTTGCCCTTGTGACTAAAAAAGTTCACAAGTTCGATTCCTCAGAATTTTTTCATTTATTTGGTTGAACAAAAACTAACAGTGCCATCTAACAGTTTTAAAAACGAAAACCAGAGTTGCGCATCTATCTTGTATTATATAGTGTATTATCTATGATTACGACTAAAAGTTAATACTGCGGTAATATCATTAAATGTTTTAGACTCTTGAACATTTGATTGTTACTTAATTAAAGTGTAGCTATATTATCTTGTCAATCACACCGAATTATGTTGTCTAGCGCTAACCAAAATTTTAACAACACAATTCTTGCCTTTAAATGAAGAAATCTTGGCCCACGTATTTACTGAAGAAACAAAATAACTTGGAAGCCTGTACGAGATTGTATTCCTTAATGTATTTAATGAGGTCAAACGTCAGGGGCAACAGTTCTAGACCTCAAGACGTTGGGAATTCTTCCGCGTGGCCGAGGGTGAGACAAGCGAACTACTGTTGACTTCGTAAGTGATTAATGGACGTGACCTGAACGAGCTGCCGTTTAAATAACAGTAATAATCTGAAGGATTCGTGCCTCAAAAAAGTAAATGAAGCCGTTGGTTTCACAGTCGACCAAGCCTGAGGAATATGTATTGGTCACGTGTTGAGCTGCATCCACTTTGACCTGAAGCCAACTCCAACATGGCTGGGTTTAGGTAAGGTTAGACAGACATGACTAAAAACCCACTGTTCCAACTACTACCATGTGTCGGGGGCCCGGGAGATACAAGTAGGTACATTCGCGCGCACCTCCTAATGATGATGAACCTTAAAGACAGTAAGTAAGTTTGCAACGATCTGCATGGCAGTCTTCGAGGCATTGGAAAGAAGTCAGAGGAAGGTAATCTCGACTAAATAACACTTTACCGTAGCCACTTATCAGTTTCTGAATGGTTTTTGTTTGAAGCTTCACTTGGTTTTCGAGGCAGTTTAATAAAAATCAATGTGGCATACAATGATTTTGATTAAAGTTGTAGTACAAATAACAGGAACGAATACGATGTCGTATTAGCTTTCTCAAATGGTATCACAGTAGGTACCTAATTTTAGCGAGTTTGTGAACAGAAAACAACGGTTATACTTGTATATTTTTCAATTTCATTCACCATTTTATTAAACCGATATAACAACGCCACTTTGTAAAATATTGCAATTAAAATATACAGTATGTTAGTTTAAACGAGGGACTTATTCAAACCCGCAATAGTCCATGCTTACATGATACTAATCAACATATGAACAAAAAGAAAACACTAGTACATAACAGATAGATCCATACCAAAAACTTCGCCTAAGTTTCACAACGTGTGCGCCATGCGCTTATCGCAGAACATGTGTGCGGGTCAATGACCTTTCTAGGTGTAATCATTTCATTTTTTTTTTCATTTTTGCGCGGGGATGTGCCCTGTCGGTGCATCGGGGACATTACAACGGAAAGGGGCGGAGTTTGCGCACGGAGCTCAGGACCGGCACGTGTTTTGCCGCGTGACACCTACTTGCGCGTACAGTGTCCATGAGTAATGTATTTAATTAGACAATAATGTCAAAAATTAAGGTTATAGGTTTTTTACTTATTTGGATTGAGAATCGAATACTGAATACCTTCCCTCAATATGTCCCTCGTTTAACCTAACACGCTGTATAGAGATGAGCTCAGAACTCCGTGCTTTAAAATGTGTCCCTTGTAAAGGAGGCCAAGTCTTGATTGCAGCGAAATTAAATTTTCATCAGGACTCATCTTGCAAAGGTAAGCATTGGAAAAATGCAGTGTCGACACTGCGACGAGAAATTGAATGAATATTATAATATCAGAAGCATGCCTCTGCTCAAAGGTACTAATAATTAAATGTATTTATATTGTTTTTGTAAGGAATGTAAATGTAATTAATTTGTTCGTGTGTAAATAATGGAAACAATTAGTCTGAGTTTAATAGCTATTTAAATGTTAAAAAAATAATTTGTTAAGAAAAATATTTATTTTAAACCACAGACTAATTATTTACAATATATACACACTGACTCTATACTAGAAATAAAATATGTACAAGTATCAAAAAGGGTTACAGGGCATCGAAAAATTCGTCCACATCGCTGCCAACAGGAAAAGTGCCCAGAAGGCTGGCAGCATTGCCACGTTGAATGGCAATGCTGATTCTTTGGCCAAAAAATAGGCCCGCCCTCTGGTCACGTGAAGAGTCGACCAACCGTTTAGAGATTTCTCGGAATACTAAGTGGGCACTCGGACCCCATGGCCCTAGTGTTTCAACCCCAAACGGCTCAAACACATAATTACCGATTAAATTATTATATTTGCGCCGTTTGAGGTTTTCAGCACCTGCAGCAGCCGCCCCAGCGCAGCACACCGTGCTAGGAAGATGGGATGGCGCAAGGGTGTCGACGCAAGTTGCGTCCCACACCAAAGGCCTACCCAACTTCCATGGCATAATGGTCATACCATCTGGTCTCTTACCATCGACGCGTGCCAAGCCAGTGGGTTCTAATATAGCTGGCACCCCGGCGGTGGCAAGAGCACGACGGATGAGATCATTAATGCTGGCGTGCCGCGCTATCCGACCTGCACTCTTAATGCAAGAAAGGCCATGGTGTCCGAGGCAGTCGACTGCTTCACCACATTGACAGCGATGTGGAGCCCCACAAGGAGCGCCCAAACGCAAACATGTAGCGAGCCGGAAGGTCGTGTCACCTAACATAGTGCCTAAATTAGGTGACGGTAGTGCCTGAAGCCAGAGGCCCGACTCCCATTCACCTACAGCCAGCAGGCGGGCACGCTCAGCAGTATTGGTAGACGTATTAATAAGTTTATTCCGTACCAACCTGCAGAGCGGCTCATCCCACTGTCTCTGGGAAAATGGGTTCTCGGGCCGATCCGTGTCCGGGCAAGTCATTTTCCAGGCGTCCTCTGCTTTGGACAAGCACGGCACTTCCGAGTTAACCAAGGAAAGACTTAAAATTTTCCAGGTTAGCTTTTCAGTGCGGTGGACAGAAGAAAGGAACGCCGGTAAGCTTACGCTAGAAATTTTGCGGACGCCGAGACCACCAAAACGAATTGGTAGTGTGGCTTGCAGCCACGCTCGGTCGTCCAGGGCCACATTAAGAATGGATGTTAATGTGTTGCGAATAATTTGGTCAATTTTGTCCAAAAGTTGTGGTTTCTTCCAAAGAGGAGAACAACGGAGAAAATACATAAAATTTGGACCAAAACAGCAATATCTGATAATGGTGAATGCCGAATGTAAATTAATTTTGGAGAGTCTATCCGAAATATCATTGAAATGCATAATTTTGTCATCGATGAAAGATGAAAAACTTTCTTCAAAAATAGGGGAACCTAGGAGGTGCAGTGAACTTTTTTCTAAAATTTTGATTTCAGGAGTTATTGCATTGAATTTATCTATAGTGGATTGTCTGTCGGTAACGTCAGAAAGGTAAATTTCACACTTTGAAGGGTTAAGGTCTAGGCCGATAGATTTAAATTGATGTTTGAGAAGTTGTAGGTCAGCCAAAACGGTATCAACATCACCTCCTAGCGTTCCATCATCCAAATACCACACATTAAATTTAGAATTTAATTGTTGAATTATGGGATGAATAGCCAAACTGAAAATAACAGGCCCGAGAGGGTCACCTTGTTGGCAACCAACTGCAGATTCCAAAACGTTGTCCTTGTATAGTAATTTTGAAGGGTGTCTATAACATTGCCACAAAAAACCATAAATTTCGGGTAGTACTTTTTTGACTTCAGCCAACAAAGTGTCCCTATTCACGGAGTTGAAGGCATTTTTGACGTCAACCTTGAGGATGACCTCACCTTTCTTTGAGTGAAGAAAAGATGATAAGGCATGTACGGCTGCCTCACAGCCCCCTCTGGAACCAAAACCAAGTTGAAGGGGCTGGAACTTAGTTGCAAGCGTCTCACTGTATAGCTTGCAACATATTTTGGCAGCCATACGCCTGTAAGTGCATCCGACGGCAATTGGACGAATGCCGCCGTCCTTCTTGCGCAGGGCACATAGGTTAGCCCCATACAAGATATCGACGACGGCATCGTTCACGCCGCCGGAGAGCATTAAGTTGATCAGAACCGCAAGCTCTTTCAAGAGTGACTCACCAGCTTCCCCGGCGCCTGAACTCAACAAATCTTTCAAATGTTGTGGGGTCAGGCCGTCGAGGCCGCCAGCAGAACCACTCCGGAAGGAGCTCACGGCTGCGATCAACTGCGGGGCTGTAATTTTTAAAAAAGGTGCATCCTGAATGAGGGGGTCGGGGTGGACGGGCGGGTCGGGGAAGGTGAGACCATCCGCAGGCGATGGATGTTTGCTCTCCAGGTAAGAAAGATTACGTTAAGAAATAAATAGAGAAAATGTTAGTATTAAAGGACAAACTAACTCGAAATTGCCAGAATGTATAATATAAAAGGTCGAGAGAGTAATTTTAATATCTTCTAGTCAAGTATTTCGTAAGGATGGTAATGTGGATATAGCCCTTAACACTGATATTTCGCTTCCTTTGGAATCTTTTCGTCGAAAATTTATTAACTGGAAAGAATTAAATTAAATTAATGAAATGAATTTCTCAGTTGCAGCCCGTAGACCGGATTTGTGCCCGGTCTATGGCAATAAGCTCCTCTGTGATGTATGCTATTTAAGTTTTTTAATTTTTTTTTTAAATTCGTTTTCTACCGCAGACGTGGGGGTCCGCGCTCTTACGAGTATTTACATTTAATTAATTGTTTGCTTGATTTAAAAGAAAAAACTAAAACTATGATCGTGCTCCATCATTGAACACGTTACATTAAACTAAGCTTATTATGTTATTAGTAACTTAAGATCTACGTGAGTCCATCCATTTTTTTTTGTCTCTTAGTCTTTGCAGCCCGGCTAGCATGGGCAGGGGATAAAATTTTATCCACCGGTTATTTCCACTGACAAGGGACAAAATTCAAACAAAAGTGGAAATAACCGGTGGATAAAATTTTTATCCCCTGCCCATGCTAGCCGGGCAGTTGTTGATATTTCCTTAACCACTATTTAAAATTAAGCTATTTAAGTTTGAAACATACCTGGTGAAATGTAGATAAAGACCACTTCTGCGTAGCTGCCTTCCGCGTTGTCACTAGTTGATAAATAAACCCATTGTTAGAGGTTCGTCAGATTCTAGGAATTTTGATTTTGGAGGTACAATGGAAACAGATATGCAGTTTAATCATGTTATACATACGTAAGTACTGACGAGCTTGTTTCGAGTTCACAATGTTTCATTTGAATCAAATGAAAATATAATTCAGTATTTAGTAAAAACAACATGAAAATAAAGAAAACTTGTAAAGCATTTAAATGAAACTGTAACGACATTGTTAACAAAAATCACATCAGTTTTATAATGAACATAAAATACGGAAGAGAATTAAAATAACTACGGAATTATTCCTCATCAATTGTAGTTACAAACAGATTAATTAATTAAAAATACGGCATTCGCAGGATTTAAATTAAATATAAAGCGGGACGCTGTAGCCGGTGGAGCTTTAATGGCCATATCCTGACATCATCAGGGGCCACTTGACCCATATACGCCGAGGGTCCATATTGTGTTACGAGTGCTGGACTGAGTAAGCCGAGATGTGTTCCATTAGCTCCTCTTACTTAGCTCATTGGCTCGCATGCTAATATTGTTATTTTGTAACATTTAATGTTATCTGCGTGGGAACTAAACGCAATCTGCGAGACGTCTTGGCAGGTTAAAATAACTGGCGGTATGTGGGTGTACGGTTGAACAAGCTATTTGGTTTACATTTTACAATATAATTTGTGGGTTCAACTGTAAACCAATTAACTTGTTCGACCGTACTAGGTAAGTATCCTGTTCAGAATGATTTGTCTTGAGGCAGAGGGAATTTCTAACTAACTTTTCCAACTCGAGGGAGCTCAATGGTAATGTTATGTGATATTTATAGGCATCAGCCTTGTTATTTGATTAGCCATATTCAATAACTTCCATGTAGGTAAGTAAGTTGATATTTTTATTTGAAAAAATTCCATATGTGAAAATAATCGGTTAAATTCAAATCTCCTTTTTTTGATAAAGAACATTGTAGCTTACGTAGATCGTTTAAAGTTTGCCTAATTCTCGTATTTCAGTTAGTACGACGCGACCTGAATTACGACTTGGTTGAATTTTTAATTGGCTATTCGAGCATGTGGGTCAAACGAAGCCAAGGGTCAATGCCGAATGAACAACAAAGGGCTGATTGTATTCCTTTTATTATTAAGCCTTGCCTTGTTAAATTAATTATTTCAAAGTGCAGTTAATACATTAACAAGTTTTTGTACAACGTATTCACGGGAAATACATAATTTTTATTTACTGGAATTAATTGGCAGCTATAATGGATTCCAGGAAGTTCAATTGAGATAAAAAGAACACCCAATCAACAGTTTAAAAAGTAGTAGTTAGTAAGAAGCATACGTGTGCTTTTATCAAGTAAGTACTATCATTTCGCCCGCGACTTCGTCCGCGAAAATCATTAATAATTTATAGCCCATGTTACTCAGCTAAGATGTAACTTTCAAATAGGGAAAGAATTTTAAAATCGGAGTTCTTGAGTTAAATCGTAACTGATCGCGACGATAGGTCGTGGTGGATCGAAATGAAATGTGTAGTGGACTTACTTAACAAGATAATATGTACATTGAAGTTAAGAATTAAAATACAACGGTCAATTGGAAATACGGGCGCAATTTTGCGCTTACGCGTTTGTTGAGAGTACTGAGTAGCGGTCTCAACAGTGACAAACAAACAAACAAATCAGCCCTTATAAAGAGACTGCAACATAAACTCACCTTTACTAAATCATAAATAACTCAGCTTTCAGATTGTCAAAACTTACAGAATTTTTAGCGAGGGACTGATAAGTCTGAATCTATTAATTGATAGATTCCCGGATGCTGTTTAACCTTTGTTAAATATTCCTTTTGTTTTACAGTTTTTGTATAGTAAGCAACGACCTATTGTCGGGCCTACGCTGTCCCCCCATTCTTTAGTACTAATGCTGTGATGTAACATAATAATATTGTACTCGTAATACCAAATGATTTGAAAAGAGTCACCATGGAGTTTCTTGCCGGTTCTTCTTCATGGAATCGACCAACGCGAACCATGCACCTTTTTCGACGTTTTTTTATAAGTGCCCATCAAGGCCTATGTGAAATAAAATATTTTGATTTTTGATTTTGATACCATTTTCATCTCCTTACATCCTGGCCCAAGCATGTATGTAATCGTTTCCGTCTTCTTTCGTTCAAATCCGGTCAGTAGTTTATGCGTGAATGAGTAACAAATGTCCACACATCCAAACATCGACACAAAATTTCACATGTATAATATTACTAGGAAGCAAGCAGCGGTGAGCAGCGGTGGCCCAGTGGTGGCGGCCCCGACTTACGAACAGTAAGTCGTGTGTTCGAACCCAGACACGCGCATTACTTAGTGTAATTTATTTCATCACCACTGCTCTCAAAACGGCGAAGGAAAACATCGTGAGGAAACCGGATGGTCCTAGAACCAAAACTTTCAAAGACATGTGACATCTACCAATCCGCAATAGACCCGCGTGGAAGATTATTACCCATTCAATCTCATAGAGAGGAGTCAAATATAACAGCTCTCAACTTAGGACCAATTAACGTTAATCTTATCCGTGGTGCTAGGCAACTGGGCCTATCCCAGTTGTAAACGTCCCTTTGTGCCTATTGGCCTTGTTTCGTTCTGTCTCCTGCTGATATAGAGGGAAGTGGAAATTACAGTTTTTTTTTCCTACTCCTCCGCTATACTTTCTGATTAATTTCGTTGCGGGATCCAAGACAGTTAAATTCATTCTCTGGGACTTCGTCGAGCTTCATTGTCTCGGCGCTTTTCTGGTGGTCGCCACTGTTGATTCTGGCTTTCAGGAGATACAGTGGTTTGGGCGTGTGTGGCGGGCTTGTCCCAAAAAAGAAAGAGAGGAGGCTACGAAATATATTAACTCTAGTTTTCGAAAATAGCATTTTCATTTACGAAGAAAGCAGAGAACGTCATTTACAAGACTTTATAAAAAGAGTGGGAGTTTCATAATATGATTGGATCTGGGTGGTATTATACTAATTGTTTACTTCTAAGAAGCTAGATTGAAAAATATTGATGTTAACCCAGTATCCATTATATCCCTATATTTTATACTAGCTGACCCACGCAACTTCGTCTGCGTCACATAAAAGAGATAATGACCTTTGTTTGATTGATTTAGTTTTTTATCACCGACTTCTGACGCTAAAGCTATTTTTTTATTTTTTGTGTGAAGTCGGTTTTATTTTTTGCAAAAGAGTTTTTTATGTCGGTTTTCACTTTTAAGTGGTACATATGTGCTTACCCTTTCACAGCGTACCGGCGTGATTTTTTTGTTATGAACTGGTGTAAACAACAGACACATGAGATTTCAGCAATCCCAGTACATTTGCTATCATTCATTGAGGAGTTCCGTTGCCTATGAAGTTCTTCATCAGATCTGTACCAAATTGAAACCGGATTACTCCGAGAAAGTACTCTTCCTAAAACTTCCCAAATCGCTTCTTGTGTGCCTATAAAATTTGAAGAGTTCCCTCTATTTTTCCAGGATCCCATCATCAGTATCCTGACTTGATGATTATGGGACCACGTGGGAAGTATACCCTTTCGAAAAATACAAAAAAAACAAAATCGGTCCAGCCATCTGCTAGTAATCGGGGAACATTGAATTGAGAACCTCCTCCTTTTTTAAGTCGGTTAATAACGACGTTATGGTAGGTGACTCAAATATCCGGGTAGCCTATAAAAGATTTGGCCCACGACTCTTCGGAAAATCGTAATTTTCTGAGGATAGGACAAAACTGCAATTGTATTTGTTAAGTACCGCCCTGTAGTAGATGTATTATTTGAAAATGACTTAATACGTTCCCATTGGAAACATTTCCGATAACAACACGAGCAAAACCGCGGGTAAAAACTAGTAATGTATTAATTCTGTCTAGCTGTCTGATACCCGTCCACGCCTTAACGTATTTGGGAAAATCTTTGCTCACGAGCAGACCATTGCAGGTCCTAGGTCAGCTAAGAATTTATGTCCTGTCATGATGTGAGTTATCTTGAATTACAATTTCTACTCTGTATTATGATTATAGTGTGTACTGAGCCTAACCCCAACCGTACCTACCTCTGCGAAGCGATTACTGAGGTCACTTCGGCCGAGATTTGGGTCTGCGGCTGAATGCGTCTTTGTTTCAATAATGCGTATCATTGTTCCGGTAGCAGTGAGTAAAGTAAATGTAGGTATACACACACGTACAGTAGTGTATGTTAGTGTTAATGGTGCGTAGGTACGCATGCCCATAAGTAGATAGCTGGTATACGTTCATGGGCACGTTTTGTACCTGCGTTTTTCCGACGAGTGCTTGCACATACTAAAGAATGCAAGTCTCCACGATCTTTACATACTCCTTTGGCCTCTTTCTCGTTAATTGTGGGCATCGTGTAAAGGATAATTGAGACGCATGCGGTCAAGCTGCTGTGTGCGGCTTGGTAATATAGACTTTAAATTCTGTGGTGTACACCATTTAATATCGTTTAAAGGCGGTAAAATCCGTTCCAATGCCATGAGAGCCGTTTGGTGGAAATCATCTTTAAGTATACCATTATACATTGTATTATTATACCATTGCACCTTTTTACAAAATAGCAAGTTAAGCTGCAAGATAGCTTGCATGTACTTTGTTATACAGGCAGACAATGACGCAAAATAACTAATTATTTTCGTCAAATCAAAATACAGTCCTTTTAACTTGACAAGTTAATTAATCTCACATTGTTAGTCGAAGAGGTAAAATACTATATTCCTTCTACTTCAATCTAATACGTGAACTAGGGAGACATAACACACGATGGTTTATTCGATTGGTATAAACCTGTTACCGAAAGCTTTACGATGTTAATATCACACATGAAGTTGCGTTGTATTATACGAAGTGATACCTACCATCGTCGTTGAAGTTCTAAAGAAAGAAGAAAGAAAGAAAAAGCAAAAGACGATACCAAAAGGTTCCCATCTCAGCATGGTGCTGTAACATTTAAAAAAAACGTCACAGCGCTAATATTCTGATAGGGCCCAATAAGTATCATGTCATTTTAGAAATTTAGACGGTTTTGTTATTCAGATTTTTGATGACGTTTGCTTATATTTTGATGACGGCTTTGAGAGAAGCGTTGATTCAGCCTGTACGGTCAGCAACCGCACATTGTACTTTAGTTAGCCTAGTTAAAATACTGCAATTTTGTTATTCTATAAAAATGTAGTATCGTCACGTACGCAAGTACGTCAGTCTTCGGTTTAATATCGAGCTCGCGCAACATACAACATTTTGTGACTTTTTCTAACATTTTTTATTATTTTCTTATAACATTATTTTAGTGCAATTTCGGATTAAATACCTTTGAACATTAACATTTATTTTATTAACATTTAACATTAAGTGTAAAGGCTCATGCCCTTACATTTTGGTCCTTCGAGCCGTTAAGAGTAAAATCAGTGCCGTGGTACGGTTTCACTCGCGGGAACAGTTGAACATTAAACTCGGACATTAAACAGAACATTCAACAGAACATTAAAAACAGTGTGAAAAGTGATATTGAGTGAGAATTACGGAGATCGAGGTGCAGCGTAAGCAGCGAATCCGGTGAGCACGTTCCATATTACCTATACCTACTTTTCGGAAATTTTTGATTTTTTGTCTGCACTAAGCACCGGATAACAGCAATGACTTCTTACGATGCTTTACTTAACTCTCAATCTACAAATCTTGAGGCTATCAAACGAATAAGCGAAAACTTTAAGAAAGATAGTTCTACACGTAAAAACACTCTTGAGTATCATGATGACAGACTTCTAAAGCTGGAAGAGTATTGGACTGAGTTTAAAAAGAACGACATCCAATTAGCTTTGTTTGAAGGCAAGAAGTCTGGACCTTACTATGAGAATCGCATTTACGAGCGTTTGGAACAAATATACGAGGAAACGAAGTGTATGATAAACAAGTCGAAACAAAGAGTACTGGCTAAAGTCGAAGACGAAAAATTTACTTCGTTTAGTCAATTGCAACAAAAGGAAGAAAGACCGTGTGTTCCAGAGGAACGGGAGAGCGATGAGATCGCGGATGATGTGAAGAACACGTCAAATGAAGAGTTGGTCGTGGACCAGCGGACTAAAGATATGATGAATGAGCAGCGTTCGAACATCAAGGCTTTTGAGAGAACAGTACGGAACATGGACATTGAAAATTTAAAAGAAAAGTGGCAACTTGAAGATAAGTTGAGAACAGTTACGCAACGTTGGGAAAAGGTCGATAGCACTTATTGGAAGCTCGATAACATGTTGGTCAACACGCAAGCATTTGAAAGTGATTATAACAGATTAGAAAGGCTGTATGAATTCAGCAAAGAACAAATTAACAAGAGGATTTGGGATAACAAACACCAGGAAAAATCCACGCCAAAAATTGAACTGCCAATTTTCAGTGGTAGCTATGCACAGTGGACAACATTTAAGGATTTGTTCGTGGAAATCGTGCATCGTAACACTTTTATCTCTAATGCTCAAAAAATGCAACATTTGAAGGCGAAATTAAAGGGAGAGCCAGAGCGATTAATACAGCACATGAACATTAGTGCTGACAACTACGAAGCTAGTTGGCAGATACTTCAACAGAGGTACGATAATAAGAGATTATTATTCACCTACCAAGCAAACATTTTACTGAGTCTACCCAATATACAAACTCCAACAGCATCTCTCCTGAAAAGGATGCATGATACGACCATTGAGTGCCTTCAAGCTATTAAGAATCTGCAATACGATACTTCTAGTTGGGACCCCTTAGTGGTTCACATTTTAATGCAAAAGCTGGACGCAGACACACGCCAGGCCTTCAAAGAATCCATGGAAAATCCAAGGGAAATGCCGCCTCTAAACGAGTTCCTGAAATTCATTGAAACCAAGTTCATGTCAATGGAATCGGGTACAAACCCGAACCGCCCACGAAACTTTAACAGTCAACAGCAAAACATTCAGCCGAAAACGGTTCATAATGCAACGTACAGCAAGCCTAAGGTTCAGCATCAGACCGTTCAAGGTACTAAGAACATGCCAAGAACATTTCATAACAAGCAAACATTTTACAATTCCATTATAACTTGTCCTAAATGTAATAACCAACATGGGCTCTATAATTGTAGAGAATTTTTAAGTATGTCACCTGAAGAAAGGTTAAAGACCGCTAACAACCTACATGTATGTCTAAATTGCCTGTTTAGTCACAACGGCGAAAAATGCACGTCGGAAAAAAAGTGCAAGCACTGCGATGAGCCGCATAGCAGCATTTTGCATGACGCGATTGGAGTTGCAAAATCAAGAACCGGCAGGGCTAATGTAGGTCAACAATTGAACACGCATTTAGCACATGACAACTCAAATGAGGTACTGCTAGCCACGGCCCAGGTCAAAACAATAGCCAATGATGGAACAACGATCGTTTTACGCGCTTTATTAGACCAGGGATCTCAAGTTAGCCTAATAACAGAAAATGCTGCACAAAAATTGCAGTTAAAACGAAGAAGGATGAACGCGGTGGTGTCAGGCGTTGGTGCTTCAGCCACCACCAAGTGTAAAGGAGTACTCCATCTTACATGCCAAGCGATACACAATGACTTCAACATTAACATTAAAGCATTTATTATGAAGAAAATAACGAACAAACTGCCAAGTAAAACAGTAAATAAAGGTAGTTTTGAACATATACAACATTTACAACTCGCTGACCCAGAATTTAACATATCTCAGGATATAGACTTACTATTGGGAGCCGATGTATATTCCGAAATATTGTTAGAGGGATTAATAAAAATAAACACGTCGTCCATCATAGCACAACAAACGCATTTAGGCTGGGTTGTATGTGGTAATTACAAAACATTAAATTGCCATGTAATTGTCAACAACATTCAGGATCTAACCCAATTCTGGGAACAGGAGTCTTTGCAAGAAAACATAGAAGATGTGGACCCTGACAACAGGTGCGAACAGCTGTACAAAGAAACATCAACACGACTTCCTGATGGGCGATATCAAGTTCGTCTCCCACTCAAGGATAATTTTATTGAACACTTAGGAACATCAAAACCACAGGCCATCGCTCAATTTCAACAACTAGAGCGAAAGATGGCAAAAAATCATGCGTTTGCAAACGATTATAAAGCTTTTATAAACGAATATGAAGAAATGGGTCACATGGAGCAAGTCGAAATCAACACTAGGAACAAAAACATTGAATATTTTCTCCCGCATCACGGAGTAGTGCGACCAGGTGCTATCACAACGAAACTTAGAGTTGTGTTCAACGCTTCGGCAAAAACTAGTTCAAAACACAGTCTTAATGACTTAATGGAGGCTGGACCGAATCTACAAAAAGATATCCTTAGCATCTTGCTGAAATGGAGACAATACAAATATGTCTTATCATCAGACATTGAGAAAATGTACCGATTTATAGTGGTACATCCAGAACATCAACCCTTACAGAAAATAGTGTGGAGAGATTGTCCGCGGCAACTGCTGAGAGAATATCAACTATGTACAGTCACCTATGGTACTAAGGCCGCTCCATTCTTAGCACTCCGAACACTTAAACAGCTAGCGATGGACGAAGGTGACAAGTACCCGGAAGCTAAAAACATCTTACTCAACCAATTTTTTGTAGATGATGCGTTATTCGGAAAGGATACCATGGACGAGGCGCGAAATACAAGAGATCAACTTATACAGCTATTAAAAGAAGGAGGGTTTAACCTTAGAAAGTGGTCGAGTAACGAACAACAACTGCTAGAAGATCTGCCAGAACATATGATTAGCCCAGTCAACTTGAGTTTTACAGAAGCATCAGCTTCCAAAGCATTAGGCTTGGCATGGGATCCGAAACAAGATGAATTCATATTTTCAACCACATTAAAAAACAAAAACAACATTGGCCTCAACAAAAATTCGTCAAAACGGCAAATCTTAAGCGACATTTCAACAATTTTCGATCCTTTGGGATGGTTATCCCCAATAACAATCAAGGCAAAAATTTTATTCCAACAAATCTGGAATTACAAAATCGAATGGGATGACACTGTTCCGGATGGAATAGAAAAGGAATGGAGAGTATTAAAATCTGAATTAACAAATATGCAACCCTTCAAAATTAACCGATGGCTTGGGTTACAAGCAAACAAGGATTGGGAATTACACGCATTCTGTGACGCATCGGAAAAAGCGTTTTCGTGCGTGGTGTACAGTAAAGTTAAAGAAGGGAAACAGCAACAAATTGCATTGGTTGCGGCAAAAACAAAGGTCGCTCCAATCCAAAAACAACAAACACTTCCCAGACTTGAGTTATGCGGTGCTCAGCTGTTAGCTCAACTGGTCAAGAAAATAAAACATTGCCTCGATAAACCTAACATTAAAGTAACAGCTTGGACGGATTCAATGATCGTGCTTGGCTGGCTAAAGGGCGATGTCTCGCGATGGAAGGCCTATGTCGGACACAGAGTTCAGGAGATAAAATCTGTAGTGCCCGCCGGGTGTTGGAAGCACGTAAGATCGGAGCAAAATCCGGCCGACTGCGCGTCACGTGGACTGCTACCTTCTCAGTTACACAACTTTCCTCTGTGGTTTGACGGACCCGAATGGCTTAACAGAGAAAACATTCCGGAAACATGTGACACGATTAAGACACCAGAAATAGAAGCTAAAAAGGTGCATGCAGTTACGTCACAAACTACCGAAAACAAAAACATAAACATTGTAACTGAACTCCTTACCAAGAACAGCTGTATTATAAGTATAATACGCATCGTAGCCTGGGTCTCACGTTTCATAACAAACACGTCACAAAATAATCGTCACAGGGAAGACGCAGCTATGAATCATACAAACATGAATGGGCCGCCTGCGTCAAAACAATGTAATTTAACACTCGCTGATATTCGACGCGCTACTAACATAATTATAAAACATGTACAAAATGAACATTACGGACAAGAAATCCAAGATTTAAAAACAAAGGGAAGGATAAGCAACAATAGAGGACTTCAGAAACTTTACCCTTACCTAGATGAAAATAACATACTACGCGTCGGAGGGAGATTACAGAATTCAAACTTACCTGAAGAAACAAAACACCCTGCTATCATCCCGAAAAACAGCAAGCTGGCATATCTTCTCATTACTCGTGCGCATGTTACAACACTACACGGTGGAGCGAGGCTAACTATGGCCACATTGAGACAAAAATATTGGATAACAGGAGGAAACAACACAGTTAAAAAATACCTACAAGACTGTGTAAAATGTTGTCGCTTCAAACCATCGAAACAATACCAATTAATGGCCGATCTACCCAGTGAAAGGATAACGCAATCACCACCATTCTATCACACAGGGGTGGACTTCACAGGGTTTGTTAGTGTTAAACTAAACAAGGGCCGAGGCGTCAGAACGAGTAAAGGCTATGTCGTTGTTTTCGTATGCATGGTAACAAAGGCCGTGCATTTAGAACTTGCATCAGATTTATCGTCACAAACATTTTTACTGGCTCTCAACCGCATGATTGGGCGACGAGGTTGTCCGAAACATATTTACTCCGACAACGGAACAAACTTTGTTGGAGCCGAAAGAGAGTTAGCCAAACAACTGCATATCTCACAAACATTTAATAACGACACCTTATCGAGAAGAAACACCGAGATGGGGATAGAGTGGCACTTCAACGCCCCAAGCTGGCCGACTGCGGGAGGACTTTGGGAGGCTGCAGTTAAGTCAATGAAATATCACCTAAAGCGTGTCCTAGGAGAGCAAAAGTTGACATATGAAGAGTTTTTAACACTGCTTACTCAAATCGAAGCCTGTATGAACTCAAGACCACTTTGCCCTTTAACGGAAGACGTGGACGATATTGACTACCTTACTCCTGCACATTTTTTAATTGGACGACCAGTAACATTTCTACCAACGGAAAATATCGAAAGCCGAAACATCAACATTCGACATAGGTGGCAGTTACTAAACAAAATGAAACAAGGGTTTTGGACCAGATGGTCGTCAGAATACCTGCAACAACTTCAAGTTCGTAGCAAATGGCTAAATAAAACAAATAACTTATCCATAGGGGATGTTGTCTTAATCAAAGAAGACAACCTTCCTCCTGCGAAATGGGCACTTGGCAGAATACAGGAAGCTCACCCGGGGAAAGACAATCTAGTCAGAGTTGTGACTATGAAAACAAAATCAGGGGTATTAACAAGACCAATAACAAAATTAGTTAAACTCCCTATACCAGAATCTCATATAAAAATACCTGACACCACCACATCCAATGACAAAATCTGCACTGAAAAACAAAAATGTACATTAAACAACACAAATAGATACCAACGACTTAAATCAAGGAATATGAGTTCCAGCCTGCTATGTATACTCTTAACATTACTAACGATATTTCAGCCCACAAAGCAAAGCAGTGACGCTATAAATATCACACCGTTTGAACCGAATAGACCAGTTTACTTTGACAAAATCGGTAATTTGCAAAGCGTACACGATGACTGGAAGATTGTTACCTACTATAACATGACATCTTACTGGCAAGGCATGGAAAACATACATAGAGTTGTGAAACACCTGAGAGAAAGGTGTGAGCAATTTGCATACCAAACGATGTGCAAAACCATTATGACCGAATTCGAACAGGAACTTAACGAACTTGATCATAACAATTACATGTTGGAAACACATCATGGGCAGACAAGAGGGCGCGTTTCCCGAGGTCTTGTCAATGGAATAGGTTATCTTGCAAACAGCCTATTCGGCGTTCTAGATGAAAGGTTCGCAATACAATATAAAAAGGACATAGAAACATTGCAGAACAACAGAGACCATTTATTGAACCTGATCAAAGGTCAAACATCAATTATAGAAGCACATAATAACATTCTAAAGAGAAATGAAGAGACGATGAACACTCAGTTCAATCTCTTAAACCAACATCTTAACGCTACAGAGAACTATTTACAGAAATTGGGTAAGGAGGTTGAACAAGAGGAAGCTTTTAACTACTTTAACATTATGGCTCTGGCTAGTTCAACAATTCTGTCTAAACTGCGACACATCCAACACATGCTTTTAGACACAGCCATCAACATCCACCATGGTCATGTAGACACCAGACTTTTACCGCAGAACCAGCTCTTTCAGGAGCTCAACATTATCTCTGGACAGTTGCCACAGCAATTATCGTTACCCGTTGACAATATTCAAAACCAATTAGCTGACATATACAAACTACTAGAGGTGAAATCAAGATTGTTCGATAAATATTTTATCATCGAAATTACATTACCATTAACAGGCGACACTCCATTCACCATGTACAAAACAGTTCCTATACCGATGATAAAAAATAACAAACATTCACTTACAATGAAAACTAATTCAGAATATATTGCAGTCAATATACGAAAAGAGACATATATGCAGCTCACAGACAGTGACCTGGAACATTGCATCAAAATTGAACCAAGTACATTTGTATGTTCACTAAACAAACCAACACGTAACATGAGAAATCATCAGATTCCATGCGAAATCGGCGCAATAACAAACATTACATTATCAAAATGTATCTACACATCCGAATCCTGCAACAATAAATGGACACCATTACAAAAACCTAACACCTGGCTCTATGTCTGCTGCACAGATTGTCAACTGCAAATAATATGTGAAGGTCGTATGACTACTATGGCAATACATTCGACGGGAATTTTAGAAGCCAAAGAAGGATGTATAATTAGAAACAACGAAGAAACATATTACACACAAGTTTACTACACAAACAATATTTATGTTAGCCCTGAAATACCACTGATAGATCTGGATGACATCAACAATTTAACATCGGTCCAGCCGCTTGAATTATCAACTGGACAACAGAACACGCAATTTGTGAGAAACGATTATGAAAAGCTTCATAATTCATTGAAAGAATTGGAAGATCAAACAAAACAAGCTGAAATGTCGCAACACGATGTGCACCAATACATCGTTTCATACTCGACGATGGGACTTCTGATCTTGTCAATAGTCGTCGCGGGAGGAGCCTACGTGTACTGCAAACGTAGCGGCAAGGTCACCGTCAGTGACACCGGCGTGTCTACCAGATTACCGCCACGGAAGCCACCAAGAGCTGCAGCATCCACTGAAAACATAGAACTTACCTATGCGACACCTCATTCTTTTAACATTTGACTTATAATCATTTTAATTCACATTGTTTTCATTTCATGATTTGTATTTACATTGGTAAAATAGTCTTTAATAAGTTATCTTATTTTTTGGCCCCGCCAAGATGTACGGTCAGCAACCGCACATTGTACTTTAGTTAGCCTAGTTAAAATACTGCAATTTTGTTATTCTATAAAAATGTAGTATCGTCACGTACGCAAGTACGTCAGTCTTCGGTTTAATATCGAGCTCGCGCAACATACAACATTTTGTGACTTTTTCTAACATTTTTTATTATTTTCTTATAACATTATTTTAGTGCAATTTCGGATTAAATACCTTTGAACATTAACATTTATTTTATTAACATTTAACATTAAGTGTAAAGGCTCATGCCCTTACACAGCCAATCACAGAAACAAGCAGCGTCTCTATCTATTTTGAGGTGAACCCAAGTGTAATGGTAGAGTACCTACCATTTTATAAAATGGTAGGTACTCTACCATTACATGTTACAATTGTGCAGTTTTTTTTCCTGTAAAGTTGCTATTTTGGACTAACATGGTGTTGGAATTTCAAAAACAGTATATAAATCATATAGGCTCCATAAAACCATACCTAAACAGAAAAAATCCTTCCATTCTTATTTATGAAATAGTAAAATAATGCTACAAAGCTTTTATAAAACAATAACCATTCACAAAACCCGTTTTCCCTTTCGTTTGATAACAGCATTAAAAAAAAATCGGAAACTGCATAAAATAACGGGATATTGATGAAGTTCAAAGCGGGAATCCACCATTTGAACGTGCTTGCAAACACCGATTCATGCGGCTAGAGCCCACAAAAAATATTTCGAAATAAAACGAACCTACATTCGTCAGTTGCAAGTTATGTTGATTAAATGCACTCGCACAGTCCTCACAGGATAGTTCGATATGTGAACCGGATTTAGCATATTCGATCAAACGTCAAAAGGTTTCAGTTAGTTCGATATAACGATATAAACAAGAAAAACTTCCTGAAGTTTGTATGTTTACTTTACGTTTGTTTGGAGGGGACCCCGTGTTTATTAATTGTCCAACATGTAAGACGATTTCGAGCTAACGACACCATCAAAGATATACCGAAAAATGTTCATAGTTATAATAATCGGTTTAAATCTACAATACAAAAGGCTGCTTCGATAATCAAACTTATTTGAAGCAGAGTTAAGTGTGTAAGTAACAATATAGGTACCTAATATCTAGTGTAATACTAAACACAATGTTCCTGAAAAACAATATAATGAAGACCAGTCGTGGGTGTTTTCCACAAGGTAATTTCGATATTCAAGTCCATATATTGCAACTACCTAACCTATGCTATCTTTATCGTAGTGAAAAGATATCGTAGAAGCCTACCAGGGGGTCTAAAATGGCCGCTTTAGCAGAACATAATAAGAACCAGATTAAAATTTTAAAATTCTTAAAATAGACTTTATGATTATGACTATAAAGCCCATTTTTAGAATTTAAATTATTTAACGTGATTCATTTTATGTTCTGCTAAAGCGGCCATTTTAGACCCCCAGATACTTACCATACTAACGCTCAAGTGCAATGGTCAGGTCCACGGTGGTGCAGGTTTCAGTCGACTCACGAAATGAAAAATCTCGATTCCAAGTTCCAAGTCATTTATTTTGAACGTATAGTGTTTCGTTTCTCATGGATGAACGGTTACATACCACGGAGCCCTGTTAGCGCTTTTAGGTAAACTAATGGATAACGGATGTGAGCGGTGCCGGCGCGAGGTACGGGAACTTTACAGATGTACTCACCCATTATAAAAACATTAGACGCCCACAGTTTGAATATCTCTCTACTTTTCTTGAATTTCAGAAGACTGTTAAAATGTTACGCAATTGCCAGCGTAATTCGTCTTGTTTATAACGTCTGTCCATTTTTTTGTTACGGAATATTTTTTATTGTGTTGGAAAACCACATTTTGATTAGGTACTTAAGTAATATCTTTATTTCTTCTTCGCTTTACCGTTCAGTTGTTTCCTTGAATTAAGCTTCTTTTCGGATGGATTAATCTTATAAATTCTACGTAGAAACAAAAATCCCAATTCCGACCAGGCAATTAAAACTATTGAAGCATTAAAAAGTAACTCAAACAGATAATATCTGCTAACAATACTACAAGTTTAACGAATTAGTCGTTAATGAATGAAGAAATTTCAACTATTTTGTTGGAATCCTCTGTAATGGCGAAGTATTTTGTATCATTTAAATGTTGCAAAGCAGTTGGAAGCAAAAGTCTCACAAAGAATCTCCTGTTCGCGACTCTTGCCGCTGAATTATTCATGTAATCCATTTAATAGGGACAGAGCATTCGAGGTGGACGCGAGGCAGTTAACTCCTTCGACGAGATTTATATTGTACTATATGTACAGTACACAATAAAAAAAGATTCGATTGCGTCCCAATAGCTGTCAATAACGGGGTTATTTACCCTTGAAATGCTATCTCAAGATTAGATTGGCTTCTCATGTATGTGCTTCATGTATGTATATTCTAAGAGATGAAACAATATTTGAGAGAGATGTGTCGTGGGTAGACGACGCTTTTTCTGTAGGAATGTGTCTGCTTTTAAATTTATAGAGACGTGTGGGGTTAGTACCTACTTTTCCCTCAATACTACGGTGGCTTTTTGTAATCATGTAAGTAGTTTTCAACATTTCTAGATCAAAGCATTTCTTCTTTACTAGCTGTTGCCTTCATCTGCGTGAAATTGTTGACAATTACATGTTTTTTATTGCACGGAACTTTAATTCCGTTTTTCCTAAAATAAACCAGTAGCTTATATGACTTCTTATACACATTAGTAATCTGCCAGTAAAAGTCCCTTTAAAATTGGTTCTGCCGTTTCGGTGATTAGCCGGAACAAACAGAACGACAGACAAAATTAAATGTATTTTTGTGAAAAGTACCGTATATACTTTTACTAGCTTTTGCCCGCGACTTACCACCCTTGTCTTCTAAGGGTATAAAAGTAGCCTACGATTTGTTTTCTGACCTACCAAATATACACAAAAAATGTCATTAAAATCGGTGAAAAATTCAAGATCCAGCAGAATTTTAAAGATGGCTTCAAAGCAGAACAGAGGAACTTTGCAGAAGTATTATGTAAAATCTTAAATGATTGTCTAGGATGGAAGTACTACAGCCGGTAAATAACATAACGATGTGCTACGTAGCCAGTGTGCTACGTTTACGAAAACAGACTAAAATTCAAGAAACATTAGATGAAAATGATAGCCATGAAGGAAAAACCAAAAAAAATATCCTGGGAGCTATCTTGAATTTTCTTTTCAACCTCATTGTCGTTATCAGCGACCCTGAAAACCATCAAAACGACACCCATGACAGAAAAGCAAAAAAACCCTAGGCGCTATGTTTGATCTTCATTTTGACCTCATTATCATAATAAGCGATCCCGAAAACCATGAAAATGACCACCCATGACGGATAAAAAAAAACCACCTTCATGTAATAACAGGCGTGATGTTATGTTTACTGTTGTAATGGATGGAGAGGGAGAGGAAGGCCAAAGAAAAGATGGATGGATTGTGTGAGGAATGATATGAAAGAATCATATCATTCCAAAATCACCCGGTTGCGGGGGCGCGCGTCGCCCCACGCCTACGCTACTGGAGCCATCCTGTAGGACCAACCTGAACAAGTTTGCCCCCTTGTCACGCGCCATAAGACTCTTAAATATTATTTCAGTTGAGGTAGATATATTTCACTGCAGCCTGATGCAGTTCACAGGAGTTGCGCTGAAGTGCATCGAGAATGTATAAAGATGTTTGTTTAATTGTAGGTATTTTTTAATGCAAGTCTGTTAATTGTGTTTTTTTGTTTATTCGTATTAAGTGATTTAGAGGTATCTTGGTAGTAACATCGCATTGGCGTTATAGCTGTTAAGGTGTTATTTACATAATTTTAAATAAATAAATAATAAAAAAAAACATATTGTTGTAAATCTTGGTTACATCATTCATGTTGAGATGGTATATTATGTGAGAACAATGTAGCAAGATGTGCACTGCATTTGTTTTGATACCCCAATAACCCTGTACAGAAGTCGAAATCGCCATCTCCTGGATCTCAAAATAAATACCATATTCGTAATCAGCACCCCTGATAATCTCGGAAGTGCCACCCATATTGATTTTTAATTGTTCATTCCAACCCCATCGCACCCCAACAGGCGATGATGGAATTTCAGGTCCGCCACATTAAATCTTAAAATCGTTGTTTTTGTTATACACCTTCGATCAATAATAGTACTATTGATCGAAGTTATACACCCAAAACGATACACCATACAAACAATACCCATGTTGATTTTCAGCCACGCCATTTCTCCATATTAGGGGTTCAATTCTGAAGTAAACTGAAACACAAATGTTCATGTATCGATAGAACTACTCCTGTGAAGTTTCGAATGAAATAGTCTAACTAATCTTGTTTCCCCATTCAAACTTTGAAGCCCCGTTTCATCCCCTAAGAGGGTGAATTTTGAATCCTTTCTTAGTGCAACATTTTGGAATCTGTAGACCCAGCGGTTTGGGCTGTGCATTGAGATTTTTAGACTTTGTCACCCCATTTCCCCTCTTATTGGTACTCATTTATCAACAGGAGTACTCCGACCTGTGAAGTTTCGAATGAAATAGTCTAACTAATCTTGTTTCCCCATACAAATTTTGGAGCCCAGTTTCAGCCCCTTAGAGGGTTAATTTTTAAAAATCACCTCTAGGCCACATAAGGAATCTACTTGCGAAATTTGCAATCTATAGACCCAGCGGTTTGGTGGGCTGTGCGTTGATACTCGTATATCACCCAGTCAGTCAGTCAGTCAGTTTAACATTTTATATATAAAAATAGATGTAATAAAATAAAAATATAATATATAGAAGAGGAACGCTCGACGAGTCAACAACTCCTGAGGATGCCCCGTGGAGGGGCGAAACACGTGTCGAGTAAAGGTTTGGTTGCATGGCATGCTAATTATTTCTCACTTGTTTTGTATGTGTGCATATGCATGAGGGCGGGAGGGTGGGCCCATATGTGCATGTGCATATGCATGACGGTGGGATTTGTGTCCTGCTTTCAGACCTGGATATATTTTTGTCTAGCGGAATTAAAACTAAATATTTTTCATAGCATTTAATGCCATGGATTTCCGCAAAGTAACGCCTGATTCCATAACTTATATAGAAGAAGATTATGCATTCAATAAAAAAACTGTTAATTCGATATTACAAACAGACTTCAATTTTATTTGTTTTAAAATCGTTGTCGATAGAAGTTTATCAAACTGCTAAATAACATAGCTTTTGAGAATCCTTTCATAAAGTTCTACGATTGTAGACAAATCATGTAGATTAATTGGGGCTCAGTAAAATAGAAAACGAGATTTATAATAATGTTTTCAAAGTTTTATTACCAATTCTACAGTCTTTACACTAGTTTCAAATGGATTGTGATGAATTTAAAACAGATATCAACAGAGGTTGGTACAATTATATTGATAACGCTAAATTGAATCTGATATCTTCAGTTTTACATAGTCGTTAATTATATCTATCGGTACATTATCTAGTAATTATAACTATGGATACTTAGAAATGTGTGAGTATAAATATTCGTTTTTACTTATTACACTTTATGAGACCGTTAATGTTTTTTCTATAACACTGTCAATACAACTATCAGAGTAGTAACTCATTTGAATTTATTATACACAACATATTTTAAAATTTATTCTAAATCTTAATATTTAATACTTAGATCTATGATAATAATCACAATAGAAATTATTATATTTTCAACCGAAGATAACGTTAAACGTTAAATCAAAACTTAAATAAAATAGTATTCATAGTAGATTTCAGATCTCTTTCAAAATTTATATTTCTTTGATGGTATTGTTTATATACATTCCACTTCAGTTCGTTAGACATCTTAAATATTCTGCAAAATCTTAATAAGGAGAATGTTAAACTGAATCGAGATATTTTAATAAGCATTTACTATTATACAATGCACAGTGGGGCTATAACCTCTTCAAAGAATGCCACACAAAATGATAGAAACAAAAATAAACCCAGGGTTCGCTTTGGCATAGATTTTCTTAGAATAATACAGAATACGCTAACAGAAGATGGTCTAGACTAGATTACAGTTATTATAAAGTTAACCAAAACAGTCTGGTAATAAATACAAAAACTTTATGTAAGTAAATAATTATTAGGAAGAAACCGTTACGACCTCTTCGAACACGACATAGATATAAATAATATTATAGCAAAAAAAAAGTACCCTGATGACGTAAAACTTTTTCGATTATCACACATTTCGTTATTGATAGCTCGTAGTTGTAATAATTCATTCCTGTCTGCCAAACTTCCTGGAGATACCTCAAAGGCGATGAAGGGATGAAATGGTGTATTCCAGCATGAGTGGCATCTCCTCATAAGGGAATCAAATTGGAAAATATCCAATATTTCACCACTCTTTAAGTTTCCCAACTTGAACACAATATTACGCATTATCAGAAGTATTTACATCACATTTCAATCATGTTTGCACTGTACTTTCGTTTTGTCCGTAATAGTATTGATATCCATGTCAGTAGTCTGAACCTCTACACCGGGAGTATTGAAATTGTCATAGGAGATGTACTGAGGAGCTTGCTGTACTTCAGCTTTCACTATAACCTGACGCTTCTTAGTTTTAATGTACCCTAACGCGGACACTAACACGACGAACACTATAAATCCGATACAACAGCCCACAACCAAGCTTAGTCTCCTTGTTAATATATCCGCAATGTCACTATATGTATTGGAGAATGGACTGTCTATTGCCGCTCCGAAGATTTCGATGGTGCTTACACTAGTACATTTACTGCTTAAAGAATCGTTCATATAAGGACGGAGGTGGCTGAAAATTTGTTCGTCCGAGTATAAATTATTAATACTTGTATTCTCAGGTGAGAGAGCTATTCGTGCGTCGGGTACGGAAAATCCTGTAGACGTTGAAGTACCGAAGTTGCCGAGTGCTATCACACAAACCGTATATCGGGATCCCGGTGTCAAGTTATTGAGTCTCGTTGTTCTCGACGTAGCGTTGAGAATTTTCCCTCGTATCTGTGAAAAGAATGAAATTTCAGAAATACTGCCGCCAAAGCTCTTTTAATAAATCGAAATCGACTCTTGAATTGAGTACTAAAAAAATTTGAGCACCTATGAGCCATTGTAAAAAGAAAGATTTAAATGGATTCACAGCACAGTCGAACATCCACAGGCGAGAAACATAAATATTTTTTATGGTCCATTGAGGTGATACACAGCCTTTGTATTCAAATGTTTGTTGTAGCGGTTGCCGCGCACGTTTTGTTCAACGTTTTACTCAAAATTATAAGCTTTTAGTTACACAGGTGAAAATATTTAACATAAAACTATCGTAAAGAAAAATGTTTTTGGATTTCCCTAGCGATACTCACCGTAGCCGGATGATCCTCGCTAAAATAAGCTACTTGATATGCATTCAAACCGGTTTGGTTCCGGCTCTGCCAAGACACAATGATCGAATATGTCTGTATATCTTGTATGGCGATGCGGATGACGATGGGTATATCGCAAAGTTTCTGTGATGGTAATTCGATGAAGCTATAACCGTGCAGATCTTCCGGATGTTCACAACGCAAGTTACGACTGCCTTTGATGACAATTTTATAGTGTTCTTTCATCCATCGCCAAACCTCTTGTGTTTCACAATTGCAAGTTAGTGGATTCTCTGGAAGTAATAATATGCATGAGTATCGGATATAAAATCAGACTGTAAAAATAAACCAATGATTTAATATCTTACCATTAAAGGATAGAGTCTTGATTTGTGTTTCTAGTACTGTGAGCATCTTCATCTGTATTACTTCAAAGTAATTTCGGCTCAAGTCAATAAATGAAATCTTGTTCAAGTTTCGAAATGCGTCTGCAGATATAGCTGATAACCAATTTCCACTTAAATACAATTCAGTCAGACTCTGTAGTCCTCGAAACACGTCTCTGTTTATTCTAGTTATATGATTAAATGAAATGTCTAACTTTTGTAGACTGTGTAAGTCTGATGTGAAATCTTCCAGTTCTCTGATGACGTTCTGAGACATGTTGAGGATACGCGTTGAATACAATCCTTGAAGTCTCTCTCTCGGAATGTTTTCTAATTTATTCTGACTTAAATCAAGCTTTTCTAAGTTATGCAGCTTAGAGAAAGCTCCCGGAGATAAACGAATTATGGAGTTCTGCGACAGCATCAGCCTCTTGAGCGATGGAAAATTTTCAAAGTCTTTGCTTGTAATAATCGTTAAGTTTGTATTTGTTACAACTAATTCCTCTAACAGCGGAAACAATTTTGAAGGATATGTTTGCAATAATTGCACTAAAGAATTAGAAGACATGTTTAATGTTGTGAGCGCAGGAAGCACTGCTTCTGATAAACCATTGCTAGGGATATTTTTAAATAGATTATGTGATAAGTCAATCTCTTTCAGGCCTACGGAATGCTGAAAAAAATTCGGTGGAAGAACTGTTAACATATTATTGCTTAGGTTTAATGTAACTAGATTTTTAAGAGAGGGCGAATTAAAGCCATTTAACATAGAAATACGATTATTACATAAATTAAGAGACCGCAAATTCTGTAAACCGATGAATTTGAAAAAGTCAACGCTGTGTAATTGATTGCTACACAAGTCTAATATTTCTAATGAAGTTACATTGAAAAGAGCGTGGTGAGGGAAGTCTGTGAAATTGTTCCCTTTCAAGTTGAGTTCTTGTAATATTGTTGTGTATGCGAATACATCTTTGTGTAAGTCTCGCAGATTATTATAAGCTAAATTTATTCGCAGCAGATTCTGATTTTTAATGAACGTCGTCGGCGGGAGTTGCGATATATTAGAAAGCTCCAGCGACAGAGTCTGTAATGAAGGGAGATGTGCAAACGTCTTATTCTCCAACAACGTGAAGTTATTTTCTGATATAATCAGGGACTTCAGTCCAGGTATCTGTATCTGTATAATGTCTTCCCAAGTCAAGTCATTGTTATTCATCTCTAGATCACTTAAGTTTGGTAAACTTTTGAGAGACTCTACTTCAATTATTGCTATCGAATTCTTACTCAGTCGAAGCTGTTTAATCGGCAATGAGGAAATATTGAAATTAAATATAACGATGTCATTATGAGATAGGTCTAGAATTTTTAACTTAGTTAAAAAATGAAATGTGTCTTTGGTGACTTGATTTATGTGATTATTTTGTAGGTACAGTTCTTCCAACGTTACAAGTTTATAAAACGTCTCATTACTTAACTTAATAAGCTTATTATTACTTAGGTCTAAGAACTTAATTTTTCTCAAGTGCATAAATGTTCTATTTTCTATATGTACAATACTATTATTCTTTAGATACAGCCTTTGAATATTTAACAAATCATTGAAAAGATTAGATGTTAACACTTTTATGTTATTTTGGCTAAGCCACATAATTTGCACGTTCATCTGCCCTCTAAGAGAGCTATTTTTTAACATCGATAAATAATTTGCACCAAGTTGAATAGAAACCAAAGATGAATTCCGGTTAGGAAACACATCTCCGATAGTAGTTAATCGATTACCCTGCAAATTAATGTGTTGAAGACTTTTAAGGGTAATGAATGCATGCGAGTCTATGGTTTGTATAACATTATTTTGCAAATGTAGTTCTAATAGCCCGGGCAGAGGACTGAATACGTTTCTTTTGATTTGACTTAACTTATTGTGTTGCAAACGTATTTCTTTTAATTCATCAAGTTTTTCAAATATTAATTCGTCTAATTCATTAATTTCATTATTATCTAGACTTAGTGTTACTAGTTTACGATTTGTTTGAAAAACACTACGAGGAAGTTTATTTAAAAAGTTTGTTCCCATATGTAGTTGCGTTAAATTGTGTAGCGACGAAAAACACTTAGGATGTAACTTTTGAATGGCATTGTGTTCCAAATTGAGAACTGTTAATCCAAAAGCGTTCTCAAACGCGTCATCGGATATCTCCAAAATATTGTTTTCAGAAAGAAATATTTCCGAGAGTTCATGGAGGTTTGAAAAGACTCCATTTATGTGGTGAAGATGGTTGTGACTCAAATCTATTGTGCGTATTTTTGGGTTCTTCTGAAATATATTCTTAGCAAGCATTGTTATTTTATTACGACTCAAATCCACAGTTTCTAGTTTTTCTAAAGAGTAAAATGCTTCTTCGTCTATTTGCTGAATTTGGTTACTAAAATACGTTAATGTTTTTATTTTAGGCATACATTTAAACCAGTGTCTTTCAATTTTGGTAAAATGGTTTGAATTTAAATCCAGAGTCAGCAAATTTGATACGGTCACATCTAAATCATCAGGTATTGAATTTATTTTATTCCATGCAAGCCTTAAATTGTTGAGTTTATATAATTTGCCCAGAGGTTGTAAGGGGAATACAGTCAGAAAATTTTCACTGATATCCAGTTCCGTAAGAGATTCTTCTAAATTGTAAAATGCGTTTTCTGAAATATTGGCAATCTTATTCCCTTTCAGATTGATTTTCTTCAATTTAAGGTTTCTGAAAGTGTTTGCTTGTATACCTTTGATGTCGTTGAGCTGTAAATCAAGTGCCTCGATATTGTAAAGTTCCAAGAATGATTCATGCGGAATTTTGCTTAATTTACTGGAAATTATGCTCAAAGATCCTAACGAGTCACGTAGCGATGTAAATGCGTTAGGGCTTATCTTGTTTATCCCTGACTGTGAGATCTGTAGATTGGTTATTTTTATTTTTGATGGGAAGATGTCTGCGTTCAGTTCTGTAGTTGAGATTTCTAAGTCATATATTGATAGCGATTGGATGGTTCCTTTTATCTTGGACAGCACATTTTTTATGGCCCCGGGGGTTGCGCTGGGGCACTCCAAAAATAATCCTGAAATAAATGTATCCATTAATGACACCAATTTATTCAACGGAGCATTTAATGTGGGAGCTGCAAGACACTTACCTTCTTTAAAGTTATAACAGGGGCAAATTGGGTTCTCTGCTAAGCTTGGACATTGCGATTGTTCTTCTCCTTGTAGAATTGGTATGTGGATAATGATTAGAAATGCAAATACGCCGCATTTCAGGCGAGACAGAAGAGTGATAACGCCCATGGTGTTGTGACGTCATTTCAATAGCATCGTGCATCCGGAATCCAAATGAGAGGATATTCGTTCTAGAAAATGAAACAACATTAACGAGTTAATTAAGAACGGTACTGTTACAATCATTACTGGCAGTTATAAATAACAAATACTACTTAGTTATCTTGAGCCGAATAAATAATTTTAATCTGGCAGTAGCGTTAGATCCTGGAATCTGATAAAAATAATGATAAACGGTCTTTTTTGCTATCAAGATTACCTAGACTCGCTTTATTATGATTTAAATTTCTAGAAATTGATAAGTAAATAGCTACAACGAGAATTATTGGGCTGATTGATTTTTATTTTATTTTAACTGTTACGTTGTTTACCAGTTAAGTTCTATATACAAATATTTAATATCTGGATAACCGAGCTTTACTCGGTTTTTTTTTGTTGCTAAACGACAATTTCAAAAAATGAGTCTTAGCTAGATGGATTTATCGCCCCCGAAATACTAATTAAGAGATTCAGATTATATAATGTATTTATTTACAAAACTTGCTCGTTTAAAGGTATTAGATACATTAGATTTTTTAGGTTTCCTCGAATACAACTTTGATTCATTTTCATACATAAATCTGGCTTCATTCTACCTATTTAAGTTTCCTACCGACTTTTATTATAGAGATTCCTAGCTCAGTACATTCCCTCAAGTTGGACTTACATCGGATCTCCGTGTCTCTCTGGAGTACGTTTCTAAATGTTCGGAGTAACATGACACGCTCCCGTCTTTTGTGAAAACCTTTATTTTATCTTTTGCTAACGTACGTTTTATTAAGCAAGATGTGGTTTTAAAGTTCTAGTTTTGTCGTAAAGTTATGTGGGTATAATATATTTAGTATAGAAATGGTCTTGATACGAGATGGTTTGGCTAGTTTTGGACTTAAACGGGACCCTTGTTTGAGCTTATATTATGATGAGGTCGCAAAAAAATAATTAATAATAAAACCGGCCAAGTGCGTGTCGGGCCACGCGCAGTTTAGGGTTGCGTAGTAGCCCGTTATCACAATATAGAACGATTTATTCTAAGGATTTTGTATTTGGTACAATATTATCGAACACCCAAGTTCAAAGACTATTACTGCTTATCTAATAAGATTATCTTATCCGCTATAATTTTGCTTTAAAGTTCATGAAATTTATCATCATGGATTTAAAAAAAAAAATTCAAGCCAGCAGTTTAGCTTTTAGAGGAGCTGGGGGGGGGGGCGCCCTACTGGAACAAATATTTGCACTTTGAAGTTTAATATTTCGTAAATAGAGCGAAAATAGAGCGATTGAATCGAAAAATAGTTTTAGAAACTCCTAGACATTTTAAAAGATCTATTCAATGATAACCCACACGATGTGATAGGTGACTAAAAAATAATTAATTTCCACTTCACATGTAGGGGAGCTACCATAAAATTTTACTATATCATTTGTCGGTGTAATTGATATACACACCTCTACAAAATTACAGTTTTCTAATACTAACAGTCTCTCAGAAAAACGTATATACGGACAGACAGACACGGCGAAACTATAAGGGTTCCTTGTCTCTTGACCTACGGAACCTACGGAACCCTAAAACGATGAAATAGTTAATTCATAAAAATCGTAAACAGTAATACGAGTAGGTAGTAACCCAAACATAATCGTGTTACATTAGTTACATATACTTTAGTATACTGTAATGCTGCTATACTATTGTGACGCTGCTACACAACCAAATCATATTCCTTTTTTGGTTGAAATCCTTATTTCTGTTTTGGTTTATAGTTTTGGTTTATTAAAGAAAATCATACCTTTTAATCTTATAACTAACTTCTTTCTAGTCTGTCACAATGATCATCCATCATTTTCTTTACTTCCTTTTTACAGATTCAAAAAGTATTTTTGTTTTTAAGCTGCCAGTACATAACTACTTATTAGCAATTTAGAATGATCGATCATCATCAAACCTCTACAGTAGCTACTTATAAGTTTTGTGTAATTAAAGTAACAAGTCTCAAACAAACCTATACTGGGAGGGATATAACTTCAATCATTGTCGGCTCCCGATATCATGTAAGTGACATTGAAACTTTAGTAAGCCGTGAAAGCTTAAGACCACGTTTTTCACGTTTGATACTACAGTATCTAACTTGTAAAATGTGATATATTACATACACTGAGATTCAGATTCAATTGACCTACTCCTAATTTCGTCCCATTACAAACTAAAACATAAACATCGAACAAATAATTCGTTATTCGATCCCATAATCCCCTATTACCTTAGCAACCTGTAGATTTAATACAGTCAACTTAATAAAGCTAACTTTACTCATTTGGATACTTTTACTTTATAAACGTAATAAAATTACGCGTAACCGAAATATCTTTATTGCTTCAGAAACTCATTAGTTGCAGAAGGAATTAATAAGACTAAGTACAACATCGCTCTCTAGAAGACTAAATTAAAAATCGATTGGTTTCCGTAACGTTTATTTATTTTAGACAAAGCGTCCCTTTGGCGTTCCTACTGCGAAAAATAATAAAGACCGAAATTACCTTGCCAGCTTAACTTTTCTCAAAGCCAATCCTACGCCAACAACTTTGGCAAAAGAAAATATCTCATGGATACGGCTTTATATTTTCACTTCTAATGTATTAAGAATTTTGTTCCAGTTCGCTAATTTTTATATAAAGTTACGACTTTGTGAGCAAACTAAACAAAGTGTAGTTTTCACCATTACGAAAGTTTCAGGCGTATAAATTATCTCCGTGTGGTTTTAAGTAGTCGAGTATTGAAGATAAACGTGCTGTGTAGTTGCGGCGGGTCAACGACACCAATTAAAACATATTTTCTGCAGTTTCTAATAGGCATTTGCTAAAAATAAAAATTTCATAAATTATTTTATTTCTGTTGCAAAATAAAATTAAACACTATGCCTGAGAACTAAAAGATTAAATTGGATTAAGCCGTTTCTGCAAAGCTATTAGTCACTCGCTGAATTAATGAAACAGCAATCTGATAGAAGTAGAAGTTGGTGCGCCTATTCATCATGCGATTATTCTGAAATCACAATATAATTACGCTAAATGCCTCGCGTAGCTGGCGATTCATCATTGCTAATGTTCCATAATTAAATTTTATTGGCCATATTTCCCGGATGATATTAGTTTTAGCAGTATATGGAACTAGCAGTAAACTTACTCCAACGAATTGAGCGACCCATTTATTTTTTGATGCTTCAGCGCTGTCAGCAAATTAACGGCGCCAAATAGTTTTGGCTTCGTTTTGGCGACGCTACAAAGAAATGTTTAACACAACGAATTGTTGCCCACTTATAGGAAACTGCTGTGTATTTATTTCTCGCTGTATTCAGCGCTTAAGCGGTGACAGATTGCCAGGCAGCGCAGGCCTGTGAGCACAACGGCATGCCCACGCTGCGGGAGACATTTGACGGGTGCAGCCGCATGCAACTTTTACGGACAGATTGGTTTGTTGAAGCTTCAAAGTGAAGTACCTACAGTAAATAAACAGCTTGGTACCGTATACCACCAAAGATACTTTAATCTTTCAACCTTACAAGAAAATGATTTTACAATTATGCAATATCGGTAAAATGAAGTCTTGTTGTACGGACAATGGTATTTAAATTGTATGTTAACACGAATAACAAATCTGTTGTAGGTTCAATAGATGAGTGTAGTTCTTATCTATTGTAAGCAACCCAGGTGCTCTGGATTGCATGTTTTGTACCCGTACATAAAAATAGACGCAGTTTTCTTCACTTCATTTAAAATTCTACCAGGATTTTCCTTCAGTTTTATTTACTGAAGTCTGCCGTAATGTATTCGCGTAGTGAAATAAATGCAATAAACAAATACCAGTAAATATAAAGTTCAGTTTATTTTTATTCATTCGAAATACAATATTGAAATGAATGTTTATAATTTTCAGCGTTCACTCAATCTAACTGAAATTCTGCGGGCTCGAATACGTTGTTATGGTTTTGAAGATTTACAAGGAAAGCCAAGGATCAAGGAGATTATTATTATGTAGCATTTTGTGAATAAATAATGTTATTTTGGTAAATGTTACGACGCAAGGATTACAAAGCGATTAGCTTTACCAGCAAGTATTTTAGAGATCTTTATAATACGAGCTGTGGATGAAAGCATCATCATCATCATCATCAGCCTATAATGTTCCCACTGCTGGGACACGGCCTCCTCTCATAGAGAGGGAATGGGCTATAATCCACCGCGCGGGCCCAGTGCGGATTGGTAGATGTCACATGTCTTCGAATTTATGGTTCTAGGACATGCCGGTTTCCTCACGATGTTTTCCTTCACCGTTTTGAGAGCAGCGGTGATGAAATAAATTACACAAAGTAATGCAAATACTTTCTGAAATGCTTTCTGGATGAAAGCATGCTATGGAGAAAAGACGGGACGATGATAATGAGGGAGCAAGGTTCACTTGGTTCTCAAGTGGAAGCTCTTAAAAAAACAGAACAAAAAAAATATTCTCTCTCCTCTCTTTGAAATATGATATGAATTCTATTTCTCATCACCATCGTCATCATCAGCCTATTAATTTTCCCACTGCAAGGACATAGGCCTCCTCTCTATGAGAGGGAACGAGCTATTATCCTCCACGCGGGCCCAAAGCGGATTGGTAGATGTCAAATGTCTTCGAATGTTTTGGTTCTAGGACATGCTAGGGTTTTCACCATGTTTTCCTTCATTCTTTCGAGAGCAGTGGTGATGAAATAAATTAAACAAAGTAATGCACCAGTCTGGGTTCGAACCCACGGCTTACTGTTCGTAAGTCGGGGCCGCCACCACTGGGCCACCGCTGCTCTATTCTATTTCTATATTGGCATAATTCTGCCTTGAGAAAAGTGTAAATGATGCCGTGACGCCTACCAGGGGAGAATGGAAAAAGAAAAGGTGTAGCGCTGACTCCAAGAAGAATGAGAAAAAGCAGGAAGATAATGACGATGGCACAATATTATAGGCTTGTTAACTGAAAAAATCTAATTAGTCCATCACTTAGATTATAAAAAAAATATTTGACCCGTATTTTTTCTTTTGTCACATAAACCAAAATTGACGAAGATATGACGCTTTTAAAATTCCCAATACGTCACTGTTCGGTATCATTCTTAGTGAGTACTGACGTCACGAGCCCCCACTCCCGAGTTTTGATGCGTTTTATCTTTGTCAATATTCGTTGATTTACAAAAACAAAAAATACGTGTCCATTATTTTCTAATACTCTAACTGACGGACTAAATAGATTGCAATTTATTGATGGTGGAAACAAGCCTATTCTGCATACATTTATATATGTCCAACATTTAATTAGAACAAAAACTTAGTTTCCACGTTTCTCATTTGAAACAAGCCGCAAAACTTAATTGCGGGAGACGCATTATTATTGCACTCGCGGGCAATGGGCTGGCAGTTTGTTTACTCGACTATTATGCTGTCTAACCGGCGTTTAGTAACTGCGCTTTAGAGAGATAACATATTCGACCGTTGGACGACATTTTCGTAGAACGCGACGGCCAAAACTGGACTGAATTAGCTCGAGTATGTTAAGAGTTATATCAAAATTTGAAACGGCATTGTTTGATTGTCTGTTTTCTTAAAGTCATAAGTTTGGGAAGGGGGTAGCTGCTGAGATGGTGAATAGGGAATATATTAGGCACGCTGGTTTGACAGAAGACATGTAACATCTATCAATCTGCTCTGGGCACGCGTGGTGGATTATAGCCCATTCCCTCTCATAGAGAGGAGGCCTGTGTCTCAGCAGTGGGAACATTAATAGGCTGATGATGATGATGCCGCGGAGCAGCGGTGGCCCAGTGGTGGCGGCCCCGACTTACGTTCAGTAAGTCGTGGGTTCGAACCCAGGCAGGCGCATTACTTTGTGTAATTTATTACATCACCGCTGCTCTCAAAACGGTGAAGGAAAACATCGTGAGGAAACCGGCATGTCCTAGAACCATAAATTCGAAGACATGTGACATCTACCAATCCGCACTGGGCCCGCGTGGTGGATTATATAGCCCATTCCCTCTCATAGAGTTTGGAGGCCTGTCCCAGCAGTGGGAACATTAATAAGCCGATGATGATGATGATGATGATGATGATGCTGGTTCGGTTTCCTCACGATGTTTTCCTCCACCGTTTTGAGAGCAGCGGTGATGAAATAAATGGTGATGAAATAAAAAGTGATGATAATTATACAATACGCACATGAATCCGTAAAACCTGAGGTCTTGGTTTCGAACTCGAGACTTATGACTAGTAGTAGTAACACGATAAGAGGATAAGTGTTTCTCAAGTTATAAGCATACCAACCGGCGGACAGATGGGTGGGGCGTTGAGTTTGTAAGAACAGCGATAGCACGGTTCACAAGCTTCAAGTGCATTAACACTCTTATAATAAATTAAAGTCATGTGTGTCAAATTGAACCATCACTATAATTTTAATACCAACATATCACTATATATTATAAAACAAAGTCCTTCGCCGCGTCTGTCTGTCTATTTGCGATAAACTCAAAAACACCTGCACCGATTTTCATGATGTTTCCACCAATGGATAGATTGGTTCTCGAGGAAGGTTTTAGTATGTAATTTGTACGCGGACAAAACCACGGGCAGCAGCTAGTCATAAAATAAAATCGCTTTTCGAGTCTGTGACCGCTGAGATCTTTGAAACTACACAATGGATTTTGATACGGTTTTTCAATATTTTTGGAGTATCTATATCGGAAGGTTGGTATAGTATATTTATATTAAGTAAGTACCTACTAGCTGCTGCCCGTGACTTTGTTCCCAGGAAAACATCATGTCATTGTGCCGGTCGCTGATTTATTATAAAATAGCACTTCGACCGCGACTTCATCCGAAATTTGCATGATATCAATATAAATTATAGCCTATGTTACTCAGTAAAGATAATAGTTCTTTAAGGGAGAAGGAATTTTTAAAATCGGTTGATTAGGTCTTGAGTAAAATTGTACCAAACAAAAATTAAATCTTTTCTCATTATAATATTAGATAAGATTATTTTAGAAAAAAAAACCTAAATCACTACAGCTACCTCCGACTCCACAACTACACTAATAACGCACTAACACCTATCCGTCAAGTGCATTTACTGCTTAAGTGGTGCCAACGCTCCTGTTTACGTTGAAGCCTCTTAGTTCCCGTTCATTAAGAAAAGACAGACGTGGATACAAGCGTATAACTTACCACAGGTCAATTATATATTTAGGGGGAGCACTCTTAAGAAATGGGCGATAGAGGGAGATAGCGGTACGTGATCGCCAAGTGTTGAAAAGAGAGCAAACTTCACGTGGGCGTTGTGATCAGAGGGTAAGTAGTTTACTTGTATCTTCCTTTTTCAGGAAAAGAAATGTTGTGGTCGGTTTTTCTGTTAATTTATTGTTTGCTTCGTTTCGTTTTGTAGTAGGTACTTATCGCCCGTCCTAGGGGTAGTGCTAGCTCGAGGCAGATTTGTACTGGATTAACAAATAAAAGTTTAAATAAAATATTAAGACTTTTGAAATCTTTCTTCATCGTCTCAGTTTAATTACAAGAGTATTTCCCTTCCCACATACAATCAAGTGTTATTGGGAGTTCTGACAGGATTTTTTCAGTAGCAGCCACAGACTTTGATGGTTTGATGGCAATAGGCTCGCCCATATTACATGGGACCTAAACATAACTGGCGATATGTGCGTGTGCCATAAGGTACACCTCTGCTTAACCCTTCCCGAATTATAGGCGTAATGTTATGATGGCATACAAATGTTAACTGACGTTTTTCTCATCGGACGGGTCCGTCTTTTCGTCTGTCCGTCTGTTCGTCTGTCCGTCTCTCCGTCTCTTCGTCTGTCCGTCTGTCCGTCTGTCCGTCTGTCCGTCTGTCCGTCTGTCCGTCTGTCCGTCTGTCCGTCTGTCCGTCTGTCCGTCTGTTCGTCTGTTCGTCTGTCAGTCTCTCCGTCTCTTCGTCTGTCCGTCTGTCCATCTGTTCGTCTCTCCGTCTCTTCGTCTGTCCGTCTGTCCGTCTGTCCGTCTGTCCGTCTGTCCGTCTGTCCGTCTGTTCGTCTGTCCGTCTCTCCTTCTCTTCGTCTGTCCGTCTGTCCGTCTGTTCGTCTGTTCGTCTGTTCGTCTGTCCGTCTCTCCGTCTCTTCGTCTGTCCGTCTGTTCGTCTGTCCGTCTGTCCGTCTGTCCGTCTGTCCGTCTGTCCGTCTGTCCGTCTGTCCGTCTGTCCGTCTGTCCGTCTGTTCGTCTGTTCGAATGTCAGTCTCTCCGTCTCTTCGTCTGTCCGTCTGTCCATCTGTTCGTCTCTCCGTCTCTTCGTCTGTCCGTCTGTCCGTCTGTCCGTCTGTTCGTCTGTTCGTCTGTCCGTCTCTCCGTCTCTTCGTCTGTCCGTCTGTCCGTCTGTCCGCCTGTTCGTCTGTTCGTCTGTCCGTCTCTCCGTCTCTTCGTCTGTCCGTCTGTCCGTCTGTCCGTCTGTCCGTCTGTTCGTCTGTTCGTCTGTCCGTCTGTGCGTCTGTTCGTCTGTCCGTCTGTCCGTCTGTCCGTCTGTCCGTCTGTCCGTCTGTCCGTCTGTCCGTCTGTCCGTCTGTCCGTCTGTTCGTCTGTTCGTCTGTCCGTCTCTCCGTCTCTTCATCTGTCCGTCTGTCCGTCGTCTGTAATTTCCCTTTACTTGTGCTATAAGACTTTGCTTTTAACCAAAATTGACAATTCTGGGTCAACCGGAACTACCGCTTTCAGGTCGAAATCCTATATTATGGTAGTTCCCGTTGACCTACAATCACGCAAGGCGGGAAACAATATCTTGCAGCCATGTAAAGTAAGAAATCTGAAAACCGCACATATATTATGTAGTTTTAATAACTAAAAAAAGCGATTTTACCTTTACAAACTTATTATTTGCGGTAGGTGCAATAGCCGTTTCATGTTGCAAAGTTTGTCCTTTAAAAGTTTGTACAGATTCTGAACCCTCGGTGCGCGAGTCCGACTCGCTCTTGCCCGGTTTTTTTCATAAAAAAATCCCCATTAATTAAATCCCATAAATGGAGATAATATAAATTTTAATACAGTTTATTTTCAAAATACACCTTACTATACCTACTGCGTAGTCTTCGGAACCTGCTCAGCATTAAACTCATGAAAACCTAAAGTGCTACGAACATAAACAAGGCTAGTACAAGTTTATCATATAATATCTCGCCGTAAACATGCCGAGACTTGGCAGCCGGGTTAAGGATCCCGCCACACGTTCACCTCATAAAAATACTTAATTGCTTCTTACAACACCTCGGGGAAAAGATGGGGTGCTCTATTCTTAGTTGAGATCATGCAGATAAGAATTTATTATTAACCAGATTTTTCGGGGTATTTCACTTGGTTATGGTGAAGTTTGGATTGTATAAAAATATTCGAGTAACCAACAAGTAGTTGTTTGAGAAAGAACACTACTACACCTAAAACACTTTTATTGTACTTTTTTTTTAAATAAACAAAAAAATATCTTAACGAAGCCGAACGGCGCTTGTTCTACTTGTTGTTGCGATATTTTTTTTGTTCTACACCATATCTGAGAACTTTCTAGTTACGGAGATATTGTGGGTCAAAGTTCCAACTTTTTTGTAAGATTTTACTTTAAACACTTTCGCGATCCCCTTCCTATTGAATCCATCCATTAGCACAATGTTTTGGTTGCGTCATATTGAGTTCTACCACAAATCTTGATTTTGTACCTACCCCAAAAAAAAAGTCGTTTCCCAGCAATATTTTTTGTGTGAAGTTACTTAGTTTGATGTACAGAATGCTTGGTTGACGTCTTCGTAATGAGTGTCTTTACACCGTGTAAGATATGGATTCTATTTCTCTGAGGCATTCTTCTATTTCTCGAAGACTTTCTCTGCTTTGAGAAAGGAGTAAATGCCGTGACGCCTTACAGGGGAGAGTGGAAGAAGAAAAGCTGTTGCGTTGACTCCATGTAGAATGCGAAAAGGCAGAAAGATGATGACACAATTCTGCACACATTTATGTCTCCTTGTCCAACATCTAATTAGAACAAAAACTTAGTTTCCACGGTTCTCATTTGAAACAAGTGGCAAGACAAACGTTAAACGTTTCTTTTGCCTAGTTTTCTGTGTGAACTTGGATATTTTTCACATGCCTCGTACACCGCTACCTAACTCTTTAGAAATTACAGGGGTGATGTTATGTGACCTATATGTATGCTATTGAGAGGCTTATAATCAACATCGGACGTTTATACGCCATTAAAAAGAAAAATCATAGTCTGCCTTTTCCCAACTATGTTGGGGTCGGCTTCCAGTCTAACCAGATGCAGCTGAATACTAGATTTTACGTGGAGCGACTGCCTATCTGACCTCCACAACCCAGTTAATACTGGGAAATACGATACCACTTGGCAAGACTGGTTGTTTGGGCCACTGACTACCTGAAACGACTGTCAAAGATAGACAAATGACAGCCGGGACCAACAGCTTAACGTGCTTTCCGAGGCACGAAGGAAACTCGGTATGTTAGGGTGGTCACCCATCCACATACCAACCTAGGCAAGCATGGCTTAAACTAAAGATCGACCAGAGCGGCAGTTATTATTTGGCCACGAGCTCCTCCCACGATTAAAAAGAAAAATAATGTTTTAAATAACGAACACTCACTAAAACTAAAATGAAGTGGACCCAGGAATATTAAGCAGATGCCAGGATGAATGAAATCAGGTACAAAAGACAACAGCACAATTTCAAGCAGTCGAGTAGCTCAGTAGTGCCGTCAACTAACGTGATAAATATATTCCGCTAACTAATCAAATATGCAGTGCAATTATAATATGCAGAGAGAATCTCCACTGGAAAATTTCACAGAGAACAATTACGTGCGTCCATTTTCCTTTCTTTTTAATAGATTAAGTACTTAACGTATAATGTTTATATTACCCTTTGTTATTACTGTGAAACATCAATAGCTTAGGGCATTTCGGACCTTTTGTTTTTCATTCAATATTGAATGTTTTATTGTCATTGGTCATGTTTGTGAATCCGTTTCTCTTGAATATTTCAGGATTAATCTTTTAATCGTTTCAGGTTTTAAATGTGTTTTTAGGTTTTTACTAAGGTCATCGATCGATCGGAACTTGAAAGAAATAGTTTTATCAAACGTAATTAAACTTTATCGTGCGTAATCCAGTATTACGTTCATATTTTATGAATCATATTTCGCACATTTTTTTAGAAAGGCTTTTATTAAAACATTTTATCAGTAACAAAATTACAAATTTGTATACAGTACGAACAATACAAAAATAGACGAACATAATCTACTCTTTTTTGATTGTCATAAAAATATTATATTTCCTTCTATAAAATCGTATTTTTCTATCTGTCTCTAAGCAATTATTGGATAAATTATACTCGTATATATAAAGTTACAACTTATATTTATACAGAGACAATGCTAGGTTCAAAAAGTATCAATATATTAGCTTCCGTTTTGTAGGAAATAAAACTCGGAAACAGAGAAGTTTCGTTTAATAACAGCAAATGTGTGTAGGTTTGGAAAACTACCGTTTTTTAAATCATTTTTGTTTCATTTTTCTTTCAGACGTTCTTGTAAGACCGACTTGAAAACGAAATTGATTTCCTTTCGGAATGTTTACCTTAGTTCGATTGCTTTTTTATGAAAAAAGCGAACCTCGAAATCATGTTTATTAAAAAAGGTGGCAGGAAGCTTATTCAATTTGATCCTAGTCAATTTTCGTGTTCTTTATTCAAATGTCCATTCAAAATAGTATTTAATTCTAGTTTCAAATGGCTTGTATAACATTCTCTATGGACGTTCGATAAATGTAAACATGTTCCATGTCTCTGAATAGCTATAGATTGAGCCACCTGTCATGTTGGGAATGCTGCCGGTGGCGCCGGGAACTTTGAGTAGTGACTGTATGTTACTGGCACTCTATTATTTAGCCAACTATGAAAGCACAACTTGCGAGGATTGAAAATGGAGTGATGATACCTGATTTTGAATACGTGGTGTATTTGTGCACAATTCAGTGTTATATGGAGCTTCTCTCAATCAATATAAGCACTTCATCATCGTCTTTTTCTGCCTAGCCTTTTACAAATTATGTTGGGGTCGGCTTTCAGTCTAACCGGAACATGGAGCGACTGCCTATCTGAACTCCACAACCCAGTTAAGTCTAGGTATACGATACCACTTGAGAAAACTGATTGTCAGACTTTTTGGGCCACTGTCTACCTGTAACGACTGTCAAATATCGACAAATGACAGCCGGGACCAACAGCTTAACGTGCTTTCCGAGGCACGGAGGAAACTCGGTATGTAAGGGTGGTCACCCATCCACAGACCAACCTTGAGCACTAACTTATAACATCTTAACATAATAAACCCTGATATGAAAGATTCGGCAGAGGTTTACCTAACAATACACTCACATTTTTTCTAGTTATGTTTAAGTCTCACGTAGGTAATAGGGAGTGATGCTATTGCCATTAACCAGGCGCAAATCTAGAACCCGTGGCTGCTACAAAAAAAATCCTGGTAGAAAATCCAACAGGAGAACATGCTCGAGGAACTTGTTCGCAGTAAACATGATAATCTGGTATTTGGAGATGGTTGCGGGGCTGACTCAGAATGCCTCTTGAGAAGACTCACAAATTAAGAATTGAATTTGATTTCTCAGTAATTTCTCACCATTTAACTTATAGCAATTCATTTGTAATCAGCAGTTCCACGATAATTTATTCCTTTGTAACCAAAACAGACATATTGGCGCCTTCGGAAGGAGGCGAAAATAAATGATTCAGCCCAATTTCGTCGAACACTGAGATAGGTCCCGTAATTTTGGTTAATAGTGCGATTACAGAATGTGCGTTTGCGATAGTCCCTCACTCGTCCCCATGAAAAGATGATTACGTTGACAAATGGGTCGTCCCTCGAGGACGGAGGTCACTTATCTACTGGCGAATGTGGTCCAATTAATTGTCTCCTATATTAATGCTGGAATCATTTCTGCAGCTTTCCCCTGAGGCTGACATGGCCTTATATCTTTTAACGTCTGTTAGACAACCTTCTTTTGTTTCTTCTTTTCGAGGAAATCTCATAAGTACATCCAGTATTTGTGGCCATTCCATATAGTTTTTTTTTTTACTTTGAGTCGCTGGATTAGGTATGTGTCCTCTTTTTTCATAAAGTTATATATTGGGGATATATGTATAATTGGAATAATACGTTTCATAACAACAGTTTCTAAGTATTCTCTTAGTTTTATGGGACGATGCAAATTTAGGCATTATAAATGAGACACAATGATGAATTCAGGTACTCGTTCATCGCTTTATTGATTACTATCGATGGTTTATTATTTCTTGATGTTATATCAAACACGTCGGTATACCACCAGTCCACCACTTTTGTGTATAAAACTACTGAAGTAGAGAGATGTAAGTGACAAATTATACAAATAATAAACTATTTTATATGTATTTCATGTACTTATATAAAAATATAACTTCAATTCCATTTTTAACCGACTTCCAAAAAGGAGGAGGTTCTCTATTCGACTGTATGTATTTTTTTTTTTATTTTTTTTTATGTATGTTACCCGATTACTCGAAGACGCCTAAACCGATTTGAAAAATTCTTTTTTTGTTTGAAAGGGTATACTTCCAAGTTGGTCCCATAGTCGCCAAGTCGGGATCTGATGATGGAATCTTGGCGAAATCGAGGGAACTCTTCAAATTTTATAGGATAACGTACAGCAATTTTTATATTTTCTACAACAAGTGAAGCATTTGCGTTTGATAAGAACCATTCTACCATCAGATCTGATGATGAAGCCAAGAGTCACGGAACTCCATAATGAGACAATGTATCCTAGTCGTGTTTGGGCTTGTTGTAATTGTAACGGTATGCACTTTCCATGTGAACCACGAAAAAGTGAAAAATAAAAACTTTTTTGCAAAAAATAAAACCGACTTCAAAAAGAAAAAGTGAAAAATAACTTTAGCTTCTGAAGTCGGTGACAAAAAAATTAAATCAATTATACAAACGTCACCGACTTCAGAAGCTAAAGTTATTTTTCACTTTTTCTTTTTGAAGTCGGTTTTATTATTCTATAGTATCTGCTTTTGAACAAAGTTCAGTCAATGTGTTTATGTATTGATAAGCCAGTCAATTCTCAATTGTATTTTATGTAAACCGTGACTTTTGGTTTTCACTTCCATTTCCCCATAATATTTTAATCAATTCATGTGGATTCAGAATATGCAGCTGCAAGAAGGTAGGTATATTTATATACAATATTGATAGGTATGTTTTTTGTATGTGTATTTTTTTTGCGAACAGTATTGAAACGGTTACTAAAGTTCCACAAAAATAAAAACGGGAAACTGTTTCGTTCGTTCAATTTTGCTGAAATCAGTTTTTTGTTTTGTCATGTTGCAAGCGGCGGGTGTCAGAGGGAGACAATATCAAAGACTCGATCTACACTATCGGAAAACATAACAAACTGCGAGATTTGATAAAACAACACGAAGTTATTATGGGTACGGCCCTGCCTGCCCCTTCGGAAAAATGTAGGCGTGATACTATGTTTGTATTTTTTTATGATTTTATTATGTTTGTATTTTTTTTATGAATTTATTATTTTTCTCATTATATTACTTTAAGTATACTAGTTTTATAAAAAACTTTTTTGCAAAAAATAAAACCGACTGCAAAAAAGCTATTATTTTTTTTTTATTTTTTTTTTTTGTGGTATACATGCACTTACCCCTTCACAGCGTACTGGCGTGATGTTATATTATGAACTGGTGTAAACAATGGACAGACATGAGATTTCAGCAATCCCAGTCCATTTGCTACCATTTATTGAAGAGTTCCGTTGCCTATCTCCGAAGTTCATCATCAGATCTTCACCGAATTGAAGTCGGAGCACTCCGAGAAAGAACTTATTCGAAAACTAACCAAATCGCTTTATGTGTGCCTATAAAATTTAAATAGTTCTCTCTATTTCTCCAGGATCCCATCATCAGATCCTGACTTGATGATTATGGGACCACCTGTGAAGTATACCCTTACAAACAAAATAAAAATAATCCAAATCGGTCCAGCCATCTTCGAGTAATCGGGGAACATACATAAAAAAAAGGTTCCGACGAATTGAAAACCTCCTCCTTTTGGAAGTCGGTTAAAAAAAGAAAACTTTTTTTCCGACCTGTAACAGTCCATACGTTGTTAGTAGTTAGTAACAGATTGTGCTTATATTTTTGTTAGTATACCATTTTTTAGAGAATAGGCAAAACAATGCGTATTTATACGGTACCTCTGCAGTTTGCCTATCTATTTGAGGAAATACAAGCGAGTGCTTATTATTCATTAGATTATTGTTCTAATACAGTACTGAAACTTTTAAATTAGAGTAGATTCACAACCAAGTGTCGTATATTACCCAGTATTAACATTATTAATGGGTTGTTGAGGTCAAAGAGGCAGTCGCTTTAGATTAAACTGATTAAAAATATTATTAAAATAAATAAACAACTTTCATGCTTTCAGAAAATACAGGCATGATATGTATTAATGAACTAGAACTTCATGAATGCGCATCGTTTTAAATACGGCCCTACTACCGGCAACACACAGTAAAAACCGGCCAAGAGCGTGTCGGGCCACGCTCACTGTAGGGTTCCGTAGCTTCCCAGACCATTAAAAATACCAACATTTTTCGTCAGCAAAAATAACTTTGTTTTTCATAGTATTTGTATGAAAAACAAAGTTATCATTTGCGTTTTTTTTGAAAAAGTGCTATATAACTCAAAAACTATTCAACTCATCAAGTTGAAAATAATTTTCCTAGAAAGTTCATATAAAGGTCTACTTCTGTGATTTTTTTCATATTTTTTAAACTTATGGTTCAAAAGTTAGAGGGGGGGGGGACACATTGTTTTTGACTTTCGGAGCGATTATTTCCTAAAATATTAATATTATCAAAAAATGATTTTAGAAAACCCCTATTCATTTTTAAATACCTATCCAACAATATATCACACGTCAGGGTCAAAATTAAAAAAAAAATCGCTCCCCACTTTACGTCTGGGGGAGGTACCCTAATAAAAATGTTTTTTAAAATTTTTATTTTTGCACTTTGTCGGCATGATTGATATACATATTGGTACCAAATTTCAGCTTTCTGGTGCTAACGGTCACTGAGATTATCCGCGGACAGACAGACAGACAGACAGACAGACAGACATGGCGAAACTATAAGGGTTCCGTTTTTTGCCATTTGGCTACGGAACCCTAAAAACCGGCAAAAACAGAACCTTCTAAAGTACAATACATTACTCTTTTCAGTTAAAAGCTCACGCGCTTTTACTTAGTCAAACATATTTCTTGCTCCCTGGCTAAAACCCCAAAACCATTATAAAGAACTTGCAAGGGTTCAACAGCTGAGGCAAAGAAAAAAAAAACGGGAGCAGATAAAGCAAATTGCTAAGTAGATAATTTTTTATTTGAGTTTTTACAGAGTTTTTATGATTTAAGGGCGGTTAACCTTTGCGGACCTCATCATTAAGGCCTTGTGAGATGGATTATACCTACAGAGTAGGGAAACTAGAGGTTGATTGTGAAACTGGACGCGATAAACTACTCTTTTTCTGAAGTTGGTTAAAAATCTAACTTGGTACCTACCTTGGTACCTACTTTCACTAGACCTAAATACAAATATCTGAATGACCGAGTTTGTCTCGTTTTTTTTGGTAAACGACGTTTTCTGTAAATGAAACTTAGCTAGATATATTTATCGGCCCCGAAACCCCTGCATACTAAATTTCATGGAAATCGTTGGAGCCGTTTCCGAGATTCAGATTATATAAAAACATAAACAGGGTGTCCGGTAATTAATCGATAACCTTGAAATGGCCTATTGTAGAACCCACGGACATTCAGAAAAATATGCAAAATAAAATCTATCATTATAAAAACCGGCCAAGAGCGTGTCGGGCCACGCTCACTGTAGGGTTCCGTAGCTTCCCAGACCATTAAAAATACCAACATTTTTCGTCAGCAAAAATAACTTTGTTTTTCATAGTATTTGTATGAAAAACAAAGTTATCATTTGCGTTTTTTTGAAAAAGTGCTATATAACTCAAAAACTATTCAACTCATCAAGTTGAAAATAATTTTCCTAGAAAGTTCATATAAAGGTCTACTTCTGTGATTTTTTTCATATTTTTTAAACTTATGGTTCAAAAGTTAGAGGGGGGGGGACACATTGTTTTTGACTTTCGGAGCGATTATTTCCTAAAATATTAATATTATCAAAAAATGATTTTAGAAAACCCCTATTCATTTTTAAATACCTATCCAACAATATATCACACGTCAGGGACAAAATTAAAAAAAAAATCGCTCCCCACTTTACGTCTGGGGGAGGTACCCTAATAAAAATGTTTTTTTAAATTTTTATTTTTGCACTTTGTCGGCATGATTGATATACATATTGGTACCAAATTTCAGCTTTCTGGTGCTAACGGTCACTGAGATTATCCGCGGACAGACAGACAGACAGACATGGCGAAACTATAAGGGTTCCGTTTTTTGCCATTTGGCTACGGAACCCTAAAAAAGCCGCAGATGTTGGGCCTGTACAAGACAAAAGTTAATGTCCACAAGTTCTACTATAAGCTATTTCCAGGTTATCCATTAATTACCGGAGACCCTGTATAGAAGAATTGCTCGTTTAATTGATTGGATATTTTAATGTTTTTTTCCTGTGTTACCTACTGTGTTAAAATAATGAAAGACATTAAATCGACTGCCTTGTTGGTCTAGTTTTCGCAATAGCGACAGTTGAGGTCTTAAGCGAACTTAAGATCTCATACTCAGCTGTCGCTATTGCGACTAATTTGCCAGAACCGGGAATCAAAATTCCCGGTTCAGGCAAATTGTTATTGGGTTTTTCCATCAAGATTTTTTGCACCAGAACCGTTGTTTGAATTTTTCTCGGTTGATGGCAATAGGGTCACCTGCTCTTATAGAGGACTTCAAACATAACTGGCGAAATGGGGTTATACTACATATACACCTCTGCCTATCCCTTAAAAGATTACAGACGTGATGTCCTGTTAAAAAGGGCTTATTGAGTGGTGAGAAAATAAACAATAGTCTTAAAGACCAAAGGATATCTGTAGCCTACCTACCTAACTCATACCTAAACGGTGTAAAGCACCTCTTAACGAACCCGAAAGGCAGTTCTCCTTATCATAACGTTCATTTTTTTGTTCCACACTATACCTGGGAACCGCCTAGTTACGGAGATATTGGGGGTCAAACATACAACTTTTTGACAAGTTTTTTTTTTTCAAATACAAGTTTTTATTGTAGGATTTTCACTTTAAGTACCTCTACCCTGTACTTATTCAATCCATCCATCAACACAATGTTGTAAGTGCGTTACATTAAGTTATGACCACAAAACGTGATTTTTCACCCCAATAAAAACGTAGGTTCCCAGCAATAATTTTTGCGTAAATATAAACTTAGTTTGATGTACCAAATGACATTGATTTTCGATATATTGACTTAGAACTTAAACCAACCAGGCTGTTTATACATAGTTCAAACAAACTCAGTTCAACGTTTTCCATCTCATAAAACTGTCAACTTGCTATTCGAAGCATTTTCTTAAGAATGCGTTAATGCATTTTTTCTCATAGGACGGAGAAAGGAGACGGTCGGAGTGTTTATTATAAACTAGTACGTTCTACACGATCTGAATAAGAAACTACAATTTAAATTTGTTTGTTTTTTTATTCTAGGACTAAATAATAACAGCCGCTTAGATCAATCCTCAGGTTAAGCCGCGCTTGCCTAGGTTGGTCTGTGGATGGGTGACCACAAGTTACATATCGAGTTTCCTTTGTGCCTCGGAAAGCACATTAAGCCGTCGGTACCGACTGTCATATTTTGTAGATCTTTGACAGTTGTGTCCTTTCTTTGTTATTGATCGTCGTTTCGTTGAGCTTCTTATTTTGATTTTCATCAACTCGTCCCAAATGGGCCGTGGACATGTGGGACGAGTTGCTGAATTACTCAATAAGTCGACATACACGATAACTGACAAATGCTTGCACTGACTGGAGAGGTCCACTCAAATATATGTGGTTCTTTCTTCAAAAGACCATCTCAGACACTAATATCTGCATGATCTTCATGTGAATTGAGCAATACTATGTCTGGACTTCAAAAGAGACTATGACCTCTGAGTTAGTCAGGTACGAAACACCGGCCCCATCAAGTTAAAAAACAATGACGTATAAAAGTGTTTGTGAAAACCTACTTACAAAATAAACATCATTTATCATAGTTGTCACAGGTAATCAGTGCCTCGAAAGTCTGACAACCAGTCTTACCAAAGAGTATCATTTTACCCGGTACTAACTGGGTTGTAGAGGTTAGATAGGCAGTCCCTCCATGTAAAATACTGGTATAGCAGCTGCATTCGATTAGACTGATGCGAGGCAGATGATATTAATCTTCATATTATCTAATTTTTTTTGGAGAAGAACATGAAACGGCTGATGTCGGGAGCAGGGTCGAAGCTAAAAGTTATTAACAGAAATTTATCACGTTTTCATTGAGCCAGTTAATATACCTCCTCATTACTTATCTAAATGAATATGCCCGCCAATCGCCATAATTATCCAGTACATAAAACGCACCAGTAAATCCCGAGCGACCGCTTTTATCAGCTTAAATTGGTTATTTAACGTAATTTTTATTGATATTATTATACGATTATTTCATGTCTGCAGTTCAAAGGTGTGTGGTAGATGAAATAATCTTATTATTGAAAGTCAATTAAAAACTGGGAGTAAGTGGAATAAATGAGCCCATTTTTGTAAAAGTTTTTGCTGTTGTTTCATTTCAAGTAAGTAAATGTATCGTCATAATTATGGTGTTAAGAAATAACTATTTCTAGTCTATTTACAAGTACGTAAAAAACTAAAACGCATTCTCTTTTTAAAAGGTTTCCACAAAATATAAGATAGCTACGTGTTACAGGAAATACTCAAACTCTTTGCGATACATGCCATGTTTTTTATCTAGATCTTTCTTAACACTTTATCTAGAGAATATCGACGAACTTTTCAGCATAAATTGTTCAGCTCTACTACTACTGGTGAATTCAGTACAAAGTGACGCTGACAGGCACCACTCTGTGCACTAACACATCGAACAGGGGCCTTATTCTGCTATTTGTATAAATTCGTCACTCCAACACGATTCCATTCCCATCCAATTGTTATTCTGCTAAATTCACTATGGTCGATCATTGGTCGGTCGGTGGTCCCGTAATAAAATTGTGTTTTAATAGCATTTTCGAATTGTCATTATTATAAAACCATTAGTACAAATGGTTTTCTAAATCTACTACTAAATGCGAACATAAATGTGAATAAATTCATGCCAGATTTCATGTACGAGATTAATATTCTATGACATTTCTTTCAATGGAGTGTCAGTGGTTGTTCATTGAGAAGTCATAATGACGCCATTTTATTTATAGATTACCAAACTTGTCAAAACTTGACAGAACTTGATCATTATGAAATCAATGATCGACTATTCTGACACTATTGTAATAGCAGAATTGAGGCCCTGGATTATTGGCAGGAATAGGCTCGCCATATTGTGACGTCAAATCAAAGAAGTTTTGTAGCTGTACTGTTCAAGGGACAGCTGACAGATAGAAGTCATTGACGTTCCTGTTCTTATTTTAAACGGCCTCGTATTAAGTACGTCCAATGTCGAGACCTGAATGGACTAAATACTAATTGTCTGATTGGTGCATGCCCCTATTCCAGAGCAGAGTACAACTTTGGATATCGATTTTAACTTATCCGATTCCATTCTAATCTCAATTCCAATCTAGTTTTAAAACGGTTTCATGATCGAGTGTCGTTCTAGAATTCGAACGTGAAACTTCTAGAAGATTTTAAAGACTTCGTTTCTGATGGATAGCTTTTCAAGACACTGTTAATCTCGTAGAGTTCTAGAGTGTTACAAAAGATGGCCACGTGGATATATTTTGCTTTCTATTTCAGGGAATGTTTTCCCTGATTACGTCGTCCATAATTGTAAAGACAGACTCTCCTAGTTCCCCAAAGAGGTTACTAAAACGACTACGCCATTGGACTTGATCCATATCGCGTCTCATAAGGTTCCTACAGGATAACCCGTGCAGTCTCTTACAATGGCATATGTCTTTGCGGTCTTAAGTAAGTAGGCACTCATAGGCAGTCAACCCTTTTAGGTATGTACCATGTAGCTTTATTTATCGTAGGATCCTCCCGAGATAAAAGCCGCTAATATATTCCATGTTTTATTTCCATAGGCTGTTCTGAAATGAGGCTTGCGTAAACATAATCGTATGTTAAATTTACATGACATAGAAGCCGCATGATGCCAAAATGCCAATAAAGCCTGATAATTCTAACGCGTCGTAGGGGAAATTCGCGGATGACGTTCGTGGCCATCACGACCCGGCCCACTGTCATGCTAGCGTGTAAAATAGTGGTCGTTTGTCTGTGCAAGTGAATTTGCATTAATAACATGTCACAAGCATTGTTTTGGTACTTTAGAAGCTAAAACGTGCCACACGCTCGACCAAATCGACCACTATCGGTTTTTATCAGAAATAAATGAAAGCGTAAAGTAACGACCTACTTTTTAAAGGAATTTCCGCTCAACTTGTGAGCGATATAACTAATCGGAGTAGTTATAAAAACATAAAGAAGATCAAAACTATAAAATGGAGTTTTAAATCGATTCAATAGAACGAGCGCGGTCAAAGCTAGTATAATGATAGAAATTAATTTTCCCCAATAACGAGCACGCTCGAACGAGATTTTTCACTGGTTTCAGCGGAGAGCACTCCGCTTCGGGCTAACAAATGGTACTTATCTGTCACGCTCGAGATAGGGGCGCTGACGAGTGTCGGGTGTCAAAGCTTGTCACACCAACTACACTAGTACTTACGTTACACCTATCGCCCGTTCATCGCCATCTGCTCTTTACAGTTTTGAACTTTACGAGGATTTATTTTAGACTTATTGCGGTGCTGTACCGCGTGTTACGACACATAACACGCTCCGTTATGTCATATCGAAAATAGATTTGTTTAGCGCGTCATTTTTGTCCCGTAATAGTTGTATGGAAATATGGAACCGATGGCGATTAGGACAAAGGACATGGTTTGCATTGTTGCGTTTCATTTGAATGAAACGCTTTGTGTGCCATTGTTAAGGCAATTTATATTTTCGATATTTCCCCTAAAATATTCAAAGCAATCAATTTTACAATTTAATTGAAATCAGCGTTCATCAATCAAAAGGTTTTTTCTAATTAATGAAATAAGAAAATTACGAGTTTAAAATTCAATCAGCCCGAAAAGTAAACGTCTAACGGATATCGATTGCTAGAAACTTTGGTTAAATAGCGGATGAAAAGTTTGCCTCGCCGACCTGAACTGAATGGACGACGGACCAAGGATTCATTACCGTTCACGAACAGGTAACTAACTTTGATGAGCAAGATTAAATTTTAATTCGTTAAAACGTAAGTTTGAATTCTTAATCTTAATGACAAAGTAGCACTCAACAAAATCAGATACTCACCTTCAGAAAGTTATTAAACTTTCAGGTAATTTCAATATCCATAGTTCCGTTCACACAAATATTGTTCAAATACACATCAAATCCGTGGTTCGTTATGCAATCAGCTCGCAAACAAATCAGCAAGTTTGCGAGTAAACACACTAGCTCGAACGTGGAGATCCGCGAGCCGAGTTAGGATGCGTCGGGAGCGCGGGTCGTGGCGGGTCGGGAGCGACCAGTGCGTCCCCACTCTCGGCGCCGACTGGAGCACGGATCTCGACGGAGTCTGCGTAATAGAACGGCATCCCTACAGATTGCTATATGGGAATAAACGCTAATAAATTACGTACATCGTATACGCGTAACGCGAACGGCACTGTGCTCTTGATTAGTTTGAAGTCAGCCGCTAATGTGCTAGACATGCACCGCACAGGCTTTTGAACATCACCACCGTTTAGTTCCCTGATAACTTGATACTTTTATGTTCGCTTTTTATTTTGTTCGGTGCTGTGGTAAATGACTGTCTCAGTATCGCCATTGAGTGCTGTTCTGAGCCGAGAAGCTGACATCTTATGATCCTTTGTAGTTTCATTATAAAGTTGCTGGTGCACTTTAAAAATAGTAAGATTATGCTAGCTTTCTAGGCTAGCTGTAGTAGGTTACTTACTTTAAGTTAACGTTAAAACATAATAACGGAACTTTTGATGCAAATTCTTTTAGCTTTTTACAAGTAAAGGTACTTAATGCTTTTGAAGCACGCTTCTCCTTTTAAATATTATTTTAAATATTATGTTCATTCTGAAGCTCTTATGTGATAAACATGTAAATAAAATGTCTGATCAGCGATTGTGGTTCGTGTAGGCACATAGTTAGCAAGTTTCACAGCTGATTGATATTCCTTCTTCGTCTGAAGGGGTCAAGGGGTGCCGAAATACATAACTCTCTGGAAAAGATTGCTTTTGTGAGGGAAAAAACACGTGCTTATTTTATTGTTCTTTTTATTTCGTAGTGATTATGGAACATAAAAAAATCTTCAAAGGACGTTAATTTTCGAGGCGGCTCTTTTCATATATTTTTAGCCTACCCACTTTTTTAAAGTTCCAACGAAGGATACATCAGGTGAAATAAATGTTTTACAAATCAACTAACTTTTTAAATTGATTGATCAATTATGACTAATTTAATCATGATTGAGACGTCAGTCAAAATTTTGAGTAAAGTCAATTGTCATCAATCATTAGTGACTGTAGTGTCTAGTGGCTCAAGTCATGTCTTTATCACTAACGCTTCTTATGAATTGATGAAAGGCCGGAAGAATGGGGTCCCGTGTAGAAAAACATACATTCTCCCACCTACAGTTGGCGAGCGCCGCACAAGGGTACCGGGGCATAAAAATAATTAAGACTGATTTTCATTTGTAAATCTGATTCATAAGAAGTTAATTCTTGTCATCGTACCTTATGAACGTACGTATAGAAGATGTTTAGATAATATTTGATTTTAATTGAATTAACAGAATATGTAACGACTGAAGTGAATTTAACGTTTTATGTAGCTGTTAGTATAACATTTTAATCATTGATTATCCAATTATGATTGTTTCACTAACACAGATGACTAATCAATTAGTACTCACACGAACAAAATATAGGTAACTAACTAGTCATCAATCATGATTGACGTATTTAATCTTCAATCATTATTTAACAAAATTTTGCCCAACACTAGGTGAAATAGACGATCAACATACCAAAAATACTGCAAAATAATTACACTATGAACTACATGTTAACAAGCATTAATTTCCGAACACATTAAAGCCCTTGGCCTGTTGTTATTATTCCCATAATGATAATTAAAAATGGGATAACTGTTCTTATGAATGAGATGGCGTTTTGAACAAACATTTGGGTTCATGTTTTTGTTTCATCTATTCTATTTTCATAATGCAAAACGGGTTATTTGCGTTGCTCTTCCGGCCAACGGCTGGCGGGAGCGGCGGCGGCAAGAGCTACGTGCGAGGGCAAATAAGAACTTTCTTTTTGCGCGTCTCTTGGTATTCGATTAAACTAATCGAAAAGGACTTTTATAAAGTTGTTCTGAAGAAGACAATGTTGCTGTTTCAGGGAATAATGTTTTAGTTTTCTAACCATGACGTTATGTATGACATCAACACTGAATTTTAGTGTAGCACTAACATTCAAGTAAAACTTACAGTTAAAAATAACTTTTGGATTTTCTCATCTACGAAAAAAAAACGTTTAATTAAATAAACGACTTAAACGAAGTAATTTTTCAGCAGATTTTTCTAGTTACGCTAATTCAAAATAGATTTACTGAAACACCAAATTCAAGACTTAAGGCGCTTAGACGAGCTAAATTAGCAACTCTATTTGTGGTGGTTCAAACTTCGTTTGAAATGCTGTTAGAATAAAGTTCTAATCAGCTTGCACTACAAAGTGGTTGTTACGTCAGCCACTGCGTCATCATGCTAGCATATATCCTGAAGAATATCATATATTTTTCTGGTCTTGTTTATAGCAGTGAATCATATACTTTTAGTAATTATAAAACTCGCGTTTAGCTCGTGTAATCGCCTTAAAGATTCTTTTAACCGATTTGATAAGTCAATCACGCAATGCTCGTCATTTGCCGACCCTAAGAGTAATACCTACATCTGAGACATATGAATGGACAAAGAGATCATTCATAATCTCAGATGTATGTAGGTTATTAAAACTTTCCCTAAGATAGTTTTCTCTTTTGAACTACACCACTTGCCTAGTTAGTGTTTTAGCGATGTACTAAAACATCAAATTCAAGACACAAAGGTTCTACAAACCGACCAGACTATCACGCCATACCCCATACTATCCGTAGATTGGTTAAATCGAAAACAGAACGTCATTTGCCGACGCATCGCCGAGCGTACGAGTATAACTGGGAATATGAATGAACCCTTTGACTCCAGCATTAGCTTCGTTACCTCAGCGGAGTAAGCATCGGGTCTCAGTGAGTTGTTTTATTCATGGTGTACGGTTTATGCGCAGTTCTGACGGACGTGTTCAACTATTTTGACGTCACATGACATCATGCATGTTATCGTTGGAGGGTTAGGCAGCGTTGTATTTATAGCCCTTTTTTTTTAGGATGGGAAATCATCAAATGACTTCTCCCACTCTGGGCGGAGCGGGAGGGAGTGTCAGACTTTAACTGACTAAAACCCATCCATGTTCCTTCCTCGCCCTTTATGTTCCGGGGCCGCGGTATCTCTTTCGAATAGGCCCGCAACCCCGGCAGGCTTCGGCCCTTGCGGGCCCCTCCCCTAATGCTGACATCTCTTTGAGGCGCGCGTGGAACACGGACGCGCCGTCGACACGGCCTGTCGTCATTAGACTGACGGACGGCATGTTCGAAAGAGATACCGCGGGGTATCTCTTTCGAACATGCCCGCAACCCCGGCAGGCCTCGGCCCTTGCGGGCCCCTCTCTTATGCTGACATCTCATTGAGGCGCGCGTGGAACACGAACGCGCCTGTCGTCGTTAGACGGACGGACGGCTAGCTAGCCCATAGCCAACCGTCCACAGGCCCGCGTCTACGGTGGCCGGTAGCCACCACGTGGCCCCCGACGCCCGGTGCGTCTCCCGCGGCGGCCGGGAAGAGAGGATCTCTCCCTCTCTCGTTCCGCCACCTCCTTCGCTAGCATGACTGCTTCGCAGAAGGAGGTGACGGCTTCCCATTCCGTCTCGCTCCGGACCATGGATTGAACCAGGGCCGGACGCGAGAGGTCGCCGCCGCCGATCGCCACTACGAGGACACGGCGGTGCTCCGCCCTGTCCTCCGGTCGATCCTCGCAGTGGGGACACCCGGGCGTTTCCTCCCGCCCGATTCGGTGCAGGTACCTCCCGAAACATCCGTGTCCGATGAGGACCTGTCAGGCGGAAGGTGAGGACGCCGTGGCACCTCTCCAGCCACTCCTCAAAGAGGGGACTTATCGCCACTACCGTGGCGTGCCCTGCACTGGGTTGCGATAGTCGCTCTCTCCATGCCGCCATGAGATCGCGCCGGAGCTCTGTCCGCTGGGCGGCGATTTGCCGCGGCAGCGGAGTTTCCCCCCGGCGTAGTGCCTCCGCGCGCCATTCGTGCAGGCGCGCGAGGGCTATCGCCTCCAGATCCCATGGCGTGTATTTATACCCCTTATGCATTTTTACAACGTGTTATTTAGAAAATTGTTTGCGTTACTATAGTTATATTCACTTAAAGTTTCGATGATTATGGAGTAGTAAGTTGATCAAATTATAAATCTAATAAATCCCGAAATGTAGAAAGTTGGTAAGTGGTCAAAAACATTGAAAAATTAAGGCTAAAGCTATGTCAGTGATCTTTTAATTTTTTTTGCCCAATTTAATGATAATCCAGACTGAAGGTTTTATCATGAATACAGATCAAAATAAAGCTTTTCATTTTAATATTTGATTATTCCATCAAGTAAAATAGTCTCTGGATGGCCCAATTTTCACGTAAGTGTACAATCAGTTCATTAAATAGTATCGAAACATTTTACTGCATATATTTGTTATTTTACAAGAACAATCAGTGCTAATTATTAATAATATGCAACCGAAGCAGACAGGTGGGGCAGGTGTGCCTGAGCACTATTAAAACTGTGCAGTCGCCAACCGCAATGGAACAAGAATGTCATGAGAGAAACTTCGAGAGTTCCGTACTAATGAAACTGCTTAGCAGAAATAGACGAACAAGTTTGTTGTTTTTTAGTTAAATTTTCAATGGAAACTCTGGTAAAACTTATTTTTATAGTCATGAATAATTTTCTAAAATAATGTTCATTCATGACATAACATATTATTTTTCACTTTAACAGAAACTGCTGAAGTTTGTAACATACAGAGTGTAAATCACCTTATCACGAAGCCGTTAACCAAGCATTCTGTACATCTAACTAAGTAACTTTACGCAAAAATTATTGCTGGGAGACAACTTTTTTTTTGGGGTGAAAAATCACGTTTTGTGGTAAAACTCAATGTAACACACTCAAAATATTGAGATAAGGATGCATTGAATAGTACGGGGTTTGTGGAGGTATTTATAGTAAAAATATTGCAATAAAGACTTGTATTTAAAAAAAAAGAACAAAAAGTTGTAACTTTGACCCCCATTAACTCCGTAACTAGCAGGTTGCCAGGTATGGTGTAGTACAAACAAAAGATCGGAATGACGAGGAGAACAGTGCTTTTTGGCTTCGTTAAAAGGTGTTTTACACCCTTTATAGTATTATACAGCTATTTACACCCTAATGACACCAACATAGCGCTTGTGGAAACAAATTAAAATATATGAAAATGACAGCGGTAAGTGTCAGAACGAACCACATCATATTTGTCATCAACTTACTGCAGTTAGTTCTTTCGATCCTGGATTCCCATCACCCAAATGACCGAGCATTTTTTTTTGTTCTATTAAGTATATTAAACTATCGGCTAACTGCAACTGGCCTGAACACGTATAGATCGAAACTTATTTCATGATCTGTGTGATAAATACTCGTATCATCGAAATCCAAACAAGCCTTTTGTTGTTAAAACTTAACAAGAGAGTCACTTTTGCATTTACATCCAACATTCCTCTCGCAGGTCTGCTGGAAGAGATTTCTTATGAAATAAGCAGTACCTTGGTGCTCTTCTATCATAAAGTAATGTCCTGTTAAGTATTTTTGTGCATACATAAACAAATACCAATATAATTATCATGATGATGATGATCTTTGGAAGCATCGATATGCATACTAACTTGATAACTTCTACCATACACTATGCGAAGATAAAAAATAAATATTACGCAAGTGACATACAAACAGCTAAGGTCAACAACTACATAATACAACATTCTTATTGATCCTAATATTCCTGACACGACCCATCCTAACACATCAATCCAATGGCTGTGTTCCGCAATTCTCGCCTAAAAATAGATCACCTCATTTCTTCACGGGAAGTCGTGGGTGATGTAAGAAGCAAATAAAAATATCATAACTGCATTGTGATATGTTACGGACACTTTGTTTGTAAAGATGGAGATAAAGGTACATGCACATATAAGTCAGGTCACATTCAGATCACGGTCGAATATTTCAAGTCACCGATGATCATCATGTGCCTAGCCTTTTCCCAACTATGTTGGGGTCGGTTTCCAGTCTAACCGGATGCAACTGAATACCAGTATATTACATGTAACGACTGCATATGTGACCTCCGCAACCTAGTTAAAATAGAATAAAACAATACCCCTTAGTAAGACTGGTTGTCAGGCTGGTGACTTGTCTATTAATTTCTATTTTACATCTGATTTTACAACATTGTGAAACATACAGATAACTTTACTCTAGTAACAATAAGGTTTGTTTTGGGATTGCTGCTGTTAAAAGTTAAAAGCTACATATTGCTCCACCCGAAATATGTGTAACCGAACCATCAAAATAATTTCTTACAAACCTCAAGCTTTTTATTCATCACTAGCGGACGTCACGCACTTTCACCCGCATAGTTCCCGTGCCCGTGGGAGTGCGGGAATAAAATATAGCCTATGTTAATTGCTGATAATGTAGGTTTCCATTGCTGAAAGATTTTTTCAAATCGGTTCAGTAGTTTTTATGTTTATTCGTTACATACATTAATTCAAAAATGCAAATCTTTCCTCTTTGTAATTTAGTACAGATATTATATAGTATCGTGACTGTGAGAAGAACTGGAGGGAGGCCTTTCCCCAGCAGTGGGACAGTATAGGCTAGCTTCTGAAAGTCGACGACTGCTGGACATCCCACAAGCATCGTTGCGTTGATCGGTTTAGTTCTTTTCGCATACAGTGGGTTCCCGCAGCCTTCATCAGGTCATCGCCGTTTCACCTTCAGTGAAGCCTACCTGTTCGTCCCCAATAGCAATTCTGTGAACAATGTGCCCTACCCACAGCCACTTAAGTTTAGCAATTCTCCTGTGAAAACCTTTTCATCACAAGCCATAAAAATACTTAAGCACACCCACAATCCATAAGTATTTTATATCCACATTTTGTTTTATAACATTATTCGTACGAATACATTCTGTACTGTTTCAGGGCTACGTACCTTCGGCAATATCGGTACAAACTTATGTCCTCTATAACTTGAGTCATCTCGAGGGAAATAAGAACGGCAGGAAATACGCTTGAGAACTCGCACAAAATATGTCGCCATATTTTATTACTTACGTTATTCATGAAACTTTAATAGTAAAACGTTTATCTCTTGATGGGTAATAGAAATTGGAGGGGCTACGTAACAGCCATAAGTCCTGCAATTTCTATTAACATGAGTTCCATCCGAGGATTGGTGTGACCAACCTTTTCTTTACGAGACCTCAAACATAAAGGGTGTAAATAAACCCTTAAAGAAAGCCGAAAAGCACTTCTTCTCCTCCTCACGTGTCATTGCAATATTTTTAGGGTTCCGTAGCCAAGTGGCAAAAAACGGAACCCTTATGGATTCGCCATGACTGTCTGTCTGTCCGTCCGTATGTCACAGCCACTTTTTTTTCCAAAACTATAAGAACTATGGTGTTGAAACTTGGTAAATAGATGTATTCTGTGAACCGCATTAAGATTTTCACACAAAAATAGAAAAAAAAAACAATAAATGTTAGGGGTTCCAATACATATAACTTAAAATATATTTTTTTTATCAAACCCATACGTTATCATATGGTTATCATATTTTTCTACACTGAATAGTTTTCGCGAGAGACACTTCCAAAGTGGTATAATGTGCCCCCCCCCCCCCCCTGTAACTTCTAAAATAAGAGAATGATAAAACTAAAAAAAATATATGATGTACGTTACTATTGTAAACTTCCACCGAAAATTGGTTGGAATGATATCTAGTAAGTAGTTTTATTTTAATACGTCATACATCGTAAACCGCAATTTACCTTTCATTCAATCGACTAACTTTTATACTATGTTACTTGCTGCTACGGAACCCTTCATGGGCGAGTCCGACTCACACTTGGCCGCTTTTTTTTTGTTTTAGACCTGGTAACCTACTGCGGAGATTTGCAGGTCAATACTAGTATTAAGGTCATAACTTTACTTTAAATACCTCCTGAACCCGATAGCTATTAAAAGCGTCCTTAAGAACAATGTTTTGAGTGCCTTACATTGAGTTTTATCGTAAAACGTGATTTTTCACCCCAAAAAAGAAAGTCGTTTCCCACCTATATTTTGACGTGACAACGTCTAATAAATCGATGACCGGCTGCACGCACGAAAAAGTGTCCCGTTACGCTCTGTCCCGTTACGCTCATCGTAACGTTATGATCGGAGCGTATGTATGCAATCATTTCATCAATGTTCTTACATCTTACATTAAAAACATGTGTTTAAAAAAATCGGAACTTTGACCCCCAATATCTCCGTAACTAGAAGGTTCCCAGGTATGGTGTAGAACAAAAAAATGATCGCAATGACAGGGAGAACAAGTGCCTTTCGGCTTCGTGAAGAGGTGTTTTACACCCTATAGATTGCCGACTCAACATAGTTGGGAAAAGACTATACAGATGATGATGTGAAGGTTAATAGAAATTGCCTATTATAATATTAGTGAGTGAGCTCTTGGAGCGTAACCACGTGACCTATTAATTTAAGCGCTATTATCCCTCGTAGTAGGGTATTGCTGTAATTATAATGAAAGCGAATTTGGGATCGAGATTAATCCTATTGCTAATATGAATTTAATGTGATAAATATTTATTGAGCATACCGCCTTCGTTTTATCGTAGACTGAACTTACGGAAGATATATAAGCTTGTTTTTTGCGTTGCTGTTCTTTTAGCTTTTGTCTAAGTTTATGTCTGTGCTGGTCTTCGATGCAATATTGACATTTCCTATGTCACACATACATGTGTGTACAGGAACGACATTTTAAGTTCTAGAAAATCCATCATTCCAGATTCTAGAACAAAATTATGAGCGTCCTTACAATCATTTTTGCCGAATAAGTTTAAAATAGGTACAACGAAAGATTCACAAGCAATAATCAAAACATTGATAAGTTCTAATTCGTTAGTCATTCTTTTTTCTTTGTTTTTGTTAAGCCCATTCCGTCCAAATTCTAGGCAAAGGCCTCCCCCATTCCTCGTCTCGTTGTTTTGACTTCACAAGCCAATCACGTCAGTGTTAATCATTAACACAACGTAATTGTAAACGCATAACCCACACCTTATCCTCGTATATTAACCTGCATCGATTAGCAGTAGGTGCAACAAAAACACCAAGACATTTTCTCGTCCAACTCAAGCATAAAAACAACCCAGAGTGTCTTCTTCAACAAGAACTACCAATAGACTGTTCATTTTAAAGTGTTTGACGTCGTTTACTTCGCGTAAATATTAGCCTCAATCTTGAAAAGAGGTTAATAAGCTGTTACGGAGGAAATGGAACGAGAAAGCACGTGAATGTAGGAAGGTCCTTGTGCAACAAACTCTAGTAATTGAGTGCGCCGTGCCCGGATGTTTGTGCAGCCAGCAAGAACTTTTTATCAGCGACGATTGGCGCACCAGTGTCGTATACCTAACTGCACTATATACTACCAGTACCCACAACTACGTACAACTTTACAAAAACTTAAATAAGAACCACTGAGAATGTTCTCGTGAATGGTCTTTACCGCATACAATGGGGTAATACTGCTTCGCTTCATTGAATAAGTTTAATAAGATTTCACAACGCCTGCTGAGGTACACCTGTATTTTCCTGTTACACTGCTGAGTGGCAGAAAAGTTTGGAAGAAGAAATTAGGTGAAGTGACATTCGTATTGATGACATTGCAGATTTGGAAGTAAAATGTACAGAAAATCCTATATTTTTATATGATACACAAAAACGGATGGACCTCTTGTTAACAGAAATATCTCCTAGATCGGTAACGAATGGCGGCGATTCGGCAGTGAAGTGGGTCAATATCACTCAATCAAACTCAGTGTCGTATCGTTCAGCTAAAAGTCCTATTCCATCTCTATCTGAAGCCGTATTTTATCCAAGAACGCAACCGAACGATAATATCCGGAGGCTGATTTTTAGCCGACGAAAACGCACCACAGTGCACACAAGCCGCAAATAGAAGAACCTACAAAAAGTGTTACCGTTCCACGTGCTGACCGATTGTTGGAGACAGGAAATGTCAAGCGGAACAATTCGGAACGAGAATCCGTCGGTGACCTACTTTTAGTCGGCGCAATCGTTGACCGATACGATCTGACCAACAAAAGTGCACTAAACCATCGCCCAATAGTGACAAGCAGCTAACTCATCGTTATATGCAGTTTCCTGAGCTGACTTTTACAACTTAGGTAGCTTTCTTCATTGGCTTGCTGCCAGGGTCTTCTTCTTTGATCATACTGTTAGCTAATAGATTCATAATATAAACTTTGATCCATAAAGTTTTCTCATCTTCGTTAGCCTTGAATTTTGTGACTTGTTCACCGTTTCTCCCGGATGCATCCATTTTATCAGAATTCTTAGAACGATTACCTTCAAACTCAACTACCAAAGTTTTTCGGGTCCGCTAGTAACGCCTCGGTCATAACAGCAAGCGGTGCAACTCGCGATGCGATATGTATCAAGCGATACTAGTGTGTGCCGTTTGTTTTCTCCTGATTAACATGACGTCGCAAGTGTCGTTGCAGTGACTAGTGTAGTTATCTTTGACAAGGTTATGCCCACGGCTTCGCCCGTGTGGTATTCGGTAATTGTACCTACTACGGTTCGTACTACCGGAATAAAAAAGTATTTTATGTACAGTCGAACAAGCTATTTGGTTTACGTTTAACCCAAAAATTAAAATGTAAACACCTTGTTTGACCGTACATATTAAACCTGGTTTTAAACCATCTGTGTGTCAATATTCTTCTAAAAACGTTCAGTAGCTTATGGGTTAAAGAGTAACAAACATCCATCAGCCATCCTCACAGACATTCGCTTTATAATAGTATAGTGATAAAAAAAAAAATTCATGGACTCACGTAGATCTTAAGTCACTAATAATAAGCTTAGTTTAATGTAACGTGTCCAATGATGGAGCACGATCGTAGTTTTAATTTTTTCTTTTAAATCAATCAAATAATTAATAAAATGTAAATAAGAGCGCGGACCCCCACGTCTGCGGTAGAAAACTAATTATAAAAAAAATAATAATAATAATAGTGAGATAAGATAAGAGGAGGTCGTGGCTTAATAATAACAGCCGCTCGGGACGATCTATTGGCAAAGCTGTGCTTCGGTTGGTTCGTGTATACCATCAACCTTTGCATACCCAGTTTCCTCCGTGCTTCGGCAAGCACGTTAAGCCATTGGTCCTGGCTAACATTTTTAGATTTCTGACAGTCGTTACAGGTAGTCAGTGGCCCGAAAGTTTCACTGACAACTAAGGGGTATCGTCCTACCTAGTACCAACTGGATTTTGGAGGTCAGATTGGCAGTCGCTCCATGTAAAATACTGGTATTGAGCTGCATCCAGGTAGACTAGACGACGACCCAACATACTTGGGAAAAGGATTGGCAGATTCTGATGATGAATAGTAGTAGTAGTAGTAAGAGAGATAAGATTTTTTTCTCAATAATCGCATTTAGTTCGTGGCCAATCGGATAGGTATTGTGTGTGTTCAAAGACCTTTAGTACTCACGTAGTACTTACGTGGTCACGTAAAGGTTACAATGTGAATATTTAAACTCATTCACCGACAAACCGTCACTCACCTCACAACGTACGACTCCCGGAATCGGGCGATTGATCTCCCGGTAGTCGCAACCTCCCACTTTCTTGATGAAAATACATGATTGCCTGCCAAATTATATTTCCTTATGATATTTCAAGCACAAAATGGCGTCCGAGATAATCGTAATTCCATTATTACGGCTTTGTGTTCTCTTCAAAGTCGTTGACAGCCAATTTGCTGTTACCTATACATAACCTACTTTTTTTGACGGGACTGAAATAAACCATTATTTAATTTATTTCTAATGTCATGTTTAATTCCCAATATAATGTGGCCCAAAAAGTCTGACAACCAGTCTTACCAAGGGGTATCGGTTTACCCAGTACTAACTGGTTTGTGGAGGTCAGATAGGCACCTCCATGTAAAATACTGGTATTCAGCTGGATCCGGTTAAACTGGAAGCCGACCCCAACATAGTTGGGAAAAGGCTAAGCTGATGATGATGATGATATGATGCTGCAATGTTTAATTCTAATCCTTTATTTACCTAAGAAAGTTCTTTAGAAGTACATGACCGCAACGTGTAACTTTACTTCCACGATCGACGTGATCCACGCGATAGTATATTAGATCCACGATCTCGTAACGATTTCTTATTTACCAATAACGAATCTCATTTGCAGCAAATGATTAAATTGGCCCTAAAGCTCTTAGTGGGTTAACTCGATAAAATTCATTTTGAGATCCAAGTAGAAGGTGAGTATAAGTAGTTTTGTACGCCCTAAAAGCTTTTCGCTAGTAAGTCCCGAATGGCCGCCACACTTGTACTATTCAATTACGTGTGTAATTAGATTCCACGGTTATTGTATACAGTAATTATGTACGAACAACCTTTGTTGTGTTTCTAATTCCATTAATGCATAATCGAACCAATACTGTAATGATATTGTTAACACATACCAATTGAAACTGTTCAGTTTCAGAGTATCTGAGTACGCAGTTCCTATAGACATTCAATAATTATTCTATTAGAAGCAGTTCACGATTGTCAGTCTTTATTACTTAGAAGGATGTAAGCAATTTTGCAGACAATTGAATCATTCTTCATTTATCTAATTCGAGTGAGTAAATGACTATAGTTAGGGCAGGTTAGGAGACTAGAATATATAGGGTGACTGGTAATCAGTGTACGATACTTAAACACGTGATTATGCTCATGATAACAAACAACTTTTAATGTGGGACCAAACCTGAAATCGCGAAAAAAAAAACAGCTGTTCAGTACATTTATGTTCGCCTAATGTACCGAACAGACGATTTTTTTTCGCGATTTCAGGTTTGGTCCCATAGTAAAAGTTGTTTGTTATCATGAGCACAATCACGGGTTAAAGTATCGTACACTAATTACCAGTCACCCTATATATGTCACCGTAAAATTATCAAACACGTTAGATTGTAATCTCTCGAATCTAGCGAGATTGTAAACTCTCGTAATAACACTGAACACACCGCTTACAATATAACGCATTATTTTGCGGTAGATTGTAATCTATCGAAGTGAAACCGTAATATTGTGAAATGCACGGGTGCGCCAAAGTTCACCTAAATTTTCAACTCCGATAATTGGAAATCCGAAAATGTTCTTCCTAACATTTTTCATCATAACAATCACAATTCCTAACTACTCTGTCTCGAATGTTCATAATTCCGAAGCATTCAACTTCATAACGTCAGTAGCATTAAACATCTATTATACTTTTATTTGTTTTCCTATATTTTCTCAACATAACCATCTTTTACACTATTATTCAAAGTCATATATTTTTGTTTAGATTTCTTTTTTTCTCGATTCTATCGTATAAAACACCTAAATATAAGGCTAAAAGTATCTTAGTGTTTTTTGTCTCCGACTAACCGTTTGTCGTAAAAACGATGTGGAAGGGATCCATATTAGGTTAGGTTAGGTTAGAACTGAGACCAATAACGCGCGAGCCGAGCGAGCGTAGTGAGCGGCGCCGCCGTGGCAGCGGCCGGCGAGCGCTACCTCGAAATTGGTCGCAAAGTATTTTTTTCATAGTGCCCCCAAGACGATGTATAAGGATAAAAGCGTTATGATAAAAAACAGTAAGAGTTTAAATATATTTACATTAATGATATTATTAATTACAATTTTCGGAAACATGAGTGACTTTAAGATGATATATTTTAGGAAGAGTGATCATTCGGATTACAAATTTTAGGTGAGCCAATATTGACCCAAAAATACTACTACTATACTTTAACATCATCTACCTAGCCTCTTCTCAACTATTTTGTGGTCGGCTTCCAGTCTAACCGGATGTAGCTGAATAGCAGTATTTAACATGGAGCGACAACCTATCTGAATCTATAATATTACCCAATTAGTACTGGGTAATACGATACTAGTACCTATTGTATGCATGTCATGTCCTTGCGACGAATAAATATTTTTTCTTTCTTTCGTCTTCTTCTTTCTATACCTACTCATGGTAAGAATGGTTGTCAAACTTTCGGGCACCTGCATACCGGTAACTACGAGTACTATCAAAGATCTACAAATGACAGCCGGGAAAGATTAAATGCAGAACGTACCATGTCTACAGAAAAATATGTCTGTTAAATTTAAAAAAAGCAATGTCTACATTATCTTTATATAGGAAAAACAAAAAAAAACTTCTTTTGATTAGTTACATAAGCATTAGACTAATGAAAACAATCAAAACGTACGTATCCTATTAGGTTCAGCTCAACAACGTATAAGTAATTATCATAAGCTATTTCCATTCTGTGCACAAATTTAATTAAGAACATTATTTAAGAGCTGTCCGAGTTTGAGAAAACAGAAAAGTTATTTGTCGGAAAGCCCCAATTAAGGGCAAAGCTTTCTGGACTTAATCCAATAAACCTACTCATTTAGTGAACGGAATGAAAGGTAAATAATTTTAGGGAGTCCCGTCCCGCGGATTGCGCCACGGAGTTTTGTTTTCCAAACGAAGGGTTTGGGAATAGGAACATGTGTAAACTATTCGTGTACGAAACTTATTCGTAATATAACTAAACCTTTTAGTTAAACTGCGAACAATCTCTAAAATTTACGACCGAGAATAGCTTTGCTTAAACATCGTTTCATTTTATGTGATGTAGCAATCGTTTAGCTCATCGATATTAAATAAATTAGTGGAAGAAGAGAAATATCAAAAAGGTGAAACATATCTGTAACTACATAGGTTTTAAGTAAAGAGATAGTTTGATGCTGAATTGATTATACGACACGATCTGAAAGCGAATCCAATTACCGCAATGGCAACAAGGATACTCGATTTTAATTGACAATTAGATTTTTGGACTCCCTCGCCTTGGTACAAAGTGGAATGTTTACAATTGTAACGTACACTGTGTCCCACTAATCGATTTACTACACAAACCATAACTTCATGATATTTTTCAGCGTAACGGATTAAATTACAGCTATCGAGTTGAAGTACGTGTCAGTGCTTGTACTCGATTATTCACTGAAAACGAACACCTATTGAATAGTGCTTGAAATATTTTCAAGCGCTAAAGGTATAAATTGGAATTGGAAGAATTTAATTAAAGTAGTTTACAATGCAAATAAAATGGTACAAAATATGCCGCGTAAGCTTTTTCATTTCTCAGGATCATCTCTGTACCTTACCATCACACAAACTCACTCTCGCATTTATAATATAAAGGTAGGTTTGAACAAATATCAGAAAGCATTGTACTCGTAAATCTCTATTATTCTAACGTATACGAGCCGAGACAATGAGATCCGACGGAAAATTGAGGTCCCTAATATAACTCGAAGATCCGGTAAAGTGAAGTGGCAGTGGTCACGTAAGTCCCAGGCTCGCAGGACATACCGCAGGAATGGGCGAATATTCCGATGTTCGGGAAAATATTGGGACATATTTGAAGTGTTCTTGGAACAGGTAAACTGGCTTGGGGTAAGCCCGACTTCGATAAAATTGCACTTGTTAGTTTAGGAGGGATATAGATCTTCTTTCTTGCTTGAATTCATTTCTTTGCTGTGAATGTGTTTGCCATTGCTATTTGTATGCCATTCTATGGCGAACACTCTATTTGTAGACCTTTATGTACCATGTTTTTAAACAAATGAAATAATTCTATTCTAAATCAGGACGAGCTGGACAGAACCAATGACCAGTGCACAGGCCCTTGATAGACAAATGTGGAAGTCTTGGGACGAGGCCTTTACCCAGCGGTGAGATATTATGATACTGGCTAACAGTACCAGTATAACCTAACTGTCGGTAAAACCTCAACTTGTCTTTCTAGTCCTTTAGCTTTACGATCATCTTTGGCAGTTCAGTCGAGCAATTACAATAGAGTCTATCAAGCAATTAGAATAACAAAGAAACCATGTTAAAGACATACAAACTTAATCTTTGTTTCTAATCATTAACTGAAACGCTCTGTGGTAAACCTTAAATAATATCTTGCTAGTTTAACCGTGAATTGGGAACGGCAGCCGGTCAGTTAGTTTAGACGAACAAAGCGAAATTGCAGTAGAATAGACTAGGATTTTGAAGATCTGATATAATCATTTCATATTACTGTTGAAAACGCAACTACCAAGTTAATAAATGGCCCTTAATTCTCATTGAATAAGGTCACGTAACTTTTGGTCACTACTTCTTATCTTTTGGGCATGATTCCCGGCTAGGAAAAAAAGCTTCTTTATAGTATTATGACTATAGTCTTCCTCAAACAAAGCAAAAATATTTTTTTCTACGTCTTCTCCGTCAATCAGAATTCCCAGTAGATCATCCCGTTGAATCAAAGTGCCTATCTGAAGCGACTGCTCAATACATCACTTTCAGTTAGAACCTATTCGCCGATCTTGATGACCGATACAATTCTAGGGAGGGCTAAGATTTATCCGGTCTCCGGTGTAATTATACTGTCGTTTCGAATTATTGTCCAGTCATTCATCTTTGCAGAAACGTTGCGGGAACTGAAGCTCGGCATTTTTTTCCTAGAAATGCTCGGTTTTATAGTCTGGTGGATTACAAAAAGCCTGCCTGTTTTAATTTCGATTCCTTACATCAAAAGCGAATGGTGTGTGTATATGTCTGTTCTGTCGGTGTGGTTTTGCATAGAATAAAGACTAACGTACCCACTTCTGGACCACAGGCCTTTTCTATGAGAGGGTATGATCCATAATCCACCACGCTGTCCTATGTCATATTTATGTCATCAAATATTTGCTTTCTACACAATGTTTTTCCGTCATCTTTTTGAGAGTAGTGTGTGTAGTCGGTGGCATAACCACTTGGTTACCTCTGCTCATATAGATTAGCACCAGCTTCCTGCCCTTGCCACATGTTACTTGAGGTCGGCGTAACGCTTTTTTTCTTCCATTCTCCCCTGTCTGTGTTTACTTCTTTTTCTCATACAATCCATCCATCGTTTCCTTGGTCTTCCTCTACTTCTCCATTCATCAATCACTCTTTTAGTCACATGCTTCTTTTAACTCCCCATCACAATATGTCCACACCAAGACAATCCAATTCCTTTCAACATTTCTGTAAGTGGCGCATCTTTTAAACTTCCTCTATGTTCATTCCTTACTTTATCCACTCTCGTCACTACTCATAGATTAAAACTGATTTGAAAAAAGCGGCCATGTGTGAGTCGGGCTCGCCCATGAGGGGTTCCGTAGCAGCAAGTAACATAATATAAAATATCTTGACTTTTTTTGCGGTTTACGATTTATGACGTATTAAAAAAAAACTACTACGGTGGAAGTTTACATGGTAATGTACATCATATATTTTTTAGAAGTTACAGGGGACACACACATTTTACCACTTTGGAAGTCTCTCGCGCAACCTATTCAGTTTAAAAAAAATGTATTAGAAATCTCAATATCATTTTTAAAGACCTATCCATAGATACCATAGATACTCGTACGTATAGGTTTGATTTTCAGTTCTAAGTACGGGAAACCCCCAAAATGTATTGTTTTTTTTTCTATTTTTGTGTGAAAATCTTAATGTGGTTCACAGAATTCATCTACTTACCAAGTTTCAACAGCATAGTTCTTATCTGTAGTTTCGGAAAAAAGTGGCTGTGACATACGGACAGACAGACATACATACAGACATGACGAATCCATAAGGGTTCCGTTTTTTACCATTTGGCTACGGAACCCTAAAACACATTTTACCTTTATGTAAAAAGGCCTAAACTCCATAGCTGAATACACCACACATAGGAAAGACCGCTGCTAAACTGGTAAAAGGTGTTAGAATACCCACGCGATATAAGCGAATGAATATAGCAACTTAGTTCACGAGATGGAAATACATTGATCAGTAAATGTGTGGAGTGCAACGCATAATAATGTTTCATCCTCTGCATTACTACATATCATTGTTATATCGCGACCGCAGTACTTACCTAGCGTGATAGTTGGCGCAATTTATTGCTTTTCATGCGTCCCTAGATACTTTGCGAATTCATCAGTATTTTTCGTGCAAGTTTAAATACATTTTCGAGCGGATTTCAGTTACAGCTCATATATTTTCTGTGTGGGCTTTAATAGAGTTTATTAAAACCCAAAAATAGTTTAAAGTTGTGTGTCCGCTTATTTGTGAAATTCTAAAGGAAGTCTCAAGCTGTGGCGAGAAAATGTTTCCTTACTCAACTCATTTGTACCACTTGCCGAAAATCTTACCTGGTCTCGAGTTTCCATGACTGACTTGGAGGGCTTTAACTACACTCCGGACACAGGTTGGCCAAAGTAAGGAAAACCTGCTCTGGTGGACATTCATAGGTGGGTTTGTCGTGAAGTGTAAAATATGGTGATGTTCCACAAACGATAGATCATATTCGGAACATTTGACCGTGGCATCACTTTCACTTTGGGCCCTATCAGAATACCAGCGCTATGACGTTTTTTTAATGTTACAGCAACATGCTGAGGTAGGAGCCTTTTAGCCTCGTACAGGGCCAGTTTCGTTTCTTCTAATTTTTTATCTTTGTTTAGTTTTTATTAGTTGTAAATGCTGTTCATTTTTATGTGTTTTGTCATGTGCGGGCTAATCAATTATTTTTCTTTCTTTCTTTCTTTTTGCCTGTTCGCTGTTTGCACATTACAGGATCTAACAGACGCTTCTGAAAATGCCAAACTAGTCACCAAACTTTGCAGAATATAGTGTTTAGTACCAAAACCACACTGAATGGTCATCATCTAACTTAGCTCCCACTCTTGTTTCTTTTAGGAGCTCTTTAAGTAAAAGCAAGAAAACTTTTGCTCAGTTTAACATTTTCTATTCAAATTTTCCGTACGCGGCTCTCACAGCACGCGTTCGTTAGCAAAATGCATAATGCAACGTCATCCGCGCAGACTCGGCCCGTCCAACGAGTCAAAAGTGAATGCGAATAAAACGGTTATATTTTCCGTAACGACCAGTTGCTTTTTAATACTATAGCCTTACTTATCTAAAGAAGGAGCTATGTTTAGGGAGATTGGAGTTTATCACTCTATTCTGTATTATCTACTTAACTACTCAAATTACCAAATATGGTCACGACAACCATTTTTCAAAGTAGATAGTCGTTAAATATATGTGAAAAATATTCAGAAGTCCTTTATTTCCTTGTTTATACCCACAACAACCCACTGTTGCAGATAACATAAATGATCATACTAGAAGGTACTAGTGTGAATTCAGCCGACTTTGATCACGTGTCCACATAGTGATGTTTGTACACGCTAATCGCCGAAACCACCCAACCGATTTCTGCATAATAATTTGGTAAAACATAGTCTTGAACCCTATAGATGGCGCCGTGCGAAGCAGGGGCGGGTCAGTCATAAATAAATTAAACAAAACCAGTAACAAAATCTGCATAGTAAATATTGTGGGTTACTGAAGAAGAAGCATCAGGGCACCCAGCCTACAAATAGTATCCTCCTCTTTCTATAACAAAACCCATGATGCAGTATTTACTTAATATGATAGCTTAATCGCGCCACCGTTCCCGTGGGAAGGCAAAGGCGGCTTATTCTTAGCTGGAAACTACAGATATAAACCGAAGTAGCTCATAGATAACGCTAACTAGATAAAAGTAACTAGCTCATTTACTGTAATGGGCTTACGTGGCTGGCTTTGTGGTTTTAATTTCTGCTTACATTGAAATCTACAAGCAAAATTCACTACGTCGAAAAATCACGAATTTATTCATTTAAGTAAATGATTAAAGTGTTGGGTTTTAGAACTGAGAAAGTCGATTACTCTCTGGGAGAGGGTATGAAGGATTAATCCGCGACCATTATTCCATATACGTGGTAAATCATGTTACGTCCATTGAATAGAAACGTGTGACGCCAAACCTGACTGTGATTAGTTCGGAGATCCAATCCGGTCGTGTTAGTACATCGGATACGAGTATTTCGGACATACGAGGTACCCTAAATGTGATAGTATTCTGTGAAATGATTATGCCTAATGTCATTCGCGAAAGACAGATTTTCCAATCAGAGTATTAGCAAACCTCTGCTGGACAAAGGACTCTCCCAAGGTGGAGTTCCTTGCCCTCTCGTATCCAATTGACCCAGCCATAAGGTCGTTGGTCTATCTAACTGACGAATCGTAGAAGGCGTATTTTGTACATGTAATAAAAAATTGCCGGTGGTGCTACCTATTCTCTTAAAATGATATATCTCAATTTTAGTTGACGATACCCGTTGTTGCACAAAATGTATAGGGTTACTGGGTACTCGAAGGGTAACCAACTATTACTAAGCCTCCTTTGACCCGTATTCTTTCTATTATTACGTAAAACAAAATTATCGAAGATATACGACGCTTTTAAAATATAATTTTTAGCTAGTTCTGACGTCACGAGCCCCCCCACTCCCGAGTTTTGATGCGTTTTATCGATGTCAATATTCATTGATTTACAAAAACAAAAAATACGTGTCCATTATTTTTGAATAATCTAACTGACGAACTAAATAGATTTGTATTTTTTTGATACTGTCGTCATGCCTATTTTGACAGAATGTATATTTCTGTTGCCGCTATAACAAAAACCTTACAACGATGCGTACGGAACCCGCGATACCCGTTATTAAAAAAAACCGACCAAGTGCGAGTCGAACTCACGCGAGTCCGACTCGCACTTGGATGTTTTTTTTTTAAACATCAAGTCATCATCATCATCATTTCAGCCGAAAGACGTCCATTGCTGGACATAGGCCTCCCCCAAGTGTCGCCACTTTGACCGGTCCCGTGCGACTCGCATCCAACGGATTCCAGCAACCTTCACCAGGACATCGGTCCACCTATAGTGGGAGGTCTTCCAACGCATCGTCTTCCGGTCAAACATCAAGTAGCTCCTCTGAAATAGTATTTAACCTCAAATGAAGTAGTAACTTACAAATAGTGAAACGTTTACAGATTACAGAGTCACATGCACGTCATAGTTTACAAAGTCTTCGTGGAGTAACGCCCAAAGGTCTTGATGTAAACATATTTAAGTTATTACAGTTTGCTTACCTATCACACACAATGCCGCGGGTTATAATGGGAAAGGTAGAAATGATCTAAAACAAGGATTTATACGAGTAGGGCTGTTGGAAATGGATTATTTTTGGTGTTGCTGATTTGTAGGTTCGTTTAGTTCGTGCAGGACAGTTAGCGGACCGCTAAAAATGGTGCTGATCTCAGATATAGATATTTTGTGGTTGAATAACTTCTCGGGGAGTTGACTTACGACTTAGGTGTAGTAGAACAAATAATGATCTATTTAAGTAATAAGTTTATTTTTGAACGTAGCCCAAAAATGTATGGAGGCTGGAAAACATAAATAATAATGTCAAGATTCAATCATCATAATTTTGTGTTAGATCAACCGATTTCCGAAAAAATTGTGTTTGTAATTATGGATGAACTTAATTTTTAATTTATAGGTGGTTTATTGACCACCTCAAAACCTATTGATGTCTCAAAAAATATCTATAAACAAATTCAAATATCAAGCTTACAGCAACTAAAGCAATCGAAAGTCCAGTATCGAAGTTCTCCGTTATATAAAACAGTACAATATCTCGGTAACAAATCCCGGCAAGATATCGATACGCGCGGTAACCCTACGTATACCGTACGTTTACGTAGGTAATGTTTGAAACGGCGTCAGTAATTGAGTTTTCGAGCTCACGCCCGTTATGTTTGCCCGACGTACCTAAGCGTGCCTGTAACTTGCCTGTAATCCCGGCGTATCCCGATTAACCATAACAGTACGGTTAAGGGTCTATCAAGAATCCCGGGAAATGATACTCAGCAGGTTTTTTACAACCATCTGTCTGGATTTGATTAAGTTATATCAGTGCTTTTCGGATTGGATTTATTTGAGTTCGTTGAGAGGATTGGATTATACTTATTTGCGTGTCATGATTGGTTTTTCATTTTGTGTTTTTTTTTTGTCATAAATAATAATTATGTAAAAAACTAGCTTATGCCCGCATCTTCGCCCGCGTGTATTTTGGTAATCGTCCCGTATTGTACTACCGGGATAAAAGGTATCCTATGTCATCCAGATTATAAACCATCTGTGAGCCAAATCTGGTCAGTAGTATACATCCATCCATCCATAAATTTTCGCATTTAAAATATTTGTAGGATTCTGAAAATAGTATTTATCAATAATTTCTAGTTCACACAGAAATTGCCTAATTTAAATCGCTTCTAGGTAACGTAGCAAATGAGAGTTACACCCAACTCAAAATCTAATCAACTTAATTAAATTGTTCCTTGCTTTAGATAATTAGCTGTCCTATTTCCATAACGGATTACCCAAATTAATATTCACGTATCATAATTACAAAATACTGTGTATCCAATAATGACTGATCATATTGGATGGCAGAAAAAGGACGTGAATGGTCAAACATTGGCAAAGTCCGGAATTAATCATAATTATCATAATAAACTCACCACCGTATTGGCGAAAAAAAGGGCGAAAGTTATACGTTTCATCAAGCGTAACATTAAAACAAATGGACTGGTTGGTACTCCTCCCATTCGTATGTTTGAATAATTCATGTTCACAATCTATAAAGCAGACAACAGAGAGCATTTTACAAAACAAACAAATTTTATTGATCTCTCAGGCGCTGTTTGTGCCTCCACAATAAAATATTTACATTTACTTCGCAACACCTGGGCTATCTAGGCACCGCCCACCGCAGGCATTAGAATAATGAAACGTTTGCCACCACCTAACTCTCTTCTATTGAATAAAACATTTTTAAAGTGGTGGGTACATAGTTCGGCTTTGTTTACATTTCCTTTTTGAAAAATAAACGTGTTCTGAAATGATTTTGAAGCAAATTTATTCCTGGCCTCAAGCGGTTTAAGTCAACTTCCTCTAGTTGCATTTATTTTACGTGGTTTGGACAAAAGTGGGGCTCTGACCCAATTTCGTTTAAACAGACTTACTTGTACTTACCTACCTGGAGCCTTTTATAAAAACTGTACGCTTCAAGAAAACTGCCATAAATAAGGTGGTAGTGTGACACTAGAAAAATAAATATTTTCGTTCCGGAAATTTTCTCACAGTACCGAGAAATTTTCATATACGTACATACGTACCGATTTTTACCCTACTACAGTGAAAACAAAAGGATGGGTTATGATTATATTTGTACTGCAGAATGTGTTGTCAATTTTATTCCTAAACTGTAAGCCCATAAGAAGAGCTCATTACCTTTAACTGGAACGAGCTTGATCGCATTTTGTATTTTCCCGTTTTCAATGTTGAACATAAGGAAAAAGAAATAAAAAAAAATACTCGATCGCCCATTTGTTATTTCAGAATGGTTTCAATTTATTCACAACGTTTAAAAGCGCGGTGAAAACTATTAGTTACATATTTCTTTTTGCCATTAAAATAAATCAAATCTCGCTTGTTTTATTATAGTTACATATTTCTTTTTGCCATTAAAATAAATCAAATCTCGCTTGTTTTATTATAAATACACACAAAAAAGAACCTTTTATTCTCGTTAACTTGGCGATGCTTTTATATTTTCATGAAACTTATAATCATTGCGTTTGCCGAATCATTTAAAATCTGATAGGTTTCTAGAATAAATTGGTCTGGTCATTTTATATTAAATGTAATTCGTTGGTAAGTATACAACTCGTTGTATAGGGTGTAAACAGAAACCGAAACCAACAACCAACCATTCTGTACATCAAATTAAGTAACTTTACGCAAAAATTATTGCTGTTATTTTTTGGTGTGAAAAATCATTTTGTGGTAGAATCAATGTAACGCACTCAAAACACTATGCTGATGGATGCATTGAATAGTACGGGGGTTGTGATTACTTGTATCCAAAAAGTTGGAACTTTGACCCCCAATATCTCCGTAACTAGAAGGTTCCCAGGTGTGGTGTAGAACAAAAATTATCGCAACGACGGGGAGAACAAGTGCCTTGTGGTTTCGTTAAGAGTCTTTATACAACATATATAGGGTGACTGGTAATTAGTGTACGATACTTAAACACGTGATTGGGCTCATGATAACAAACAACTTTTACTATGGTACCAACCCTGAAATCGGGAAAAAAAAAATCAGCTGTTCAGTACATTTATGTTCGCCTAATGTACTGAACAGCTGATTTTTTTTTCGCGTTTTCGGCTTTGGTCCCATAGTAAAAGTTGTTTGTTATCATGAGCACAATCACGTGTTTAAGTATCGTACACTAATTACCAGTCACCCTATATAATGATACTTAATTATATAAATATTTCGATAACTGTCCCACGGTTATAAACTATCTGCGTGCAAAAGTTCATCCAAATCCGTTCAGTAGTTTTTGCGTGAAAGAGTAACAAACATCCCTCCATTCATCCTCACAAACTTTCCAATTTATATTATTTATACGTACGTATACGTATAAATGTTTAGTTTTGACCAGTGGCACAGAATAGATACTAGTTCTAGCGTCCAGAAGTTGCAAACCTTTGATCTTGAAGAAAGCCGACATTTTAAATACCTAAACCGGGCGCGTAACCATGGAGTTTCTTGCCGGTTCTTCTCCATGGAATCGACCAACGCGAACCGTGCACCTTTTTCGACGTTTTATAAGTGCCCATCTAGGCCTATGTGAAATAAAATATTTTGATTTTGAATTATTTCATGCCTACACACGGAGTGACAAAGCCCTGCCAGTGGTAAACAGTTGCTATATTGCCCTGACTCATAATTTTATCCAACAACATTTCAAAAACATGCCTGACTGAAACTGAACGACTCATTGGTAAATAAAAACTGTCACCTACCTGTTCGGAAATGCGAAAATACACAATTTTCGTCAGACATGTTTTGCCGAGCTTACGTTATGCATGGTAACCGCCTAACGAATACACCAAAAGTCCGTTCAGATTTACGTGCAAGTTTTAACAACACTGTGATTTTTTCATGGTTTTTTGTCGAGTTTCTGCCAGGACTGAAACCTAGTTTGAAATTCTCCCTTTTTTATTTCATGTAATTCTCTTCGTGTCGAAAGCATGCGTATTCGAGGATTTAAACCGTTTTTGTTCGATGGCAGTTTATTTAGGCTTGACAGCATTTAGGTATGCAATGTATTGTTTGTTCCTGTAAAGTTTCTTTGTGTGTCCTTCCTATTAGTCTTTTATGTATCCAATCGTATCTTCCCCTTATTGGTTTTGATGTTACTACGTTTGTATCCTTTGCGTTTGCTCCTATTACTGTCTGCAGGGTAAACTAAAGTCGGGGTGCAGTAAGTCCCGATTATGTGGGGCATACTTCCGTCGCATGCATTTCACAATATTACGGTTTCACTTCGATAGATTACAATCTACCGAAAAATAATGCATTATATTGCAAGCAGTATGTTCAGTTGACAATATTTCGAGAGTTTACAATCTCGCTAGAGAGATCACAATCTAACGTGTTTGACAATTTTACGGCGAGATATACAACTGCCTCGACGATCTAGTGATCGCAAGCGCAACTGCTGTGCATGTCCTGGTTTCGATTCCCAGGTCGGGCAAAGTGTTATTAGGTTTTCCTTTAGGAATTTCACAGTAGCTGCCATAGAGTCTGAAATCGATGGCAGTAGGGTCGCCTCCATTACATGGGACTTAAACATAAGTGGTGAAATGTGGTTTAATATTTTAAACACCTCTGCCTAAGCCTTCGGGGATAACAGTCACGATGTTATGTTATGTAAGTTTGTACATTAATTCGGTCACATCATCACATGTATTGGTTTTCATGTGGCAACCAACCCACTGCGGTTTCTAATGATAGGTATTGTTCCAAAAACTCAATACAACTTCGAGAAACCCACGCTAGCACGAATAGCGCCAACGAGCCTATCCTTCGTCGGCCACAATAATAACAAACAGCTGTTACACGAGTTTTTGTCAGGCACCGGAATCTCGAATATGATATGCAAATGAAAAACAAAATTGAGCTCACAAAATATAGCACTGTATAATACCAAAACTCGACACACTGTGTATAATAGAAGCCGTTTAATGCAGTATTGGCATCTGCCGTATACATATGCCAGTCGGTTTGTTATTAAAGGTGTCAATAAAACCCGCTTGTATGGGTATCGAGGGGCAATAAATTCGTTTTCAGCAACGGAGAACTAAGAGTCCGGATTATTTCACACCATTTACTCTTTTCACCTACCGTCTTCATAATGCTGCCTCGATAAAAAGGATTTTTTTTCAGCAGTATTGAAGTTTCAGCTATCCCTTAATCGGGCTTAATCGAATTCAGGGTGTTTTTGTGAAATAAATGGTCGGAAAGTTTTTTCGTAACCAGCTGAATTTTATAGGAAGTTAATTATCCATTGTTAAATAAGAATTTTCCAATACACAAAGCACAAAGCTTCGATTGGAATATCTATTGGCGTTATTATTTTTGTATGATTTCATAACACTAATTTGTAAAAATCTAACTGTTCTATGTTTATCCTATATTGAAATTTCATTCTACTATTTGCTCTCATACATTTTCTGATATTTTATGGTAGCTTTGATAACTTTTGAATATTTGATATAGTTTTATTTTTGCGTCAGATTTTGGTAGTGAAATCGTTTTATTTTCACAAACAAAAGTAACCTGTAAAAATCAGTTCAGTTAAACATTTTCATCTGCAGTTTGTTTTTGAATTGGAATTTTGGAAAAACTCATTGTTGGTACAATATGATGTTGTGTTCTGGGTAAGTCCTTTCACTAAACTTTTATTTTTGATGTGCAAATGCATTCGGCGCTTCCGAGGCCGACCCAGAGAAAGGTGGCGAGACGATTTGGACGCGTACCGCGAGGGTTGGTCCGAGGTGGCACAGGAAGAGCACATTGGGGAAGGTCTTTGCCCAGCACTGGGACAGTACAGGCTAAAAAAAAAAGTATTTTACCAAGGATATTAATTTTGTATGTGCCTGTCTATGTATGTTTCAAAAAGGACAAGTAAGATATTTTCTTTTTATAACTGCTGTTTCCTAAAAATTGCACTTTTTTACACTTTTATACGGCCAAAATGTACATATAAATGTTGTCCTGAATCCGTGGTAAGCGTTTGTGCGTCGGTGTCGCTTCCACCACGTTTATATTATTTTATCCTTGTTTGAACGGCTTAAGACTGACAATTATTTGAGTAAGAACTAAATGTACTTGACTCCCCAGAGACTTCTTCCGTTTGCTTTCGCCACAGTTGTTGTCTCAAAGCACGTGTCGCCTGAACGTGCCGGTCGTGGCCAAGAAGTTAAAGGCCATAAGCAAATAAACCTTGTTTTTCCTGTAAGGAATGAAAAATAATCAAGTGATTGATTCCGTAATTAAAGTAGTTACCGTACGGCTCACCATCATCTGCTAGCGTTTTCCGAACTATGTTGTGGTTGGTTTCCAGTACTCCAGTACTTACCAAGGGGTAACGTATTACTCAGTATTAACTGGGTCAGATAGGCAATCTCTCCAAGTAAAATACGAGTACGCAATTCAGCTGCCTCCGGTATAAGCTCAGCGTAGGTAGGAAAAGACTACTGATGATTTTGCATAACATTTGTGATATTATGATTTCCACAAATTAACGCCTGAGTCAATAACGGTTAATAAAAGGAAGAATAATTAATAAAACACAGTAGCAATTAGGTCCTAAGAATTGCATGAAAACCTTAAGGCGCTTAGACGAGCTAAATTAGCAACTCTATTTGTGGTGGTTCAAACTTCGTTTGAAATGCTGTTAGAATAAAGTTCTAATCAGCTTGCACTACAAAGTGGTTGTTACGTCAGCCACTGCGGCCAAATAGCGCGAAATGAGGGGTTTCAATCGATTTACAAAAAAACTATTGATTGGATTAAAAAACTAGTATCATGCTAATATATTGCTTGTGAATTATTTGCCAAAAAATTAGAATGATCGCATGCATATTAGTATGTTTTTTATTGTTTGAAAGATATTTTTAGAGGTAAGTTCGTGATTTCTTTTTATCGGGCCAAATTAATTGTATTATGTTTTCAAAACAGTATCATGCTAGCATATATCCTGAGGAAAATCATATATTTTTTTGGTCTTGTTTATAGCAGTGAATCACATACTTTTAGTAATTATTAAACTCGCTTTTAGCTCATCTAAGCGCCTTAAAGTAGTTCTACCCACAAGGAGAAACAAGCATTGGTTGAATAGGAAACTATATGAATCCATAGGTAAATGACGAGTTCGATACTGTTAGCATTCACGCTCCAATCAAGCCGAGGGAGTAGGGTATCGTCGGAAAATTGGAGCTAACTGTAACTGGGAATACGAAACCAGTTACTTTTTTGCCTAGATCCATATCTACTGCTACGTTCTGCGTAATAAACTACTGTTCAGCAAGATACTATAATTAACTTAACTATTGTTTACTAGGATACTTTCTAGAAAAGCGTTCTGATTCGACAAGATGAGTACTGTGCACTGTTTTAGATTTTCACGGTTTCTTTTGTCGAAATATCGGGATGGGAGCTCATGGAAAATCGCGGATATTATCCCGGAAGTACTTTAAGTGAAGTACTGTTTATGTTTCAAACAAACAAGCAGTCAGTAACATTGATTTGAAAATGTTTTAAATGTTTGCATCATAAACATAAAATGAAATGTACAAAAGTAATTAAATGTGTTCAAAATATAAATGTTTCATGTGCGAACTGCCTCGTTGGTCGGTAAGCGCGACTGCTGAGCTTGAGGTCCTGAGTTCGATTCCCAGGTCGCGCAGTGTTATTGGGTTTTTCCATCAGAAATTTCTCCGTAGCAGCCACGGAGTCCGGATTTGAAGGCTGGGATGGGCTCACCCCTTAAATACATGGGACTTAAAAACTTTTACGACCCGAATGGCGTAGTGGTAGTGAGGTTGCCTTACGTTCTCAGGGTCCTGGGTTCGAATCCCGGTAGGAACAAATGTTTGTGTGATGAGCATGGACATTTGTTTCCGAGTCATGGATGTTTATAGGTAAGTATAATAAGTATGTATTTACAAAAAAAAAAGGTACATAATGTAGTATATCAACTATCTGGTGTCCACGACACAAGCCTTGCTTAGTGTGGCACTAGATGACGCTGTGTGTTAATGTCCAGCGATATTTATTTATTTATTATTTACCCCTTATTATTACATGGGACTTAACTGGCGAAATGTGGGTATAAAATTAGGTACCTACAACTCTGCCTCTCTCTTTGGTGATTACAGGCGTGATGTTTTGTGACATCTTCAAAAAGAAACAATAGAAACGTGCCTCGGAGCTAACTATCCAACAAACTAGCAAATGTTGTCCCACAGCCTCGCAAAGGCTTCACACTCCCTTTTCCAAACAACTTTGCCTTTTGCTCGAACCGGCCAGTCTGATTGCTCAAATACGAAAACAACATAGAACATTGTAATTACAGAAATAGTATTCTCAAGTTATTTAACAAACCTAGTAAGTGAGAACAGCGTTGATTGCGTGATCATTAAAAAAAAATACAACAAGTTATCGGAGACTAATGGTAAGCGTCCACTTGTCCGCATCGAACGCATCGGACGCTTCGCACTAAACGGAGCTACGCGGGGCGCTACGCGGGGCTTCGTCGACTACGCTTTTAGGCGAATATTAAGTGTTTGTGAGGTTAGGTTACATTAATCCGTTTTTCTCAGGAATAGTGCATTATCTTTTCATGAGAGTGGTACCATGAGGCAAGAGGGACCCCTCCTTCCCTCACCCCCTCCACACCGTGCGAGTTGAATTCCGTCGCACACACTTCACAATATTACGGTTTTACTTCGATAGATTGTAATCTACCGAAAAGTAATGCGTTATATTGTAAGCAGTGTTCGTTTGACAATCTTTCGAGAGTTTACAATCTCTCTAGTTATATTACAATCAAACGGTTTTTACAATGTTATGCTGATATAATATCGATCACGAAATTATTGCCTCGGTATTTATTCAATAGCAAGTAGGTACTCAACATAATATGGATAGACTCCTGCACTTGTTTTTTTTTCAGGTTTTGTTTTAATTTTATTTATTTATTTATTTATTCATGTGCACACAAAATACTTAAAAGGACAATATATTAACATAGAAGAGCACAAAGGTACTGCTTATTTCAAAAGAAATTACATATTCATATTTACATTTTTAAGCACTTTTTTATTATTTTAATTTCCAATTTGTTTTGCAGTCGAATATTTTTTTTTAGTTTTTTTGTCATACTGTTGTAATTGTTAATAATATTTATGTTCATAGAACGTTTAAAAGTTTTGTATCTACTGATTCTGACTAAATAATTATCAGTAGCTCACACCGCAGTTGCAGCAAATCCATTGCAATTTTGTTTTGTGGTTTTTAAAATAAATACCGAAACAATTTAATGAAATAAGGATGCATTGTTATTATAGTGTCACACCAAAGGGACAATTATGTCCCTACAATGCCATTACACTAGTCGATTGAACTAGAATTGTTATGAAACAATGCTAGTTAAGGCGAGGCAATGACGCAGTCCGCTATTTACGTGGCACAGAGCGATTGATAGGCGATGCGAACGGAATTCGTAATGTCTATTCAATCAATCAACTCATCCTGCCGCTGTCCAGTGCTACATAGGAACTTGGATTTCATGGAAGTAAGGACAAATCTATTCAGGTTAATGCAGGTTATTATTGGTCATTTGGGTACTAGTAATCGAAATGGGCGTAAGACCAACAGATTAGAAATTGGCCACAAATCGTAGCTTATAATTAGTACTTGCATGCCAATTGTATGGCGAAATGTAATAATAATAAATAAAATAATGCAAATCGAATGCATCACCCACGGTCGTCGATGATGAGACTATATCCCTAGGAAGTGCGGGGGTCGAGGCTTTTTAAATGCTAAGAACCTGCACAACCGTGAGGTATGCAGTCTCAGGGAATATTTTCTGGAAGCCGACGTGGGGATGCACCGAGATGTGGTCTCAGTGGACAAGGGCCTCAACCCGCTCTCCTTGGCTAACGAGAACTAGTGCAAGCCTAAAGTATTAGACACTAATGACCGCAGGGAAGAATGGCAAGGCAAGGAGCTTCACGGACGCTTTTACCCTACATGGCCCTGATGTAGACTTCTTAGAATCCCTATCCTGGCTACGCTTTGGTGACCTCTTCGGGGAAACCGAAGGTTTTGTTTGTTCAATAATGGACGAAGTTATGATGACGAATAACTACCGCAAATGCATTGTGAAGGACGGCACGGTTGACATATGTCGGGCATGCCACCGTCCGGGAGAGTCGATCCGACACATTATTTCTGGGTGTTCTAGTCTGGCTAACGGAGAGTACTTGCTTACACACAACCTTGTTGCCAGGATTACCCACCAGCATCTTGCTTTGAAGTACAACCTTGTGGAATCAGAAGTGCCATACTATAAGTATGCGCCCGACCCAGTTCTCGTTAGTGGTAATATCACGTTGTATTGGGATCGACCTATCACCATCGACAGGACTGTTGTTGCCAATAGGCCTGACATTGTGGTGATAGATCGATTAGAGCGTCGCACAATGATTGTTGATATAACGGTGCCGCATGACGAGAACCTCGTGAAAGCAGAGCAAGATAAAAAAAAAACAAATATCTAGATCTGGCTCGCGAGGTTGTCGACATGTGGGATGTGAGTACATCTGCAGTCATTGTGCCGATCGAGTCGTGTCGGCCAATGGCTTAATAGCCAAGAGCCTCGACCAACATCTTAGGAGGCTCTCGCTTGGCAGCTGATGGATCAAGGGCTTGATTCAGAAAGCAGTACTTCTCGACACGGCACGTATTGTTAGGAGGTTCCTCTCTCAAGAGCCCTGACCACCGGCAGCTCGGACCCTGTCCCCAGCGCTGGTGGGCTACTGTTTTGTTTATGTTTTTATGTGTTTTTTTTTTAAATTTAGTTTTATAAATAAATATTTAAAAATGTAATTAATATGTTTAGTAATGAATAAAGGAAATAAAATAATAATAAATAAATAAATAAATAAAATAAATAAATATCGCTGGACATTAACACACAGCGCCACCTAGTGCCACACTAAGCAAAGCTTGTGTCGTGGACACTAGATAGTTGATATACTACATATATACTTTTTTGTTTGTAAATACATACTTATTATACATATAAACATCCATGACTCGGAAACAAATGTCCGTGCTCATCACACAAACATTTGCTCCTACCGGGATTCGAACCCAGGACCCTAAGAACGTAAGGCAGTGTCACTACCACTACGCCAATCGGGTCGTCATGTGTCATTGCACTACATATTTATACCATGTTTTGAACTACATTTACAGCAAATAAATAATTTTGACTTTGCAACAAGTACAGTAAGAGACCAGAGATAGAACAGCCAATTGAAAATATTGTGAAAATGTTGCAATTTCCTGTAGATGAAGAAGTTTTATCGAAGATTTTATAAAATCTTACTGTCTGTGTAAAGTAGATCATTTTGAAAACGCTTCGCTGGTAAAGTCATTCGGTTTCATACATTAAAGTATGGTTAGGGCCATATTTGTGGGTCGTGTCGTGTCGTGGCGCGTTCTGTCGAAGGCTGACTGTTCGCCACCGATTGTGCGGTGTAGAAACATCTTTGGGACACAACATGCAAATATGTTTCAATACCGTGTGGGTCGCGGCGCGAGCTTGCCGATATTTTTATTTTTTATTTATTTATTATATATAATAATATTTATTATATTATTTCCAGTGGCTCTATTTTAGTTGTCCGGTGACTTCGGTACGTGTCGTTTTAGTAGGAAGTGAAGTCTTAATTATGAACTACTGTTTAAGATATAATATTTTAATTCTGTTGGTCGTATGCCCAGTTTCCATAGAAAATTGCCCGTTGTCCTTTTTCTTCAATTAGTCTAATTATTATCAACAATATGAAAAAAATATAAATGCTCAATTAAAAAAAAAATGTGTAGTCGCTGCCATGCAGCAGCAGCTTCTTTGTTAATGAAAAAGAGGGCATCAGCACTTTGGTGTTGACGGGTGATAATCTGTAAAAGACTTTATTTATGCAGCATACAAACTATTTCAGAGGAAATCCTGTATTGGTAAGTATATAAAATATTATTCAATCGCTAAACTCATTAAAATACAAAGAATAAAATGGAAATCATACTTCGAATGTCGATTTCAGGGCAAACTAGTTTGGCCTAGGCTAAACTAGTTCAGAATCGCTCGCTTTTGGTCGACTCAGCTTCAAACAGTTATTTTTTTACATTTCCCCTACAACCTCAGTACGTAGGTACTACCCATGCGTGTATGTACTCTTTTTAAGTGTTAAGCTCATAATGGACAATAATGGACTCAACGCTGTCCGAGTAAAAGAATAACAATCCATTTCCTCAATATGATTGTTTGTTTGAAGGGAATCTAGACGTCATTTATTTTGACAGATTAAGTGCCGGAATTGAAAACTTCTAGACATACGTCGGACACTTCTGGGCCGTCAGTTCCGTATCAAAATGGAGTGCTGGAAGGCTTATTTTTAATTACTACGTTAGTTGTTATCATGCAGATCATGTCAATATCATCGACTGCCTAGCCTTTTTACGACTATATTGGGGTCGGCTTCCAGTCCGAATGCAACTGAATACCAGTATTTTACATGGAGCGACTGCCTATCTGACCTCCACAACCCAGTTAGTACTGGGAAATACTGTACCCCTTGGTAAGACTGGTTGTCAGACTTTTAGACCACTGAGTACCCACCACTGAGGCCACCGAGGCCACCTGTAACGGCTGTCAAAGATCTGCAAATGACAGCTGGGACCAACTGCTTAACGTGCTTTCCGAGGCACGTCATGTCAATAGCAAGAGAAAATACATACAGAGTATTCAAGTACTCTGTGACCGTATTTGACCGTATGTTGCTGAAAATTATATCGTCAAATTCTAGGACCGACTATATGATTTATATCTGTCACCGTTTTTTGATTGTAAAATAACTAGAGAGATTGTAAACTCTCGAAATATTGTCAAACGAACATACTGCTTTAGAATAAAACGTTCAAATCATTTTTCGTGAAATGCATGCGATGGTAGTCAACTCACGCGGTGTGGAGGGAAGGAGGGTCCCCCTTGCCCAATGGTACCACTCTCATGAAAAGATAATGTACCATTCCTGAGAAATACCGATTAATGTAACCTAACCTTAAAACACTTTATATTCCCCTAAAAAGCGTAGTCGACGGAGCCCCGCTACGCGGCGCCCCTATTTCCGAGTGCAGGGTTTAAAGGAACCTAACTAACCTAACGTGGGGGTGCCCCAAGTCCCGATTATGGGGCAGAGATACTTCCGTATGTTCAGTTGACAATATTTCGAGATTTTACAACATCGCTAGAGAGATTACAATCTAACGTGTTTGACAATTTTACGGTGACATATCCATTGATTCCCAACACTCGAAAATACATAATTATACTGAATTCAAGACAAGAAATAAATATAAACTTTTAAATAACTTTAGATATAATTGTCCACCTTGTACTTTCAGCAAAAAAGGGGGACTGCCGAAAGAAGTGAAAACTAAGTAACCTATATGTGTTACGGGTTGTGCTCCGTGCACACCTAAGTTGTGCTACGCAGTAGCGGATCGGCTACGAGTGCTACAAAGCCTTAGGTGACGGTCACGCGAGTTTCATGATCTTGTTCACCCAAAAAGTACTCAAAGTGCCTAAAGAAGTTTACACTTAAAAAAAAACCTAAAATATTGACTAACAAAATGAACTGAAACTTTCTTAGAAGGAAAATAATACTGTTTGGGATACCAAACAGCATTATTTTCCTTCTTAGAAAGTTTTCAGCAGGTAATGTGCTAATGATGTGAGCAAATAGTGGTGCTGGCGCGAAGGTGGCAACCGTCGTCGGCAGTGTACCTGCGGCTTTGGGACGGCTCCCAAATACGTTGGTGCCAGTAATTGCGTAACTTTGTTACACCGCAGCTTCCTCTGCGAACATATGTGACGGTATTTGCAACCTGTTAGAGTATTATTAATAATATATGGGGTTAATTAATTGATTTTACGTAATAGATGGGTTTGGGCAAACGGTATGCGCCTACTCCTTTATTGTAATTGTTTTATGTTCAAATGCACGATTGTTCTTTTGGGTGCGTTCTGATAAGATGTTTTGTAGTGGACATAGCAAAGTTCCGCTCCTTGATGTATATCTATTGAGAAGATTCACTTTTAGAAAACCATGTGTAGCATAATCAGCCTATACAACGTTATTTTCTAGTCGATTTAATCCCTTTGGAGTCCCGAAAAAAAATCAGCTGCTTCATACATTATTGGTCGCGTAACTCGACAAAATGTAGGCAGCAGCTGATTTTTTTTCGAGATTTCATAGTCGGTCCCACGATCGTTTAAAACAACTAAAAATAACGTTATACAGGGTGTAAACCACCTCATCACAAAGCCGTTAACCAAGCATTCTGTACATCAAACTAAGTAACTTTACGCAAAAAATATTGCTGGGAAACAGCTTTTTTTTTGAGGTTATAAATCATGTTTTGTGGTAGAACTCAATGTCACGCACTTAAAACATTGTGCTGATGAATGGATTGAATAGTACGGGGGTCGTGGAGGTTTTGAAAGTTAAAATCTTACAAAAAAAAAACTTGTATTTAAAAAGAAAAACTTGTCAAAAGGTTGTAACTTTGACCCCTCATATCTCCGTAACTAGAAGGTTTCCAGGTATGGTGTAAAACAAAAAAATGATCGCAATGATGGGGAGAACAAGTGCTTTTGGGCTTCGTGAAGAGGTGTTTTACACCTTTTATACAGGTTCACGTTCCTCCATACCATAACCCTACGAATCCGCACGCATACTTTGTGCTCTTGTTGCAACTACAAAACGCTGAACGCCGCTGTCGTCGATCAACAGATCTTGTGTTGATCCATATTGTTCCCTCTGATGACCCACACGCATAATCTCTGAGAGAGCCTACGAGTCACAGGCCACCATAATTATGTGGACCCAGTTCGGGTTGGCGGATGACTTGTATACATCGGTCATTTTTAATATGACTTGCGAGCTGTCAGTCAATTTCAGCTTCTCTACTCTTACATTCATTCATAATATTCATAAACATACCTATGGTATTATTCGTCATAGTTAATATTATCATTAAAATAACACATCATGCATCGTAGCACTTCGTAGCAATTAGTACAAACATTATTATTATTCTCAGGAGAAAAGCTGAGTGCATTTCAACTGGTCAAACTTCGGACATGTTACAAACAGTCGTTATTAAAGTGCATACATTCAGTTTTAGATACCAACTGAACTAAATAGTTTTGATAATTTTACAACCACTCACATTTAAATTTAGTACAGGTTTGCTCGCGGCTTTGCCCGGGTGGGGTACGTAAATTAACCCATGTGAAAATACTGGTGGTATAGAAAGTATCCTATGTCCTAAACCAAGTCATAAGCGACGAATAGACCGACTGATTTACTTCCACATTTATAAAACTAGTATGAAAGTCATCATCATCTTTCTGCCCTTGCCTGTTATTTGGGGTCGACGCTGCATCACGTTTTTTGGGTTCGACGCTGCATCACGTTTTTTTTTCATTCTCCCCTGTCATAATATCACGCTATCATTTAGCTAGCCCCTTTTTCATTCAAACAACCCAACCATCTTTTCATTAATCTTCTTCTCCCACTCCACCCATGATCATTTATGCCAGCACTACAGCTGTCATATTTATTTTTAAATAGTTTCCATCATCATCACTAACAGCCATTCCCCATAAGCTAACCTATTCATCTGTGATTTTAACTTTACTCAGTTCTAGTGTTGATCTCCTAATAGGCTTGGCGTCGAAATAACGATCTAGATGTATCTTATATTTCAATCTAGATAGATTGACACCGAAAACAGATCAAAAATGTTCTAACAGACGTATAAGCAGGATCGAAGATAAGCTGCTTGAAGTTTTGTTATTGGGAAATCAGTAACCTATATGTAGTTGTAAATCTTGCACTTTATCTCGGATAGCTATTTACATTAAACTGGATTTATGTTCTGAACGTAAATCGTACACAGTAACTGTGGTACTTTTATTGCTTAAAAGATGTTCGGGTCTGCGTGATTCGGCACGAGCCGGGCGGCAAAACTGGATACTTAACAGAAAAACAGAAAACAGTGGAGGATCGTGGTCCTGGTTTCATATTTCGTAATACCGGGATGTCCTTCAACAAAGACTTCCACGAATCCACATTAGGATTACGCCCCACTCTCTGAAGCCTGTGTCCCAGCAAAGGACATAATTAGCCTGAGTTTTGCTGATTGAGAAAAATCGGGCCGAACGAAAATGAAAGCAATAATCTATTCTACACTAATGCAGCTTATGGTGAACAACAAAGCTTATTCTATCTATCTAAATAAATTATTTGGGGCTATTGGAAGCTTAGTGCTGGTCGGGCAGGTAATGGATTACCTCCTATAATCTGGGCAGAAACAAGACGGTGTTAGGTGTAATATTCTGAAAGCGTACCTATGGCTACCAGTCACGCTACATATGAATTAAACCCTGTTTGGTGACTACCGATATTTATATCGTTACATGCCGTGAGTGGCAGTGGGCAGGACACATTGCTCGCAGAATGGATGGCCGACAGGGCCGAAAGTTCTTTAATGTAAAAAAAAAAATTGTTCTTTAATTGTTCCTTAAAGTCGAAAAGTTCTTTAATGGCGCCCGCGAACCGGAACACGTTGCGATGGAAGACATCGGGTGTGTAATATATGGCATAATAATAATAATAAATCATTTATTTATAAAATATTTATTTCGAGCAACAAAACTCATAGTGTTAGTAACAATACACTAACAAACTATGTTAGTCATACACTCACAAACAAACAAAACAGAAAAACAGATTGTGACATCACTGATGCAAGGCGACAGGCGCAGCTGAAACCTTGCAGCAGTGGTTCACAATCGCACAATCAAGCCTGCTCGCTATCATAGACAAGATGCTGTTGGCGCTGCCCCGCACGCTTCGGACCAGGGATGCGCACCGCTTCCGTATCACTGTGTAGAAGCAATCTACGCGAGCTTCAGCAAACATCCCTGATGCGTTGCAGTACCGGGGCAACCCCATCAGCACCCTGAATGCGTTATTATATTGGACGCGAAGGGCGCTGTTTGATTTTTGAGTATAATGAATATAATGATCCCATAGACTGCAAGTGTAGAATGTCGTGCAGCAAGCACTAAATATAGTACGCTTGACCTCCTTAGAGGCACGCCTGAACCTGCAGGCAATCATGTTAGCTCTCATACACGGCGCCCTCCGCTCCCTATCAATATCCTCATCGTCGTTGAGGCCAGCGGTCAGTAGGTGACCCAGATCCTTAAATTGTTCTACCCTCACAAGGGGTATAACGCTCAATTTCACTGATGGTACTGCTTCTGGGTATTTACCCCTGGCCCCAAACAACAGGACAACACTCTTCTAAACATTGTATGCCAGACCATGCAGTCTGGCGAATTCGGTATGTAAAGTAAAAATTAACCTACGCTGATTCCAAAACCATTTGGAGATTTTAGGGTCTTATGCCTTATTTTTCTATTTTTAGCTTTCTATATCACAAGATTGTGTTTATTTTCACAATAATACTTGTAATCATTTGACTTTCATTTGACCTCTAAATGACGACATAACGTAGCCTGAATAGACTACTTCCTTCGTGCTTTTCAAGATAAATTAAAAAAAAAATACTTTTGTTTGTCATACCGTCAGTGTCAAATCAAAACTGTCAATGCTAGTGAAATAGATATAGCATGAACCTCGTATTTATAGGCTTTAATAAACATAAAAACAAAGCGATATTTTACAGGAGCAATGGTTATAGATAATACACTGACGTGACATTGATCTGACAGAAATGTCAAAGGCAAGACACCTCTATGTTTGCAGACCACAGAGATTGCATTCGATGCAATGAGAATATCATCTCATTCTCCCACACTATATTTATGTATTACAGCTCATAGTCTTCCAGACGTCGCGGCGGCCTTCTGCTCCGGGCAGATCTTCTAAGTTCCTCACGTGGAGGCGTTGGCTCAAGATCATCATTGGGAGGACGTGGCTCATAGCTAGTTGTAGCTTCTGGTTCTGGAGATGTGACTGATTCACTACTATCATCTTGGCTTTCGGAGTCCGCGTTTATTTCAGTCTGTATCGGGTCATCCGGTCGATCCAAAATAATTTCTCCTTGCCCGTCGACAGGCGCAAGGTGTCGATTCGAGACGGTGGTTTCTCTTCCATCTCTGAGTCTCACATAAGAGTAATCTGGATTCGCTTGAAGCAGCTCCACTTCTTCCACCACTGGCTGGTACTTATTAGTACGGTCAAAACGGCGCATGAGGACTTGCCCCGAATTGGTTAGCCATGTTGGAATACTGTGTCCATTCATCGATCTTCGCGGATGTGTGAACATGCGCTCATGTGGCGTGCAGTTAGTAGCTGTGCATAAGAGCGATCTAATCGAGTGGAGAGCCACATTAAGTACATGCTCCCAATTTTCTATAGGCATGTTGTGCGAACGCAGAGAGAGCTGTACTGTTCTCCATAGCGTGAAATTCAATTTCTCGACTTGGCCGTTGCCTTGAGGATTGTAGGCTGTAGTTCTGCTTGTCGCGATGCCACGCGAATGTAGAAACTCTCTCACTTCTGACGACAAGAACGATGTCCCCCGATCTGAGTGTATGTATGACGGGAATCCAAATATCATAAAAATGCTATTCAGGTGTTTTATTACTGTCTTGGCACTAATATCCGAACAGGGAAATGCGAAAGGAAATCTTGAGTACTCGTCTATTACCGTCAGGATGAAGCGATTATTCGTTTTTGATGGAATAGGACCCTTGAAGTCAATGCTAAGGCGTTCCATGGGTGAGGTAGCCTTTATCAGCTTAGGAAGTGGGTCAGGATTCTTGAAATACCTTGGCTTGATCTCAGCACATATACGGCAGTTTGCAGTCATCGCCCTTACTTCGTCGACAGTATAGGGTAGGTTCTTTATCTTTAACCAGTGGTACATGCGAGTAACGCCAGGGTGACACATAGTTTCATGTAGAAATAAGAGTCTGCTTTTTCGAGATTCGATGGAGGCACAAACCCTGGAAAGGGTATCAGCAACATGGTTCTCTTTTCCAGGTCTGTACACAATATCATATCTGTATGGTGCAAGTTCCAGTCGCCATCTCTGGATCTTCTCATTTTTAATTTTACTTGTATGTTTTGCATCAAACATGAAGGAAACCGATCGTTGGTCTGTGATGAGCTTGAACGGTCTGCCTATAAGAAAATGGCGCCATTTCTTCAGAGCTTCTACGATGGCATAGGCTTCTTTCTCTACCGCTGAGTGATTTCGCTCGCTCTGATTGAGGGTCCTTGAGTAAAAGGCGACGGGCCTCGAATCCTGCGATAATGTAGCGGCAATGGAATGCTCGGAAGCGTCAGTCTCGACAGTAAAGGGTACCTTATCGTTTATGGCGTGTACTGATGACTTTGCTATAACAGATTTCAGGTCCTCGAAACATTTCACTGCATCTGAGCTTAAGGGGAAACTTTTGGTATGCGCCATAGGATGGATTCTCTGTGAAAAACTAGGAATCCACTTCGAATAGTGTGCGAACATACCGAGAGTCCTTCGAAGAGAGGCTACGTCATTGGGTGGAGGCATATTTAGAAGCGGTTTTAGTCGCTCACTATCCGGCTTGATAACATGATTTTCAATTGTATAGCCAAGAATGTTTATAGTCGACTGTGTGAACTTGCTCTTTTCTTTGTTTAGGGTAAGGTTGTACTTCTCCGCAGCTTTGAGAAATAGTCTAAGATTTTTGTCGTGCTCTTCCTGTGTCTTTCCGCATACAGTAATATCATCAATGTAGGCAAAAGTACCGTTTAGGTTTTCAGTTCTGATGAGCCAGTCGACAGTTCTTTGAAAACTAGACACACCGTTGGTTACACCAAACGGAATTCTGCGAAACTGGTAAAGGTTACCACATGCCTCGAAAGCTGTGAAGGTTTTTTCGTCAGGCAGGATGGGCACTTGGTGGTATGCGCTCTGTAAGTCTATAGCGCTAAAAATCGCGTATTTAGCTACCTTTGTTATCATCTCTTCAATGTTGGGTAACGGGTAGGCATCCAGTTCTGTGTATTTGTTGATGGTTTGCGAGTAATCTATTACCATGCGCTTCTTGTGATTCGCATTTTTTGTGATTAAAACCTGCGCTCGCCAAGGCGAAAGACTTTCTTCTATGATTCCTTCTTTTAAAAGTTTCTCCACTTCTGCTTTTATAAAAGCATTATTCTCTATGCTGTGTTTCCTTGACTTCACAGCGATTGGTTTGCAGTCTGCCGTGACATTAGTAAATAGGGGTACAGCAGGGACAGAGGCTGCAGCTACACTGCATACTTTTAACGTATCTTTAGGTCCACCAAATTTGAATTCTAGAGTCGAGTGTGATTCTAAGACGTCATGGCCAATTATAACGTCGGCACATAAGTTTTTCACAATCAAGAGATTGACGTTGTTATAGATGTTGTCTCCGATCCTAACATTCTGGAGAGTCGAGCCGTTAACCTGTGACTTGTGAGATAAGGAAGCCATAGAAATAGTTTGGTCACAATGTCTCTTCTTGAGTTGACAGAGATTGGCGAAGTCCTCATTGACGAAGCTCAAGGAGCTCCCGGTGTCAATCAAGGCTTCTGCTCGAACACCCTTAATGAAAGCTGTCACCATTGCCTTGCGCAGTGAAGTCGGTGCCGCAGCAGATATTATACAACTGCAGTGGCCGCAGTCGTCTGTTGCCGTTGTTGAAGCAGCTGCCGGAGTCCTGCTACGACAGACTTTTCCATAGTGGCCCTTTCTATTACACTTTACGCATGTAGCATCTCGAGCAGGACAGTCCTTGCGAGGGTGTATAGCTGATGCTCCACAAAAAAAGCATTTTCGTTTGGGTACAGCAGCGGCAGTAGCAGCAGAAGTGTTAGAATCTCCGTTCCCAGCATTATCAACATTTGAAACCGAATAGACTTCTGCCATGGTGAAATGATGACTGTTCCGCTCTGCCATCTCCATCGATTGGGCTTTATTGTAAGATTGTTCTAATGTAAGTGTCAGATTCTCAAGAAGACGCTCACGGATTTTGTTTGACGAAATGCCCGCTATGAACGCACCTCGGATGCTGTCGTTCTTATTCGTTTCAGCGTCGACAGCAGTGAACTCGCAGTCCTTGGCTAGTTGCTTTAAGGCCTGGAGGTACGCATCGATCGATTCGTCCGCTTGCTGGCGTCTTGTTGCGAGCAAATGTCGAGCATGAATGACATTCTTTGCTTTCACGTAGAGTTTGTCCAGCGCGGCCAACATTGCGGTATAAGTTGTGCACTCACTTACAGTTGCGTACACCCTCGGAGTGATATGGTTTATAAGGAGTTGTAGCTTGGTTGAGTTCCACATAGCTTCCTTCTGAGCTGCGGCATCCGGTGAATCTTTAGCACTTGGACTATATCGCTGTGCAGTTAAGAAGTTTTCAAAAGTCATCTTCCAGTGCTGCCATTCCTTTGAATTGGAGTTCGATGTCGAGTCGGCATCAAACCTTTCCGGTCTTAGGTACTTGTCCATATTTATGTTTATTAAATTGAAATAGATATAGCATGAACCTCGTATTTATAGGCTTTAATAAACATAAAAACAAAGCGATATTTTACAGGAGCAATGGTTATAGATAATACACTGACGTGACATTGATCTGACAGAAATGTCAAAGGCAAGACACCTCTATGTTTGCAGACCACAGAGATTGCATTCGATGCAATGAGAATATCATCTCAGCTAGTTACTGTGTTATTTATTTGAATGCATCGCGCGCTGATAATTTCGCGTTCAAATGATCTTCGCAACAAAAAAGACGACGCCCAGGCTTGTATTCCATATTTACTTCCTTGCACCACTTCTTTTTTAGCGTTTCTTTCACATTTACAAACAATTTGTGTCGGCTATTTGTTGTGTGGTTTTACATGACGGTACGAAGCATTTAGCATAGTTGTCGATGACAGATTCATTGCACGGATACGCAGCACGGATAATGGATAGAAATTAAAATTTGCTAAAAATCGTAGGAAAAGAAACTCAAACAAAAAGTTCACATCACAGTCACGATCACAGCATTCACATTTCACAACAAAATAAAAACACGTATCTGTCAAGCGTCAACTGTCATCAATGTCAACTTTGAAGTTATTTAGTGTTTTTTGTATGTACTGAAAACGTGGCAAAGACTTAAAGCTATTCAGGCTATGAAATGACGTCATCACGAATAATACTTTAAAAAATAATAAAAAAGAAACTGTAGCTTGGAAAAAAAAAAGCTTAAAATTAGTTGCTTAAAATTAAATGTTTTACGAAATAAAAATATAAAAAAAATACCTGAAAAATACTTTACATACCGAATTGCTCGCAAGTGGCAACAAGTGTTCCTTATTCCACAGATTGACGCGCTCAGCAGCACCATGTCGTCGGCGTAGCTAATGTTATTACAACATACGCCATCAATATGACACCCGACACGCATGCTGCTAAGCGCGCCAATCAGATCATTCACGTATAAGTTGAAAAGTGTAGGGGAGCACAAACCCCCCTGCCTCACCCCGCACTCCAACCCATACGGCCTAGACAGGGCACCAGCCCATTTGACACTATTGACTTGGTTTCCACACCAGTATTTTAGAGTATTTGTCACCTCTGGGGGCAAATTTAGGTCTTCCATCTTCCTCCATAAAATACCGTAGGAAACCAAGTCAAAAGCCTTGCTCAAGTCAAGGAAACATGCGTAAACTGGAGTGTGGCGATCCGTGTAGTACTTCACAGTATGCTTCACACTCGATATAGCGCTGTCAGTGGATAATCCAGAACAGAAACCAAATTGGTTATCGCGAACACGTATATGACCGCTAAGTTGAGCGTTAAGCACACTGTCAAACACTTTCGACATGATTGTGGCAAGAGATATTGGCCTGTAATTATTCCTATCGCCCATGTCACCAGTCCTATTTTTGACGATAGGCACCATTGTTGTTTTAATCATGTCACTCGGCATATAAGCATGACCCAGACAAAGTAAAAAGCATTGCCAACATTCTTGGCAAATGCGGACCAGCAAATCGGATATTCTCAATGCTGAGACCGTCATGACCCGGAGATTTTCCTCGACGCATCGCGTTAATTCTGTTCAAGAGCATTTTAGCTGTTATTTTAAATTCTAGGTCTCTCCGCGGCTCAACATTGAGCGTCGACCTAGATGGGCCTAATGGTGATTGCACTCTAAAATGGTCTACAAAAAGGTCAGCTATTTGCTTAGCATCACTCACGCCATCAACGCAAACAGGGAGGCCAGGCTTGCCCTTCAGTCTATTCGTATGCTTCCAAAAAGATCGAAAATCGTTCTTCGAATGCTGTGAAGCTGGAATATCCATTTTAATTTGAGTCTCATGATCTTGACACCACTTCAACCTTGACTTAAATATCTTTCTAGCTTCACGCATTTCTTCAAAAATACGTCCCGACGTCGGCATACCATTATTTAGCCAGCATCAAAATTTACTCCTAGCCGCTCACATGCATGTTCCAGCCCACGACTGTTCCTCGCTTTCTAGGACTTCCCCCGTAAGTTACTGTCTCGGTAGCCGACTCGCACAGCGCACTAACCATTCTGCCATACATTGCATCTATTATACGAAAGTGGCGAGGGTCATTACAAGTTTGACCACTACATTAAAGTCATCCGGGAAGTCAATAAGTCGCAACTTCTCATGACATTTTACGCTATAAGCACGAATCTGTTCTTGACTTCTTTCTCCCCAGATCACCCTATTCACTTCAGTGTTAACATTTGGTTGCTGAACCTGAACAAAACTAAGATATCACTGCACGTAATAACAGCAAGAATATTTTCACTTGTAATAACGTTCACATCATATAATTTTTATACGCTATAAAAACAAATAACCTGACTTCATTTAATCTAATGTTAAATGTTATATAAAATTATTTTGATCTAATAACATTTAGTATAACATTAATTTAAAATAATTTTCAATTTGTCTAATGCTCTTTTTATATAACGTTCAGTTGATCTAACTTTAATTTGACCTAATTTTCATATTTGATCTATTTCAGCCAAAACTCTGTAATGAATAAGTAAATATCGGGAAACTTCATACTATTATAACCTCATCTAACCCAGATGATTCATCAACAATAGAGAGGGTCGGAGGGGAACACGAAAGTAGCAGGCGTTTATATTCTAATCAGTTTTTGCCAAAATTTAGAACACTTTAAAGTTAGTTTTAAAATTATATTAAACGTTACTATAGATTTAAAATAATATACTAACTTAATACTATATTAAGTGAATATTAGTTCAAATGTGCATTATAGATAATGTTTATTAAACCATATGAAATTAGGTAAACTGAAATTATATCAATAATTAATTATATCATTTCATCGTTACACAAAAAAAGTATGTGACATGAAATTAGGTCATGTGATCGATAGAACTTTTGTTATTATATCAAATGGTCCGCACCCGAAGACATCGCACTATAGGTGAACCTATGACCTGGGGGTCTAAAATGGCCGCTTTAGCAGAATCATCTTATCAATCACGTCAACATTTTTAATTCTTAAAATGGACTCTAAGGTTATCACCATAAAGTCCTTTTTAAGAATTTTCAATTTTAACAGGATTTATGTTGTGATTCTGCTAAAGCGGCCATTTTAGACCCCCTGGTGAAGGTAGCGGGAATCCGCTGGATTCTTGTCGCATAGAACCGGTTATATGGCGAACTGGCGACACTTTGGGGAGGTCAATGTCCAGCAATGGAAGTCTTTCGGCTGATACGATGATGATGATAGTAGGTAATTATTGGATATTATCAATGTGATATTTTTCTTTATTACAGTAATGTGTAACATGGCGTCTGAGTTAACATACCTAATTAATAAGCCATACAGTAAAGAGATATTTTTACATTAATTAACTTGTTGAAGTTTGATTCGATTTTTGTGTTTACTGTGTGTCTCTTGTTACACACTCACTCAAAAATATCTTTAAGTAAATAAACAATTCAACATTAAAATTTTTAATCTAAAGTTCAGAGGCTAATAATATTACGATCTTAGTGCTTGTATATGTTACCGGCCAAACCCGATTTCAGGACAAACTAGTTTAGCCTAGGCTAAACTGAAACTTGAGCTCGCATCCTAGTCGAGGGAGAACTGGGCCTCGATTCTGCTATTACGACAGTGTCATAATAGGCGATCATTGAAGTCGCAATGATCAAGTTCTGTCAAGTTTTGACAAGTTTGGTAATCTACTAATATAATGGCGTCATTATGACTTCTCAATGAACAACCACTGACACTCCATTGAAAGAAATGTCATAGAATATTAATCTCGTACATGAAATCTGGCATGAATAAATGTTCGCATTTAGTAGTAGATTTCGAAAATCATTTGTACTAATGCTTTTATAATAATGGCAATACGAAAATGCCATTAAAACACAAATTTATTACGAGACCATCGACGGACCAATGATCGACCATTGTGAATTAAGCAGATTACGAACTTTAAGCAAAATGGCAATGGGATGAGAATGGAATCGTGTTGGAGTGACGAATTTATTAAAATAGAGCAGAATTAGGCCCCTGGTCGACGGAGCCCGCTTCGCGGGGCTCCTACTTCTGAATGGTTTAAGTATAAAAAAATAACCACGAAGGTATGGCGGGGTCTATTCGCACGCTTCGGTCGCTCATTCAACCTCGCCATACCCTTCTAACCTAATCTATCCGTGTCGGGGTGCCCCAAGTCGGTCTAGTTTAGCCTAGGCAAAACTAGTTTGTCCTGAAATCGGGTTCGGCCGGTAACATATATTCTCAAAAAGTTCTTTACACAACATTAGAATGTACCTATTGCTACAACGACTTCTTCACTCATACATGGTTGTCTTAAATTACACAAAGAAAAGAAACAAAATAAAAATAATAATAAAAGTTTATTCCTCAGACATTTTGTACTTTGATACCTATTTTTATTCTCTCGACGTAATTGGAAGAGAAGGAACAAATTATTGGAGTCAGTCTTCAAATTTCTTCATTTACTTTTGTAATAGGATAATAAGTATTGTCTTTCGAATAAATAATTGTAATGGATTTTCGGTTATTTGTTTCCTTTGTCTTGTCATGGGACATCGAGAATTTACAATGCTTGGGAAATCTGTGTTTGCGGGATTGGAGATAATTTGTACTACATACAACTTCAGATGCTACCATGTATTTTAATCAACTTCACAAAAAGGAAGTTATCAGTTCGACAAATGTGTAAATGTGAATCTGACAATATTTATTTATTTATTTATTAAAAGGAGATAGCAACACAGAGCCAATTACAGGTTCCCACGAGTAGACACAGAGATGATAGTAGAAAACTTAGATCACTAAATAGCAAGCACGATAATAATACAAATTAAGGGAATTAAAAATTACATACATACATGTAGTAATATTGTCAGATTTACTTACACATTTGTTGTATATTTTAGTCAATATCAGCTTAACATTTGTGCAAAATTTCATAAGTGTATGTATGTTTGTCCCCGCATATTTCTAAAACAATAAGTTGAATTGTTATTAAATTGTTTTAGTTGGACTCGGAATAATTGTTATTTCTTCTTCATCTATGTGAATGATGTTCTAATAACTTCTAGTTACAACTAAAAAGGGTAAAATAAAACGTTTTTGCAAAAAAATAACCGACCACCAAACCAAACTAAAAAAGGTGGGCATTAACTTTATTTTCGGAAGTCGGTGGCAAACAAGTCAATGAAAGTCAATCAAACAAGGAGAACATTTACGGTACACACAAAGTTTGGCCCAAAAACAGTACCGGCCAATGAAAAGCCATGAAACTCAGGCCGACAATGAATGATCTCCTTTATTTAGAATCTGTTTGGTTTTAGGCCGACAATGAATGATCTCCTTTATTTAGAATCTACGCCGCTTTTCTTCTCTATTGATGATGTTGTACCAAAACGGGTTTTAATTAAGATAAGTAAAAGCTATGAAACTCAAAACACTTATACCAGAAAATGTTCTTTTCAATAATATTGTCTTCTAAATATAGATAATAATAATAATAATAATAATATTCCACAACTATCACACAACGCCATCTAGTCCCAAGCTAAGCAGAGCTTGTGTTATGGGTACTAGACAACTGATAAACATACTTATATATTTCTAAATACATACATATTATAGATAAATTACACCCAGACACAGAACTAATGCTGTACACGTTTACAAATAAGGCTTACTTGGGCCTTAGTTGTAGTTGTGTGGGAAGCTTGTGGGAAGTAAAGGATTGGTTGGCAACAAAAGTGGGTTAACCTTTAAGAGACCATTCCCATCCCAATAGAAGTAGTTAAATACACACGTCAAAAGTGTCTAGGGATCAACATATATTTTTGCAATAACTTTTCTCCTGATTGATATTAATTAAAATTTTCTTTAAGGATTCATCAAATAAAGTGTTTTCGTTTGTCACAGTAACGATAAACCAAGTCACCTTTGCATTAATAAAGAAATTTGCCATTTTCCTAATAAAGGGATTTTTGACATTTGAACCACTAACATTAAAGTTCGAAAAAAAGACTGAAATAACAGTTTTCTTTAAAATTTTATTGGGTAACTTAAACAATTAATAATCCGTGTTTCTACCGCGAACACTAACAACACAAGAACATCGGTTTGGCATACTCAAAATGAGTTCATCCAAATCACGCTGTGGAATGGCCGCCCATGTTCGTTGCAACAACAAAAAAAGGTCTTCTTGCGACTGGATACCCTCCATATTCGGCAGAGCTCTTCTCTGTAGCATATCCCATGCATGCTCAATCGGGTTCAAGTCTGGCGACTGAGCAGGCCAGGGCAGGACATTGATGTTAGCTGCGGCGAGAGTCTGTCTTACAACTCTTGCGGTGTGCGGTCGTGCATTATCATGCATTAACTGAAATAAGGGACCGATTTGCACTTGTAGAGGAACGATGACGTCTGATACAATCGTCTCAGCATAAATTTGAGCGTTGAGGTTGCCTCTGATCCAAATCAACTCAGTTCTTCCGCCGATCCAAATACCCGCCCATACCATGATGGTTCCACCACTATAAGGATGGACTTCCTGGCAGGATTTTAATCGCTGTTGGCGTCCAGGGGTTCTCCAGTGTCGTATACGTCTTGTATCCGGTCTCATACCAAAACGAGACTCATCAGAAAAGCACACGAAACGCCATTGTTCTTCTGCCCAATTTCTGTGTTCAAGAGCCCATTGATATCGAATCCTACGATTGTGCATTGCTATAGGTGGTACCCGTAGCGGTCTTCGGGAATGAAGGTTCACTTCATGCAAGCGGTTTATGACGGTTTGGTCGCTAATTAAGTTCCCTGAAGAGTGATGAAGCCTCACGGCTAACATCATGGCGGTTATTGTTGGAGCTCTTCGAGTTAAGATTTGAATGTATCGGTCTTGTCTCCGTGTGGTGCAGCGATACCGACCTCCATGGCGCTCAGCCACGGTACCAGTGCTTCGGTAATGTGTCCAAAGTCGACTGATAACACTCTGACTTGTATTCAGAGCTAAAGCCACAGTACGTTGCCGGGAACCAGCTTCTATCATTCCCACGGCTCTGAGCATTTCTTCCCTGCTTAAATGACGTCGCCGCTCCATAATAACGTTGGTTTTAATCAGTAGTAGGGAAACAGTAGCACTAATAATGTCTTCAATGCGTTTTATGTTTTTATAGGGAAAATATTGACAGCTGATTTTCATCTTTTACTCGAATTTGATTGACAGTTCCTGTTTCAAATTATGAAATGCACCAAAAAGGATCCATATAAATTTATAAAATCATAATTACAAAGCCACATCTCAATCTCAAGAAATCCGCATAAAAATGCTTGATCCCTAGACACTTTTGTTGTGTGTACTTAATGTAGTTTCTTTTTATGGTGATCGAAACAGGTTACTTTTAACAAAAGAAATGTGATATAATGACCTCTGTACCTTTAAGTTTTTTTTTTGTAAAATTCACTTCAAATTAATGATATTGGGTAGAATTGAAATGTTAAGGGGCCGGCGGAGGATGCGTTTTTAATACAAACGTAATACCAAAATAATATGAAAATCAAACATATTCTTAGGGTAGTGTGTATTTATTTCGATTGGATTACAGAATATCTATGTTCCCAAATATATTTTTTGAGAGGACAATGATACAAAGACGAGATATGAGGAATTTAAAATTTCTATAGAAAACTTATTTTTCTTATAACTCTTGTTATAATCAGTGTCCAATCAAAATATATATTTGGGAACCTAGATATTCTGTAATTCAATCGAAATAAATACACACTACCTTAGGAATATGTTTAATTTACAAATCATTTTGGTATTACGTTTGTATGAAATACGCATGCTCCGCAGGCGTCTTAAGAATCACAATTGTAGTATTCAATATATTTTTTTACACGCCATAGAATGTGGCATGTGGTACATGTCAGAACCATTTTTTTTTTACGTTGCTCTTTATTCACGTTATATTTATTGTATGTTTCCTTCTTCCTTGTCGAGCCACCAACTTGTCCCACCAGTGGGACATTGAGAAATTGTTTTCATCGTCGTAACACTGAATGATTGTTGCTCTACAAGTAATAAAAAAATTCTAAAGACATATTTCAAATACCTATGTATAAAAACAACAAAATTGTAAGTTCTACATCAACAAAATCATAACTTCTATGTCGCAAAGATAACTTATTTATAAAAAAATACCGATATCTAGGTACCGTAAAATGGGGGAATAGGGATCCAGGGGTGAATGGAAACAAAACTTTGAAAGGGATTTCATCGCTGAACTTATATGGTATATTGCCAATAAGGTACCTTTATAATTAAGTATAATTTAGTTAACACAATAGAGTACTTGTTGGTACCATATCATGTGAATTCAACTTTAAAATCCATTCCAAAGTTTTGTTTCCATTCACCCCTGGATCCCTTTTCCCCCCATTTTACCGGTACTAATTGGGTGGTTTACTAATAATGTCTACACACGTTTGAGCAAATAAATGTATCATATCTTAACTTATTGAGAAATAATTTTCTCACTTTGTTTTCCCGTACCAGTTATTGTAGCTAAGTAATTCAATTACAACCCTTACGCACAATACGACTATACTGCGACGATAATGTTTCCCTCCAGTACATACAATACTATGATAATCATTCAGGTATGCATCTTAAACACCGGTTAAGCAAACCAAATGCTTTGTTACGCAACGTATCAGCTCTTGATCAGGCCGGCCTCAACTACAAACGCACCGCCGACACCCAAGCCACAACACTCCACTGTACGAGGCTTGTACCCAATTTGAGGTTTTAAATTAGCATATCTTAACTGCACGGAGTTACACAACACATTGCTAATGATGAACATGTTGTTCTACACGAGAATTAGTCCTTGCGAAAATACATCTGGTTAGTCAAAGTCTATGTTGTTTGTGTAATCACGAATTTGAACGCACTTGGTGCAGGCAGATAATAGACAGTACCACAGTTACAGTACATAGTTCTCCTTATACATCAGCTATCCATCTGCTAAAAAGTCTCGTCAAAATCGGTCCAGCCGTTTCGGAGACTAACTGGAACAAACGGACGTGATGTATTTTTTTTTTTGTAAGGACTGTATTAAATAATACACTCCCTTAAGCATTTAGTAAAAATCTGTTATATAAAATTAATCATGAATTTGAACGCACTTAATAAGCTCCACGTTGGTGCAGGCAAAGAATAGAGAACTAACCTCTATACAAACTGTGACGTTCGTAACAAAATGAGCTCCTGGCTCCCAGGTATTCCAACTCTTTCCGGACAGGCACAAGTAACACTGCAAACAAAAATGGAGAATCGCACTTTTCGGACACAAACTAAAAGTAATAAGAGGATTCGTTGAATACACGCGAACTTTACAAAAATTTCAATATGTTGAATAGAAAACGGCAATTTGTTATAAGTGGCGCTGTGTAAAGTTGTGCAGTTTATGTGAAAAGTTGTAGACACGATGTGGAACTCTAGTGCCTTGCAAACTTGGGGACAAGTGCTGGCGACGTGACGTTCTCCCATTTAGTGTCTTGAAATCTTACCTAGACAAATATACTTCACGCTCCGCAGAAACAGGATTTCCTTGTTTATAATATGAACAGCATTCGTTATTATGTTAAAATGTATAAGTTTTGTTGTTCTGCATCTTCTTAAGTTTATACGAATGCGGTATAAAATGGTAGTTTCAAAGTACGCTTTGAAGTTGTACGACATTACTTTGAAATAATCACTTTGCGGATTATTTATTCACTTATTGTTTACATTTTATAAATAGAACGTTTTGTGATACATAAAACGACCGCTTATTACTTAAAACTTTATTGTCTAGTTTTGTGAATGAATCGAACTGAAACCGCTGTTTTCCTTCCTTTCCATCCTTTTGTGGTTATAAACCCCTTCCGAATGAAAGGAAAGGGGACGATTAAAGAAACAATGTCAGCGGTATCTGGTAAACGGAAAACTTTTTGACATTTATAAGCGGTTAGGAAGACGAAATCAATCTATAATAAACAGGACCCTTTTCCCTTAAAACAAGACTTAATTTTGTAATTTCATAACTGAAGAAACCGACTGACTGTATTTCTTATTGGTGAAGTTCTTCAGAATGGTCAAGTGTGTAGTACCCGCAACCAGCGTGTAGTGTGTATGAACAGACGAATGAACGTGGATAAGGCAACAGGAGTATGTAAGGATCGTAGCAGGTAGTTCTGTTCTTTCTGACAACCCCATGGAGAAAAGGCGTAAAATTAAATTTAAAATTTAAAAACCCCCGACACAGTTCCTGAGTACCAGTTATCACTCCACTTTCCTCATTTCATGTCGTTAGTTAGTATTCCTCAATCCCTTTCAATATATTACATATTGTACTAGTAACCTTTCATTTGATATCCATATTGAAGAAGTTGTGAAGAAAATTGTAATTCGCCATTTTATGGTGGCGACCATCTTGGATTTTAAATTTATCATTGTGGCACTTTGCCCTTTCATTTGGTGCCCAATTTGAGGTAGTTGTTGAATAAATATGTAATCCGCCATCTTGTGGCGGCGGCAGCCATCTTGGACTGATTTTTATCAAACACGCCAATTCGTGTGCGTCACATAAAAGAGATTGAAACCGCTGTTTGTATGATTTAGTTGTTTATCACCGACTTCTGAAGCCAAAGTTATTTTTCAATTTTGTGTGTGAAGTCGGTTTTATGTTTTGCACAATAGTTTTTTATTTTTCACTTTTTAGTGGTTCATATGTGCTTACCCTTTCACAGCGTACCGGCGTGATTTTTTGTTAAGTAAACAATAGACAGACATGAGATTTCAGCAATCCTAGAACATACATTTGCTATCATTTATTGAGGAGTTCTGTTGCCTATCTCTGAAGTTCAGATCAGATCAGATCTGTACCAAATTAAAACGGGATCTCTTGGAGAAAGTACTCTTCCTAAAACTACCCAAATCGCTTCTTGTGTGCCTATAAAATTTTAAGAGTTCTCTTTATTTTTCCAGGAACATTGAATTGAGAACCTCCTCCTTTTTGAAGTCGGTTAATAACGTCGTTATGGTAGCTGACTCAAATATCCAGGTAGCCTATAAAAGATTTGGCCGAGTATCGTAAATTTGCTCCTAAGAATTGAAGAGTTCCGTTAGTTTGTCATGGATCCCATAATCAGAACCTAACCAAACACTCATCAAACTACTCTTGAAGTACACCCTTACCAAAAAAAAAAAAACAGTACATGTCAGGGTAATAATCTTATCCCCAATAAATGGACCTTAACACACCTAACTGTCGAAATCTGGGAGTATTGCGTATTGAGTCGGGGGTACATCTGCGTACCCCCTCAGAGCATACAGGCGTGATGTTCTGTCATGATGTTGTATAAACAGTAAACATCCAAGCGATTGCAGCAATCACTGCAGATTTGCCGTCTAATTTTGAAGAGTTCCATTAATACCTCCGAAGATCAGCATCAGATCTTAATCAAATTAAAATGAAACCACACTAAAGCACCAGCTTTCAAATAAAAAAGAATCATCAACATCGGTTCATGCAGTCGAAAGTTTTGAGGTAACTAACCATTGAGCTATATATCTATGTAACTAACATAAAAGAAATACATATTCCCCGTTTTTGCAACAATTTTCATTTATGCTCCGCTTCTTTTAGTTGTAGCGTGATTTTATATAGCTTATAACCTTCCTTGATAAATGGACTGTATAACACAAAAAGATTATTTCAATTTCAATCAGTAGTTCCTGAGATTACCGCGTTCAAACAAACAAACAAACTCTTCAGCTTTATAATATTAGTATAGATAGCTTACAACTCTTCCGACTTATTCACCTTTCAAACAAAAGAAATAAAATCAAAATCGCTACATCTGTTTGAGAGCCACGATGCCACAGACAGACACACACAGGCACGTCAAACTTATAACACTCCGTCGTTTTTGCGTCGGGTGTTAAAAATTGCCTTATAAAAACATTTCTACAGCATTTTCATCACCAATAGTGGAACTACATATTAACAACATGTTACTTTGTATCGCAACGGATTTCGGACATGATTTTACGTTCGAGGGTCTGTCAAAAACATTGACGGTATCGAAGCCAGCTGAAAGCCAAATTAGTCAAGGGAAAACTGAAATTTGCGTATTGGAAAATTCTCCGTCGCACACAAAAATAGAGAAAATATGAACAAAATTCAACGTGACGTTGGTTCTGTTTAGCCGAGCACAGGCTTCTTCTCGTATAGGGGATATATAGGTAATTTACTATTTCTAGAACCGTTCAATTGACAAAAAAATAAATGTGCCTAAAGGTAAGAGCTTTTTATTTATAAACTAGCGGTTACCCGTGACCTTAGTCCGCGCGAAATTATTATGAAAACATTAGTTGCATCAGATTTTGTTAACAATTTTATAAGTTTTAATTATTTACACCGAACCCTTTGTTTCTCTGATCTGCTTTCTAAAATAAAAAAAAAACTTCAGTTATTCCTTATAATCGGTCCAGCCGTTTCGGAAAGTAGCCGGAAGAAACAGACACACAGACAAAAGTGAAAAAAAAACAGTTTTTTTATAACTAGGTACCGTATTATGCTTTCATATGCATTCAGTGAAAAGCTGTTATTTTGAAATTACAAACAGACACTGCACTCTTATTTATTTTTTTGTATAAAAGATTAAACGTTTAACGAACAATCAATAGTCCTTTTAGAAACCAAGCTCACTTAGCCCGACGATCACCCACAAAGGGAATAACTACACAAACCAAGTAAAACACGCTAGCAATACGCTTGAAGTTAAAACCACATATCTACTGTTGTTTCAATTAGTATCTTCCGCCTTCGCTTCCATTGGTTTTGCTTTGCAGAATGAACGTTTCAGTATCTACCACATGTTGGGGTTACTGAACCGGCGCTACTCTTTGTTTACGTTACGTTCTCGATAGCGTAAATCTCACTGGCAAGGTAAGAAGTGTTACTCAACCACATAAAAGGAAAGTAGAAAAGTTTGCGTTGCCGTGTTGTATATTTAAAGGGACGTTGGTACTTCGTTTCCGTTCCTCAAGTCGTGTTTACGCCAGCACATCACTACTACAATCTGTCTAATTTCTTTAATAGATTTTCAACTTTATCGCCAAAGATTTACGTTCAAGGTTGTTGGGATTTGACAGTTTAGGATAGTTGATGTGTTTGCTGCTGTACTACGGAGGTACCAATGGTAGGGCATCAGTTCCAAAAATAATTAGACACGTTTGAGATACTCGCCTCAATACAGGAAAACATTTATGAGTGTACGCGATGTGTAAACGTAAAGCGTATACCTTTAATGACTGTTTATATTTAGATATTTGTTATTTGAGAACTGAACGGTTTTCGGATCGCTCTAGACTGGGTTCGGTGTTTGATTAGTACATATAGATTCTGATATTGGGCTTTGTTGATACAGTTAGTTTTAGTTGTTTTCTTATGCCATACGTTTGACTGATTTTATCGAGTGTGGGGCAGTAGCAGTACATCCAATGAGAATAGAAATTGGGTTTTAAAAACCCTTTTCTTTTTTAGGGTTCCGTAGCCAAATGGCAAAAAACGGAACCCTTATAGTTTCGCCATGTCTGTCTGTCTGTCTGTCCGCGGATAATCTCAGTGACCGTTAGCACCAGAAAGCTGAAATTTGGTACCAATATGTATATCAATCATGCCGACAAAGTGCAAAAATAAAAATTTAAAAAAACATTTTTATTAGGGTACCTCCCCCAGACGTAAAGTGGGGAGCGATTTTTTTTTTAATTTTGACCCTGACGTGTGATATATTGTTGGATAGGTATTTAAAAATGAATAGGGGTTTTCTAAAATCATTTTTTGATAATATTAATATTTTAGGAAATAATCGCTCCGAAAGTCAAAAACAATGTGTCCCCCCCCCCTCTAACTTTTGAACCATAAGTTTAAAAAATATGAAAAAAATCACAGAAGTAGACCTTTATATGAACTTTCTAGGAAAATTATTTTCAACTTGATGAGTTGAATAGTTTTTGAGTTATATAGCACTTTTTCAAAAAAACGCAAATGATAACTTTGTTTTTCATACAAATACTATGAAAAACAAAGTTATTTTTGCTGACGAAAAATGTTGGTATTTTTAATGGTCTGGGAAGCTACGGAACCCTACAGTGAGCGTGGCCCGACACGCTCTTGGCCGGTTTTTGAGAGGAACGGATTACCTAAACGGGCCTTGCGCTGTTACCAAATCTTCTATTCTATTAGACAAACGTAAAAAATCTTAAAAATTGTGAAAACAAAAGTTATCACCGATCTTCAAAATGAAGAATATAGGCGATAACTTTTGTTTTATCGTATCGATTGGCAACAACTAGAGAATGCCATAAATTTAAAACCACAATTTTTATGATTCTTTAGAACAGTGCTAATGAATGTGTTAAGAATCTTTTCACTACCTACCTCACTATTAATAGGGAAATAATATAACCACACCCCATGGTTTTACACCTTCTAAAATGTCAGCACAATAGGCTATTTTCCACCATCAATTAATTAAATCTATTAAGTCTGTCAGTTAGAGTAGGTATTAGAAAAGAATGACCACGTATTTTTGGTTTTTGTAAATCAATGAATATTGATGAAGATAATACGCATCAAAACTCAGGAGTGGGGGCTCGTGACGTCAGAACGCACTAAAAATTATACCTTGGCATGAAGTAGGTATTGAGAATTTTAAAAGCATCGTATCTTCGTCAATTTTGGTTTACCTACGTTACAAAAGAAGAAATACGGGTCACCTATTTTATATAACTGACGGACTAATTAGTTTTTGTTTTTGTCACCTACCTACTCTATTCAGGATTTGGGCTGATCTGAGAATCGAAAGTCGCCAAAGTACACGAATTAAGAATCATTCAGGTAGGGAATTATTGAAAAATGTGTATAATTACAGTTACATTTAGACCCGTCATTCACGTAACGACGTTATTCAAGAGTATTTAGCAGTTAAAAATCAAATCAAGTAGCCAACATACATAATACATTACATTTTTAAAGTAAAATTACTTAAGCCACTAAAACACAAGCTCGTGGACATGTGTAATCTTCCCGTCTTAACCTACGGTGCCAAACTTGGTCTTTGACTAACATCCAGAAGTCCAAACTCAAGGTTTGCAAAGGAGCAATGGAACACAGTAAACCAGGTGTTAAAATGATGGACCGTGTTCGAAACAATACTCTCCAAAACAAATATAAGTAGCTGACGTGGCTCTCAAAAAGGCTGCTCAACTGAAATGGGACTGGGTAGGACATGTCTGCCCGGTGTCGGAAAAACTTTGGACCAAAATAACGCAAAACTAGTGCCGTGAGACTGAAAGGTGGGGTCGCGACAGGCCACGAAGGAGTTGGTGGGATGAACTTGATAAATTCCGGCTGTACGGGATGCGCTGGTTCGTGACAAGTCTAAGGAGGCAAAGGCCCAGAAGTGAAACAGCAATAGGATTTCTCATTTCAGTAATGATCCAACCAATCACAAATGAATAATTAAATATTCGCGTCATTTATGAACCGCGATTTTCATACTATGTTGACACATTCTAGTTACCCATTTGTGAATTAAGTTTGTACTAAGTAACTATACGAGTCTTAGATCACCTGGTGCTTATGTACAAATAATTAACCCTTTGAACACAAGTTACATTAAATTAAAAAATTATAAACCCCCGACAAATAAGTTCACTATTTTTACGGTACGGTATTTTTTTTTTAATATAGTGTACATTATTCTACTAGTCAAGCCCTTTCATTTGATACACATATTGATGATGATGATGATTGAGGGAGTTATGAAAAAAAATGTAAATCACCATTTTGTTGTATCTTGGATTTGAAATTTATTATAGCGTGTAGTATTGTTACGAGCTGGGTATGAGATAAATTAATTACTACCGATTAAACAACACAATAACTTTATTAATCACAAAACAATTTAAACTTAATCACAAGTACACTACAATACACTAATATTCGCTTAGATATCGCACTTCAAGTTTACTTCGATTCGCTTAGTTGTGTAGCCAAAACAAGACTGACTGTCGCGGCCCTGAGCGGTCTATTTATACTCGCCAACAGATACACCAGAATAACCACGAATATTCTAGAGGGTCATAAAAAACAGTAGGTAAGTAGCTAGGTAGGTAATAAAAGTAGTAGGTAATTATTATTACTAGCTACTTGTACAACACAAACAAATATGAACCGTATGCCCTAGGCGTACGGTCGAAATTCTAATGTCTTTTTAAAAAGAGGTCGCGAGTTTGTACCTACTTAACTTTAAAACTAATAATAACAGAAAGCTCTCGAAATTCCAACGTACACATACTGTAATCACGTGCTTTCTCGAATGTTCTAGTAGGTCCGATGTATAACAGTATTTTACCAGTCAAGCCCTTTCATTTGATACTCATTTTGAGGGAGTTGTTGAATAAATATGTAATACGCCATTTTGTGGCAGCGGCTATCTTGGACTGATTTTTATCAAACATAGCTCTAGAACACTACCGACTAATTCACCTTTCAAACAAAAAAAAAAACAAAATCAAAATCCGATTTTGAATTTTTAGCTACGATGCCACAGACAGACACACACACACATACACACAGACGTCAAACTTATAACACCTCGTCGTTTTTGCGTCGGGGATTAAAAACAGACAGCTTGCGTTTGGTTTATACAGTAGGTATATCAAAATTTATTGATTTGACCACAGATGTTTATTTATTCACGAAGAGATATCATCGTGTTGGAAATCACGTACATTTACCGGTATCTATATTAGCTGGTTTGTTGCTTTTAGAATTTAAAGATATATTAACAGGTAATAACTATAATCGCCTTAAAATTAAACCGTTACTGTTTACTGCTTTTATAATACGAGTTAAATGTAGAGTATTAAATAGACATAAGTTTTCACTATATTTTATAAAACAATGTCCTCCACCGCGTCTGTCCGTTTTCGATGAACTCAAAAACTACTAGGTACACCGATTTTCATGCTGTTTTCACCAATGGAAAGAGTGGTTCTCGAGGAAGGTTTTAATATATAATTTTTACGCGAGCGAAGTCGCAGGCATCAGGTAGTAAAATATAAATGTAGATACTTTAAATAAATGATGGTCTTTTAGCAGCTGCTAGATTTTGTGGCTTATTTAAACAGACCTCTCTTAAATTCCTTTTATGAAAACTTCTGCAATTACAAGAAAGTTTTATTACCCCGGTTTGATTCACATTTATATTCCTACCATTTTTGTCCCAAAATGGCTTGTAATCGTAAAACATCGAGTACTAGCAACTGTAAAAACTCAGCAGAAATAAGTGAGCAAATAAGATATAAAAGTGTCCTCATAGGTACACATCTAATCTGACTCCTTACGAATACATAAAAACGATAAAATGTGTGAACGTTATGACAAAATTCAAATTTATCGCTCTCGCATTACATATTCGGAAAAAGAATGGTAATGTCTTCATATTATGATAATAATTCTTATAAATAAGGCTACATTTTTATATAAGATGGATGGATGGAAAGTTATACGGTTCCGGGTATAAAAAAAAAACAATATGTCGTCTTGTGTGTTTTGCTTTCTGGTTTTTGTATCCGTTTCCTGTATCTTACTTAGCGAAATCTGTTAAGGCGCTTAGACGAGCTAAATTAGCAACTCTATTTGTGGTGGTTCAAACTTCGTTTGAAATGCTGTTAGAATAAAGTTTTAATCAGCTTGCACTACAAAGTGGTTGTTACGTCAGCCACTCCGGGCCAAATAGCGCGAAATGAGTGGTTTCGATCGATTTACGAAAAAACTATTGATTTGATTAAAAAACTAAAGCAGTATCATGCTAATATATTGCTTGTAGAATTATTTGCCAAAAAATCAGAATGATCGCATGCATATTAGTATGTTTTTTATTGTTTGAAAGATATTTTTGGAGGTAAGTTCGTGATTTCTTTTTATCCAGCCAAATTAATTGTATTATGTTTTCAAAACAGTATCATGCTAGCATATATCCTGAAGAATATCATATATTTTACTGGTCTTGTTTATAGCAGTGAATCATATACTTTTAGTAATTATAAAACTCGCGTTTAGCTCGTGTAATCGCCTTAATATTGCCTTTGACGATAAAAGTTAACAGATATTCAGTTTCACAACATAAGATCACACTCCATTTCATTCAAAAGAATATTAATATTTCAGGCATTATCTCTTTTCACATCCATCAGTATCAACCACACGCCATTACAGCCTTCAAACTTATCCATTTAAAAATCAAAGTGTTCAAATAAACTCAGGTAACTGCTAGCAACTACGGGGCGCTGAATAAAACATCACTCGATGAATAATGACCGACTGCATTATGTATTACCTGTGGTATGTTTTGACAGAAAGGAGATAGAAGCAGAAGATCCGTAGAAGAACGAAGGTTGGCGGCCGATTTTGACAACGTCATCACTATTATTAGCCCATCTCTGCACAAGCGTTTCGCGATAGTAATATTTTGGCACCGGTAAAGAAGAAAGAAAGAAAAAGCATTTATTCGCCTGCCAGGACAAAGCACACAAAAACAAAATGGTCTAATAACATTATTTAAAAGTAAACATAAAGAGAAAACTTGAAAAATAATTTAAAAAAAAAGAAACTAAATGAGGGCGCGATACTTTTTTTGAATTAAGCACTGCATCTGTGTCCGTCAAAGTCAATATCAAAAAGGGAGGGAGTTTGTTTGAAAGAAAAGAAAGAAAGAAAGAAACATATTTATTTGGCTTATGCCGCAAGTGCACACAACAAAAAAAATAGGAATATAATAAAATTAAAATTAAAAATAAGATACAAAATTAAAAACTTAACATTATAAGGTAACTAAAGAAACATAAACTGTACAGAAAACAAAAGAGGTAATATTGTGTGTCTCACGGGTGCGCCAAAAAGGCCCAGTTCAGCAAACTGCCGAGCAGCTAGTGCCCGACGCTGGTTTTCAACTGGACCTGATGTAGGTGATTTCACGGACATAAAACAGTTTTGTGGTGTGAGTGTACAAATTAAATTTGTGTAAGTATGTGTGAAAAGATACTTAAATAAAATAATTGTGTGTAGAATATAAATATATAACTTAAAACAGATAAACTACTTAAGAATAAAACGAAAACGAAAAGTGCAAGACAAAGCAAACAGCCTAAAGTAACTAAATAAATGAGACGGACGTATTAGACATTAGACGCATAATATTATGACATCAATCCGTGCACTTTGTCGCTCAATATGCTGCAAGCAGCCGAGCGCGATGGAGTGATAATGTAATAGAAATAACAAAATGAGAAGTGAACGGAAAAGTTTGCAAATGCGCTGGCTATTGTGTGGGTATTTAGATAAGTACGGCAAAAACATTGTGTTTAAAATCCGCTTTTAATACTATTGTGCAGTCGACAAATATATTTTTACCGTGAACAAGCTAATAAGATACAGGTATGAGAGTTTGTACATCATATAATTGAGACATTAAGTGCGACCATGTCCAACTTCCGTTGCGATTCTATCAGATACTGCCGTAGACGTCTTCTGAATGTGTGAATGGTGCTGATAATTCTAATTGGTGGTGGCAGGTTATTCCATATTTTGGAAGCCGCATAGCGAAAACTACCCCTGAAGGCTGCTGTATTATGAGACTGGGTCGAAAGTTGTTGCGAGCATTGCCTTCTCCCACATTCACGTCTACTAGTTAACCAACTTAGCTTATTGTACAAATAGTCTGGTTTTTTATATTTAACCACACCGAACAGGAGGCAAGCCATGTGTAGTAATTGGTAGTAGTTTGGTAATTGGTTGGGTTGGCTTTTTGTTTGTTTGAGGTTGATTGATAGGTTTAAAAAGCGTAATACGTTCGTCGTTTGCATTTGGTAATGTTCGGGATTCCGGGTGCCAAAACGTAACTGCCGCGAGACGCTCATTTCTCCGCTGTCTCGATACCAATGCTAATTGCTTCTATTCTGTCAAGAAATAAGGATCAATAGGTAATTTGTATGGCATGCAAAAAAGAAAATTTCAACAGTAGAATCTTTTACAGCTCAGGTTAGTCAATATAGCCGTAAATAAACTGTTAGAAGACTATAACAGTAACTGGACATGGCCCGATGAATTGCCAATCTTAAGTGGCAGTGGACACCATGCATATTACTTGAAGATGAGAGGTTTTTGAGTGCGTAACGGAAGGTGAAGTGTGGATAAACTTCCCATAAAGTGGACTTGGTAAAAAAGTACTTATGGTAGCTAAACGTACCCACGACACAGGAGAATAAAGAAAACAAATCCCAGACAGATTTGCGAGAGACCTATCTTCACTTGCCCAGCAATGGACATTTTTTTGTAAAAAGATGACAGACGAAAATCTGTCGGTAAGTCTTGTGTGTGCTGTGCATTCTGGATCGTCGTCGTATAGAGTTCACCTTCTGTAGTTATCTATTTTGTGACATTGAGGAGTTCTACGTGCTAATGGGCGATTACGAACGTTTACACACAAATTAATTTTAACGGCGATGCAACTGATAGTGGTGATGGATTGCTTGCAACGACTGTCAGATGTTTTATTGCTGTTTACTTTTGAGAGATTATTTACATGTTCTCTTATTTTCGTGCACACGCCAGTCATCTTGTTATTAGTTTCTTTCTGATAAAGTAATTAAAAATCTCGTGTTGATGGTCTTTTGCAATATTGTATCATTCAAAAGAGTTAGAACACGTTTGATAGCAGTTTCAATAAATTTTGTCAAAGTTTTGATTTAGTCCTTTTGTTACAGAGTGACTTTAGTGTGAGTATAAATTAACTTACCTACTTAGAATTTCTTGCACGAAAATGTGATTGACATATTTTTACATAACATCCTGCCTGAAATCCTCTACGGGTGAGGCATAGGTGTACCTGAGAGTACCTCCCCACATTTCTTCAGTTATGTATGCCATCAACCGGGCAAACTACAGAGAAATTTGGAATGAAAATTCTATAAACTTTTTTCCTGACCCTGGAATCGAAACCAAGGCCCAACGAGGCAGTCATGTGGCGCGTTGTTCTTGTATCCAATTTCATTAATGATCCAACCAACCACCAGAACCAGAACCAGTGGTGAACCAGTGGTGAACCAGAACCAGTGGTGAACCAGTGGTGAACCAGAACCAGTGGTGAACCAGTGGTGAACCAGTGGTGAACCAGTGGTGAACCAGTGGTGAACCAGTGGTGATCAATGCTCGTGCCTTCTCAGTATGAGAAGAGGCCTTTGCCCAGCAGTAGGACAGTAATAGGCTGGTATTATTATTTATTAATGACCGTATCTAATCCAAATCTTGGTTAGACTCTAGCTAGACGAGCTAGACTCTAGACGAGTGTCCACCTTTGTATTTAATACAAGTTATTTGTAATTTTAATAAACTTGTAGACAATTTTGAAAACTTTCAGAATCAAAGGTATAATGACCTCGTACAACCTTCTCAAATGCCAAATCTACACTCAGAACATTTAAGTACTTTGTTAATGTTCATAGTAAAACTTTTCTATTATATTTTGTTCTATTATTGTTCTACAATGTTTGTTTGTTGTACAAAGCCATTAAGCTTAGCGAATGAGAGCATTGTATACATTTTAAGCAGGTATTTAATTATTGTAACTTGGATTACATTTTGTTTAATGTCTCTGTTTTTCATTTTGAAAAGCTACGATTTAAATCAGTAAAACTTTGGTCTCTCACTATAAATTTGGAGACGGTCTGAATGATGGATGTATATATAATTTTATATTGTATTGTATATCGTGGCGTCATAACAACAAGAGGATACGAGCATACGAGAACAGAACAAAACTTGGTGTTAGTGATTACACTAATCAAAACAAGAAAACAAAACATGCGGTCTCATCGCAATATTTTCAATGAGAGATAGGGTGCGTTATCATCGCAATATTTGCGCATCCCATTTAAAAAATGGGTCATAGTCATTCATCGTTAAGCTAGAAAAATAATTAAATTTATGTAGAGTTAACTTTAGATGACTATTAAATTAGTGGGTAATACCATACGGGGGCCTTTTCCCAAGTATATTGGGGTCGGCTTTCAGTCTAACCGGATGCATTTAAATATCAGTATTTTACATGGAGCGACTGCATGTTTGACCTCCATATCCACAACCCAGTTAGTGCTAAGACTGGAAGACTGTTTGTCAGAGTTTCGGGCCACTGACTATCTGTAACGACTGACAAAGAGCGATAATTGACAGCCAGGATTAACGGCTCAACGTGCTTTTCGAGGCATGGAGGAAACTCGGTATGTAATATCACTGATAGCAATATTTTTCAAAAAAAAATATTGGGTGAAGTGACCAATTTAATTTCACCAAAAGGGGGAACTGTTACTGATACTCTGTGTCTTCCCACTGCTGGGCAAAGACCTCTCCCCGTGGCTTCCAGTTGTTTCTATCTAGGGCTTAATAATATATTGACCACTGGTTGTTGGTTTTTTGTAGCTCCTTCCGCCATCTTCTACGAGATCTGTCGGGGTTGACCTCGTAGAAGATGGCGGAAAGCCTTCTGGCGGTGTCAGGGCTCCAGAAATTGACTATTTTGGCCCACAGCTCATTGGGGATGCGGCAGAAGGGGGGGATCTAGTTCCCTTTATTTAGTTTATTTCCTTGAAAATGTGCTTCGATCCCCACCAATATTCTGTCAGGTGTGAACCGTACCTAATATTTGTATGTAAACACGCCGAGCGCTCAAACTTTTGATGACTTGGTATTGTCACAAACAATGAACGGATACACATCAGATTTGTCAAAGTGAAGGATTTGTTATATACAGGGTGATAAGTTTAACGAGTTAATGTTATTTCTGAAGTGAATCCACGCAACGCTTTGTTTATAACAAGCGGCGTTACATACACAAACTGTGTGTGAAACTTGGGCTTAGCATGTTTGTGTGAAGACGTTGCCTTAGTTTATAAGTAACTCATTAATATGTAGGTTTACCTGTTTGCTTTTACTACGGTAAGAATGTTATCAGTACGTTGTTGAAAATATATTACCAGCCATCCATTTTCCATGTCCCATCCATTTTGTATGGGTGTCAATTCACAATTTAATTATAACGGGCAATAATGCAGTGGTTTTATTTTATCTTTTAAAGTTGGTAATTTCTTAGAGTGTCTGAAAAAAGTTTGTAGGTAGGTATAGTCGAGGACTTTAATTGATGAGCCACTTTTGTCACTATTCGTATTTTAGCCGTGTAATGCAAATCGGGGCAAGTCGGTAATATTCGTACTCGTGAATGTATAAACGTGCAAAATTGAAAAGTAGTGAAAGTGGCTTATCAATTAAAGTCCTCGACTCTACCTACAGAAGGCAACTTCGATTAAGTACTTGGTATTGGTTCACTGAACCCGTGACGTTCACAATTATTAAAGCTCCTGAAAATGTTGTAAACACTTCGCACGCTTCTTGATTCTTCTTTGTTTACAGAGTTATTAGATAAGAATTGTAGTGACAGCATGACAAGCATGAAAAAGCATCCATGTGCCATATAAGGCGCGGGAAAAATACAAGAGGCGTCGGGCGGTGGTGTGGGGCGGTCGCAGCGCGGTCGTGGCGCCATTTCTTTGATATTTCATACAAAATGTATAGAAGAGGTGTGGTGTGAAACATACTGAGACGGCGTGGCGCGGACGTGGCGAGTACCTGGCGTGGGTGCCGGTTCCTCGCCCTCGGCGCACCCACAGTTAGCAGTGGCATGCAGAGGGGGAGAACAAGACGGCGAAAATGCGTGACAATATAGACTTTAAAGAAGGGAATGCGCCCACGCCGCGCACGCCATCATCTCGCCCGCACCGCGACTGCGCCCGACGCCTCTCTCCCGCGCCTAAATAATTGAACTGCGCTCAGTGTGATAATATGCTGTGCATGAGATTCTGGATTCGACTCCCCGGCCGGGCAAAGTGTTATTGGGTTTTTCCGCATCAGTAATTTCGTAGTAACAGCAACGGAGTCGGTATTGGACTGGAATATTACTGGCGAAATGTGGGTATACGAATAGATACAACATCGCCATGCCCTTCGGGAATTACAGGCTCAAAATAATCTAATAAGTAATAATAATAATAAAATAAATATCGCTGGACATTACACACAGCGCCATCTAGTGCCACACTAAGCAAGGCTTGTGTCGTGGTCACCAGATATTTGATATACTACATATATACTTTTTGTTTGTAAATACATACTTATTATAAATATAAACATCCATGACTCGGAAACAAATGTCCATGTTCATCACACAAACATTTGCTCCTACCGGGATTCGAACCCGGGACCCTAAGAACGTAAGGCAGCCTCACTGCCGCTGCGCCATTCGGGTCGTCAAAACATATTGTTACGAGCTGGGTATGAGATAAATTAATAACTACCGATTAAACAACACAATAACTTTATTTATCACAAAACAATTTAAACTTAATCACAAGTACACTACAATACACTACTGTTCACTATTCACTTAGATATCGCTCTTCAAGTTCACTTCGATTTGCTTTGCTGTGTAGCCAAAACAAGACTGACTGTCGCGGCCCTGAGCGGTCTATTTATACTCGCCAACACACACCAGAATAACCAAGAATATTCTAGAGGGTCATAAAAAACAGTACCTAGGTAAGTATAGCTACTTACCTAGGTACTGTTTTTTATGACCAATTATGTAGGTAATAAAAGTAGTAGGTATAAGCTACGTGTACAAAACAAACAAATATGAACCGTATGACCTAGGCGTACGGTCGAAATTCTAATGTCTTTTTATAAATAGGTCGCGAATTTGTACCTACCTAACTTTAAAAGTAATAATAATAGAAATGTCTCGAAATTCCAACGTACACATACTGTAATCACGTGCTTTCTCGAATGTTCTAGTAGGTCCGATGTAACAATATAATATAATACTTATTAATCTTTTTCAAAAGAATTAAGTACGTATAAAATTTATAGATTATTCTGAAACTAAAGAGACTTAATTCAACAATCGCTATTATCTGTGCTTTTTGATGTTTCAAAACTTATTATGTTTTAAGCGTAGTTCCACTTCTATTCCATACTTTCACAATAACAGTTTTTTGCTTCTTATGGCCATCGTTTATCTACAAAGAACCGGCAAATGACTGTGATTGTTAAATTTATTTCAGCTAACTTCTTTTCATGGGTCGACTTGGAAAGTGTCCAATATTTTTTTTTACGTAATAAGATTGTTGCCAATTGGAATAGCTGAGAACATGTGGTTGAGAATTTGGGAAATCTAAGCTGTTTTAATGAGTGTTGCAAGTACAAATTGCATTAATATAATGATAGGTCATCATCGTACACACGATAATCTTTACGCATTATGGCTATTACTGAAAATATTGCTCAATTTAAGTGTTAACGTTCACACATTTTACGTGATTTCACCCTTTTGAATTTATTTCAAACACTTTCGAGGCCATTATTAAACAGTACTCTTTTAATCACTTTAGTCATTCATCAGTCATAACTAGTGACAAACTTTTAAAACTACGATAGACTCACCCACACAAGTTCAACGACCCCAAATACTAAAACAAACGAACCTTGTAAGTCAAACTACTGGGAATACTATGTATTCATGTACCCAGTTTTACTAGACAATGGCCGTCGGAATAATCTTGTAATTTACACGACTAGACGGTAGTCAAGATAGAGGTCAGACTAAATAAACATGGAATCAACTGAGCTAACAGGCTTAAGTTGAAACGATATACTATCGGGTTATTTAACCTACTAAATGACGGAACTGTGGAGGAGCTATATATAATAACAGCCTATTCAGGTTAAGTCGTGCTTGCCTAGGTTGGTCTGTGGATGGGGGACCACCCATTACTTACCAAGTTTTCTCCGTGCCTCGGAAAGCACGTTAAGCAGTTGGCCCCGGCTGTCATTTGTAGATTTTTGACGATCGTTACAGATAGTCAGTGGCATAAAAATACTGAAAACGATTCTTACAAAACGGTATCATGTAACCCAGTACTAACTGGGTTGCGGAGGTCAGATAGGCAGTCGCTTAGACTGGTAGCCGACCCCAATATAGTTGGAAAACTGCTAGGCAGATGGTGCATTCTGGAACACGATTGTCATACGAGAAAGTATTATATAAGTTCCTATTCAGACAATGCGAAATTGAATTCTCTCGATATCATTCATAAGAAATCGTTGACTAATGATCCATTCTATTGCATTGAAATAGGGCGTATACTAATCATAAAGACTGAAATAATGATGTAGGTAAGCTCCTGTTCTAAAATCCTCCTGAATTTGTTTCCAAATAGGTTCATCTGGAATTGGATTTGTGCCCAATAAAGGCAAAAGGTTCGGTTCTTATCACATACAACGTAAAAGGCTATTAAAGTTGTTCCGTATACGTCTGCACAACCCTTTGGGTATCAACGACTGGGCTAGGTATATCGATGTTTTAGCATATCGATAAATTATGCCTTTTATTGCTTGCAAGCTGCAGGTCGGGTACGTTACGTTACGTATGCACTAAATCCAATACGTTACGATTGCATGTCGCTTCATACGGTGCCAATTCACTCCGTGTCGGGTCCGCTTGGGACTCTGTATCGTAAATAAAATAGTGGCATTCTACACACACATAGATCTTTCCCGGATAACCAGAAACCCGAAAACAACTCCAATCCAAAATATGCATAGAATATTAAATTAACGTTGTTTCTTAGAAGAGAGACGAGAAACATGAAACTAAATTGCTGCGGTTGTCCCACAAGCGTTGTCAATTTGGAAACTATTTCAATTGGCAAACTTGATTAGTCAAACAATTGTGTATTACCAATATTAATATCGCGTCGGTCGTATCTTATGAAGCTTGTATATATATGCAGAATTAGGCTCACAGCTGCGTCCGCTTGCATATTATTGGCTTGTAGCCGACTCGGCGCGTGTTCGCTGGCTCTTTGGAAATAAGCCGATTTGCCCCGAGACGATTCCATTAAAACATTTCGCATCAATAATGCGGTACCTTTAGTTAACGAATAGAACCGAGTGCTGGAATCGATATCGAAGCAGAACCGTTTTTATTACGGTGAGCTATTTTGAATGTGGGGGTGGTGCTCTGTGGATCCCTACAAGAAATACCTTGGTATGCAATTTGCTACAAGTAGGTACTGGGGTACTTACGTTAGGGATCGATTTAAGTTTCTTGGTAAGTAATTATGTGGTTATATCTAGTAGATCGTGTGTGTTATTAAATTCAATAAAGGCATTAAATTCGTTTCATTGAAATGATTTCAAAATGTTCCAATAAGTGCAAACAATTTAAAATTTGTAGATTTTTATTTCCTGTGACGAAGATATTGTATTAGTAATATAATTCCATCGTTTTAATGACAAAGTTGTTTTGCTTATGCGTTTTTTCAGTGTATATAATCTAGGTAATTAACTACTATAAATGAGCGAATCATTAGTAACATTTGCAAATTCGCACAGCCTAATCTATTTAGTTTGTTCCGTGTTTGTGTTTACAATAAATTCCATTAATCCAGTGTGTTTGTTTTGTTAAGAGCAAATAATTCAAAATCAGATGATCACAAATCAATAGGCTTTCAGTATAAAATATTGTTATCTCTATTGCATATTTTAGCAATTGATCGCTTTTTTACGGTAGAAGATGCGATTATACGATGTCAATTTACTGCAATCTTGCCCGTTTTTATGGCTTTCTGAGATAAAAATTTACGACTTTACGAGCATTTTTCTTGATATTCAAGGATGATCTGGCATCAAAAAAGTATTTGTAGTATTTTTTTTTGTAGAAAAAGTATTTCAACGTGTTTTTGACGTCGTTTAAGAGCAAAATCGTACATTGGGACGTATCGAGTGATTTCTGGCAAGTAGAGAATAAAATAAGAAAAAAAACGAACATTATTCAAAGACCCGTCCCAAATTAATCTCCGTCAACGTTTCCGAAACCGTGAAAGAACGAAACAATTTAACATAAGCGAAGCCCGGGACGGGTGCATGTCAAAACGCAATATACCTAATAAAATCAGCATTCGGGGATCGATGTGTAAGTACTTAGCGTGACATGGCCGCTGCCCGTGGCAGTTTTGCTCAGACAGCCTTTTCAAAAGATGAGAAATAGTTATTTTCTCGTTGTGGACTCCCCACGACGATTAATCATCCTTACTCAGCGGGCGGCACGGATTGACCTATGTACACTTACGCCACTTCAGACTTTCGCCTTTGTTCCTTCACTGCACTATTGTCTAAGAACCTCATTTTAACACCCTCTTATAATAGAAACATTTATTAAAGAGGGAAACTGTTGTGAAACTTTGTCACATGAAACAAAATAAGAAGCAGCTTTATTTTTGTTGGGATTGTAGAAGAACAGAATTTGATTTGTATTGGTTTGTTACTTTCGACGATTGGTTTGCTATGTTGTCATAGGTTTAAAGGAAGACAGAAAAACCTTCGTAAAACTTTCTTATTCCTAAAATATGTGGGACGCCCAAAGATTAAATGACATTTTATTCAACAGGTTAGTAGAAAAGGTCTTCCTAAGCAGTGGTTTTATTAATGCCTGCACATTTCTCAAGTGCCGTGAATCCTTGAATCCCAGACGCGAAACGTATAAACTGGAATCCACTCAGAAAACTATTTCCTCGTAAAAACAAACAGGACACCTCATTCTTTCTATTTGCTAAAACTTTCCTGTGGCACATGTTTAAAACTAAATTAATATTTGCTTTTGAATGTGACTTCACTTGCGTAGGTTTCAATTTTATAATATCACGCTGATATAATTTATTCTTAAAGTGTACTACTATAATATTTAAGGGCCTTGCAGCCTAACAGAATGTATAATATCCCTACACAACAGGAGGTAAACATTTTTCGCAATCCCGAAGGCCTCGTGAACGAAACCGGGGCAAAGGCTAGTATATAAATATTTTGGTAGGTTCGTTAGGTAGGTATAATCTTCGAGCATATTGCGACATGTTCGTTAAATCTTTTAAAATGGTTTCTCTTTGTCCAATAGAGATTCTTTTCTGCGAAACGTTAATCTTTTTGCTTTTTCCGGAAATATTATTGGAAATCTAGAGACCGGAGCTTTGTGACAAAGGTACTCGTAATTCTTATTGTTAATGTTTTCACTTTATGTGACTTGTTTAATTTTAGGATTTGATTTGAAGATGTACAGGAACCCTTGGATTATTTCTTTCAATTATTTCCTGAGTTTATTGTGAAGTTAGTTATTATGCAACTTAGTCTAAATATTTTGCTTTTTAAGATGCTCTTCCAAAAGTTACTTAGTACAATGGTTAACCGCAGCGGTTTAACTGATTTCTATCAAGTTAGTGACTACATAAAGTTACATGGAAACCATCAGTGTCATTGCGGTATGTCGTGTGGTTTCCAAGCAATGTTTGCAGTCATCTTTTGAAGACCACCTTTAAACATCTTTTACTACTTTTGAAGCTATGTATTTTTTTTTTGTTGTTATTCAAAACTTTAAAGATTTATAATTATCAAATATTACTGGCGGTAAAAATCCCTGAATTTGTCTTGTAAAATCTCTAAAACGATAACAACGCTAGACGTTCCGCCATCCTCTACGCTCAGCACGTTTTACTACTGCAACGTGGATGCATCGAGCGACCGTCCACTTCTATTAAATATCTCAGATTACGACCAAGACGATATTCTTATTACGGTCCATTCTTTCTTTGAGAGTTTGAGGATATTTCCTGCACAGATTTTTCGGTGGCTTAAGTAGGGTTCCCGCTGTCAATTGTTATTGGTCTTTTCACTTCAGGACCGGCCTAACGTAAGTATGATATTTATGGGGGATGCTTAGGACAGTGTCTGGGTACAGTCTGCTCTAAGGATAAACTTTTCAGAGAATAGTTTTTGGTGGATATTGATACTATTCTGATTCAGAGTAGCATCTAATACAAGGCGTAAACGGACCCATCACAAAGTCTTTCACAAAGCATAATCTACATTCAGCTAAGTAGCTGAAATGATTTTTTCGAAGCAAAAACTACGGTAAGACTCAAAGTAACGCACTCAAAACATTGTGTTGATGGTTGCATTGAATAGTACCGAGGTTATGGATGTATTTAAAGAAAGTTACAATATTAAAACCTTGAATTAAAAGAAAAAACTTGTGAAACAGTTAGAACTTTGTTTGACCCCCAATATCTCCGTAACTAGAAGGTTCCCAGGTACGGCCCAAAGCAAAAAAAAATCAACAATTGCTTTTCGGTTTTGTTAAAGGTATTCCTATAACAGCACGTCTGTATTCCCCAAAGGGGTATGCAGACATCAAAAGTTTCAACTGCACCTTCTAGCCTTGTTTAAAGGAAAAAAGGTAGATAGGCTATCAGATAAAACCTTTATTTTTATTTAGCCTGTACTGTCCCACTGCTGGGCAAAGGCCTCCCCCAATTCCTTCCATGTGCTCTTTTCCTGTGCCGCCAACCAACCCTCGTGATGCGCGTCCAAATCGTCTCGCCACCTTTTTCTGGGTCGGCCTCGGCGGCGCTGTCCGTCTTCCGACAACCATCGTGTGGAGACCTTTGCCCCGCGGTCATCGTGCATGCTACTGACGTGACCCGCCCAATCCCATTTTAGCCGATAAAACTAAAATCTTTAAAACATACCTAGTAGAAAAATGTCGTCTTCCAAAAATATTAAATCTGGCGACACTACATAGTCTTTTTAAGAAAATGTGGCAATGTTTATGTCATAACTGGGTGCAAATGGTTTGAAAAATGCTACGAGTTTCAGTCGTAGCTTTAAGTTTAAGAGCCGAGTTGTGTCCGTTGTAGCTACGGTTACTGGGTTACACTAGAACATCAAGTTTAACTCTGAGGGTAACTACATTGCAAACACTTTGAACTACATTTGCATCTGAACTTGTTGATTTTGGGACCATTGATAAAACTAACATGTTTACTCTATGTATGCGTTATGTTTAAGTCCTAGACAGGGCAGGTGTTTTAGTAGGTAAGTAACGGTGTTATGGTAAAGCCCATACTCAAGGTCTGCCAATATTGCGGGCCTGTGGACGGTGAGCCACACCGCGCCACAAAGAGATGTCAGCAGAAAGGAAGGGGACCGCAAGAGCCGATGCCTGCCGGGGCTGCGGGAAACTCAAACTCAAAGCATTTATTTCAATTAGACCATTGCGGCACTTTAGAATGTCAAAAATACCAGAAAGCAGAGGACCAGTCACAGTCACAAGGCATAATAACTTGAGAAAGGACTGTAGTTGCCCATTCCCTAGCGTAGATCTCTATGGAGAAGAACTGGCAAGAAACTCCATGGACACTCTTTTAAATCAAAATATTGTTACAAAATCTTGGTTATATTCATGTTGTGATTATACAAATATGTGAGAATGATGTAGAGAGACGTGCACATTACGAGCGTCCAGAGAGAACATTAAATCAACAACTTAAAAAATTAACCGTGGCAGATAAGAGTTGACCAGTCTCAACTGACAGTGCCCGTTCATGACGCATGTATCAGCACCATTCCACTCGACCATATTGAAGGGAACTAAATGACCCGACACATCCGCCACCATCACCGAGACATTTGAGTGAGCATGACATTCTCTCACCCGCCAAGGCATAATCAAGTCAAAAAAAAAAGATAACTAAATGTAAATTGTGGCTATACAGTATATAGTACGTCGTCAAGATTAGTGCGACTGTTCGAAAGAGACACCGTGGCCCCGGAACACAAAGGGCGAAGAAGGAATAAGGATGGGTTTCAGTCAGTAAAAGTCTGACACTCCCTCCCGCTTCGCCCAGAGCGGGAGGAGTCATTTGATGATTTTCCATCCGAAAGTTTTCCGCATGCCCGATGGGCTGTGATCCAAAATAACCACTTTCTGGATCCCTGACACAGCCAGCAGTCCTCGTGGCACACCTCGTAGAAGATGGCGGGACTAACTTGATACAACCGACGACCAGTGGTCTACATTATCCTTGTATTAAAACAACTTGCCTCCCCATGACTATGAGGAGCCATTGTCCAGCTGTGGGATGTCGCAGACTAACAGTATCAGTATCAAGTAACGGTGACTCCAATGCCATCAATCCGGCAGAAATCAAGACACGGGCTGGTACTGATATTACTTAGCCCGACTAGAAATCAAACCCCAGACACATGCTCACCAGTAGTGGTTGCAATCACTGAGTATTATAAACAAAACTGTACAACTTGAAACCTCCACACAAATATAACTAAGTAGGTATTTCATTAAAGATGAGCAAATGATCGTGCAGCTAAACGCGATGTCTTCCAGACAACCTTTGGATGGACGAGAGACGAGACTTATTTGAAATTACAGCAGAAGGGATTTTGTGTTACCCAATACTAATAAAGGTATTGTATGTCTGTATTCCAACACGTAATATTTATCAGAAAAGACCACTTATGCTAAGCAGCGACGAGGTTTGGTACAATGTTATTGGGTTTTTCATAGAGGAAATGACGGACTACATTCATCTTTTCATATATCTGTGTTCACAGTTGATGGCAATAGGCTTGCCCCTACGGGGTGTAGACCACCTCATCACGAAGCCGTCAACCAAGCAATCTGTACATCAAACTAAGTAACTTTATGCAAAAAATATTGCTGGGAATCAACTTTTTTTGTGTTAGAACTCAATGTAACGCACGTAAAACATTGTGACGATGGATGGATTGAACAGTACGGCGGTCGTAGAGGTGTTTAAAGTAATGTTTTACAGTAAAAACTTGTATTAAAAAAAAAAACTTGTCAAAAAGTTGGAACTTTGACGACCCTCAATATCTCCGTAACTAGAAGGTTCCCAGGTATGGTGTAGAACAAAAAAATGATCGCAAAAACGGGGAAAACAAGTGCCTTTCGGCTTCGTTATGAGGTGTTTTACACTCTTTACAGAACTTGGTAATTACCGACTGTAGAAATGTAAGTGTTGATACCCCTATGCCTTACCTTTCAGAGATAACACGTGTAATATTATTTAACTCAATATTAATCAGAGAGTGGCGCCATGTTTGATGAATATGGCGATTATACAAAGACCTCTAATGTCTTCTTTAATGGTCTACTATTATGCTTGCAGGTACTCGTATGTATGTAACATCTGTTTCTTGATCGCAATTCAATGTTCGGAGGCATATTGAACAGCATGCAAGCTGGCGTTTACATTATGCATTCCAAATGTAATCTGGATTCTTAATCAGCGCATGTTACGTGCATTATTAAGAGAAATTGACCTTAGATATTACCTACGGCAAATTCATTAAAAGATATACTTTACCATTGTTTGTGAGACAAATCTACCAACTGTAGTTTTCATATCGACTGGTAGCCTAAAATTAATACTGACAGAGTGTATTAATATAATATACAGAGTGTAAACAGACTCTTCAGGTAGCCATCAATTCAACGAAGCATTCTGTAAATCAAACTAAGTCTACGCAAAAAAAAATGCTGGTCTAAATAACTTTTTTGGGGTGAAAAATCACGTTCTACGGTAGGGCTCAATGTAACGCACTTTACGGGGGTCGTGGAGGTCTTTAAAATAAAAATCTTACATTAAATCCATGTATTTAAAAAAAAAAAGGTAGAACTTTAACCCTCAATATATCCGTAACTAGACGGTTCCCAGGCATGGTCTAGAACAAAAAAATAAACAAGTGCCTCTCAGCTTCATTAAAAATATTTTTACACCCTTTATAATAACGGTGATAAATAAAAAATAAAAAAATCCGAAAAACTTTTATAGATGCTTGCTTTAATTACGTTATTTTTATAGCTCTTTCATTTTACTTAAAAGTAATTCGGCATCCTTTCTTATTCCGTTATTCTGGAACACAACCGCAATATCTTAGCCCAGATAAACTAAGCCTGGTCTGGTCCTACAAAAAAAACTATAGAGAGATAACATAAATTATATGGGCAACGTGTGCTTGTTTAACAATATTTTGTGGATAAAGTAAAGGCTCAGTGGGGTATCTCTTTCGAACAGTCCGTGGGACTGTTCGAAAGAGATACCGTGGCCCCGGAACATAAAGGGCGAGGAAGGAACATGGATGGGTTTTAGTCAGTAAATGTCTGACACTCCCTCCCGCTCCGCCCAGAGTGGGAGAAGATATTGACGATTTCTCATCCAAAAAAAAAAAAAACAAAATAAAGGTCGCAACCAAAATAAGCCTACGAAACCGGTCTTTAGCTAGAAAAGTCCAAGTGAAGGCAACTGTTTCGAGTCCTAACTTTTTTTGCAGTTTATTCTCAGATACACGTATAAGTTAGTCAGTGGTTCGAAAGTCTGACACCCAGTCTTACCAAGGTATCGTATTTCCCAGTACTAACTGGGTTGTTGAGGTCAGATAGGCTCCATGTAACATAATGGTATTCAGCTGCATTTGGTTAGACTGGAAGCCGACCCCAACATAGTTGGGAAAAGGCTAGGCAGATGATGATTCTCAGAGGCACGCGATACGATTTTTCACAAATAACATTTATAATTTTAAACTCGACCTCTAGCTCTCATTCAAAATAAAAATATTAGCCTCAAAGTCTCTATATCTGAAGGTAGATTTCCCAAGGCATATGAAAGAATTTTGAAAGACTTAATACAGAGATTAATAGATAGATCAAGATTGATGATGCGTAGTTTGATTTTCGACCAGATCTCTCAACGGACTCACTCTGCAATTTTCTGGCCGAAAAAACATTAGTAATTACAACACAAATACTCTTATATTATATGTCTTTTTACGGACTTCAGTCGACCTTTCGATTTAGTAAACTGTAGTAGCTCAAAAGAAAAACTAACGCTTTTATTAGACTTTAGGTGCTTAGTATTCTAGAATGTGATATTACAAAGTTGAATCACGTTTTTATCTTAATGAAGTATCGAGCGTTTTCGGTTTCAATTGGTAGTTGTAATTGAGAAGATTTTTCTTGAAGTAACATACAAAATGTAACACATATCTATCTTTACGCGATTTCAATGTCTTCTTTTTAAAAAAATGCCACAAACCCGGTGATTTTACCATTGATTTTCAACAAAGTATTGGCTAAAAGACAAATGCCTCACAATGGTCATAATATGTGTTCCAATATCGGCAATATCCTAATGCCATTTTCACCTCTCACAACACAGAAGTCAAAAAGAGATAATCTATCTGATGTCCGCGTTTTTGTTTGTAAAGCCCCAAATACCTACTTTCTTTGAGCAGCTATTTCATCTATTTAATGTTCTACACAAGTTATAATCTAGTGGTTGCGAGTAATGTAACAAATCCCAGAGGCACATTACAACGATGGTAGGCCTGAGAACTACCCAGGAAATAAGATAATATGAAAGAACTATATTTGTATAAACAATGGCACCAATTTCTCTTCGGGTTTCGTGTAATTATATGATTTGAGTTGTTGTGTAGGTTTGGTACTCAAATGGGATTAGATATTGTATTTTTTCCAACCTATTTCGAATTTCGATAGCCCTATTTCCTAATATTCTTTATGTTTAATTATCTACATCCTTAAACTCGATTGTTATATGATAAATGAGCTAATTGGTGTTTCTTTTACTACCTAAAAATGAGATGTTAGGGCTATTACATAGTGTACTGTAATAGTAATCAGAACTGAAACTTATAAATCAGTCTTTATTTCGATCGATGTTTGTATGCTATACCCATCAATATTCTAGGTAGCTACGAATAAATCATGAAACCAACGACCATACAGCCTATAGACGCCTAATACACGATCTAACGCACGAAAACTATTCTGTCAACTCGCTGAGGTACGAGGTACGCGAGGGGGACGGGGTACTGTTTTCTGATTGGCCAATTCAAGGTCATTGCATTTCACTAGGGATGGGACAGTTTTAAATCAAACAAGAAAGTATCGATATTTTTTAACTGAAGGCATAATAAAATATGTTTTACATACTTTACTTGCATTAAATTACCTCCTTTATTCTAATTACGATTGAATCATGTAGGTAAAATATCTGAACTTATATGAACTTAGTAGGTAGGCGGCGACGGTTTTTCATAGGGATAAAACAATCTTCGGTAAAATGACGTGAACATATTAATAAATAAATAAATGTTGTAATTTTTAATTATTAAAAATATATTTTTTGCATAAATAAATAGTTATAGGTTTTATTTTTTGCTTTATCGACAACAGAGGTGGTCGTACGATTTGGAACATCACTAATAATGTTAACGTAACATCGAGGAAAAGAGATAGAGAAAAAAGTACTTTCAAAAGAAAGGGACGCAATCATAAAAGACATCAAGTATGACCAGTATAAGATGAACTCCGATAAATATTGTCAGAAATTTAATCTAATTTAGATTAAGTAACTTTTAAATTACCCATGAAATGTGATACCGTCTTTCAGGAAACTTGAAGTATGGCTTTCTTTATCACACCAACGTATTAAACACGGGGCCATATTATGTCTATTTTCTCGATTTTTTAAAGGAGTAATGCGGAAGTGTTTGCGGCTCACAGGAGTGGTCGAAACTAATTCGAACTCGGTGAGTGACGACGGCTATAAGATTTATACCCCTTATGTGTTGACAGACATCGGTCGCCTGTTATTAGGAGTCTAGAGGCTGTATGGTCGTTGCATGAAACACTCCATATTGGCATAGCACAACAAAACTTCTCCTAGAGCAAAACCATTTGCAAATACATTATATTATGTAATTTACCTATGTTCACATACTGTATTGCCAAAAACAAAATCCGTTTAATGTAATCAAAATCTATCCGTATTCACAACAAAATTGAACCTATTTTCGGTTATCTACTTGCTTAAGTACCTACTTTATTTCCTAAATAGAAATGTCTTCACCATTCATGGAGGATTCTCGATCACGAAAGCTATTATTTTTATTTACGTCACCGTGATACGGCAAGAATATGCCAGAGGGATAACTTTATCGAACGGGTTATAATTGATTGTGGCTACTGGCTACTCTGTGGTATACATCGATATTTGGTAGGTATCTTGATATACCTACGTTGGTATCTTCAATATTTTCGTTACTTTTTGGAGTCTAATTGAATTTCGTCTAATGTCCTGTTTCAAAGTTTATTTTGGGAATCAGTTGAAGTTATTTGTAATGTGGAATCTATTGAATGACTTGGGAGTTTTCTCCTACTCATTGAAAAAAATTAAATAGAGGAAAGGTCAAGCTATTATTATAGCATTTATTTCGGGCTATGCCCAACGTAACAAAGGTCTTAAATACATGTTTTATTATGTGTGGAGTTTCATCCAATGTCTGAGCGTTGGAGACTAAAATAAAACAAAAAACTTACATTGTCGGGATATCTTCCATGATTATTTGGTATTTTGAGCTCCCGATATTTCGAGCCCGTGAGGCAGTTTCAAAGTGACAATATAAGTTTAGTTTTAAACCGTTAAAACTTAAAACACTGTTTAAAAAACTAATAAATAATTGGAAATAGGGTTTTAGGTTTAATTGGCTACTTCGTTGGTCCAATGGTCGCTAGCGTTACTACTAAGTGCAAGCTAAAGTCAAGCATAGTACAAATCGACAGGCCGTGTCGACGGCGCGTTCGTGTTCCACGCGCGCCTCAAAGAGATGTCAGCATAATGGGAGGGGCCCGCAAGGGCCGAAGCCTGCCGGGGCTGCGGGACTGTTCGAAAGAGAAACCGCGGCCCCGGAACGTAAAGGGCGAGGAAGGAACATGGATGGTTTTTAGTCAGTAAAAGTCTGACACTCTCTCCCGCTCCGCCCAGAGTGGGAGGGGTCATTTGATGATGAGGCATAGTGCAAATGGGTTTGCAGATTTTTTTTGCCCGTACTTTTTTGTGCCCGGTTGATGGCAATGGGCTTGCCCCCTATATCAAGGAACTGACACATAACATGCAAATTGTGATTGTGCTATAATAATGTATACGTCCTACTTCAACTCTTTAGAGATACCTACATAGACTTATGTTATCTATGTTAATAAAATTCTAGAAATCAAAGAAGAAAAGAGAGAAGAAATCGGTGGTTAACTTAAATCATCGATGGTTTTATTTCAAGTACGTAATAACCTCATAAAATGTTTTCATAATTTACTTAGTTCGCGCGGAGTAGTAAATTATTAAATCATTCTATGAAGGTATTATGTACTTGCAATAAAAACCACCGATGATTTAAGCTAGCCACCGATTCCTCGGAACTCGTGCGCGAACTATACCTAAGGCACCGAAAATAATTACGAAACTGCTCACATAATATTAAGTGTAGGTAGTCGATGAAATGCTCCAAATATTACCTAATCGGCAACATAAAGCTACATCGCTCCACACACAATGTAATTTTGTATCCATATGACAAAGTACACTGAGTGAGACGCGGTTCCCCGTGAAATTGCTCCTTTGCTGCACTATACAAGCATGCAGCGCCTCACTACACTCATATCTGATCATGCACAAGTATGTTTTAGCTCATGTGCTGCCGTATTTACGGTGGATATAATCGTAACTACACAAAGTACTTGCGGTTTAATGGAAAATATGGTTTATGTTTTGGGAAATTGAGTGTTTTTACTGAACATCAGATGTTCGTTAAGAAAACCATCGTGGTTTTATTTTAAAAGTTGATTAAAATATTGAGCTAATGAAATACTGGAATACTGGGCGTTATTTTTGTTGTCAATCAGTAGTAGGTCGGAACGCGGAATCATGCAACCAATCGCCCTGCTCAGGATACGAGGTAAGGCAATAGGGGAGACGACAAAGAAATTATAATTAGTCCGTCAGCTAGATAATCAACAAATATTTGATCCGTATTTTTTATTTGGTTATATAAACCAAAATTGACGAAGATACTACGCTTTTAAAATTCTCAATACGTCACGCCTAGGTATAATTTTTAGCGAGTTATGACGTCACGAGCCCCCACTCCCGAGTTTTGATGCGTTTTATCTTCGTCAATATCCATTGATTTACAAAAACAAAAATACGTGTCCATTATTTTCTAATAATCTAACTGATGGACTAAATAGATTTGCAATTTTTTGATACTGTCGTCATGCCTATTACAATTAACATACGATATACGATTAACATTAGATAAAATATCGCTCCATGCTATTTAATATATATTTATTTTAAAATCGAAATGTTAAAATTGTTTAGATAAATTATATTTTCCGTCATTGAATCTCTAGATATTTCTAATCGATGGAACGTTATTTCCATTGTCAATCAGTCTATGTATACTGGTCGTAATAGGTATAAATCGGCAGCCATAGTTCGATGACACCGAGTGACGTACCGAGGCTCTCGAGACGCAATCCATCACACGACTGATCGCCAGGCCCCTTCGGCAACGATTCCTCGATCTTTGTTATGTATCTATTCGTACTGACTTGTGTGGACCACTTACAATTTACTTTACTTTCTATAAAATATTGGTATCACGATTCACGGCTTCCCTTTCTTGTGATATTTTCGTAAACATGTTCTTTGGTAAAACGGAAATGGGTAGTTAAGACGCCTGCGGAGCATGCGTATTTCATACAAACGTAATACCAAAATAATTTGTAAATTAAACATATTCCTAAGGTAGTGTGTATTTATTTAGATTGAATTACAGAATATCTAGGTTCCCAAATATATATTTTGATTGGACACTGATTTTAACAAGAGTTATAAGAAAAATAAGTTTTCTATGGAAATTTTAAATTCCTCATATCTCGTCTTTGCATCACCATTCTCTCAAAAAACATATTTGGGAACATAGATATTCTGTAATTCAATCGAAATAAATACAGACTACCTTAAGAATATGTTTGATTTACAAATAATTTTGGTATTACGTTTGTATTAAATACGCATCCTCCGCCGGCCCCTTAAGAAATTAGTAAAATGCGTGTAAAAGTACCACACGTCATTGCGATATTTTTTTTGTTCTATCTTTTTACAAACTAAAACTATAAAACAAAAAAAAAAACGTTGGGGGTTGAAGTTCGAACTTTTTAACTTTTTATAAGAAGGGGAGAAACGATGGTTGGAATGTACAAAAGTTGGAAGACCTAGTTGGAAGACCGGTCTAGGTGGACCGATGACCTAGAAGGTTGCAGGAATATGCTGGATGCGAGTCACACGGGATCGCGGCGACACTTGGGGGAGGCCCATGTCCAGCAGTGGACATCTTGATGATGATGATGAAGGCGGTGTGTGACCACTACGATGATAGCTAATAGAGTATTATGGGAGAAGCAAACACGATGCACTGATCACAAATAAATTAAGCGCTGGATAAATTATATACGCTGTGGTATATGGTGTGTTGTGTATGACAAACAAAAATGCTTTATTAACATTTAATGAACCAATTTACATACATAGATTTTTTTAATGATAGGTTATAACAATGGTACCTACCTAACAAATTTGTCGCTTGTCAATGTTCTATTATTACATCATTATCATGAATTTTAGACCAATAAACGGGTTAAAATACTCACAGAAATCTATATCTACAGCAATGATGCCACTTAACTATTCTTATTTGAATGTACAATAAAAAAGGGCAAATAAATGTTTCTACATAAATTAACAAAAATAACATAGGTACCGTCACACTTGTAAGCCACGAAGGGTTAAGCAGAGGAATACCTACCCTACTGTACGAATACATTTGGCCACTTAAGTATAAGTCCTATGATAATAGGGGTCAAGCCTTTTGCCATCAACTGGGCACAAACACAAAATCCGGGCTGCTATGTTTCCATACATCATCCTAACCTTTTCCCAACTATGTTGGGTTCGGCTTTCTGTCTAATCGGATACAGCTGAATACCATTAGGTACGCGCATGGAGCGACTACATCCTGGACCTCTACAAGCCGGTTAGTACTAGTTAAGGGGCTACCTCATGCCAACGACCTTGAGCGAGTGGGAGAAGTTTAGCAATAGCGTATACCCGTGCGTGAGAGTGGTCAGCGATACACTTCCGCCCGTCGCCCCGAGGAGCCCCGCTATTGAAGCGCACCAAGATTATTCGAAAAAAACAACCCACCTTGATTTATCAAACAATACGGATAAAAACCGTATACTAATATAAAGGGCATTAAATTGTCTTTGAGATGATCTAAGTTTCATGCAAATACGCCCGATAGTTTTTGCGTGATGATCGTTTTTTTTGCCGCGTTAGACATTACTTTACAAATTAATTACACTACGTTATAAAAATATTTCTTCACATTTTCACATATCAAATTATGAAAAAAATGGTCTAGTATAACATATATATTTTTCAAATAAATTAGATTAGAAGTTAAGGCGACTACACGAGCTAAACGCGAGTTTTATAATTACTAAAAGTATATGATTCACTGCTATAAACAAGACCAGAAAAATATATGATATTCTTCAGGATATATGCTAGCATGATACTGTTTTGAAAACATAATACAATTAATTTTATTTGGCTCGATAAAAAGAAATCACGAACTTACCTCTAAAAATATCTTTCAAACAATAGAAAACATACTAATATGCATGCGATCATTCTGATTTTTTGGCAAATAATTCTACAAGCAATATATTAGCATGATACTGTTTTAGTTTTTTAATCCAATCAATAGTTTTTTTTGTAAATCGATCGAAACCACTCATTTCGCGCTATTTGGCCCGCAGTGGCTGACGTAACAACCACTTTGTAGTGCAAGCTGATTAGAACTTTATTCTAACAACATTTCAAACGAAGTTTGAACCACCACAAATAGAGTTGCTAATTTAGCTCGTATAGGCGCCTTAAGACGTGATGATCAATTTAAAATCACTAAAAGTCATATATCTGCGCCTTAATACGATAGCCCTTGGTAAGATCTGTGGCCCGACTTTCGGTCTTCGGAAAGTCGGAACAAATGACGACTCCAAAGTCCTATTGGCAATTTTCGTGTAGATAAACATTAACTTAGTTAGCTTTCTCAGATATCTTACACAAATAGGTATATAAATCTATTATTATGTAATGGATACGGTTCCGCCTTTCACCGTATTGTTTCATAAGTATTATAATATGAACAAAGAAACTGGTAACATTTTTGTTATTCCATACAACGACAAACATTACAATACGTTACGTTACCCGAGTTTGGAATACCAACATTGCGAACATAAAGGTTAGCGCAGACTTGGTCAATAACAACTGATTTTTCATTTCAATTCAGCAAATAACACATTTCTAACATATCTTATTCTTGTGTTACATGTTTTTAGGGTTCCGTAACCGAACCTACTAATAATAAATAAATATAAAAAAAATATTGTCAGGCATCAAGGCCCTAGGGTAAATTACTTCAACTCCCTGCCCTGGAGCTGCATCAGGGAGGCACTCCGGTATCACCGGGTGCCGACCTACCTCCGTCGTGTGGTCGGGAACTACCTGACGGACAGGGCCGTCATCTACCCCAGTCGCTGCGGAGATTGGAACCGGCGAGAGATGTCGTGCGGTGTCCCACAGGGATCGGTTCTGGGACCGCCCCTGTGGAACATCGGTTACGACTGGGTGCTGCGCGCCGACCTCCCTAGTGGTGTCAGCGTCGTTTGCTACGCAGACGACACCCTGGTGCTGGCACAGGGGAGGTCGCACGAGGCGGCGGCCGAAGTGATGACACGCGGGGTTGCGATAGTCGTTGAGAGGATCCGGCAACTGGGTCTCGAGGTGGCATTGCACAAGTCCGAGGCCATGTGCTTTCATGGGCCTCGGAACGCGCCACCGTCGGGATCCACACTGACGGTAGGAGGGGTATCCATCGGTGTCGAGTCGACGTTGAAGTACCTAGGACTCATCCTCGACAGCCGGTGGAACTTCGTGGAGCATTTCCGACGTTTGGCCCCCAGGCTGGAACGGACCGGGGCTGCCTTCAGGCGGCTCCTGCCCAACCTTGGGGGGCCAAACGCCTCCTGCCGCAGGCTCTACGCGGGGGTCGTGCGGTCCATGGCCCTTTACGGGGCCCCAGTGTGGGCGCGTTCTTTGAGGCGGCGAGCCGCCCACTATCTGAACGCGCCCCAGAAAGTGGTGGCCGTGAGAATGGTCCGTGGATACCGCACGATCGCCCGCGAGGCGGCGGGCCTGCTTGCCGGATTGCCGCCATGGGATCTGGAGGCGATAGTCCTCGCGCGCCTACATGAATGGCGCGCGGAGGCACTACGCCGGGGGGAAACTCCGCTGCTGCGGCAAATTGCCGTTCAGCGGACAGACCTCCGGCGCGATCTCATGGCGACATGGAGAGAGCGACTGTCGCAACCCCGTGCAGGGCACGCCACGATAGTGGCGGTAAGTCCCCTCTTTGAGGAGTGGCTTGAGAGGCGCCACGGCGCCCTCACCTTCCGCCTGACGCAGGTCCTCACCGGACACGGATGTTTCGGGAGGTACCTGCACCGAATCGGGCGGGAGGAAACGCCCGGGTGTTTCCACTGTGAGGATCGACCGGAGGACACGGTGGACCACACGGTGGAAGTCTGCCCTGCGTGGGCGGAGCACCGCCGTGTCCTCGTAGCGGCGATCGGCGGCGACGACCTCTCGCGTCCGGCCCTGGTTCAATCCATGGTCCGGAGCGAGACGGAATGGGAAGCCGTCACCTCCTTCTGCGAAGCAGTCATGCTGGCGAAGGAGGTGGCGGAACAAGAGAGGGAGAGAGCCTCTCTTCCCGGCCGCCGCGGGAGACGCACCGGGCGTCGGGGGCCACGTGGTGGCTACCGGCCACCGTAGATGCGGGCCTGTGGACGGTAAGCTATGGGCTAGCTATAGCCGTCCGTCCGTCTAGTGACGACAGGCCGTGTCGACGGCGCGTTCGTGTTCCACGCGCGCCTCAAAGAGATGTCAGCAGAAGAGAGGGGCCCGCAAGGGCCGAAGCCTGCCGGGGTTGCGGGACTGTTCGAAAGAGATACCGCGGCCCCGGAACGTAAAGGGCGAGGAAGGAACATGGATGGGTTTTAGTCAGTAAGAGTCTGACACTCCCTCCCGCTCCGCCCAGAGTGGGAGAAGTCATTTGATGATTTCCCATCCTAAAAAAAAAAAAAAAAGGGTAAATTACTATTACTAAGCCTTAGCTGACCGTGCGTCCCTCCGTCCTTGTAGTTTTAAATACTGATAATTTTTATGTGTTTTGTCCTGTGCGGGCTAATAAATGATTTTTCTTTCCTTCTTTCTTTTCTTTCCATCTGTGGGCTGTATCTCATGATCGTAATAAATATGTAAACAGCTGAAACTAGATCACCCAGATTGGGCTATTTTCAAAAGTAAGCCAACCAAAAAAATCTTATCATTTGGTCTTTGGATGGAGCATAACATGATAAACATTTTTTATTATTACACCAAAGACGTCAGTCAATTCGCCGAGAAGTTATTCAACCACAAAATTTCTGAGAGATTAGGGTTTGTTTTTTTTGACGGTCAACTAAAATAAACGAAATAATTAAATAGAGCTCATGAATATAAACGTTTTTTATAACCGTTCTCCTTCCCGTTCTTCCCGGTATTCCCGGTTTATTTAATTATTGCTTTTACTTTAGTTGACCGGCAACCTAGGTAAGCACGGCTTGACCTTAAGATCGGCCCGAGCGGCTGTTATTATTTAGCCACGAATCGACAGCTCGAGTTCGACTAGTAGAATACTATTCGCTAAAATAAATTTCAAATCCAAGATGGCCGCCACCACAAAATGGCGATGTACATTTTTTTATTCACAACTCATAATAATGAGAAAAGTGAAATGCGAAAAGTGGAGGGATGACTTAATAACTAGGTACCTATTACCTAACAAATTATTTTTTAGTAAATTATAGTGTGGGGTTTTTTAATTTTATTAAATTAAATTTTTCATGTTGTTTCTATTACAGAGTAAGTGTGTATACATTGTAAATTATTAGTCTGTGTTTAATAAAATACTTTGTAATTAAAAAGAAGATATTGTCCGAGTAGTCCGTAAGGAAATTCTTTCTTTCGAAAGAAAGTTTACGCAGCCATTGCGCTTCCATGAAAATGTTCACTTAGCGACTAACTGCAAAAATGAAAAACTACTGTCTAATGAAAAGGCTTTGAAAGAAAGGATTAATTAAATTTTTGAGAAGGGCTGTGATTCCAACTACTTAACTCAGTGATTTAATGCTGATAAGTCTTTGGTTATCTGCTAGAAAATTTTTAGCACCTATGTATTTACTGTCTGATTATCAACAAATAAAATACAACTTTAATGACGAGGATAGCAAAATTTGCGAAATTATTAGAGATTCTGTATTCTAAAAATGTCCTCGTATGTGATACGGTCGAGCAAAACCTTTTTCCAACTATACAGGCTGTACGCTGACTCTTCACGAAGCCGTCAACCAAGCATTCTGTGCATCAAACTAAATAACTCTACGCAAAATATTTTGCTGGGAAATGACCTTTTTCTTTTGGGGTGAAAAATCACTTTTTTCGATAGTACTCAATGTAACTCACTCAAAACATTGTGTTGATTGAATAGTAAAAATCTTGCATTAAAAACATGTATTGCAAAAAGTGTAAAAAAGTTTGAAAGAGTTTGAACTTTGACCCCCAATGTCCCCATAACTAGAAGGTTTCCAGGTATAGTCTAGAACAAAAAAATGATTGCAATGAGGGAAGAACAAGTGCCTTACGGCTTCGCTAAGAGTCATTTTACATCCTTTATTAGGCTTACTATTACTAAGTGCGGAAACCTAAACCCCCATGATAGATAGATGATAGATAGGCTTACTTTCCAGCCTAGTTGAGTATCATTGTTGAAATTGTAACAACTGCGTATCAAAAAATTACACTGTAGTTCGACTTTTAGGCCACTACCTACTACCTATAAATCAAAGCTTCCACACAATATTAACACTAAAAAGAGGCTTGATTTAAAGTGTTAATAGCGCCTGTAATATCCCAAATGTTTAACTAACCACTGTCCAATAATTACTAGTCATTTATTTAGCTGTGCAAACAAGCTGATTTAATTTCCATGAGCGTCCGTCATTATCCATGCGGCGTGGTCACCAAACGAGAGTGCCCAATTTTGTATAGGACTGCGGCTGTCTTTGTGCTTTTTTGTCATTGTCCTTAACAAACAAGCATTTATTTATTTATGAATGTGCATGGCTTTCATTTTAAACTTTTCCCAATGAGTAGGTATTTTTTTGTGTAATAAACTTTGCGATTATGCTGATTGTGCTTTTGTTTTTCAGATTTTTTGAATAACTGCTCACTTGGTTTACATTCAAAAGATAAAACCGGTTAAGGGCGAGACAGATTCACACACGTGGGGTTCCGTGCTACCAAACAATGTTTAACACTGTGAATTCTTTTGGTTTTATATGGGGCATTTTCAACTATAATTTATCTTCCTTTATTCGTTTCTATACAAATTGTTATTACATTTTTAAATAAAGGGTGTAAGACACCTCATCACTAAGCCGAATGGCACTTGTTCTCCTCGTCATTGATCATTTTTTTTTATTTTACACCATACCTGGGAACCTTAAGGAAATATTGGGGGTCAAAATTCCAACTTTTTGACAAGTTTCTTTTTTAATACAAGTTTTTGTTGAAAGATTTTTTACTTTAAACACCTCTACGACCCCAGTACTATTCAATACATCAATCAGCACAATGTTTTAAGTGCATTGAGATAAACAACAAAATAGGTTTTTTTACCCCAAAAAAAAAGTCGTGACACAGCAATAATTTTTGCGTAAAGTTACTTAGTTTGATGTACAGAATGCTTGGTTGACAGCTTCGTGATGAGGTGGTTTACACCCTGTATTAATTTAAATGAATATGAAAATGTATAAAATTGTGGCCCACCGGTAACGAAAACAGATCAAGGCTCCAGAGAGAGGAACCTCCTAAAAGCTGTGTCCAGGAGTAACTACCGTTTTCTGAATCAAGCCCTTGATCCAGCTGCCTAACGAGACCCTCCTCAGATATTGATCGAGGCTCTTGGCAATTAAGTTATGGGCTGATACGACTATCGACACAATGATCGCTGAGTATACATCCCACATGTCGAGCCAAGTCAAGATACTTGATTTGTTTATCTTTCTCGGCTTTCACGAGATTCTCATCATGCGGGATCGTTATGACAACAATCATTGCGCGTGATACCACCACTATATCAGGCCTATTGGCTGCAATAGTCCTGTAAGTGATGATGAATTGATCCTAGTACAATGTGATACTACCATAATCGAGAACTGGGTCGGGCAAATACCAATAGTAAGGCACTTCCGATTCCACAAGGTTATATTTCAGAGTTGTCGTTGTGTCTATGAAAGTACTCTTCGTTTGCCAGAGGAGAACACCCAGAGATATGACGGATTGATTCGCCTGGACGGTGGCATGCCTGACATTATGTCAACCGTGCCATCCTTCACAATATTTTATGTTATTATTATTTTAGCGGCCATAGTAATACATACGAGTACTACGAGTATCTAAAGGGATCAACCTATTACGGTTTAAAAGATAGCCCATTGACAGATGAGCGAACGGGCACATAGCGGAACCATAGTTACTAGGGTATTGTTTGCACCCTTATGGTACGGAACGCTAAAAATATTTTTTTCTTTCTTTTTAGGTGGCTTTTACCTGCGGTTAAGCGTTGAATAGATGTTCTAAAAGATGAAATGGTTATTTTGTGCTAGAATATGTACTTAGCATGATAGAATAGAAGATTCGTGAGTGATTTTTTTCCCCCTAATAGTTTCCACACAACATAAACAGTTTTAGTTATCAGTAGACTTTGTGATTGCATGTTAAGAGGGTTTTAATCTCTAGCCAATGGCCATTAGAATATATTTTTAACAATGGAACATACTTTTATAAGGATAATTTTCCATTGATACTCAGTGCCATCATCCCAAATTTTTTATTAAATTACTCTACATTCAAAATTCTTTTTTTTTTTTTTTTTATTCTTTATTAATTAGGGGTTTTTACCCACACGGATACGTCAACCCCATTGTACCTTATATTCTAGTTACACACAACTATACAAATATTACTATAATTATTATTATTACTATCATAATAACATAAGACATAAGAAAGGGAATTATTGCCTAGTCCTCTGAATTAAGCCACAAATTATGCGTTTAGTACTTTCTGATTTAGGGTATGTTAATATATTTTGGATAAGTCCAACATCCCACATGTTCAATTTGAACTCCCTAGCCAAAGATTCCCTTTCATCTTTATTCTTAGCACATTCCATCAACAAATGTTGCACATCTTCAATTTTGTTACATCTTTCGCAATTAGGCGATGCAGCCTTTCGCATTAAGAAAGCAAACATTCAAAATTCTTTGAGAATCCGAATACGCCTAAGTATAAGCAGCTTGTCTTATTTAAGGTTTAAACCTTACAGTTCCTAATAATCTTATAAATGATACAAAACCCTTGGTTTCCTACATTATTCAATTAATTTGTTGTAACCCAAATCAGTTACACTAAAACAATTTAGTTCTGGCTTATAAACTTTCAGGTTTTGGGTTTAACCTTTGACATTGTTTTATTTTGTAGCCCCAACAGATGTTACGGGGTTTCATTTCCTACCTCGGATACTCAACGCTTGAATATGTAAATATAAATAAATCTGCGTTAAACCGCATACCTAATGTAGGCAAGAGGGATAAAAGGGCTGATCTATAATAATACCAATTGTATCGTTCATACAATACAGAAAGAGGAAACCGACAGACATTCCATTCACGTATACATATACATGGGGATTTATTATAAGAGGTCAGGTCGGTGAAAACGCCTGAAATATTGAGGATGTCAGGTAAATTTATAGGGATAATATGTTGGAGGCACGAGAAGCTCAATTTCCGAGAGAGTTTACTGTGATTTTTTCTGTCTAAGAAAAATAGATAGCAAAGATTGTTAGAACGTCAAAAAAGTTTGTGCAATATCGTTCGCGCCGCCGCCTGTAGGCTACCTCAGCTATTTTTCGACTTCAAGACCCTCCCCTTATAACTCGTGTTTTTTATAAACGAAGGTGGTTTATCTATTTTTATCGAATATCAAAAAAGTTGAACAACTACTCAAACGTATGTTAAAAGAAATCTTGATTTGATGGAAGGCTCAAACTTAATGCTACATGACATAATAATATAAATCTTAATAGAGACAAACAAAATATCTCGATTTCTTTTACTGCTAACACTTTAAGAACATTCTTCACTGCAGAATACGATCAACTGCTCACAAAAGTTTATATGAAAACAAATTCTTTGGCAGCTCGTAAACGGGACACCGTAAAAATGTACGCGTGATCTCCCATCGATAGAGGCAGCAGCTGATGAGAGCGATTATGTTTATGGTACACGCGTTCCCTCAGGACGTCGCCCTGAGCGTCTAAAGCCCCGAAAGCTCCACCCAAGTATGGCAATGTATCATTTTTATGAGCCTGGCCAAAGTGAATTTGCAGGGCGAGATAACTCGAACGTGTTAGTCATTTACATCTAATGTGGCCAACCGTAATTTAGGAGTAACAACTTTTCCCAAAAATTTCGCTTCGGCTCCGCAATTAATTTTATCCCTTATCGGCCTTTGATAATTGGTTTAGATAAGCCTTTAATGGTCCTGTTGCTGCTCCAGATATCTGTATAATCTATGAAAAATTTCGCGCGAAAATGTTCTACTAGCAGAACATTTTCGCGCGAAATTTTTCATAGATTATACAGCTTCATTTTAACGAAGCAAGACTGTAACTAATGTTTGTGTAACAAACATCAATTCAAACAGTCTCCTTTAGTTTTAACATTTCTGCAGAAGAAATAGTTAAATTAATAAAAAGAAAAGAAAAATGAAAAGCACGAAAGTCTTCAAACGGACTTCAATTATCAGGTATTTAAAAAAAAATGCCGGGAACTGTTTCTAAAGGCGATTTTAATTACCTATACGGTAAACCGTTCAGCTAGTTAATTCCGGATCCGGTCGATTTTCATTTCAAATTACTCAGCTTGTATCTATTGGAATTGCAAAATTTGAATACGTGCACGAATTTGCTTGAAAATGTTCTCTTGGATTCAAGTCCGTGAGGCAAATACATTTTCAATTTTGATATAACCCGAAAATGTTACTGAAATTAATAAACTGCACCGTGGGCATAATTTTGTTAATATGTATTTAATCACATTTTCCTTTGTGAATTTGTTTCATTTTATTAAAAACGGATTGTTTGGTAATTGGTATTGATAATGATAAATTATATTACGCCTACATGTGACAACCATTTAATTTATTTTATCGAAAACAACGGCTTTTTCAATTAATTAAAAAATACAGTAAATAATATCTTTATTGGTTGAAAATGTTTAGTTATTTTGCAATGAAATAGCTATTTTAACGAAGCTAAGACTGTTCATTTCAGGACCGGATACCTGATATTGGTAATTCCTGAATGTATGCTACTTATAAAATTACAGTAGCATTTAATGATAAACCATGCCATCAGCAGGGTATACCTTATGGGTGGATAAGTTGTGCAGAACCCTCATTTACTCACTCTTCTGATAAAACAATAGATTTACTTTGAAAAATGATAAATTAATGTCCACAGTACCAATTTACTCAAAGTCCAATCTACGTAAACATTCAAATAAGAATACATAATCCAGTTGTATCTACCCCGTTCATAGGTTTATGTAACAGGATAAATTTCCTCCCAGCTGAAGTTTCAAATAACATCCACTTAATTAAAGTTAATCTCGAATGGTGTTGCGCCCGACGACACGATTCCATTAGGAAGCAACACTGAACCACTAAATAGAGATAGCTACAAAAGGACCATTCGTTCCAAGGGCCGAATCAAACAAACACACAAACGCGTACGGGCCGTATGCACAGTACTAATACTAATACAAGATGAAGTTCAATTTCTCAATATTTAAATACTATTTTCGAGGTTTCGTGAATAATACACAGATTTTATGATACGTGGAAGACTAGTGCCTTAGTTAGAGGGAGGCCTGTATTTCAGGACACCTGATCTCCTCGATAGGAGTACCATTTAAATAGGAGTATGGGTGACAAAAATACAGTAAGTCAGAAGTATTGAGCAAAAACAAAACACATAACAATATTGATTATTACTTTATGCCGGACAAGAAAACAAGAGCAAAACACATACACAGAACACACTCAGTATGCGCCACTGATCTTTGAGTTTTGGTGATGATCGCTGTTTTTAACCCCCGACTCAAAAACGACGGGGTGACAATAAGTTTGACGTGTCTGTGTGTCTGTGGCATCGTAGCTCCCGAACGGATGAATTGATTTTGATTTTGTTTTGTTGTTTGAAAGGTGAATTAGTCGAGAGTGTTCTTAGCTATGTTTGATAAAATCAGTTCAAGATGGTGGATTACATTTTTATTCAACAACTCACTCAATATGGGTATCAAATGAAAGGGCTTGACTAGTAACCCCTAAACCTTATAATAAATTTCAAATCCTAGATGGCCGCCACCACAAAATTGTGAATTACATTTTTTCTCACAACTCCTTCAATACGGGTATCAAATGAAAGGGCTTGTGAAATTATGACCCTACGTGTGTCGGGGGTTTTTGATTTTTTTTTTAATGTATCTTGTTATAAAAAAGCTGTTGTGTTTTCATATCGCGCACTGTCCTCTCCGATATTTCTAGGATTTCTCTTAATTTCCGATTAAATTGGTAACGGATATTGGTTTGGTGGAAACTTCAGAGGTAGAAGTAGCCGTAGCGTGTATTGAACCGAGTTCTCACACGAACACCAGTCTTTCTTGGGTTCGCCTACACTCGCTGAACGTGAATAGATGTCTACATGTGTGCGCGCATTTTCTTTCGGTGTGTAAACCTTCTTTACGTGTCTTCATAGTGACCGAACCGGCTTATCTAGGTCGTATTATTGAAGTTTAACTGTTTATGTACAACCTGTAGCAATTAAATTTTAATTGTGCTTTCACGGCTATTGCAGTCGTTAGTGTCCTTGAGATCAATTAGTTTTGATGCTTCAGGTTTGCATTCGTATCAAAGAAAGTGTCACTGTAAAATTGTCAAACACGTTATATTACAATATAACGTGTTTCTCTCTAGCGATATTGTAAACTCTCGAAATATTGTCAACTGAACATACGGAAGTATCTCTGCCCCCATAATCGGGACTTGGGGCACCCCCCGTTAGGTAGTTAGGTTCCTTTAAACCCTGCACTCGGAAATCGACGGACTCGGAAGGCGACGGCCCCTGCCCCGCGAAGCGGGCCCCGTCGACTATATTTACGCTTTTTAGGGGAATATAAAGTGTTTTAAGGTTAGGTTATATTAATCGGTATTTCTCAGGAATGGTACATTATCTTTTCATGGGAGTGGTACCACTGGGCAAGGGGGACCCCTCCTTCCCTCCACACCGCGTTAGTTGACTACCATCGCATGCATTTCACGAAAAATAATGCGTTTTATTGTAAGCAGTATGTTCGTTTGACAATATTTCGAGAGTTTACAATATCGCTAAAGAGATTACAATATAACGTGTTTGTCAATTTTACGGTGACATATACAACATCGGTTTGTTTCAGTAATGATGCCTAGTGTTTGTGTATTATAGTGACAGAGAAGCAATAAATAAAACATAAATCTTTTTTCAGTCACGACAAAGTTTCTGATGTGTCCATAGATCCTATCTAGAGTTTGTAACTTCACCGGATTCGACTGTTTTTTCCACCAATTGACGTAGAACAAAGAATAATGCGCGTCTAAATTACCTCTTCAACACGCTTTTTTTCATTCCAATAAAAACCACAATTTAACTTCAGTTCAAAACAGCACAGAGCATTTAGTTTATAAAATAAATAGATGCTAACATCAAGCACACACGTTTAATTTCGTGAGCAGTTCATTCATTACTCGTAACATTATCAGTGGCAAACAATCTGTGTTTAACATCGTATCCTTTTGAATGTAACTCTGTAACAACTGTTACAAGCCTTGTTGAAATGTTCGTTTATAACAAATGTGAGAAAGGGAAATGGGGCGGGCCTAATCACGATGCGGGGTTAGAGAAAAAGGGAGACGGGAGAGAGAGTCCCAAGGCTGAAATGAGAAAGAGTGCATAAAATGACTTTAAGGAGAGTCTTAAACCGATTTTTCTTGCGCTTACGCAAGATCAAGACAAGATAAGTCAACAATTTGCCTTACTATGGTTTTATTGCAGCTTAGGGGGTGCTGCAGTGGTTTAGGTATCGAAGAACTGCTTAAAGACGTTTTTCCGTTGCTGCCGAATTAATACGTTAACCATTTAAATCGCCTATTCAAGCTGATATCATATAACTAGGACCCGATTATTATGAAATAATAACACCTATTTGCAGCACAGATCGCTTATGTCACTGTTTCACTTTTGACGCTTACAGTCGAACTTATTGAAGCACTAAGCTCCATGTTCACCGAAAAGATAACGGTCGGATTATCTAAAACAGCTGTCACTGTGACATGTTCCCATACAAAAATGTGTTATAAACAGCTGTTTTTAGATAAACAGACCGTCATCTTTTTAAAGAACAACATGAACCTGAACATGGACCTTAGTACTTCTTCAAGAAGTGCCTGCTGCGGTGTCTAAGCCACTACCGTCTCTCACACCTCGCCTTCTATGTTGAGAGGGTTAAGAGATGCGACTTCAGTCATATTAATAAGTTTCTTTTACATATTTATTTAAACTTCGTTTGTGCTGATTACTATGCACTGGTATAATCTCGCTCGGTCGGCAAGAGTCAGTATAAAACTTCATGTTTAGAATGTGTAATATAACGAGTATGATGTGCAAGATAAGCTAAGCAGTAATTGCTTGGCACGCGTTGTTTCCACGTCGTGCCAGCAGTTTATGTCCCACATGTCATTTCGTGGTACTCATAAAATATTACTTAATATGGAAACCTAAAGTATTGTTTACAATATATTCGTCTTTTTGGAAGCTAGTGGTTTGATTGATAGGTGTAATTTCAAGATAATAATTTTGCTTAAAGTCGAAGCTTTTTCATGTAGTTCATTTTTTTATTGCAACATAGTAGTATGCTGTATCATATAGTAACTTATTCTGAATGTGCGTAGAATTACTTTTTTTTCTGTATTTTATAACCTGTAATTGACTTTCAGACTATTGCACTGTCCTTGATCTATTTGTTTTAAATGTAAGTGTCCCATGTCATTTAAATAAATAAATTATATGATTAACTTTAAAAGCTGAAGATTCACTGGACTACGGCGAGGTAAAAAATATGTAGTATGACCGTAACACTTTTACGATCATCTTAATCTGTGTCTTATCAGGCCAGTCCAAAGACTTGTCTTTAGTTCACTTTAACAAACAGATGTAGTTACAAAAAAACAAACTCATTGAAATAATACGATAAAATAATACCGTTATGCAAAATGTTCCGTAGGTACAGCTCGCAAAATACGGATATTTTTATAACAAACTTGCAATTCGATTTGCCCTACGGCAGATCGTTTACATTGGAGTAGAATTCACTGGAATAACAAATGAACTGTCTGACCTTTGCAATCAATATTTCGTCTGTAACAGTTCGGTTTGCAGAGCCAAAGAGAAATCGGAAAGCGTAAACTATACGTATCTACGTTGTTGTATAATATGCACACAGATACCTACACTGCAAATGTTGACTGCTATCAGAATGATGCATTCACGTGTATTCCCAATGTTGTTCTCTTGTACGGATTGAGTCGTGAATTACGAATGCAAGCTTTTGCACGCGGCTTCGCTCGTTTCACAATCATTTCGGGTTCGATTCTACTTGTAATAGGTAGCATAATTCAATAATGATTGGAAAGGCACGTGTCACCATCTTTTCTCTTAAGAAAGTTATTATTGTTTTTCTCGGGAACAATACATTTTCTTGGAATGAAAGGATGATCGTCTCTGTAAACTTGACAACCTTGATAACCTTGTTCGGAGGCTTAAAGGTACTGTACAAACTTACTTCCGCATTTATAATTATTAAGTATGGATTTTCATTACAAAAAGAGATTACAATGAGACTATGTTAAAGAATTTATCTTCAACACACTTCTCGCCTATAATATCCACATATTTTGTTTATTTCTGTATTGTCTGCTCGGCAATACCGTTCGACATTTTCAGGAACGCTCCATTTTATTTCGGTCGGTGTTCATCTAAAATGCGGCAGTCTGGGACCTAAATCTTAAAGCGGAGCCGTTCTCTTAACCGTTCTAAGCCAGTATATCAAAGTGACCATAGGCACGTATATCCAATAGTTACAGTGAACAATTGACACACCATTTTTCAATGGCTTGAGTTCATAAATGTCCCGTGCAGAACGTGGCTCTCTTTTATCGACTTTATAGTGCCCCATTCCGGAGGGATATTGCTTTACCCGCCACGGAACTGCCTGATTGGTTGGCGTATGTAGATGATGATAATACTATAACAGATAAATTGGGGGACAACGATACTTCGAAATACGATTGGATGAAACACATTTCATCAAGTACGATGCACTGAATGTTGGTTTCATTTGTTGATGAATCGTAAGGATGAACTTTCATTACGCCTACGCTCAATGCCTACGCATGTTTCATCGCTATAATTTAATATACATCGTGAAGGTACGATCCACCAAGGGACTTCATTCATCAGTCTATTTTCATCAAAGGCTGTATACGTTACAGTAATCATAGCTCCATCTGAAGTATGTTGGGTTTCTAACTTTTTAATTTGAAAGCCTTGGAATTGTAGATCTCGTATAAGTTTATGGAAGTAGAAAACTACAAATCCGACAATATGTTTTCTCTTCAAAGTGAACCTTTGATCAACAGTAAATAAGTGCTTTTGCTGGATCAATCGTATTTCGAGAATAAACTAGTCCTCCTGATAAATGATGTTACAAGGAAAGGGTTTAATAGTTCATTCTTCGGAAAAAATAAACAAACCTATCCCAATTAATATGTAAGATTTATTATGAAAGATATAAAACTGAAAGTGTATCATTAATCGACATGAATTATTTGTAGTTGTTTTTAGCGAGTTCATTAATTAAATCTGAGAATTTAAATTACTTTTTGAATAATTTAAACTAAATGCTACCATAATAAGACTTTACACAAAATAAATAAATATAAATGTATAAGAATGTCTATAATTTTATAACTAGGTACTAATTTATTTATCTTAAATTCATAACATGAATAAAGTGTCTACGAATATACGAATATGTGTCATACATTACCTTAATTTTGACGTAGAACACTTTTTCTATAGAGGATTCCCCCCGTTTACGTTTTTATTCAGAATATCCTTAAATCAAATGTCACTTTCACACGACGAGGGTTGTGAGTTTGTGAGAAAGGTAACTAATCTTAAACGATAATAATATTGGAATTAGCCAGGTGGATACAAATGTATCTTTATTTTCGTAAGCTCTCATTTTTCTTCTATAGGTAAGTTCTTTTACTCCGTGTTTAGTATTTTTCCAATACTTTCTACGAGTCTAACAATCGTTATATTTATAGAAAGATACTCGCAATAAAAAGTAAAAGAAGTTTTAATAACTGCCTTTAGCGTCTATTCTTCGTAATTATTCTGAATAAACTTTCCAAGTTTTCTTTAGTAAGTTGTAATTATTAATATTATACAAATGTGGATTCTATTATTACTTTGGTACCTTCAGAAGGTTGGCTCTGCTGCTGTTGTAGAATTTGCTAGATAAATAGATCGTACACATTTCAAATTTTCTTACGTACGTAGTAGGTACCTAACTTTACCTGTATTAGTTAGGACCTTCACCTACGTATGAATTAGGTTCTCCGCCTACGTGCTTATGATAAGTACGTTGACCTTCATGTTACTGTTTACATTTTACTTTAATTCTGTTTGTTTCACTGTAAAACAAATATCTGCAGCTTTGACCGAATCTGTACTGACTAAAGAGCCCAATATCGCAATGATTGTTCGATTCCAAAAAAAAAGTTAAAGATAAAATAAATCGTTGTTTTGTTTTCATTTAAACACACCCTTCGAAAGTTTTTTTTTAATTGCCTCATATGCCCCACTATTTGACAAAGATCTCTTATCAATAGGTACTATTCTCTTGTGCAATATCGAACCAGTCTTTGTTGCTAAAGTACTTTTAATGAAACAAGACATCCCTGGCAAAAGTTTATCTGGTAAACTACGAATGTCGCTGTCGCACGTTCCCGTCGCACCTACGCTTAACAAATTACTTCTTAACTAACTCAAATGTCTGTTCAAATTGCTAAGATTAAAACAGGTTAAACTATTAAACATAATTGCCTCGAAATGTCGTTCCTGAAAACTTTGTTCACAACAATAAACGTCTTGTTAGCTCACACTGCTGTATTGAGATTAAAAACATTTTTAATGTAACTAAGTCCAATATTCTGCCCTTTATAAAAAGTTTTATTTATCCACAAAAAAAGAGTTTTAAGGGTGTTAATTACTTCAGTGAAAAAACATTTTTACTATTAATTAAAGAAGCGCTGCGGATGTCGGACGGAGTTTAATCAAAGGCTCATCGATAAATACCTACTAATTAATTTTATTTCCTCTCTGTAATTAAAATTCCTTTTTGGATCTAAGGAAAACTGTTTGGTTTCTGTAATGGATATGCAAACCCAGTTTGCTTTGTGTACTTCTTTTGTAAAAAGTAGCAGTACAACGTTGTTTAAAAGGAATGGGAAATCTAACAATCAGTCTTACTCGGTAACTTCTTTGTAGAGGTCAGGTAGTATGTTGCTCTGCCGGGGTTGCGGGACTGTTCGAAAGAGATACCGCGGCCCCGGAACGTAAAGGGCGAGGAAGGAACATGGATGGGTTTTAGTCAGTAAAAGTATGACACTCCCTCCCGCTCCGCCCAGAGTGGGAGAAGTCATTTGATGATTTCCCATCGGAAAAAGAAAAAAACCGGCCAAGAGCGTGTCGGGCCACGCTCACTGTAGGGTTCCGTAGCTTCCCAGACCATTAAAAATACCAACATTTTTCGTCAGCAAAAATAACTTTGTTTTTCATAGTATTTGTATGAAAAACAAAGTTATCATTTGCGTTTTTTTGAAAAAGTGCTATATAACTCAAAAACTATTCAACTCATCAAGTTGAAAATAATTTTCCTAGAAAGTTCATATAAAGGTCTACTTCTGTGATTTTTTTCATATTTTTTAAACTTATGGTTCAAAAGTTAGAGGGGGGGGGGACACATTGTTTTTGACTTTCGGAGCGATTATTTTCTAAAATATTAATATTATCAAAAAATGATTTTAGAAAACCCCTATTCATTTTTAAATACCTATCCAACAATATATCACACGTCAGGGTCAAAATTAAAAAAAAAATCGCTCCCCACTTTACGTCTGGGGGAGGTACCCTAATAAAAATGTTTTTTTAAATTTTTATTTTTGCACTTTGTCGGCATGATTGATATACATATTGGTACCAAATTTCAGCTTTCTGGTGCTAACGGTCACTGAGATTATCCGCGGACAGACAGACAGACAGACATGGCGAAACTATAAGGGTTCCGTTTTTTGCCCTTTGGCTACGGAACCCTAAAAAAATGAAAAAGGTAGTATGTTGCTCTATGTGAAATACTAGTATTCAGCTGCATCTGGTTAGAGTGGAAGCCGACCCCATCATAGTTGGGACAATGCTAAGCAGATGATGATGACCAACGAGGAACGCAACGGGAAAACAGGACCTTACTTTTTGAATAATGTCCACAACTTTTTAAACGTGAGGTCAGTCGGAACGCTCGGAACCAGTTTTAATCGAAAGAGCCGTATTTAAATATCTGCCTATGCAACAAAAGGTGCTCAACCGTAAAATTGCATTGACACTTCAAACCCGCCATCAATTATTCTCCTAGATTAGAAACCATTATATTTTCCCAGCGAATCGGTGTTATGGCAAATCATGACAAATGGCCATCCATATCCGAGTAACGACGTCGTACTTATGTCGCAATATCGGAAAACCGTATATCCGTATATCTACTTTTTATGTTACCCCTTCTGTGGAGAATTTACCTGTAAACGACTAGAAGGGGGAATATGACTTTATGGTCGGTACAACATTGTTTGCTACAAAACGCGGTCAAATATGATTATCGAATGTGATGGAAAGCTATGAAAAACATTGGAGAGCTTCGGAAAGCTTTGAAGAAAGTCAGGAAAGCATTGGAGACCGTCACACCAAAGCCAGACAATGGTCATCCTTCCAACTAATAACTTAATTACTACAAGCTCATTCCTATAGTACTCAATCAACACGTAGACCAAAACTTATCCAATATCATTAGAATCAAGTACAATACAATCTAAACGAACCCTTTTAATCGTTTCAACGAACATAATATTCCAACACCACATAATTTAACAGTTTTAAATACACATTCGTAAATCTACCTTATTATCCATGTACCAGGACCCACGTGACCGCTTTATTAATTACCTCCCCGGTCCGCAGTAATGCACTCCTCGTTACCGCTTATACAGCCAGCTTCAACATTTTCAATACACCTACGTTTTACGTATTCAAATTATGTCTTCATAAGCATTTCAGCAATTTACACCATCATAACCGAAGCGTTCTAAGCGGAAACGAAATGAATTTTAATATACCAAACGGTACGAAACGTTGTTTTAATTTATTCGGTCGATAAAACCACTCAGCTTTTTAATAAACACGCATGAATTACTTTCCTGTGCGAGGTCCTGAATAAATAAAGGAGGACCATTCCACACCGTTCCTTCATTCCCTTTGTGCTCTCATACTTCCTGGCATGCGTAATGGAATACCCAACCAAAATGGCGGCTTAGAGATCTTTTGTGCTAAATAAAAATCAGAAGAATGGGCGCCGGACTAAATAACTTTAGTTGGACTCACCAAATAAAAGAATAGTGTTTTTTATTTAATTCTATTATACTTTCAAAATAACTTGACAGGTTGTTTGAAATATTGTCTTCCATCACTTAGCGTAATACGTTGTGCTAAGTGGAACATTCACTAGTTTGATATCATTACCGTAATGATGTTTATTTGTGTATAATCTAGAATCTTATTGTTCACTGGACATTTTTAAATACTAATTTGAGCTTTCACAAATATTTTTGTAATAATTTAAATAACATAATTGCATATTTCTAATTTTCATCATTTTTCTGATCTTATCTTTCTTCTTCTTTTGTATTACTCGTCATCTTAGCAGTCAACTCCTTTCTAGCTATATCATTCTTCACATAGTCGTGGTTAGTTTAGTCCATTCATCGTTTCTTTGAACTTCTTCTATTCTTCTTCATACACAACTAAAATTTTCTTCATTTCATATTTAAAAAAAAAAAAAAAAAAACTTTCAGTCATGATTTCCAGAAGTCTCTACGTAATTTGTCTGCTATAAAAACCAGAATTACGCTACATTTACATGAGCGAAACATTACATTCATAGGAAAATGTAATTCCAGTTAGAAGCTTCCTACGTATTTAATTAATATGCTGTTCTAGGCAGCATATTGATCCGTCCAGATAGTTAATTTAGAATCTATGCAAAGTTATAACAGCTTCATACCTTTAAACGGTATCGTGTGAGCCTTTAATTAACCGTTGAGGAAGGAGAGAGGTTCAGAGGGATGCGACGGAGTATTAATTGGCTGGACAACCCGTTCACCCCAAGCCTGACGCTTTCGGTGTACCCCTAACACAAATATTAACAAAATTATACCATGTGGTTAGAGCATCGGATTAGATGTGCAGTGCATTTGGGACTTGGGATGTTGGGTCCGTAAATATCATGTATACACATACACACGTCACATCAAATTTCTGCAGTATTTGATTTGACTACTCTGTGGCAATATTTCTCTTACAATTTAATAAGTATTCTCTCGATGGTATCTGTTGTATTAAGTATAGCTACCTAATTAAAAATGTTAAATTTTTTATGGAGCACTTTGGAACCTCTTTTTGGAGTATTTTGGGAATGAGCCCCCTTTCTGCCCTATGGAGTGACAGTGATGACTTATGATCGGTTCCTATGCCCAAGACATTTTTGGTATAAGTTCATTGTAAAAGAAAATTATGCCCAAAGCATATCTTGACACATTGATTTTCTATGAACGGAAAAGTAAAACCGCCATTTTCTGTGTTAAAAAACTACCCAGTCTAAAACCAATTTTACCTGTAAGCGCTATTAAATAATGAAACGATCTCCTATGCTAAACTACGAAGTGTTCGCTTAGATACTGACCCAGATACGAGAGTGTTAGTTTTAACTAATTATTACGGTCGGGTAGACAATGGAATACTTAGGGCATTAGACAACGTACCTACACGATTGATCGGATTTACTATCCATAAATTATTTGAATAGTGTTTGTTCAACAATATGTATACAAATGAAGGTGCAATTAAATAAAATGTACAAAATCTCATGCTTTCCTCCAACGGTGGTACGCAGAAACTCTTTTAAACCTAAACATCTGAGGACAGAGCTGTCACAATAGTTTAATAATCACCATGTCTCAAAAATTAAAACACCAAATTTGAAGCCCTAAAACACCAAACTAGAAGCCGTTGAAGCCCTAAAATACCAAACTTCAAGCCCTTGAAGTGCCTAACCACAAATCTATATCGATCATCCAAATTAAAAATACATTTTCACCATTACAATAATTTCTGCTTGTCATAACAATTTTTCCAGCACGTGTTTATTGGTACCAGCGTGCAGCGTCCAAGTGTAGATGTTTCCGTACCACGGACTGGGATATTACTCATCGCCACGCGGAAGTGTAGACAGGGACATCCGCGATTGCAGCCCAGTCGTGTTTGTCAATGTTCCCGTGATTTATCGTCTGCGGTCGCTGCCAAAACTGCACACATGTGTGTTTACCTTTACAACAATTTACGATTTACTTTTAACGGCACGCACCCAATGTGTACAGTCATGCTCGATTGACGTTTACAGCTATCGTTAAGCCACTAACTGTGTTACGGTTGCGTATTTTCGCTTTAAAGCTTGACTGGAGAAGTGCATAAGATACCTATTTGGTGGTTTTTTTATGGTTTGGCCTCTTTTGTTAACTTCAAACAAATGATAATTTAGTACCGATTAAATCGTGAGAATCATGTTTTATACTTTCTCATCGGTTTCGCCACGAAATCGGTTTCTCCTAATTGTGTTATAACGGAGTCTCGATTAGTGCCTGGTTGATGGCAATAGGCTTGCCCCCTTACATGGGACTTAAACATAATTGGCAATATGTGGGTGTACTTTATTAGATACTTACACCTCTGGCTCTCTTTGGGGAGTACAGGCGCGATGTTATGTTATATTTTTTAATTTTATAATAACTGTGTCTAACAAGAAGTGTGTCTGGCAAAGTAGGTTCACTTTAAAAGAATAGTAGGTACATTGTTACCCTAGGGCTGAAAGTAACTTATTTAGTAGACGGGATTTAGCGCCCGAACTTAGTGAGGGCGCCAATAGTTCGAGGGACTAAATATGTTTTTTACCCCAGGTAAACACTGTGCTTTTCATTACGAATACAAGGAATATAAAAATAAAAACATGAATTAATCGCCAACTTTGTTTTTTTTCTGTGGCCGGTCAGCTATTCAGCATTTACCTATTTTTCGTTTTTATTATTGAAAAAATGGTAAATATTTTGCCCAAATCTGTTTTTTTCAAAGATATAGTTGTGTAGCAGCTCATACTTACGTACCAAGGCACACGTATTAGAGGAGCGCGCACGGCCGTCTGCCACCGCGGCACCGTGCGCCCGCGCGTACTAAGCTGGCCCGGCACAAGAGGAAGGAATTTGGATCGCACGGCCGCTGTATCACTGTGGCTGTATCATTGCGCTAGCACCTCGAAGGGAGCGCGGCACATAGTACCGCCATTTACAATTTGTGTTAGTTATTAACCCTTAATTACTCGCGTGGGGTATATTTATCCCCACGGTGTATTTGAAGCGTCGTATCTCCGCCATTTTCAAAGCTACCTCCATGCCGTTCTTAGTAGCTGCCTAAATACCTCCCCCGCCGCGAATCAGTCGTGAGCGCCTCTCCGTGTCATGTGGTTGTGTCAGGAGATCGCGTCTAGGGTATATATTGCCCCACGCGAGTATTCGTGCAACTTTTTTTGGATGACTGAGTACTATTGAGGATCCTAAGCCCCACTTCCAGAGGTGGTCCATCGACAACTTATAAAAGGTGCCATATCTGTCCAAGGTCGAAGGATAAAAAATAAGATTTATGTGTGCCAAATACCACCGGTAAGTTTGTCACGACCATTCTACTATGATACGTGATAAATGTATCAAATTGATTAAAAAGTTCCTAAATTTAAAGTTTCATATCTTCAAAAGTTTATAACAATGTTGATTAAGGATACTAATATAATTTAGAACAGACAGAAACAGACAACATCTGTTTCTAATTTTTATAATAAAAATAAAAGTATGTCCTTAAAAATATGTTTTATTGTACCTTTAAAATTGGGGTTATATATTCCACACGCGAGCGTAAGTGTAACTATATGGACGCGAGTAATTAAGGGTTAAGTTTATGTATGTACCCTCATTTTTATTATTTATGGATTTCGAAATTGTATAAAAGCCGTGCCTTAGAAAAAAATCTACAGATCGTTATTCGTCTTCTTATTTACTACAACCTAAGCATCGATTTCTTATATTAGTGATCCCCAATCACTAAAGTTGAAACTAAATTTTAATAAAGGTATTTAAAAAATATAATTATAAAATTTTTAGATAATATTAAACTTCATATTATTTCAATTTTACATCGCGCTGTAATGGAGTGGCTGTAAAGAAAGTTGGAACATGGTTCAATAGAAATGTGAAAATAGAACTAGTTTATTTTTAATAATTTTGAAAGCTGTCAGTTGGAGGGATTCTCAGTTGGGGGAACCCGCTCCTCAGGCAACTTCAGAAGTTCAGACCTACTTTCCGAGTATGAGTAATGAAATAGTACATTGTTACCCTAGGGGTGAAAGTAACTTATGTAGCCCCGAGACGGGGTTTGGCGCCCAAGCGTAGCGCGGGCGCCAATAGTTCGAGGGACTAAATAAGTCCTTAACTCGAGGTAAACACTGTGCTTTTCAATACGAATACAAGGAAAATAAAAACACGACACAACTCGAAAAAAAATGAAGATCGGATTGCCGCTTTCCCGCATATTTTGTTTTTTTGTTCTGTGGCCGGCTATTCATCACTTTGGTCACTGAAAAAATAGTAAATATTTTGCCCAAATCTATGTTATTTTAAAGAAATATTTGTAACCAAATTAGTTATTTAAAAAGAATATGCTGAATTCTACGTTATTTCTATTTTACATCGCGCTGTAATTTAGAGGCTGTATAGAAGTCGGAACATGGTTCAATAGAAAGGTGAAAATAGAACTAATTTTTTTTTTATAATTTGACAGCTGTCAGTTGAAAGTGATTCTCCTGAAAAGTATTACTGTCAACCTGCTCCTCAGGCTACTTCAGACCTACTTTCCGAGTATGAGTAAAAGCCACTTTGTGCAGTACGATGTCTACACAGGTTATACTAGTACCGACCTTGGTCAACTTCACATACATAGTTTTATACATGATTCAATACCTTAGGTAAACATAATGCTATCGCCTGTATTCAGTCAATATTAATAAAACCTCATTTATAATTAATCATGTGGAACTAATGCTTTCGAAGTTATTATTCTAATGCAGCAAAGTGTCCGAGTCATCCATAGCAATTACATTTAGTTTTGGGATTGTGACGTGTTAATTGAAAAACGAAAATGCCTAATTAATACACCTTTTCATAAAACCGATGACATTTAGTTATTTTTAAGACGTGATTATAATTAAATTTTCCATTGGAAAATGTATAGTAATTTGTTAATGTGATACAGTTATAAAGGGTGTAAAACACCTCTTCACGAAGCCGAAAGGCACTTGTTCTCTCCATCTTTGCGATCATGATTTTGACTTTTAACACCTCCACGACCCATTTTTTTTTTTTTTTTAGGATGGGAAATCATCGAATGACTTCTCCCACTCTGGGCGGAGCGGGAGGGAGTGTCAGACTTTTACTGACTAAAACCCATCCATGTTCCTTCCTCGCCCTTTACGTTCCGGGGCCGCGGTATCTCTTTCGAACAGTCCCGCAATCCCGGCAGGCTTCGGCCCTTGCGGGCCCCTCTCTTATGCTGACATCTCTTTGAGGCGCGCGTGGAACACGAACGCGCCGTCGACTCGGCCTGTCGTCGTTAGACGAACGGACGGCTAGCTAGCCCATAGCCAACCGTCCACAGGCCCGCGTCTACGGTGGCCGGTAGCCACCACGTGGCCCGCGACGCCCGGTGCGTCTCCCGCGGCGGCCGGGAAGAGATGATCTCTCCCTCTCTCGTTCCGCCACCTCCTTCGCTAGCATGACTGCTTCGCAGAAGGAGGTGACGGCTTCCCATTCCGTCTCGCTCCGGACCATGGATTGAACCAGGGCCGGACGCGAGAGGTCGCCGCCGCCGATCGCCGCTACGAGGACACGGCGGTGCTCCGCTTACGCAGGGCAGACTTCCACCGTGTGCTCCACCGTGTCCTCCGGTCGATCCTCGCAGTGGAGACACCCGGGCGTTTCCTCCCGCCCGATTCGGTGCAGGTACCTCCCGAAACATCCGTGTCCGGTGAGGACCTGCGTCAGGCGGAAGGTGAGGACGCCGTGGCGCCTCTCCAGCCACTCCTCAAAGAGGGGACTTACCGCCACAATCGTGGCGTGCCCTGCAAGGGGTTGCGACAGTCGCTCTCTCCATGTCGCCATGAGATCGCGCCGGAGGTCTGTCCGCTGAGCGGTAATTTGCCGCGGCAGCGGAGTTTCCCCCCGGCGTAGTGCCTCCGACCTCCACGACCCCTGTACTATTCAATGTAACCATCAGCACAATGTTTTAAGTGCGTTACATTGAGTTCTATCACAAAACATGATATACATATAACCTCAAAAAAAAAGTAGTTTCCCAGCAATAATTTTTGCGTAAAGTTACTTAGTTTGATGTACAGAATGCTTGGTTAACGGCTTTGCGATGAGGTGGTTTACACCCTGTATGTTTTTAAAAGTCTGCATTGAAACGAAATAAACTCTTCCAGTTCAACAATATCGAGTTTTGGTGAAGTCCTAACACGAGTTGTGTATCTCATCCTTAGCAGAAATAATAAAACACAAAAGAAAATAAATCAAGGAAATACTGGGAGAAGGCAGGCAGCAAAATTTTCAGGTTGAAAAATTATGGAAAAACTTGATAACAATTAAATGATCCTACAAATCAATGAAATACAAAATCAAATTCAAAAAGTTGTTGTTGACTTTGTACACAATTAGTTTTGTTGTTTAACTAAATAGTAAGAAATCATTGCATTCAGCTGCAATGATAACCCAAGCTAGATATAGTTAAGCACGTGCCACTAATATACATTATTATTTCAGGTATGAGATAGGTCAGATGTTTTCTAAGGAAAAGTGACCGAATTCCTCTTTCTTTTAGTTGTGAAAGACTTCATGCAGCAAGCATATGATAAAAACTAACATTTTAAAACAAAAGTCCTTTCTAGTTAGTTGCTGATTGTTTTACATTTAACTTCGTAAGCCTCTTTTCTCTAATTTATTTTTGTAACTTGACGAAAAGCGAAGAAATAACTGAACAATTATACTGAGCTCGCTTTTCGAATTTGACAGGTTTTTCTGTAGAAATTCTATTCAAAGGCGTTCGGGCGTCTTCGATTCAATGATCGAAGTTGGCTCATATTTCTTCTCCTACGCAATTCAAGTTTGCTAATGAAAGACCCTTGTAACTTTAATCTTTGTAAAGTAGAAAATCCATCGTGAAACAATTTTACCGCGTGTTAAATAGTAACTTATTAAAATATACTTTTCTTTAGGCTGTCAATAAATTAAAGTTTAAGATTTGGTATAAATATAAATATAAGTCGGTGAGGAAACTAGCATGTCCTAGAATCAAAAAATCGAAGATATGTGACATCTACCAACCCGCACTGGGCCCGCGTGGTGGATTATAGCCCATACGCTAAATACGCGCTTTGACGTGGAGTTGCGGACACCAGCCCGTTGTACAATACAAGTCGGTGAGGAAATGTATATGAACCGAGTAAGTGGTTTCAACAACCCAGGACCGTTTCCGTCTTCAGGAAAAAGAAAGGAATTGCTTACAGCATTTTCTCTCACCATTGAGTCATCGGTCATCGGACCTGGTGATATACGGTCACTACGTTGGACCGGTAAAGGGAGGTTTAGGCAACCCGTGTTTCAATGGTTCCTGTCAAAAAAATAACGCATAACATAACATCATGCCTGTATAACCCGCTAAGGGTTAGGTTAATTCGCCTGTAGATTAAGTATACTACCGAACTTATGTAGCAGAAATTGAGCCTCTAGCTACAAACTGGGCTCCTATTTAGACTCCGGTAAGTACTGAAATAATCTCGATTGGAAAAAACTAATAACACTGTTTGATTTGTAATCGACCCCAAGATCTCCTGCTCAGCATTACAGCTTGCAACTGATGATGAGGATGCCATCAAAAGTGACTGCATTCGATGACTTTCTAAGGTGGTATGCAAAAGCTTAGGTGTGTTGCTATTTCATGTGCTCTCAAGTGGCTAGCATATCCAACTTTGGCCAAAAATCTCCGAACACAAAGCGGACATGTCAGAACACCATTGACAGCATTGTAGCTTGCGAATACTAAACCAACGAAGCTTAGAATATAACAATCCGCAGTTCACTATCATTAGAAAGGGTCTTAATAGAACAATAACAAAACAAACAAATATACGCACATAATACTGATGTAATCTGGAACAAGGTAAACCGAGACACAATTTGTGACGAAAGCCGAAACATAATTTAAAACCTCGTTCGCTACGTCGGTTAGTTAAAGGTGGATTAATCTGCATTTTTGCACAGACAGGTTGGCAACACTGATTGCCTTTTTGTTTGTTACTGTAATGAGTCCAAATCTATTTAATTACTGTCAAATATGGAACTGTTATGTGAAATGTGAGTTCTAGACCTTATAAGAAGCAATTGCTTAGGTACTCGTACAATGAAGAATATAAATTTTAATTGTAACGTAGATAAAAAAATACATCGCTTGGAACCAATTTTCAAGTAGACATAGAATTATGAATTACAGTTATGAATGCTATTTATTTCCGACTACGTACCTCAGTGGTCTAGTGTTCGTAAGCAAGACTACTGGACATGGGCACGGTGCTTTGTTGATACCTGGGTCGGGCAATGAATTATTGGGTTTATCCTTAAGTACCTTAAGTATACAATTTTCTTTCAGAACACCTAGCTAACTTCTAGAGTACGTAACCCGTTTGGACAACTTCATCACGAATTTATGTAAAAAAACTAGGTCCACTGAGAAAATCGGTGGTTATAGACGGACAGATGGACAAGAAAATGATCTTATTTATAAGGGTTCCTTTTTTACCTTTTGAGTCATGAAACCCTAGCTATGGAAATGAATGATTCAACCTATCACATGTTGAGTTCAGAACTACCAATAATCTAACTAAACCAAAGTTAATTAAACTAAATAAGCGTCAGCCGAAACTAGTTCACCAACAAACTATAAAATTCATAACTCTCCCTTCATAACTAACCCTTATTACCACGTGACCACCCCAGGGATTTAAAAGAGTTCATAGGATCATATCACGCAGATGGACGTAACATTCTCATACTATAACTACTTACATACCAAATAATTTACTTTCCAAACTTGGTTATATCCTTGTTATATCCATTTTGATGTGAGCAACCCATAAACTTGTCACAAATGTGCTTAAATAACATCGCGCCTGAAATCCCGGAAGGGATAGGCAGAGTTGAACCGACGACCCGAATGGCGCAATGGTAGTGAGGCTGCCTTACGTTCTTAGGATCCCGGGCTCGAACCCAGGCAGTAGCACATATTTGTGTGATGAGCATGGACATTTGTTTCCGAGTCATGGATGTTTACATGTAAAATAAGTTTGTATTTACAAACAAAAAAGTATCTATGTAGTAAATCAACTATCTGGTTTCCACGACACAAGCCTCGTTGCTTAGTGTGGCACTAGATGGCACTGTGTGTAATGTCTAGCGATATTTATTTATTTATAATGGAACACCCACATTTTCCCAGTTAAATATGTTTAAGTCCCATGGCATGCAATAGGGGCGAGCTTATTGCCATCAATCGGGCACGGATCCAGACTCCGTGACTACTACTGAGAAATTCCTGACGGAATAACCTAATAACACTTTTCCTAACACGAGAATCGAAACCTCGTACTTAGCAGTTGCGATTGCGAGCACAAGACTAACGAGGTCGTCAAATGAGCTTAACCTTATCCATAAAGTATTCAATGAATTTACATAAAGGGTGTAAAACACCTCTTCACGAAGCCGAAAGGCACTTGTTCTCCCCATCATTGCGATATTTTTTTTGTTCTACACCATACCTGGGAACCTTGTAGTTACGGAGATATGGGGGGTCAAAGTTACAACTTTTTGAGAAGTTTTTTTTAAATACAAGTTTTTTTGTAAGATTTTAACTTTTAACATTTCTACGACCCCCGTACTATTCAATCCATCCATCTGCACAAAGTTTTAAGTGCGTTACATTGAGTTCTACCACAAAACATGATTTATAACCTCAAAAAAAAAAGTTAATCTAAGTAATATTTTTGGTTATATATGCTTGGTTAACGGCTTTGTGATGAGGTGGTTTACAACCTGTACAGTACCAAACTGGTAGGTACTAAAAATGGCTGCATTAGGTTATGAAGATGCAGAAGAGTGGTAGTATCATTATATTTAAGTAAAGATACCACAAAAAAAAATGATGGGAGCTCGTAACTAAATAATATCAGCCGCTCGGGTCGATCTTTAGGTTAAGCCGTGCTCGCCTAGGTTGGTCTATGGGCGGGTGACCACCCTTACATACCATATATTGTAACTGTACTTTGTGGGAGCAAAATAAATTTTATTATTATTATTCCCTTTATTCATTTTTTTAACAAATTTTTTACATTTTTAAATATTAACTTAAGAAAATATATCGGTATCGGGAACAGGGTCCAAGCTACCGGCGGTCAGGGCTCCAGAGAGAGGAACCTCCTAACAATACGAGCCGTGTCAAGGAGTACCGCTTTCTGAATCAAGCCCTTGATCCAGCTGCCTAACGAGAGCCTCCTCAGGTATCGGTCGAGGCTCTTGGCAATTAAGCCATGGGCTGACACGACTATCGGCACAATGATTGCTGAGTCCACTTCCCACATGTCGACAACCTCGCGAGCCAAGTCAAGATACTTGATTTGTTTGTCTTTCTCGGCTTTCACGAGGTTCTCATCATGCGGGACCGTTATGTCAACAATCATTGCGCGCCGCTCTGATCGATCCATCACCACTATATCAGGTCTATTAGCTATAACAGTCCTGTCAGTGATGATGGATTGATCCCAGTACAGTGTGATACTGCCATTATCGAGAACTGGGTCGGGCACATACCTATAGTAGGGCACTTCCGATTCCACAAGATTGTATTTTAGAGCAAGTTGCTGATGGATAATCCTGGCTACAAGGTTGTGTCTATGCAAGTACTCTCCGTTAGCTAGACGAGAACACCCGGAGATAATGTGACGGATTGATTCGCCTGGACGGTGGCATGCCCGACATATGTCAACCGTACCGTCCTTCACAATAAATCTCCGGTAGTTTTTCGTCATCATAACTTCATAACTTCATCCATAATTGCACAGACAAAACCTTCGGTTTCTCCGAAGAGGTCCCCGGAACGTAGCCAGGACACGGACGCTAGAAAATCTACATCAGGCCCATGAAGAGCCCGGTAAAAGCGCCCGTGAAGCTCCTTGCTCTGCCATTCTTTCCTGCGGTCATCAGTAGTAAGTATTATAGGTTTGCGCCAGTTCTCTTTAGCCAAGGAGAGCGGGGTGAGGCCCTTGTCCATCGCGACCACATCTCGATGCATCCCCACGTCGGCTTCTAGGAAATAATCCCTGAGACTGCATACCTCGCGATTGTGGAGAGTCTTAGCGTTTAAAAAGCCACGACCCCCACACTTCCGCGGGATATACAGTCTCATAACTGAAGAACGCGGGTGATGCATTCGATATGCCGTCAACAATTTACGGACCTTCGTATCCAGGGCGTCTAGTTCGGTTTGAGTCCATTTGAGTATGCCGAAAGAGTACATCAAAACTGGCATGACCCAATCGTTGAAGGCACGCACCTTATTTCCGCCCGATAAAAGACTATTAAATACTTTTTTCAGGCGGCCAAAGAAGCGCTCCCTCAACGATTGCTTCATGTCAGCCACATTGATGCCCAGCGCTTCCGACATACCCAAATACTTATAGGTTTCAGTTGCTGAGAGGGATCTAAGATTTATGGAATCTGAGAGCTGGGTTCCCACAGACTCCACAATCTCCCCTCGCTTTACATGCATGACCGCACATTTATCCACACCAAATTCCATCCTGATGGCGCTACTGAAGGTTTCAGTTACCTTCAGTAGCTCCATGAGTTGAAAATCGTTGGGGGCAAAGAGTTTTAAGTCATCCATGTAAAGGAGGTGAGATATAACCCGACCATCTTTCCGCAACTGATAGCCTAGACCTGAATCCTCCAGTAGTGTGCTAAGAGGATTCAAGGCTAAGCAGAACCAAAGTGGACTCAAACTATCGCCCTGAAATATTCCTCGCTCTATCCTTATCGGCTCGCTATTCCTCTGAATTTCCCGACATCCTGGATAGCGAAGGACTGTCCTCCATTGCCCCATACATGACATCAGGAAGGTGCGCAGAGTTGCATCAACTTTATACAACTCTAGCACCCTCATGAGCCATGTATGTGGGACTGAGTCATAGGCCTTCTTATAGTCTATCCAACATGTCGACAGATCCTTTCGGGAACGACGAGCCTGTTGACTAATGGCCATATCAATGAGGAGTAGCTCCTTAGTACCACGGGACCCATTCCTACATCCATTTTGGGAAGCAGACATGACAGAATTGTCATCTACATGTTAACAAATTTTAGTTCTCAAAATGGATGTAAGAACTTTATAGACTGTCGGGAGACAGGTGATTGGTCTATAATTTTTGGGTTCCGCAGTACTACCCGATTTATGAAGCAGGTGGGTTATACCTGTTGTCAGGAACTCTGGCAGCGACCCCGCCTCTAAGGCTGACTGGAATAGGGTCGCCAAGCGAGCATGCGACCTTGTGAACCATTTAATCCAGAAATTGTGCAGCCCATCCGGCCCTGGAGATTTCCAATTAGGCAACGGACGGACTGCACAAACCACGTCTTGGGGGCTGATAGTAATTGCCCCCATTTCTGGTACTGGATCGCACGCTCGCTCAATAACCCGAGTCCATTCACCCTCAGCATGGCTGACAGGCACCGACCAGATGCTGCGCCAGAACGAACACAATGCATCATCATCCGGTAGGCGCGTGTCAGCTACACCTTGGTCCGGTCGCTCCCAAGCCCTATAAACCCACCTTTCATCTCTTTGGAATGTGCGATTCTGAGTGTATCGATCCACCCGCCGCTTATACCTACGTATACGGCTTGCCCATGCATACACTTTCTGCTTCAGGAAGTCGATGCGCTCTGTGACACGGGACATGTAGTCTCGAGGATTGATATCAGTCCCCGAGAACGCCCGCCTCACAAAACGCATCACTCTAGGGCGAGTATTGCCCTCCCTGAAGCAGATCAATTTGCCGATGAGTGCTCTGGCCCCACCAATACGTTGTTCAATCCTGTACTGCCATGCCGGTACGGCTGGTTTTGGCCGTGTAGCTCTGTCATCAGAAAATTTGACACGAGCTACACGACATGCCGCTACGGCCGCACAATACAGGACTGAGTGAACATCGGTGAGGTCTTCGCAGTTATCAAAATAATTTGACAACTGCGAATCCAGAACAGCCACCAGCATCCTATTTTTGTTATGCATTTATTATACCGAGTTTCCGTGCCTTGGAAAGCACGTTAAGCACTTGGTCCCGGCTATTAGATCTTTGAAAGTCGTTACACGTAGTCAGTGGCCCAAGAAGTCTGACATTGTTACCAAAGGGTATCGTATTACCTAGTATTAACTGGGTTATGGAGGTCAGATAGGTAGTAGCTCCATGTAATATACTGGTATTTAGCTGCATACGGTAAGACTGGAAGCCGACCCCATCGTAGTTGGGAAAAGGCTAGGCAGATGATGATGATGATTACATTAAGTAAAGCTAACTGGTACTCAAAATGCTACTTATTAGTTAATGAACATGCAGAGGTGTGGTGGTTTCATGATATTTTAGTAAGGACACCACAAAATCAAATTATAGGAGGTAGCGTTCTGTGCTTTCTGCCTACTCAAATAGAAAAAAAACTTTTTTGCAAAAAAATAAAACCGACTTCAAAAAAAAACAAAAAAAGTGAAAAATAACTTTAGCTTCTGAAGTCGGTGACCTTTGTTTGATTGATTTAATTTATTTTTCACTTTTTAGTGGTTCACATGTACTCGATATACATGGAAAGTGCATACCGTTACAATTACAACAAGCCCAAACACGACTAAAATACATTGTCTCATTTTGGAGTTCCGTAACTCTTGGCTTCATCATCAGATCTGATGGTAGAATGGTTCTTATCAAACGCAAATGCTTCACTTGTTGTAGGAAATACCAAAATCGCAACACGTTATCATATAAAATTTGAAGAATTCCCTAGATTTCGCCAAGATTCCATCATCAGATCCCGACTTGGCGGCTATGGGACCATTTGGAAAGAATACCCTTTCCAACAAAAAAAAAATTTTCAAATCGGTTGGCAAGCGACGGAGTTATGCCCGAACAAACATAAAAAAACAAAAAAAAAAAAAAAAATAGAAACATCCGAATTGAGAACCTCCTCCTTTTTTAGAAGTCGGTTAAAAAGGAATTAGTTTATTTATGCAGGGTGTAAACAACCTCATCACGATGCCGTCAACTAAGCATTCTGTAATCAAACTAAGTAACTTTACGCAAAATTGTAACGGTTAAAGCTTTAACTGTAAAAATATTTTTTTACAGTAAAAAAATTGTCAAAAGTTTGAACTTTGACCCTCAATATCTAGAGGTTCCCAGGTATGGTGTGGAACAAAAAAAAATAGCAATGACGGGGAGAACAAGTGCCTTTCGGCTTCGTTAACAGGTTCTTTACAACCCTTTATTTGAGTGTTCTGTATAATAAAGTGACAGTATTCGAAATGTACATTGCTTTTCCGACTACAAATTGAATATCCTGTTCCATTTTCGGAGACATGATAAAAAGAAAATTTAATCAATTAAGCACTTCCAGACATCAATGTAACTTGTTACCAAAAATGTTTTTATTATTCATGCTCTAACTTGTTTTTCTGACTTAGCTTTCGGAAAGTCAATTAACTCTGTAAATTAATGATCTATTAATAGGAAGGTATAACGAAAACTGTAGTAAAAATAAATAAGCACCTTTAATATTTCGAGGCTTAAAAGGCCAGAGGCTAGGGTGTACTTGACATACGAGTACTAAAGTATCTTCACTCGTGTAGGCTCTTGTTTTTCTCCTAATTAAAATAATATTTAAATTGAGGTGGAAAAGCGCTTTATTATTCTGGTACAGAACTGAAAAAGCCCGTGAACACTCTACATTATTGAATAAAATCCACCCATTTCGTTCCGGTAGCAGCCTTTTATTAATTTACATACAAAAGTGTTCCTGCAAAAATTCATGCATCGCCAGCTGCCGCATCATTCGGAACAAACATTCAAATATAACCAATCAAAACAAAGCAATCAGTATCAAAAACTAAGTCAACATCAAACAAAAAGTTAATAATTACACTGCCAAATACCAACAAAACATTTCCATTGGCAAATCGTTCCGCTATTCCGGTTCCTTTCATTCAAATAATATCATATGAGAAGATAAAATGTAAATATATCATACACCTCAGTGAATCAAATACTCAGCGATAAAAATCAGAAGGCGTGAATACATCAGCACGCACCAACAAGATTTACATAAACGAGTCGAATGTTGCCAACGTACGCTTCAACGGATTTTTATTTAGGACGTGGATGTACGGAACGTCGTAATGATTTGTTGCTGCTTTTGTAGAATTGTTGCTTCGTTTGAGTGTCTTGATTTATTACTGGGAAGTGGAGAATATAATGTAGCCTCGTTAGGGTCCGAAGCAGAGTTATAAATACCTATTTTTAAGGTAGCAAGGTCATGTTTCACAATAAATGTTAAGAGTGTAGACATTAATAATAAATAAATTCTTGCAGTCGTAAATTTCGTTATTCTTAAGGGACAATAAGAATTTTTAAATTAAAATTCCCATTTTGTATGCTGTTTTTGCTTGAGAAATGAAATAATTAACACCCGAATAAAGATAAAATCCGAACCGGACGAAATCTCTGTAATAATTTTCGATATTATTAACCAAAACTCTGATAAAATCCATTGGATAAAATCTATAACAAAAACTCCATTTTTTTGCACCCTTCGACCTCTGAATACAACGTGGATGTAATTTGTGTCCTTTTTGGTAACGTAATCCTTAATTAAGCTATACCAAACATGGCGGTCCATTTAATCGCGTTTGTCATTCCTAATTTACCGTATTTAGATCAGGTTACAAAATGTGTTTGGAAGAGACCACAGAACACCGTTCGGTTTACAAAATAAATTATTTTTGCCCAAATTTAATGAAACGCACCTGTGTGCGTAGGGTGGGTGTACCTTTTTATGGCTTTAAATCGTACATTTATTTAGAAGGGTTAAATGATTAATTTTATTTGTGACGCTATTTAATTAGACCGGCGGTAAAAAGATTAACTTTCTAATATTGCTTGAAAAGGAAAAAGTTATAGACTGTTCTGTTCGTGGATTGGAACGTTTTCTTCTAAAACACAGTTTCAAACAAGATCCTCGTGGTAGAATAAGTAGGCAGGGCTCTGTCACTCCGTGTGTATGCATGAGATAATTACCTACCGCTTCGCGCATATTGAATGTGCAAGTTCCGTAGGGCTGTCGCGCTCCAGCCGTGCGTACGTATGCCGCGTTAATTTTTCGCGCTCTTTCGATTGGTCGCTTGCGTTGCGTACCTACTCGTACTTCGTGTTAGTTAACTGACTAATTTATTGATCATTAATAATGAAAACGACAAGCCGGATAAACTGTTGCGTGTATGGATCTTGTAAATACATTTAATAATGTAGAATAAAAAAATGAGAAGGTAAGAAATATATGCGACATTATAAAAAGTAAAACAATTGTAATAATATAAGTATCAATTAATAGATGCTTCAGGGTAGCCCACGAAATTCAAATTTTCTTACTTAAAACTAGTTCCTCGAACTTTATGAACTTGGAGGGTTGTATTGATGATGATCAATTTTGATGAACATAATTCTGCAACTACATACGTCTTACAGTTGCGAACAATATTTAAATCAACATGCAACCTAGCCTAGCACTGCCCTGCAAATTGCAAAAAACGTAAGAAAATTTGAATTTCGTGGGCTACCCTGACGCTTCACCTTAAATAATAACACATTAAAATATAAAAATGTTTGTGATGGCAACCCTACCGTTTGAGCACTAAGCAGCAAGACGCCGAATAACATACGCTAATGCGTGGCGTCAAGGCACAATTTAGATTGAGCGCGCCCAGTTTTGGTATTTAAAATGACGACTTTCTTCAAGATCAAAGGAGTGCCACTTCTGTAGGCTAGGACTATTTACTATCTATTCTGTAAAGTAGGTAATGTGAAACTTTAATGAACTTACATTTAACACAAGCTATCATTTTAATTTAACTCTCCTGAATTCTAAGAAAATACACTTCTTCTTGTGTCTACCTTATAAGAACAACTTTTATAAACGAAACGTGTGTAGGTGTCAAAGCTAAAATTACTCGGGCCTACAATTACACATTTTTACGAACCAAAGCTAGTAAAGGAAAGAAAAACTTTACCTTCACAATAAGTCTGCTCAGTACGTATGTGAGGGCCTTTGAGTAAAAGTTGGACTTAATGCTATAATACTCTAGAAATTGTTAAAAAATTGAAATTGTGTCGTCTAACAGGGGAGAATGGAAGAAGAAAACGTGTTGCGCCGACCCCAAATAAAATGGGACAAGGGCAGGAAGATGATGATGACTCTAGAAATTGTTGTAGGTATAATACTAGACATAGGAGCCTTTTCCGCGCAGTTTTTGAGGTAAGTAGGTATACCGAGTTCACTGAGGGTCGACCACTTTCAACCCTATTTCTTAGGAAATAAGGGTGAAAAGTTGCAGACACTCAGTGAACTCGTACTAGTTAATAGCATTGTATATGTCACCGTAAAATTGTCAAATACGTTATATTATAATGTCTCTAGCGATATTGTAATCTCTCGAATTATTGTCAAACGAACATACTGCTTACAATAAAAAGCATTATTTTTCGTGAAATGCATGCGATGGTAGTCAACTCACGTGGTGTGGAGGGAAGGAGGGGTCCCCCTTGCCCAATAGTGCCACTCTCATGAAAAGATACTGTACCATTCCTGAGAAATATTGATTAATATAACCTAACCTTAAATTACTTTATATTCTCCTAAAAAGCGTAGTCGACAGAGCCCCGCTTCGCGGGGCCCCTATTTTCGAGTGCAGGGTTTAAAGGAACCTAACTTTCCTAACGGGGGGGTGCCCCAAGTCCCAATTATGGGGGCAGAGATACTTCCGTATGTTCAGTTGACAATAATTCGATAGTTTACAATATCGCTAGAGACAATTGCTTGACAATTTTACGGTGACATATACACGGTGACACATCAAGCTACTCATTTCCAGTATAACATGGCTTTTGTATAGATTTCCCGTACAATGTGAGATCCGCATAAACTGCGGTTTTGTATCACTTGATTGGTCGTCTGGCGTACTACGGTCTTTGTAAGTCTAGCGTGATACAAAGCAATCTTAAATCCTTTAAGATGTCGCACGATGCGTATTATTTATTTTAGTTATAGTTCAGGGTCATAAACATTACAACAAACTCATGGCTACATAATAACAGCCAGTCGGAACGATCGTCAGGCTGAGCCGGGATTGGCCTAGGCCAATACATACCGATTTTCCTCCGTGTCTCGGAAAACACGTTAAGCCTTTGGTCTTGGCTGTCATTTATTGACCTTTGACAGTCGTTACAGGTAGTGGCCCGAAAATCTGTCAAGCAGTCTTACCATGGTATTGTATTACCCAGTACTTACTAGGTTGTGGAGGTCAGATAGGCAGTCGCTCCATGTGAAATACTGTTATTCAGCTGCATCTGGTTAGACTGGACCCCATGACCTCAACGCAGTTGGGAAAATGCTAGGCAGATGATGGTCATTAACACTATCGGTCAATTTTGGAATTCTGAGTGAACTGTGTAATAAGAATTTTATTGAGTAATTACATAACTGGCGGAATTATTAGGTACAGCTCCGCTGAATCCTTCGGAGACAACACGCGTGGTGTTGTTATTAAATATAGACACGTATTGTATACCTACGTTTACACTATTCTATAAGAATTTACCATCCTCTACTTCACTCGCTTTCCATACGTTCTTAATATTATATTCTAACGTAAATACTGAATATACTCGTAGTATTAAAATTACTTTAATAAGGTTTCCCTTTGAAAATAAAATGTCTCGTAGCTAGATTTTCAATGGAAATAAGCACTTGAAGCGGACTGGCACGGAAAATAATTACAGAGGGACCTAAAGTCTGAAAATCAAAATTTTCCATTAGCTAACATGGTAATGTCCCTGTCTTGATGTAGGTATTTTCTACAGCTTTGTGTGATGAATAATTTTGCCGTTGAATTCCTTTTACCCTTCAAGAGATATTTTACTTTATAAAAACAGTTAAACGTTCCAGACTAACATTTTAACAACATTACAAACAAACTGAAAAGGTTCGTTAAATAAGCACTTACAAGTGGAATTACAGCTAACATTTTAGTTAAAATACAGAACTGAAAACATCATAAAATAGAAAGAAAGTTTATTGAGATAGTTATTTTAATCCTTTGTATCCCGCGACCTTTTATATAAAGATCCAGTATAAAGCCTCTACGTGAATAGAGTGAAGTCAGAATATGTCCAAATTGTCTAATACGCTCGGCCAGACCGGCCCATTACGTTTCACAAATAGACCATTAGGTCCCAATCCCTTTGCTATTTCAAAAGGATGAAGGGTTAATTTACGAGCTCAAAATTTAAATCTACGACCAACTTGTTTAATAGCAACCTTCGGGGTTAATTCTGTTGTTAAACTGTATTATTATGAAGCGCTCTTACACGTTTACTTGGGCCAGTATTACTCTGTAGCGTTTCAAGTTATTAATTGCCCGTACAAGAAAACTTTTCCGGTGTTTGCGTACGATTTAAAAGCTTCCAGTTTTGTTGCGTTGTGTTTTAAATACAATGGACGTTAAACAACCCTTAAAAGTGTAAACATAGGTAAATAATTGAGGGTTTAATCTGTGCAAATATGGATTAATAAACAATGTGGAAGTTGAAGCGCTCAGCTCAGGAACTTTCATTAAAATAGAAACAGCGGGGTCGTGGTCTGCGAGACGAGTCTGTGGAACTGCTCCCCCGCGTCAGTTGTCCACAATTAATAATAGAGGTCTGCAAGTTGAATGCCACATGTTGTTGCATGGGCTCCTCTCGGCTTGCATGTTGAATACAGATGAGCTTATTTATGTAAATTTGCGTCGCCTCCACGCTAGAGGATGACGCTCCGTTTTGAGTAATCCCCGGCATCGCAAGTGATTGATGCCGAAGCCGCTGACATTCCGCTTTGCTGGCGATCACGGGTGGCTTATGCAAGCTATTTTTTATTATGCCTTCATGTCAGAAAATATTTTAAGCTGCTGAGACGTGCCACTTTGTTGTTTATGTTCGACATAATGTGGAATGAATAATGTAAGCTCTCCAGCTGGTATGAAGCTAGACTGTAAATCTAAAAAATATCTGAAATCATTAATAACCTCTTCTTTAAGAATGCCTTTTATAGAAGCCGCATAATCGCAGCGCACACGTGTACTGCCTAATCAAAAAGCTATAAAGCCAGGTTTTAATAAGATCATACAAGAAATTTTTTTTTACCTCGATAATTACAGAGCAACAGTAAAAGTAACTTAAAAATACTAGTTATTTAAGGGACATATTTTTTCAGGTATATTTTTTGTTTTGGTTTTTGTATTAAGTCTATCGTTTTATGAATATTTTGGCTGGGTAATAACATTTTATAAAGGCAAGTAATTAATATTATTGGAAGTTAATTTCGTGTTCAGTCTACAAAGTTTTATAAATTCATATTTAATACTTTTTTTATGAAAAGGTCGTTAGTCCAAGCTTAATTTGATTTTAATTTCCATAATCAATTTTGTTTCTCTACAAAATATATTGTTATACTAATTTAATCAATTCACTTTAACAATATATTTCAGCCAATTGATAGTAACCCTTTGTATACCTATAAAGGAGCAATTGATTTGTTTGATAAACTACGTTTTCAATTGAAAAGAAAGCGAGTGTAAACAATTTATTAAGCTCCTTGCTCGGTTTAAAACGAAAGCTTTTCGTTAACGCTTGGTCTCGGACACAATGAGCGTAGCGGATGTTCTCTGTAGAAAAATACAATTTAAACTTTCTTTGTACTAGGAATACATTAAACAAGGGGCAAATCATGAGATTCTATTTCAGAGCAGAATGTTATTATCGTTAGATTGACATTTTATATAGCAAGTTCATTTTCAATTTGCTAGATTTTTGCTTATGAAAGTTAAAACTTATTGATCATTATTTAGATGTAGAATGATGCATCTACAGTGTAGATGCATCGAGTAGTTCCGTAGACGTGATGAAAATTCACCTGGTCTTTCCGGTGACTGCTGTTGCGGTGCACGTATGCGGTTCTCCTCGCATGCTGTGACCGCACAGTCTTTGCTGCAAGTGCATTTTTAAACTACCTATTTAGTAAGAAAATTTATCTTTGGACACAGCCTTTTAAAGTGCCTATTTTGCTTAAAGAAAACACTTTAATAAAAGTAAACGATGTTTTGGTATTTATCATGAGGCGACTGTAGGAACTGCGTTGGCGCCGAGCGGGTATTGTAAATCTTGGTGCAATATCCTGCTATTACTCTCCGGTGTTGAAGCTGAAATATTATAGAGATTTGCACATTACTGGCTGTACACAATTCAATGGTTGCGAATGCGTTTGGAGAGCTGAGCTGGCTATTGTTAATAGAAATAGGAAAATGTGGTGGCGTAATTTATCGCGTTTAACCTAATTCTGAAGTGCAGCAATAAATATAGAGGAAATTCGGAGCAAGTCTTCTGTTTATCACTTTTACCATTATACTAGCATCGCTTTTAAAGACCATTTCCGAGACAGTAAGTCGCCGATACAAATTACAAATTATTACCATCAACTCATCCTCTCAGTCCACTGCTGGACTTAGGCGTATCCCAAAATGCGCTACATCAACCTGCCCGCCGTCTCCCATATCCAGTCACTGCCACCTTTTTAAGGTAGTAGGTTAACCTAGCTAGGGGCACGCCACACAGAGCTTACAGACATGCGGTTGCCTGCCCATAACACTTTAGCTCCACCGACCATCTGTCATGCCTTTAATCTCGATAGATCCAGTACTTATCCGGATCATTGCTTCATGTATGAAAAAAAAGTAGGGTAATTGTCGATAATTAACATAAAACTATCGCTTTGATCGTAGCAATCTGCATAAGGAACTTTACTTAGTAATATACAGAGTAATAAGACACTACGTGTATAACACATTGTTAAGTACGTAGGTAACGCATTTAATAAACCGGCGTGTGTCACGTAAAGATCGTTCAGTAAATAATAAAGTTTTAATCCCCTATCACAAGACGGGACGAAACGAGCATTCCAATTAGTGCTGGATTCTCATTAAGTTTCAGATTCTTGGCGTACACTTTGATATCGGAGCTACGTGATCAAGATTTAGTTCATTTTATTTGAACTTCAATTGTTCAGTGTGTTTACTAAACGTTGGGACTTCAGAGTCATGTATGAGACATTAAGTTCGGAGTCATATTGTATGACCCCACAATTATTATCTAACAGTGCGTTAAAGTCACGCATTGCGAGTGAAAATAAAGGTTAAATAAGTATCACAAGTAAATACGTGAGAATTGTTTTATAAATATCGAAATACCTACAGATCAAAAGCTCTGAAGACTCAATGTGTATTCAATTAAATTCACCCCGATCCAATTCAAAAGTCAAAGAAAGTAACAAATTCATTCAACAAACAAGTCATCGTTCCACTTCGCCGACGCAATCAAAAAATTCAAAATTTGCAAACGCCAGCGTCGCCCAAGATAAAAAGAAGGTTCTTTTAAGGAGACCGCAATTCTATTAAAGTTTTGTAAGAGTTTGTAAGTGTTCGAAAAATTTGTGGTGGAAATGGCCAACGTTAGTTCCGCATAGGAGTCAAGGTGTGGAACCCCTGGCTCATGAATAAGGCAGGACGTCGCCGCCTTTGCCGTGTTTCCATCTCAATAACCGTGAATTCTTTTTTACACGTTTCTTGATTTGTGGACTGCTTTAACATCCCCGAATAAATATACCCCATATGTTTTTGTTTGGGTTATGTGAAAATAATAAATCTTTATATGAATAAAAGATTCTAAACAATACTGTAGTTACCGCCGATTTTATTTAGACTTTTATCGTGCCTGTCATAAGAAACATAAACACAAAGAACAACCGATAAACATGGGCCTTGTTTGATTTATCTCGTTAATATCGAAACGTGCACCATCACACAACTTCAATCAATCACAGAACGTTACGCGCAAAGTGGAACATAAAAACCATTCATCTACCAAAGAAACAAACGCTTTACAGTAAACACCATAGTACACTTAAACAAACTGAAAAATAGAGAATTCAAAACTGGATGCATGCCATCAGAACTTGTGCAAACTTTAATTTATTTTTAAGATTATGCAGATATATTTACTGAAGACAGAGCGCATCCTTATAAGCCTCTTTGTCATTCAACGCTGCTTGTACAGTTTCATTTCGGTCACAAGAAACTTTATGAAACAGCACTTCTCAAGTATTCATCATCAAAATATGAGGAAAGGAGCTAAAACATCGTTGCTTTTGCAAAGAATAAGTTCAAATTTGGCAAGAAGACGACAAATTTTCATTGCATCTCTAGACGGCAGGTGCGCGGACCGTGAATAAAGAAAAACTCCGCTTTGCTGGAAATATTTTTATAAGGAAAATGTATCGCACACTACCGTTTGGCGAAGAATCGCTGCTTACTGTGCGCGCTTTGAAAGTAATTTATCTAACTTTTAATATACTTTCGTGATATTTATTTTTTGCTGACGTTTCATGAACAAATAAACTAGTAATTTTTATTATTATCTGAAAGTATGAACTAAGAATATTTGCAGTTTCACTTCTAGCAATTACAGAACACAATTCAAAATTTGAATCACGGGATTGTTCAACTGTTGTGTTTGTCCGCCAGTCAACTGCGCAATTTTCCTCAAAAGAAGGGAGAATTGAAAGAATTGAGATCTTGTTATTGTACTCGTGTATCACGTTCCTTAAATGAAGTAGATTTGATCGTAGTGACAGCTTTCTTCAACAATCCCTTGTTTTCAACAATCAGAAATGTTTTTCCGAAACTTTTGCAAGATTTCGTGAGGGAAAAAGTCGTTTCGTAATCAAAACTTGAACTAAATTATTGTAAGTAGTATGTTTAAATGTAAAACAGTGCTACTTGACATGTTATGAGGGCTGATTAGGAAATATAACATTTAAGTGAATCGTTACATCACGCCTGTGATACCCAAAGAATTAGTCAGAAGACTTACATAAGACCCAATAGAGGGTGAGCCTATCTCCATCAACAACAATGTAGTAGAAAAACCTAGTTTGTTCGTACCAACAGTTAGACATAGATATTCAGACTCCAAGACATAAGGCAACTTTTATCTACATGAACAGAACTAATAAACACATGCGAAGGTTCGGGTCATTCCGTGTCCAATAACACGGACTAATTCCGAAAATGTGACTTTGACATTGAAGCAGTACTGGTTTTGCACGAAATATTCGTAAACATCTGTAGTCACGTGGCACTAATTGTCCAATTCTCAATCGGATCACGTAGACGCGAAGGCAGCAGTAAACAGGCGATATTTCGTGGACAAGGAAAGTTTGTCCCGCTATAGGAATCGGAATACCCCTGCCCTGCACCCCTGCACCCCGGCGCCCTCTGCCAACAGATTGTGGGTCGTTCCAGCTAGGAACAATTAAAGCCAAATGCTCACCGACACCAGTGTTTCATTGTAAGCCGTTACAAAGGAGTGCGGAGAATTCCGAGCAACAGATTTCACTGTTATTCTTTTTAATAACGTCGTTAACGTTTTTATTTTAACTGTTCCCGTTTATAGCTAATGATAGGTTTATGGTGGGATTTCCGACGAAATTTTACGAAGAATAATTCTGTTTGACGCTTTTGTATTCATGTAATGTCTAGGTTTTATTATTCTTTATGAAAGTCCTGAAGTTTGTAGCGATATAGATTTTTTCTGTTTTTGTTCGTTGAGTTTTCTGAAGTTATTACAGAATATTCATTAATTGGATGTTCCTAAAATGAGATTTATTTTTAACTTTCACAATTTTGGACCCTTAAAATATTGAAGGAAAGTTCAAATTACAATACCCACGTGATTGTAAACACACAAATCACCTAATCAAACATCTAGACTGGGAACGAATATGTAGGGCATACAAATATTTGCTCCGGATATGGGAACAGACCTTGAGAACAGAAGGCGAATGTTTGGGTCGTCATAATGTATTTATTGGTTGGTTAATTTATCAAAGAAACATCTTGTCATGAGGAAATGTTTGAAAATGAGACTTCCGATAATGAGTGATACTTGCAAGGAGTGATTGGAAAAGATATAAAAAATACAAATTGGCCAGTACATGACATGTTTTTGATTTCTTTATTATTATAGCTGTTTTGGGTGATTCAGGCAATGATTATTATGTCAATGTGCCTAAATGTGAATTACAATTTGCTTGATTTTATAGATACTGCGAAGATAATTCTAGTTTCCGGTTCTTATTTCTCATTTGAGGGAACCCTCACAAACGAGAAAAAACTTCTGTGTGAGTGTAAGTAAAACTCGGCTTTCTCATTTTGAGTAGAGGTTTTCATTAAATTGCTTCAAGAAAAGTAAGCCAGTGTTTCTGGCTATTTCAGAGTAGTTGTACCAAAAAGCAAAGGTAAATTGAGAAACTTTTTTTTTAATAGTCTTCAATTGTCCGTGGTAGGTCCAATATCCGGAGTCTTCACATGCAGAAAGAAGAATTCGACACTGGTTTCTCCAACATAAGGATAAAACCATAAACTTTACTGAGGTCAAACAGGAAAACCAGGGAAGTTCAATAATAGCACAGATTCAGACAATATATAGATAAACTTCACGTTCAATTTTAACATCCCATCATAACTCACTTTATAATAAACATGTTCCGATCCTAATAACCTTTTTATTTTTATCTTATGAACTCGGTAATAAATTGAACACGCTAGTTATCTCTTTCCCGAAACCCCGGAATCCCGAAACTTTCCCGATATCGCGTGTCCGTCGAATACACAAGGGTGCGTCCCTCCGAACAAGTTTTCTCAACAAAATCAATGACGTATGAAATTTCAATGGCATCATATTGTCGCGTTATAATTACCTATTATCCTTTAATATACCATAGTTTCAGATTGTCCGGGAGGGATGCGTGGATCCAATACTGCTACGTAACTCTGCTAATTCATATAGGCACGTGAAAGGGGAATTAACCCACTGTTCTTAATTACGTTTTCGCATGCTTCACTTTCGTTTAAATGGGTCCCTCTGTACACAGTGTGCCCATCCTATTACATTCACAGCTGAGCTTTCATCTGAATTTTTGCTGAATTTTATAATACCTAAGTTATTTTAATGAAGTATGTGGTTTTAGGATACCTTACAGCGTACGTTATGTAAGTAAATAATGTGTAGATGAGATAATGTACCCATAGACATATGTATAACAGTCAATTCGATTTGTTATGATAAGAACGTTGTAAAAAATATGAGTTGCCAACCTGAACGAGGAAATTGCATTTTTATCTTTACTGGTAACTGATCATAACATGTAATCGTGAACGGATCTAAATATCAAAGGCCTGGCTTTGATCACAATACTGAAGCTATATTCATGTTAGTAATGTAAATTGAGAATAGTCTAGTACATAATGACGCACGTACCCCTAGGGATGGAAACGCGGTGGTTAATTAGATGTCAATCAGCGTGAAATGTAGTTACAACAAAGCATTTCCACATTGCACAGGTGATACACTGTCTGTCAGACTATACCAACCCAACAGACACGACAAGTACTTCCCAACTAAATAAACATTTACGAAATCACAATTTTGCAAACGTGTGACCGTTCAATTAATTCCTACTAATACAAATCCGTTGGAATAAATATCAAACACAAATTCGCATACATTATCGTTAATTGTTAAGTTAATCGCAACGCTTACTGTGGGAAATATTCCATGGGGTTGTATAACCGCAGATTAGAATCAGCTGGTTAGGCTTCAGCCGTAATGAAGCTGGTTGATCTCACAATAAGCGTTTGAAATACGTCGAGGCACCTCTTTAACTAAACAATAACATCAAAACTTTCGAGGTACAATAAAAGGCACATGAAATGACTTAAGTAGTAAGTACCTACGCATATATACGACACGGTAAAATTATAAAGTAAAAGTAATGCTGTCATTCCGAACGGCTACATAACCCGTTTCAGGGGAGCTTTAAAATACCTTAAAATGTTGGAGCGTTCAAGTAATTTCCCTCGTACGATACTGAGTGCTGCTTGTACACGGAAAGTTGACGGCATACAATGTAACACGTGTGAATTTGTTAGATTCGTGAGAAGTTTTCTTAATTGTAACTTATAACATTTATATTAGGATTTGTTGTCCATTTTATAACGTTCGGGCGGGAGTAGAAAAGTGTCGAACTTTAGGTGTGGTTTGCTAAATGAAAACGAAAGCATAAAATCTTTAAAAACGTTACCATAGAGAGCAGTACCCATTCAAAGTTAGTTTTTAATAGTTCCTAAAAGTTTTCTTTTGGAATTGTGTCCTAGATGCGAATAAAAAGCACCCTGAAGGGCCAGTTGATAAGCTGTCCAGTTAGAACTATTCAATGTTTTTCAGAAACTCCAAAATACAGACAGACAGACAGACGGCATATGTTCCATAACTTTCTGAGAAAGCGATGTTTACCAACTCCCAAGTCAACCCGGAATAGCTTGTAACACTGCAACAAACTTTGTCCAGATGAGACTTCAGTAACAAACTTACACAGATTTGATAAAACCCGTTCCAATACATAAGAGCTTTCACTTCGTTATCGTCAACAGCGGCAATATGTTTTGCGCCCACTCTCCGGCGTTTAGAGCTAAAATTTATCTGTGCTAATAAATTACAGAGGCCTACGCCCAACCTTGTTAAATAAACACGATGTTCGCACCACATTTTTCATTGTGAATATCTCAGGGCCTATAGATCGCGGTACTATGTATTAGGGAAACCACTCCGGAGGTGCAGCTATTCATTGAAACCACAGACCATGAATTACTCTCAAAGTTCCCGTGTCTCATTTCAGTGGCAATCTCGGCGCGACGAAGAGGAATGTGCCGCGCTATTGTCAACTTATTACGTAATACGCAGGCATAACGCGCAAAACAGCTAATTTCTGAAATGTTTTGCAATATGATAAAACTAAGTGGGGATGTGCTGTCAGTAATTAACTATGTATTGGATACGCAGGTTTTCCATTAATTTGTTAAATGGCACAACAACTCAGCTCTCTGTTTTATTATTATCAATTAATAATAATTGAATAGCTCTATACAGTTCTAATTTTAATTGGACCGTGGTTATTGTGCATGATTAATGGATTTATATTAAAATTATTCATTTCGTAATAAAGTTATTTGTATAGGCTATGAAAACTGTTACAAAAAGGACCGAAGTATGGTATGTCATTAAAAAGTTTCTTGCTACTTTTGAATTCCAGAAAACTTAATAATAGAGAAACAAAATGAATAGCTTGGGTTCCTGTGAGAGGCTTTTTGTATCGACCTCTTTGAGGCAAAGAGTAACGACCTGGTTCGGGGCCAGATCCGTATAGCCTGCGGGCAGGGCCTGGGCTACTTTTAAAATGAATTTTACTTTTTATTTGAAATTTTCTTGAACTTTGTGTTGGAAATCTTTTCATATTTTATGCATGGATTTAACGGTGTGGGTGTGAATTTTTACGTCTTTTCTATATAGGAAGAGATTCCCTAGTGACTGGATACGAGTTTTGTTATAACGTTATTCAGTATTCTGAGATGCTTGAAAACGTATAAAATCAATTGGGTATGCAATGCAACTAGCAATAGCTGTTTTCTTTCTGGAATTACTTACTGTCCAGTAGCGCGTAACCTTTTATTTTATTTTTATCACCTGCATGAGTAGGTGTAGGCAAGATATTTTCCGAATAATTTCCGTAATCCTTGACATATTGGTGTCCCCATATAGTACAAGGCTCTTGTCATAGTACCTTCCAGTCGTGTACATCCTCATTTACAAGAACCTTGTATCTTGAATATCATGACGGTAATAAATAATAGACCTACCTGAATATATAATAAAGTTGCATTTCAGTTGGGTCAGGGTTTTACATTAAGTAGTTAATTATTAAATGTCTACCTAAATTAACATTAAAATTGAACGTGCATCCGGTTTGCAGTTCAAATATTAACGAAGCGTAGTTTAGTGTGGTTTACTTTTATTCATTTGAGAGACGGTCCTAAAACTTTTGAAACATTTTTATCTGAAATAGTTTTTTTTTCATTTAGGACACTGTCCCTTTCTGCGTCCCCTATATTTTTGTAAGTTTGCATTTGCTTGTCCACATAGAACGTTCCATTCCGATAGCAATATACTACTTTGTATAAACAACGATCGGAACTCAGCATTGATGTATAATAAAAGAGCATTGTCATAATTGGAAAAAGGCGGACACTCACTGATAAGGGTGTTCAGAAAGGGAAAATGATAAACTAACCACAATATTATTTTCTTAAAAATTAGGAATCCGCTAACACAAACATATCTCTCTCACAAATTTTCCTCCAATCCAAATTACATATCATATCTATATTTTGTGTAAAAAATACGAGACAGTGATCAGTAAAGAGCTACATTTACTTTCAAAAATAAGAAAACAACATCTTTTAAATCAAATTGTATCCAGTATAGGCACATCCATTAAGCTCGTAGGCTACAAACTGAATCAAATCCATTAACGTAATAGAACGGAATCAGCTCCAAATGGACCGAATTACCTATTTTATCCGACGGTAGGAAAGTCCATCATTTTCAATCGGAGTCCGTATTGAGCATTTGAAACGTCCCCATACGTCGAACCGGTAATCTCGTAACATGCTTGGAGCCTCGGTTTATCCCGCCATATATCTCGGGCTGCACCGCGGTTCAAACTCATACGCTCCAAGGCAACCTGCCATACTAAATTATCAATTTACCGACATCACAGCACCTGCCTAAATTGTTGCGTGCCCATATACCATTAATCAATAACTGCCGAAACTTGTTAAGCAATACAATTTTCATAATAATGTTCACATGATGACGGATTGTTTATCATAAGGTTGTGTATTTAGGTCTAGCCATAAATTGCTGAATACCTGCAGAGATAACGTTTTATCGTCGGCTTGATACAACTACTATTATTAAAATATATGATATTCGGGGTTATTTTCAATTTTATTGTTGAAGCTTGTTCGTTCTCAATTTACATAAATACTCGTATATCATTCATTTAAATCTTCATTTTTCATGAGGCAGCTGTTTGACAAAGAAATAATATTAATGGCTTAATCCTCAATATATGGTTACGTGTTCAAAATTGAAGCAGATAAGTCTTAGGTGGTCTTAAACATTCGGTGCTTGTCAATAATTTCAATAAAAGGGTGCAATAAAGTTATTTGTATATGTCACCGTAAAATTTTCAAACACGTTAGAATGTAAAATAACTAGACAGATTGTAAACTCTCGAAATATAGTCAAACGAACATACTGCTTACAATTAAACGCATTATTTTTCGTGAAATGCATGCGATGGTAGTCAACTCAAGCGGTGTGGAAAGAGGGGTCCCCCTTGCTCAATGGTACCACTCTCATGAAAAGATAATGTACCATTCCTGAGAAATACCGATTAATATAACCAAACCTTAAAACACTTTATATTCCCCTAAAAAGCGTGGTCGACGGAGTCCCGCTACGCAGGCCCCTATTTCCGAGTGCAGGGTTTAAAGGAACCTAACTAACGTAACGTGGGGGTGCCCCAAGTCCCGATTATGGGGGCAGAGATACTTCCGTATGTTCAGTTGACAATACTTCGAGAGTTTACAACCTCGCTAGAGAGATTACAATCTAACGTGTTTGACAATTTCACGGTGACATATTAATACACCGTCGAGTGTTGTCACGGTGTTCCTTTAAATAATAACGAGAATTTTTAATTTAAAGCCCGATCTGTTATTTTCAATACAAACATGTTTTATGTTTATTACACTTTGTGGGCAGTGAATGCTGTTAATATAAAGCACCCTTCTTTTATTATGTTAAACGCTGCAGTTGTCACTTGAAATATTAAATTGTGTTCAAATTAATTACATTATCAGTCAGGGAAATAGCTGCATAACAAAAACAATTTTGTCTGTACGAAAACTAAGATTTGTAACACAATAGAACCTGATTCAACCAACCTCAAACTTACGTAAGGTGTTGTCTTTGAATGATTGCTACGCCAAGCTACGAAGGCCTACGCCGCTACGAGCGTCGTAGCCAAAGTGCTACGAACCGTTTCCTTGTAGAGCTTTGTCAGGTATAATATGGTGTTTTACGTTTAGGATTCCCTGCACTTTCCAACCTTCAAGGAAGTGTCCGTTCTGTGTACTTACTCACTCAAGTGCTTAACAGTTATGAACTCGTTCAGTTCACCTAACGGCATCGCTTCGGTCAAGTTTTCAGGGATGATGCAAACGTGTATCTATACTCGTAGTATGCCCACATTTTGCCAGCTATATTTAAACCCATGTAACAGAGGCGAGCCAACTGCCATCAACCAGGCACTAATTCAAACTCTAGACAGCCAGTGACAAAATCTTAATGGAAAACTCACTCTGCCCGACTTAGGAATCGAACCTTTATGCAAAACTGAACCAACGAGGCAGTCTAACTAACTTTATTCAGGTTAATGTGTACACCAAAGTATTCTTTATTTAGTTTTATGCAGTAATAATACAAAGTTTTCTTACTGTTCGCGAGTGAGTTTCAGTTCCGTAACTTATGTGTGTAGTACAAGATAACAGTATGATGTATTCTTTGTTTATCCTTGTTTATTATGGCGTGTGTTTCTTGTCTTTTATATGATGGAATACGTTACTTACAGAGATAAAGAAAAGAGAGAAAAAAGTGCAATACAAAAACCAATTTTGTACTATAGTCAACTACGTATCTGTGGCAATATTTGCACTACTTATTCATAACTGCTTTCTTTCATCGTGTGGTATGGCCTGACCTGGGACCCAAGTCTACTATTTTTTCATAAATTCTCCAACACGATCCCATACCCATCCCATTCTCATTTTGCTAAGAGTTCGTTATCTGCTAAATTCATTATGGTCGACCATTGGTCGGTCAATGGTAATAGAATTGTGTTACAATGACATTGTCGTATTGCCATTATTATAAAACCAGTTAGTACAAATGGTTTTCGTAATCTACTACTAAAGAACATTTATTCATGCCCGATTAAATTTATATGTACGTTTGTTACACATTTGTCATTAAGTATGAGATTACCATTCTATGCTATTTGTTTTAATGGAGTGTCAGTAGTTGACCACTGGAAAGTCATAATGACTCCTATATTAGTAGAGTACCAAACTTGTCAAAATTAACAATCATGAAATCAATGCTAGACTATTCTGGCACTATTGTAATTGTAGACTTGAGGTCCTGGCGTCAGAGTTTTTGTGCCGCACATGCTGGTTTCCTCACGATGGTTTCCTACATCGAAGTAAGCGATAATTATACAATATGCACATGTAATCGAAAAGGAAGCAGTTCATGCCATGAGTTCGAACTCGAGACTATGACTCAGTAATACGATGCTCACACTACTAGACTTTCCCTGCTATACCCATAACTATAGCTATAACATGAAGGGCTGTCAATGTCAAATTGTTACCACTAACATGCGGTAGACTGTCGGTACCAGTAACTAATAAATCTTCATAACATGACATCACATCATGCCTGTAACCCTCAAATGGCTAGGTGGTACTTAAAGTGCCCTCACCTTTCACAAGTTAATTTAGGTCTTTTTAATTTAAATATTACACACATTATGACTTTACTGTCATCATCTCAACGGCACTTTCTTAACTATTTAGGAGTCGGCTACCAGTCAAGCCAGACACAGCTGAATACCAGTATTTTACATTGAGCGACTGCCTAACTGATCTGCAAGACCCCGTTAGTACCTACTGGGGAATATGACATCCCTTGGTAAGACTGGTTCTCAGACTTTCGGGCCACTAAATACCTATAACAACTGTCGAAGATCTACAAATGACAGCCATTACTAACGACTTACCGTGCTTTCCGAAGCGCGGAGGAAACTCGGTAAGTAATGGTTCGTCACCCATCGACGGATCAACCCTGGCAAACTTGGCTTAACCTAGAAATCGTCATCGAGTGGCTGTTATTGTTTAGTCGGGAGCTCCTCACATACAAATACGCCCATGACTTTACTGTATTAGCAGCAAAACATTTTCCTATTAAACATCAAAAAGCTTTACGGTCATTAGTATCTAGTTCTGGTTTGAAATCTAATTCTGAACTTCAAAAGCAATAAGCAAACTTAGGCAGTCGTCGTTCGCTTACTAATTAGTACGTACGACGGTAGGTATATTTCTTGTAGACTGTGTGGGTGAAACAAAGTTCAAAGACGTAGAAAAAAATGTAGGCATTTATTTACTAACGTTTACCGTACGTTGTTCACTGGTTTCTCATATGAAGAGAATGGAGGTGTATAGGGTGTAAAAACCTCTTGACGAAGCCGAAAGGCACTTGTTCTCCCCGTCATTGTGACTACTTTTTTGTCTAAGATCATACCTGGGAACCTTCTAGTTACGGAGATATTGGGGGTCAAAGTTCCAACTTTTTGACAAGTTTTTTTTAGTACAAGTTTTAATGTAAAGTTTTCACTTTTACCCTCATACTATTTAATCCATCCACAAGCACAGTGTTCTGATTGAGCTCTACCAAAAAACATGATTTTTGACCCCAAAAAAAGTCATTTCCCAGCAATAATTTTTGCATTAAGTAACTTAATTTGATGTACAGAATAGTTGACGGCTTCGTGATGAGGTTGTTTACACCCTGTATAATAATATGATGGTAAGAACAAGAAAAACAATGGAAGTGTTAGAGCGTCGCGCAATAACGCCATCATCACGATAATTTGTGCTTAACTCAATTCAGGGTTAAGCTCGCCATCGTACATAAGCTACATTTTGTTATTAATTGTATGTTTATTTTTGAAGTGAAAACTTTTGAAATAAAAACTTCTTTAGGCGCGTTGAGCACTTTTTGGGTGAACAACAATCAAGAAACTCGCGTGACCATCACCTAACGCTTCGTTGCACTCGTAGCCGATCCGCTACGGCGTAGCGTCACTAGGCGTGCGCGGGGCATAACCCGTAGCAGATATAGATTACTTAGTTTTCACTTCTATCTTCAGTCCCCAAATGCCCCCCCCCCCCAATGTTTTTTTTTTTATTTTGCGAGCAATAACGAAAATGATTATATTATGCGAATTTGTTCGTTAATCTGAAGCCCCGGCCTTGTAAACATTTTATATTCCTGCAATGACTATATGTATATAATAACTTTCAAAAGATTTTGTGAGTTCATTGCTGTGCTGGTTTATCATCCTTTGTTTACACAATACTTGGAGTAGGCCTTTTTTGCACGATTTGCATTCTTCTCAGAACTTGCACATACTTGTTACAATATTTTTTTACTGTGTACCACTACACCCAAGTCTGTTTTTTATAAACCGTTTCAAGTTTACTACTCCTGAAAATGATACATAATAAGCGAGTTTTCTCCAAAAATAACCGTCCACAACCGCATAGTAAAAAAGCTGTAAAATGTCTACTTTATGCATCGCTGCGGTCTTGATAATACATATTTTACAAGGTACGTGTGTACACACACTGTTAAAGTACACAGAGCTCAAATACACTGGGTTCAGTTAATATTGACTTAAAAAGAATGATTTCGAACTTTTGAATTGAGAATAAAAGTTCGGAGTTCCAATTGAATTTGAAATTGAACAAAAGGTTATCGGAAATATTTATAAAATTGACTATCAATATTCATAAAAGAACATTATAATTTAATGTCATTAAAAAGTATGTACGTTAATAATTAAAATCCAAAATGGCCGTCGTTTGAAGGTTACTGGATACAGAGGGTAGGGTATGTGTATGTGATAGGCAATTTATCACTATTTAGGTGTCCTCAATAGTACGGGCTATTGTATTTGTTGTTGTTGTTCGATAATATGCAGTATCTGAAATATTTTTATTCGTGCTCGCTCGCATGATAATAGAAGTAATATACGCATACATTTTACTATCATTACAATCATTTTCACGAACACTAGGCGGCACTAACGAGCATTTTACTAAGCTTTAAGTTACATTATTTAGGTTTCAGCATCCCGCTTATTTAATATCGTTATCAAGAAAAGTGAAGACATTTCGCATACCTCTTTTGATGTATTCCTATGCATCCGGGGCGGATATTGTTCTCTCGATCGCATCCTAGAGAGATGCAATGATAATTTTCTTGTTTTTTTTCATGTTACTTGTTAAACAAACAGTTTTTAACTAAGAAACAGCATGTCTTTGTGTCTTTGTTAGATGGGTGGGTCTTTAGTGTGCGTCAATACTCTTGCATCATCATATCTTCTAAGCTTATACGCGAACATGGCACGAATACGGTTTATTACTACTCTTATTATTTTGTAAATAAACAATATATCTTAATTCCTCGCTCCCCTCTCCTCCTTCCTCCTTTTTTTTTCTCTTGTTGTGGTTTTGCCGGCAATAAGCAGTTAATATTTACTCAAATATTATATGTTCCTTTCCTGTGCTGTCTACTGTGTGTTCATAAACAGTAAAATAAATAGAATAACCTTCCGGAATTAATTATGTAAAATTGATGACGCAATAGCAAAAAAAATCTATTGAGTTGGATTCTCTCCTTCACTAACGATTCATGCACGCCATGTGTATGGCCTTAGGGACCTATTCAAGTCTGTGACAATGCCTGCACTAACAGTTCATACCGTATCTGGATGTATTCTGTTAAAAGATGGGTCTGGATTAAAATGGAACGGAATGGAGGGTACCTAACTACTTATTTACATACATGACAATTGACATACGTAAAGTCAGGTAAATTGACTACCAAGTTAAATAATCAGTTTATTAAAATCATCAGTCATCATTTGACATTTCTATGAAACGGTTGTAACACCTCAAAAAGGCATCAACAAATTGCAAATCTATTTAGTCCGTCAGACTATTAGAAATAATTGGCACGTATTTTTTGTTTCTACGAGCATGGCACGTGTTTTAAAAGCGTCGTATCTTCGTCAATTTTGATTTATGTAACAAAAGAAAAATATAAGGGTCAAACACTAATTTCGTAAAGTGTTATTCTTTCCTGATAGATAGTACTATTTATGAAATTAAAACACTTTGAACACTATCAGAATGATTTTTCAAAGTTTTCTGTCAAAATTACGTCGGAATCTAAAAAAACGGCCACGCGCGTTCCATGATTTTTATTGTTAACTCAAAAAGTGCTCAAGGCGACTAAAGAAGTTTTTGTTTCAAAAAACAACTTTTCAGACGATCCAACCACTATGAAAAGTATTTTCAGTTTCATCAGTGCTTTGCTCCGAATATTTCTGTCTACGGAACCAACTATCCGTGTCCGTAGCCGGCCGGCGCCGCTTGTCAATTGAGATACAAAGGTGTAAAAGCAGAACCCAAAAATCAATGGAATAACTACACAGTATTTATTTTAGCAGTCAGGTAAGTCAGCCTTGATAAAAGTATTTCTTTAACTTTAATTAACATTTCAAGATGAAACTACCTACGTCGTGTGAAATGTAGGTGTTATTTAAAAATATTTCAAACAATTTTAGGATACACCAAAACTACAGTTGATAAGCGATAATAAATGTTGTCCCACTGAAGATACGGTCCACAATCGCGTTTAAGCTTAGGAACACCAAGAGATTACTTGATAAAATTAGGTACGCGTGATTATTTGAATGAAGTTCGATCGGTTGAACTGATAACCAACCAAAACTCAATTTCCTCCCCTCCTTCGAACACAAATATCAGATATTGCTTCTTATAAGGTAGATAGATGTAAATGTAATCGAGTGTCAATCAATACGATTCGCTGGCAACCCCACCGTGCATCGATACCTTGTGCGGTTTGTAACTCAACTGTCAGCTACCTTTCAACAGTTGTTTGTCACTATTAGAATCTAATCTGAATATTTTTTTCATACTTAGAAATGGGTGTGTATATGGCATATTAACAGATAGTATATTTTCACTTGAAATAACGTTCACATGATATATTTTTCATATGCTATAAAAACAAATAACCTAATTTTATGTGATCTAATGTTATATTTCATATTAACTTCTAATAACATTAAGAACCTATACCATATAATTTTCATCATGTAAAATGCTATTTCATATAACGTTCAGTTGACCTAATGTTCATTAGACATAATTTTCATATTTACTCATTTTCAGCCATCATTATGTGACGAATAAGTAAATATCAGGAAAATTCATACTGTCATGACCTCATCTAATCCAAATGATTCACCAACAATAGAGAGGCATACTCCATGCATGCAGCAAGCAAGCAGCAAGTATGCAGCAAGCAAGCAGCAGGCATGCAGCAAGCAAGCAGCAAGCATGCAACATGCAGCAGGCATAGTTTCTGTCAAGCTCCGGCGCTGCGGGGTTCCGGCGGTACCACGAGAGCTTATCGTCGCAGAAGGTGTTAACGCTCACCACCGCAGCTTCAGCTTGCTGGCCGGCAAGCCAGCCCCTTCGCGCTTACACGGGCTTAAATTACACTGTTCGAAAGAGATACCGTGGCTCTGAAACGTAAAGGGCGAGGAAGGAACATGGATGGGTTTTAGTCAGTAAAAGTCTGACATTCGCTCCCGCTCCGCTCAGAGTGGGAGAGGTCATTTGATGATTTCCCATCCGAAAAAATAAAAAAGGGTTAGGAAATAAAAGACTACGTGGAGTCGGTATTGCAACGATTCATTTCTGTCACTAGTGCATAAAGAAAACAAAATTCATTAGTTTTTGAAAAAAATAAACAAAATAAAGTAGACGTTTCAAAATTATATTAAACTTTAATATACATTTTGATATTATAATAATTAAATATTAACTAAATATTAGTTCAAATGTGCATTATAAAAAATGTTAATAAGCTATATAAAAATAAGTAAACTGAAATTATAAATAAATAAATATCGCTGGACATTAACACACAGCGCCATCTAGTGCCACACTAAGCAAGGCTTGTGTCGTGGACACCAGATAGTTGATATACTACATCATCTCCATTGTTGTAACAAAAAAATAGGATATTACATTAAATTAGGCCATGTGATTATAAGAGCTTTTAATATTATATCAAATGGTACGCACCCCTTTGAAATATTTCCTACTAGCCTGTGCCCGCGGCTTTTCTCGCCTGAAGTTCGCGGCGGTATTGCCCCACCCCAAAAGGTGTTTTCATGTGGCATTCCAGGATATAAGCTATCTACGTAAAACAATTACACAGAAAGATTGAAATTAGTACATACTTTATGTGGCATACCTAAAGGAAACACATCCAAAAGACTTATTTTTAGTTACATATACCTACACACACAAACGTAATATATTAGTTTCCATGTTTACCTATATATCTTGATCAAAGAAAGCAGCTTTACCTTCAAAATACAGTTGTTGAAAAACGGAATTCAAGTTCGATTCCCTGTTTTTTCCCCAGGGCAATCTAAAGACATCCATTTAACCGTGAGAGGCAATCTATAAGTAAATAAATAAAGGACAGGTTGCAGTCTTTTCAGCATATACGATCGTACTTAATACGAAGGTGTCTTATTTGTATATAACATACATATATGTGTCACCGGGTGGGACAACCCGCGACTCAGACTGAATAATTCATGAGACATGGACCTAAAGCAGACTGGATTTCAGACGAGAATTTTAAAATATCTATACGAGGCTTTAAAATTGAAAATTGTTTTATAAAAAGCAATATAACATAACGTGAAATACTCAGGATTTATGACATGCTTAGAATTTCAATTGAGCGTTTTATTGTCTTCGAGTTAACAATTTATAAGTTTGTCAGTTTTATCTAATTTTAACATATTTATTAGATTTCATATAAACGTACCATTACATTGTTTCGGACTTATATTTAAATCAATAGTTAAGGTTGGGTATAAAATTGTCTGTAAAAGTTTTCAGTGATTATTTCTGAAAATGAACGTTGTACATAAAATCCCCATTAGCGCTTGCGATTAAACTTACATTTTCAGTCTTAATTTGATATTAATCGTTACAATTTAAAAAAAGTGAAATGTCCATATATTGGAAGTAATGCATGGTTTGGTAGGAATAAAAGGGCATTAAAGTATGCGTAATCCGAATTTTCATGCCTTTTTATTCGAATTCGCGCAAAAATATTCTTACACAAAAGCTGTTACTGAATAAAACGTAAAAGGTAAATGTGCAAGCTCCATATATGTATTTAAGAGAATAACGTCGATGCACCTTCGTTCAATTTTAAAACTAGGTTGGTATTGGAACCAAACCTACGGCTTGGCCGGCCTCCAGCTAAAAGGGGCTCTAGGCACACGAATAAGAACAATCATTTTTTGACATCTCTATCTTCTTTTGTTTTAGTTTAATATTCGAATACTTTTGCTTCCCAAGCTTTAGTAATAACAACTTTTTCAATGTGATTTAAGCCTATATGATAAAATAATTATATTTTCAATAGGCATGACGAAAATATCAAAAAAAAATGGCCACGGATGTAACTCGGTATGTAAGGGTGGTTACTAAAGATTGGTACATAGCTAGGTAGAGGCCGGGCCTGCTTTTGCTCAGAGTAACACAAGCTACGTCAATTTATCCGTGTTATAGCCATTGCTTAAAACTGCCAAAGAGTGACAGTTATGATTTAATATGTACAATTTAAGCTGGTGTAAAAAATTGGTAAAACAATTGTTTACATTACATGTGATCGACATTGAAGTGATTGTCCAATCACGATCATGTGACATCGGTGTATTGTCAGTATTGTCACGCACTTATTTTTAGCTGTTTATCCAAATCTTGTGGTATTTTCTAATACCTAACCTTATAAACGATGCACGTATGGTATCGCATTGTACGTATCAAGATTGGTCTCTGTGTGATATATTTACTCTTGAGGAATGCATAGTAGGAAAACGAGTGCTGCCTATTGACTTACAAAATTACATAAGTATGAAAAACTTTATGATAGGTGTTACGGTGGGAAATATGCTATTAAACTCATATAGGTAAGTTTTTATTAGAGTTAACACATTTTCTCATGCAGTAGTGAGCATGTGTTTTTGTAGAAATCACGCTGTTTTCATTCATGGGATTACTAAATCTTAGTGAAACAAAATAAAACTCTTTGTAATAAAAACTCAAGAACCTTGATATACTGTGAATACATTAGGTACTAAACTTAGTAGGTGTCAAGTTTGAAATCTTGTTTTTCGAAAACAGGTTAGTTACGAGTATTTTCTGATGCAGGTGATATTATAAAGCCTTGAAAGCTTCTACTAAAACAACTGCATTATAATCTAAACAAGCGTTGTCATTGATTCCAAGCCTTCCAAATTCCGCAACATCATTCATCCGTAGAGAAACCAGCTTCTAACATATAAACCAGCTTAAAACATATAAAGAAGAAATACAAAAACAATGACGGCGACCTCTTTAAATATTGTCAAGTCATGGATGTGTTCAATAAAGTTGATTTTTACACTCTTACGGAAGTCAATCGACCTGAACTGCTAACTGAAAGAACAAGACCTGACTTTTTAAGAACGATACCGCATAAAAATAAATACATTCTACCGCCATTCAATAATGTTTACGGGATGAGGGTTGCAGAATATTTAATACCTTTTTTTCTTAATAAACTGCCAGAGGACTTGCAAGCGATGTATAAAACGAGTTCGAAAAGTTATAAGTATAAATTAAAACGTTTCTTTATACAAAACTTCTCCTAAATTAGGTATGTAGAGTTATTGTTATCATCAGTTTTATAATGTATTGTAGTTGTTACATGTTATTAGGCTAAGTATAAGAACGGCTCGCCAGCACACAGATAAGCCCTAAGAGGTTTTCGATGTGTGGCTAAAACAACCCTGTATTAGTTTAAGTTTTTTAGATATTAAATAAAAAAAAAAACATTTATGTAATAAACATTTTGAACCAAAACTGTGTTAATAGTTTATCCCAAATACTATTTTATACGTTTTCTATCTTGTATTGACTTGCTTTTAAACACTATCTCACCGTATGGTAAGTAATTTTGTGGTGAGAGAATGTGTGTGTATGCTTGCATAGAAGTTGCCTAAGTTCACACATACCTACAGTCTTACACAGGTTAAAGCAATCAGAGGAAACCCACTTTACTCAATGTTTTAATGAAATGCTTTTAAGAAAAACAAAATTTATTGTTGGAAAAGTATAAGAAAGAAGAAAGAAGAAAGAAAGAAAGAAAGAAAGAAAGAAAGAAAGAAAGAAAGAAAGAAAGTGGCTTAACCTAAAGATCGACCCGAGCGGCTGTTATTATTTAGCCATGAGGTCTTCTCCACAAATCCGTCAGTTAGATTATTGGAAAATAATGAAAAAAAAAATGAAAAATTTTATTTGTCTCAAAACAGTTACATGGAGTATTTACATGAGACATCCCCAGTAGGTAATTGATAATACCTGTGTTGGGGGTATCTCGCTCTTTCCCTTAATATTAACAATATTGAGACTAATGCACAAGTTATTACAAAATTGACTAAAAATTAAATTAACATAAAAATAAAAAATAAAAGTAACAGTAAATTACTTGTATTGGACACGTATTTTATGTTTTTGTAAATCAAGAAATATTGACAATGATAAAACGCATCAAAACTCGGAAATGAGGGCTCATGACGTCAGTACGCTCTGAAATTATACCTAGGCGGAACGTATTAAGAATTTTAAAAGTCGTATCTTCGTCAATTTTGATTTACGTAATAAAAGAAGAAATACAAGTATAATGTTTTTTGATAATCTACTCGTAATGACGGACTGACGGACTAGTTAGATTTTTTTATCGTCTACCCTATTGTTTTGAGTTAGAAAAAGTAAAACAGACGTGTACGTACGCTTTCCAATGGATGCGCTTTTGGCACATTGTAGATTGTAGGTGACATTACCGCTACGCCGCCGCTACGAGTGCTACGACGTCGTAGCTCATTGGCAATTAGCTACGGGGAGAATTTATTTGTAGAACACAAATTAAAATATCGATGTCGTATTGCTGTCGATTTATTGATACTAAGAAACATAAAATGTTGGTGACACTATGCAGACGTGAGTTGATTTTTTATGCATGTATTGTTTTTTACTTAATCCTAAATCAAAAAAATATTTTAACTTTTCTCTGATCTACGCTCGGCCTTGTATGTGACGCGAGCTCAATTAAGCTGGCCTTGGCACTGCTCAACCCACTTACTGTGACGGGTTAAAGATCAAAAGAGTTCGCAACACAATGGGATAATGTGGTGCTATGCACTTGGGATCTTTTTGTTAGCCGACTTTTATACGCCGCGTTACATAAACAACAGTCTCTCTGAGAATTTTAATTAAGCTTAGCGATCGTGTGAGGTAATTTATTCGATAGAATATAAGAGAAGAATTTACTGGAAAGAAAATCCATACCAAGAACACACCATCGACAAAGAAACAGTTCATTTAAAACCTTCCACAGAACAAGAAACAAAAACATAGTTCACACAAAGTCACAAAAAAGAGAGAAATAACATCCATGTTTAATCAGACATTCCTTATGAAATAGAACATCTTACGCCAAGAGTACGCTAATCAAAAGAAAGACTATCCACAGTAAAGAAAATACTAAAAGTCTTCAACGATTCAGTTCCAACAGTTTAATAAGCTGAAAAGAAATATTACAGTACTGATAAAGACACAATAAGAATAAAATAGTTCCGACGACTTCTGAAAGATTTTATGAGATCAGTGGCTATTTAGCGACGGTGAATACTGGCTGGCTCGTAAACTGTGACTTTACCGTTCTGTGTCAGTAACTCAGTACCTCAGTGGCATTCTTTAGACACGTGCTTGAACATCTGTCTTCGTGGCTTTTCGTGGTTTCTCGTGCTACTTCGGGCTACCTCGAATTTTAAATTTTTCATATAGAACCTCTTTGGTGAGGCAATTTGTGGGGTGGCATATGTGGTTTGAATGTGAGTGGGGTTAATAATTTAATGTGACTGCTACCCAGTGATGGTTGTCAGAATAGTATGTTCCGTGGATTTTGTACTGTCCGTCAGTTTTAGTAAAACGTGGCTATACAGGTCGTATTTTGTTTTGGTCGGCCATTTTGTTTTAGCTCTAGACCTGGAGTTGTGTGATTCAAAGAGCAGTTTTGTTTACAATATCAATAAATATTCTTCATACCAAAAACACGGCCAGTCCTACTTTTATGACTGCCTTCTTTCATTACTGATTAAAATTAAAAGGGGAGATTTTAACCCCAGGATTTTTACCTCTTCTATCCCAATTTTAAATGAGCACTAAGTAGGCATCACCACTGTCAAGTGCCCATTACTCTAGCAATTATCTAAGCCTTGTGAACATTAAACAGTTCTCTAGCACAAAATAAAGGTGCGGTTTTACTGTAATAACGAAAAACACGCAACACGATAATTAAGCCTAAAGGCATAATGTTTTTGCCCTTTTTCGTCCATATGATTAATATTCATAGGTTATTTCACGTGTCTTTTATGCCCCGACCGTACTGCGAACAAGTGCAAAAACAAGCTGAATAATTTGCTGACCGTAGCTGGGTTTAGAAAAAAACATTTAATGTTTTATTTTATGTAAAGTGTTGAATATTTATTTAAAGGAAAGGTCATCTTAAATTAGATAGAAAAGATTGTTTCGTAAATTATTACGATGGTTATATAACTTAAATCTGTAAGCTATTGTAAAAACTTTACTGCATAGGTAGGTAGATACTTAAGAATAAATATTATTTCTCTTATACATTGTGTAAACAGACTCATTACGAAGCCTTCAACCAAGCATTCCGTACATCAAATTAAGTGACTTTACGCAAATTTATTGCTGAGAAACCACTTTTTTTTTGAGGTCAAAAATCATGTGTTGTCGTAGAACTCAATGTAACGCACTCAAAACATTGTGCTAATGGATGGATTGAAAAGTACGGGGGTCGTGGAGGTGTTTAAAAAATATTACATTAAAAACTTGTATAAAAAAAAAACTTTTCAAAAAGTAGGAACTTTGACACCCAATATCTCCGTAACTAGTAGGTTCCCAGGTGTAGAACAAAAAAAACATCGCAATTATATGGAAAACAAGTGCTTTTCGGTTTCGTTAAGAGGTTTTTACACCCTTTATATTATTTACTGTCCCTATATTCTGTCTAAGCTATAATTTACATACATCTTCCGACATCTGTGTGATGTGACTATCCAGCTGTCTTGAGTATGGAAGATCCTTTCAATATAATCACTAAGTCCTGAAATAAACAAACACTTTTAATATAAATTACCTCCACCAAAACCTAACTCCATAAAAGCTATCAGCTTATTAATTAAACTTACGTTAACACAAAACCAAGTACATACAAAGTTCTACCTCCAAAACGGTCTTAAAATAACTATTTAATTGTAAAGATCGCTTAACAAGTTCAAGTCACTGATGAGATTACAACCGAACTATATAACTCGTTAATTGGAGCACCTGTAATTAGCAGGAGCTATCAAGGAGGTACATACTGTGAACGGCGACGAAGTTAATAGGAATAATGTGAGTATAAATGGGAAAAGTTAACTCATTTAGGAGCTCCTTCGCGTCCGCGAGCCACGATCCAAGCCTAGACGGACTCTTCTCGAATGCTACTACTTTACACTCACCCCTTTTTGCAAAATTACACCTCTAACGTGACTCGACTTGAACCGGGCGAAGCAATCAACGGCACCTCTCGCTTTGCTTCCTAATACTGTAATTTCATTTTAATCCTTAGCACCGTGGGATTAACCCCAGCACACAATAAGTTCCGTATGTACACAACACACGTAAGTTTTGTTTTTATTACTGAGAGGATTCGGGTAAAGATAAATAAGAGAATTGTGGATTTAACTTTGCGTATTGTATTGTGAATGAGTTGTTTCGTTTGACGAACGTGTTGTTGAGGGAATACTGAATTTATGGAATATTTTAATTAAGTTTTCACTCACAGCAAATCATTTAAATTCTCTGCCGGTATTTCTAGGAATTCTGTACGTTCACATAAAGCGTCCTTTTAGCGTGTCAGTCTAAAGGCACTAGTTAAACGTACGTCCACATAAGGCTTGAATTGACATTGCACCAAAACAATAACATCATGGTATACGCGATGATTTGCAACTGAAAATGATGATACGTCGGCAATGGTATTACGATATTGTTTATTCAAATTAAAAATCCGTAACGCTTAAGATAAAACATTTCAATAGTTAACTTTTAGTTAAACATTGGTCATGCCATTCAGCTTATTTGAGAACATCATTAGATAGAGCTATCATATAATTATGTCCTACTACTACTTGAAAACAAAAGTTTATTTATTAAATTCACAATAACCCGAGCATATAAACCAAGGTACATTTCACTAAATAAAAATAGGACACTCAATAAAGTAGTTAAATTTCGTAGACAATATACCAGCAGCGAACGTTTGACACAATTAATTTCCTGCCTATCACTTCCACGAAAACATGATTAATTGAAACAAGAGATGTTTTAATCGTTCGAATACAGTTAATGTTAATAAAATATAAACAAAATACCGTATTCAATTATTAACTATAAACCGCGCTTTGAGTCTGCCTCGTGAATAATAAATATAGCGCAAATTTAGTTTGGTTTGTGTTATTTATGAGCTCCAAATGTCCGGCTAGAATTAAATTATGAAGCGTTCGAGCGGGCAGTGTGTGCGCACTTGACCCTGCCGACACATGAAAATTTAACGAATGACCGCCACAAAAGGAAATTGCAACCACGGCACGGAGAACGTGTGAACCCTTTACCTTGTGGCTTCTGGCAAATGAAAAGCGCCAGGGGCCTGCAGAAAAACTGCGCGAGTGGATAACACAAAATGTGCTCTATTTATCCACAGGTAAGGAGCGGCCGCCGTTTGTGTCGGGACATTTCGCGTTATTATTAGTCCCCTTTCAGCGAGAACGGAAACCTGAAAAGTTTATGGCGGCCTAAACAGGCGTGGGATCTGGAGGCCTCAGCGAGGCACGTGACGTAACAAATAAAAGCCCACTTAATTCAGAGATCCGACTGGTAAATTTATGCCGCGCAATATCTCTTTAATGCCGGGGCCGTGACAACGCGTACATATCAACCTCCTTTCACTCAGAACGAACGCGACAAGTCGTTTGTATCAACAATCGATGAGCCCTGCGTGATGTGTCGATGCTGTGTAACTACCTTGTTTGGATTGAAAATAGCTCAAGTTCTATGCATAAATGTTTATTAAGTATTATTAGCGGTGCTGTAAGTAACCTTACGAAGAAGGCAGCCCGAGAATAATTTATGGTAATACAAAGCTTTGTTTATAATACGTCTCATAAATAAGTTAATTAATAAAAGGTAAAACTTTCCTTTTATCTGAAATAGAACCCGGACCGTAAACAATTGTCATACATCTAATATAATCTCGTTTTGCTAACAGAGCCTACTGCCTAATCCCAAACTATATCTGTGAAAAATCAAATTTCCCTGTGGATGTTGCAACGAAAAAAAAACACTTCAATTCAATGCTACTGAGATTACGTTTCATTATTTTAAACGGATTTAAAATTGGTACGGACTGCATGATGTAGAAATTCAGCTGCAACAAGATATCAGATATACTAAACCTTCCAAAAATTAAACCGTTTTATTATACAGCATGTGTGCAACATGCAGCATGTAAATACCGACACATTTACCCTTTGTCACACCTAATTTTACTTACGTTTTAGACAAATTATTAGGTACTAACCAACTTATGTCTTAAGTCTTAAGACCTTGTCTTATGTCTTAAGTCTATGACCAGTGTGTGTTGCCGCAGTGATTACATACGGGACCGAAACGTGGTCGCTCACAATGGGCCTTATCAAAAGGCTTAAAGTCACCCAAAGGGCAATGGAGAGGGCTATGCTCGGAGTTTCCTTGCGTGATCGAATCAGAAATGAAGACATCCGCAAGAGAACCAAGGTCACCGACATAGCCCGAAGAATTGCTAAACTTAAGTGGCAGTGGGCAGGGCACATTGCTCGCAGAACGGATGGCCGCTGGGGCCGGAAAGTTCTGGAGTGGCGACCGCGAACCCGAAGACGATGCGTTGGAAGACCTCCCACTAGGTGGACCGATGACCTGGTGAAGGTTGCGGGAGTCCGGTGGATGCGAGTCGCAAGGGACCCGTCAATGTGGCGACACTTGGGGGAGGCCTATGTCCAGCAGTGGACGTCTTTCGGCTGAAATGATGATGATGATGATGATGAACCAACTTATTTATTCATTACTAATAAAAAAAAAAAAAACCCAGTTTTGTTTTTTTGATTAGCACCGTAATATTTATTTCAATTTTTAATAAAAATGTCCAAAGGAAACCCTGAAAATCATACAATGTCGTTCTATTAGTTGGCATCACAGTTAACTAGTCTGAAACAAACAACAGCAAACATTTTTTACTAAAAAGAAAGCCTAAATAGTCTCTCCGGTAGCAATCAAGGCACGACCTAGTTTGTCTAGACTGTTCCCAATACGCTAAATTTAAAGCTACAATCCAATGCCGTTTTAGACATGAATAAGTTAGTCGAAAACGTTAGAGTGCTAAATTACTTTGATAGGCGACAAGGTACAAAAATATTCAGAAAGCTTCTCTGTTTATTAAAGGCTTAGGGTTGATGAATGGTATTTCGTTATGTCATGTTAGTAAATATTTACTTTTGTCGTAATACTACATTAAATATGATTTATTGTGGCGACTGTGATTAAAATTATATACAAGTACTTTATTTCATATGCGTTGTTACGTGATATTATTTGGAACATTCGAAATACATATATTATTTACTGTAACTAAAACTTATTATTATCCCGCTTTTAGACTAAAACCCATGAAATTACAAACCCAGAATGTATCTGTATTTCAGTCTAAAACCAAACTTATCAATTGTCATTTGTTATGTAGCTTTTGTGAAGATCAAAATATACTATAATCGCTTATTGGTAGGCAAAAAAAAAAGAAAATTAATTGAATAAAAAAAAACACCAAGATCCCTTGGCCCAGAGTAAAAAAATCATTTCATTACCCACCCGTCTTTTCTTGTATAAAAGTCCTTGTATAGAAGGTGTAGGAGCACAATCTGAAACAGTAAATAAGGAACAAATGGCGGCGTATCAGCGATGCCAACGCCTCATAAGAATGCTCTCTGCGACCTAAAGAAAACAAGGAAAACATAAAAATCTGACCCCTACAGAAATGTCCCGGAAAGGAAATAAAAACTATGATACAAAACAGACCTAGCAAGGTATTGGATCTTCTGATTTGTTTTTCTACCTTTTTCTGTTCCGTTTTTTTAGGGTTCCGTAGCCAAATGGCAAAAAACGGAACCCTTATAGTTTCGCCATGTCTGTCTGTCTGTCTGTCCGCGGATAATCTCAGTGACCGTTAGCACCAGAAAGCTGAAATTTGGTACCAATATGTATATCAATCATGCCGACAAAGTGCAAAAATAAAAATTTAAAAAAACATTTTTATTAGGGTACCTCCCCCAGACGTAAAGTGGGGAGCGATTTTTTTTTTAATTTTGACCCTGACGTGTGATATATTGTTGGATAGGTATTTAAAAATGAATAGGGGTTTTCTAAAATCATTTTTTGATAATATTAATATTTTAGGAAATAATCGCTCCGAAAGTCAAAAACAATGTGTCCCCCCCCCTCTAACTTTTGAACCATAAGTTTAAAAAATATGAAAAAAATCACAGAAGTAGACCTTTATATGAACTTTCTAGGAAAATTATTTTCAACTTGATGAGTTGAATAGTTTTTGAGTTATATAGCACTTTTTCAAAAAAACGCAAATGATAACTTTGTTTTTCATACAAATACTATGAAAAACAAAGTTATTTTTGCTGACGAAAAATGTTGGTATTTTTAATGGTCTGGGAAGCTACGGAACCCTACAGTGAGCGTGGCCCGACACGCTCTTGGCCGGTTTTTTTCTTTAAGGTACGAGGAATCCGGTTCGTTAATATCAAAGGGAATATTTTGCATCGAAAATATTGAAGGCTAGCAATTTTTCTGGAACCGAAAATGTGCTAATCTAGATTCCTTTTCACCTCTGTCCTCAATTTCATCTAAACATATTAATCTCTGTTATAAATCAGTATAGACTAATCCCCACTTCTATGTACACAATCCGAAAATCGCCACATTTTGTAAAAACATAATTTAAAACAGAAGTCCATTTTCAAAAAACGTAATTAAAAAACTGCCACATGAGTTTAACGCAGCTTTAGTGCATTAAACCAGTCATAAAAACGTATTCGCAGCACAGAAGGTAATATTTCAATCGCGTGACAGCGAAAGTGGAAAAGTTGCATTGCAATTAGCAATTCTAAATATGCAGTGGGTTCTAGCCTAGTTTTTATAAGCAGATAGTAACTACATGTGAGGGAATGTTTTATGGGACACTAACAGGCGGAAGACAGGGATAGAAAAAACATTTCCTCGAAGAGCTTTATACATGTACAACTTGTTTTTTTTTAATGCATGACGTGTATGTATATCCTTGACATGGTTTCTTTCTGAGAAAAAGACTGCACGCATGCCTTTTGAACTTTTTTATTAAAACATCAATTTATGCATGTACATGGAAGCATTTGTTCCTCCGTGAAGCTCCATTAACTTCCAAATGGCAGCATTTTCTTTTGTTTTATAGAAAAAGGGTGAAAAATATCATCTTTGTCAGCACTACTTAAGTTCATCTAATTGCCAAAACTACAAAGAATTGAAAGGAGTAATCCTTTTGATTATTCCTAACCATGTAAAAAAATAAATAATTCCGTATTATTCTTGTAGAAAAAGCGGCAAACATTTGCCTGTATTTGAAGCAATATGTTAATCGGAAGTATACTGTATACAACGCAAGAATATCGTGCTTCATACGGGTTCCTATAAAGAAACCGTATGTCTCAGCACATTTAGACCGGTTGGCAACCCTAAACATAGCATATTGACCTAAATGCTGTCTGGGGTTGGGGCAACGAGCTAAATTTACAAGAAGCTTCGCCGAAGTGTCAGACTATCGCCCGGTTTGCAACTTTAGGCCACTCGGATACCCTACAGTGAGAATTTCCCGCTGATATTATAGTTTACTGGTCTGTTATGTATACAGCTGTATTTGGAAAACCTATATAGGTACCTTTGACTCAAACTTTGGGAAATTTCTTTCCTCATTCGTGTTTAATTGGATACTTAGTTAAATTCGGTCTCTGAACATATCAGGAGAGATCGAACTTTGATCTGCAGAATACGTTCTTGCAAATAATCTCCGTTGGGCTTCTGAAATGACCATTCTTCTTTTTTTGTAGATTAAAAGGCTGCTTGTCGAACAAGCTGCAGAACAAGAACACATTCTTCAAAAAAACTATTGGTTCAAAAGCCAAAAACCTTTATCAAAAGCTCAATATTACATCAAAATCGTGCCATGCTGATGACTACTTTCATTTTACCGTTCCTGACGAAGTTCACGAAGAGCTCTTTAGTTTTTAACTTCCTGTTCGCCTCGAAGAAAAACTTCAAAGTGAACCTAGCGCGCACTAATTGCTGAGTTCCCGTGTGTAAAACACTTAGTTCATAAAACGAGGATAATCATATTCATGGCAGATGGCCCGTGATGACGTGACCCGGCCATCGCGTCCGCTCTTTTTATATTTTTCTTGCTGGTACACTGCAGAAGCAAATAAAAAGGTAATTTCCACTGACGTGTAATTTTTGTGTTGCAGAAAAGCGAGTATGAAGGCTGTGTTGGTGGATAGGGGCCGTGCTGTTAGAAGATAGTAACATGTGACACCTGCATGATTAGTGAAAAGTCGCAAAATATAATGTAGGTATTGCTGTCTGCAACCATGTCAGAGCAATGTTGCTCGGTATCAGAGATGTTTACTTCTTACCTTAGTACATTGACAGAACAGGGAACTGGCAAGTCAAGTTGTTTCACTAGTTTAGTGTTTTTCTTAATGGCAATCTCCTCAAAAACTGCTTCAACACCAGCCATTGATAAGCAAGCAGGAGATTTGACGGCATTGCGAAGCTGTAACGATGCATAACCAGGATAATAATATGGTTCTGGGCACTGGTAGCAAGACTACGATCGAAGGGCTCTAAAAACATTTAACTCACCTCGGCTTTTTTTTTTTTTTTTTTTTTTTTTTTTTTTTTTTTGTTTTGGCAGGAGTGGGAAATCCCCGCGGACACCTCGACTATCTCACAGGAATTTCTCTTGTGAGACAGTCGAGGTAGTGCCGGACTCGAACCGGCTAAAAACCACTCCTGCCCCAGCCAGTGTTCCTCTAACATAATCAGAGCCCTTAACATCTGTAATTTTCTCTTGATTACTTTCATTGGTGGCCGGAGAGACCTTTGGATGTACGTTTGGTTTTCCGTGTTTCCGTATCTAGTATTAACACCCATTTATAGTCCTATTTGTATGATTTCCTTCTTAACGTTCACATTATTTTACTATTTATGTCTTTTTTATGTGTTTAATTTTCAATCTTTACTTCCTAACTTTTAGTATCTACAATAATAACTTTTATCTATGCCCTTTCTTACGCCAAAGTATATTGACCCACTAACCTTTTTATTTCGTGTTTTTAATTTTGTATTACATTATCCTATCTCTTTTAATTATTTGTAATATCTAAAATATATATTCATAATATAATTAAATATCACTTGTTATAAAAACTATTACTTTTTTCATTAGTTTTTGCTATGTTTTTTCTACGTGTATTACAAAATGCATTAACACTTATAAGTGCGTTTCGGGGTTCAACATAACTTAACGAATCCACTAGCGCTGGCAACCGTTCCAGCTTAACTTGAACCAGTTTCTCATTAAACAGACTCAAGTTAATTTTTTGAGTACTGCCAGCGCTAGTGGTCTTCTCAACGTATCTGTTTTTCGCTTTGGCCGAATTACTCTGGAGTTTGTGCCTGGAAGTGGTCGCATCGCCAACTTTAGCAGTAAGCTATCGAAGCTCTTGCGAATGCGTCCCACTTCCTTCGCACGGGGCATTCCTTGCTGAATGCGTTGTGCTCGGTGGCCCCTAGTTTTTCTCTGGTGCAGTTCACGCAAACCGCTGCTTTGCCGATCTGACTATCCGGGCAGTCTGCCCTGACGTGTGGCCCACCACAGTGGCTACACAGATCGGCTGGCTCCGTGCACAGGCGTTTCCCGTGCCCGTATGCCAAGCAACGGGTGCACTGCACCAGAGGCGTCTGATCTTCGACGCGAACTCGCTGAAGGTCGATGCGGAGCTTTCCCTCCTCGATCGCCCTCCTCCAGACCGTAGGGGACACACCAAGCACAACGTGATTCGCGTGCGGGTTACGTGTTTTCCGTCTATATTTAATAACCATCCTGTGTTCCTCATCGCCGAGCCCGTGAAATATCTCCCGGTTCTGATTCTTAAGGGCTCTCAGCACCTCCTCGTCACTGTGCATGAGTAGCACGTCCCTGAGAATCAGAAGCGGGTCCCGATTTTTCACGTCCTCGACGACGAGGTTCTCTCCGGCCTTCTCCAAACGCTTTTTTAATTTCTCCCTCTCCTCCGTCGTTGCGCACCCCATAATTACCTTTTGGTCCTTGGCCTTGCGGACCCTCTCGACGCGAACCCAACCCTCCTTCGCGTCGACTGCTTTCCTTACCCTTTCGAGTATTTCGTCCCCCGTATCCATCTCCAGAGTTGAGGAGACAACCACCGAGTGAAGTGTCGTTCGCTCCAGGGCTTGAGCCCCGGTCTGGCTCTTATTGACGCCCGCTACACTCGCGTAGGTTGTCTCCTCCACCCCTTGCCTGCTGGCCAGACTGTCTCGGAGTTTGTCGAGTTTCTCGGAATTGTCTCTTAACTCCGAGATGTGCTCCTTTAGGCTGTTAAGGAGCTCAGTCTGGCCAGCAAGAACCTCCGTGGAAATTGGATGGGGACTACGGTCAGCAGTGGGCGCGAGTTCTGGAATGGCGACGGGTGCGGAAGGGGCCTTATCTCGCTCGGACTCCTTGACCAGCTCATAAAGCCTGTTTATGGCTTCAAGCACCGCAGTCTTTATCTCGGCCTTCAGATTGCGAGAGTTGCCCAGATTAAGCTTGGCCTTATTTAGGCAAGCTCTCGCCTCCTCGGTACGACTGCGGCGCTTAACCTCAGGCTTTGTGAGCGGTCTTGAGGCATCGATAGCAGCTCGGCGCGTCCCCGGAGTGGCAGGGCCTCCCTGGGACGCAGAAGGAGTCTCGTCTCCGAAGGAGATTCTCCTCCTTGCGTCGGCAGGCGAAGGCATTGCTTTCTCCGCCGATCGCGGCGAGCCGCTAGAGCCAGGAGCCCTCACGGTGCTGGATGGGGTGCGGAACATCGTGAAGCTTTGGGAGCAGGTATTGTCAGACAGAACCCTGTAAAGAGGGGGACGGAACAACAATATCTGCTCGAGAGGAGAGGTTTAGAGGAAACTGGTACTTATGTGACCCTGTAAAGGGGGGAGCACAATAAGAAGAAAATAAATACAATCAATTAAAAGTATTAATATTAAAAAGTCAACAATTATCGTCGCCCCTTAAAGGTACGACTGTCACTACAAATAACTTATAAATAAAATATATAAATTCCTAAAATAAAATTAATTACAGTTGGTCAGAATGGTAAAAAAAAAAACGAGCTATCCCTAGAAATTCCCTATCTACAGGCCAGAAATGAAGTAGTGAAGTAAAATTTGGAAATAAAAATTTTGCCGAAAATCCCACGTCTACCTTCCTATATACCAGAGGGCGGGTGGGTGGGCAAAATTTTTTCGAGCTAGGGGCGCGTGCGAGGTGTCCAGAGACGCGTCTCCGCGCGGGCTAGCTATATATGGAATAAAACGTGGTAGGTGCCGAACAAAAATTTTGACTTTTGGTCAAAAAACCAGTTTTCGAAATAAAAAATTTGGATTTTCACCCCACAACCTGGAGACCGGGACACGGAACGCGGACCAGAATTCAGGGAAGAAGGGTGAGTACTATTACAACTATAATCTAATTTAAAATGTGAAGGAAAATTTGGAAAAACAATTAATTTTGAGGAATATCTCTGGAATTTAGGGATGAAGTCCAGACGCGCGTGTAAAATGCGCGCGTTATGGTCAGTACGTAGACGGAGGCCTAGTTATGTCTAAAAACACCGAAAACAGATTGAAAATCGCACGTCTGGAACAGAAAATATCGATCCACCTCGGCTTTTGGAATCGCTAGCTTCCCTCGAGTTTACGATTTTAGGGGGTGTTTTTGTCCCGCAAGGGCCGAAGCCTGCTGGGGCTGCGGGACTGTTCGAAAGAGATACCGCGGCCCCGGAACGTAAAGGGCGAGTAAGGAACATGGATGGTTTTTAGTCAGTAAAAGTCTGACACTCCCTCCCGCTCCGCCCAGAGTGGGAGGGGGTCATTTGATGATTTCCCATCCGAAGAAAAAGGACACCCCCTTTTTCTTCTTGTCGCATTCCATCAAAATCACATACGACTGAAGTTAGCAGCAGCGTCAGCCTCGAAAAGTGGACACTCAAGGTACGGTTAGTCCATAAATTCAAGATCGCATCCGAAACGAGATGATCCGATAGAGAACCAGAGTTGTCGACATAGCTTACAGAATAGGTAACATATAGTCGTAGAACCGATGACCCTTGGGGTATACGTGTTCTGAAAGTGGAGACCGCAAATCGATAAATATAAGGTGGGACATGCAGGCTCGGTGGCGGGTGGAGCGATGATCTTCGCAGGGTGGCTAGTTGCAAGTGGATGAGAGTTGCTGAAAATCGACTTAAGGGGCCGGCGGAGCGTGCGTCGTTCATACAAACGTAATACCAAAATAATTGGTAAACAAAACATATTCTTAAGGAAGTGTGTATTTATTTCAATTGGATTACATAATATCTAGGTTCCCAAATACATATTTTGAAAGGACAATGATATTTAGCCGAGATATGAGGAATTTAAAATTTCTATAGAAAACTTATTTTTCTCATAACTCTTGTTTAAATCAATGTCCATTCATAATATATATTTGGGAACCTAGATATTATGTAATCCAATCGAAATAAATACACACTTCCTTAAGAATATGTTTGGTTTACGAATCATTTTGGTATTACGTTTGTATGAACGACGCACGCTCCGCCGGCCCCTTAAGTAGTGTGCGATGCAAGAAGCTTATGTCCAGATTGGATTTTTGTAGGCTGATGATGATCTTAAATCCTATACTACCTTAACCTATTCATCCACCAACAACTGGCAGTTAAGGTTTTACTGATACCGTGTCTTTGCACATTTCACAGACTTGACGTCGACTTCACTTCGACTAGCTCATGGCAGCTGAAATTTGAGCTTTAGATCTTGTTGATGAAGGTAGCATTTTCAGCATTTACTTGATATAAGTGTTCAAACACGTGGTCCCCGTCAATTTAGAGTTGAAACGGTGTTGGTTTGATGTCGACTCAGTGTAATGCGCGAAGACCTTGCTACGCATATAACCCATTTCTGGAAGCTTGATACTTAGCAATGGTATCCTAAATCATTCCTAAGTACATCCAGTCAATACGATTTTTGTGTCACGCCCTGATTTCTTTGACATTGGCAAAGTAGGGTAATGTGCTGTTGTATGTTTTGGCGAAGAGGCTAGAAAACCAAATGAAAATATTTCGCAGAAAGCTGGGAAATTGATTATATCTTTGGTAGGCAACATGAAAAGGAAAGTTTTCCTCTGGAGAGTTTCAGTATTGAATTTAACATCAGTCATTTAAAACATTCGAAACAAATTTTTCCTCAAAACCAAGTTCGCTCGGAAAATCTACAAACATTTTAAGCTAAAAGCAAGTAGGAAAATAATTAAGTTTTTCTGAATGTGGCAAAATCTGGTTTAATGAACAAGCATTTAGGTTTCACACATTGCTTGCAGAAGAGGAATATAATACGAATTCAAGAGAAGATACGAAATAAAAAGCAATACAAATAAAAAAAATAGGAAGGCAGAATGACCATTGCTTTCGAGGAGTACTCATACATGACCAAGAGCCGTCCGCCCGAAAGCAGAATACACAGCACCGTTCATTCTAAAATTAACCTTAACTTTAAGTTTTTAAAGTCTATTTTCGAATGAAAAAACTTTCCAAAAAAATGTACAAAAGCAAAATAATTCAGGAAGATTGTATTTCATATTCGACCATGCTCTCTCCCCTACGTCATAATATGGGGTTAGGCTTAAATTTATTTCTCGTGTTTTTCGAATATTCACAAGTTGCTTCATGACCTAGATTTTGTGAAAGTTCTCGCTGTGTACGGCGCTGTATTTACTGCCAACTTTTCGACAGTGCAACGTCAAACCTCAAGGCTACGATCGAAACTCTTACATTTTTAATTTTCCCAAGTGTCTTGTACTTTGTGCTTTGTTATATTTATTTGAAAGGAAAACACGGAAATTAAGATTTTAGAAAGTGGTGGGTTTAAAGAAATGCGGTTATATTTAACTTTTAAGTGAAAAAAAAAAACTTTACTATTACTTTTTTATCGTATAACTACAGCTATACCCCAAAAAAATACCACAAAAGTATTAGTAACCCAAACGCAACATACATTTAAAGAAATATTTTCCATCCATACAAACATGACACCGCAACACAAAAATGTGTACGTCATGATACGATAAACACTTACACGATCACGTCACTACAAAAAGCCGGTTGTTCGGTAGCAAAATCCGATTCGTCATAAAAGTATAATAATAGTGGGTCGGGGGTGCCGCAACAACGGCGGTGACCTACCCAGCGCGCGCCGCCGCGGCAGTCTTTCGTCGAGCTTTCTAATGACCCCAGGCGTTCTGTGTTGCGCGTTAAGGCACACTCAAGCCCAATACCACCGATAAAAACTTCAACTGAATTGAAATTCAGCTTGTTTCACGCGTACTACTCTACTACGGCAGACAGGCGCACTTCGGCCCTCGCCCCGCGAAGGAGGACAGGACGCGAAAATGGACTCTATGTCCTCCAGGATAACACCGTTTTGTAATTAACCGCGAGTTGTGTGTGTCAGCGCAAAGGAAACCTAGCTGGGTGAGTATATAAATATTTCATCACAACTTTTATCGAAACTAGTTACCTAATAGAACAATGTACACATTATGTACTAGTTTGTCGCGTCTTTTTGCTTAGGTTGTGTCTTTGAACTGAAATGAAAGTCTTTGTACAGCTTTCAATGTTATTTGTTTTGCGTGTAGTGCTATAAATTCATTGTTTGCGCTATTCGTCAAAGAAGTTGATTTTGTAGACTATTGAACCCACAGATTTTCTATTTTTAACCTTCAATCGTAGTTGTCAATTCCGTTTTGTTTATTTTGCAATGAGTGATCTGAAAAAGTATTTTATTACAGTTATTCTTGTTGTTATAGGCTAGTAATGATATATTTCGAAATATTAGAAGTGTTAACAGTAGACATAATCTTTAAACAATATTAGCTAATGTACTAAGCTGAGTATTACAGCGAGAGCCTGTCTCCATTTACTGAATCGAATAATATCTACACTGAATCTGTGGTCTCAAGTAATTTCATCTGTGTAATCTACTTAAGCGCTGCATGTAGGTATACAATTGTGAAGGTACAAGGATTTCCCATCTTCTCAGACTGGGAGCGGGAACTATTATTCCCAATAAGTAATTCATAATAGTATATTCAGGCAACAATGTACTTTAATCATGTTACTGCATAGTCGAGCACACAGCATGAGTCTTTGATCTATTCATTACGTTAAGTAAACAATATTATAGACATATAATTGAAACTATATTGTGCAGTATCGAGTCAATGTCTTTGATATGGACATGACAATACCTTTGTGTTTGTTACAGGTAGCATGACAAAGGAGGAATAAAATGTAAAAAAAAACATTATAATGTAACTATGAAAAAAGTTTTACTCTTCAAGACAAGGAAAAATGAGTGCGACGTTTTGCAAATTGTTTCGTTACTGCTGGTTCTACCCTCCGTTTTGCGAGCTCAGAATACCGTGGGCTGTCCCGACTTAATAAAAACTAACAAATGTTCTTGCTATACATTTGAAGACGGTAAGAATGCTGCCTGTTTGTAAATCGTTTGAGACGTGAACGTTATATTAATCAGGGATTTATTTTCAGGCTTGTTTCTTGATTGTCAGGATACTGCCTCCAAAGATATAAAAAATGCTCTTAAAAGTGTGTCTGACATACACTCACTTTCTGTTTACGACCTCGACGACAACGAAGAAGCTCTGGGACCCCATTTTATACCTCAAGGCGTTTGTATAAAGCATATTCATATGTCAAGAACAAGCATAAAAGACATCGGTGATGATACGTTTATGCCGCTGAGAAAGTGCCTTGAAACGTTAAGCGTCGTATCGAGCAAAATCAAAATTATTCCCCAGAAAGCTTTATCCGGAATGCTGAAGCTGATATCGATCGACTTGACGTCTAATTATATCGAAGACATACCAAGCTACAGCTTTTATGGTCTTCCGCTTATGAAACTAAACATAAAAGGAAATGTTATTCGTGAAATATCAGAATCGGCTTTCTCAAGTCTCGAGCTGACGCTCTTGGAAATCGATTTGAGTGAAAACAATCTCACTACGTTCCCTATAGAAGCTTTTGCAAAATTAAGGCACCTTCGATCTTTACGACTAGCCTGGAATGAAATGTCATCTTTCCCCATAGTCGAAAATTCTGATTTAATATCTCTAGAGTACCTAGACTTAAGTTCCAACAATTTTGAATTTATTTCAGAAGACTGCCTTAAATTTTGTCCGTCCCTAATAACATTGTCATTTCATTTTAATTTCATCAACACCATACATTATAGAGCATTTTACTCTTTAGTTAATTTAAAATCTCTTGATTTAAGTCAAAATAGGATAAAAATATTGAACCCCAATTTGTTCCAGAACAACAAGTATTTAGAGGATATAGATTTAAGTCACAATCATTTGCACCATATCCACGGTTTGTTTTGTAACTTACCATCACTCACTGAAGTAATCTTAAGTCATAATAATATTTTGGATGTGCCAATAGACTCATTTCTTAATTCAAAGAAAATTAATTCAATACATTTAGATAAGAATTGTATAAGCAACATTCATAGTGAGAGCTTTAGTAATTTAGAGAACCTTGATAAGCTTAGTCTAGAATTTAATTATTTGAATCAAGTGCCACATAATATTTTTATAAATAATAAGAATTTATTGAAACTAAGATTAGACAATAACAATTTTTCAGAATTTAATAATGACACACTAGGACCCTTAGTAAACGTAAATGAGATTAGATTAAATAACAACAAGATTAAAGTCGTAACAAAGAATTATTTTATAAATTCTATGAAACTAGAAGAAATTTACTTGGACCACAACGAGATTACTTTTATAGAACCAGGGACTTTTTTAGAAATGACTGACTTAAAATATCTCAGTCTACATCATAATTATATCATAGTTTTAAATGATGTTTTGCCAAAATTAAGTTCTAATTTAATTACGCTACACTTGGAATCAAATTCGTTATCTTTAATAGGCAACTTTATGTTGCAATCACAAGAAAAACTAAATCACTTGAGTTTAAAAAATAACCGTTTGAAGTTTTTGACAAAGAACACGTTTCGTAATTTGAGTTTTGTAACGAGGCTCGAATTAAATAATAACGACATTTCTGTCATAGAAGACTTCTCATTACAGCACTTAAGCTCTGCACGCTACCTAGATTTACAAAACAATTTGCTTAGTAATATTACAAATTATACATTTTTCGGTTTAAGCGAAATAGAAGACTTGGATGTCTCACACAACTCGATTATGTTTATTTTCGATATGGCATTTGACACTCTGAAAAAGCTACGTAGTCTGAACCTTTCATTTAATCCGCTAAAAATACTTCACAAGCATGTTTTTCAGCAAGGTTTGCCACTCAGTTCACTATATTTGGATAACTGTGAAATACAATTTATAGAAAACGGTACATTTATAGGGTTGAACAATTTAAAATTACTGTCTCTCAAAAATAATTCTTTAAAAGCTAGAGACTTACTATCCATTAATGTCCCCGGATTAAAATACTTAACTTTATCTTTCAACGTCCTGGACTATCTCCCTGTAGAGACGTTCGCTCAGCTTCCACTTTTAGAAGTTCTCCTTATGGAACATTGCAATATTGAACACATTTTTGAGGGCACATTCAGACATAATAGAAATTTATTGAGACTGAACTTGGCACAAAACATCATCAGTGCCATTCCTTCTGTATTGTTTGAGTCGCAAAACTCAGTTTCCGAGTTTAATATAAGTAACAACTTCTTAGATTTTGTGCCATATAACACATTTCATAATTTCACACATGTCGAGAGTTTAGATTTAGCAGATAACCTGATACCGAGAATAGAGCTATGTGGCTTTGAAAAATTAATCAAATTAAAATACTTGATCCTTAGGAAAAATGAAATAAGAACTATAACAGTGAGTAAGAAAATCGAATACCCTCATCTAGTACTCTTTGATATTAGTTATAATAAGCTGGATAGCCTGCCACTTTTCGTTTTCGATATATTTCCAAACATACAAAATATTAACATCTCGTACAATGAGATTGTGAGATTTGATTTCTTGTTGACTTATAGGAAGTCTGGCGTCTCTCTGATCAATATCGATTTGAGTAAGAATCCCGAAATATCTTGGTCTGCGTCGAACAGAGTTCACAATAATACACTTATAGCGAATCTGTACGAATTACACATATGTGCCACTAATATGACCAACATAGACGATATCACGTTTGAACTGTTCTCTAGTTTACAACATCTTTATCTCAAATTCAATAAAATAAGGCGTCTGTCTGTGAGCCCATTTTCCAAATTAAGTTTTTTAGAAAGTTTAGACTTAAGCTATAATAGGATTTCTCAACTGAAAACCAGCAATTTCCGCGGACTAAATAAGTTGAGAACACTGTGTTTATCAAATAATAACATCGAATCAATAGAATCCTTCGCCGAAGAGTTGAGTAATTTGAAACTTTTGGATCTTTCTCACAACAAGTTGCAAAACATTCTTAATGAAGATCTTATAAACTTGAAAGAGTTAACAGTATTGCATTTGAGCTACAACAATATCAAGTATATATCAGTAACGGCATTCAAGAACTTGAATAAGATAATAAAGATTGATTTGGAGCACAACAAGCTTCAGATGATACCTATTGAACTGTTGACTTCAGTTGAAAATTACATACAAGATATATCAATAAAAGGTTGGTATAGCATGTGTCCATACAATTTGAATAAGAAATATAACTGAGATAGTGGAGTAAAACCAAATAATGTATTTTTTACAGATAATGTGATTATATGCAGCTGCCAAAAAGATAATGCCTGGGTGTGGATTCAGGATCATCCCAAAGTTATAAAATCCAATTCAATTACTTGCTACAACGATGAATATCCAAGAGAGAAATGCGACGTTCCAGTAATATCGCAGCTATCTGTGGACAGACATAAAGATAACTCTGTCTCTGTCTCTTGGTTTATAAGAAACCGCACAGCTATTAAAGCTTTGCAGATTTTATACTATGGTGAAGAGGGAAACACTGACGTAAGTATAAAATTATCAATACAAACTAGCAATAAAGCCTTGAATGCTCAACATGATATTGAAAATGTATTTCTTACAGGTTAAATCAAAATACCTTGAAAAAAGTGAAGTATCGGTTCATATTAGAGACTTGGAACCGAATGTTAACTACGTAGTGTGTGTCATCACTCTATCTGAGGAACCAGTGGACTACGACGATGAGATAATAGTAGCTGAAGTAAATAAAACAATTGACGACAGTGCTAATTCCACAGCCAGAATCACACAGGACGTGGCAGCTGCGATACTCATGCGATCACCTTCTAGCGAATGCGTTTCATTTAATACATTTAGGAAGCCGACAACGGTTAAATCCAAACCGATTAAAAAATTCAATATATCCTCAATTTTAAATCGCCGAATGGGGTTAATAGTCGGCTGCTCGTTAGGGTTTGTTGTGTTTTTCATCATGGTTTCCATTTTGTTGTACACAAAAATTAAAGAAAGAAAAAGAATAGCCAAGTCTGACCCAGCGTGGTCTGAAATGAACGATTACCATTCAATGGCGAGTAAAGATGATATTTTACAAAGTTCCACTACAGCTTCGACTGACAACATTTTGTTGGGTATGGCAAAAAATCATAAGAATTCGTTAGATCATTTGAAGTAATCATAGATTTTAGACCTAGGCAGGCAGTATACCTTTGAAGTGAACAATAAGATTCTAAATTCGATGTAATTAGTAAAATATTTATATATTGTTAATAGATGCTTAATTTTACGACTGTTCGCTTATGATAGCTAGATACTTAGAGGTAGAATGTAGTGCCTACATAGTAGGAAAATTGTAACTTTAAAACATATTGGGTAGGTAGCCTAGTCATAGAATCTTAACTATGAAATAAAACTGTTGGCATGGTTATCAGTTACTTTACGAGTTTTATTTTTCCATAAACAGCAAACAGCAAATATAAAGCGAAATGTTATAAATGCATAAAAGTTATAGAAGTATGAGTAAATTAATAAATGTTTCGAAAAGATAATAAAAGGAATTTAACAGTTTCGCGAGCCGGAGATCCTTCGTAAGGAAGTGGAAAATGAGTTAATAAAAGTTCTCAAAAAGCATTTTTTTGTATATTTAAAGAAGTTTCTTTTTCTTATAACACTGTCTCGATTATCAAGGGTCATTGAGGGAAGCAAGTCCCTCTTTGAAGTACATTTTGAGGACGTGGCCTTAGAAAATCAAATTAATTTATGTAAGTGAGCTCTTCTTGAAGAGTAAGAATATTTTATTGAGCAAACATTGTTTTAGGAAATCCATTTAAATTCCAGAGCTCATTATGAATCAACATTTTCCAATTTTCGTTTCACTATTATTGAATACGAGATAATCTCGTAATACTTGGGCTACACTTATAATATTACATATACTTTTTATTTTTGCTTCTTTCTACACGAATGGTACATATTTTTGTACTTTTATAGAAATATTTAATTTTTAGTTCCAATTAGATTAGAATTCGACATGAACTGGAAAAAATATATCTACCAACCATCTCTAAAATATTAGAGCATGGTTTTCACGTTTTGAAAACCCCTATTTCTGAAATCATTCAAACGAATTCCACTAGAAGTTTACAATGATTACTTACTTATTTATACTTGTCGATCATATTGTGAAGGCACTACCTGCAAATGTAATTACTAGCGTCACTTGTATCGATATTTTGCAAATTTTACAAATTTTATTAACAGTTTATAGCATATTTTCTTGATAAGAGAGCATAGTTTCTTGGTAAGAAAGAAGTTACTTATCCTGTGACTAAAGTACTAACATATGATTTGACTAGTCATGTTCTCTTCTTTATCTTACTCTTGTAGTTTGTCAATCGTGCGACAGAGATAGCAGTAATTCTTTGTCAAAGTACGTGAATGGTAAAATTTGGGCCTCATTCAGTCGTTATTTGACTTAATTGTAAGTACCCAAGTATAAGTTCATGATGAATCTATAAATAGGAACCAGTACTTATGACGTGTTCGTAAATATCGATCGAAGCTAATTAGCCCTTGAACAGTTTACACTAACATGGAGCTTTCAAAGTAATTATACACTTGGCGTAATTCAAAAGGAAATGTCACTGACTAAATAGTCGTATCCACAATGTATCTACACCTTATGCTGATTTTAAATGCTAACACGTGAGTTAATCTAAATTGATAGCATCATTACTTTAATAGAGGTCATACATATTTTTGGTGAGGGTATCTTGGCTGAATAATATAATAAATATGTATTTACAAACAAAAAGTATACAGGGTGTAAACCACCTCATCACAAAGCCGTTAACCAAGCATTCTGTACATCACACTAAGTAACTTTACGCAGAAATTATTGCTGGGAAATATTTTTTTTTTGAGGTTATAAATCATGTTTTGTGGTAGAACTCAATGTAACGCACTTAAAACATTGTGCTGATGGATGGATTGAATAGTACGGGGGTCGTGAAGGTGTTAAAAGTAAAAATCTTACTATAAAAGCTTGTATTAAAAAAAAAACTTGTCTAAAAGTTGTAACTTTGACCCCCCATATCTCCGTAACTAGAAGGTTCCTAGGTATGGTGTAGAACAAAAAAATGATTGCAAAGACAGGGAGAACAAGTGTCTTTCGGCTTCATGAAGAGGTGTTTTACACCCTTTATTTGTAGTATATTAACTATCCGGTGTGCACGACACAAGCCTCGTTGCTTAGTGTGGTACTAGACGGCGCTGTGTGTAATGTCCAGCGATATTTAATTATTTCACCCGCACGGGTCCATCTTTAAGGTTAAGCCGCACTTTTCAAGGTCGGTCAGCGAATGGATGAACATTCATTACATACCGAGTTTCACGTCAGTAGGGATAGTGTCATGTCAGAAAATTAACGTTATCCATGGTCTCACGCGGCGTAGGTACGTACGTACGGTTAACTATATTTTTTGCATTAAAATAACGCAGCAGGAATGTGAGGTAGAAACAAGGAGGAAGAGAGACCCAATGGTAGGTACCAATCTCAAATTGTAGATGAGATCTATTATAATATTTCTTTTTTTTTTATCGGGCTACACTTGCCTATATTATACATTTAGAGGTATGTCAAAAACCTGCATAGAATGTACCAAGTATTCATTAAAGCATGACTATTGAATCAAAATCACACACGTCACTTAGACTGATTGTATTCCTAATTGTCAAGTGATTGGCCCGGGAGAAATGAGCTAATGTCGTCACACAATATTGACACCCGTGTCCTCCACATAGTTTGGTTGTCGAGGGAATTGTCTGATAATTATCTACTCTAATTACATGACTGTGGATTGTTTGGTGATAGAGGTAAACAATGTTAGATCCCTTCACATCGCGAAGGCGTTATACGTTAGTTGAACACAAACGCCTCATCTAAGTCAAACAAACGCCCAAATTCATTTTGAAACAATCGCTACTACGCGGCACAAGCGTAGCGCCTACGCCGTAGCACGGTGCTACGGCGTAGGCCATGCATGGGCACGCTAAGGTCTGAGGAATCGGACATTTCAAAACCTTGTCAAAATCCAACACATTCCATTTTTTAAACGTATTTTAAGCTACACTGAATAAAACGTCTGGTTGGTTCGCTCGGAATAACCACTTTATAAAACACGTTCCGATATTTTTTCTATTTCTATCTGGTCCACTGTGGAACAATACCTGTATATAATTAAACAGGACTTAACAGACCAAGTTCCAGAGCTTTAATCAAACCATTGGTGAATACTGAAACCCTCACAGTAACTTGAGAACTACCTGATCAATGCGGAGTTCTATTAATTTTCAAGGCGACAAGCTCTTTGACGCTCCGAGACAAAGGTGACGTATTATACGATCTTATTATGGGATCCTCTAATCAACTGTAAGGTTGGTACCGCCGATATTGGCTTGAACGCAAATTGACTTGACATTAGTTCGACAAATTCGAACGGGCGTAAACTAATCAACCAACAATCAAGCAAACTCGCGTCTCCAAATTTGTTACTCGATTATACAACTCTCGTATGTATTCGTATCAAGAGGATGATTCCATATGAAGTTGAATAATCTCTTTGTTTTCAAATTACCAAACAATGGAATTTTTTGTTCAAAATTATCATTTTAGTATTATTCCCCATTTTGATTAGTCCTTTTTTCCTTTTAAATCAAAGAAAGCAAAATATATTTTGTCTTTCCAATCTCAGCATGGCTAAAGAAAATCTGCACATTAATTGCCAGTTTTGCTCAACCGAACGTAACTAAAATCTAACCAAAAATTTCGGGAAATTGGGCCATTTTTGTTTCCTCTTTGAGAAACTCAAATGAGGAGGAAAATAGATTAATCCGGTGTATATATTTTCGTAAAGCTCTTTATGCGAAGGCCCGAATTATGAATATGGCACAGAAAATTAGAAAAGAAAAGTAAATGAAGCAAGATTTGCGTGCTGCGGCTGTAATCTTGATAAAATGGTAAAGCTGTTTAAATGCGTGAAATAAATTCGAAATGAACTCACAAACATTTAATGAACTGCGGAACCCACGATATAATCCTACATTTTGGCTCATAGAACTTTTTATATATGTATAGGCACATTTTTCTTTGATTTATGCCTGCTAAGCTACATAGTATTAAAATACACGTAACCTTGCAAGGTTTAAACCGAGAATATTATTATTACAGTACAAAATAGTTGTGTCCTACAATAAATTAGGGTCGAACATCATATTTATAATACCGACTACATAATAGAGGCAATGTTATGCGCCAACACAAAATAATATAAGTTTATTTATTCACTCGGTGAAAACACAAAGTCCTACATGAAATATTCATAAGGATTTAATTCGCCCACTAAAATGAAATCCGCTGAGATTACTTGACAGATCTCTACATCACGTCGGTATTATTGTATTATCTAGTTATATTGGCTGAGCAGAAATTAATGTTGAAGATATTTTTCGAATCACGGAGTAAGATATTTCTATTTATTTACATTTCAATACACCATTCTTTCCAGTTTCCGTCCACAACGAATATGAACAATCGATTTATAATCAATATCTCCATCGGCCATAAAGTAAATTGGAAAAATCGGGAGACGGTCCTTTCATTCCATATTTACATTTTAAAGACTTTCTGTTATCTTATTTTCCTCAAGGACAGTGGTCCTGGCTCTTGAATAAATTAAAATAACAGAATATCTTCCAATTCGATTAATCGAGTTTTGACGTATTACGGATTTTAAATATGTATGTAATTTCATCCTAGATGAGGCACTGTTATTATCGTTAATTCCAATGAGATTTATTATTAATCACGTATTGATAGAAATTCTGACTGCCGTCTTTTATTTCTTAGCACATTCTTCATCAGGATTGTTTTTTTACCATAACTGCAATTGAAAGCCTAGTTTGTGTTACAACTATCATACAAAATAATATCAAAAAAACCTGTGAGTATTCCGCTAAAATATACCAAAATAAGGAACAGCACTAAACAATGAAAAATATAGCTCGGACGTGATTTTCACGCTATTACTGCTAGAGCTGTGGCTGGAAGCAAAGGCTAAAACAAAATAATTTTCTTTTTATTCCATTTTAAGTACAACGATCGTTGCGTGTTACCAGTGCGTTATGACAACTATACTTGACCCGTTTTTGTAACCTCTCGAGGCAACCTCCGAGCTGGTTTGATGTCTAATTATAATTCGAGGCAAACTTTTCATGTTAATTTAAACGATGGTACCTCAGCGTTCGTATGAAGTAAAGTAGGTACTAGACTGTTTGTAAACATTTAAAAGGTTAAATTAGTGTCTAATTAGGAGTCGTCTTCAAACGAGATGGGCCGGTAAAAGTAGTGGGTCAGGCGAGTACAGTAAAATTAATTTCTGTTTTAATCAAAGCACTCTATTTAATCGTACCAATTCTTAAACAGAACGTATACCTACTAAAAATAAGCACATGTTCTTTTTAAAGTAGATATTTTTTTAAATAATATAGTCGGCTTTTTTGACAACAGATTACCAAACCGCTGTGTTGGTTTATGGAAAACATTTCGATTTTTTAAGCCTGATCCCAAAAATCAACCAACCGACAAAAAAAAAACACAGAACAAAAATATCCCAAACGAGATACGTTCGTTCAAAACACAATAAATTATCTCAATTCGAACGGCATACTTTACAGTCCTATTCAGCAAAATCTCCCTTGAGTAATGTGGGTCGGACCCATTTCCGCAAATAAATCCAGCTCTCAAAATAAATAACTACTCTGCCCCATCTCTAGTCCTTATAGAGGGATCTTTGTTATGCAATACGTAATGCTTAATGACGTCGTTGATAATTTGTTGGACCCGCCATGTTATTTAATTGGATTGAAGTTCGGCTTATTGTATTTATAGATAGAAACGTTAACATAGTTGGATGAATCGATAAATCTACGTAACTCATGAGAGTATTTTGTGGATAAATCCTTTGTTGAATGGCTGAATATGTCAAATATATTGGAAGTGAATTAAATTAAGCGTAATGTACGTATTGTAAAATTACGCTTTAATTATCCCGGACATTTAGGGAAAAGTTTCAATGATTGTGATAAACGTAACTGTTCACTACGCATCGCGTTGTTGTTACGACAATAGTAGCTTAATCAGGCTCTGATTTATATTTGATAATAAAATTGATTTGGAACAATTTTGCTTGACAACTTAAAAAAATCCAACCTCATTCTTTAAACTTATACAAATATCCAACCTACGTATATTTTTCATAAACCCTGTATAAACAACTTTTGAGAATTCACTGTATTCCATATATTGAACTTAATCACACGAATGGTGCTCCAATTACAGAAGGTGTTTTCAGACCTTCCCTTCATGAAATATCTTACAAAGATACTTAGATACAAAAGAAGAGAAAACATAAATAAACAATGAAGAACACAAAATTGAAAGGAAGCCGTCGACAACTTGTTCCAATATTTTTTTCTTACACACAAAACATGCTTGTTTACAGTTGTTCTGTTGTTGAACACGGTTCACTCAAGGAACCACTTGTCAACAACAACACAAAGATTTGTCTGTAATTTGGACATGACGGCGTTGTATAAAGGCTACACACCTCTTTATAATAAATTCTTTTATTTCGATTTGACTTTGTCGGTATGTATAGGCAACTTACACTTACAATGGAATAATAATTCAAAGATGGGAACAATTATTTCGTTGAATAATACCTCGTTGGGACGATTTTTTTATTTTCTCATAAAATATATTACAATGTTACCTACTTCAGAGTTCCAATTTTATTCAGGGAAGGTAGGAGAGTCTTTACAGCTCCATCGTTTAGGAATCCGTAGAAGTGACAGTTCGATAGAGGGTTCTATCACAGTAACAAAAGCAACAAAAGGGGAATAAATCAATAGAAGACTAGACGGTAGACATGTTTGCAAAAACACGTTAGTACTTCAGCATACACGCCGGCTACGTGATATCGGTGTCGATGTGCTATCTGCGCACTTTCGCATAATGGATTCATTTGTATTCAGGTTGCTAGTGGGCACTGTAACGAACATCGAGGGAGCTGACGTTCAACGTACAATTACCAGTGTTAATATTTACCAACTGACGCCGACGACTAATTGCTGGGACTGCTGCGCTCAGTTGCGTAGACTCGTAGACCCGACAGTTGGCACTAAGCGTGGCATGCGACCTTGCTAGTTACCTACAGCCGGATTTGACGACTGTACGAAGAAATTATTCTGATCATTCATACCGATTCGGCCTAGTATGAACGTGAGTACGATGACACTGAACTAGTTGTTCTAAAATAGAAGAGCTCCTTTTTTATTCTGTTCTCGTAGTACTTTCTGTTCAAATTCTAAATTGAGTTTTCTCGTAACCTAAAAAACCATCGTGTGCCAGAGAGAGACAAAAAATAGCAACAAGAGGGTCTTGAAACTTTGGGATCTGACTGTACTGTAAAAAAAAACAGTTTTTATGATTCAATCAGACAACTGTTTTGTTTTACAGTGAGAATGAGAATTGGGAGTGAGATTTAATGAATGAAGATTAAAATAGTTACCCACACTTTTTCACTTGTTTTGCACGTCTTTTGTTTTGTTATCGAAATAGAAAAGTTACGAGATGGGACTTAGTCCTTCAAAGCTTGTATTTGGTGTGCACGAACATTTTCTATGTACCGTGCAGCGTAAGGTTGCTGAGTTCCTTTTAGAGTTGAACTAATAAGTTAACTAATGCATTTTTCAAAGGTTGCTCTGCGGGTGTTTGGCATTTCAATGTGTATTATTGGTAATGTGCATTCTTTTAACTTCTATTTATTCCTGTCAAGAAGACTAAGGCCAAATTTTCATCAAAGTGAAGAGAAGCAGAACGCAGAAAAAATGTGCGGGAATCGTCCAATCATTGCTTGAAATCCATATCGTGTCGACTCTTCTACGATTGTTTGAATCTTGCACGTCTTGATGGAAACTAACTTTTTCCAACCAAAGGTGTTCGTAATAAGCAACTAAATGATATCTATTTAGAAACTCATATTCTTCTAGACATCCCAGTCAACTGCTGAATGCAGTCCTTTCTCAAGAAGAAATACTCGCTCACTGAACAATCATCCGATATATTTCAGCGTCCTAAACCTAAGGATAAGCGAGGATCCAAGTCATAATCTCCATGTACACATATGTTCCGGCATGCCCAAGGAATTACGAGAGGGCAGTCAACAAACTTTAAGTACCTACCTATCGATTAGTAAGTGAAATATCTGGCAAACTTTCAGTTTATCCGGAGAACCAATAAACGCTCGGTCATTTATCTAACTTTAACTTTACTGGTTATATCGACAATTTGTAGTAAGCCCACTCGATTAGGTACAAAATAGTTCGGAATAATTCTAGTTTAAAAGAGTCCCATTATTTGTTATGAAACTCATAATAATCGCACCCACTCGTATAAATTTTCTCTGAAACAAAAAACTGGAATTGAAAGCCAAAATATTAAAAACAATAACGTGCAGTTATCCCGAAATTATTCACGAACAATGTGCGAGAATACAAAACAAAACAGCAAGCATAAGTGAAAACAAATGAAGATTTACAAATTACATTTATGGAGAACAAAACATAAACTTTGCAATTGTAATACGCATTAAACTGATTAATTCTATCAGTAAAAAGACACAACGGGTTTTTTTTAGACAAGGGGAACGAGGAAAAAATTGGCTTTATTCCAAACCGACCGTTTACAGGCCTGAGGCAACTGACAGAAAATATCATGCCTTCAATAATAGGAGTAGTATTGTGTATCTATTGTTTTATGACTACAGTGCATTTGTGTCTGGCTCCGCAATTACCGTAGAATTAATTGACTCGCTCTTCCAAACGTTTTGTAATTAAACAACGCTCTTTGTTTTGTAATATTAAACATGAACTTCACGTACTGTTTCATTCAGACTTTACAAGTGTTTTATTTGTCTCGTTTTGAACTGTGCTACTGGGTGAGACTGTTAGACAGTACACGCTTGTTTAGTAGGACAAAATAACAGATAATAAAGATGATAACAAATATAGTTTTAAAACTTTCTGAGTTCTAAAATTGAAAAGAGCAAACAACAAACACACTTTTGCAGTGATCTGATCATAGACTGATTTGCATTCTAACGTTTCCAACGAGAATGCAGATTTACATTAAACTAAAATTTGCATCATAATTCCATGTATAAAGGAAGATTTGCACGAGCCGAGCGGTTGGAACTCGTACCGTCTGCCTCCACCACAGCAAAACTCGAGAGCCAAAACCATCAAAATATAAAAGCAACAAAGGAACATCGACTTGACGTTTGGAGTGAAAACAAACAATATTATTTAGAGAATTAAGGTGTATATAGACCAAGGAGTGTCGAAACGGGCGGACAAGTCTCTAAGCATGAAACCCGCAGTTTCAAAATCAAATCAAATCAAAACATTTATTTGCTAGAACATGGTACATGAGGTGTTACAGTAGGTTTGTTTCAGCATATCCTGCCATAACATGGCGTGCAAATTATATATTCACAGTCAGTGATGTCAGTTACTCTAACATGCAACTTTCAGATTCTATTGACTTGTCGTCTAAATATTCCTTAACAGAGTAATATTTTTTACTAAGTAGCAAATTGAAAAGTATCTTTTTAAACAATGTCAGTGGTAGATCTTGTAAATAATTTGGTAAATGATTGTAAATAATAATCGACATGCAGTATACATTTTTCATAAATAATTTAAGTTTAATTCGTGGCAACCGAAGTCTGTCTTTATGCCGTGTTCGGCCATTTGGCCTGTCAGTGTTCGTTTCGAATAAATTGTAATTTCGCTTAACGAAAACGCAAATTTCAAAAATATATAAACACGGCAAAGGTAGAACTTTAAGTTTTAAAAAGAGTGGCTTACAGCTGTCTAAAAAGTGAGCTCCACAAATTGCTCGAATACATTTTTTTTGAGCTTTAAAAACTCTGTCAAAATCCACTGAGTTACCCCATATTATAATCCCGTATCTAAGTAAGGATGATACATAACCATGGTAAGCCAGCAATGCAGTATCACGGTTTACCGTTTGTCTAATTCTTTTTAAGACAAATATAAAACGATCTATTTTTGCAAGAATTTTTTCTATGTGTGCTTTCCAATTGCAGTTTTTGTCAATCGTTATACCCAAAAATACACAATTATCGATAGTTGTCAGGTTAGAATTATTATAATTAATGTCAAGTTTATTTATGTTTGAATTGTATGTCTGAAACTGTATGATGTTTGTTTTTGTCATATTTATTTTTAAGTTATTTTTTTCAAGCCAACCGATTGCATTGTCCAAAGCCTGGACAATTTCTTTCTCTAAATTTTTGTCAGTGTCACTCTTAAGCATTATTGTCGTGTCATCAGCAAATAGTATGCAATCTTTCCTTATCGCCTCTACAATATCATTGATGTAGATTAGAAAGAGTGGTGGGGATAAGATACCTCCCTGCGGTGTGCCATAATTATTTTGTTTAAATACCGACCTAAACGTGTTTTGTTCATTTTTACAGGTTTTTGTTACTTCCACACATTGTACTCTTTCAGAAAGGTAACTTTTGATCCAGTCGTTGGCCTTACCCCGAATTCCATAATGCTCCAGCTTTGAGAGAAGTGTTTTATGGCAAACGAAATCAAAGGCTTTGGTCATGTCTAGGAACACGCAACTTATTTTAGATTTTTGATTTAAACTCTCAGTTACGTATTTTACGAGCGTAAAACATGCTAGCGCAGTGGACCCGCCTTTCCTAAAACCAAATTGTTCTTTTTTAAGAATATCACATGCTGTCAAAAAGTTCTCCATTTTGATACACATAACCTTCTCAAATATTTTGGATAGAATTGGGATTAGAGTTACTGGGCGATAGTTGTTCATATCCGTTTTTACCCCTTTCTTATGAAGAGGTTTGACAATCGACCTTTTCAGGCGTGTTGGGAATACGCCTTCAGTTAAAGACAGGTTTATAATGTATGTCAAAGGAGACACTAGACTCCTTGCACATATTTTTAGCACTTTAGTGCTCAGGTCATCATATCCAGTCGAGTTAGTGTTTTTTAGGTTGTGAATTATTTTGTAAACGTCTGATTCATCAACTGGTGTGAGGAAAATGCTTTTAGGGTTTTGAGAAGTCGTTATTTTTACGTCACATTGCGTGTTAATTTTAGCGGTGTTGGTCGTCTGTGGTTGAGATATATAAAAGTCATTAAATAAGTCACATATTTCGTTTGGATTGTCATAAATTTTACCGTTAACAGTAACGGCTTCAACTTCAGAGTTACTTGTCATATTAGTTGTGTTTGTTTTAATCATGTTCCATGCCGCTTTGCTTGTATTTTTGGCTTTATTAATATAGTCTAAGCTACTAATCTGCTGAGCCTTGTGTATGCATTTTTTCAGAATTCGAGTGTAGTTGTCATAATTTTTTTTGTTTTGCTTTTTATTGTGTTTGTAGAGATGGTATTTTAGATATAGTGTTCGTTTTTTTATGCAGCATCTCCTTATACCTTTGGTTAGACCTCTATTTTTCACTTGCTTACAAGTATTTTTTACTTTAACTACAGGAAAGCATAAATTGTAGAAAAGGGTTATTATATCGTGAAATCTATCGAAGGCGTCATTTGTTGTTTGAACCTCGTAGACTTCGGAAAAAGATAAACTTGAGATGCAGTTATTAAATTTAGTTATATTTTCATCACTGAGTTCCCTTACATTTTTAAACCAAAAACTATGAATATCTTTAACTTGAGAATCAGTTTGTAAGTTGACCGTTATTGATTGTGCTGTTTCGTGGTCTGAAAGCGCTAGGTAGTGAGTTGCAGACTTAGCGTCGTGCATGTTACTTACTATTAGGTCCAAACAGGCGTTTTTTCTCGTAGGCAATTTTATGTGGTTTGTTAAGTTATTATTACTAAGTATAGACTTTAAGTCATTGGATGTTTTATTTGTTTTCAGTGTATCAATATTCCAATCACCAGCCGAAGTTACGAGTGCTTCCTACTTCGTATCACTTCTTACGGGTATAAGATTTGTCAGGGGCCCGAACTAAAAATGAATGACAACTTGATTGGTCATCTGTCCTTACTCCCGATGTGTTTTCAAAACTCATCAATCCGAAAATTTTAGGGAATAGGTTAATTTCAAAGTATAAGGTTACTTTTGGACGGGCCCCGTATCTCCGTTGACGGACTTAGAAGTAGCCGCCTAGTAGCGGGGTACGACGCATCGCAAACTCGCAAGCAAACAGATTACTGCAGTGCAGAGTGGAGTCTGTGAAGTACCTACATGAGACGACCTGGGATATTAAGGGTAAGACTGCTTAAAAATACCTGTGACATCGTTTACCGGTATACCGCACGTCATATACAGGCTGGAATTTTTCAATGCCACCTGGTGGGAAAGTACTCTAAATACTCGAGATAGCAAATTTTCCTCAAAGGAAACATTCCTTTATTTTGAAAAATAAACATTTTTTCATTCACTGATTTTCGAAAATTCGCTAGTCATCGACTAAAGTTCGAAAAAATAACATTCTGTTCCTGTTTGACATCTATCGATAGGGTCAATCATATGGATCAAATCTCTCTAACAAACATGATAAATTAAATGAAAGTAAAATCATGTGTATGTCACCGTAAAATTGTCAAATACGTTATATTGTAATATCTCTAGCGATATTGTAAAGTCTCTAATTATTGTCAAATGAACATACTGCTTACAATAAAACGCATTATTTTTCGTGAAATGCATGCGATGGTAGTCAACTCACGCGGTGTGGAGAGAAGGAGGGGTCCCCCTTGCCCAGTGGTACCACTCTCGTGAAAATATACTGTACCATTCCTGAGAAATATCGATTAATATAACCTAACCTTAAAACACTTCATATTCCCCTAAAAAGCGTAGTCGACGGAGCCCCGCTTCGCGGGGCCCCTATTTCCGGGTACAGGGTTTAAAGGAACCTAACTAACCTAACGGGGGGGTGCCCCAAGTCCCGATTATGGGGGCAGAGATACTTCCGTAATGTTCAGTTGACAATAATTCGAGATATTACAATATCGCTAGAGAGTTACACGTTATATTGTAATATAACGTATTTGACAATTTTACGGTGACATATATAAAAGTGCTCTATCTTATTGAATTTATGCCATTGAATTTAAAACGTTCTTTAAATTTCATGGTTTTCCCTTCATTTAATGTTTTATGTTTGTTAGAGAGATTTGATCCATATGATTACCTCTATCGATTGATGTAAAAAAGTACAGGCTGTTATTTTTTTTCGAACTTTAGTCAGTTCGATTCCCGAGTGAGCGAGTAATTGTGCAAGTGCAAGCGAATTTTTGAAAGTCTGTGAATGCAAATTTGTTGCTTTTAAAAAATAAAGGAATGTTTCCTATGAGTAAAATTTGATATCTCCAGCCAGTACGAGTATTTCGAGCAGCAGTATTTCCCTCCAGGTGGCATTGAAAAATTCCACCCTGTATACCTACCTATTTTGTTTATGGTTACAAAAAACATTACGACTGACACCTGTGGAGAGTTGAACAGAAGTGTACAGTTATGAGCATTGAAATGTACTCACGCAGCAACTTTTAAAATTGATATTCTCCTGATTAAAGTTTTGTGTTTTGACGGACATGCAATTTTTAAACTCATTCCATTACTAAATAGGTTAGAAGTTGTTATTTCGCCAGAAAATAGCTTTTGAATTTTGCTGAGTGTATATGTCACCGTAAAATTGTCAAACGCGTTAGATTGTAATATAACTAGAGAGATTGTAAACTCTCGACAGATTGTCAAACGAACATACTGCTTACAATAATACTTCCGTATGTTCAGTTGACAATATTTCGAGAGTTTACAATATCGCTAGAGAGATTACAATATAACGTGTTTGACAATTTTACGGTGACATATACATTTCATTGCTCGTGGCGGGACCATAGTATACCTACATCTCGCCATTGATAAATATTCATCAACCGAGCCCATCACCAATCCCGACTTAGTGATTGCTACTGAGAAATTCCTGATAGTAAAACCCAATAACACTTTAAGCAGTAGCACTTACAACCACTGAACCAACGAGACAGTCATATTAGGTATAGGTAAATATCTTGTAAGTCGAGTTTTATCGGTCGAGAGCAAAACAGAATTGAGCAAGTAGGTACCACCGTTATTGTTTAGCCCGTACGCCAGCTTTGCAGGCTAAGCTAAATTGAATAAGATTCTGAATCGGCCTTATAAACGATGAAAAAAGTTTTTCCTTGAGTCAAGGTAATCATATTATTTTCGAGGAAAACGTGATATTCTGTAAAACCGAAGTATCCAGTTCACTTTTGTTTAGCAAAACGGAGTTTTAACATTGTCAACTGACAGTGCATACATTTGTACAGTTAAGGATTTTGATAGAGTTTTTAATTTATAGACTAGCTGTTGCCCCCAGCCTTCGATGTATTTACCAATTCATGGGTTTTTTTTTGCACGAAACCCTATATAATTTATTCTAAAATAAATGAAGCCTGGAATAGATCTTAGAGCATCAGCTATCTGCCAATAAGTTTCCGTCTAAACCGGTCCTGGCATTTCGGAGTTTTACCGAAGCAAACAGACTGTCAAAAATTGATAAGAATATGTTTTCGGTATAAAGCCGTATATATTTTCATATGCATTCAGTAAAATTCTGTTAGAATGAGATTACCAACACACACTTCAATTTAATTTATTTGTATAGTTAAGAATCGACTAGCATTACCTACAGTTCTTCCTCTTCTTCTCGAATCGATTACTCATATTTTGAGTTAAATCGTAACAAACATACAAAAAAACAAATAATTAAATATTTTCTCTTTTTAAAATTAGTTTAGACAATAGTGTAAATAATTAATTACCTTGCTATTTATTATACTGCACATTTTTATAAATAAACAGTTAACCATACATTAAGTCACTGGAAAACCGTCTGAAAATCAGCTGTTAATTACTGTATCACCAAGGGTAAAATAAATAGGTATAATTATTATTATCGCGAGTACTAATCCAGCTACTAAGCGTGGTCATTATGGTATTATCTGCCCTAGATCATTCTTTATAGCGGCGTACTGGCGCGGTCAACTTTATACGAGTACTATGGGGGCATTCATTTGCTACCTACTGTTTAAAATGTCTGTGTGCCTTAACTGTGTGCCTTAATGATTAATACGTGTAGGAAAAGGTTATGTATGTTTCATCATCATCAGCCTATAATGTTCCCACTGCTGGGACACGGCCTCCTCTCAATGAGAGGGAATGGGCTATAATCTACCACGCGGGCCCAGTGCGGATTGGTAGATGTCACATGTCTTCGAATTTTTGGTTCTAGGACATGCCGGTTTCCTCATGATGTTTTCCTTCACCGTTTTGAGAGCAGCGGTGATGAAATAAATTATACAAAGTAATGCCTGTCTGGGTTCGAACCCACGACTTACTGTTCTAGGACATGCCGGTTTCCTCACGATGTTTTCCTTCACCGTTTTTGAGAGCAGTGGAGACCTGGAGTAGTGGTGGTGTCGTAATCATCATTCTCATCAGCATAGCCTTTTCCCAATTATGTTGGAGGAGGCTTCCAGTCTAACCGGATGCAGCTGCATACCAATATTTTGCATGGAACGACTGCCTTTCTAACCTCCACAACCCAGTTAACACTGTGAAGGAAAACATCGTGAGGAAACCGGCATATCCTAGAACCAAAAATTCGAAGACATGTGACATCTACCAATCCGCACTGGGCCCGCGTGGTATAGATTATAAGCCCATACGCAAAATACGCGCTTTGACGTGGAGCTGCGGACACCAGCCCGTTGTACAATACAATACAATACTTAATACAACATCCCTTTAACAATATTCACTAATTAAAACATCGGTATTTTGCTAAATCCTTCAGCTTAGTTGTTCAGTCGACCTCGAGCCTTTCTGTGAACTTCAGACACTTATCGGTACGTATTTTAACTAATATTCTCTGAAAATTATAACGAATCTTTGAAGAGTTACCGTACCTCTGTACTTGTAATATATTAGTCAAACATGAATGAACAGTATCTATATACAATCCCGGTGAGCTAATCAGACCTGGGTAGTAAAATAACCCACAAGCTGTGTTGAGGGACGGTGAGCTCGTTTAAAATGAAGTTGAACCCCTATATCTTGAACAATGGCAATAATTCTCTTTAATGGCATCTCATAAAACGTCTCACAAAACATTCGCCGAGGAAAGTGCGTCAAGTAAACACCTTGTATTGTTGAATTCCTTATCGCAAGAGGCAAATTAAAGCAACCGCCCTGTTCCCGCAAATGAGAACAAAACAAAACGTACAAAGACAATATTTCTCTGGAGCCCGCTGGTATTTGCGTACACAATAATTGTTCAAAATAAAGGATCTCGTAAAATTAACACCAATAACCCAAATAAAGCAGTATTTTATGTTTAAGTAGCTGATGCCTGCGGTTTCACCCGCGTACAAATTATAAACTAAAACCTTCCTCGACTCTATGTATTGGTGAAAACAGCATGGAAATCGGTGCAGTAGTTTTTGAGTTTATCGCGAGCAAATAGACAGATGCGGTGGAGGATTTTGTTTTATAGTATGTAGTGATCAGAGTAATATGGAAAATATCTAATAAACATGAGCGTTAAATTGCAGTAGGAAAGTTACAAAATGTCAAGTAACAAATACCGCTTGTCAAAATTAAAAGGCCTGGGGCCATTCATAACCTTAGGAAAATTACTAAGCCAAGTTAAAATAACAGATTAATTTTATTATGGTAACATTATAGAAGTTCAAACATAACATGCGTATAAAACTACGGTCAGATATTTCCGGGTAGTAGCCGGTGGAGCCTCAGGCGTCGTGTTTTGGATTGTAAAACAAAATAACAACAGTTACGAGCCGCTACTTTTTGTTGTGATTTTTGGAATCGACGAATAATTTAGAGACTGTTTCAGAATAGAAAATTGTTCACGAGTAAACGAAGTTTGTAAGTAAGTAGTTCTCTGAAGCTTCATTTAAACGACAATGAGAGTTGTTTTTATGCTTATCCTGGAAGCAATCAGTGATATATCAAAATATATAATTTAATGAAATTCTATTCTATGTTAATAAAAGATTTTACAAAATATTTTAAAAGGCGAGATATTAATCCGATTAAGGCCCAGACTCCACCAGAGTGAAGATGTGTGATGTGGAGAGGAGTGTAGATGTGTAAAAGCTGGGGTGTATCCACTGAAGCTGGGCGGACATGTGCAAAGCGGCACACCACCGGTCACAGCACATGCACAGCGGTCACCGCACGCCGCTGACAGCACACCGCTCACGTGTCTTCTCAACTCCGAGGCCTAAACAATTACGAGACAACTGTTTTTTCTGCTCAACCGTTTGTACCTAACTAAAGCGAAAAGACGAAAAGTGTAAGGCCCGGTTTCCACCAAAGCGGAGAGGAGCGGAGCAGAAAGGGAATGTGCAAGTGTCGACCAATCACATTGGTTGAAGTCTACATCGCGTCTCTCATCTTTCCTGTGATTAGTCGAATCTTGCAGATCTCCTATCAGCTCAGCTCGGCTCCTCTCCGCTTTGGTGGAAACCGGGCCTAAATAATAATATTTTAATGGTGGTCTATCTTCCACTTCGGTGAATTCCCCTTATGCTAGTCTTTTAATGTAAACCACACCTTCATTACTCAAAATTCACAAGAACCTATAAATGGAATAATTTCATCCAACAAGCAATCCACAACGTATTAACAGACCAAACCTCATGAATACAACATTTAGCGAGATTACTAACGCATTACGCCGCACAAACGCTTTACTATAGCTGTACGTCTATCCATGGGTAATAATCTTCCGTACGTGGACAGCGGCGCACTTAGTGCACGCGTATTTAGCCAACTAATGCACTAATGCATCCTAGAACACACTACGTTAGATAACGTGAACTGAATCAACACGCCAGGTGTGTGTGGTGATATACAGGCTGAATATTAATTTGTGTACCCTGACAGTGCTATAGCGTATGTATTAAGCAGATTGGAGCCTCGATAATACGGCGTTGAGCAAGACTTAGGTCACGGAGTACTCATATTTTATTGAAGCCCAATTTATAGACGGTTGGCACGCAAATTACCTAATATAGTTTAGAGGTTTAGAGCTTGGTAAACTAACTGGGTACCGCTCGGTTGGCATGAAAGAGAAACTCTTATTGATTCCAGAAACATTTTGGGTGGGCTTTTCATACCGCAGAGGATGTTAAAACCTATCATCAGTCTCATAACCTCCTAATATTAGATAATTTTTAATAAATTATTTTTTCCAAAGGCAATATTGCGTAGGTCTAGCCTACTCTAATTTTATGTTTCATTAAATCCGCAATATGAAACCGCAAATACTCCGAAAATACGTTCTGAAAATAAATAACAATACAACGACTCTAACTATAAACAAGCACGGTCGGAGATGTCTCTTCTGAAAGATTTGAATAAATTGAACCAAACGAAATGAATTTAATTTATGCTATTGTTTTTTAATGCTAACCCTAATACTTCAATAGGTTCTATTGAAAACAAGAGTGATAAAAAATACTATACAGCCAATATTTCACTTAAAACTTAAAGTTGAATGAACCCGTTGTGATAAGCCTTCGAAATTGTTTGAAGAGCTCCTCCTCTGAATTTATGACATTCATTAGTCTAGTTGAATACGACACTTCTTTGAAAGACGCGAAGATGGCACTAATTGTAAGGATCCCCCAATTTGTCACAAAAATTGTTCCTCGTAATATCTCCGCTGTATGGGGAACATTTATTGTAATAAAAATCACTTGTTATTTAATGTACCGGTATTTATATAATTGCTGGCATTGTTGTTGTGTATTATGTTTAATTTAATATGTAGAAGATAAAAGAGAATTTGGATTAAATTCGTTTTTTTGAGGTAGATTTGTCGATAAACAAAAAGAGAATAATAATTCGTCACTATTCAATACGCAACACCAATAAAAAACAATATTATTACCTACGTTTTTTTGCAAATCCCATTTCCAATACAAGTACAGTACAATCACTGTGAAATCCCCGAAGTGATTCGAAAAAAAAATGTTTCAGAATAAAAACAATAAAATAATACATTTTCATACGGGTTTGGAAACTTTGTCATTCCAGCCGAAACGGAATTTGCCACGTGGTGTGAACCAAGAACTGCAGTGACAGATGCCCACATACGTATCAAACGACGTTTTTCAAAACTATAGAAAGAGAAGTAGTTTTGTCATTATTAAAAAAAAAAATATGATTAAATTTGCATTTTGTCCACGCCATAGCGCCGCTGGTTGAAGAAAAAAAAAGGGGATTATTTTGCTTTTTCTTCAACCATCGACGGCAAAACATCCTAATATGGCCCGCCGGCTGATATGCCTTGCTTTTAGCGATAAGATCGTCCATTGTGTCACCCCTTGTAAAATATTTTAGCAGTAGGAATTGAACCACATTATGGGCTTAGTTAATAAATATCTGCGGAAATAAAACACTAGAAGAACTAAAAGCAAAAAAACGCGAGTGTGAAATACAATGCATTCTAAACCTAATAGCAGTGCAATAAGAGTTAAATTCCGAAGAAGTGTATTGAAAAATATATTTCGACGAAATAAAACGATCCTTCAAAAATTTTTTGCACCAAAAATACATGAGGCTGGATAATTAGCGGCGTCGGCGTCGCATCTGTTGAGAAACGTCAGTAATTGTGGCCGAGTTATGGGCCTCGTTTATTTTAACTAGAGAAAACCCTGCCTTCATTTCGTTTATATTTGTTATCAAGTTCGCTGACCCTCGAGACCTGAGTACAGTTTTGTTTGGGCAGGTACCTTTTAGCAAATCCTTAGAGGGCTTAGGTGAAGGCAGCATCAAGGAAGGCAAATAGCAGATTCTGAACAAGCTAAACCAGTGCACTTGGAAGTACAACTACATATGTACGAAACCTCTCTGTACGCTAAAGCTGACCCTAAACGGCTTAACCGTAGCCACAAAGCTGAGTTAAGGTGGATGCTCTATAGGGTAGCCTGCGAACTTCTAATTTTCTTACGGTTTTTGCAATTTACAGGAATGCCTTGGACCTTGAAAACGTCTTTTCAAGACCTTTATGAATTGTAAGGGTTGTATTGATGATTTTGATGATTATAATACTGTAACTAGTAGTAGTTTTATCCTCAAATTACATTGTAAAATGTAAACTAAATACGAGTAGCTTGTCCGACCGTAGGTACATACGTCGCAAATCATATTTTAAGAGACGTCTTTTCCATGAAGTAAATAAGCTAGAACCTGTTATAACTAGCAAAAGGGCTTATAGAATTAGAAAGCCTAAGATAATAAGCTATTAAAATAATACTTTGTAAGAAGGCTTACAATGCAATTTGTTAACGGAACGATTTTAGCCCAAGCAGAGGAGATAAATCTCGACTAATTATAAGAAATCCCCAGTCTGTCGGAGCGGATTGAACTATACATAAAACATAATACTTGGAGTTAATTAAATACTGTTTTTAAATATCTTAGTAAGCGACGAGTGCTGATATAATTCTACCAATCATCAGCCTTTAAACACTTGACAGAGTTTGGGTTTAAATTCTACCCAACCACTTTTTGCTATATTAGAAATATAAATTCATGTAGAATGAAAATATTTAATTTCAGAGCAAACTTTCGTAGGTGTATAACATATTTTAGTGAACAGCAACGCTTCGCATCTTGCTACGAATTTTGTTAATTTTCTACGAAACTTTTTTATGTTCAAGATTGACTAAAACTTTGGTGCCTAGCTCCAGGTGGGATAACATACATTTGACTAATAACTAGTTATAGTACTACCAACCCGCTCCGTGTAAATACCAGGGATTTATAACGCTTTAGTTGTTAATAATTACTGTTTACCATAATTCTGTTCCTATGTGCTAAAGACACATCAAAGGCAATGCCTATTAATGAGATCTTACTAAACTTGATTTTGTACCAAGTTTAGCAAGATCCATCTACCTACAAGTAACTTCATTAAGATTACATAGGTACAAACATCACAAGCATCCTATACCAAAACTTCCAATACAATATGCGTGTTAATTAAAGACTTCACAAGCCCATTTTTAGGGTTCCGTAGCCAAATGGCAAAAAACGGAACCCTTATAGTTTCGCCATGTCTGTCTGTCTGTCTGTCTGTCTGTCTGTCTGTCCGCGGATAATCTCAGTGACCGTTAGCACCAGAAAGCTGAAATTTGGTACCAATATGTATATCAATCATGCCGACAAAGTGCAAAAATAAAAATTTTAAAAAACATTTTTATTAGGGTACCTCCCCCAGACGTAAAGTGGGGAGCGATTTTTTTTTTAATTTTGACCCTGACGTGTGATATATTGTTGGATAGGTATTTAAAAATGAATAGGGGTTTTCTAAAATCATTTTTTGATAATATTAATATTTTAGGAAATAATCGCTCCGAAAGTCAAAAACAATGTGTCCCCCCCCCCTCTAACTTTTGAACCATAAGTTTAAAAAATATGAAAAAAATCACAGAAGTAGACCTTTATATGAACTTTCTAGGAAAATTATTTTCAACTTGATGAGTTGAATAGTTTTTGAGTTATATAGCACTTTTTCAAAAAAACGCAAATGATAACTTTGTTTTTCATACAAATACTATGAAAAACAAAGTTATTTTTGCTGACGAAAAATGTTGGTATTTTTAATGGTCTGGGAAGCTACGGAACCCTACAGTGAGCGTGGCCCGACACGCTCTTGGCCGGTTTTTTTTATATTGTCCAACGACATCGAGACCACATCGGCCATCAGCCTAACAAATCACATCGAACGAATTAATTTAATCGCACTAATGTAAAAAACATTCCTTTTTACGAGTGGTTTTCATGTCAAATCCACGGACTACTGGCTGCCATGACGGTTGAGATAGGTCTGAAGCACCGGGCCTCGGCTCCTCTCGTTAAATTTTCACATGCACTTGACGGCTCGACCTGGCTTACGTTAATTATGAAATCTCATTTGTGTGTGAACCTACACGTTTGAGTAATGGCTCCTGAAATGAGAAGTTCGAACGTAAAAGTTTTAATTTAAATAACGACACGTAATTATGATGGAGATTGTGCTTTGATTATAATTGAAATGTTTTATAATTAACTCGGATTTAGTGCTAAGATTTAACGTTGCCGGGACTTATGCGATATTAGAAGATATTTGGTTTGGAATCTCATTACTGCCTGAAGTAAAATTAACGACTACTATATAATATTTTCGTTTCATACTTTGTAGAGCCGTCATAAGCAGGCTTTCTTTACCCACTGACCTTGGCCGCCGCCGGGCATTCGGCCAGTAGTGAATACAGAGCATTATGATGTTTTAAGCGTTTTAAAACTGACACAGATTTCTTAATAAACATTTACCTTTTTTTTTCAGTTTTCAGGTTCTTGTTCTATTTTCCCTGTTTTATGCTTATCACGAAACCAAATCCAATATAAAATCAAAATTAAGATCATACTGTATAACGAAGTTAAAGGACGACAACGCCAATATTGTATCTGGTTAGCCATAGCCGTGTGCCGTACCCGGCTATGCATGTATATCTAGCTATATGTCTTCTGTTTATATTACCTACCAGCTGAATCAACGTTCCTAACAAACCTCTGTGGTTTTCTGGAACGTATTATTTTTGTAAATTGTAATGTTTAATATGTGTTTTTGATAATAAAAAAAAAAAAAAAAACCATTTAATAATGGGGTTTCTGTTTGTCTGTGTATGAATACATCATTCAGATAAAAACGTTTTAAATTGTACTCGTAAACTGAACAAATAAATATTTAATAGATGTTTTTGTCTCTCTAAAAGCTATTTCAGGAAGCAATTTTCACTCTAAAAGTTCCCTGAAACGTGAACTCTCCAACTAGTTAATCACCCGACAAAAGTTAGTTTATGAATTATATTAACTTTAACATTAACGTATTTAGAACACTGAGAACTCCAGTTTAAAATGTGACTTTAAAGAACACAATTTAAAAAATAATCTCATTATATTTTAGACCCATCAAGGTAATGCTTCGGTCTAATAATGTTAAAGAATAATAACACTCTCTTTGCGTTCCCCGCAGCCTTCTGGGTAGAACCGAAACCTTATTAGTTCTTTACATGAAAGACCTTTCAGGGTAATGCGGGCTGAATAAAAAGAGAAAACTGGCGGAGTGATAGATCGGTAAGGAAAATTTCTTTCCATTCACTCTTTGAACGTTTAGTGAACTGCTTAGAGAGCTCTTTATATTTTAGGAAAAGGAAAACGTCAGAGAGACTTACTATAACAAAAAACAGGTGTCAATGTCCATACTGAAAAACTTGCCTAAGTTATTTCTAGTATTCACGAATGATAAATAAGACCTTGTGGGAATGTCAACTCACACTTTCCTAATAAAAGTGTCTTTATATTAAGCGTATGTTTTGGATTAGACGTACGATAAACATATACGTTGAGTAAACGCTATACTCAAGCCACTCCTACGCAATGTTACTTTAGAATCAATCACCCTATACTACTATAGTTTTTACGTGTCATCTACGCAGTATTTACTCAACGTCTACGCAGCATTTATGTGGCGTGGATGCAGCGTCAACACGACGTTGATCTACACCAGATGCAATTTTGCTCTAAACGTTTTTTACTAACTTTACATTTCAGTAAAATCTAATCTAATATTATAATTAAAACTGTAGCACTTACATAGGTGTATGAACATTTTATAATGAATGCTATTTATTAACGGCAGCCATTGTTCCGTTCACGCGTCACTCGGCGCTGCCCCTCTGCTAATTAATTTTTGCAAGATTAATCGATGTATCATCTAATATCGTTGTTCGTAAGGTTCATAGCACTTCGTACAGACGAATAATTGAGATTTTCCAGCATTTATGTAGGGCCCAGAATATCGTTTTAGTAATTAAATCTTTTTTGATCTTGTTTGCGGGGCAAACATGGCCAGAATTGCACGGGGCAAAGAGCTTTAAATGGAGAAAGGCGACGACTTCGCCCAGCAGTGGGACAATCAAATACGCTAACAAAAAAATAAAGCTTAAAGTGGCTTTGTGTTTATTAACTGTTTACAGCTATATTGAGGCTTTTTTAGTCCTTCGATGTAATAGATATTTTGTTAAATTAAAATTTAAAGTGTCCTAAACTACTGGACCCCCACCCCCCATATTTCGTGATGTAAACAAAACGTTGATTGCTGGTCCCTGCTGCACAAAATAAAACATTAAAGAACCACGAAGATATTCCAGTTTCCGTATAAAAATTAGACCGCTATCACTTACTGAATCCAATATTTTACCTCTTAGATGATGGCGGTATTATTTTGTATCTCCGACGTACAACTTCCTAGGACCGGGATAGCCGACCAACATGATAGATGGCCTCCTTCAACTGATTTTCCTTTCTGCGCTATGAAATTTTTCAACTTAAACGATAAGGGCGCGCCGCGATTTTATGCCCTCCTCGTATAAATATAATAATGATTTATAACACCATTTATACCGTCTGTACTAGTCAAGGGTTTTCAATATAAAATGTCGCCTTCGATACGCCAACGGTAAGTTTAATTCAGAAAGTGGTAACTACTTGCGAACTCAGTCAAGGACTGAATAAAAGGCCCGGTTGGAACAAAGGCCACTTGGGAATAATAATTAATAATCGAACACAAAGGAAAGTCTTGGAATACGAAAACTGCGCAGATTTATAACGAAGTTATATGTCTTTTATATTTAATGTTAGCTCACTATTATGTAGCAATCTCGGTACTTCCTTTCTAAATGTTTCATTATCAAGCAGCTGAGGGTGGCAAGACTGAATCGAATTTAGAATATGAAATTACCTATCTTGTTTCACTATGTTAAAAAAAAAATCTATTTGAGTAGTTCTTTTTTTAAATGTATGATTTAAAAATAGAAGTTTGTACTAATTAATAATCGAACACAAAGGAAAGTCTTGGAATACGAAAACTGCGCAGATTTATAACGAAGTTGTGATGTCTTTTATATTTAATGTTAGTTCACTCTTATGTAGCAATTCTCGGTATTTCCTTTCTAAAATGTTTCATTATCAAGCAGCTGAGGGGTGGCAAAATTACTTCTGAATTTGGATTATGAAATTACCTAAGTATCTTGTATGTTCTATAAGTAGCTCGTTTCGTGATATTTTTTGAAATATATGATTTGAAAATAGAAGCTTCAAGTCAGTTTCACAATTACGCAATTAATTTAGTATAATTAACACCGCCCTGCTCTTATAGCGGTTCTCTCAAGTCATTTGTCCTGTTCACTGTCCACCTACTCACTCCTACAGGCTGCCTACTTTCAAGTGCCGAGCACTTTACGAACTCGAAATTCATGAAGTAAAATTAATATACAGTAGCTCAAAATGTGCGATGTTTTATTTTAATTGAACCCACGCGAATGAATAAAAAGTTCAACGTAGTTTGAGCCCAAAAATATAATTTGTTTGTGAGCGCTGCCACCTCGCTATCTATCTTTTTAATAAAAAAAATCTGCACAGTACTTTATTTTCAGTGACTGACTACCCGCAGGACATCAGGATTTCGAAACAAGGCGTAATCTATCGTGTTGACGTGATTGCGTATTAAAAATTGTTTCACTGCAATATGTCATTTTCAACGGACATAAATTGTGGATCCAATGAAACACGTAAACGTGTGTCATTTATATGAACCTATAAATAAATTTTGGATGTGCGGATCTCGCTAAAACGTCCCTACACAAATATATAGGGGTCGCAACGCATTAATCTTCCCTTCATTTGTACAATTGTGCCGTGTACCGCAAATATTTAAAAATTCTATTAGATAGGACCTTGTTGTCAGCAGTAATAAAGTCGTAAACGGCTTGAAAGCGTGCGAATTAGAACGAAAATTTAATCTTGATGTTTCTTTAAAACGAAATAATATAATTAGCCTTTTCAAACATACAATGTCAAGTGTGGTTTAAATCGTATTAATAAAATGGACACCACATTTCGCAACCAAAAAAGGTGATACATAAACAGAATTATTTACGACCAAGTAGACTAAATGCGAAATCCATCCGCAGTACTTTTGAATAAATGTTGAATTTTTTTTATGTATAAATTTCACATGCAGCAAAAATGTCAGGGCGGAAATTGTAGAGCAGTGAAATATGGCGCCCAGCTGCAACGGCTAATGAACTCGTTTCATTTTACTAATATTGTGCATCATGTCCGACACATTAAAATGCTCTCGCTTTACAGACGCGGGTTAATTTGTAAATTGACGTGCGTATTTGTAAATTACTAGACCATCATGATACCGGCCGTGGATAATGCTCATGCCTATTCACATTTAGATGAAGTATTCAGTTTCAGTCTTTGTTTAATGTTTGTTTGCGCAACTTTAAAACGGGTTGAGTAGGATTATTAATTAGGAATTACTCTTATTTCTTTTGACGTGATCGCGTAACTTTTTTAATGATGTGTCCCCTTATACTCGTTGCATGAATGTAAACCCACTATACCTCAAGTGCACAGGTGTGCCTATGAGCCAAATGTTATAAAAACTATTCCACATTTTATAGTACTGTTAAAAGACAGGCAGCAAAGTAAAGAGATGAATTATTTGATATTTATGAGAATGGTTCACAGATATTGTTAAAGTCAAAAAATAATCGCACTAATGGTCTCTTGTTACTTTTAACCTTTACTAAAGCGTAGAGGTGCGACTACGGATGACTCAGCCTCCTACAACAATTGCTTTAGAAAGCCAACGACTTCCAACGCAAATTGTGTAGACATGACTCCAAAAAACTTCCATAAAAATGCATCTTGCCGTCTTCAATTGTCCGCTAAAAGCAATTTATATTTCTGGCGGCCTCGCTCGCGATCCTTTACTTGTATTTAAGTAGAAATGGTTTCTAAAAATCATAGTGGTTTGTACCATCGCAACCTTTTGATCTCAGTCGGAGTTCGGACACAAAAGTTCCTCCCGCCGAGTTCAACAATAGGTTTGCGGAAAGATTAATCGTCGGAAGAAACCCTCTAAGCTGGAGAAAACAATTTTTCATCTTTATCAAAACGTTGAGTGCGAACCGTTGCAATTAATGTATACTTATCTATATCGCTACGCTGCTGTTACGTCGTTAGATGAATACGTCAAGATTGTCGTAAACAATTTGTGGCATTGATGTCAGCAGCTATCAGGCGGCGGAATTTATTTAGAGAAAGTTGACGAAAGAATGTTACTTCTTTTTACACCCCAGGTTCCACTAAAACAACGGCTTTGTATGCGAAAAGGAACGTTTCTGTGTATTTCCTTACAGGGCGGTTAAATTTTATACTTACCTTCACTCTTGAGCTAATTTCACCTTAGTCAACACTAAGGTTCTTCAGAATTATACATATACCAACGTATATGTATAACAAAATAAAATAAAAAAAAACGAATTTAATCCTTCCTCTTTTTTGAAGAAAGTCGGTTAAAAATATAGCTTGATTTTGGCGACTTCACCAATACTTTGACTGCAATGAAATTCTACTAATGATATGCAATTACTGGCCCATATAAATCTCTTAGTTGCTTTTTATGAAATCTTCAGGAAGAATGGGACGGCGCATTCGTCACCGATTTGTCTTTATATCCCATCATCATCAGCCTATTACTGTTCCCACTGCTGGGACACCGGCCTCGTGTCTATGTCCCAATTGCATCATATTTCGAAAAATGTTTTATCCATCTTGTTAGGTTTTAGTCTATTTCTAGGTATAAGGATAAGTTTGGAACACCTTAAAGTATTTGTAGCACGCCTTAGCCGAAGTCAGCTGATAGTTTAACGAGTGAGTCGTATCACTTTCAAGGAAACTACCTCAGTCTGACCACCGCTACTAAACTACAGGGAAGGCTACCGATATCTTCAAGTTAGACCATCTAAGTTCTCACTTTACTAGCTTCTGACCGCTTGTAACAACTACCAAAGATTACTAGCTAGAACCGACCTTAGTTCTCTTCAAATCTTGTAGAAATAGGTGCTCGTATTTGACCTACACCTCTGAAAATTGATCCCACATCACATAATTGAACCTCGTTACGCAATTTATACACTTATCACTTAATGTTGAACCATAATTATCAGCATGCTTGCAGGTAGAGTACAAAACACCTATTTTTGTTTTAGAAGTTTATTAGAGCCGCGTTTTACTCACTAATCATACTTATATTATAAACGAAAGTGTGTGAGGATGGATGGATGTTTGTTACTCTTTCACGCAAAAACTACTGAACAGATTTGGATGAAATTTGGCACACAGATAGTTTATAACCTAGATTAAAATATCGGATACTTTTTGTCCCAGTAACAAGATTCCATGGAATAATTATCAAACTTCATGCGGGCGAAGCCGCTGGTAGAAGCTTAAGTTGTAGGATATCTTTTTATCCCAGAAGTATGATCCCATCATCTGCCTAGCCTATTCCCAACTGTTGGGGTCGGCTTCCAGTCTAACCGGATGCAGCTGAATATCAGTATTTTACATGGAGCGACTGCCTATCTGACCTCCACAACCCAGTTAATACTACGAATACGATACCACTTGGTAAGACTGGTTGTCAGACTTTTTGGGCCACTGGCTACCTGTAACGACTGCCAAAGATGGACAAATGACAGCCGGGACTAATAGCTTATCGTGCTTTCTGAGGCACGGAGGAAATGGTATGTAAGGATGGTCACCCATCCACAGACCAACCTAGGCAAGCACGGCTTAACCTAAAGATCGGCCCGAGCTGCTGTTACAGACACACACACAGATAGTTTATAACCTAGATGAAAACATAGGATACTTTTTATCCCAGTAGCAAGATCATATGAGAAAATTATCGACCTACACGCGGGCGAAACCGCGGGCGTAAGCTAGTCATGACTGGAACACGATGAAAAGGTCGTCGATGATGCACCTCAAGAAGTCAGACATTCTCAACTTGAAGACTTGAACCCCAGGTTTATATGAAGCTCCCGGGAAACAGACTGTCAGATAACTTACGTCACATTGTCAGAACTTTTAATCCAATACTGTTCCACATTTAATTGAAACTGTAGGTGTGAGACGAGATCGTGACGATTGCAAAATGAGTTAAGTTACAGTTTCGCACTATAACCGCCAACTGATGCCGGACGATAACTAACGCCCGTCGGCCAGCTGTTTCGGGGTCATCCATTACTTCTACCTATTTATTACTTTAAAACTGTATCGAAATCCCGAAGGGAATTTATGAACACGGCTTGTATTAAAAACTAAAAGTTATATGCGATTCTGTCATGCTTTAAGTGAAAAAAAGCGTTCGATATTTTGTATCTTTAAAAACGACAAAGATTTTTTTAAATCTCAACTCATTATCAGTCTCGAATATTCCACCAATCGACCACACTAAGGTTGGTGAAGCCCGCAAAAAGCTGTGGCTCCTTAAATATCCCCCTCCGGCTCACTATGTTGAGCCTGCAGAAAAACTCCCCGCGGGTCACCAACTGCCATGGCCCACCTGGAAGACTCTAAATCGACTTAGAAGCCAAGTGGGCCGCTGCAGGTTCAACTTGGTCCGGTAGGGGTATTCTGATAAAGCTGAGTGCGACTGCGGAGCCTTGTCTCAAACCATGGCCCACCTCCTGACATGCTCTTTGTGCAACTCCACCTGCACTCTAAGGGACCTGTCCGAAGCCACCACCAGCGCCGTCGACGTGGCTGAGTTCTGGTCGAAACAAATTTAATAAAACAACAATGGGAATCATCGACACGAAGAAGAAGAAGAAGATCATTCTCATGCCCTTATACCAATTCATTTAGAGTTTAATATCTCAACTCATCTTCTGCCGAGCCTTTTCCCAACTATGTTGGGGTCAGCTTCCAGTCTGCATGCAGCTGAATACCAGTATTTTACATGGAGCGACTGCCTATCTGACCTCCACAACCCAGTTAATACTGGGAAATACGATGGTAAGACTGGTGTCAGACTTTTGGGGCCACTGACTACCTGTAACGACTGTCAAAGATGGACAAATGACAGCCGGAACCAACGGCTTAACGTGCTCTCCGAGGCACGGAGGAAACACGGTATGTAAGGGTGGTCACCCATCCACAGACCAACCTAGGCAAGCATGGCTTAACCTAAAGATCGACCCGAGCGGCTGATATTATTTAGCTAATATCTCAACTAAAATTATAAAATAAAAATTACAGGAAATATTGTTGTTGTTTTGGCTTATTACTTAATTAACGTTCCATACATCCTCGTATATAATGTTAATGTTATAGTATCATTAAAAAAAAACTTGTAAACCAACTTTCCGTCTAAAACGCCATTCTCGTTAACTCAGCCTCTTGTAAATAAAAACATCGACGAAACAAAATGTTGAAGTCAAAACAAACCGAGCAATTGCAAATGGCCTCAATTTATTCCTGAAACCAGGCGCAAACACTGAGCGAGCAAGTTCATCATTTACCAGCAACTAGTTTCTCTTAATTGACTATTTAAAGTTCAGAACTAAGAAAAGTAGCTACTGGAACATTTTACGTCCTCATTTACGAGCCACAGACTACGAATATTAAAACCAATGTAAACTAAAATGCATCGAAAGAGGAAACCAAACGAGGTAATCGTAAAAATAAAAATTAATGGAAACATGAAACGAATAATTTTATGGGAACCCAAATGATCGTATACGCGTTTATTTCTTTTTTGCCAATCGTTTGAAATAGGTGCACGGTTTTGCGCAATACCGGTAGGTAAGTCAACAGTTTGGCAAACTCAACTCGTAATGAGTTCACCGCTTATTGGAAATAGGAATTCTTAATAAATTCTTTTTTAATAAATCTATTGCTGGACGTTGCTGGCCTCTTCCGAAAATGAAGTAATGCCCTAAGGCACTAAATAAACGAGAGCGTCTCTTCCATTTTTAAACCTATCTATATTTTGTGCTAACGAGTCACGCCCAACTCTCCTGCCAAACGGTACTCGGTCGCAATTACGGCAATTTATTTTTCCTGAAGGACTATTTATTAAATTAACATCCATTTGCCTCCTACAAAGGTTTCTGTTATATTGGTCAAAATGAATAAGGAAAGCTCGCTATTTCATTTAATTCATTAGGTGTTATCATTCACTCCGCTTCATCTTGTTTGGTACAATGTTTTTGACCATAATTAAATCTACTTTAGTAATTAAATATATAATATTATAAAGAGGAAAACTTTGTTTGTTTGTTTGTTTGGTTGTAATGAATAGGCTTAAAAACTACTGGACCGTTTTTTAAAATTATTTCACCATTCGAAAGCTACATTATCCACGAGTAACATAGGATATATTTTATCCCCGTACTCCCACGGGGACGGGAACTATGCGGGTGAAACCGCGGGACGTCCGCTAGTAATTAAATAAAGCGAATTATTTCTCAAAGAACTCTGGATATTTCATTTCTATAGGTAACCTTTTGTATTGTGTCCACAATATAGAACGGGTTGGTCCCACAAACTTCTTTTGTATCCTACTGAGGCTAAACTTATCGGTTTGAAATACCCTGCCGGGGTGTAGTGTAATACAACTTGCAAGATGGCACAATAAAAAACTAGATAGATCAACTGTAGCTGAGTAAAACAAAGTTAACATATAAAGTGAGATGTTATCAGCTGTTAAGGATATTTTGCTTTACAAAACGGTGTGATAATGTTGTATCAAGTTGGGTGAGGGGCGACCGTAACTATAGGGGGCAAACTGACCGTAATACTCGTAGCGCGATTGTTGTAAGTTTCTTCAGTGGCAGTCGTTAAAGGGGTAGGAAGTGTAAGGAACCGGCGACACATTGCCGTGCGATCAAAGTTCGCTGTAGGCCGACCACGCTCTCACGTTTAATTCAATTTGGAATCCCGCCAGATTTCGAATTTGCTGCCGGCGTGTCCTTTAAATAATAGAATAGCCGACTCACATAAAAGTAAAGGTCTGCTTAACATTTTACTACCATAAAAGCCTCAACCACATAAAGGCTTTCCTTTACAAAACATTACGATACACAGTCGTATTTCTTTAGGGAATTTATCGTCGTTTGTGTTATACGCACAAGTTTAATTAACGACTTTTGTAAATCAAATAAAACCACAATCTTAAAATAATTAAATTATACTCGGTCGTCGACGAGATAATTAGATTAGACCCATTTTATACGCCGAGACAATAACGATACCTGGAAATGAAAAGAATCGCCTTTCGCCCTTACACGTATAATGATAAAAGTGTGGAGTGGGTCTTAGTTATTATCTGTTTTATTTTCTCATGTTGTAAACTAGAGTCGGCTATAACACTTTGTTACGAGTACTTCTAACATTGCTCTCGCCACTACGTGCTGCGGCTTTTTGTAAACTACAATCGTTAGTTTTTTTTTATAGAGTAGCTTATCCTGTTCAAAGGTAAGATAAAAGAACGAGTCTAGGCTACTTACTTTGTTCATTTATCTCTAGGTTCTCTCGCTTTTAATCGTACAATTTATAATACCAACATGTGTGTTACATTATGGTAATTTTAAACACACCAAGGGTTGACAACATGACAGTTTAATAGACATTATTTTAAACAGGCAACATTTCTAGAAACAGATGTTACTCACAAAGTGTTCCAGGTGTTCGGGCAATATCAAGTAGCAGCGTTAAACCTAGTTTGTGTGTCGGTCACGAATCACAAGATTAAGAGGGCGAGTCTCAACAAAAATAAGACTTAATTAAAAGTGGAAAACATTCTCATTTCCCGTTTCCCGACATATTTTCGCTTGGGACGTGAGAGTAAGAAATCTTGCCGAAACGGACGTTTTCTCAAACAGTACGGTTGTAGATTTCGAGTTAGTAACAAATGTTTTAACGTTTCGATACAAGTGGAAGTGCTAAATCTTAGAACGTAAATCACGCTGCAGTATAGAAGCTTCCAGCAATTTGGAGAATAAATCCGTACCTCCGTTTGTGTTCGCAACGTCAGGGAGGGTGTTGCACTTGAATAATTGAAAGATCGTCCCGCTGAGCAGCACCTGCGAAACTTCACAAATATCTGATACATTTATATTTAACTATGGCGTTACGAGAAGTACCTACATACCTACTTGAACACTGTCGATGTCTGACGATATACCAGTCTGTATTAATCCCACAATAAATTCTAACACAAGACCTACAAATGATTAGGTGTGATTTAATTATGTTAGTTTTCTTTATGCATCTAAGTAATTTTATAAGATCGAATGATAAGATTTGTTTTAGAATTTTCTTCCTTTGCTGCTTTTTTCTTTATATCGTTGTCAAGGGGATAAAGCACAAGTACATGGACACATGGGAAACACAACTACACCGGCATTCGTGTAACTCTAGTTGTAAAACGATTACTTGCAACCGTAGCTGTTTTATTGCATAAAATATATTGTTAAAACCTCGGTAAATTTAGAACAATACATGACCATTTTAGTGTTTTAGCCTGTGACAAACTCCATTACTTTTACAAGTGAAAAATATAGATACAATTTCGCTGATGTAAGCGCACGATGCCAAAAACATTCAATGGGCGCGGACCGTGGTTATTCGCTTTGTTTCCTGAGGCACGTTAAATCTGCTTGCATTGCTATTTGAAGGCAGACTCGCCAAACCGTCGTGTTTGCGTTCACGAGAGATTTTCGTTAAACCCAATTTGATCGAGCGTGTCTGTACTTAAATACTTTACCCACAATAGCTGAGGATCCATTAAATTTTATAGTGTCTAAGTTACGAGCACAGTGCATAGTGTTTGCTCTAAGCAAACTACTTGCTCTCACGTCTTATGGACTTTAAGTTGAGTATCTCTATGTACCACGATATTATAGCTAAGTATATAAATTCTCGGTATGCATATTAATATTTTCAGGATTTTAGGTAAATAAACAGGTGCATTTTTTCGTGTTAGTTAATACCCCTATATAAAATCAAGAAGAAGCTAAACTTGTAAGTTGAAAGTCTGAAAAATGCACCACAGCTAGCCAACAAAACGACCTAAAATATAACGGCAAACGGAGCGGCTCTAAAGCTAAAGCGTGAAACCGACTTTGAAATTCAAAAACGCTTTGATGTGCCGATCCGACCTCAAATTGTTGACTAAACAGACCTTCTCCGTTCACGGACATTTTTAGACACGTTTGTGTTGATTGCGGCCGTCATCCACACAGAATTTTATTTCACACAGTGCACCCAAATGGCTGGTGTTTGCACAAAATATGACTGTATGAACATTCGCAGTGCATAGAGATGCAAGCGGTTTACGCCGGAATAGAAAAATGTGGTGCATGTTGACCGACTGATGGCCTCGCATTTTTATGGAAATGAGATGGTTTTAACGTGAGTGGACGGGAGTGAGAACAATATTAATGTTTTTACCATTTACTGAGACTGATAGTGTACGTAAAATGTGGGTGTACTATTCGGGAGACCTCTGCTTACCCTTTCGTGGATTACACGCGTGATATTACTTAACCAAACCAACCAACAAATGACTCGCCAACAGAATTCAGCCTTCCCAGATGTAATAATAGCGTCTATTAAAATAGTTTTCTATCAATTCAATTAGAGTCAAACTACCATGAATTTGGCAAACAGTGGTCGTCCGCCGACTCATTACTACGCGCAATTACTACTCGCAAATTGGGGTTCCGTTATGAAATAGTTGATAACAAAACATTCTGGCGAAAATACTTGATAAAGACAAGTCAAAAACTCATTAAACGTTGTTTGTAATGTATCGAATGGTACAATTTAAACCGTTGGCGTACCCAAGAATTTGCGTTGGAAGTTCCGAACTAACATTATACGTTGAATGAAATAGTTTAAACCGACTTTAGTTTGTTGAGCGTTTCGTGTAATAAGCTCTATTTGCTGTAATTAATTTGTAATTGTTTGTGTATTGAATGCTGGAGTGATCTGTGGTTTTGATATTGTTATATCACTGATTGATGCGGCAATAGTGTAAATATTTAGGCTCGGTTTTAATTCATATCATAAATTCATAATGATGAAATACTGACCTAGATGAATAAGTGTTGTATATTTTACTAAAATTATGAAATAATTTGTTAATGTGAATATGAAGGTAGGTACCTGTAAGGATCCTGTAATATCCGAAATAAGTGAAATAATAAGTTAAACTTAATGTATTATTCTGTCATTTGTCCATTTAGTTTGATAACCAGTCTTACCAAGTGGTATCGTATTACCCAGTAGTAGGTCAGATATCCAGTCGCTAAATGTAAAATACTGATATTCAGCTGCATCCGGTTAAACAGGAAGCCGACCTGAAGTCCCAACATAGTTGGGAAAAAGTCAGGCAGGTGATGATGATGACGAATTGGTTTAACTTAAGGGGCCGGCGGAGCATGCGTTTTTCATACAAACGTAATACCAAAATATTATGCAAATCAAACATATTCTTAAGGTAGTGTGTATACATTTCGATTGTAATATAGAATATCTATGTTCCCAAATATATATTTTGAAAGGACAATGATATTTAGACGAGATATGAGGAATTTAAAATTTCCATAGAAAACTTGTTTTTCTCATAACTCTTGTTTAAATCAATGTCCATTCATAATATATATTTGGGAACCTAGATATTATGTAATTCAATCGAAATAAATACATACTTCCTTAAGAATATGTTTGGTTTACGAATTATTTTGGTATTACGTATGTATGAACGACGCACGCTCCGCAGGCCCCTTAAACTTTTATTTTAGTTTCAGCTCATAAAGTTCAACCACTGCAAGGGATCATCTGAATAAACACAACTATTTATACCAACTGCCATGGGCACCTGGAAGACTCTAAACCGACTTCGAAGCCAGGTGGGCCGCTGCAGGTACCAGCTTGGTCCTCCCAAACCTTGACCCACCTCCTAACCTGCTAATTGTGGAGCTGCACCTGCAATTTAAGGGACCTGTCCGAAACCACTTCCAACGCCGCCTTCGTGGCCGACTTCTGGTCAAAACAAATTTAATTTAATAACTATGACAATCATCGACACGAAGAAGAACTACTTACCAAAGCGATCTCAAGAATAAGTGTGCTTAATCAGTTGCAATTTCATACCCCAATGTAGATACAGTACCTAAATATCCATAACTAAACAAACAGAAAGCTTGCATTACGGCAAAAATACAAGTTTACCTACTGAGGTAACCAGCGCATTTATATATATAATTTCATATTGCGTCGGTAAAATTATGCAACATATCTAAATAGGTATGCAAATAGGGAATTTCTTGAATAAATAACGTGACTATCCTCACGGGTTGGCTGGACGGTCGCCGGCAAACAAGTGTAGGTACAACAAAGCATAAATGTAAACGGTATTTTATTGCGCAAGATACAGTTACAGCACTGCTCCAATGCACTGATGTTGAGTAACTAGAAGAGTTAAGAAGAGCAAGTAGGGGTGCACTTTTCCTGCCTGGGCTGCGGGACTGTTCAAAAGCGTACTGCAGCCCTGGTACACAAAGGGCCAAGAGGCAACATGGATGGGTTTTAGTCAGTAAAAGCCTGACACTCCATTCCGCTCCGCCCAGAGCAGGAGAAGTCGTTTGATGATTTCCCATTAGAAAAAAAAGATAGACTTTTGGGATTATTTTCTTTTCCACGCTTTGGGTTCCTAGTGAGGCATTCCTAGTGAGTGTACTCATATATTTTAATCATCATGTTATCTTATCACTACATATTATGAAACAAAGTCCTCTGCCGCGTTTGTCTGACTGTCTGTTCGCGATTAACTCAAAAACTACTCCATCGATTTTCATGGTGTTTTAGCCAATGCATAGAGTGGTTCTCGAGGAAGGTTTTGGTATATATGTGTACGCGGACGAAGCCGGCTAATTTATCATAATTATGTTAATCGTTGACCACTGAGCATGAGGTCTTGAGTTCAATTCCCAAGCCGATCAAAGTGTTATTTGGTTGTTCCATCAGAAATTGTTCAGTAGCAGTCATGGAGTCTGGATTTTTGCCCAGTTGATGGCAATAGGCTCGCTCCCTATTACATGGGACTTAAATATAACTGGCTGAATGTGGGTGTACTGATGGGTACACTTCTGCCTAACCCTTTGGGGATTACTAGTATACGTTATGATTAATCATCATTCAGTTCCAGTCCATATCTGGGCAGAAGCCGCCATGCTACGCCACAACAGCCATCCAGTCTGTCTCTTGCCGTCCCCATGTTACTGGGAATCGAACCACGCTATGTTTACCGATTTGTAGTTTCCATTTCAAGAATCATTTGATCAGTTCTTCGAATTACGTGAGCACCTTCCTTACTCAGCAAGCTACGTCGGTAATTAGTTTCTCAGAATATTTTTAGTAACCTGTAATTTTAACCAGCCATCCCAATGTTACCGCAAGTTACCGCAGTGTCTCAAGACGGAAGTTTATGACCAGTGTGTGTTGCCAGTGATTACATACGGCAATGGAGAGAGATATGCTCGGAGTTTATTTGTGTGATGTGTATGTAGCTCGAAGAATTACCAAACTTAAATGTCGTCGTGCCGTTCTAAAAGCAATGTGCACTACCCATTACGGTAGTAGAAAACGGATGGCCGATGGGGCCGAAAAGTTTTGGAGTGGGAACCGTGAACCGGAAGACGTTGCGTTGGGCCGATGACCTGGTGAAGGTTGCAAGAATCCGCTGGATGCGAGTCGCACGGGACCGGTAAATGTGGCCTCACTTGGAGGAGGCCTATATCCAGCAGTGGACGTCTTTCGGCTGAAGTAAAGATGATGTTCCCAATGTTATGTGAGAGCTTGCAATTTTGCACTAAATCTACCTCTGGCTAGGTTTATAGATGGCCTAAGTATTCATTTCTTCTTCTTCGTTGTCACACTCTTGGCAGAGTGCTCGTGTTCGTCACATCAGGGGTAATGGTAAACTTCATAATCCGTCGTGGATTTTCTTATGCATTTGTGGATTGGCCATTGAGTGCTGTTTTGACTTGGTCGGTCTAATGCATTGGTAACATGCCGCGCGCTCTTGGCCTTTAGCCTTTTCCGGCACTACAAGTTGCTCCACAGATTTGTCTCCTTGACGTATGATATGTCCAGAGAGAGTGAGAATACGACATTGGACGATGGAAGAAAGACGCTGTTTGATTCGGAAGTTCTTGGAGGATTGAGACGTTGGTTGGAAACTGCGTCCAGGTTATGCCAAGAATTCTCCTCTAGTACTACATTTCTAAAGATAAATTGATATATTACAATTTGCCAGAAGTTACTTCCTTGAAAATCAAATAGGTTTCATCTTCAGTAGGTACAAAAGCACAAGTGAAATTACCCCTTCCTTTGATAAATAAAATTAATGAAGTATAAAGAAATGCTTACTTGATTAAGTACCTCATGATTGGATTACCCTTTGTAATCAATTCAATCGTGAACACAAACATTAGAGATAAGAGTTGAGTACTCAAGTATTTGTGAAATGAAACGATATGACATATAAGTTACGATACATACCTACATTTCGTCCAAAAATTTAAGCTCAACATACTCGTACATATCTATAATGCTGCCTCGTATTTCTAGTGGTTGCCAGCACGCCTGCTGACCATGAGTTTCGAATCCCGGGTCGGGCATAGTGTCATTGGGTTTTTCGATCAGGAAATTCACATTAGCAGCTACGGAGTCTGTATTTGCGCCCCCTAATACAAGGGACTTTAAAGGACGACAACGCCAATATTGTATCTGGTTAGCAAACCATAGCCGTGTGCCGTACCCGGCTATGCATGTATATCTAGTTATATGTCTTCTGTTTATATTACCTACCAGCTGAATCAACGTTCCTAACAAACCTCTGTGGTTTTCTGGAACGTATTATTTTTGTCAATTGTAATGTTTATTATGTGTTTTTGATAATTAAAAAAAAAAAAAAAAAAACAAAGTCGGTGTACCATTAGGTACACCTCTGCCTAACCCTTTTGGGGAATACAATCGTGATGTAACGTTATGTTATTTATGAAATACACGAGAAACTTTGCCACCCGAACTTATTCCGAACTAATTAAGGAATGAATGCAAGAAATAACGAGTTCTCAGTAAGAAAACTATTACGGCCACAAGTTATGTAAGCAACTTCACATACATTTACTTACACAAGGAACTTCATTAACCCTTCAGGAAAGTCATTATAAACTCTTACCTTTTTCCCGCGACAGAATCTACATAACGCCTGTAGTTACGATCCTTGCCTACTCTTTTTGCTTCGTGTCCGGAACCGTGTCTCTAATCTGACCGAACCTTAACGAAGAATTCAATACTACTTTAAAGTTCAAGTGGGGTGGAAGTCACGTGCGCAGAGAAGGGATACTAGGGCGCTAATCAGACAAAATTCAAACTATCGCACTCTATGCGCGGGGCAACCAAATCTGGATATCCACCCGGCTACGCAGGTTGGCATTGATGTTTGAGTGGAATCGTCTCAGGCCATTGTGTAAACCAGTCAACGCTGGTGAAACCGTGTCTGTAATCAGACGATTTAATTAGAGGCCTTGCGATGACGAGATGGATTTGAATTTATATGAGGGTGGAGTAAATTAAGAAAGAAGAGCGCTGTGACGGTGAAAAAAGATATTTCATCACTCGCAGTCCTGACGAATCTTTGGCCACACTTATCGCACGGGATCCCTTCTTTTCGGATAATTTTCTTTTTCATAATTTACTTTAGCATAACGTTTTTGGCATAATTTGTTTTGCCATAACAATACTTTGCCATATTTTATTTTGTCATACTTACAGTTTATGTTGGCATAATTAAGTTAAAGATCAATTTATATTGCTAGGCATAATAGTATTTAGGCATACAATTAATAGAAACGTAATCAAATTGAAGTTATTTTTAAGTATTTTAGTTTGTATTAAAAATTCATGAAGCTAAAGCTGAAATTATGCGTAAAGCTGTTATGCGTAAATTGTGTTATGCGAAAATATAATTAGGAGTAACAAAAGTATGCCAAATTATATTAGGTCTTAAAATTTTGTGCAAATGGATAGAGAACCTTATCGCACTCACGGTAGCTGTGCGTCTGGCAACTGGACTAAATTAAGATACTCTTTAAACATAATCTTGTTCAAATCATTTCGAATGGGTGTGTTTTTGTTTGCCTCATATTTTCGAATCATTTCCAGCAGCTTTACATCTCACGCCAGACTACAACATCTGGGCGATGGTCACATCACGATTGCAGCGACTTGTGTGTTTGTTTACTGGAACTAACTACACCCACACGGAGGCACTTGGAAGCGTTCGCCGGCAAACTGGTCGGCTACTTACTTAACTTGTCGCATTTCTTGCTTTTATGTATTTACTTGGCTTCATGCAGAAATTAGCCGTCTTGAACTTAGCTGAGTTTAAATTGACCACTGGGGCTTTTAATCCTGTAAGGTCACTAACTAATTGATTCTGTAAACCAGGATCAACCGGTAGCCTTTTCTCATACTATGTTGGGGTCAGCTTCCAGTCTAACCCGGATGCAGCTGAATACCTGTGTTTTATAGTCCCCGCCACAAGAACCTATAAATTTCGCAAACACACATTCGGGTTCGCAACCTTTGGATCAAATTTAAAAATGACAGCATCAGTGTGATCTTACTTCAAAATGGCCCAAATGTTTACGTTCCATGATTTCAGATGCATTCCGGGACGACAAAACATTAGACGACAGCGCTTTATATCGCCAAAATATAACCCGACCAAGTGAAATTGCTCGTTAGTTTCGTATTACACGTACCTATGATAATTTGAGTTGATTGAATCTGGGAGTATTTCTTGATGATTAAATTGTCGCTACGTATCTTGGTAGAAATTCTTTGTACACAAAAATTGTAGCTTCTCGTGGCGCGAACTATAGATGGAGCGACTGCCTATCTGACCTCATCAACTCGGGCAATTGACCTATAGATTGGTCGTGTACAGACTGGCAATAGACCATGAAAAAAAATATTTAATCTGTTTTAATATTGCGCCCTTAACCAAAACCCTACCCTCTACCCCCCTGCCCTACCCTTATTAATCAAAAGGAAACAACTACCTACCGTTACATAGGTACTGAGCGTTATATCAATGGGAATGAAACATTTCACGTAAAGGTCAATGTTTAAGTTAACTAATGCATGGCGGATGCGGAAAACTTAATTAAAAAACGTCCCTCGAGTTATGAGGCTTGTCTCCATTAGCCTGCTAAGCGAAGCCAACGGAATTTTTCCCTTTAGGTGACCTGAAATCCAATTAGAAAAAACAGATGCGATACGCGCGTGCAGCCCCGACATAGCGCCTGGGTTAAACGAAGTTTAGCGGCACATCTACGAAAAAATACCAAACGGAAAATCGACTAGTTTACGCTTGTAATACGTGTTGTTCTCATTCGCGGCCTCGATCGATGCGAAATGATTTGCTTCAACTAACACGCTTGATCGTCACTTGTCGTTCCACAAGTCACGGTGCAGTTATTCGTGGCGAGCTCCAACCAATCCACTTCTTTCATTTTCTTTTTCCCGCTGTCTTAAAACGCGTGTCGCATGAGCACACGACGACACGCGTTTGTGGCCAAGCGGTTACGCGACGTCATATCGGCGTGAAACTTCGCAAGAACTTCCAAATTCCTATTTTTTTCGCAAATGTTCATTTCCAAAGTAAGTAAATATTTCCTAAAAATAAATAACACGACAAAGAATGGAATTTAATTTAATATTTTATTCACGCAATTTAATTGATTACCGTGGTTTCCCCGTAGTCGTTCGGTCCAGGAACGCCGTCGCCGGGAGATATTTCAAATACGCCGCATATTGAAATCCTCAAGCCATCATATCGGACTAAAATGACCCGTGACGATCCCTGCCTCTTATTACGTGAGGGTATTTTTTAAAAATGCCCGAGGAAGAATCCTAGGTGTTATTATTTCCTTTATTAAAAATTGCTGAGATTGTGCGGAGTATCGATTTTTTACTTTTTAGATGACTGTGTTATTATGAAAGTGCTTTACTTCGGTTGTGGCGATATTATGTATTTTTTTCAAACCGGAAAGAAGGTAGATTTTGAGTTGCTTTAATTGAAGAAAGGAAATACATGAAGGAAAACAGGAAATCATGATGAATAAATTAAATAAATAAATAAATATCGCTGGACATTACACACTGCGCCGTCTAGTGCCACACTAAGCAAGGCTTGTGTCGTGGTCACCAGACAGTTGATATACTACATATTATATACTTTTTGTTTGTAAATACATACTTATTATACATATAAACATCCATGACTCGAAAACAAATGTCCATGCTCATCACACAAATATTTGCTCCTACCGGGATTCGAATGATCTGTTGCCTTGACTTTTAAAAATGGATTATAATACTTAATATCTGGAAACAACGCGACCGTGTTGAAATTATAGGTTATCCCTCAAAACAACGGAAAACATCATCTGTTTAACCTTTTCCCACCAATAAATGTTGAAATTGGCTACCAGTCAATTAAGTAGATGCAGCTGAATACCAGCCTCCAAAACGTTTCTAAAATTGTTATAGATAAATACTTAAGTATATGGTTATACAATCACTTCATTACGTAATAAAGTGACATTCAAACAATTATGTATCAATTACAACATAATTATACACCACATACATCAGTACATAGGAAATTAGTCCAAATGAAATACAAACCGCACGTTAATTAGCGGAACTAATACTGTTGCATGTTTGATTTACTAATAACTGATATAACCTAATTGCGGTTGTTCTACACAAATACTTTGATAATAATTTATCATTGCGGAATTGATTTATCATAGACGCCACGTTCACAGGCTCGAGCGATACGACGCGTCACGCGACTTGCCTCAAGGCACACGCGCGCTCGTCACTTGTTACTTTCGCATGACTCCTCACAAGTCGCGTCTTGTAGCTTGTGGCCAAGAGTTTAGCGATATTTCGTACAAGATACACCACTCTGTATTTTCATAACTTTCTAATATCTTCAAGAACTAACCGTTCTTTAGCTGCAGTATGAATATCAGCGAAGTGGTAACAGGGATTAAAGAAAACCCATGGTGGCAAAGGTGAATAGGTAGCAACTAAGATGCCCAGACTTTGACGATTATCCCGTCTAGAGTCTTGCGGTTGCGGCACGGCGCTGTCGAAAACAGCCCTAGCACGAACGGCCACTGAAAGCGTTGCGTACATACGTCGATATTAAAGTTTAAAAAAAACTCGTTTCGTATATAACATTTTAAGAATTTGTTCATCTATGGATGATTCTGATTGTTACCTTGAGTTTAGGCCTCTGGGTTCATTGGTATAATTAAAGTTGATGTATCGGTGTAATTGGTCCATAGCTACTTCTCACCAACACCAAAAGAAATAGCGTGTCGATTATTTCCGCGTAATGTAAAACATGATCAAAACAACGTCCCCAAAAATCCGGCTACACATTGATTACAAAACGAAATATAACATTAACGAAATAAGGAAAATGTGAATATCTTGAAGAAAATATACTTACAGCAGTGTTGGTTGATGAGCATGATTAATGAAGCAGAAAGACTTTGATCGATCGCGGTTTTACCTAATAAATGTCTCAAGATTCCTTGGGGAACAACAAATCCCCGTACAACGTACAAACTCAAACGTTCATGTAACGAACTTGTCAACTGTACCGCAGACTATGCCACAAAATAATTACTAGCGGTTTTGTGTAGGTTATTAAAATGGCTTCCTTTTTAGGGTTCCGTAGCCAAATGGCAAAAAACGGAACCCTTATAGTTTCGCCATGTCTGTCTGTCTGTCTGTCTGTCCGCGGATAATCTCAGTGACCGTTAGCACCAGAAAGCTGAAATTTGGTACCAATATGTATATCAATCATGCCGACAAAGTGCAAAAATAAAAATTAAAAAAAACATTTTTATTAGGGTACCTCCCCCAGACGTAAAGTGGGGAGCGATTTTTTTTTTAATTTTGACCCTGACGTGTGATATATTGTTGGATAGGTATTTGAAAAGGGGTTTTCTAAAATCATTTTTTGATAATATTAATATTTTAGGAAATAATCGCTCCGAAAGTCAAAAACAATGTGTCCCCCCCCCTCTAACTTTTGAACCATAAGTTTAAAAAATATGAAAAAAATCACAGAAGTAGACCTTTATATGAACTTTCTAGGAAAATTATTTTCAACTTGATGAGTTGAATAGTTTTTGAGTTATATAGCACTTTTTCAAAAAAAACGCAAATGATAACTTTGTTTTTCATACAAATACTATGAAAAACAAAGTTATTTTTGCTGACGAAAAATGTTGGTATTTTTAATGGTCTGGGAAGCTACGGAACCCTACAGTGAGCGTGGCCCGACACGCTCTTGGCCGGTTTTATAAGCTTTTATATAATATGCCTTGTTAGTTAGTTTGTTTGTTGGACATCATCTGCCTAACCTTTTCCCAAGTATGTTGGGGTTGGCTTTCAGTCTAACCGAATGCTGCTGAATATCAGTATTCTACATGGAGCGACTGCCTATCTGACCTCCACAACCAAGTTAATACTGGGTAATACGATATCACTTGATGATATACTGTTTGTTATTAGTGTATTGGTCAAATGTTACAACTGAATTTCAAACCAATTCTCCCCAACTGATTGAGCTGAAAGTTCGCTCACACTTTTGGTGGTTCTGGAGAAAATACTGCACCCAGTTAATTCTTTACCCAGGATTGTCTTCTCACTAGGGAACTCCTCAACGGTTAATGTTGCGGACACGAAACGTTGTATGCGCGTTCAATTTTGATGGACAAAGAAGATTTTTATTACGGCATCTTGAGTAATTCAGCAACTCGTCCTACATGTCCATGGCCTATTTGGGACGAGTTGATGAAACTCAAAATAAATAATATTTTCATTCTGCAACTCGTCCCACGTTACTATCTAAGTGAAAAAAGGTACAATCAGTAGCTTTTGTTGATGAGTTGAAAGTTCAATTGTTTTGTGAATTATTTGATTTTTCGTGGCTAGAGCTTTATTCTTAGAGATGGTTGTGAAAATATTGTTTTAATATCATTTGTATCTATAATAAAAGATGAGAATTTACAATGATTACCGTGTACAAACCTAAACTCTTTATTATATTAGTAAAGAATTAAAATAAATTAATGATTAATGAAATTACTTATTATTGCCTCTATTCAGTTATTTACATATTGATTTACATTTTTAAATATTCTTATATAAAACTATATAAAAAACATTTAAAAGTTAAAAAATAGTAGCCCACCAGCACTGGAAACAGGGTCCGAGTTGCCGGTGGTCAGAACTCTTGAGAGAGGAACCTCCTAACAATACGCGCCGTGTCCAGAAGTACTGCTTTCTGACACAAGCCCTTGATCCAGCTGCCAAGCGAGAGCCTCCTAAGATGTTGGTCGAGGCTCTTGGCTATTAAGCCATTGGCTGACACGACTATCGGCACAATGACTGCTGTACTCACGTCCCACATGTCGACAACCTCGCGAGCAAGATCTAGATATTTGAATTCTCGTCTCGTTCTCGTCATGCGGGACCGTTATATCAACAATCATTGTACGACACTCCAATCGATCTATCACCACAATGTCAGGCCTATTGGCAACAACAGTCCTGTCGGTGGTGATAGGTCGATAAGTATTAGTATCATATGTAAGTGATTAGTCTGTGTTTAATAAATAAAATTGTTTGCAATTAAAAATATACAAAACAATATAATTTTCAGGAAACAGTAATAAATTCGTGAAGAATTACAATCTATAAAACGTTTAACGAGTACATCATTATTTCTATCTAAACAAAGAAACTAGGCTTCTATCACTTTTGTAGAATAATTACTCGCTCTTAACCATGCGCCTGACATACCTACAATCAAGCATTTCCGTCACCATAATTGAATCCACTGTATAACGTATGCACCAGAAATGCCCTATATTGCTCGCGTTAGTACGTCCTACGGTGTTCATTAAGCCCACGTCAAATGAGCAATTAATTAGAAATTTCAATCACGTTCAATTAATAACCATAATTATTATACGAGTATTATAGTCTTGTAATTATATTAGTACTGTCTCATAGAAATTGAGTAGGTGTGAGCATTGGTTCTGGTGATAATACTCTTTCTGTATCACTCAATATCTATATTGCATTTATATTACCTAATTTATTACTGAATCCTTTCAGGGCCTCGATTCTGCTATTACAATAGTGTCAGAGTATTCGATCATTGATTTCATAATGATCAAGTTCTGTTAAATTTTGACAAGTTTGTTATTTCTACTAGCATAATGGCGCCATTATGACTTCTCAATGAACAACCACTGACACTCCATTGAAAGAAATGTTATAGAATATTAATCTCGTACATGAAATCTGGCATGAATTCGCATTTAGTAGTAGATTTCGAAAACCATTTGTACTAAGGGTTTTATAATAATGACAATACGAAAATGCCATTAAAACACAATTTTATTACGAGACCATTGACCGACCATCGTGAATTTAGCAGATTACGAACTTTATGCAAAATGACAATGGGATGAGAATGGAATCGTGTTGGAGTGACGAATTTAATAAAATAGCAGAATTAGGCCCCAGGCATTATGGGTACAGGTCGCTAGAAGCGAAATATCAATTTTATAGAAATCATTTCAGATATCAAGCCTAGTAGTGCCAAAAAACATGCTGTGCCGCAAATAAATTGGTGTAACGAGAGAAGTATGATGACAAACAATAACAACCACATCAAAATATTTTATAAGGTAGGTTATACATTTCCATTTGAACCCCTGACTCTTGAGATAGGTGAGATGTGCTACGTGTTACAAGAATCAGTGAATGCATGCATGCTTTTGTGTGATTATGGCTTTTTTGCTTAGAGGAACTAAATCATGCTTTTCAGCCTAAGCGAGTCCTTTAAACCTCATTACAAGGTCACTGCGACTGATTCGTTTACGTCGTTTACGATCGGTGTTTACGATAATGAACATAAGACGCGACAATGAAGCTATTAAACGCACACAATTTCTCGTCGCCTTGCATGCATTGATTCTCAATTACGCTGCACTAGCCAACTCAAATGGCGGTTAAATGCAGACATGTCTCAAACAGTTGTGTTTAACAGCTTTGAGTACCTCAATTATCAAATGTTATACGCTTGTCATAGCTTGTGCAATATTTAATGTTTGTTGTTTTTTTTTTACGTTTGTCTGGCAGTTTGAGTACTGTAAGGAACCTACCTAAATGTCCTTTCTTTGGTTCTGTTCGTCATGTCGTTGAGCTCCTTGAGTTGTAAGTCGAGCTACACGATAACTGTCAAATCCTTGCACTGACTGGACAGGAACACTCAAATCTATGTGGTTCAAAAGAGCATCCCAGACACTAATCTGCATAGTTCTCATGTGAGTTGAGTAAGATTTTCTGGACTTTAAAAGACACCTCTGAGTTTGTTTCGGTTGTTTCTTCTCAGAGTAGTCGGATCGAAACACCGGCCCCATCTAGTTTAAAAGTATTTGTTAAATACAACCTATTTGCACAATAAACCTCATTTATCAAATCAACAGCAGAAATTTATTCTAGGATTCGTGATATTTTCAATTGAGATTTTGATTTGCGATGTAAACGAAGACCTGCTATAATATAGTTTTAGGTCAATATTGTAGTGATTGTTTGTATTTCGTATTGTAAGACAATATTGTTGTTTTGGAAATACCCAAGCTAAAGGTGTTACATTTGAACCTAATAAAATCGAATTAGGCGATGAAAAGAAAAGTGAGATTTAGAATGTTCATACTATTGTGAATGATGCAGTCAGGTGGACTTCAAAGCATCTATACTATAGATGAAGCTTAGTCATCCATCAAAGTATCTCAGGACTTCAGTCGAAGACAGTCGCAATTTTATTTTTGATCACAAACTATTTGTCCATGTAGGTATGTATGTATATGTTGCGGGTATGCTATAAGAAGAAGTAAACTTAGGTTTATCTGGGATAACCAAGCTTTGAGTAAAGTCCAAAAAATCACCAAAGTAAATTTAAAAAAGGTTAGCCTTCGTTTTACTAGTGACTTGATGCATTTTATTTTGCGGTCGCCGGCCACTACCGCAACAACACTCGCTACGGTCGCTCAGCTCGCGCGCGTTTTGTTCATAGTTCTGACCAAAACAAACTAAGGGTCGTAGCACACGTATCAACTCTGAAAGGACTCGTCACCCCCTCGCCTTTCCCCTTGGCGTCAAACAGGCGTCCACGTAACGTAAGCGTATCAGAAGATCCGGTACGTCGACTCGGCTACAGCTAGGCGACGCCACGCTTACGGCAGGTGACGGCTAGGCAGCACTAGTTCAATCATTGTGGACGAAGAAACGTATGCTAGGGTACGGAGAACCGTAACCGCGGGAACCGCACCGCGGTTCGTGAGCTTGTCCCGAGGCGAGGCGATAACGTAACAAGCTGGTGTCCGCCGCTCCACGTCAAAGCGCGTATTTTGCGTATGGGCTATAATCCACCACGTGGGCCCAGTGCGGGTTGTTAGATGTCACATGTCTTCGAATTTTTGGTTCTAGGACATGCCGGTTTCGTCACGATGTTTTCCTTCGCCGTTTTTGAGAGCAGTGGTTATGAAATAAATAACAATTGTATATTTGCTTATTGACTTATCTGGTTTCATGAACTGAAAAACAACTTATTATAGTATCTAATCACATGTCTATCATTAGAATGATTATTGAAATTCAACACACGATAATTATCAAAAGGTAATTTAATGAAATATTCACTATTTAGAAGTTGTAGGTTCATTAATTTGTATAGAGGCACGTGGTTTCTAAATAAATATGTCATTATTTCCCTGCATTCTAAACGTGCTTATAGCCTTTTGAAAGTGAGGAAATTAATTAAAACCACGAATCAATTGACTGCAAAGGAACGTTAAGACCGTCATTCACTGAGCGTCTGAAAAGTTACGTATTATAAACTCAATTCACAAATGAGTAGACAAAAAAGCACTGCACTAGTATTTCTACTACTTACAAGTTATAAAAACACTTTAGCAGTGCCATATTTCCTAGTTACTTTAAATTGAGATCTACTTGATTCTAACTTTGCAATGCTTTTTCCGTAGCAGCATAGAACAACGCACGACGCTCGAAACTTTCTCAACTTCAGTTTGAAGTCTCAAGGATTGGCAGCACTGACGTGTTGACTGCCTATTTGGTGATTAGTTGCGTCGTGTGGTGTCGCGGTGATTTGAAAACAACGTGAATACTGGCTTTGATTTTGATCGGAAGCCAAATATTTAGAAGAGACAAACATCGGTCTTGTTTTCTTGACCGACTTGAAAAATGGTCCTAAACATAATCCCTCTTTTAAGTCACTCGTAACTTACTTGACTTTACATTACTTAACACCACATCTGTAATCCCCGTAGGGTTAAGATTAGGTATAACCATTAGTACACCCACATTTTGCCAGTGATGTTTAAGTCCCATCTAATAGGGGGTGAAACCTATTGCCATCAACTGGGCACAAATCCAGAATCTGTGGCTGCTATTGAGAAGTTCGAAATGGAAAAATCCACTTTGCCTGACCTGGTAATCAAACCCAGGACCTTATGCTCAGTCGTCGCCGGTGCGATCACCAGACCAACGAAGCAGTTCATCTCAGCCGAAAGACGTCCACTGCTGGACATAGGCCTCCCCCAAGTGTCGCCACATTGACCGGTCCCTCCCATCCACCGGATTCCCGCAACCTTCACCAGGTCATCGGTCCACCTAGTGGGAGGTCTTCCAACGCATCGTCTTCCGGTTCGCGGTCGCCACTCCAGAACTTTTCGCCCCCAACGGCCATCCGTTCTGCGAGCAATGTGCCCTGCCCACTGCCACTTAAGTTTAGCAATTCTTCGGGCTACGTCGGTGACCTTGGTTCTCTTGCTGGATGTCTTCATTTCTGATTCGATCACGCAAGGAAACTCCGAGCATAGCCCTCTCCATTGCCCTTCGGGTGACTTTAAGCCTTTTGATAAGGCCCATTGTGAGCGACCACGTTTCGGTCTCTTATGTAATCACTGGCAACACACACTGGTCATAGACTTTCGTCTTGAGACACTGCGGTAAGTTGGACGAGAAGATACCGCGCAGCTTCCCGAACACTGCCCAGCCGAGTCGGATTCGAGGATTGACCTCTTTCGCGAAGTTAGACCTACCTAACTGGACCGTTTGTCCTAGGTATACATAATCGTCTACAATTTCGAGAGTAGAGTCTCCGATCTTGATAGGAATGGGTGTGACATGGGTATTCACTATGACCTTCGTCTTGTCCATGTTCATTTTTAGACCCACTCTTTCGGAAGCTCTACTGAGGTCATCGAGCATTGTACTGAGGTCCTCTATGGTCTCAGCCATGACCACAATATCGTCGGCAAACCGAAGGTGAGTGATGTACTCGCCATTGACGTTGATGCCTAGCCCTCTCCAGTCCAGAACCTTGAAGACATCCTCCAGTGCAGCGGTGAACAGTTTCGGAGATATGACGTCTCCCTGTCTTACACCTCGTTGCAGAAGGATAGGTTCCGAGGCTTGGTACTGAAGTCGGACTGACATGGTGGCGTTTTTGTACAAACACTTCAACACCTCGATGTACCGGTAGTCAATTTGGCACCGTTGGAGAGACTGCAGTACAGACCAGGTCTCGATCGAATCAAAGGCTTTTTCGTAGTCCACAAACGCTAAGCAGAGAGGCAAGTTATACTCTTCGGTCTTCTGTATAACCTGCCGAAGCGTATGTATGTGGTCCACGGTGCTAAAGCCTTTTCGGAAACCGGCTTGTTCGGGTGGCTGAAAATCGTCAAACCTGCGCGCGAGACGATTCGTGATGACTCTTGAAAACAACTTGTAGACATGGCTTAGAAGTGAGATGGGCCTATAATTCTTCAACCGGGCATTGTCACCCTTCTTGAAGAAGAGTACCACCACACCCCTGCTCCATGCCTGTGGCGTTTTCCCCTCGAGTAGAACGAAGCAGTACCGAACTATTATTCGTAAAAGGTTTATGCAGAGGGGCTTGGCAGCCACACCTGTATTTTGCAGTTACTTTAGTTGGTCCCGGCTGTCGTTTGTAGATCTTCGACAGTCGTAACTGGTAATCAGTGGCCCAAAAAAGTCTGACAGCTAGTCTTACCAAGTGGTATCGTATTACCCAGTACTACCTGGGTTTATGGAGGTCAGATAGGCAGTCACTCCAATTAAAATATAGGTATTCAGCTGCATTCGGTTAGACTGGAAGGGGACCCAAATATCGTTGGGAAAAGGCTAGGCAGATGATGAATCCCAGCATAATTGGCCGTCCAAATCTAGACTGCGAACTACTGCCTTTCAATACAACAATAATAAATTACAGTAACCTGACAACAAACGAACAAATATATATGTCACCGTAAAATTGTCAAATACGTTATATTGTAATATCACTAGCGATACTGTAAAGTCTCGAATTATTGTCAAATGAACATACTGCTTACAATAAAACGCATTATTTTTCGTGAAATGCATGCGATGGTAGTCAACTCACGTGGTGTGGAGAGAAGGAGTGGTCCTCCTTGCCCAGTGGTACCACTCTCATGAAAAGATACTGTACCATTCCTGAGAAATATCGATTAATATAAACTAACCTTAAAACACTTCATATTCCCCTAAAAAGCGTAGTCGACGGAGCCCCGCTTCGCGGGGCCCCTATTTCCGAGTGCAGGGTTTAAAGGAACCTAACTAACGGGGGGGTGCCCCAAGTCCCGTTTATGTGGGCAAGAGATACTTCCGTATGTTCAGTTGACAATAATTCGAGACTTTACAATATCGCTAGAGAGATACACGTTATATTGTAATATAACGTATTTGACAATTTTACGGTGACATATACACAATTATCACAGACGACGCCGACGCCCGAAAAGTTATGAACAACCAGAACCGACAGACCACAGGTTCCATTACGCAAAATGTAGTTTATCACCAATACGAACATCAGGTAAACACGTTATAAAGCCGTGACAAACTTGCGAATTAACTCACGTAATATTTTAACAAGTTATGGTTTAGTTCGAGAACATTATTAATTAAAGTTGTTAGTGAGATCGGTAACCTATTTGACTACTATGAGTGTATGATGGCGTATCAGAAGTGGGACGGTGAATGTGTTTGAAGAGAAGCGTGTTATAAGCTCCCTGCCTAAGTTTGCAGTTTACCACAAAATCTTAGTAAGGAAATTAGAAAGTGGGTTCTAGGAAAAGCTTGTCAGGAATATCGTGATGGAGTCCATTTTATATCTGTGTTGGGGCACAATGCTAGCAGTAAACAGTGATAAGTCTATATTTGTTAACTTAGCAAGGACAAAGTACAGAGGCAGAATCAATGCCATAGTCCTTTTCTACCAGTCAACCTTTGGGTGATGTAGATACAAAGTGGCGAACTACTCGTATACTGAGACTCACTGAGACTATACTGTTTCTGTTTTCTTTTTAACACCATTTGCTTATTGCTGAAACGTTCAAAAGCTGAAGTGTTAAAAATAGAATCACTGACTGGTAATACTATACAAATATATCTATGGCTAATACACAGGCACCTACACCTAGTTTAGGAGTTAGATTCAATTAACATTATTTCATTAATTGTAACTTTGTAACAAGAAGCCTTATTTGTATGTTCATAGCTTTCTTGCTGTTGTAATGTGATGCTTTTCCTGAAATAAAGTATTATTTATTAATACTAACAAGCCAACACCAGTTACATGACTAACTGTCTGATTGAACAAGACAAAATTTGTTTGTTGCCAAATATAAGCCCCTTTCACCGGCTTTCCCCTTCTACGGGCGATAATTAAACCGTAAAATTATCACCATGTTAAGCCAACAAATTGCTGACCGTAGTCCCATAAGTTGTAACTTACTGACCTCTAAGTTGCTGACCGTCCTCTTGACATTACACCGCGCACCGTAGTCACCTTTACAACTTTGTGGAGCGATGCATCGCGGCGGGGCAGCCATTATTTCCCGGGAATATACGGCGTAGGTCAATGCTACGGGATTTTAGGCACAAGAAACGACTGTGACTCTACGATTTTCGTCGTATACTTTTCAACGCCACATTCAGTACCGATTTATTAAGGAATCTGTTAAATATTAAAATATCTAACATACCTTTGCCCAGAAAGGCAGAAAAAGGTTTACTGTAATCCCACTGGGATTACAGTAAATCCTTTCTTTGTTTTTTTTCAGATGGGAAATCATCAAATGACTCCGGAGGGAGTGTCAGACTTTTACTGACTAAAACCCGTCCATGTTCCTTCCTCGCCCTTTATGTTCCGGGGCCACGGTATCTCTTTCGAACAGTCCCGCAGCCCCGGCAAGCATTAGGTCTTGCTTGCCAAAGGACCCCCGTCCTTTCTGCTGACATCTCTGACTTCTAAATTTGGATTAGAGCAGGGACTGAATTACCCAAAAATTAAGATAACTTTCAATTTCGGTATGACGTCATACCGTTATTTAAGATTAACCGAAATATTCGTTTTTTTTTTCAGTAACGGAATTTTGAGGTTGCATGCTACCTTTATTTATTAAGGTATCGGTATAGCTCAACCTTTATTTTAAATCGGTACCGATATATTTTTGAGGTATCTTAACCTCTAACCGTAACCGCTTTCCGCCCTGGATTAGAGTAGTTCCTGGGCCTAATAAAATCTGCCTAAATTGGACAACCACTATTTTGTTAATATACCAGTCTATAGTATCCCACTGCTGGATAAACTGTTGTGTTCATTTATCACCGTACTCTTCATTTCATCCTCGTATCCAAACAAGAATATTTATTTTTTAAAACATCGACAAAATATGTTCTTGTAAACAACTTGTAAGGAAAAATTCCTAAACACGAGACATCGCCCACCAACGCTGTCCCCTAATGTAAACAAGCAATCTCGGTATTTTTAATTATGACAGTTTTTTTTAATATCCGCCAAATACAAAACATCCGGTCCACGTTATATATGGCGCTGTTAAATTTTCCGCCTAAAGTCATGTTTTCGTAATGCGTTTTTAATGTTCTCATATTGCTATAAATCATCATGGCTACTCCTGGTCCAGATAGCTTTAATGGCTTATGGCTTATTAAATTAGTTTATGAATCCAGAGCTCATGTTTCTACTGCTATGTAACAGGCTTGTAACAAATTATTACGCATTACCAATGTCTCGGCGGACTCATTGAACTTTGTTAGCCCTAGACCTTGTTTAATAGCCATACCTTGTTCTTTAACAATCATTTGAGTTTACCTAATACTTGCACTTCGCCTAAAACTGTGATAGCTCGGCGATAGTGTGATAAATTTTATTAATTTGCATGATATTAATAAAATGTATAGCCTTTACTCGGTAAAGATGTAGTTTTCTAATGGTGAAAGAATTTAAAATCGGTTGCGTAGTTCTTGTGTTAAATTGTAACAAACAGAAATTAAATCTTTCCTCTGTACAATATTAGTTTAGAAAAACACGTCAAATTTCAAAAATTCATATCGAAATTAGGGGGAAAATAAAGCAATGACTCATTTATGTCACGACACAACTTTAAAATAAGAATTTGTCGTGCTAATCATTGACAAGCAAAGAACCAAAAATCGGAATGTTAGTACCTACACAGAAACAACCTCTGTTCGAAAACCACCTCACAGTGACGGCACGGGGCGCTCACAGGCCTTTGCCCCACATCCACATTTCGTCGATGGTATTACTTCACGCTGCGTGACGGAGGGGAGCCTATTCCCATTAATTGGTCACACTTCCAATCACAGCCCGCTCTTTGGTAACGGAAAAACCCATTCCAATCTCCTGTGAAACTATAAGTACTGACCTGGATTACTGGCGGGCTGAATTAAAGGCAATTTACGTTGCGTTAAAAATGAGTTGCTAAAATACGTCACATTTAGCTGGCGAAAACTGACATAATGTTCGAAGTTAAACGTACGTAATTAACGCCGAATGCGGTTTCGTAAGAGACGTACGTCACGAAAATGAAAAAAACTTTTTTGCAAAAAATAAAACCGACTTCAAAAAAAAAAAACCAAAAAAGTGAAAAACAACTTTAGCTTCTGAAGTCGGTGACAAAAAAAATTAATCAATCATACAAACGTCACCGACTTCAGAAGCTAAAGTTATTTTTCACTTTTTTGGTTTTTTTTTTTTGAAGTCGGTTTTATTTTTTGCAAAAAAGTTTTTATTTTTCACTTTTTAGTGGTTCACATGTGCTTGGTACACATGGAAAGTGCATACCGTTACAATTACAACAAGCCCAAACACGACTAGGATACATTGTCTCATTATGGAGTTCCGTGACTCTTGGCTTCATCATCAGATCTGATGGTAGAATGGTTCTTATCAAACGCAAATGCTTCACTTGTTGTAGAAAATACCAAAATTGCTGTACGTTATCCTATAAAATTTGAAGAGTTCCCTCGATTTCGCCAAGATTCCATCATCAGATCCCGACTTGGCGACTATGGGACCAACTTGGAAGTATACCCTTTCAAACAAAAAAAGATTTTTTCAAATCGGTTCAGGCGTCTTCGAGTAATCGGTGAACATACATAAAAAAATAAAAAAAAATAAAATACATGCAGTCGAATAGAGAACCTCCTCCTTTTTGGAAGTCGGTTAAAAACAAACTCCGACTTTTATTAGAAACTGAATTAAAAATCTTTAAAACTCACATTTTATGGAGTATTTAATATGTTTCATGACGTGCAACATGATATGAGCGACGTAAATTAGTTTCTTCTTTTGATGTTGAAAAGGTCTTAGCCTTAATACTATGCAATCAGTACAAGAGGTTTTACAGTTGATTCAAGACCAGAAAAGCATAACTCATTAGAAGGAAATAATATTATTTTTATTGAAAGTATTCGATGGCCGGGTTCTCTAGTAATCCCTCAATAAGCTCTATACTTGAAGAGACCATCATCTTTCAATGTTCCATCTTTTATCTTAAAATGATTAAGCAACTTACTATTTACTTCAAACATTGAATACCGGAATTTTCTCATCATGTCGTTCTAATTTCAAAATACAAATAAACTTGTGGCGTCTATTTTTAATTTAGCTGTCATCTGAGCTATTCTCAGCTGTCAAAGAAAAGAGAACCGATTTCATAATCTTCGACAGTTCAAAAAATAGAAAAAAAGCAGCGTTCATTTCTATTATTCATTAAATGTGTTGGTAACATCTAAGCGAAATAGAAAATACGGAAATTCTTCTTTAACTGATAGTCTGAGATCTGTTTGCAAACAAGGGGAGCAAGAAGCATTCTTTTCGGAATAATTATGAAAGAAAAGTTGAATGGATTTCAGCGACAGTTTTCGGGTTCGCAGCGTCTAGAGATACAACTCCTAAATTGAATCACGTATTAGGTTTAAAAGTTAAGCGGTTACGTTTCCCGTTCGAAACCACTTTTTATGTAAGTGCTACGTGATTTCTTTGAGAAAGCACTCACTTTTGTTTCCGATATCTTGTTTCTCGTCGTGATTAATACTTTTACTTGTTAACTTAAATTATTTTTCCGTCGTTGTGCAGAAAAACTGGAAAACGGCGAGCTTATTTCTTCTGTAACGTCCGCGTTTGTGTAAACATTGTGTTCTGTGTTTAAGCTAATTAACTTTGCATGTTTACTTAATACAATCTATATAACGGTTGGAATAAAGAAACGTTTTACTGGATGCCACTTGGCCTCGTTTTCCTTATGAGCTGCAAAGAAAAATAGAACAATAACTGGTTTTTGCTGAGTATTTAAATCTTCTCGTGTTTCAGATTACGCTACAAAATAATTTAGAAAAATCAATTTAATACTAAAACGTAATTTCCTTCTTTCCCATAATAGGTGCCGAACACGCTAGTTGAAAATATTATAATGAGCACGTAGACCCCACTGGAGGCTACTACAGCAACAGTAATACGTCAAATATTTTATTAAAGCTTGCTCGTGACGTGCCAATCAACAATTTATTAATACGGCAGTAGATGATTGTTTGGTATGGTGTAATTTATTTGTTCCAAAACAATCTGCAACCGCAGCAGCGACCAGTCGCGAGCGCTTGCGGTTGTTCGCTGCGGCGTATCGACTCGCCCATCTTGCGAACATCCCATTCAGTTGATCAAAAAATACGAAACAATTTTCAATGAACTTTTGGTAACGAGATTTGTATTTGTTTACAAAATATTCAATCCTTTATTTATATAGTTTCAGCCGGACACCTCACGAACAAAACAGCGAAAGATTTTTCCATAAGACACGATGATATTGGATTTGTGTGTTCTGGATTTTTGAACGTAGAAGTTATACAACATCGGAAACACTCTTTCAGAGATTTTCAATTCTATATCTCGATACGACTAGTCGCAGTTTGTGACTGGAAATTCTCAGTAAACAAGCATATTTTCTTCGTTTGAGGTAAAGCACTGTCGAAACGAGTTTGTGATTATACGTCAACGTTACAAACATGAATCTATATTTAACATTTTCCGACCCTTTCTCGAAGGATTACTAGAACAAAGTGGAAGGTTTTTTTTGTTGCGAATAATATAAGATTTAACGACTCAGACGCCTTTCACACCTCAGACAGGCATTATTCTATAAAGCTTCTGTGACGCGACATCCATTACTTTTATAATGTCGACTACGAAAGCAGATTTATGAAACACCTCTGAGGGCCTAAAATGGCCGCTTTAGCAGAACATAATATGAACCACGTTAAAAAATTTAAATTGTAAAAATGGACTTTACAGTTATAATCATAAAGTCCATATTAAGAATTTTAAATTTTTAACGTGATTCATGTTATGTTCTGCTAAAGCGGCCATTTTAGACCCCCTGAACTGGTGGAACAATATAGTATCAGTAGTTTAGTAACTGCCCAAATATTTAACAGCTTACTAAAGCGATGGCCCAAATTCCATCTAAATCTCTCAAATCTACCAGCTCACCTGTTCACAGAATACAACGGGGTATCGACTAGGTATCTCCCAAATAACGTCAGAGACCAGTTTACTTTTCCTTTTTAAGGCGATTACACGAGCTAAACGCGAGTTTTATAATTACTAAACGTATATGATTCACTGCTATAAACAAGACCAGAAAAATATATGATATTCTTCAGGATATATGCTAGCATGATACTGTTTTGAAAACATAATACAATTAATTTGGCTCTTTATAAAGAAATCACGAACTTACCTCTAAAAATATCTTTCAAACAATAGAAAAGATACTAATATGCATGCGATCATTCTGATTTTTTGGCAAATAATTCTACAAGCAATATATTAGCATGATACTGTTTCAGTTTTTTAATCCAATCAATAGTTTTTTTGTAAATCGATCGAAACCACTCATTTCGCGCTATTTGGCCCGCAGTGGCTGACGTAACAACCACTTTGTAGTGCAAGCTGATTAGAACTTTATTCTAACAGCATTTCAAACGAAGTTTGAACCACCACAAATAGAGTTGCTAATTTAGCTCGTCTAAGCGCCTTAAGTTCAAAGGCCAATTTAATCTAGCTGGGGGACTGCTCCATACAACGGCTCCTAATTTACATTACTTACATATTACCTTCTTAAGAAGCTCGTGGCTAAATAATAACAGCCGCTCGGGCCGACTTCTAAGCCGGGCTTGCCTAGGGATGGGTGACCATTAATACATAACAAATTTTCTCAGTGTCTCGAAAAGCATGTTAGTTAAGCCGTTGTTGGTCCCGGCTGCCGATTGGAGATCTTGAGAGAGTCAGTGGTTCGAAAGTCTGACAACCAGTCTGACCAACAAGGGGTATCGTAATACCCAGTAGTAAGGGTCAGGAGAACTTCCAGGGGCTATATTTATCTACCTAGTACATAAGGCCCTAAAACAAACAACTGTAGTAACGTTTGCAGGTAATTATCTCTCGCAAATCAGAAAATATGCTTATGAAGGCTGTAAAGGAAGATTAAATATTTTTTAATTTTATTCCTGTTTCTCCACTTTTTTAATGAGCATACCACTCATCGTATCGCTCGTATAACCCAGTTCTAACTGGGTTGTGGAGGTCAGATTGATTTGCGGCCTCAGAACTCCGCCTCTGAAGCGTGAAGAGCTCATGCATTCAAATTTCTGGAAATTACCTATTGATCAATGTACCTACTCGTATTCATAAACATAAAATCAATAAGCCATTGAATACTAGACATGGCACAAACATATTCTGCTTGCATTAATGCATCATAAGGTACGTGTTTGATCCATACATACTGACTAATGGCCCCTTTGCATTGGCGCGGCGGACTAGCAAAACATCAGGACATGATTGCGTTCGAACCATCCGGCAACATCGTATCGCATTGATTAATTCGGACATACTCGCAAGCAAAATTGTTGAAAACGTTTCGATGGAAATTTGCATGAATACCGTCATAATATTTCACCAATAAGAGGATGGAGGATGGAGGAGGCATGGCTAGCATTCATAATATTTTTAATAGCTAAACACGATGGTATTACTTTTTGTGAAGTGAAACACAAGTCAACATGGAAGCAACAAATGCTCCAACTGTTTAAAATGTCGTCCTTTATTCAGAATTAGCAGTATTGACACGTTTATGTTTCGTGAACATCTCGATGGTCGAGAAATTTCCTGTCGCCAATTATTGTCGGATTAGTACAATTGTTCCAAACAACCAAACTCTTATTACACGAATTGGAGTTGTCATCCTAAATTCAATTTAAATGCTTCACTTGCTGGAAGAGGACAACTTGGCAAGGAATTAAGTAAAAACGACTCCGTTAAACGTATCGCCCAGAACAGAAATCATAATGAATTTTTGCAATGTGACCGAACATTTTCTGCGTATAATTTAATTTGGAATGGCTCCAGCCTCCGCGGACAAATAATTTAAAAGCTACGGAAGTTTAAGCTGAAATAAAGTATAAAAACGAGTTTTATGGAGCTCACTTATTTTGAATGATAGCTGGAGCCTTAACCACTTATACGTTAATTTCTTTTATGAATAGCCTCATTTCTGTTCACGTCGGCCGCGGCGGCGTTGGAGCGGGCGGTCACGACGTTCGCTGTGAAACCAAATCCAACATAGCGTAAAACAAATCGAAGAAAAAAAGCTGCCCGCTCACGGAACACACATACGTTACAAAGCAGCGTCTGTCCGATTACAAACAATGCAAACGTTGAAGGGAAGTAAACGAAAAACGAGCGTTGAATTGCAAACCACTGTGTACCGACGGAAGAAAAAAAGTGTTGTGTAGCGGACTAGCAGCGAGTGGCGGCGCAGGAACCGGGAAACATCGCAGCGTGAGTGCGCTGCTGTCAGCACTTCTTGACACGCCGCCGCGCCGCCACGCGCCAAAACTCCTAACAAACTGCCGCGGATTTTTATCATACACTCGGTCCAGCTCCACTCTACCGAGAATGTACAAACATTTGTCTATTATGCATTTTTTATCCAGTCCATATATCAAAAACTATCAAGCCCGACCAAAACAAACCCTGCTACTGGATTGCTCGGTGCAGTGAACTTTAAAAAAATATTTTCATTGTACCAACAGTGTTTCAATTTTTATGCGATGTAATTTCGCGATAGATAAATGTGCACGTTTAACGGTTTTTTGTGTTTACGGAAAACGTTCACAAAAACCGTTAACAAAAAATGTTTGAATGCTTTATGGTCAGTAAAGCCTTTACAAAGTTGGAGCTAGCTTTTGATATCTAGTCATAATAATGTTGTGGTTTGGTAGATTGTGCTGAATTGCGGTTACCAGAGGAATGACGCACGAAGACGTTTGTGAAAGTCTCCGCTCACTTTTATGTCAAGTATTCAGGCATTCAGTTGCAGATTTTCTACAACATTATGCTGGCAGGAATATTTTACTTCTACAAAACCAGACCATCCCTTAAAGACGCCTGACTCAAAAACCCCAATAAATATAATTAAGCAAATCCGCAGTACGAGAAAACTCCCTATCAAGGAAATCGAGGAAATTTATATTTGACGGGGACATAAAGAGTCCATTTGTAGCAAGTGACGTGTTAAGGGACCCTTGTTTATGGGTGGCACTTAACACGGAGCTAAGCTGCCAGTCGCCCGAACATTTTGGAACACTTGCAAGTACACTAGTACGTCATTTTTATGCCACCCGGGTGAATTGGTTATCTGATTACACTTGTGAACAAGTACACGTAATAAACGTCGTGTTATTTCTCTTTTTTAAGATAAGCGCCAAGCTATTATTGCCTGTCATGGCGTCATGGCATGGCGAAAATATCTTGTTCAAGGAAATGTTTGCGAATTATGGTGCTAACTTTCGTTTCGCTTTAACATTACTGTTATCAGATTTATAATTTATTGGAGCATAAGGTTTATTGGGATCCATGAGAAAAATAAATTCACTTATATTTAATAGAGGACGAACGATCTAAACGTAACGAACTGAAGTATTCCTCGACGTGTAGAACAAACAGGCTTTCAGAGTTCAATAAAAGTTCTTAATTGGTTGCACAACCGTCATCCAATTTGTCCCAATGGTTTAAATCTAAAAACAAATTCATCAAAAACCTTCAACGAGAATATACCTACATATAAAACAAAACTGCTCTAGCTGAAAGCGAATAAAATGGAACTTCGGATCAGCAGAATAATGTGGACCGGACATTGAACATTGGAAGCGTAAATAGCCGTCCTAAGCATAAAAGAGTGTATTGGTCGAAGCATATGTCAGCTGCAGCTACAATCTAATTTTCAGGTTGTCCGAAGGTCGGAGTTAGTGCATGGTGCAGTGATTCCTACGGCCGAACGACGAGAACCGAAACGACGTCAAGAGCCGAAAGCCGAATGTAGGTACACCCGCCATATCAGATTTTCCTCTTAGCTCAGCGAGGAAATTGATTTCAAGAGTTCTCTTAAATGTAACGTAGGCTGTCAATAAGGCTCAGCATTTAATGATTTATCGCGTTTCTGTGACCGCTTCTAACTTCTGATTGAGATTATGAGTTTCAAGTTACGATGTTACGGTTTCAACTTGATTCGGTATTAATTGTGCTTAACTTTTAATTGGAGCGTCTAATTATTGTGGATATTTTAAATTAGATTTAATAAATTTTGGTTTATGGGTACCTCTTTTATACGTTCGAATAAACAGAGAAAAATACAAAAAGTGGTCCGAATAAGTACCTAATATCCATGGTTTTAAGAGTAAGGTTTTATATAGCCAGACAATCCTCTCAAATAGGTAAGGATCTACTCCTTATATATAGGAAATCGAGTCCTTAATAACATTTATTGATAAATTACCTAACAAACCCATTCACACTCAGCTAACCACGACCTTTTCATCTCTTATTACATGTACAAAAACGCGTGGCATTCGTCATAGAAAACAAAAAAGCCCAATATCGACGGTCTACCAAAGCGAAAACACGACACAGAAAACGAATGAAAAAAGCAATATGTCACAGGACACACATGTTTGCGAATCTGGCGTTAAAAAACAGTACCATCTCAAAGAAACTCCTTCAGGAAATCAATTCGTAGTTTAACATATAGGGACGTGTGACTGGTTTTTGTCAGTGCGGCGGTGCTAACATATGGGGCTAATATGTAAGTTACACGATCGGTGTTCAGTGATCTATTGCCCTGACAGCGCGCCTGTTTACGATTCACTCCGGCCAGGCGTACAGCGGAACTGATATTTTTATGTCCGAGGCGCTTTACAAGGGAGCGATTAGATTTGGGTCGTGTGAGCTTCCTTGGGTGGAAGTGTGAGAATAAACACGAGGTTTATTTTTAACATAATGTTTCTTTACACATCATTGGGTATTTATTTATAACTTCGTGGATATATATTTTGGTTTTACGTTGATACTGAAATTGGTTGAGTTACCGTGTCTTAAAATGTAAGTATATGTTTTCTTATCGTCTCATATCACTGAAGTTAAGCTCTAGTACGCTGACAGTGCTATGAACCTGAAAACTCTTTAGTCGGCAATGTGATATTTAAATTCATTCATGAACTCTTGGTTGTATTCATTTGCTTTAAAAATTATCCATAGTGATCGTTGAGAACGATTAGACTGGGCATGACCAGTCAGCTATTGAAACCATGCAATGTCCATGTTCTTCCGTGGACATCCGAGTAACTCTGAGTGGACGAACATTGCTCAGTGAGAGCTATGTGGACCGACGATAAATGAATGGCGTTTTGCCTAATAAGTAATTTAAAAATTTTCATCAACTAGTCTTACCAAGGGATAATCTATTATACAGTACTAACTGAGTTGTGGAGGTCAGAAAGGCAGTCGCTCCATGTAAAATACTAGTATTCATCTACATCCGTTTAGACTAGAAGCCGATACCAACATAGTTGGGAATAGGAAAGGCAGCTGATGATTTTTACATTATGACGCACTGTCAGCCTTATCTCCGACAACTTCGCCTTATGTCTTGTAGGTATGAGCAATAAACGTAGTGTTTATCTCATTTTTAATATATAACATGCCAGTAATTCCTTCACAGTACCCTAAGTACGCACTACGTGCATGCCGCATAGGCGTTAGGCATTCAGTGGGCGACAAAGCGACAAAGCGCGCTGTAAAAAAATTCATGCCAGTACCACGTTTGAGTATAAAAACGAGTTTTATGGAGCTCACTTATTTTGAATGATAGCTGGAGCCTTAACCACTTATACGTTAATTTCTTTTATGAATAGCCTCATTTCTGTTCACGTCGGCCGCGGCGGCGTTGGAGCGGGCGGTCACGACGTTCGCTGTGAAACCAAATCCAACATAGCGTAAAACAAATCGAAGAAAAAAAGCTGCCCGCTCACGGAACACACATACGTTACAAAGCAGCGTCTGTCCGATTACAAACAATGCAAACGTTGAAGGGAAGTAAACGAAAAACGAGCGTTGAATTGCAAACCACTGTGTACCGACGGAAGAAAAAAAGTGTTGTGTAGCGGACTAGCAGCGAGTGGCGGCGCAGGAACCGGGAAACATCGCAGCGTGAGTGCGCTGCTGTCAGCACTTCTTGACACGCCGCCGCGCCGCCACGCGCCAAAACTCCTAACAAACTGCCGCGGATTTTTATCATACACTCGGTCCAGCTCCACTCTACCGAGAATGTACAAACATTTGTCTATTATGCATTTTTTATCCAGTCCATATATCAAAAACTATCAAGCCCGACCAAAACAAACCCTGCTACTGGATTGCTCGGTGCAGTGAACTTTAAAAAAATATTTTCATTGTACCAACAGTGTTTCAATTTTTATGCGATGTAATTTCGCGATAGATAAATGTGCACGTTTAACGGTTTTTTGTGTTTACGGAAAACGTTCACAAAAACCGTTAACAAAAAATGTTTGAATGCTTTATGGTCAGTAAAGCCTTTACAAAGTTGGAGCTAGCTTTTGATATCTAGTCATAATAATGTTGTGGTTTGGTAGATTGTGCTGAATTGCGGTTACCAGAGGAATGACGCACGAAGACGTTTGTGAAAGTCTCCGCTCACTTTTATGTCAAGTATTCAGGCATTCAGTTGCAGATTTTCTACAACATTATGCTGGCAGGAATATTTTACTTCTACAAAACCAGACCATCCCTTAAAGACGCCTGACTCAAAAACCCCAATAAATATAATTAAGCAAATCCGCAGTACGAGAAAACTCCCTATCAAGGAAATCGAGGAAATTTATATTTGACGGGGACATAAAGAGTCCATTTGTAGCAAGTGACGTGTTAAGGGACCCTTGTTTATGGGTGGCACTTAACACGGAGCTAAGCTGCCAGTCGCCCGAACATTTTGGAACACTTGCAAGTACACTAGTACGTCATTTTTATGCCACCCGGGTGAATTGGTTATCTGATTACACTTGTGAACAAGTACACGTAATAAACGTCGTGTTATTTCTCTTTTTTAAGATAAGCGCCAAGCTATTATTGCCTGTCATGGCGTCATGGCATGGCGAAAATATCTTGTTCAAGGAAATGTTTGCGAATTATGGTGCTAACTTTCGTTTCGCTTTAACATTACTGTTATCAGATTTATAATTTATTGGAGCATAAGGTTTATTGGGATCCATGAGAAAAATAAATTCACTTATATTTAATAGAGGACGAACGATCTAAACGTAACGAACTGAAGTATTCCTCGACGTGTAGAACAAACAGGCTTTCAGAGTTCAATAAAAGTTCTTAATTGGTTGCACAACCGTCATCCAATTTGTCCCAATGGTTTAAATCTAAAAACAAATTCATCAAAAACCTTCAACGAGAATATACCTACATATAAAACAAAACTGCTCTAGCTGAAAGCGAATAAAATGGAACTTCGGATCAGCAGAATAATGTGGACCGGACATTGAACATTGGAAGCGTAAATAGCCGTCCTAAGCATAAAAGAGTGTATTGGTCGAAGCATATGTCAGCTGCAGCTACAATCTAATTTTCAGGTTGTCCGAAGGTCGGAGTTAGTGCATGGTGCAGTGATTCCTACGGCCGAACGACGAGAACCGAAACGACGTCAAGAGCCGAAAGCCGAATGTAGGTACACCCGCCATATCAGATTTTCCTCTTAGCTCAGCGAGGAAATTGATTTCAAGAGTTCTCTTAAATGTAACGTAGGCTGTCAATAAGGCTCAGCATTTAATGATTTATCGCGTTTCTGTGACCGCTTCTAACTTCTGATTGAGATTATGAGTTTCAAGTTACGATGTTACGGTTTCAACTTGATTCGGTATTAATTGTGCTTAACTTTTAATTGGAGCGTCTAATTATTGTGGATATTTTAAATTAGATTTAATAAATTTTGGTTTATGGGTACCTCTTTTATACGTTCGAATAAACAGAGAAAAATACAAAAAGTGGTCCGAATAAGTACCTAATATCCATGGTTTTAAGAGTAAGGTTTTATATAGCCAGACAATCCTCTCAAATAGGTAAGGATCTACTCCTTATATATAGGAAATCGAGTCCTTAATAACATTTATTGATAAATTACCTAACAAACCCATTCACACTCAGCTAACCACGACCTTTTCATCTCTTATTACATGTACAAAAACGCGTGGCATTCGTCATAGAAAACAAAAAAGCCCAATATCGACGGTCTACCAAAGCGAAAACACGACACAGAAAACGAATGAAAAAAGCAATATGTCACAGGACACACATGTTTGCGAATCTGGCGTTAAAAAACAGTACCATCTCAAAGAAACTCCTTCAGGAAATCAATTCGTAGTTTAACATATAGGGACGTGTGACTGGTTTTTGTCAGTGCGGCGGTGCTAACATATGGGGCTAATATGTAAGTTACACGATCGGTGTTCAGTGATCTATTGCCCTGACAGCGCGCCTGTTTACGATTCACTCCGGCCAGGCGTACAGCGGAACTGATATTTTTATGTCCGAGGCGCTTTACAAGGGAGCGATTAGATTTGGGTCGTGTGAGCTTCCTTGGGTGGAAGTGTGAGAATAAACACGAGGTTTATTTTTAACATAATGTTTCTTTACACATCATTGGGTATTTATTTATAACTTCGTGGATATATATTTTGGTTTTACGTTGATACTGAAATTGGTTGAGTTACCGTGTCTTAAAATGTAAGTATATGTTTTCTTATCGTCTCATATCACTGAAGTTAAGCTCTAGTACGCTGACAGTGCTATGAACCTGAAAACTCTTTAGTCGGCAATGTGATATTTAAATTCATTCATGAACTCTTGGTTGTATTCATTTGCTTTAAAAATTATCCATAGTGATCGTTGAGAACGATTAGACTGGGCATGACCAGTCAGCTATTGAAACCATGCAATGTCCATGTTCTTCCGTGGACATCCGAGTAACTCTGAGTGGACGAACATTGCTCAGTGAGAGCTATGTGGACCGACGATAAATGAATGGCGTTTTGCCTAATAAGTAATTTAAAAATTTTCATCAACTAGTCTTACCAAGGGATAATCTATTATACAGTACTAACTGAGTTGTGGAGGTCAGAAAGGCAGTCGCTCCATGTAAAATACTAGTATTCATCTACATCCGTTTAGACTAGAAGCCGATACCAACATAGTTGGGAATAGGAAAGGCAGCTGATGATTTTTACATTATGACGCACTGTCAGCCTTATCTCCGACAACTTCGCCTTATGTCTTGTAGGTATGAGCAATAAACGTAGTGTTTATCTCATTTTTAATATATAACATGCCAGTAATTCCTTCACAGTACCCTAAGTACGCACTACGTGCATGCCGCATAGGCGTTAGGCATTCAGTGGGCGACAAAGCGACAAAGCGCGCTGTAAAAAAATTCATGCCAGTACCACGTTTGAGTTTTTTTGGTAAATTTTTGTGTGCTGCAACTTAGAGAGGACACTGGTCTATATTTTGTTGGGTTTGCTTAGGATTTCGTTGTTTATACACACATAAATGGTGGAGACGGAGAGACGAACTGGAGAATCAAAAAGAAGTAGCGTAGAATCCTGACTGTTGCAAGGAATGGAGGAGGCCTTTGTCCACTGTAAACCAAAGGGCGATTCCCAGGTTAGGCAAGGTTATTGGATTTTTTCATCACAAATTTCTCAGTAGCAGCCACGATTCTGGATTTGTGCTCGGTTGATGGTAATAGGCTCGCTCCCTATTACATGGGACTTAAACATAACTAGCGAAATGTGAATATGTCACCGTAAAATTGTCAAACACGTTAGATTGTAATCGAGAGATTACAATCTAACGTGTTTGACAATTTTACAACCTCGCTACAGATAGCGAGGTTGTAAACTCTCGAAATATTGTCATCTGAACATGTGGAAGTATCTCTGCCACCATAATCGGGACTTGGGGCACCCCCATCTTAGGTTAGTTAGGTTCCTTTAAACCCTGCACTCGGAAATAGCTACGCTTTTTAGGGGAATTGAATATAAAGTGTTTTAAGGTTAGGTAATATTAATCGGTATTTCTCAGGAATGGTACATTATCTTTTCATGAGAGTGGTACTATTGGGCAAGGGGGACCCCTCCTTCCCTCCACACCACGTGAGTTGACTACCATCGCATGCATTTCACGAAAAATAATGCGTTGTACTGTAAGCAGTATGTTCGTTTGACAATATTTCGAGAGTTTACAATCTCTCTGGTTATTTTACAATCTAATTTCTTTAACAATTTTACGGTGACAGATATACTATTAGATACACCTCTGTCTAACCCTTCAAGGAGTACAGGCGTGATATTAAGTTTGTTTATTAATGTGAAGTTGTTAGTCAGTACGTGTCTCAAAAGATATGAAACCTATAGCGCTCATTTACCTAGAGATCATTATCAAAATAATCTATCTCTATTCGACCAATAACAGTCAATAAATAATGCGTACACTCAACAAAGTAATACCATCTATCATTAATATTTATCAATATTAATCAGTTACAGATTATCCGGCCTGATGAGTAGCTCATTAATACTAGAGTAAAGACGACGAAACACTTGCAACACCGGCCACTAACAACTACACTATTCGCAATCATTGGTCGATTTATATAATATGGCCACACGGGATGACAATGTAGCCAATGAGCAGGCTGCGTGTATAGCGTGTTGCCAGTCTGTTCCCGAGGATAAGCCACACGCCCGACCAAGCTTAGTGTAATTGTGTTTTGTGTGTAAACATAATAAAAGGTGCCTACTTAATTACTAATGCGTGTTTCCACATTAACCAACACGACAACGCGGTGGCGACACGATACGATACTTACGTTGCGGGCTTGCAAAAATTACTACGGCCATTTTATACGGTCCCTGTTTTTTTAATGGGCGCGAAAAAAATATAAAAATTTACCTCTGACGAAAAATTTGGGATAAGGTAGGAAGAACAAAATTAATTAATGATATTATTAAAGATGTTAATTATAAAGATCATCACTTTCTTGCTCTTGTCCCAATTGATATTATTAAAGATGTTAATTATAAATATCATCATTTTCTTGCTCTAGTCCCAATTGATATTAATAAAGATGTTAATTATAAATATCATCATTTTCTTGCTCTTGTCCCAATTGATATTATTAAAGATGTTAATTATAAAGATCATCATTTTCTTGCTCTTGTCCCAATTGATATTATTAAAGATGTTAATTATAAATATCATCATTTTCTTGCTCTAGTCCCAATTGATATTATTAAAGATGTTAATTATAAATATCATCATTTTCTTGCTCTAGTCCCAATTGATATTATTAAAGATGTTAATTATAAATGTCATCATTTTCTGCTCTAGTCCCAATTGATATTAATAAAGATGTTAATTATAAAGATCATCATTTTCTTGCTCTTGTTCCAATTGATATTATTAAAGAAGTTCATTATAAAGATCATCATTTTCTTGCTCTAGTCCCAATTGATATTATTAAAGATGTTAATTATAAATGTCATCATTTTCTGCTCTAGTCCCAATTGATATTAATAAAGATGTTAATTATAAAGATCATCATTTTCTTGCTCTTGTTCCAATTGATATTATTAAAGATGTTAATTATAACATCATTTTCTTGCTCTTTTCCCGATTGATATTAATAAAGATGTTAATTATAAATATCATCATTTTCTTGCTCTTGTCCCAATTCATTTGGGGTCGGCGCAGGATGTCTTCTTCTTCCATACTCCTCTATAATACTCATCATCACATCAGATACCTCATTTCTTGCTGTATCATCCTTTACACAGTTCAACAATTGTTTCTTTAGTATTCTCTCAAATCGGTAGGTACTAAAGAAATAACTATGACAATAAAATAAGTACCTACCTATAAGAGTTCTTGGAAATCTCATCGAAAGAGTTTCCCGACATCTACAACTTCGATTTACAATCTGCTAAAACAAACATCTATCAGAATTAATTTATTCAAATTGTTTTAACTCCGATGATTACAATCCAAATAACATTGTAATAACTAACTTTCATTTTGTTACTAAAATCGGAGCATTCGTCTTGATATTCAAATTCAAATTTCATCTAACACAAAAGATCCATTCTCTCCTCACATCACGCCTTCCGACCGTCAGCTTTATGTCTGCTACGCTCCCTTATCGTAAAGAAGTCGCAAAAAACGTATCTAAAGAAGTTATCTATCGTATTTTGTACCTTTCGGCCCTATCTGGGATTTCAATCCTTATCAACATCAATTCTCATCGGACAGACCATAAATAACTATTTCAATTCACTATCCTAAAAACACGAACAGAACTAACCAAATACATTACCTATGTACCTCCGTATTTGTTAACGACACAAACTTATATTAAAGCTTCATCCCCTATTTCGGTTTAAAGCCTCGTAGGTATATTAATTAAGTTATTAGTAGTGTGAAATAATACGAAAGTTTACGAGTGGTGCGTACCAATTTCAATTCTAAATTAACATGGTACATAATTAAGTCTATCCCTTTTAATCGGTTGTGGATTAGTTTGAGTATATCATTAAGTTTAATGCAGGTCTCGGTGTTAAACCTGGTGATGTTACACATTTATAGCTCTAATAACATTACACGGCATGCACGTAAGTAGTGGCGGTACTTTCATAAAAGCCTAACAGCTTGACTTGCCTTCATAAACTCTTCAAGATGTTCGGGTCTCTGAACAGTTTGCTTCTCGTATTATTTGCCCCTATACACGCCACAGCACGTAAGTACAGGCAATCGATTGACACGCCACTGCCGCAATTATGTGACTGCAAGTAGGTACGTATATTCCCAGTAATAGAGCAAATCGGTAGGTCGTTACCGCAATCGAAACGGCTTAATAGGCTGTGTAAGGCTAACGCACCATTTAAAAAGTCAACAGAAACTCATTCAAAGTACTTTTCTTTCATTGTTTCCGGCCGTGCGGAGTGCCCTCAAGACTCGAGGAAATTGACAATGAAGGTAAAGTTTATCTTCTACCGTCAGCCGTTTGAGGGTAGAAGACGTGACCCGACCCCTTGATTCCATTACGGCCTCGCCGCGACCGACAATAGAGAATTAAAAGTCGAATTTTTACAGAGCCAACGAGCCGCTTATTCAATTGAAAAATCAATATTCGTTAAGCTCATAAATGAACTTATTCTGGGATATTATTTTCTTACAGAGATTCTGTTGAATACTTCCTAGCCTAGATTTCTTTGAACATCTCATTTCGATTCAAGATTTATGTGAGAATCGGCTTAAATGATTTTTTGTTTTAACGGTGGGACTTGGAAGTTGGGTAACAGCAATAATAAAAATAAGGTAAAATTTTTCAGGACCAAAAATATACTGGATCCCAACCCAATGCGCAAATATCTATTCGACTTCTTCATTTCACCAAATAACTTTTGACGTAGGTACATTCGTCTCAAAGTTTATAAACAGACTGGAATTTAATTTGATTCAGAAAATCCGCTTCAAAAAAGGCACACAAATTCACTACATGTCGAGTCCGTGTGCCTACACACCTTTAATCTTTGCAATACGCTGGGCACCTAAAGTACCTGCTTGAATGTGAATGGCGGTCGCGGGAATGTTCCATTTGCATAATTATTCCAAAGATTTTGCATACTTTTATAGCTGCTCTCCAGGTTATCGCTGCGATAAGTTACCGACATTACCGAAAAACTACAGACATAGGGAATCGGTATTTGCGAATTACGGGAATATAATCACGTCTGAATGAGGTAGTTAAAGTTCATTAGTGTATGAGGGTACGAGTACTCATAGCGGAATCGGTTCCCAAATAGGGCAAAAATTTATGAAATTCTCGATCAAGGTTTCTTCCAGTATTTGTTGAAAAGTGTCATCAGACTGACATTTGCTGCTGATTTTTCCATAGTAATGTTCTGTTTTACATAAAAGTGGTGTTATGCAAATCCATACCAACTATATTATTTGGTACGTAGCTGTTAAGAAATCAGTATTTACAAAATATACGTAGCTTAATCAGAACTTTCTGCTAAATTTCACGACATGGGGCGAATTGCGTTTCACTCTAAACGGCTAGCTAGTAATAATTTATTTCACGTCATTATGCTTATTAGCAACTGGCCGTAAATATAACGCTAGTGCCCCAAATTACATGTTATAAGCGTTTGAATTTGGGTCACACTGCTCGAACCTACAGATATTGGACACTTCATAAATGTGATTGCGCAGTTATTGTAATGCTAGAGGTTTGATTGCAGACAAACACTGACATGTTAGTTAATTAAAATAACTTTTAATTACACATCTAGAAATTCGTGGAACAGCGTGAGCACATGCTTTGTTAAACACGTCGTTGTCTGCCATAGTTGATTCGTGAAGAAAAAGAAATTAGCACACAACAGTAGACATATTACGATGTATGGTATGGGAGTTTTTTTAGAACGTGTGCTGTGTAGCGACTTTCTTCTCCGGGTTGTAGTAGCAACTAGATGAGAGTTGCCAAGAATCGAGTTGAGTCGTGTCCGAGGAGGCCTATGTCCAGCAGAGGACTGCTGTAGAATGATGATGTTCCATGATGAATTTGGCTGTATTTGATTGATTTTTATGCCATCAATGTTTTAATAAGATTCCGGGCACCGCCGCTGATTTCTTTGAGCAAATTGATCGTATCGCGCCCGTATTGGCATGAGGTGCCGGCCACCTTGTTGAAATAACATGTCGTCAACATTAATCACTTACAAATTAGGCACAAAAATTTATCAATATGGATACCTCACAATATTACGTTTTCACTTCGATAGATTACAATCTACCGAAAAATAATGCGTTATATTGTTAAGAGTATGTTCAGTTGACAAATTTCGAGAGTTTACAATCTCGCTAGAGAGATAACAATCTAACTTGTTTGAATATTTTACGGTGACATATACAAACTATTTGGTTGTCATGTCAGCTTTAGCCGCGATCTCCTTGGGGACCTCAACACGGATGACATCCCTAGCCTTTGAAACTTATTCTTGTTATAAATTGAAAGTACAGTTTTGTAAACAGCATAGGTAGCTCAAAATAAATATGCAAGATTGTATGAACATATTTTTGATGAGCTAACTAAATGGCTGATCAGATAGGCAATTGCCATGTAAAATACTGGTGTTCACTCTCAGCTTCTCTCTTTTCCGATCATTTTAATCTGGATCTCTTTAAAGTTCAACTGAATTCTTTTCTCATCGCTTCACTTCAGGGGAGTTTCCGCCAAACGCAAGCCTACTTATTCAGTGGAAAAAAAGGAAAAAAACTTCTACATTCGGTTAAAAACCGGCTGAAATCTGACCCCGACATAATTAGGAAAAGGCTAAGCAGATGATGATTTTAATGAGCTAGCTCTAGTTCTATAAGTTTCGATTTATAAAAGTAGGTAGATTGTGTCGGCCCATACCTAAAAACAAACATTGAATCCATTCGTGAAACCATTCCCAATCATTTTCACTTGACAAAAAAAAAAGAGATGTACAAAACTGCGTCTCATCCACTGAAAACCAAACCCATTGTTCCGTACTCAATGAAGGTACTGGAATTGTGTACAATTTATTACTGTAGCCTGTCTACTCATCCGCCTTCATACAAAAGTAGGTACGACCGTACCACTGACGCTCTTTCACATGCAAATAGCTATGGAGCTGCGGGTCTGTAGAGTGTAGACCGGAGGAGCTCACACGCCCCTAAATGGGGGACATGGAACACGTTTTAGATATCGAATACGATTTGTTTGTATTATATCTTTGAATCTTATCGAACTGAAGATAATGCCTGATTATGTACAACTCCGTTACTTAAGAATGCAAAGAACCGCGTAAGGGTTTTTGTTAGTTTTGCACAGAATCAATTAACCTCAAAATTGCTGTAAGACAAACTTATACAATTCCGATACCAAGTTCATCATTTAGGGACTTTTTGATGCTGTCTACAGTAGTTCCTTAACTCCTTTTGTAATAGTTCAATTGGTGAGAAAAAAAAACATTTTTGTTTTCAAACTCTTCAGTGTTTATCCGCCAGAAGAAAAAGAAAGAAAGAAAGAAAGAAAAAATGTTTATTCGTCGCAAAGTCATGACACATTCTAATGAATAGAAAAATATTATATCAAACTGTAGCACGTGGTTATAGAGACTCAAAAACATGAAGACGCGGCTGAAATTTCTAACGAAATACAATCTCCAGAAAATATATGATATATTTAATAATTTTCCTGTAACTTTGTTTTACCGACACAATATTTTGAAACATATTTTTAAAATATAAGCAAGAAAGAAAAAACCATTCCATCGATCAAATTAATTATGTTACAGGATACTTTCTTTCAGGAAGTTGTAATATCTAATTAAGATCATTAAAAGAAAGTATGGCGAGACTGATAAATTGTCTGGAAAACGCCATAATAAAACAAATAATAAATTTTGTAAAATAAATTTGGTACAAATTGTTCTTGTAACTTAAAACTGTTCTGCTTGAACTATTCGCTAAGTATTTGAATTAAACAGGTTTCTAAAAAGTTAAATCTTGGTTCTTTTATTCGTACTTAATTAAGTTTTAGTTATTAACAACGGCTCGACCACGGCTTATTGTCTATAAAGGTTCTTGAAAACTTTGAAAACAACTGGATTTGAAAAGGGTTTCTGAAATGACTATAGATTTTCTTATTAAATTGATTTATGAGCATTGTATCGCTTTTGAAGTAAGTAATTATAAATTGCGACACAATTAAACCGAAAATTTCTATCTTCTTACAACTATTCTATGTGCCAGTTTGTGAATACATGTACTTAAGCATGTTTTTTACTCTTTCACGCAAAAATACTTAACGGTTTTGGATGAAAGTTGGCACTCAGATAGTTTATACCCTGGATTAATACATAGAAGTACTTTTTATTCCAGTAGTACGAATTCGTGGGACAATAACGTTTGTACCACGTTTGCACAAAACATTCTGTTCAAGTTAGAAATACGGATCAAAAAACGACTCATGAATTAAGTTCATGTTCATTAATGGAATCGATACCATTCTGCCATAGATTGGTTTCGTTATATACGGTCTCTGCTCAAATTCCTTAATCTTTAATTCCACGTAGGTAGAACCAGCATCAAAATAAATGAAAAATGTTTCAGACAAATGTATCCAGGAAAGAGCCCGTCAAAAAAATAAATAAGCGAATGTGAACTTAATTCATGAGTGATTTTTTATCCGTATTTATATGTTGAACAGAATGATTTGTACAAACGTTAAAAACCGCAAACCAAAACCAACCTATTTGATTTGTCTTTATGCGATAACTGATTTTACAGAATGATGGAGGATATAACTGGCTCAAATGGAACATTTTGCTCTATACTTTCCTAAGTTGCTTTTTTTGAATTCAGTATGTGGGCCATATTCCTAGGTGATCGCTTTTCAGGATTCCGTACCCCAAGAGTAACCACGGACACGTACCTATACCGAATTCCTAAGTCTCCGCTATCGGTCCGGTTGGCCGGTTTTTCACTTAAACAAGCCTCATATGTATAATACGGCTTGTAAAACAATACGGTACAAAACACACATTAATAACAAAGAACAAGTAAGTATGTTAGTACACCATTTTCAGCCACTTAAGTTGCAAAGTTACGTAATGCAAGTCAATTTACTCAATAAAAACTTTTAGATCTACACTCTCACAACAGAAAGTTATAATTGTTCAAATCAACGTTTAAAACACAGAAGCTTGACTGTGCTACAAGAACAGAATGAATAAAAGCGCAAACTATTAGTACTAAAAAGTAAACCCACATGGAGGCGTGACAAAGTTCATTTTCCAAAAGTTAAATTAAATTTAAAAGGATAAAACCTAACGTACATATTACGAGTTTGGAAACTCAATAACAACTTGTGTAAAGCCAACATTGCAACTAATTGATTTCGTAAACTTGTTTTATTTAATTGGTCTCGAGCGGGTGCGTCCCAAGTTTTTATTGACTGACAAGCCATTCCAATTATTTTGATCGAATTCCAACTTTAAACGAATCAAGATTCGCTTTTTAATCAGAAATAAACATCCAATGTCTCGTGTCACTGTGACTATCAATTACATTGAGCTTAGAACGACAAGTGTTTGGAAATGCTTTCTTTGGAAAAAAGAGATTTTTGGGTAAATAATTCCTTGAGGAGATGTCGGAGAATTATTGTAGACAGAATGCGGATTATTCAGCACTTGTACTGACTTATCCGTGTGCATCAACACGTGTGTGCGTGTGTGTCAGTAGACATTTTTCGTATTACGAAAGACATTATAATGTATTCATTATATTTTCCAAGTGAAACTACATGAAAAAATTTAAATGTGCTTTACGACATTTCAAACAATCTTATCCATCATTGGAGATGCAATCCATTAATACCTCATGGACCACCACGATGTTTAGGTGTTAGCCACACTCTATGGTCCTACATGTAAACGTCATTACCATATAATTGTTATAGTTGTATAATGAGACTGTTGTCGGTTTCTCTTCGCGAACCTTCATGGCTAAAGAAAATAAAACATAATCATGAAGTCTTTTATTTTTTTTAACGGATTAGTAAAAAAAAAAAAAAGACGAAGAAAAAAAATCCTTTGTGGGAAGCCTTTGCCCAGCAGTGGGACAGAATAGGCTAATAAAAAAACAAGCCCAGCAATATACAAAGGCAGATTTAGTCCATAGTTATTATCCACCAAGTAGCGGGACACAACCATGAAACATGAGGATTCAATTTTATTCGATCACAAAGATAAAAACTATAGTAATAATCAATTAATAAATAAAAAATGTATTCGCCAAGAGAAAGAAATAAGAAGAACTTGAAGGAATAACTAGAATTTTGAAGTCGAACATACAAGAAGTTTCTTAGTTTCCCTTTGATAGAACTTTGAAATCGCTTTCCACGTGTCGGTAACACGTGGCAAAACACTTTCAAAAGCCGTTCAACTTTGTTCTTAATTAGTAAATATATTAAACAAGGAATTGTTGTTACGGGCTTTCAAGGACGGGCCCTGCTAATATTTGGAAGAAGTTATCTCAAACAAATCACAGCCTGTTGATTCTGCTCTTAAATCGAATTACGTTTATTTAATTGAACACTCCTAAGTTAACGACATCGGTGACTCCGTTCGCAGAAACGTGGCAATTTAAAAAGTTTAAAGTTCCAGATGGTTGTATTTTTATCGGGATATTTTATTATATGTATATAAATTCAACTGTATGATCAGCGATAACTTTTGCATTGCACAAAAATAAGTGAGATCATATTATAAGGTTCAATATCAACCACCTTACACATTGAGGTTGGTTTTATCTATGTAGTAATAGAGTTTCTCTTGTTTCAATAGGAAATACCTACGTTTGGTGAATTATTTTTTCTTGGCATTCCATTCTAGCGCTAGTCAACCTCAAACCTTTAAGCAACACATTCTTATTACAGCCATTTTAATTTTCAATAAACGACTAAGTGTTGCTATAACAACATTTTCTGCGAAGTACCTAACACATTACAACTACATCGCATGCCAAGAAACACATGTCATGTCCTCGTCCTAACAGCTACTTCAATATGCAGCTAATGAGCTGGTCACACTGTGATGTAATCTGTGTCCTACATACACACACACACACACACACACACACACAAACAAACAAGCACACAGACACACACAGCTACAGATCGTTAACAGTCGGCCGCTAACTATGAGGACTGTGACCCATATCTGGCCGGCGCATAGCTGACGTGATAAACCATGAGTTGTTACTTCAAACTTATGACTTACTTCGTGTTTGATGCAAAATCTAACTTTTGCCAACATGCATCACATAGTTGAACGTATTTTATGCGCATTTATAGAATGATTTGGGTAAAAAGGACACCAGACCGCCCACGAAGGAAGCAGACACTACAAAGGTTGCAAGGAAGAGGTAAAATTAAACATAGAATTGAAATATCTAAAAAGACATACGAGTAATATAGTAAATGATGAAAAATGTAAATAGCAAAATAAGCAAAATGCACCAATATTAGAATAATGACGCCAACATGACAGCTTTAGCGACTTTTCTATGCGGTTTTTAATTACTTTACCTAATCTTATTTACTAAAAGGCTTTTTATAGTTGCTGTTATAATACAAACAGGTTTTTTTTTCTAGTATAGAGCAATATACCGATCGCATATAATACTCGTACATTCCTTATAACTATTACATTTTCTTATAAAAATACTATTCCGTTGCAAAATGAAGTCTAAAAAGCTAAAATCTAAGACGAAATAAAAAGGAAAGAATTAGCAATAAAAAAAGTTGCTAATGACAAAAAAACAGCGCTAACGAATACGATTCTCTAGTACAGAACTGCCTCAGGCGGCCATATTTGTTCTTCTATTTTCCGGAGTAGTACGTGTGAGCCGCATGAAGACTTTTTAGACGGAAACTCTTTTAATACGTGGGACAAGAAGGTAATAATTTCTGTGGTAAGTACAATCATTATGCTGTATGTACGATAATATATTGTCACAATTTAAATTGACCTAATAGAAAATCAATGTAAAACTCACTACAAAATTGGTTCAAAACTGCTCTTTAGGTACTTGTCATGGCTGTACATAGATCTTTTGGTGCCTCACGAAGAAGAGAACTATCACCGCCATCTTATATTTTAAATGATAAATAATATTTATTTGGCAAATTGGTTTTCACAAACACTTTTATACGTCCTTATTTTTTAAAAGTGATTCTTTCATGGTTTACCCTGATAACGTCAATCGCGTTCCAAAAGCTCATTGGACCACTGTTGGCGCTTACAAACATAAGTAGATTATTAATTATAATTACTTTTTCTCCTACTTCCTGTTTGTTTCTCCCATTCATTCCTACGGGCTCGATAAAATGGCGTCGGAAGGCCAAAACTCGTTCAACACCCCTCAATGGCATCCCGTAAGTAATCATCAGCCTCCCAATTCACATTTCAGAGTACAGTAATAAATAATGTTGCTCCCATACAGAGCGGCAACAATGTAAGCGGTCATGTTAAATGTTGAACATTTATGTTCAGACACGACAGTGCAATGTGCAACGTTCGTGTTCCCTGACAGGTGGCGTCGGTAACACGTTCTCAGTACACGATCACTATTTATTATTAAACGATAAGGTTCCATTACGTCATGAACTCTTGGTAGTTTTCTAGATAGTTAAACGCAAAATAGCCTTAATACCTAGAAATACATTTTTGTATAATTCGTTGAATTTTAATTCATGAGGGAGTGAAAGTACTCATGAATATGAAGTTTGCTCTGAAATAGCGAAAACAAGCATCTGTTTTATTCATTTTTTAGGGTTCCGTAGCCAAATGGCAAAAAACGGAACCCTTATAGTTTCGCCATGTCTGTCTGTCTGTCTGTCCGCGGATAATCTCAGTGACCGTTAGCACCAGAAAGCTGAAATTTGGTACCAATATGTATATCAATCATGCCGACAAAGTGCAAAAATAAAAATTTAAAAAAACATTTTTATTAGGGTACCTCCCCCAGACGTAAAGTGGGGAGCGATTTTTTTTTTAATTTTGACCCTGACGTGTGATATATTGTTGGATAGGTATTTAAAAATGAATAGGGGTTTTCTAAAATCATTTTTTGATAATATTAATATTTTAGGAAATAATCGCTCCGAAAGTCAAAAACAATGTGTCCCCCCCCCCTCTAACTTTTGAACCATAAGTTTAAAAAATATGAAAAAAATCACAGAAGTAGACCTTTATATGAACTTTCTAGGAAAATTATTTTCAACTTGATGAGTTGAATAGTTTTTGAGTTATATAGCACTTTTTCAAAAAAACGCAAATGATAACTTTGTTTTTCATACAAATACTATGAAAAACAAAGTTATTTTTGCTGACGAAAAATGTTGGTATTTTTAATGGTCTGGGAAGCTACGGAACCCTACAGTGAGCGTGGCCCGACACGCTCTTGGCCGGTTTTTATTGCTTATGTATTTAAAATTCAGCCTGTCTATTGTACCTAGTGTAGAGGTTCTATGATGATCGATCATTCTAGATTGCTAAATACTGGCAGCTTAAAAAGTAAATAATTTTTAAATGTGAAAAAAGTAAAGAAGATGATGGATGATCATTGTGACAGACTAGAAATAAAGATTAAAAGATATGATTTTCTTTAATAAACCAAAATATAAGCAATTCAACCAAAAAAGGAATATGATTTGGTAGTGTAGCAGCGTCACAATAGTAAAGCAGCGTTCCAGTACTATAAGGCTACGACCACATCTTTTAGCCGCTATTGGTCGGAACCAGGAAAAATTTATGGTCGCACGACCGGGCTCCGACCAGATTTGTCCAAGTTTCCGACCCCTTTATGGACAAGTACTAACGTCACCCACGGCGCCGGCCGGACACTGACAGACACTGTACTGAAGTATCCGGTGTCCACAGCCGGTCCACAGTTTGCCTATTTAGTTTGGCTGATCCGTAAGTAATGAAAATATGTAATAACTAGCGGACGTCACGCGGTTTCACCCGTGTAGTTCCCGTTCCCGTGGGAGTATGGGGATCAAATATAGCCTATGTGACTTGCTGATAATGTAGCTATCCATTACTGAAAGATTTTTTTAAATCGGTCCAGTAGTTTTTAAGTTTATTTGTTACATACAAACAGAAATCTTTCCTCTTCATAGTATCAGTATAGATAGACTCGTATTTTTGTAGTAGCTTTCAGTGTAACTAGAGGCGGCTAGGTTTCAAGTTTTATGTGTACAGTGCGATATGACTTCCGCAAGCGTGGGAATGGATACTACTATCCCAACCTTCAGTGCACTCGAGGATATTTTTTTTTTTACATTTCTGATTAATTTGACGAACCGAAAGGTTCATAGATACCTATAGAAATAGAGATACTGAGCATACTAGCTTTTGCACGCAGCTTTGCTTACGTAAGTAGATGTCGTGAATTATCCCATTAAGATTTACTTTCAGATTAAAAAGTCATGGCATGAATTGTTCTCGCGCTGACGGTCGGTCGCGCAAGTTAGGTCGCGCAAGGTCGGTCGCGCACGAGTACACATTGTGTTCTATAAAGCACTATACTGCGACGCTGACGTATTGCGATTGCTGTATATTGCGATTATACTATCCATGACTGCCTCGATGGTCAAGCTCAACTGCTGAGCATGCGGTCCTGGGTTTGATTCCCAGGGCGGGCAAGTGTTACTCAGTTTACCATCAGGAATTTTGGTTGATGGCAAAAGGTTCTCCCCCTATTTTATGGGACTTAGACATTACTCGTGAAATGTGGGTGTACTTTTATTAGTACACCTCTGCTTAACCCTTCTGGGAGTACAGGCGGTCATAATATAACACGTTATAATATCAATCTATCAACGTCAATAATAGAACCCTTCAACCTATAATTTGTGAATAATACTTTTTACGCTTTAATAGTATACCTAGACAAAGTAATTCGACCAATTATCGAGCCACATTTCAATAATTTAGTTGTTACGTTGTTGTTTTACGACGTAAAAATCACAGTCTAAACAAAATGTCGTGTGTACGTGTTGTCAGCCGTCACGCAATATTGCCCGGTCGATTGTGGCCCTGCAACTACCACTTTTCCATGGTTTTCAATACTTTATGTATTACAGAACTATGGGAATGCATAATAAATGAATAAAATAGCAACCCTAGGGGTGAAGGTAACTTATTTAGTCCCGAGACAGGTTTAGCTCCCGAACGTAGCGAAGGCCCAACAGTTCGAGGGACTAAATAAGTCTTTAACCCGAGGTAAACACTGTGCTTTTCATAACGAATACAATGAAAATAAATCTTGAATCAATCGAAAAAACAAATCAAGATCGGATTGCCGCTTTCCGGCCTATTTTGTTTTTTTCTGTGGCCGGCCAGCTACTCAACCATTATTTAGCATTTTCATCATCAAAAAAATGGTCCCAAATCAATGTTATCTTAAAGAAATTGTTAAAACTAAATTTTAACCAAGTGATTTAAAAGTTACATCGCGCTGTACAGTCGCTGTATAGGAAGTTGTAACGTGGTTCAAAAAAAATGCGAAAATAGAACTTGTTTTTTAAAATCATTTGACAGCTGTCAGTTGAAAACGAATCTTCATGGGGCTGAAAAGTATTACTTTCAACCCGCTCCTCAGGCAACTTCAGGCAGCTTCTTTTGGTATGAGTAATGTAAAAGATATTATGAGGCTGCCTGGTTGGCCTAGTGATCGCAAGTGCTACCACTGAACCAGAGGTCCTGGATTTTATTCACAGATGAAGATGTTTGTGGGTTTCTGAATTTCTCAGTAGCAGTCCGAAGTCAGGGTATCACCCTGATCAGGAGATTCTTACAAAAGTGAGATTTTAATACTTGCCGTCTAATTTAAGGGGTGCTCGCTTATTTGAAAACCAGTTCCATCCATCAATCATTCATTTGACACCCGGTATCAAAGAGGGGGGACCTACAAAATTCGAGCAAAATCCATTAATTCTTTCAAACGCTCCAAACAATGGATTTCTCGCTGCATTTTTGCGATTGGTTCTGCAGGTATGGACGATATGACACGTTTCGTCCAAATATTCGTGTAGACAAAAATATACCTAAACAAAAAAATACTCCAGCTTTTCTTACTTAATCAAAAACCAATACACAGAAACAACAAAAAAGATGAAACAACGTGTTATTGTTATTCAATGAAGATTTATAAAGCATAACAACAAAAAAAACTCAAGTTTAAAAAATCCACCCAATAGTTTTAAACGACACCTCCGAGACTGAAATACTAAACATAAAAGAATATTTCTCTTAAAATTTTATCAGGAAGCAAACTCCATATTACATCTAGCGGATCCGGGTGAATCTTCCGATTCAGCGCGGTATTATTTAATAGTCAGTTGGCTGGCAACATTCCAAATTGAATAACAAAGTGGCGATTAGGGGACAATACAAAAAAAAGGGAAAAGACGCCAAGAGGCCGACGCTCAGTTCGTTATCGATGGTTTCATAAAAGATAATGACGATTTCAGTTACGATATTTCTTTTAAAAAACGAGCGCTCTAGGAATAGAGGAAGCGATTGTTGGTTTAGCCTCTGAGCTTTTTATATGGGTTTTGTGAGAGATCGGCTTTTGATCAAACAGATCGGGTTAAATATCAGTTTCAAAGGAAGGGAATGTCAGATTTACTAGCGTAAAAACTATTGAAAAAAAAAACAAGTACGACTTGGAATTGTGCATGAAGGGTTCCGTAGCATAGTAGTAAACTTGAATTTATTATTTGTTATTATAGCAGCAACAACAGAAATACACATTCTGTGAAAAGTTTTTTTTTAATGAGATACAGCCCACTGACAATGACAGTGGAGGCTTAGTAATAGGGTCCCGTTGGGTTACTCTTTGGGTACGGATCCCTAAAAATGTGTCATTGATATCATTTTGAACCTTTAATTATCCTACAACCAATATACCACCCAAAGACTTTAAATAAGAAGATAGAACTTAATCTCATAATTAAATCTATTTGTTAATTATTTCCCGTATACAGATTTAATTTAATTTTAGTCGCAATCTCTTGATATCGAAAACGTTCAACACAGCTTTATTCGGGAATAAGCAATTTCATATTACCTCTGTGATCTAACTGCCTTGTGATCCCGAGACGTAATTGCGTATTTAAGTCAAGCGTTCAATTTTGATGGTACGGAATGTCTAGAACTGAGGAATCATTTAAGTTAAGGGTAACTACGTAATACTAATAGATGAAATTTGAAGTGTATTCTGCAGAAAACGAGGCAAATTGAAACCTCATTGGAAATTTCTCTGAAATTTCAACCCCAGTACTTACTAAGATAAAACTTTAAACAAAGTCCTTTGTGAAATTTGTTGTTCAGTTTCACAAAGAAAATCTTTATTATTATTGTCTTCAGCGAAAGTTCTGGAAACGAAGTTTAGTATGCAACATTAAATTTTCAAAGTGCATCGTCCGACCGGTACCTCAAGCCCTTCAGGGTACCTCTCTACCCTTGTCTCGGCGAAGTAAGTACACAGTTTCAGATTAAACATCTGAAATATTCAGGTAATAGACTCCTGTTTCTGCTTTTTTAATATCGCGGGTAACTTCGTTAGGTAAGTAAAGTTAACTGTATATAAGATAGCTATGGATGAAAAGTATTAGATACACTCTAGAATATCAGTTTAATAAAATAAAAAAAAATATCAGTTTATTATTATAGAATACTAACGGATGTCACGCGGATTTACTCGCGTAGTTCCCCTTCCCGTGGGAGTACGGGGATAAAACAAGATATTAACAAGATATTTATTCAGCAAGTAGGTTTTCTCAAACACTTTTACACGTCATTTTTTTTAAACTAGATGGGGCCGGCGTTTCGTACCTGACTACTCTGAGAAGAAACATCCGAAACAAACTCAGAGGTCATAGTCTCTTTTGAAGTCCAGACAATCTTGCTTAATTCACATGAGGACTATGCAGAGTAGTGTCTGAGATGGTCTTTTGAAGAAAGAATCACACTGATTTGAGTGGACCTGTCCAGTCAGTGCAAGCATTTGTCAGTTATCGTGTGTCGACTTATAACTCAAGGAGCTCAACGAAACGACGAACAATACCAAAGAAAGGACATTTGGGTAAGTCGCTTATAGTACTCAAACTGCCAGACAGTCGTGGAAAAAAATAAACAAAATGTGACCCACATGGTCCTCACATTCACAATTATTAAATAAAATAAATAATAATTTGCAAAACGAATGTCAATAAAAATACGATATGTCAAAAACACACATAAAATAAACAAAAAAAAGTAAAAATAATAAAATAGTGAACTAAGTATTCATGTCAAATCATTAAATGTCACAGTCACAAGTAAATATTCATGTCAAATTAACACACATAAAATAAAATAAAATAAATAAAAAAACGTAAAAAATAATAAAATACTGAACTTTGTATTCATGACAAATCATTCAATGCCACAGTGTATAAAATAAAGGAATCAATAATAAACAAGCTAAGTCCGAAATTTCAACCCGTATATGTATAGCCTATATCATCATCATCATCTCAGCCGAAAGACGCCCGCTGCTGGACATAGGCCTCCCCCAAGTGTCGCCACATTGACCGGTCCCTTGCGACTCGCATCCATCGGATTCCCGCAACCTTCACCAGGTCATCGGTCCACCTAGTGGAAGGCCTTCCAACGCATCGTCTTCCGGTTCGCGATCGCCACTCCAGAACTTTTCGGCCCCAACGGCCATCCGTTCTGCGAGCAATTTGCCCTGCCCACTGCCACTTAAGTTTAGCAATTCTTCGGGCTACGTCAGTGACCTTGGTTCTCTTGCGGATGTCTTCATTTCTGATTCGATCACGCAAGGAAACTCCGAGCATAGCCCTCTCCATTGCCCTTTGGGTGACTTTAAGCCTTTTGATAAGGCCCATTGTGAGAGCGACCACGTTTCGGTCCCGTATGTAATCACTGGCAACACACACTGGTCATAGACTTTCGTCTTGAGACACTGCGGTAAGTTGGACGAGAAGATACCGTGCAGTTTCCCGAACGCTGCCCAGCCGAGTCGGATTCGACGATTGACCTCTTTCTCGAAATTAGACCTACCTAACTGGACCGTTTGTCCTAGGTATACATAATCGTCTACAATTTCGAGTGTAGAGTCTCCGATCTTGATTGGAATGGGTGTGACATGGGCATTCAACATGAACTTCGTCTTGTCCATGTTCATTTTTAGACCCACTCTTTCGGAAGCTCTACTGAGGTCATCGAGCATTGTACTGAGGTCCTCCATGGTCTCAGCCATGACCACTATATCGTCGGCAAACCGAAGGTGAGTGATGTGCTCGCCATTGACGTTGATGCCTAGCCCTCTCCAGTCCAGAACCTTGAAGACATCCTCCAGTGCAGCGGTGAACAGTTTCGGAGATATGACGTCTCCCTGTCTTACACCTCGCTGCAGAAGGATAGGTTCCGAGGCTTGGTCCTGAAGTCGGACTGACATGGTGGTGTTTTTGTACAAACACTTCAACACCTCGATGTACCGGTAGTCAATTTGGCACCGTTGGAGAGACTGCAGTACAGCCCAGGTATCGATCGAATCAAAGGCTTTCTCGTAGTCCACAAACGCTAAATAGCTTATGTTACTCGCTGTTAATGTAGCTATTTATTGCTGAAAGAATTTTTCAAATCGGTCTTGTACTTTTTAAGCTTATTCGTTATATGCCAATAATTACTTACCTACTTTCCTTGTTTGTTGTTATTTAATAAAAAAAACGTCTCGGGACGCTCGATACAACTAAACTTGACAAAATAGTGGCGTTATTTCAGATGCCACGCGACAAAAGATTTTTTGAATAAATTCGGTTTGACTTTTAGACATTTGTGAAAATAAAAGCAATTAAATCAAAAGCACTAACATATTTATATAAACTTCGAACTAAATCACCGCCAAAATAACTTTCTACCCCCTTAAAACCCTGTTAGGGGATGATATTCAATAAAATACGAAACACGTCTTCCATCCATTCTGTTAAAAAAGGTTTATGCAAAATTTGAAGTAGATTGGACCTAGGAATAACGTTGTCCCGTACAAACTTTGCCCCCCCTTTTCACTCCCTTAGATGCAGAATTTCGGAAAATCCTTTTTTATCGAATGCCCACGCTATACAAAGAACACACCCTCCAACTTTCAGGTCTCTACGATCAGCGGTTAAAGCTGTGCGTTGAATCGCGCAGTCATTCAGGAACTATTTCGTTCCCGAACTCCTTCGTTACCGTTTCGAATCGAATCACCCTCCCATAAGAAGTTATCAGTTCAAAAACATAACATCACACCTGTAATCTCCGTGGGGTTAGGCAGAGGTGTTTCTAATAGTACACCCATATTTGACCAGTTATGTTTAAGTTCCATATGTAATACGGGCCGAGCCTATTGCCATCAACCGAGCATGAATCCAGACTCCGTAGCTGCGAAGAAATTCTTGAAGGAAAAAAACAAGCGGGGCAGTCTGGGGACTGCCGATAGAAGTGAAAACTCGTAGCCGATCAGCTATGCCGTAGCGGATCGGCTACGAGTGCTACGAAGCGTTAGGTGACGGCCACGCGAGTTCCATGATTTTCATTCACCCAAAAGTGCTCAACGGGCCTAAAGAAGATTTCACTTCAAAACCCATTAGCACTTTGCCAGACCCGGGAATCGAAAACAGGAGCTCCTGGTCAGCAGTCACGCTTGTGACCACTCTACCAACGAGGCATTAATAAAAAATTAAAATAAAAAAGAAACTTTTTTTAAATCAAGCTTGTAATTAAACACTCTAAAAAGAATAGAATAAACTTTTCCTTTAAAACGTTTACTATTCATATGAAAAAATTAAATCAATTAGTTCAAGTTACCTACACTGACAAATTTACCTACGCGATAAGCTTTTATGTCATATAAATTGTGTAATGACGTATCAAGTTAAGAGTAAACGTTTCAAAGGAAAAGTTTATTTTATTCTTTTTAGCGCATGTTGGGATCAGAAGGTTGAATAAAGAAAGACTGCTCAAGAGAAACGATAGATTTATAATGTGAAAATATTTGTCAATGAAATTCTTTTTACAATCACATATGAAAATAACGGGTGATGTAGCTATTGTCTATGTTGGCTTTATGGCTTTATTTTAATCTGACTCTCATACGCATTTAAATAAGAGCTTGTTTTTACAAAAGTTTTTTACTTTCAATTTTATTTTTTGCTTTTTAGTAGGTATTTATGATTCGGGATTTACTACGGCATAGTTCGTAGCACGTAGCGGCGTTTTCCGTAGCCCGTAGTAATTCGTAGTACGCAACATGTAATGTTTTGAGCACACGTTGTCTAAAGAAAAGACAAATTAATTCAGAAAAAAAAATTATTAAACTCATCTAGCATTAAAGTACTCGTCAAGACGGATCAAACTAGTCCAAACTTGATGGGGTTATGTCGTTTAATTACCGAGTTCCTATGGCCATCTTCCAGCTACATCATCAGACCCTGGTTACAATCTAGCACCAAAGTACTCATCAATCGTATCAAACGAGCCCACACTCGATGTGATAACGTCGTTTTATTACGGAGATCCTATGTCCACCTTCCAGCTTCATCATCAGGCCCTAGATACTATCTGAAGACAAAGTACTCATCAAACCGAATCAAACGAGTCTAAATTCGATGGGGTTGCGTCGTCTCATTACAGAGTTCCTATGGCCACCTTCCAGCTCCATCATCAGACCCTAGATACCATCTAAAGACAAAGTACTCATCAAGACGAATCAACCGAGTCCAAATTCGATGGGGTTACGTCGTTTTATAGCGGAGTTCCCATGGCCACCTTCCAGCTCCATCATGGGATCAGCTCCATGTTATCATAATATTGCATTGTTCCGCGAAATACATATCGTTCAATATTTCAGCTCAATCGGTAACCGGGAAGAGGATCAAATTTAACTTGCAAGATTCCATTACAGACAAACATCGGGACAGGTGCCTCTAAATAAAAGCTTTTAAAAAGTATTTTTTTAATTTGCACGAATACAAATAAATACTTCACAAACCAAATGCACCTGGCTTTCATTTTAATATGAACAAAGTACGCACCCCGCTGCAAACAAAATGCCAGTTTCGTTGAATAATATTCTCAAATTGTGTTGTAAAATATTCAGGGCCAGGAATTCAATTTGTCCCAGTACAAAAAAGTTTATTATCTCCGAATCAAAGTGCATTCATTTCTACTGACTTCATCTAATACTGTGGCCCGCCGCTCGGAACCAATCCAATTTTCTTTTATCCTGTCCCTACATAAAACAGCTTTAATTTAAAGCCTCCGACTGTGACTTCTATAAATGACTATTAAAATGTAGGTACATGTATTTTCAGTAAATGATTTAGAGTTCATAACGTTATTATTTATACACATTAATATTACCAAAGTACTTTTTTATGAACTATTTAAGTCTAAAATCGCTAACCTCGTGCAGTCGTGGTGTTTACAAAACTCACGGATATTAGTCTGTGGTGTACGGCCCGAGAGTCTATTTTTGTTTGCATGTGTACACAGTCGCGTGTTGAAATATGCCAACCCCTCCAATTAAGGGGCAGGCAAAGTGCGACGAGTGTACGTAAGCAGGTCGGGGCGATATCATAACGTTTACACACGACTTTTAAACGAGACCGCCGCAGGGTTTATGAAGCTTTTCGTTTCAGAATGCACGCGATACATTCTGCATCGATGCACTCTCGCTACGCCCCAAAAATTTTACCTCAAACGTAAGAAAAAGAATACAGTCGTAAAAAGCCAGTACCGGATTTTAATACCAGTTTTTCGACGTATGGGCTTTTCCTTATACCGCGGCAAACTTTCCGGTCCAAAACTACTTCATAAAAGTTACGTAACTATTTTCGCGACGAGACGTTACTTATCCTCTTATTTCTGAACGTTAACAAAAAACCACGCCATTTTTGAGATGCGGCTTCAAACTTTCTCATTCACAGACCCCCGCTTATGAAACGCCAGTGAATCTGAATATAGTGTCTGTCAGGAACAATCGTGAAGTAAGTTTTGCTGGATATCATAACACAAGTATACGGTCAGAGATATCTTGATCTTGATTCACGGATTACGTGCAATTAGCAGATAAATAAACGAGTCCATTAGCTTTAGAACAGTGGACCGTAATTACTCGGGCGAGGTTTCTGTTAGATTCACGGAATGCCAGATTAGGGGTAATTAAGTCTTGTGGGAGTGCAACCCAGCGACGACCATTATAAGGGATAATGAGGTGTCCAGTCAGCCGGCTCTTGTAATATGTAAATTGAATTTTCTATGCCCTCCCGAAAGGACGACTAGTTTTAAACGAGTTAGTCGGACGGTTCGAGGTACGACATAAACCTTTTTATGTCGGCATTACTGTACCTAGCACTCGAAATTCCAATTAGTCACACCACAGAACCGCACTAATAATTAGTTTCAATCACAACAATCAAACAAAGTATGTAATTTCCATACACTACAATATAACTAGGTAGAACACCGGTTCGCAATCCTCTATCTAATTTATTGAAGGACAACTAGCATAATTTACTGGGGACACTAGTAAATGCTTTAATTGATGATAGGAAGTCACGCTATAAAACATTTTGTTACAATATTCTAGTCTAATGTCGCCTAGGTTAGGTATTCAAGTTAATGTAGGCTATAACATTTTTTTGTAACATATGTCTCCATCAACGAAACCGTTACCAAAAAAAACTATATAACTTTATGTAGCCAGCCAACCATCTGAAAATCCTTTGTGCCGATTTGACGGTATACGGTACCGTTAATAAAAACGGATAGGTGTCGCCCACACACCGCTATAAAAGAGGTCCACAATTATTTCTACGGGCAACCCTATCTACCGTGCCCCTGAAAGAGTCGTACAGTGGGAGGCGAACGGCGACAAAAATTCCAATACCTTGTGTTAGCACCGGCGCGGCGGCGGCGCTGTTGCGTGCCACACGTTTTCGGGTCACACGAACGAACCACTAGCAGAAAAAGTAGGCTGAAATCAAACATTCATTCCATCTAAAAGAAAAAATCAAGCACTACAAAAATAAAAAACATTTTTTAACGAATCTAATGAGCGGCTTAAGCATTATTACTTGCACAGTGATTCTACGAAAGCATAAATATTTGATGAAGTATACTCGGTCGTTGTTTGGAGCGAGATGAGCTGAAGGCTTTAGCCGTAATCTTATTAAAATTAACGAACTTGATATTTTATTCAAGATCACTAATTACGAGTACTTAATATTTTTAAGTAGGAGCTTTTGAATGAAACGATATCCCTGAGGGCTTATTTCGGTAAAAGAGCTCCCGTCAAAAATATTAAACAAGAAGAAACAAATTAATAAGTAATAAGAAGACTTGATCAAGAAAGGCAGAACCGGTTCATTGTTTCATTACTGAAATGCCTTTTGTTCTTTTTAATTGACACGTATTTCTTTAAGACTGAAAAAAAAATTGTGAACCATTTAACCAACTTAAACTTGAAGGGTTAAATATGTATGTACCCACTTGTAAGTAGAAAAGCGGACTACAAACAAGTTTTGTATAGGTACCTAAAGTCAATGAATGTTGTGCGCTCTAACAGTTGTGGTCGCTATCCAATTTACCTTTGAGCTTCACGTGCAAAGCTGAATCTATGAAACCGGCATTGTAGAGGGTATCAACTTTGTTGCAAGGGTGGAAATAATTGGAGTCTGTTGATTGTGGGCCAACATGTTTGAGCGCCGGGCGTTACTGGCACGGTAATCTCAGATTTGTTCATATTTGATGTTCGTTTGACCATTAGAATCGATTTTGAAGTGACCGAAAAGATGAAACGCAGTTTTGATGTTTTTTCTCTAGAAAAGAACATTGCTGGTGTCTCATTTTTCTAAATAGAAAAACTTGTCTTTATAGTGGTAAAGAGGAATGGGTGATATCCTCAGGGTGTTGAGAGGACTAAAACGCGGTGTCTTGATATATTAGTGGACTGTATAATATTAAGATATTTACATAGGAAAACAAAACGGTCAATTAACTTTAAATAGGCGAGAAAAAAGAAGTAATGAATCGCTCGGTGGACGATGCTGCAGTGCCGGGCCGGCCAGTGCGCGCTCGCAGCTCGAGCGCCCCCTCCGCGGCCTCAGCTCCCCGCCCGCGGTCGCCCGGCGGCGTCCGCGCGGCGTGATATTCTCGACATGCTCCCGGCGTTGAAGACTTGTCTTCAAAGGTTAGACTGGAAGAGGACAGATAGTGTTGTAAGCACGTCGGACTATTCCCCTCTTCGTTCTTACGTCCGCGACTAAAACTTGTCTTCTTTATAAAGGGTGTAAAACACCTCTTCACAAAGCCGAAAGGCACTTGTTCTCCCCGTCATTGCGATCATTTTTTTGTTCTACACCATACCTGGGAACCTTCTAGTTACGGAGATATGGGGGATCAAAGTTACAACTTTTGGCAAGTTTTTTTTTTAAATACAAGTTTTTTTTGTAAGATTTTTACCTCCACGACCCCCGTACTATTCAATCCATCCATCAGCTCAATGTTTTAAGTGCGTTACATTGAGTTCGACCACAAAACATGATTTATAACCTCAAAAAAAAAGTTGTTTCCCAGCAATAATTTTTGCGTAAAGTTACTTAGTTTGATGTACAGAATGCTTGGTTAACGGCTTTGTGATGAGGTGGTTTACACCCTGTATGATAGCAGGGATATGTAAAAAAACCCAATAAGACCCCACTATGACTGTGGGATAATTTTCACCCCTGTGTGATAGTAAACCATAACATATAAAAACAGTTTCATGTTCGGGATCTCCAAGAAACCCGATATGACCCATCAATTACCTTTCAAAGGCACATTTCTTTCACATATAATAACAACAAAAGATGTTTTTCTTTGCCGATAATATTATTATTGCATGAATTTTGTTGCCATGAAAACGAATCCTTAGACAGATTTTCCAATTCGATCTCGATTGACCTATTAATATTTAATGGTTTCATTTGATATTATTGGATAAATTCAGCAATATGTTTTTTTTTTTCTGAAAAAAAAATGGTTTAATAAATCTATGTTCTTTTTCTGATTTTGTCTGTCTACTAGAGAATGTTCTTTCCTTTTTTTGATATATGAATTAATTAAAAAGAAACCATTGGGAAAAATTATAAAATGGATTATAGATGTGGCTGTTTTGATGTAGTTCCTTTCTGATAGTTAAACAACAACAAAAATCTGCCTCAACATACGAAAATAAACATTAGTTTCATGACACAAAGCTATTTGATTCTAATCATTAAATCTTAAATTCATTGACCAACGACGCACAGACTTGGTTATAAGCATAAAAATACACAAGAGTTCCAACAATACTAAAACGGAAACTTAGAATTAAGGAAGGGTTTTTGAAAATTCATCACCTGAAGGGGTTAAACCGGGATAGAAAGTTTTTATGAAAGTTCGCCATATCCCATGGAACGGAAAGTTTGTTGTAAAATAAAAGAAAATATTGACTGAACATTTCACAGGTTGAAAACCTTCAATGTGTCCATATTCACTGTCGGCCAGCAACAGTAAAGAGCAGGCACGGGTTACGCGCCCCTGGCTGTTTTTGTTGAACAAACACAATATTTCGCTTTATTAAAGTTTATTCTATTCCGCGGCAATACACCAACATTGTAAATAAACACCAACAGCAAAAACATGATCATGTATTTTATTACTTTCCATATTTTTCTTTCGCCTATGCTGATTCGGATTAGTGTATGCATGGTCTATCTTTGCCACGGTGACAAACTAATAGAAGAAATATCTCAAAGAATTACCACGAGTCACCATGACCCGAAGACAGTACTCACACGAATGGACGTAAACCGGATTGCAAGTTGCATCGGCTGAAGCCTTGTATCACCAGAGTTCAGTAATTGAGTCTATATTAAAATTTATCCTCTGATAGGGTGAAGTTTGGCATATATTATACTAGTGACTTTTTAGATACACTCTGATAGAATTTTGTGTACATTTTTTATATTTATTACAGGAAAGTTAATAAAAGTCTTAATTCATTCTATTCGATTAACCGTTTTCACAGTCTTATCTGTGGGAACGGGACCAAACTATTAGAAATAAGAAGAAAATAAATATAAGAAATACCTTGTCATCACTTAATTTTAAATGATATACCGCAGACTAGAGGTGCCTCAACTACATCACAGTCCTCCTAATGTTCAAGTAAATACCACTTAAATCACTGCCCTCCCAGCAAGTTGCGGGAACGTGACTAACACATAGAAATATCTTTCTAAACTCGTAAAATCTCAACATCGCAGTATATTCCCGTTCCCCGTCTTTTTTACTTCCTAACAAACTTTGCTGTGGGTGGGTTTCTTTGGTACGCTTCTTATTGTGTCGTGAATGCGAAAATGTTTTGGAATCGTGTAAAGTCAACATATTTTAATTAGCTACTTTGGGTATCACACGATACTTCCGACTTTCTGACCCATGCCATAAGACCATGGCACACTTGCTCGAGTATCCAAAGAGCAATTTAGAAGACTTAGAAAACGCTACTGACGATGCGATTTACGTAGCTACGAGTACCTAGTGGGCCCCAGTAATTGAATAATATCGAACATCGGTAGGTACGACAGGACAAGAAAATTAACTACTTTTTGAATAGATCATAAAAACGACCGACAACGACCGAAAAACTCTTCCACCCCCTTCTAAACAAAATCATAATATCCCGACTAAAAATATCTAATGAAAAGAACACATGAAGTTATAGTCATAAAGATTTACACGGCTAAAAGGCAGAAAGCTATTACAAATGCCCTGCACAAAAACAATCCAAGTCTTAGAACTAACTTATTTGGAGCTGACAAAACTAAACGCCTTCGTGAAAATGACGAGCAAAACAATTTTCTTCCACTTCTACGTAACCGTTAAAGTTTACATTGGCACAAGAAGTGCCTTATCAGCCTATAGGTGGATATATCTGATTAGAAACAATGAACACAGAAAGCAGCAATTTCAACGTGGAAACGCCACTTAAATTGGCAAACGAAGTTACCCTGGCACATTAAAAGGCCCATTCGTTGGTAAACCAACTGCAGAACTGTGTAACCTTAGCACCAGATTGAATTTAACTAGCGTTCAGTAGTTTTCTGTTTCGACCGACACTGACGTAGTTTTTGTCTTTTTCATATCCGGCTCAACCTGAATCCGCTTACAAACTTTCTGACTTTCAATCCTCAAGGCTTTTAATACTTAATGACGGATGATGCAGAGAGGAACAAAATAATTGATAGTAATATGCTGTTTCTGGGACGAGAACTTTAATCAATACCTTGTCTTTTATGTTCTTATAGATTTCTATTTATGTAGATAATGAATCAAAAGTCATTTATTCAAGGCAGGATGACAATCCGTTCTTTTTTAACTACAACATTTACAAGAGACAGTCCGGCAAAACATCCGCCTTATGCCACTTCCTAGTGTTTTAGCTGGGAAGAGGAAGAACAAAATCGTAGAAACATATAATATACGTTTGACGATTAGGTAATGGTAGTCAAAAACATAAAACTGCAAACAATAGTACTCTCCGTCGCAAATACGGTCATATAACTCCCAGACAACACAAATACTGAAACACAAATCTGTTGTCTAAACCTAACATCGTCCCTAAGCAGAGTAAAGTCTCTGCAACATATAGGTGGGACCTACTTCCCGTATATCATTAACAAAACAGACAGAATCCGTTCGAATAAGTCCGGTAAACAAGGCTCCTCCGGCATGATGGTAGCAGACCGGCTGAACGTAATCTGTCAGTGGATTTGCGGTCCTCTTTAACAGGCATACTCTAACGCTGCTATTGAAAACTGTGTCGTATGTAAGGGAGCAGAAGAGTTTTATGCAAACTATTAGCTACATTCAGTTTTTAACTGTTACCCTCAGTAGGTCTTGTCCATAATGATCTTGCACACGCATTTCGATGTCAGTTTTGTGCATACACAGTCTCTGTATTCTATTTTGGCCGTGTGCACATTTAAATTGGTAAAGTTTGAACAAAGCGGTTAGTGCTAAATCTATCTCGCCCGATTTGTGCTTGGTTGGGTGACCTAAATAATAATTACCTCAAATTAAGGTGGCTGGCCGCAATCAATATTCTGGATACACGTTCGCGTAATTACTAAACATTTTTCAGTATAAAAGCACCTTTTTCGTAGAAATAAGGATCCTGAACAAAATTGACTGAAAGGAAGGCAAGTAACCTTTTGTCAAGAATTTTGTAACTATTTGCACGGCAGCGAGTACTCCTAAAATTATTCCAGTCAGATACTTGTCCTATTGTTGTAACACAGTCTGCTCGTATAAAAGATAGGAATCTTGTAACCCTGTATTTTAAGCAATAATAACAATTAGACGTCAACGGCGCTATAAATTACATAATGTGTATTATTTGGAGCGAAACAGTCAAGGGAATTTAGAATGAGCAACATGCAATGGAAATCATATCGAATAAGCAGCACAGTCCGATGAAAAAACGTCAGTACAAACAACGTTTTGTGCATAAAAAGGATTCCAAAATGTTCACCTACAAAGATTTTCCATATTTATGAGTACAAACTGCGTTAGTATAACGCACTTTTCACGTTAAACCAAAGTTAGATTCGTTTGCATGAAAAATGTCTTGTGCACTAATTCTACATGCATCAAACTATTTTGTACTTGTTAACTAAAGAGTTAATAACAGACGGTGTTTAGAACATTGATTAACTATACAATGATTAGCTATACTATTTTATACTAACTTACTTTTGTTTTAGTTGTTTTTGATGTTTAGTCTTTCAATCATAAACTACGTTTCTGAATCAACTACAATTTAAAACTTTGAACAATATGTGAGGTTTTCATCAAACGTGCCTACTGGGGTTGCGGGCCTGTTCGAAAGAGATACCGCGGCCACATAAAGGGCGAGGAAGGAACATGGATGGGTTTTAGTCAGTAAAAGTCTGACACTCCCTCCCGCTCCGCCCAGAGTGGGAGAAGTCATTTGATGATTTCCCAAGCTAAAAAAAAAAAAAAAAGATTTTTATTTTTATTCTTTCATTTAACATAACATTACGCTTGTTATCTCTGGAGGGTAAAGCAGAAGTGTACCTAATAGTTTACCCTCATTTCGCTAGTTACCTTTCAACTTCCATGTTAAAGGGGGCGAGACTTCTACATGAGACTATAATATCATCAACCAGGAACAAATCCAGACTTCGTGGCTGCAACTGAGAAATTCCTAATGGAAAAACCCAATAACACTTTGCCCGACCTGGGAATCGAACCCCATGCCCCAGGATTCGCTCACAAACTCAATAAGTAGTACTGTTTTCATAGAAAGATTTTCATGAAACTCAAAAAAACTTGATCGTGGTAAGAAATTACATGACGACAATGTCGAAATACCTTTTAATTAAAACGCATACTAATGAGAATATTTTTTGATATAATTTAACATAATATTTTACCTTACATTATACTTTAAGGCTACGTTTTGCACACAAGATATAGCGCCCGGGCCTTGTAATAATTAAGAAAGGTACAACCAAAAGGAAGGAAAATTCTACGGCCCTTGAGGTGGACCCTCCTTTATTATGTTTAAAATTTCCCGCGTTACGTAATAGAGTAGCTGTAATTTTGTCAAGAAACGGCCTACATCTGTTGTAATAAAAACCAACAACGCAGAAAATGTTGTAGAATAAGCAATTTCTATAAATAGGTACTTGTCAAAGTGATGAGTTGTTTTTATCTAAACAAGTTTCGCGACAGATAAAAAAAAATTAAAAACCGCAACACATGATAATGTACTAAAAGTTAAATAAAAAAATAATTCGTTAAGTCCTGGCTAGTACCAGTCATCACTCCACTTTTCTCAGCTCATTTCGTTAGACTTAGTTAGTATTCTTCGTACCCTTTCAATATACTTAGTGTGCATTATACATTATTCTACAAGTCGTGCTCTTTCATTTGATACCCATATTAAAGGAGTTGTGAAAGAAAATGTAATTCGCCATTTTGTATTGGCGGCCATCTTGGATTTGAAATTTATCACAGTGTAGATTATTATACTAGTCAAGCCATTTTATTTGATACCGACATTGGCGGCCATCTTTGGACCGATTTTCATCAAACATAGGTCCTGTAAGAACACTCCCGACTTATTCACCTTATAAACAAAAACAAATCAAAATCAAAATCAGTTCATCCGTTTGGGAGCTACAATGCCACAGACACACGCAAACACAGACACGTCAAACTTATAACACCCCGTCGTCTTTGTGTCATGGGTTAAAAATAAACTTTTCACACCACCTGCTCTAAAATGTCAAATTATATGTCAAGCAACCTCAACCTAAAGTGAGTCATTAGTGGCCGGGGCACAGCCGGTCAATAATGTTATACTGGATTTCATTAAGACCCGCTGGTCAATAACGTGATTTGAATTTGGAATCTCACATGCTCAGCTAAATCGGCAGTATAGGACTAACAAACACCCTTTGGTGCCAGAAAGAGGAAAGCTTTTCTCGATACCCTTACTACGCGTGGATGATATTCTCGATTTCCTAAAAAATCATAACGACTGCTTCTTCATATCGTTGCCATGTTTTCGAAGACATAATATTGTAAGAATAATTAGATAACTACGAACTATTTTTTAAAAGGAATGGAATAACATTAAAATTGGCATTAATAATAACAAATACCGTACCGCGCCGTAATACCGTAATAGTAATTGGCTGTAGAATTAGTTAATTTATTTATTCTTACTGTTTGTTTATTTAATAAATACTTTGTTTTTCGTCCTATGGCTATTATTTTCTCACAGTAGGTGTAAAAAGTAGAGTATCCTCCTCTGGGCTAAACGTGTCTTTGCCTTGGGCTAGCTTGAATCCCTCGCTGCATTCAGGATTATTGTATTAACTCCCTCGCTTCGATTGTGAGTTAAACTCTTAACTCCTTCGCTGCGCTCGGGAGTTAAATCCCGAATCCTTCTTTGCGCTCAAGATTCAATATGACGCCCGTGACATAAGACACAACTTTAGCCCCTTGGTGCATAATCTACTATTTTCACTTCTCATGCTCTAAAAGTACGCCATTATAGCCCTACGAAGCGGGATTAAAGTGACCGTTTATTCCCTAGGGAGTAAAAAGTAATTTAAAAATGGAACGATCTTTTACTCTGAAACATGGTCACAAAAGAGTAACTTTTTTTTTATGGATCAAAGGTATTATTTAAATTTCGAATTGGCTTGCAAATAGAAAGCGGTTTATTGAAAAAAAAAACAAATGAACTCTTCAACGCGAGAATAATTATTGTTGTTTGTGTGCATCGTTGATTTTGAAAATTATTAGCAATGTCTCTGTTGCTTGCCGCTGTGCTGCAGTAATGTAGGTACTAATTATCTGTGGAGTGTTTTCATTGTGACAATGTTGAGAGTTTGTGTTGTGTTTTAAATTGTTAATCTGTGACTGACCTGATAGAAGAAAAAACTGACCGTTCAGAATTTTTGGCGAGTGTAAATTTGTTCGGTTTTAAATGACTATGTTTCTCGCACTCGAAGTGAAAAGTACAGTTTGCACCTCGAGACTAAACGCCAACTTAATATACCCTCGCTTTTTAATGACTCCCTCGCAAGCTCGGGAGTCAAACCACCTCGGGTATATAATGGCTTCGTTTAGTCCCTCGTTATAAAATATAGGTACTATAATAAAAGTTTTTAAACTGACATGATCACAAATATGATCCTTCAAACGGGATATTGACCACGTTAATGATTGATATTGAGTTTTGTCGGCTTCTTTTTTTTTTTTTAGGATGGGAAATCATCAAATGACTTCTCCCACTCTGGGCGGAGCGGGAGGGAGTGTCAGACTCTTACTGACTAAAACCCATCCATGTTCCTTCCTCGCCCTTTACGTTCCGGGGCCGCGGTATCTCTTTCGAACAGTCCCGCAACCCCGGCAGGCTTCGGCCCTTGCGGGCTCTCTCTTCTGCTGACATCTCTTTGAGGCGCGCGTGGAACACGAACGCGCCGTCGGCCTGTCGTCACTAGACGGACGGACGGCTAGCTAGCCCATAGCTAACCGTCCACAGGCCCGCATCTACGGTGGCCGGTAGCCACCACGTGGCCCCCGACGCCCGGTGCGTCTCCCGCGGCGGCCGGGAAGAGAGGCTCTCTCCCTCTCTTGTTCCGCCACCTCCTTCGCCAGCATGACTGCTTCGCAGAAGGAGCTGACGGCTTCCCATTCCGTCTCGCTCCGGACCATGGATTGAACCAGGGCCGGACGCGAGAGGTCGCCGCCGCCGATCGCCGCTACGAGGACACGGCGGTGCTCCGCCCACGCAGGGCAGACTTCCACCGTGTGCTCCACCGTGTCCTCCGGTCGATCCTCACAGTGGAAACACCCGGGCGTTTCCTCCCGCCCGATTCGGTGCAGGTACCTCCCGAAACATCCGTGTCCGGTGAGGACCTGCGTCAGGCGGAAGGTGAGGGCGCCGTGGCGCCTCTCAAGCCACTCCTCAAAGAGGGGACTTACCGCCACTATCGTGGCGTGCCCTTTTGTCGGCTTACAAACACGATAATGGCGCTTGCAACAGTGTTAAAATAACGGGAACTAAATTTAAATAATATCTATTAACACCAAAGCACCTTAGCTGCGGCAAGTAAAATCGGCAAGCAAACTTTACACATATTTTACTGGGGCTGACTTGGCCCGTATCTGTACATAAGGTTTAAGTTATTTAAACATCGAATAAATATCGTGGAATACACACATATTCAAAATGTTTCAATGGATATTTTTCAAAAATATTTTTTATCTGACACGAGACAAGATTTTTGACATTGACGCTTCATTCGTTCATTTTCGTTCAGAAATATCCTTTTCGTCAAGAAATTTATTTTGCAGTTTGATTTATTTAGAAATTTAAATAAATATAGTGAATTTATGCTTCAATAATTATCATAAAATTAAATTCAAATTAATAATAAATTAAAATAGCAACTTTCAACAACTATTAGGCCGAAGTAGATTTGTAGAGACATCTAGTGCGTCATAATTATGTGAATTGAACTTAAAAAGTTCGGAAGACGCCTAATAGACGGCGCATCCAAAACTTTTGATGACGTACGTGAAGGCAAGTTCCCCCCCGCCCCCTGCACAAAGCTATGGATAACGCAAATGAGTGGTTGTTCCTTACAAACACCTTTTCTCAAATAAAGCAGCTCTGTAAGAAATCAATGCTCCTTTATTATCACTTTACCAGTTATCACTAAGAGCTCAAGGCCATCAAGTCCACATTTTGTTACGATGTTTTCAAACACGCAACATACGCTTGAAATAATTTTCCCAATTATTTAAGTCAGCTCGTACACAAATGGATTATACCTTTGGAGACAAGCGTACAAAACAACACTGTGCAAATATTTGTTTAGAAAGTCCTACATATAACAATATTTAATTTATCAATGGACGTCACCCGCCATGTCCTTTTGTTTTTAGAAACAAGCCCAATATTTTGAATTTAAATATTTTGTATAGGTTTCAGAATCCGGGTGCAGAAACAAAGGGATTGGAAAATAATCACGTTTGTAGAAAATAAAATTGTGAAGGCCGTATGCTAGTATTTTCTATAATGTCCTAAAAAAAAATAAACTATTTTCATTCATATGTAATAGGTGGGTCGGGGCTTTCGGGACCAGGACCGTGGTCCCGGAATATCCCTAAATATTTTTGAGTGGTATTTTGGGACCACAAGAAAAAAAAACAAAGTTTATGAGAAAGTACGGTCAACCAACAAATAAGTTACATATACAAGTAAAAGTATTTTATAAAATATTAAATTGTACCCGTGGCTCTCGTAGACCCTTGAAAGGAAGTGGTCTCTCTCCTACATTAGGTAGGTAATTTTCACGGTAACAAAAGATTTTCGCTATTTAAGTTTATTGGATTCACTGTGCCGACCATAGAGATTAGTATATAATCCATAATTTTCATAAATTGGTAGGCGTGTAGTCTCTATTCATCTACATAGATGTTGATATAAATTAAATGACATAATCACAAAATAAACATTTCATGAAACATCAAAAACGTCTGGTAAGTAATTTTCCGGCATCACTACTGCAGGGACGTATGCTAATGGTTTTCCTTAGGTGTGTCAATACCATATTCTATTATATCACAGATTGCTTTCCGAATTTCGCGATATTTATCACGAAAATATATAAAAATATTTTCATCAGAAGGAGCGGAATATTTTAGCATCGTAAAAGGTCTCGAATCGTATGATTTTACACGCTACCGCCCAGTAAAAGACGCAAATTAGATTCCAGGATTAAACATTAAAGTATATTTACTCATTTATTTCAGATTTCAGGAAGATTTGCCATAAAAGAACCTTGCATTTTATAGGGAGCCTTAAGGCGGTCCCAAATGAGACCAACTCAGGCGCTGATAAAATATAGGAAACCAACTTAAATCAAAGATCTGAGTGTTTAAGAAAGGCAACAAGCAAGCAGTACGTATTTAAGTAACTCACATAGAGAGGAGGCCTGAGTCCCAGCAGTGGGAACATTAAAAGGCTGAGGATGATGAAGTAACTCACCTTAAATAGAATAAATAATTCACCACCCATAATATTAATAAAGAGATCATTGACGACAATTTTTTTATCGACAGACGTAGATAATTACGTGGAAAACCCAAACAAGTTTAAAAACAAATTCTGAACATTAATGATGACATCGCAAGGTCTTCATGAATGATGTATAACTGCTCAATAATGATAACCAGACATTTATACGAATTCGTAAACGCTAAATCATAAATAAAACGTGCACAACGACCACCTAAAAATCGGGTCGTAGACACAAAACGACTATGTCCACAAAGGTGATTTACTCGTAGGTACATGCAAGTATAGTATCAGTACGGAGCTCTGCCAATACCATAAAGGATTCGCTCCACATTTTCGTTGACCATGTCCACTATAAAACCAGCAATTCAGTGGCTTACCACGGTCATTGTTGCCCGGCGTGTACTATGAACAAAAACACAAATTCTGTGCACTCTCTCCTTTTGTATTGCCCGACTGTTAGGTGCCAACTGCGTCTAATTGGACTCGGACTAATTTCGACTTAATATAGTCTTTAATATGCATATGAGTAGCAAACTCGGGTTTACAAATCGTGAGTTTAAAATCTGTTTCTATTTGTAGTGATAATCCGCGTAATGCGCATGCTACTTGAGCGTGTTCAAATATTATAGGCATTAAACCGTAGGAGATGAGTGGATGACTCATCTGACTAATTGATCTTTAGTCTTTGGACCTTGATCTTCATACTTAAGGTTGATCTAGTCGACATTTTTTCCATACAAATTTTGGGGGAGTATTACTCCACTGTTTGAAACTTTACATCCAAAGTTAAACATGGTATCGTTTTGTCTCATTATTTACTTTGTCTGTACGGAAACAGAATTGTAAAATATAAAGCCATTATAAAGTTACAAGCTACCAAAGATTCGTTTTTATTGCCAAGTTGCGTTACAACTTTGGGCGTAAATTAGTAATAAAAGAAGAATCAAACTTCCAAAACTAAGTCGGTACCGACAAAGCGCAATTATCGAAAAAATTTATATATTTTATATGAAATTGATTGATGCAGTGGTTTTTTTCATAAAACTCGATTTTCCAAAGGCCTTTTCGTAATTTTTACGCGCGCCTTTGACTGTGAATTATCGTGCATCTCACTGAATAATGTCCCCCCCCGGTGCGGTGCGGGAGGATGACGCTTGTTCACACACATGAACAATATGTCACAAGTCAAAAGTGCGGTGCCGTGTGCGCGCGCGTATTCCAGTTTGAAGGTCACGGCACACTACACAAGCGCCGCACCAGCACAGCTGTTGCCCCATTCATGTTCGTGACGCAAGACTGCATGGTTCCTAGGCAAAGAATATACTAGTTTTTAACCACGGAGGAAAATGAGAAATAGGTAGTAACTACCGTGTTTTTACTGAATCATGTTTTCCTGTCGTGATTAGGGTTTTTCTGCGCTAGCAGTTTTTGGTGCTTAATGTAGAAGTTTTTGGTATTATTGCTATATTATGATCGTAATTACAAATCGTAACACGTTTTGGGTCCAATAGCATCATCATCTCAGCCGAAAGACGCCCACTGCAGGACATAGGCCTCCCCCAAAAGAATGAGAATTTTAAATGAACGCATAGCATCACAGGCCGTATTCTTCCGAGTTTTGTTTTTATTTCCAATATTATATTTATTTTATAGAGACTTTATACTCTAGTTAACAAACATACTGCGCTACTAGGTTCTCGTAAAATAATGTTTTCAACTGGGTCACATGAAATCTTTTTCTTATTTTACGACAACCGTGGGAATAAACGAAGCAGGTTATCCTTTTTCGGGAAACACGTCACACGAGATTTATTTACATGTTTAAAGTTAATAAAACATGAACTATAAAAATAAAACATTTGCACTTGACCTTTGTTGTTTGTTTCAATGTCTGCTTCTCACAGACATTTATAAAAACAATTGACTGCAAGATAAGTACTGTTTAGGCCTGAATTCTTGTCGCGCTGACGGTCGATCGCTTACAAGTATACATTGTGTTCTATGTAACACCATACTACGACGCTGACGACGTCAGCGGCGACCGACTGCCGTATTTTGTTCTCGCTGACGTCATTACCGACCGTACGCGACCGACCGTCAGCGTGACAAGAATTCAGGCCTTAACGTGAACCGAAGAATTGTATAAAATTAAAAACAAATTACTTACTAACCTCCTGCGCCCTCCTCCTCCTTATTTACCTCGTAGCTAAATAATATCAGCCGCTCGGGTCGATCTTTAGGATAAGCCATGCTTGCCTAGGTTGGTCTGTTAATGGGTGACCACCCTTACATACCGTGTTTCCTCCGTGCCTCGGAAAGCACGTTAAGCCGTTGGTCCCGGCTGTTATTTGTCCATCTTTGACAGTCGTTACAGGTAGTCATGCAGTGGCCCCAAAAGTCTGACACCAGTCTTACCAAGTGGTATCGTATTTCCCAGTATTAACTGGGTTGTGGAGGTCAGATAGCCAGTCGCTCCATGTAAAATACTGATATTCACCTGCATCTGGTTAGACTGAAAGCCGACCCCAATATAGTTGGGAAAAAGGCTAGTCAGATAATGACTTACTAACCTCCTGCCTCTATTAAAATACTTCTAAGACCTTGAGGCCTCCATGATTAACAACAGCCCAAAGTCTGAAGCATCCAAAAATAAGCAAGAGGTCATTGAGGTTGAACTGCTTTATGACAACCTACTTACTTCTTCTAAAACACAGCAATCATTAAATATAAAAAAATATAATTAGTCCGTAATTAGATTTTTTTGTCGTTTACCCTATTAAACCTTACGTTCAGCTATAAATAGATTCTGTGGCTTTCCATGTAAACTACGCGCTGAAATCGTCGCAAAATATATGTACACAGGGTGCAAGTTAGGTTAGAATATTTTCCACGTTATTGCATCTGTGGATCGTATATTCAAACACGTTAGGCTCTGAATTGTACTCCCTGCATCGCCAATACACGAACACTCCAAGATTTAGCCTTTGACGTGGTCCTGATTTCGGTATGCCGTCACAAGAACTAACAGCAATACAATTTATCAACGTTCACATTTGGGCGAAGCCAGCTGCAGCTTTGGACTTTGGGCTGAGTTTTGGCAACTATGAACTCGTCTGTTAGTATTAGAACTAATATTATATTATGAGACCGACTGCTGCAAACGATTTCAGGCATCATTTCGATTGGAAACTGGAGGCAAATATTTAGTTGAGCAATACTCGATACGAACCTACTACTTGAAATAATTTCAACAAAGAAAAAAATGCCAGAGCAAAATGCTAAAAACGAACTCTTAATTTTCCACCGTTTTGCAATTTGCGGAACGTTCAGCTTTAGGCTGTATACGTTTATCAAAATAAAATTTGCGACAGTCACAAATATGTCTTTAGTTAGAACTATAGCTTCTGCCTGTGGCTTCACCCGCGTGTAGTTTGATATTGTCCCATGGGATCTTACTACCGGGATAAAAAGTATCCTGTGTTTTAATCTAGGTTATTAACTATCTGTGAGCAAAATTTAATGGAATTCCGTTCAGTAGCTTTTACGTCAGAGTAACAAACATTAATCAATATAAACAAACATTTGCATTTATAATATTAAGTAGTAGGATAATTTATAAAACAATGTGACTCCTGAATGTGTATTTTTTAACAATACGTCAAACGTATCTACTAGTTATAACAATACTTTACTATAAAAGGTAATATCGTTTTCTTTGCAGCTGCGTGGACTCACAATTTCAAGGGAAATGATTACAGCAAATTAATCCTAATCACCGCACTATAAGAACTAATTAGGTAATTATAATCTATTAGGACAGAAGATAACTTTTACGAATGTACAGTATTTCATTGAACAACTAATCTGTAGAATTAATAAAAAATGTTCTAGTTTCTAGAAGTTCATTACAAAGTGTGTTTGTAATGAACTTCTAGAAAAAACTAAATGACTCTCAGTTTATAACTTGAGAAAAAGTTAAGCGACGGTGTTATTCGCAAAGCCTAGTTTCTTTGAACTTCGTAACCTTACAAAGGAAGTCTTCAGTAAACGTCGGAAAAGCGTTTAAAGAGGGTTCTAATTGACGTTTCTTTCAGTCACTAAGGTCTATCTATTCCTAAGTATAATATTCTATTACAAAAGCTTTGATTATTTCTAAAATAGATCTAATTCATTATCATCATCAGCCTATAAATGTTCCCACTGCTGGGACACAGGCTTCCTCTCTTTGAGAGGGGATAAAATAGACCATAAAAAATTGATAGCAACGCAAAATTAAATTATTGTTCCAAAAACGAGTAATAAAACCCATGCAAATAAGTTAATTTGCGTCCGACACTAAAATTAGGCAAAAATCCGAGCATACAGCCATGTTACGAGAATTTATTTTTAGTCTCCAAAAAGGCGTACTCAAGGGGATATGCTAATATTGTTAATTAGTAGCGTCTGCTGTCTTCCGGACGACTGCGAGAGAAAAATACGAGCACTGCTACTGACTTATGGAACACATTAATATTGTCCGCACTTGCCGGCTAACCGCCTATTCTCCTTTAAAGTTGCTCATACCAAATCACTGTGAAACCCACGATCCTTTTTGAATGTTTCAATTATAAAAGCATACTTTAAAAAAAGATTTATTCTTGAATACCTATCTACTTTTATTCTTTACGAATTAACATGAAATATTGCGCGAATTGTGAACGATATTCAATAAAGTGAGGTCCTGTCTGAGTTATATTTCATTCAATACGAAAAACGATTATTTAAACTGAGCTGGCGATATTAGTGCAGATTTAAAATAATGTTTATTTAAATTCCGTTGTAGTCCCTCTAATGTCTAAAACAACACTGACATTAAAACTAGTGTTTTTTAATCGGATATAGAGTAATAAATTAAAGTTGTATAAACCGAAATTGTGTGAGTATATCGCCGCAAAGCCTCGCAAACAGTGAGGTGAGCAAGCACAAAGAGCAGTCCTGTAAATCAGATGTACCGCGCGGGAGATTTATGAGCAAATAAAACGACCGCAGCGACGCCCGGCCATCGCTGGGAATAATTTCAATTTAACGCCAACTACGTACGATAAATTAATGTTAAGTGTACACAGTACAAACTATTGGTACTCTCGTTAGTGTCCACTAATTAACTCGTAATAATCGAAAATTACGTAATGCGCCCAATAGTACATTCTGCGTCGTGATCGAATTACTGGTTATTAGGTGACGGCCCTGTAATTGGCAAACTTTCAGTGAATACATTAAAAATTGAGGTGATCCGTAAGAGAATTAAAGTTCGACATATATCACAGGATAAACGAGCTAAAATGGCAATGGGCCAGCCATACTGTAACTGTAGAATCGATGACCGTGAATTGCTAACCGTAAGGGGATGACCTCAAGTTGGGTGGAGCGACGATCTCTGCAGGGTGGCTGTAGCAACTGAATGAGAGTAACCATGAATAAAGTTGCATAGCTTACGATTGGAGAGGCCTCTGTCCAGCAGTGAATTGCTGTAGGTTGATGATGACTAAAAATGACCTCAAGATTTTTTATTTCATTTTAATTTGTTCGTTTATTTTACCCATACACTTATAGCTCACCCACTTTGTCTGTTCCCAACGGACTACAGGAGCTAAATTAGCAACTCTATTTGTGGTGGTTCAAACTTCGTCTGAAATACTGTTAAAATAAAGTTCTAATCAGCTTGCACTACAAAGTGGTTGTTACGTAAGTCACTGTGGGCCGAATAGTGCGAAATGAGTGGTTTTGATGAATTTACAAAAAATCTGTTGATTGGACTAAAAAATAAAACACTGATGCTAATATGTTGCTTTAGAATAATTTGCCAAAAATCAGCATGATCGCATGTATTTTTAGTATGGTTTTTATTCGTTAAAAGATTTTTTTAGAGATAAGTTCGTGTTTTTTTTATCTAGTAAATTCATTGTATTATGTTTTCAAAACACTATCATACCAGCATTTATTCTGAAGAATATCATATGAAGGGTACAGGGGAAAAGTGATGGGTGTCAATTACACTTTGATTTGAGAAAATCAGATAATTAAGTTCATAGACTTAGACCTAGTTTTTTAATTAAAAAAAACAAAGTTACATAATATTCCCGGGGAACAATGATGAATGTCAGTTAAAAATTGATGAATGCCATCATGGAAACACTAGATATGCTTAGTTAATTAATCATACCTATTATATTACTCATCATTTTCAATTATATTACTAGCATAGGGTAGTGCAAGAAAAAAATTTTTGCTCTCTGCGAGCAGAATTTTGCCAAATCCAAGCAATCTTTGTATTTGGCTGCGGATATTGGAAGTAATGAATCATACAATTGTTGAGGATGTGTGGATTCATTTGCTTGTAGTATTGGAGCTTTGTATTGATTATTTGTGATAACATTGGATACCCATGCACCATTGTATGAGTCTCTGTGGAAAAACAACTTTGGTTTTTCTAAGCTCTATGTGCTCTTATCTATTTGATAGAACGTATTGGGATTGGGCATTTTTGTTTAAACATGGGTTTGAAATAAAACTCGTAAAAGCGTGAATAAAACAATGAGCACGAATCAAGCAAACGTACCGAAGCTTAGTGTCTATAGCTGCCATAGACACCTTCATCATATTTTTACTGACATCCATCATTTTTTGCCGGTATCAGAAAACCTTCATCGTTTTTTGCCTGTGCCTCAATTTTTAAGTTTATTTTTTGGTGACAAGAAGCGCTTTTTGCCTGTATTCTGAAGAAAACATATACTATTTTTAATGGACTTTTGAATGTTACCAATAACAAAAAATATGACGTCCATCACTTTTCTCCTGTACCCTTCATATATTTTTCTAGTTTTGTTTATTGCAGTGAATCATATACTCTCATGCATTGTAAAACTCGCGTTTAGCTCCTATAGTCGCCTTAAAGTCTAATCGGATGTAGCTGGTGATCTGTATTTACGTAGACTGAAACCCTTACATAACAATTCATAATTCACGACGTAATTTATTTGAAATATTTTTATATTGTTGCCTTATTGATTGACATCTTACTCAAGACTACTTATGTCGAGAATAACTTATAATAATAGTGCTAACTACATACTAACAAAACATCAGCAACGGTGCTAAGCATGGCTTGAATAATCGTTGTACCATAACTACTACTATATCATAATTACCTATATCCGTCACTCGGAGGATATATGCAGGTAAGCACTAGGTATACTCAAGTTACCTACATACGTCTAGTGGGTGCGCAAAGTATTTTTGGGTTATTTGATCAAGATTATCTTAGTAGCAGCCACGGAATCTGTATTTAGTACTGTCGATGGCGTTTGCCTGGCCCTCTGTTACATGGAACTAAAACATGACTGGCAAATCAATACTTAATACTCAATACTCAAACTTTATTTGCATTCCACAATGTGTACTAAGGTGGTAAATTAAAAAATGAGATCATTATGGACCCTGTCGGGCACAGCAAAAGACAAAGACATAGTAGGAGAGAGGAAGCTTTAAAAATACAAAAAATATATCTAAAATAAATCCAATAATACCATATTATATACATCATAACAATAGGAATTCTTTATAATCATAGAATTTTTTATACATGATTAAATGATATTTTATCGTTTAAATGTTCACTTATACTATAATAGCATTTTTCTGTTAAAAATTGTTTTAGTTTTCTCATAAATTTTTCTTCTTTTTTGTTATTTCAGGTAGTTTGTTATACATTTTTATTGACATTAAATAGGGGCTTGTTGAGTGTATTTTCAGTCTAGAATGCGAAATGTTTAATCTTGATTTGTGTCGGAGTGTGAAACGTGATTGTATATCTTCGCGCTTTGTGTAAAACTCTTGATATTTGCGAACAAATTTGTAGGTTTCTAATATGTATATACCTATATTGGGGAGTGTTAAGATCATCATCATCGCCTTTTCCCAACTATGTTGGGGTTGGCTTCCGTCTAACCGAATGCAGCTGAATACCATTTTTAGGGTTCCGTAGCCAAATGGCAAAAAACGGAACCCTTATAGTTTCGCCATGTCTGTCTGTCTGTCTGTCCGCGGATAATCTCAGTGACCGTTAGCACCAGAAAGCTGAAATTTGGTACCAATATGTATATCAATCATGCCGACAAAGTGCAAAAATAAAAATTTAAAAAAACATTTTTATTAGGGTACCTCCCCCAGACGTAAAGTGGGGAGCGATTTTTTTTTTAATTTTGACCCTGACGTGTGATATATTGTTGGATAGGTATTTAAAAATGAATAGGGGTTTTCTATAATCATTTTTTGATAATATTAATATTTTAGGAAATAATCGCTCCGAAAGTCAAAAACAATGTGTCCCCCCCCCCTCTAACTTTTGAACCATAAGTTTAAAAAATATGAAAAAAATCACAGAAGTAGACCTTTATATGAACTTTCTAGGAAAATTATTTTCAACTTGATGAGTTGAATAGTTTTTGAGTTATATAGCACTTTTTCAAAAAAACGCAAATGATAACTTTGTTTTTCATACAAATACTATGAAAAACAAAGTTATTTTTGCTGACGAAAAATGTTGGTATTTTTAATGGTCTGGGAAGCTACGGAACCCTACAGTGAGCGTGGCCCGACACGCTCTTGGCCGGTTTTTTTTACATAGAGCGACTGCTTATCTAACCTCCACAACCCAGGTAATACAGGGAAATGCGCGTTGTTAGACTTTTTAGGCCACTGACTACCTGTAATGACTGTGAAAGATAGACAAATGCTAGCCGGGACCTACAGCTTAACTATATAACTGGCGAAATGCGGATAAAATATTAGGTACATCTCCGACCAACCCTTTGGGGCTACTGGCGTGATATAATGTTTATGCTTTACATAATACATAGTCTAGTTTACCACTTGCCTTCATATTCATATGTGCGTGATCTGTGAACGTGCATCAACTGCCGTAAACTATGCAATAGTAGGTACAATTTGTCCTGATATGGAAGGCGTAGCATTATGTACCGTCAGGTTGAATATAATGGGCTAGATAGAACCACAGAACATAAAACCATCATATTTATGTATTGTAGATTCAGTGGTCAATAGTAGTTTATCGATGCAAGCATAAATATGTAATAAAAGTATGATTGCCTGCTTTACTAACAATAAAACGTAAAAAACAATGTAAAATACAAAACAACGGGACTACAATCTCTGAGTAACATATTGTAACGTAAATTTTATTATGATGCACCATTTACATAAAATTGTTTTTTTTTTATTTCCATGAGGAACATAAAATGCATTTCAGCAAACAAATTGCGTACATAACAACTTTGTTATACATGTGCTATGCTTGTCTTCTTGTCAGCGAAAGAAAAATCTGAGTTTCCATAGTAAAGAAATTTATATTTTTCGTACAATTAGTATGAGACTGCCTCGTCAGTTGTTGGTACCGCTGAGCATAAGCTTCCTGGTTACGATTCCCAGGTAGGGCCGAATTGTTATTTTGTTTCCATTAGGAATTTCTCAAGGTGTATTTACGCTGACCCCACTGCAGTTGCAGCCACGGAGTCTGGATTTGTGCTCGTTTGATGGCAATAGAATCGCCCCTTATTACATGAGACTTAAACATAACTGGTTATAGGCGTATGTTATATTAGTATGGAAACTAGGCGACCCCATAAATCTTCATAGTCTATACTAATGACCTTCAAAATAGTCACTTCAATGGTAATCTTCAAACCTTCAAAATGTAGTAGAAGGTTCTTTAAATTGCCATTTATGCTGATCAGATACAATATTTATGTAGATACTAGCAATCAAATCTTTTCCTTGTAGATTCGTTTGATATGTTCATGGATAACACCTTGATACTGATAACATATTTTTGCGATGAATTATATATTGAGCAGGTAGGTTATCATTACCTTAATACTTATATCTTTTGATGTTCTACACTTGATCTTTAGTGGAAAACAACTTTCATCAACAAAACAACAACAGCTCATTTGCAACCTCGTTGAAGAGCTATTTGTCAGTTTCAATAGTTGCTACGAAATATTGACAGTTTTTAAACGCCGTTTAGATTGCTGATTGAGTTCTATTTCATCAGTGAAATTTATTTATTAAACTTACACACACTATCTTAACAGGATGACCCCAATACAATTGTGGTTTGCAAACACACGCCCGATTAAAAGAAAATCAATACACGTACGGCTAATAATAATCATCATCATCATCATCATCATCGGCCTATTAATGTTCCCACTGCTGGGACAGGCCTCCTCTCTATGAGAGGGAATGGGCTATATAATCCACCACGTGGGCCCAGTGCGGATTGGTAGATGTCACATGTCTTCGAATTCATGGTTCTAGGACATGCCGGTTTCCTCACGATGTTTTCCTTCACCGTTTTGAGAGCAGCGGTGATGTAATAAATTACACAAAGTAATGCGCCTGCCTGGGTTCGAACCCACGACTTACTGAACGTAAGTCGGGGCCGCCACCACTGGGCCACCGCTGTTCTCAAATAATAATCTCGGCTCATAATATTAAAAAACTAAATTTAAAAAATATGTAGAAAGTAAAAAAAAAAACAAAATGTACTCTATTACTGTGAAAATATCGTTCTTTGACGGACACTATTTTTTTTTGTCACTTATAACGACCACAACAAAACATCATGCCTTTAATCCTCAAAGGGCGAAGCAGAGGTGTACACCACTCACAACTTGCCCGTAATCGAACCTAGGACCTCACTCTCATCAGCTTGCGACCACTCGACCAAAGAGGCATTCTCACTCATAACAACACCCTGATATCCGTCTTACTCTAGCTACACATACCTAGTTTTAAATAAGTTTTAGTAATAACCTACAAAAAAGAGCCAAAGTTTTAACATAACACACTTTCTGATCCCGTCTTGCAAATTCTTCAACTTTTTGTAGCTATAGAAATTATCTTGCGTTGGATTAATAATGGCGGTTACTATGACGATATTCCAGGATCACTGCAAAATGGTCGTAATTAGTAGCACTTGCCGCAACGATGTGTCTAGACTAATATACATCTAGTTGTCGACGAACGAGATGATGATCTCTATTTCCAGAACGGAAAACCTGTATTGTGTGATCCTTTAAGATAATTGCCTGTACTACCTTGAAGACATCGGTGAAATGATGAAATTCATCAGTTCTGGTCTACCTTTTTTTTCGGATGGGAAATCATCAAATGACTTCTCCCACTCTGGGCGGAGCGGGAGGGAGTGTCAGACTTTTACTGACTAAAACCCATCCATGTTCCTTCCTCGCCCTTTACGTTCCGGGGCCGCGGTATCTCTTTCGAACAGTCCCGCAGCCCCGGCAGGCTACTGAATGGATTTAGATTATTTGGGACTAGACACCACGAAATGAGTTAGGACAAAATAAGTTTTTATTCAGTTTGCAAGTAGATGATTGTGAACCACGTGGGCAAAGCTAGTGAGGATTACAGGGTGTAAACAGACTTTTTCTCGAAGCCGCCAACCAAGATTTCTGTACATGAAAGTAAGTACTTGTAACTCTACGCAAGTTTTTTGCTGGGTAATTGTTTTTTTTTTTGGTAAAAAAACACGTTTTTCTGTAGGACTCAATGTAACGCTCTTAAAACATTGTACTGATGGACGGATTGAATAGTACGGGGGTCGTGAAGATGTTTAAAGTAAACATCTTACACTTCGATCAATAATAGATCTTACATTCAAAAATGTATTTAAAAAAAATACTACCGCAATAACGGGGAGAACAAGTCCCTTTGGACTGCGTTAAGAGTCTTTTTACACCCTTTTTATAGTCTTGATATAAATATGTATTTACAAACAAAAAATTATATATGTAGTATATCAACTATCTAGTGTCCACGACACAAGCTTTGCTTAGTGTGGCACTAGGTGGCGCTGTGTGTTAATGTCCAGCGATATTTATTTTATTTTATTTATTTAAATATATCATCATCATCATCCACAGCCTGGATAGGCTTGTGTCCTGAAAAAAATCTAAGTCCGTCAGTTAAATTATCAAAACATATTTGGCCCGTATTTTTTCTTTTGTTACGTAAACCAAAATTGACGAAGATACGACGCTTTTAAAATTCTCAATACGTCACGCTGTGGTATAATTTTGAGTGAGTTGTGACGTCACAAGCCCCCACTCCCGAGTTTTGATAAGTTTTATCTTTGTCAGTATTCATTGATTTACAAAAACAAAAAATACGTGTCCATTATTTTCCAATACTCTAACTGACGGACTAATTAGATTTGCAATTTATTGATGGTGGAAATTACCCTATTACCCACTGCTGGTTATAGACCTCCCTCTACTCTATACATACGAATGTAGTTACTTCAAATCTGGTAATTCTTATGCAAGGAAACAAAGTATATTTGAATGTAGCCCATAACACTACTACTAAATTCAATGTTGCAATCAGTAAGTAACGTAATTCTTGCACGAACCATCAGACAAATTGAACCGTGACCACTACACAATGATTTCTTTGGAATAGTGAACCTTAGCTTACTTACATTACATGCAAGACGTGATGTTTTAGTAAATACTCAAATATAGCTGACCGCAATATTCATAGTTTATGTTACTGAATTAAAGTTACTACAGATAATTTCAATCAAGCCAATAGCCCTTTGCCGATGTTATCGGGCCCTTGACTATTGGAGGAAATTATTTAATAAATAAAAATACAATTGATTTTATAAATAATATTTATGTAAATAAATTCTTTTAAATACATGACTTTCTATATTAAGCTATAATAGAACTATCTATTAAGTACTAATTGTCTGGTAAACTAAACTTCACTAGTTTCTCCGATTCTAACCACAGCCTTTTGGCTAGTTCAGCGTCCTGTGAACACTTCGAAGGTTGCTTCTGACGGCAGTCACAGAAGTATTTACCAGTCACACTCTCCACCTCTGGAGACGCTGCCAAGTATATTGAAGTTTGTGCAGCCTCCCAAGGAGTTTGGAACAAAAATCCTATACATTTCTCTACTATATTTCTAATAATATCGCTAGGAATGTTCCTAAATATGTTCGTTGCAGCCACTCCTGGATGCAGAGAATTTACTGTAAGACCCGTACCTTTCAGTCTTGAACTTAATTCTAATGTCATCAAATTCAGGAAAAGCTTACTATTAGCGTATACTAAATAATCGCTCCAGTATTTCTCCATGTTCAAATTGTCAAAGTCTAACTCTCCATATTTGTGTATCAGGGACGACACATTTATAATACGGCTCGGAGCAGAGGATTTCATTAAAGGCACTAACAGGCAAGTCAAAAGGAACGGAGCAAAATAATTAACTTGCATTCCAAAGTGAAGTCCATCAGCTGTTTTACCGTTACCGAGCCCGCCTGCGCCAGCATTGTTGATGAGGACATCGACACGCTTCTCGGTTTTATATATTTGAGCGCAGAAGTCCCTGACTGACCGAAGTGAAGATAAATCTAGTTGCCGGAAGTGGATATCGGTATTTCCACTGAATTTTATGATTTCTTCCTTAGCCTCGTTTGCTCGCCGAACGCTTCTGCAGGCCAGTATCACCTTTGCACCGCGGCTTGCCAGGTCCTTACACGTCTCCAGCCCCAGTCCACAGTTTCCACCAGTCACTATCACCACTTTACCGACCATATGAGCACTGGTCCGACATATTCCCACTGTCAGTTTCTGATACACCTTCACTATGAATACTATCAATATTGCGCTCCCGAATAGAGCCCACAAAATCATTTCTACTGATTAAATTATTAATATACTTTATGGATAGGAACGCTCGTCCAACTAAGTTGTGGCGATAAGTAGGTAATCAGTGAAGGAGGTCATGTAAAGTAACCTCAACCATCAGACGCGACGGCAGTATCAACGCGTTTATCGGTGATAAAGCGATCGTATATATGACTACATTTTTAGACGTCTTGACTAGCTACACTCCACTCATGGCCGTATTCCTAACTACACTAGTTGCCAAACGTGCGTACGCGCCGGTGCGTCGCGGGCCGGCGACGACGTTACATAACTATGTCATTGAGTGCTATTCGTTCTAAACCGACATCACCTTGGATTTATAAAAACATCAACTAATTTAAACTACAGAGTTACAGACATTGGTTAAAAAAAATGTGTCTAAGTTTCATAAATCTCGCATTAATTGGGTGTCTTTGTCATGTCCCAAATTGTACTTCATTGTTGGTGATTGTTTCGACCTAAATATGATGGAAGTTGCTGACACTTGAAGAGATCAAGCCTTACACTACTTCCACCCTAATCGAATCAGCTCTTCAACAAATGCTCGGATCTTATCTCACGTGGAAAAGTCTTACCAGACTTTGCAGCACACAGCAATTTCAACATACACCCCCTTCATGAAGAAATTCAAACATTGCATTGGCTTAAATATAACAATATATAATTATTATAACGACACAATATGATGGCTCTCTTCATATTATTTTAATCATGGAAATGTAGTAGCAAAACTCAATTCGTTACTTTATTGCAATCATAATGTGTTCAGTAATATCCTTTATATGGAGCACATTATGTCTCAAAGAAAATTGTTTACGAGTGGGCAATTAATGTTTTATTGTCATAAAAGCAGCTTTTGGGGAGAACATTTTGCTCTGGTTCCGTAATATATAAAAGATATGAACGGAATATAAGCATAACTTGCAGAAATAACTGCACTAAGTAAATTATATCAAGTAATTCGATGTTTCTAAGCAAACAGACGGTAAGCTTATCATAAAGTTAACATAAGAGGCTCTCCCATAGGGCCACATTCAGTTTTGTTGTCGCCATTACGCTACATCATAACAACTTGGATCACTAAACATAATTGGGATCCGTTCCATTAGACAAAATGCCTGTCGGCGCTAATCTGACATTGGATATGTTCACTGAAATTCAACTTGGATGTAAAGCTGTACACAGTTTATAGAGGGTTCCCTACTTGAAATCGTATTTCTTGTACCAATAAATAGTTTTAATGATTGCATAAAAAAACTAAACAATGTTTTAGGTTTGCAGTTATTTTACCCACGTACCCAAGATTCTTAGAATAAATGATATCTTACCAATAAATACGTAACAGTGGTTTCAAAGAAATTGTTGATAGGTAGTTACTATAAATAGAGCATTAACTTTTGGCGAAGCCCTACCAAGTTTTCCTCAGAACATTAATTAGAATGTCTGAGAGGACTTAGTTCACAAGTATTTCTAATTTAATCTAAGTTTATAGTATTCTACTTAGGTACCTATCTATTTATATAATTATAAACAAGGGAAATAACTGAAAATATGAAACTGGTAATTGGGCAATTAATGTATGACTCAATGTGGTATACATTGAGTATACCACATTGAGGGCTTCTACTAATGACATGGTAGGCAGAGCTTGAAAGGGAAATAACATTGTAGGTGCATGTTATTTTCACATGTCATAAGTCATTGTTCTTCTGAATCCTTTCAAGTTTTCAGTTAGATTCATTACACCTCCTAACTATAAGTATCATTGGAAGAAAATATGTATGTAAAAAATAATAATAATATGCCTGTAGTAAAGGACCGAAGAACACAAGTAGTATTAATGCAGAACAACATTACGATATTTTTCGCATGACTGGCATAGCAATTAAAATGTTGCCAACTTTTAATGAGATTTATAGGTAAACTATATACTTATAACATTTTATATTAGTTTTGATAGCTTCCTTATTTCGGTAGCTAAGCAATGTCGTGAAAGCTTCTGTAAGTAATAACGGGGAGTATCTTTGAAACTCCTATTGAAACAGTCAAATATCATTAGTCTAAGCATCGTTTCTAAGTTCCGGGTTGGTTTCAACCCGGAATGCATAACCCGGAATGCATTTTTTAATCATTATTCGTCATGGTCGTCATTCTCATGATCTTGGGTGTAACTGTTAACGAAAATGGGATCAGAATCGAAAACAAAGATGGTGCCTTAAATAAATCCAGATTTGCTGTCGTAGCTGCCTGTTATATGTATATTACGTATCATCTATTGTCTCAAGCGAGAAACCATAAACACCTCTCTTTTTTTAAATGCACTTTTTTATCTGAAACCTACCATACTTACATACATTTATTAAAATTTAAAAAGCACTTTGTCAGCAGGACTAAAACTCGATATTTTACGCTTCGTTTAAATTCAAAACAAAACGCTAAATTGCGTTTAAATGCCACTCAATGTAACTCTTGATGTTAACGTAACGTTAACATAACATGTAAATTAAAGGAGCTATCCGGGTTTATAATGAGACGTACGTCGCTTAACCCAAGTGTCGAAGGCGTTCTCACCTGCAATAGCTGAGCAATTTGTCGCGTCAAATCACGTCAAACGCCCTCATTACCAGGGTTTCCTGTGAAAACGTCGAGGTATCGGCACACGCGTTTTAACCGGGCCCTTAGTTTGTTCGACTTGTATAGTTTGCCTGTTTTCATTCAGAATCACAATGTTGCTTCTATTTAGAACGTATTTCCGAGGAAAGGGGTTCTCAATTAAAGAACTGGTCATGTTTATTCTTTGTGTTTGTTTTCAGATTAAGTAAGTATGGGCGGTATCATGAGGACCTTTTATAACTAAGCAAAGACTCCAAAAAAATACATTTTTTAATATAAAGCTACATCGTATCACCCTGCATATGCCTACGAGATGTCAGAGATCTAGAAGTATTTCGTGAGTTGAGGAACAGACCTACTTAATTTATATGAATAACTATCTTTTTTTAATCTCCAGAATGGCGTTGATATCATGTTTAATCTACTGGATATTATTACGAAATCGTGAGAGCTTTATCAGGGCAGCAGGTGTTTTGATAACATATGTATAAGATTCAATGATAACATGTCTTATCCAAGTACTAGGCAACGAATAGATCGATAGAGGCAATGATTGAGCCTAAAATAGAAAAGGATCTAGTACATCACGCTCTCGACTGGGCAAAAGTTTACGTATAATAATAAACCCACACTTCTTCAATTATGTTGAAGTAGGTAAGAAGCAGATATAAGCCATCAAAGTTACAATCTTCGCCCCCAGCACAAGTTTGATAGCTTATGTTTCGGAAATGTTACAATTCGATCTTCCAACGAGAAGGTTCGGGACCGCTAGCCTGGAACTTGTTTTTGATGCCGATGGATCAATTATTTCTCGGTTTGTTTATCACATTTTCATATTTTGATACAAAATATTAAAGCAGAAGTAGAGAGGCCTAAGTAAGCATACCTCTTTTATCTCAGATCGTACAACATACACGCTACGATTTCGATAGATTCAAATCTTGTCATACCTATTCAGATATACCTAACCTAAGAGAAGATACCTAATTTCAGAAAATGTTTAAAGCAAACTGCTGACTCCTGTACTGTATGGTGTCGTACGGAAACAATAGCACCATCCCATATCTTTCCGTAGATGTCGTAAGAGGCGACTAGGGGTCTTACCAGAGAGTAGGCAGTAGCGTTCTCTGTGCTTTGTAACAATCGTACTACGATCGCCAACCCGCCTGCCAAGCGTGGCGATTATGGCAGTACCCCCCTTTTGGGGGAAGCCTATGTCTAGCAGTGGACGTCTTACGGTTCAAATGAACTTGGTAATGATGATGCTGACTCCTGGTAAGAGTTCAACAGCAATGTGCAACAATATTGCATGCTATTTTAACAACGAAGGCGCTTTAAAATCGAATGTTAATGTTTTTTTTTAATTACAGCTCAAATCCTTGATCCTTAATATAAAGGTAGAAAAAAAAAATATTTAAACTCGGTCTTAAGTTTTTAAGCTTAAGTAAATAATTCATATAGAAATGTCAATGTTTTGTCAAGTTATAAAACCTGTGTGAAGTAGGGCCGGTCGCTATTATACATAGTAAGTAGGTACGGTTTAAAACCACATTATGACTGTGGTGTAGTGTGCAGATACGTGGTTTTATCTAATCTATATACATTAAAAATTCATAATCTAAGTACAAAGTATTAGTGTAGCTAATGTTATTGTTTCAACAACATGATACAGTTTTTTTTTTCACTACTTCTAACAAATTTTGTCATACTTTTTATCATAAAAGTTTACTTGAAACTAACAACCGGAATATGTAAGAGCAATAAACATTTAGTGGGTAAAGTGGTCATAGTTACAGGTGCAAACAAAGGAATTGGTTACGAAACTTCAAAAGACTTTGCTGAAAGAGGAGCTCGTGTTATACTAGCATGCAGAAACGAGGGACTTGGCACAGCCGCGAGGGACCAGATCATCAAAGCCACTGGTAATGCCGACGTTCACTACCGACACCTTGATCTCTCCTCTCTGTCTTCCGTGAGAGCGTTCGCTGATGGTATTCTCAAGACTGAGAAGCGCCTCGACATACTTGTCAATAACGCCGCAGTTTTCGAAGTTGATAACGTGAAAACAGAAGATGGGCTATCACTTATTGTGCAGACTAATCATTTTGGGCCTTTCCTTTTAACAAACTTGCTGTTACCGTTATTGAAAACATCTGCACCGAGTCGGATTGTCAACGTATCATCTGGAGCTTACCGAAATGGTACACTTGACTTCGATAATTTGAACTTGGAAAAGGAAACTGAAGAGACGTACGGTATTTTGAAATCTTATTCGACTACTAAGTTGTATAATGTTTTAATGACAATTGAATTAGCTAGAAGACTGGAAGGAACAGGAGTGACAGCCAATAGTTTACATCCAGGAGCTGTCGAGACTGAAATCCTGCAATTGAAAAAAGGCTGGATAACTTTGTTGCTACCAATAATTAGGTATTTTTTGAAAGATTCTTGGGAAGGAGCACAAACTTCTATATATTGTGCTGTTTCTCCTGAACTAGACGGCGTGAGTGGAAAATATTTTGCCGATTGCCGAGAAAACAGATTGACAAGCCTTGCTCAGGATGAAGATGCAGCTCGTAAACTGTGGGAGGTTTCAGAATCGTTGGTTGGTCTGAAATAGAGGCACGCAATTATCAAAGAACAATAAAGTGCAGGTTTTACCAGTTGAGAAAGTGGGTAGTTTATGTGCAATTAATATTTTGCTTGTTCATTCCTCAATATTAAAAAGAATGTATTTAAAAAAGGGTATTCGTTTATTTTTAATTAGTCCCACATCTGTTGATTAAAAGTATCTTCGACATTCCTTCTGTCCTTTCAATGTTTCGTCTCCTCCGACAAATTCAACACTTGCTACCAAAACAAAACCCTAAAAATGAAACAAATTTTCAGTTAATACTTACGGTTATGGCTTATCGTCATCATTATCTTGCCCGCATCCGAATATACTCGTATTTAGGGTCGGCACAGTATCTCTTCTTCTTCTTTCTATTACTTGTCATTTCAAAAACAATTTATTGCCATATCATTCTTCACACAGTCCATCCATCGTTATCGTCTTTCCTTACTCTGATACCCATACCACAACATTCATACTCGAAACTTTCCTCACGTCATTTTCCTCATTTCAGCAGATCAAACCATTGGTTTTAAATTTTCTGGAAATGTCGGAGTCGCAGATTGTTTCCGTGACTCGCCACCATTTCATCCAAACCAATGTTAATTCTAATACTACGATCTTTTCGTTTTACTTTATGTTTACGACAAAGAAAAAGCTGAATTAGACAATCTCAACGTGGAAAATTAAACAAAAAAACTTACAGTATTTTACAAGTGCATTTACCGACCAAACCCGATTTCAGGACCAACTAGTTTTGCCTACGCTTAACTATACTGACTTGGGGCACCCCGACAAAGATAGATTAGGCTAGAAGGGTATGGCGGAGTCGAATGAGCGAGCGAAGCGAGCGACTAGACGCCACCATACCCTTCGTGGTTATTTTTATAAGCGGTGCTTACTCCATCGTCTCGGATACCGATAAACCAGTTTGGCCCAAACAGGACAAACTACATAGTTTGTCCTTCGAACTATGTAGTTTGTCCTGAAATTGGGTTTGGCCGGAAATATAATTATGCAAATACAAAGTGGTTTAATGTTTTAATGACCGTCGAATTAGCTAGAAGATTGGAGCTATAGATACTGAAATCCTGCATTTGAACAAAGACTGGATTACTGTGGTGCTCCCACTTCATAGGGTTTCTTTGTGAAAAATACTTGGGAAGGCGCGCAGACGTCAATATATTGTGTCGTGTCGCCTGAACTGGACAGAGTGACTAGAAAGTATTATACCGATTACAACTTACAAGGAGACGCAGACGGGGCTCTCGAGCCTTAATCAGGACGAAGGTTCAGCACGCAAATGGGAGGTTTTAGAAACGTTGTTTAGGTTAAAAATCATAGACCGTTTTTTTCTGTGTTACCACTTGCCAATGTTGGTTGTTTATGTAGAATTCAAATTTTGCTAGTGGCTTGCCAATTGACTTTTGTCAATTTTTGTAAAATAAACGTACTTGCAGATAATTAAATTAAAATTTTGATGCCACTTGTATGGTTCTTGATCTAATTTTGTGGCCTCTTTATTGTTACTTTGTTTTCTGCTCTGCTATATAAAGGTGGCGTAACGTAATACAACTTTTACTCCCTTAACCTAGTGCAATTAGACAAAAAATACTCAAAAGGTCCGGATCCGACCACTATAAACTTCATTCCACCTTACTGTCTAAGGTCCATGTTCACCGAAAAGATAACCGTCTGATTATCTAAAAACAGTTGTCACTGTGACATGTACCCATACAAAAATGCGTTTTAAACAGCTGTTTTAGGTAATGAGACTGTCATCTTTTTGGTGAACATGGACCTAATTGCACTCCACTACCTCTTCACGTTTTTAATTTATAATTTTTCGACCTCTAATTTGTTAGTCTTACTTTTTTGTCACTATTCGACTGTTCATGTATTACTTTGTTTGTAATAATGGCTAGAAAATTTCGTTCTTTCTCTTCATTCCCATACAATGTGCCATTTGTATCTTTATTTCCGTTTCAAATTCGTTATTGTATTTTGTTGTGTTTTTTCAGATTGAGGGTGAAATCACACCTGTTAGCATCAATTCGCATTTTATCTACTTATTGACAATGGGATTTTTTGGCCTTTCCACATTAATTCAGCTTTCGCATTTTTGTATCTTGTATTCTATATATTAAAACAATATCGAAATATTGTTTTAATTTTCGTTAGTACCTATGTTTATTGAAATTCGCGGTTACTTATTGTTTCAAACTTTTTAAGTTTTCTTTTTGTTCCGTTAGATAACATAAAATTGTTTCTAATAATGTTTTTATGCATTCCACGATGTGATCAACTCCCTCTTGTGGCAACTAGCGTTATTACTTCGAATAATGTATTTATTGAATTGCTATTTTGCGCTAGATGGCGTTGTATACGCTTTTTACTTACTATGGACTGTTACGGGAGACGGTAATGTCGAATTTATCTTATCTGCTTATTGGATATCTGATTGTATAACTATCATTATAGTGAGTAGTGTATTTAGTGTGTTGTTGTTTCAACAAGGCTTCAATATGATTATAATATTTATTATTTACCTTTCTATAGTTCTATTCATACTTTCTGTCGTAAAAGTTTACAATAAACTAACTGCCGGAATATGTAAGAGCAATAAACATTTAGTGGATAAAGTGGTCATAGTTACAGGTGCAAACAAAGGAATTGGTTACGAAACTTCAAAAAACTTTGCTGAAAGAGGAGCTCGTGTTATACTAGCATGCAGAAACGAGAGACTTGGCACAGCCGCGAGGGACCAGATCATCAAAGCCACTGGTAATGCCGACGTTCACTATCGACACCTTGATCTCGCCTCTCTGGCTTCCGTGAGAGCGTTCACTGATGATATACTCAAGACTGAGAAGCGCCTCGACATACTTGTCAATAACGCCGCAGTTTTCGAAGTTGATAATGTGAAAACAGAAGATGGGCTATCACTTTTAGTGCAGACTAACCATTTTGGGCCTTTCCTTTTAACTAACTTGCTGTTACCGTTGCTAAAAACTTCTGTACCAAGTCGGATTGTCAATGTATCATCAGGAGCTTACTACAATGGAAAAGTTGAATTTGACAATCTCAACGCAGAAAAAGAAACAAAAAAAACGTATAGTATTTTGAAAGTGTATGCTAATACAAAGTTGTTCAATGTTTTGATGACCGTTGAATTGGCAAGAAAACTAGATGGAACGGGAGTTACAACCAATTGTTTACATCCGGGCGTTATAGATACCGAAATCCTGTATTTGAAAAAAGGGTGGATAAATATGGTGTTACCACTACTGAGGTATTTTATGAAGGATGCTTGGGAGGGAGCGCAGACTACAATATATTGTGCCGTATCGCCTGAACTGGACGGAGTGACTGGAAAGTATTATACCGATTGCAAGGAGGCGAGGCTCTCGACCCTTGCTCAGGACGAAGGCTTAGCACGCAAATTTTGGGAGGTTTCAGAGACGTTGGTTGGTCTTAAATAAAAACATGCAAGTGACAAAAATTAAGAGGCTTTTTTTGTTACTTTTAAAATATGTTAATATTAACGTTAAGGGTTTGCCAATTCATTACAAATTTCTAAATCATACTTATTTTTGTAAAATAGCAACCACACGTGTGTATAAATAAAATTGAATTATCTGATTGTGTTATTTCAAAATATAAAGGGTGTCACTTGTCCTCCCCGTCAATACGATCTTTTTTTACACTAGCTAGGTCAAAGTTCCAACTTTTCAAAAGTTTTTTTCCATATTAGTTTTTGAGATCGTAACTTTACATACAATACCTCTACGTATAACCCGTTTACAATTAAATGCGTCCATAACCACAATGTTTTGAGTCCGTTATATTCAGTTTTGCCGTAAAACGTAATTTTTCACCCCAAAAAAAAGTTTCCCAGTAATAAGTTTTGAGTAGAGTTACTTAGTTTGATATACAGAATGCTTGGTTTTTTTTATAATAGTAATAAATTTATTTCATAAAAAGGAGATTGTAGTACATGAGGCATACACAAAGTTATACATAATATGGGTTTGTACAATGTCAATCACAATCTGGTGGGTGAAGTTCTGCTTTCCTAGATAGGTTATAGAATAACCTGTATTAAGGATTAACAGGTCCTATCCCTTACAAGAGTTACAATAAACTACGAGTTGTACAATATTATTTTGTTCTACAATTTTTTTTTTTGTCATTGAATAAGCAAGCATGTGTGTGTGTGCGTGATTGTAAGTGTGCAAGCAAGAATGCTTGGCTGACGGCTCGTGAAGGGTCTGTTTATACCTTGTGTAGTTGTAATATACCTACAATACCTGACACAATACCCATACAACATAGTTTATTTTTTTTTATATCTGTCTATCTAACTCCGAGGTAGGTAATCTTCGGAATGGCTTGACGGTCCTAAAAGTTTCACTAAAAGATGATTCATATAATTATGTACGTAGTAAAATTATTACGAATTGAATGATAACTATCCTAGCCTTGTTTGTTGAGTCCGGCTTCCAACAGCGGTCAGACTCAGATAGTGGCTGCATGTTATAAACTGCTGTTTAGCTGCATCCGGTTAGACTGGAAGCCGCCTCTAATATAGTTGGGAAGAAGCTAGGCATATAAAGATGATGATCCGGCTAACACCTTCACTTGTTAAGGCTGTCTTGTTTTCTACTTGACCATCAGCCGCTAAGCTCCAACTAGGACTACTGTACTTGTAAAGACCAATCCGACGAGCTCAGAAGATGGGAGCTAACTTGTTCAGTTGAGGATTTCTAATGGCCATCTTCCGTCACCAGACCGTGGAATACACCTTTTAACAAGGACCTTTTTTTTCTAATCATCATCATCATCATCATCGGCTTATTAATGTTCCCACTGCTGGGACAGGCCTCCTCTCTATGAGAGGGAATGGGCTATATAATTCACCACGCGGGCCCAGTGCGGATTGGTAGTGGTAATTTATGGTTCTAGGACATGCCGGTTTCCTCATGATGTTTTCCTTCACCGTTTTGAGGCGTTTTTTTCTAATGTATTTTGGTAAATTTCTGAACAGAGAACAGCTATGAAAAAAAAATGCATAACATCATTCCTGTTAGCCCCGAAAGGTCAGGCAGAGGTGTACCTAATTGTACGCTAATAGGGGTGGGTCTGGCGATCGTACTTTACTATCATAAACGCGAAAGTTTGTGAGGGTTTTCTGAAAATTATTTGCCAGATTTTCACTTGCCAACTAACGTTTCGCAGAATTTTATGTCGCTGCTTTTCATAATGACACTTTTTAAAATGCCAGCTTTCAAGTAGCAAAATGTTTTAGTTTGTGTAATATTCATTTAGCATGTAACCGCAAAAAAAATACTTTTGATTGCCAAAATTAGTAAATGATCACCAAAATGAACCACCATTTTATCGTGAAATTAGAAGCAAGAAATATTTTTTTTTAGTTAATGACCACCAGAAATTGAACTGTTATGCTCTTGCATCCGGGCTCCTACTTGTGAATGGTTTATAAAAAAATAACCACGAATGGTATGGCGGGGTCTATTCGCTCGCGCATTCGACCTCGCCATACTCTTCTAACCTAATCCATCCATGTCGGGGTGCCCCAAGTCGGACAAGCAAAACTAGTTTGTCATCAAACACCTCATTAAAATTCGGTGATCAATTGATATTTTAGGTGATAGATGTTAGTGGTCACAAAGTTATTTTTGGTGGTTATTATATTTTCCCCTGTTTATTTTATTTTTCATTATATCAATGTATGAAAAGGTAACTATTACATTGATAAAACGTCATTCGTCTAATAGTCGTGTGGCCTAGTGAAATGTTTGAGAAATGATAAATGTCCCAAACGTTTTGTCTTTATTATAATCAGCTTAATAATAATTCTACCAAATAAAACGTTGCCATACAAAAATTTGCTAATCGTCAAAGTGAAACATCGGCGAAATGTTGGTTGGCAAGTGATAATCTGACAAACAATTTTCGGCGAAAAGGCAGGATACCGTTTGTGAGAAATAGGTTTTTGTTATTCTTTCATGCAAAAACTGCTGAACGAATTCGAATGATATAAGGCATACAGATATCTATCTATATATATAAAATGGTAAACTGACTGACTGTACAGTACTCCTATTGATAAATGAGTAGAAACGGGTTTTCAGGTTTGTCAAAATTCAACCCCTAAGAGGGGTGAAACGGGCCTCCAAAGTTTGTATGGGGAAACAAGATAAGTTAGACTATTTTATTCGAAACTTCACAAGAGTACTCCTATTGATAAATGAGAAGAAACAGGTTTTCAGGTTTTTCAAAATTCAACCCCTAAGAGGGGTAAATGGGGTGACAAAGTCTAAAAATCAACGCACAGCCCAAACCGCTGGGTCTACGGATTCCAAATTTGGCAAGTAGGTTCCTTATGTAGTCTAGGGGTGCACTAAGAAAAAATTTTTCAAAAGTCACCCTCCAAGGGGTGAAACGGGCCTCAAAAGTTTGTAAGGGGAAACAAGATTGGTTAGACTATTTTATTCGAAACCTCACAAGAGTACTCCTATTGATAAATATAAGATAGCGCCGAGGAAAAGTATTTGTTTTTCCATCTCGGGTGTCGTTTACATGGTTGTCGAGGTCGCTGATTACAAAAATGAGATCGAAATGAAAATCGAAATGGCATTAAAGTAAATTTTTCGTCATGTGTGTCGTTTTCATGTTTTTTGGGGTCGCTGATATCGAAAATGAGGTCAAAATGAAAATCCAAGATGCCGTCTAGGGTTTTTTTTTAATATTTCCGTCATGGGTGTCGTTTGCGTGGTTTTCGGAGTCGTTGATAACAAAACTGAGGTCAAAATGAAAATCCAAGAAGACACCTAGGATTTTTTTTCGTTTTTCCTTCATGGGTGTCGTTTTCATGGTTTTCACTGAACACAAATCTAATTTTTCTTTAATTTTTGTTTGTCCTCGTAGCTACGAGGACAAACAAAAATTATGTAATTTACCGGCCATAGTAATTCCATCCTAGACAATAATTTAAGATTTTACACAATACTTCTGCAAAGTTCCTCTGTTCTGCTTTGAAATCAACTAATTTATGAGCAACCCAGATATGTATATCTTTAAAATTCTGCTAGATCTTGAATTTTACTTACTCTTTGTTTTGCGCAATGAAACTCTCATTTTTTAATTAAAATTACCCCGAATTCGACGCGAGCAAAGCCGCAGACAAAGCTATCTAATACATAAAAATCTCGTGTCACATTGTTTGTTATCGAAGTCCTCCGAAACGACTTCACCGATTTAATCTATTTTTTTGTGTATACTTGCTATGTCAGAGAATAAGTCGAAGGCTTCTTTTATACCCCTATGTGACAAGGGTGGTTTACGCGGGCAACAGCTAGTAATTTTATAAACTGGGTTAACACGGAATACCCCGGTAGCATAACCCCGTGAGACAACTTCCATAATCAACACGATCGAGGCGCCTGCATTAGCTAGATCACAGGCTCCCAACCTTTTATGGACGACCGCCCCCATAACAAAAAATAAAAATCCAACCCCCCCCTTTACATAATATGTAGTTAATTATGTATACCAATTTCATATACCTATCTGTCTATTTTCTATAAATAATCACAAATTAAAAAAAAAAATCCTTCTCTCTCCGTATTTGTGCTCCTCGTATTCGTGACTGAGGGTCGTGATTCTTTTTTTTTTATTTAATTCAGACAAAGACTAGACTCTAATGACTTTTTTACTTTATCAGTCACGCGAGAGTCACTGACGAAGCACACAGAAACAATAAGACATTAGACGAGCTACACCAGCCTTTTGCTGGTTTTTGCCGCCCCCATTTGCCTTTGGACCCTCAACCGCCCACTGGAGCTTTTCATAGAGGCCCACGAAAAGTTCCAGCACTCACTAGAGGGCAGTAACGCTCCCGTTTGGAACCTATGAGCTAGATGCTTATAAAATTAACATTAAAACGCAAACAGAAGAATCAGAAAATATATTTATTATAATAATATTATAATTCGTTTCAAAAACTAATAAAACACATTAACAAGGTATAACCGGCAAAGCAGACATACAGTATTTTCATATTAGTAAAATCATTATATTCAGTCATTTTATTTTTGCGATAGGCTGTACCGTTTTTGAGATACGAGTATAAGCAAATTTAGAATTAGAACTTGCTACGACGCCATGACGCGCGCTCGCTACACTCGGACACACCCACACCCACCCACACACCCACAACCACACACCCACACACCCACACACCCACCCACTTTCTGTCACAAATGCCGTCTGTGTACGGAAAACCATGAAATCTTAAGAACAGTTATAAATCCAATGGGATAAATTCAACAAAGCAATTTTATTCTTGGTTTTCCTTTCATTTAATTTTTCATGTTTGTTAGAGAGATTTGATCCGTATGGTTGGCCCTATCGATTGAAGTCGAAAAAGTACAGAATGTTATTTTGTCGAACTTTAGTCGATCCATCCCGGGTTCGATGCCCGAGTGTGGCAAAATAATTTTCGATAAACTGTGAATGCAGATTAATTGTTTCTTTTTAAAAATAAAGTATGTCTCCTTTGAGTAAAATTTTCTATCTCCAGTATTTAGAGTACTTTCCCTCCTGGTGGCATAGTAAAATTCCACCCTGTATACAATATATTTATACTTGACTTTAGGTGAAAGACTTTTACCTAAAACTTATCTTATCTTATCTCGTCTGGGCAATAGGTCAAAAAATTGCGTAAGAAATATTTGCTATGTCGATCCACTTGACCTTGTAGCCCTTTTATTAAAGCACAAGGCCGGTTACCGATTAATTTGAGGAATCAGTCTTTGTAAAGATACATGATAAATTCTTTAGATTTAAAGGTGACATAATAATACTAAATAGAGACCAAACTTCACAACAAAAATATCGATTCATTTGTAACACAACTTTTAGCAGCATAAATAGTTTTATCGTGAAGAAAATAAGGCACAACTAGTTTGCATGGCCAACCAAGGTAAAATATCGATTGTTCAAATTCACCTTTTACAACTGCATTTTCTTGAATGCTTTTACTTAAGACCCACCAACTTCTCTGAAGCCTCCCATAGTTTGCGTGCTAAATTTTTATCCTGAGCGACGCCTGAGAGCTTCTTCTCCTTGCAATCGGAAAAATACTTTCCAGTCACTCCTTCCAGTTCTCGTGACACGGCAACATGTATAGAAGTCTGTGCTCCTTCCCAGCCATTCTTTAAAAGATATTTCAGTAGTGGTACCCCTAATAAAGTTAACCAGCCTTTGTTTATGTTTATAATTTCGGTCTCGACAGCTCCTGGATGTAAACTATTGGTTGTAACTCCTGTTCCTTCCAATCTTTTTGCTAATTCAACAGTCATTAAAATATTATACAACTTTGTATTAGCATACGATCGAAAAACACCGTAAGTTTCTTTTGTTTCCTTTTCTAAGTTCAAATTATCGAAGTCAAGTTTTCCATATCGGTGAGCTCTTGATGATACGTTGACAATGCGACTCGGTGCAGATTTTTTCAGTAACGGCAACAACAAGTTAGTTAATAGGAAAGGTCCAAAATGATTCGTCTGCTGCGAAAGTGATAGCCCATCCTCTGTTTTCACGTTATCAACTTCAAAAACTGCGGCGTTGTTGACAAGTATGTCGAGGCGCTTCTCAGTCTTGAGTATATCATCAGTGAACGCTCTCACGGAAGCCAGAGAGGCGAGATCAAGGTGTCGATAGTGAACGTCGGCATTACCAGTGGCATTGATGATCTGGTCCCTCGCGGCTGTGCCAAGTCCCTCGTTTCTGCATGCTAGTATAACACGAGCTCCTCTTTCAGCAAAGTTTTTTGAAGTTTCGTAACCAATTCCTTTGTTCGCGCCTGTGATTATAACAACTTTACCCACTAAATGAATACTGGTCTTACATATTCCGGTTGTTACTTTATAGAAAATTTTGAAGCTCACATAAAGTATGAATAAAATAAATAGAATTAGAGAAATAATATTGCAAATCATGTTGGAGCCTTGTTTAAACCAATCCAACAGTAAGACTCTGAATGCTCACTAAAAGTAAGTTATTTATTTATACATTTAGATTTAAACAACGTAGGAGATAAGATAAAATGGATATTACTGTGAGTTTTTACCACACTTTGTGGATTATGGCATACTAGCGACTCGCCCCCGATTCACACGTTTTGTCAAAAACCCTATGACAATTCAAAAGTGCCTGTAACTGGCCTACTTGAAATAAATGCTTTGATTTTAATTTTGATTTTGATAATGCGATTTCAGGAATAAATTATCTAGATGTAATTGAAAAAATGACAACAAAATACCTACACAACGTAAGTGAGAAATCCTATAAACGGATACTTACCAGCATTTATAGGATTTTAAGGTCATTTTAGGTAATATGTATTGCTTTTCTAACTTTAAATGTCATCAAAATAATCGTATTATGATGACATTTAAAGTTAGAACAGCAATACATATTCACATATACAGTATATATACAGATGTAATCGTATAACTGTGAGAATGAGAATTACGATTGAATGAAAATTAAGTTGGTACATACACAATGAAACACGTTATTTCAAGGCTTTTTACAATCTTAATTTTTTAGGAATCATGGCTGGCCTTGACGCCTTGTATAGCGCCTCTACCGCTGCAATAAACGTGGCCACCTACTTGGCCTAAACCGTGTATTTGGAAGGAACATCGACACGACTAGAAACTGGCCTTTTAGACCGCACAGAGCGCCTCAGTTGTTAAAATAGAATGCAATACTTTTGCGCATTGCTGTTGAACTTCTGTTAGGAGCAGTTTTGGATAAATTTTTTGATACGATGGAGAATAACTGGCATATCATAACTAAATCATAAGATGTGTTTTGCGATGTGCGTTGCGACGAAGGTTATCTAGGTGCAAACTCAGTTCCAAACCAGGCCAGTAAAGTCTTCTTCTGCTTTAAAATTCTAGATCAAAACGTATTATGCAGATGGATAAATTATGGGAAGAAGCACAAACTTCTTTGCCGTGTCACGAGGACAGGAAGGAGTGACTGAAAAGTATTTTTCCGATTGCAAGGAAGAGAAGTTCTCAGGCGTCGCTCAGGATAAAAATTTAGCACGCAAACTATGGGAGGCTTCAGAGAAGTTGATGGGTCTTAAGGGGCTACCTCATGCCAACGACCTTGAGCGAGTGGGAGAAGTTTAGCAATAGCGGCGTATACCCGTGCATGAGAGTGGTCAGCGATACACTGCCGCCCGTCGCCCCGAGGAGCCCCGCACCAAGATTATTCGAAAAAACAACCCACCTTGATTTATCAAACACAATACGGATAAAAGCCGTATACTAATATAAAGGGCATTAAATTGTCTTTAAGATGATCTAAGTTTCATGCAAATACGCCCGACAGTTTTTGCGTGATGATCGTTTTTTTGCCGCGTTAGACATTACTTCACAAATTAATTACACTAAGTTGTAAAAATATTTCTTCACATTTTCGCATATCAAATTATGAAAAAAATGGTCTAGTATAACATATATTTTTTTCAAAGAAATTAGACTAGAAATTAAGACGTGATGATCAATTTAAAATCACTAAAAGTCATGTGTCTGCGCCTTAAGTAAAAGCACCCAAGAAAATGCAGTTGTAAAAGTAGGTGAATTATGCACAATCCATGTTTTACCTTGGTTGGGGAACTTAGTTGTGCCTTATTTTCTTCGAACATAATAAAACTATTTAAGCTGCTAAAAGTTGTGTTACAAATCGGAATCGACAGTTTTGTTGCAAAGGTTGGTCTCTATTTAGTATTATTTTGTCACCTTTAAATCTAAAGAATTTGCCATGTATCTTTATAAAGACTGAGGCCACTTGTACACACACGGTTTTTCGCCGTGAAAATCTACGGTTAATTCGCCGTGTGTAGGCACGGTCGTCAGTTTTGTTTGGATCAACTATTTTGCCGTGTCATGTACAAGCTCTCACGTTTTTTCAACTGTACGGCTAACACGCCGTACGGTTGAACAACCGTGACGTGGACAAGAGGCCGTATTCTTCAAATAAATCGGTAAGCCTAGGCGAAGGGCAAGGCCTTGTGTCGTACCGGCATCGCAAATATTTCTCACGCAATTATTTTCACCTATTGCCCAGACGAGATGAGTTTTTATTTAAGTCTACTCATCCGAGCTCGGCATTGTATAGGATGAATAATCATTATATAGAAATACTGTACATATTATAGGCTTTACCGGTAATACATTGTTAATGTGTTTAATAGTTCTCGGGAACGAATATATTAATTACTAGCTGACCCGCGCAACTTCGTCTGCGGGTGAGGGTTAGAGAAAGTGTGAGTCAACCTTAAAAAATAGACATATGCTATCGCGGACTCTTTTTTTAAATGCTTAAGAGGAACAATTCCTTCGTACGTGATTGCTGTTTAACTTTATCCGCGTTATGCAGTGCTTGCAACGGAAGCAAAGAAAAAGGAATAAATCTTTGTTTTAGGGAAATTTTTCATTGATGCTCCGCTCCTACTGGTTATGTTAGCCTTCCTTGATGAACGGGCTGTCCAACACTAAAATATGTTTTAATCTCGAACCACCATTTCCTGAAATTAGCGCGTTCAACCAAACAAACAAACTCTTCAGCTTTATAATATTAGTGTAGATTCAAGTAGATTACAATTTAATTTTCATCCCCCCATCTCGGAAAGAGTATTTTTGCTCTTCGATATCTGAGTGCAAAAGCCGTTTTTATCGTCTTGAGGGTAAAGTAAATTTGAATTTAGAACATCGTGTGCACGAAGCATGTGAATTCAAAACATCATTAAACCTATTTACTTCTACCTCTATGGTGCCGAATTTATCATACATTTTTTTTTATTTGTTAAGAACTCAGACTCGGAATCTTCTTGGTGTACTTTTTTTAATATGTTTTGGGCGCGCCATTTTCTACAAACGTCATATTGTTAACACCTTAGGTTAAAAACAAGGAATCCAACTTGAAAACAAGTGAAAAACCTAAAATGACCACTCAATATCTAGCGACGAGGAAGTTTATTTGACGCCAACAGAATTAACTGAATTTGTTAATAATGCGTAATTTTTGTTTGCGTTTATTCATTTCCTCGCTGAGGTGGGATGAAAAGTTACGTGTTGCACTCGAGTGCAAAGATTTTTTACCTCGTGCTCTTTTGATTCCCTCGCTAACGCTCAAGATTCTAAATTTTAGAATATTTCGCTTGGTCGATCATCAAAATTGAGCACGCGGTTAAAAAATAACTTTGCACTCTTGTATAAAAAATAACTATTCTCGATAATCTTTGCATTAATCGCTCATATATTCTACTTATGGTTTTCCAAATAAGGGCTTCCCTCGAAAGCTTGCCTATGCTGGCTCACTGGAGACGGCTGCACACATAGTGTAAGTCGTATCTATTTTGTATATAGTGTGTTTCTTATTTTTACTTTTTTTTTACTAAGATTAGGTTAATACATAAATGGATTGTATTTGATCTGAAATAAAATTTATATTGTTATCATTTACGTTTGCTTCCTTAGACACTTGATGACAGTCATACTCCAGCTAGGTCGAAAGTTCTCACGTTTCGGTTTCGAGTCGTACAACAAACGCACTGGGGCCTAATTCTGCTATTTTAATTTAATAAATTCGTCACTCCAACACGATTCCATTCTCATCCCATTGTCATTTTGCTTAAAGTTCGTAATCTCCTAAATTCACAATAGTCGGTCAATGGTCTCGTAATAAAATTGTGTTTTAATGGCATTGTCGTATTGTCATTATTATAAAACCCTTGGTACAAATGGTTTTCGAAATCTACTACTAAATGCGAACATTTATTCATGCCAGATTTCATGTACGAGATTAATATTCTATGACATTTCTTTCAATGGAGGGTCAGTGGTTGTTCATTGAGAAGTCATAATGGCGTCATTATGATAGTAGAATTAACAAACTTGTCGAAATTTGACAGAATTTGATCATTATGAAATCAATGATCGAATACTCTGACACTATTGTAATAGCAGAATCGAGGCCCTGCTTTGGCGCCGCAGCGTCGCGACACGAAACGTCTAAATTGAAAGCGCCCTAAACCATAGATATATTTATGTTACTAGATTAGCAATTACCACGCCAAAGCGTTGCCACTAGACATAAGTACAGATACATATGCGTCGCTAACGTCAGTTCAGTTTTCGTGTCAGGACTACGGATCCCTAAAAACCGGCTACGCACAGTGAAGTGCTATTTGCTAAGCGATTATATTTTCTAGGGATTTTTGACGGATTTTTTTCTTCTTAACTGTAACGAAAATAATCGTAACAGTGACCATTTTTGAAGAACAATATTTCGCAAACGGCCGGAGCAAACGACGGAGGAGCTCCTGGATGAATAATAATAGCCACTCGGATCGATCTACTGATCAAGCTGCTCTTAACTATATTGGTCCGTGGATCAGTGGTGACCACAGATTACTTACCAAGTTTCCTTCGAAAGCACGATAACCCGTTGGTCCCGTCCCGACTGTCAATCGCTCTGCCAGCTGTCATTTGTAAATCAGTAGCTCGAAAGCAGTTGAAACTTCCATACATTGCCGTCAAACAAAAATTTCATAGTGCTGACATCTGTGTGTTTGAGGACACAAACTTTTCAACTGTTTGACTGTTTTATAACTGTCATAAAGAGAACAGCTATTTTGGACATCTTGTCAGTGAAGTAGATAGCCTAGCGGTGACAGTGGTTGCCTTGTGATTAATAGTTCCCAAGTTCGAATCCGTAGTCAAGAATTACTATTTGTATTTATTTGGTTGAACAGAAACTAACAGTGCCATCTAACAGTTCGGACAGTTTTAAAAACGAAAACCAAAGTTGCGCATCTATCTTGTACTATACAGGAAAAGTTTTTAACCACTGCGTAAATTTTTTTTGGTAGCTCAGTGTTAGTAATAGAACACATTCCCATTTTTAGTTTTAATTTTTTTTTTTCAAATTTTTCCATCTTGTCCCATTTTAAAATAAGCATAACATGGACATAATTTAATTGTAATACTGTGAATGAAAACGCGCTGGCTGCTGACGTACGATGTGTCCTAAGCCCATGAAAATATGAAGGAAAAATTGGAATTACGTTTACAAATAACATATCACAGCCTAAACTTAAAAAAGTAGCGCGAAACGGCGGTCAGTAACCGTCAGCGCGTAGGTAGGTAAGTTTACGTCGGCGCCGTCGCATCGAGCGAGCGCACCTACAAAACTCAGCTGATCTCAGCTTGCCGGTTGGGCGACCGGTCGACGCGTGAGTCGGTCGACCGGGCGCCCGACTGGCAAGCGACCATAAAATAAGTTTATAGGTAAATAAGTCTCGTAAGCGATAACTTTACTTTTTACTACTAACACATATCAAAATAAAAAATACGTGTCTATTAAAATACATTCAAGTTTATCATGTCAAAATTTGCGCACTGGTTAAAAACTTTTCCTGTATAGTGTATTATCTATGCTCGAAAGTGTGACAACTAGTCTTACCAAGGGGTATCGTATTACCCATTACTAACTGGGTTATGAAGGTCAGATAGGAAGTCGTAGTCGCTTCATATAAAATACTGGTATTCAATTCAGCCGCATCCGGTGAGACTGAAAACCGTCCCCAAAATATTTGGGAAAAGCAGATTTCTTGGCTAGGCAGATGAAACGGACGCCTGAATCAAAAAATGTAGTAGGTACCCATTATTTTCTTTAACGCCCCCGTTGTTTTATGGAATAGACAACTTTCTAAGCGATATTACTACATTTTTAACTATTCAGTATTAATATTGAGTTAAACTGCGTCATTTGGATAGACAAACTGGCGGACTTGGCGAAAACGTTATAGGTATACTTAATATATGTCTCACCTACAGGTCAGGTACCAAAATCATACGAATTGTGAGTCTTTTAATTGGGTAGTTAGTTACTCTGCTTCATAATATTTTTGTATTGATGCCAATAATAAAATAACAAAGATTTAAAACACATTGTATCGAACATAATAAATCACATTGACGTTGGCTCAGATTCTACACACAAAACTTTGGCTATGAAATATCAGCAGAAGTTGTACAAATAGCATTCAAAAAGAGCTTGTATTGAAAATATCGAATATAGGCGACTTTACGAAGACTGAAGTTTTGAGAAAAACTTTGTCAGATACTTCTTCATTCTTTTCAATATCTTAAAAATGTAGTTACAAAGAGGTTTGTTATTGTATAGTTATTTAAAGGTCCTCAAGCAGTTAGAATGTTAAGAAAGTATCCAATATTCCTTAAAGTCGTGGAGTGGCTTTGTTCAAAAGGCAGTTGAATATTTGAGGCATTGGCCGGCAGACTTGTTGTCATGCATGACGGTGTTTTGTTGGTTCAGGAGACGGGTGGTGTCTCGGCGAACGTCCACGGGAATTCGATATTGCCTCAAGTGAAGCGTTCTAGCAGCATTGTGCACTTTTATTCGCTATTGTCAGTGTGAGCGATGCCACTTCGTCGTGCTCGGATGATTGCGGTATCGTATTCTTTCTTTAGAAAACACTTAGACGTAAAAAGGATTGAAATTCTGATATTCTAACTTATAAAGATTTTTCCTTTCATTGGGGATGCAACTTGAGTAAATTGCATTGAGACGTTTTATATAAATTGAGAAAGTCGTACACGTAGGTATTAGAGTGGTTCAAAATCAAAATCAAAATCAAAGCATTTATTTCAAGTAGGCCAGTTACAGGCACTTTTGAATTGTCGAAAATTTGTTTTGTCTAACACTGTTTTAAGCTTTAACGGTCTGAACCAGGTGATTCCCAAAGTGGTCCACGGGAGACCCATCGGGGTTGGTCATCACCCACGTTGGCGTGGGAAAAAAATGGGGTTCACACGTTGTAAGTCGTCGAAAATTTATTTGCCTGGTTTCGATATTAATAACAAAAATGTTGTCTTGGCTTTATCTATCGATGTAGACAGACGATAAGCTACTTGAAAAAGTAAAAAAAAAAACAATTTTTCCGGTGATAACAGGTTTTATTTCAGTGAAAATGGTCGTATTGAGACTTTGAAAAAAAGGTTTTCGAAGCTATAAGATTCTTATTTATCTTCTTTAATATAAATTGAATCGCAAAATGTGTTGGTAAGCGCATAACTCAACAACGCCTGGACCGATTTCACTAATTCTTTTTTTGTTGTGTTTGTTATTGTCAGGTTTTTATGGAAAAAAAATGTAGTAGTAGGTAGGTAGTAGTAGGTAGGTAGTAGTAGGTAGGTAGTAGTAGGTAGGTAGTAGTAGGTAGGTAGTAGTAGGTAGGTAGTAGTAGGTAGGTAGTAGTAGGTAGGTAGTAGTAGGTAGGTAGTAGTAGGTAGTAGTAGGTAGGTAGTGGTAGGTAGGTAGGTAGTACTAGGTAGGTAGTAGTAGGTAGGTACGTAGTAGTAGGTAGGTAGTAGTAGGTAGTAGTAGGTAGTAGTAGGTAGTAGTAGGTAGTAGTAGGTAGTAGTAGGTAGTAGTAGGTAGTAGTAGGTAGTAGTAGGTAGTAGTAGGTAGTAGTAGGTAGTAGTAGGTAGTAGTAGGTAGTAGTAGGTAGTAGTAGGTAGTAGTAGGTAGTAGTAGGTAGTAGTAGGTAGTAGTAGGTAGTAGTAGGTAGTAGTAGGTAGTAGTAGGTAGTAGTAGGTAGGTAGTAGTAGGTAGTAGAAGGTAGGTAGTAGTAGGTAGTGTAGGTAGGTAGGTAGTAGTAGGTAGGTAGTAGGTAGGTAGTAGGTAGGTAGTAGTAGGTAGTGTAGGTAGGAAGGTTAGGTAGCTTTTTCCCTCTTATGTGACGCAGACGAAGTTGCGTGGGTCAGCTAGTTTATTATAAAAATAAATCATAGGAGCTATCATGGTCCTCATGCAATCCTGACAGACAGCACGAAAAAATGATGTTGCAAACTTACCCACGGGTTTGAAAAAAATGCAGTACCTACAGAAAATTTTGAAAGAGGTCACCACAATAAAAAAGTTCGGGAACCTCTGGTTTAAACCTTATATTGTCATTTACGGGATTTCTCCCGTGATTGTCACTATCACTATCACTACATATTATGAAACAAAGTCTCCCGCCGCGTCTGTCTGTCCCTATGTAGGTATGCTTAGATCTTTAAAACTCCGCGACGGATTTTGATGCGGGTTTTTTTAATAGATAAAGTGATTCACGCTTCCTCGTGTAGTAGTAGTAGTTTTAGTATTATAATTTTACGCGGGCAAACCCGCGGGCATCGGCAAGTTTATTATATTTCCTGTTTTTTTTTGGTAGTTCGGGAGCTCAAAACAATAAACAATCACGGAAGAATATTAATTGAATTGAATTCACTAATAATGACATTCAATTTTGACATAACTATTATTTAAATTATATTAAAATCACCATTATTTTACATAAAATTTGACACAACCATTATTTAAAATTGTATTAAATTCATTATCATTGACATTTAATCTTGACATAAATATAATTAATTGAATTTCGTGAATTGTTTACTAGTATAAACTAATCTATACATATAATAAAATCATTGAGACCAAAAAATCTGTACATTGAAGATTTAAAAAAAAAATCGCCCAGGGTGACTTAAAATAAGTAACTGAACATATAAAAACCATTTTTAAAATTGTTGTTTGTTTGTTTGTTTGTTTGAACGCGCATCACGTAAAAACTGCTGGACGAATTTTGATGAAAACTTCACTAATCTATTTAAATAAACTCAGAATAACATTTAGGCTATAGAAATTATGGAAAATTTTGGAAAAAGCGGGTGAAAAGGGGGATAAAGTTTGTATGAATTTTTTTTTTTAGATTGTTCCAGAATCATGAAACTCAGAGTAAATACTCATTATTAAAAATAAAGAAATACCTGTTTCAGCATTTTTAAAAAAAAAACATCCAGAGACGTAAAAAAGAGGGTTTTGTGTTTAAAATTAATAAACTTCATACACCTATAGAACAAAATCCAATGAAGTATAAACCTTTAAAAGTTGCTGTAAATACTTCAAATCTAATACAGGTAAATGTAATTTCTCAATTTTCTTGAAGTTTGATTTTTCAAGTGAATACGCCCAAAATAGCGGAACTCAAGAAAATCGGCTTTCCTCGGTATAAGTAAGTAGTTGGTAATACAGGGTGGAAACGGTAAACGGGGCAGTAAGGGGAACTGCAGCTACACGAAAAAGATCTTAGAAACAATCCATAATTTTTTCGCTAAATTTTGATACCCATTCACAGATTTAATTAAAAAATAAAGTGCAGTTGGCAAGAAAATTGCCATTTTACATAAAACATTTTTTTGATGCCAATAATGATAAACCTTAACCGTTGCAGCTACATGAAAATGATCTTAGGAAACCACCCGTAATTTTTCGTGAAATTTTGATCCCCATTCACAGATTAAAAAAAGTACAGTTAGCAAGAAAATTGCTATTTTACATAAAACATTTTTGATGCCAATCGATCCTGTTTCTAATACCTCCCCTTTCGGCCCGGTTAATCGTTTCCACCCTGTATTTACAAATAAAATAATACTACGAAGAAAATGTAGACTATACGAATGTACATCAGACATAAAACCCGAAAAGTTACAAACACAAACGAGTTCAAATCCTACTATCTACAAATAATAAAAATGCTTTGACCTGAAGCACTGTGATGGATCAACGCACAGCCTTTACCGCAGATTGTAGAAACCTGAAGCTTGGAAGGTGTATTTTTTGTATAATAATTTCAGAAAATCATTTCTTATCGTATGCCTAAGATACGATAAGAAAGGATTTTCTGAAATTATACCCCTAAGGGGGTGAAAAGGTGGGGGGCAAAGTTTGTATGAGAAAATGTGATTCCTTGGTCCAATCTACTTCAAATTTTGCTATCAACAATATTAACAGAATTGATGGACGCGTTTCGTATTACACGTAAATTGATTTCAATGCATATCTTAGGTGATACACCGTTTTAAATAACTCCGCAGCAAAATAATGATCATGTACCGGGCGCGCATTTTCATTATGCGGAAGGATGTGTATGATGTGCTCTTTGAAAATTGTATTATAGGTGCTTACGACCCAATCTCTGTAACCCTCTCTTTCTCTTATGTGACGCAGACGAAGTTGCGCGGGTCAGCTAGTATAAAATAAAATAAAAATTACGTAATTACAAATGGTGAATGCATGCTTGAATGCATGCTAATTTAAAATGAGAAGGGCAGGCAAAGGAGAAATTGCAATGCTTGTAAAAGGCCGCTAAATCATAAGTACCTACTACCATATCATAACACCACATTGTACACTTTGTTCGCTATAAATGTTTTGACTTTGACAATTCAAGGCATCCACAGGACTTGCCCGGTTAAGCAGAAGCCAGTCTTCTTAGACTGAACTGCGAGATGCCCTACACAAAAAAAAAAAAAAAAAAAAATTGTAAGTAAGTTGTAAGTTGTATTAGTAGAATAAGTAGGTATCTTACTAGCCACAACTAGGGTCGAGGGAATGTTGTTTCTGACAGAACTGAAGCATAAGAAAAGGCTATTTTATTATTTATTTAAAGTTATGTTTCTGTATTATTTATTAGTTTGTGTGTTTAAATGTTTTGACTTTGACAATTCAAGGCATCCACAGGACTTGCCCGGTTAAGCAGAAGCCAGTCTTCTTAGACTGAACTGCGAGATGCCCTACACAAAAAAAAAAAAAAAAAAAAAAAAAAATTGTAAGTAAGTTGTAAGTTGTATTAGTAGAATAAGTAGGTATCTTACTAGCCACAACTAGGGTCGAGGGAATGTTGTTTCTGACAGAACTGAAGCATAAGAAAAGGCTATTTTATTATTTATTTAAAGTTATGTTTCTGTATTATTTATTAGTTTGTGTATTATTTTATTGTTTTTGTTTGTTTGTGTGTTATTTGGAAACACAAATTCCTTTTAAAGAAATGGTTTTAGAAACTTTTTTGTATGGAATTATGAAGTAATTTTGTGTTTTGCGATGACATGATCATGCATGACAGGCAACTTGACAATAATATTTGGTTTGGCAGCAGTCATGTTAGGTGAAAACTGTTAAGATAAATACAAATGTAACTAAAAATTCAAGTGGAACCAATTTGACGGCAGCATGAATCGGATACCAGAAGCTATTGTTCCATCGCCACAATCTTACTTTTGGGGCTGCTTCACTCTCTCAAAAGAGTGTCCATTCTTTTCAACTGCAGATCCAAATCTATACTACTTTGGTATTGTACTGGCCAGCTTATACGTCGCATTACTGCTGATGATTCTCGCTGACTTGAAATTTTATTGGTCCGTGGATCACTACCAGCGTCAAATTGATTACTATATAAATTTAATAAGAAAGAAAGTGAGGCATGTACAGCTAGACCAGAAGAGATTGATGTCGCAGAAGGAGAGGACAGAGAAGCAGTTGAAGAGAAGCGAGGAGTGCGCGGGCGTTATCAGGGGTATCCGGAGCGCGGTAACCACAGATGACTACAACCAATTATCTAATTTGACAAGCTATTTCGTTGAAACAAGACCAAGATGCACCTGGACCGTAAGCCAAGCCTCCATTAATTTTTCACCTCAATAACTCTGTTGCATCCGCGTCCTTATCCACAAATACAAACTTATTTCCACAACGTCGGACGCTGGTGAAATTTCTGTCGCGTTATATTTTCAGCTTCTCGTGCAGATATTTGGATCGAAGGCGAGTCACTGTTTGCTAAAGCGAATACCTCTTATATTTTATCTTTTACACTACGTCGAATGTAAAACTCAGTTCAAGAGACTGTTTTCAGACAAAGATAATATTTTATACCGTAACATCAAAGATACATTGGTAGACATAATTATTTCAGAGCTTTTTTAATTGCATGAGTTTAAAATGAACTACCAAAATACACAACAAAACAATAAAATACTTTTTCAGACTGCTAACAAATTCACTACTCTAAGTATTTTATCAAATTCGAATTTGTGAATTATCCGTTTCAAACGTCTGCACAATAAAGTTACGCAAGTGAGAACAAAATAAGTACCTAAAGAGTTTTATCTATGTTTCGTTGACTTCCAGCAAACTTATTTAAAGTTTCTTGTTGTTGAAATACTTGTACCTCTAAGTTGACTCATTTCGATACTTTGTGAACATAAATCGAGGCTTCGTGAATAAGACGTTTGCGTCATAAAACTGACTAGGTTTTTAGCTTTGTCAAATGTATTGCTTCCAACACCAAATACATCGTACAGACCTATCTACTTCTTAATAATAAATTATTTCTAGATACTAACTTGACTTTACTAAGTATGAAAATGTCGATAAGCGAGACATAAAATATCGTAGCAAAGTGCGAGGTGTGAAAAATCTGAGCAGAATGAGATTAAACTATCGCTTTCAAATATAACTTGTTCAGCTGAAGTTAGAAATATGAAACGGGCACGTGAGCATGAATAGAACTATTATACCAGTTGAAATACCTACTTAGTCGATTTAAAGCGCAATTTTTTAATAATATCTGGGAAATGAAAAACGAAACGGTGGGTATTTTATCAACACTTTTGAAAAACATTCCCAATATTTGAAAATATAGGTATGAAAGATAAAGAGAGATTCAAGTATTGTAGCTCAGTCTTCACTTTAATCACAGCTCAACTACTCTACTTCTAAGCTGTTGTGCAAAAGAGACAACATGAAGATCTCTTAATGAAAGACTAGCTTCTTTTCGTGACTTCCTCTGTTCCTCATATCAAAACAGTAGTGTATCTTTCAATCGGTATTTGCTCCTCTTCCTACGCTTCGTTCCACTATGTAAGGAAATTAACCTAAAGTTGTAGGTACATGTTTAAAATGCCTATGACACTCGAGGATAACGTAGCTTGACCGTTATTGAAAGAACTTTTAGAATCGGATCAATAGTTCCAAGATTGCCTCCTGCATATAAACACACTTTACCTGTTTATAATATTGGTATAGATTTATTTTAGAACTTGCTGATACCCGCGGCGTCGCTCGCGTACAAATTATAAACTTAAAAATTCCTCGAGAACCACTCTATCCATTTGTGAAAACAGCATGGAAATCGGTGCAGCAGTTTTTGAGTTTATCGCAAACAGACAGACAGACGCGGCGGAGGACTTTGTTTTATAATATGTAGTGATAGTGTAATAGCCCTTGGTTAAAGACTGTAAAAGTGATATGGTAGCAGGAAGTAATAAAAACCTTTGCAACTTGGTGATTTTTCTGACCATCACAATAAGCCAAATAACCCCAAAAACAGATTAGGCACACTTGGAAGAGATAGTGGGGAATTTTCGCATCCTGCATGCTGGGCCGAACTTTTGGAAGAAAAACTCCAATAACAAGTAGAAAACGAAAAACCTTTTTGTTCTTTCATTCGTCACTACTATTGTGAGATTATATGAAACCTATTGAAGGGTTTATTACAAAACATCACGCCTGTAATCCGGATTAGAAAGAGGTGTGCCTTAAGCCAGTTTTAGACGAAGCCAGTAACGCTGTCGCCAGTCCTCAGACAAGCCAGCACTGGCATGGCCCGTGTTGTTTAGATGAGGCCACTGGATTTATTTAATTCCTGGATTATTCGTGTGGTTTGCACACGGGAAAACTTTTTTGCAAAAAATAAAACCGACTTCAAAAAAAACAACCAAAAAAGTGAAAAATAACTTAATAAATTTGGTTGTTTTTTTTGAAGTCGGTTTTATTTTTTGCAAAAAAGTTTTTATTTTTCACTTTTTAGTGGTTCACATGTGCTTGGTACACATGGAAAGTGCATACCGTTACAATTACAACAAGCCCAAACACGACTAGGATACATAGTCTCACTATGGAGTTCCGTGACTCTTGGCTTCATCATCAGATCTGATGGTAGAATGGTTCTTATCAAACGCAAATGCTTCACTTGTTGTAGGAAATACCAAAATTGCTGTACGTTATCCTATAAAATTTGAAGAGTTCCCTCGATTTCGCCAAGATTCCATCATCAGATCCCGACTTGGCGACTATGGGACCAACTTGGAAGTATACCCTTTCAAACAAAAAAAGAATTTTTCAAATCGGTTCAGGCGTCTTCGAGTAATCGGTGAACATACATAAAAAAAAAAAAATACATACAGTCGAATAGAGAACCTCTTCCTTTTTGGAAGTCGGTTAAAAAGCGCCAGCAACTGGCGCGATGCGTCTACATGCGTCCTCACGCTGGCGCGGGGGTTGCAGGTCACGCGGGCGGAGGATACTGGCTTAAAAAATAGGCCGGCACTCTATTCCCGCCAGTGCTGCCAGCCAGCTGGCTTGTTTTGAAAAACTGTTTATACGAGGCCAATAACCAGCGCTGGCCTGGCAGGCAACACTGGCTTCGTCTAAACCTTGCTTAATAGTACACCCACATTTCGCAAGTTATGTTTAAACCAAATGCACACAAATTCAGACTTCGTGGCTGCTACTAAAGATCTCGGCCTGCAACAGCTTAAGGTTTTTGAATGAACTTAGATTTATATTGTACTGTAGGCACCTACCTATTTACTGAGGTTTTAAAATACTTACATATTTAGGTATTATAAGGGTGAACATGCCTTCAACGCACAAACTGATATCACGTACAGTAAGCGTTCATAAGTGCATAGGCACGCTAAGGATCGTATTGCTGTGAGCCGCACGGACGCTCGCCCGTGCGTGTATGTGTAAGTTGTCTCAATACAGTACGCACACCACAGTCACAGAGTTCGCCTACTGTCGCATGTCGTCGTGTCACACTCCACGAAACAAAAAGAAACATATTACCGTCTCTTTTGATACACGCAGCAAACGCATGATCTTGCATTCGATAGCTAAAATTCGACCATGTTTACCAGGTGTTGATAGCTGTTTAGGGTAAGCAGTGGGTTCACGATCAACGTGTCTTGAGTAGGGTTGCCAACCCTACCATATAATATAGTATCCTACTATTTTAAGGGATCAAATACTATATTTCTAAAATATATATATAGTAGGCGAAACTACTATATTTTGCGTAAAGCGGAACGCAGCCGCTGTTTTTTGAGTAAATTGAAACAAATAAAAGATTAAAAAAATTAGAACAAGATTTCCGTGATAAATTTCTACTTACTAAGAGGAATTTATTTTTTTATATAACACTTCAAGCACAAAAGTACAGAGGCGGACTTAATGCTTAATTTGTTACTATTTTTGACAAAAAGTCAGGATTATTTAAACAAGTGGTTTGATTACTCTGAAACTAATTGGCTGATCTTTTTAAAAGTTTCAGGCTTACTACAAAGCTTGAATTTTACATACTTGAAAAGTAATTAGAAATAGCTGAAAAACTAAAAATTAATTTTAACAATTTGTACTCAGAAATCAATAAAATTAATAAAATTTTGGACATTGTACTTGCTGACCAAAAGTTTTCTGCTAAATCAACTGTTGAAAAGTGGCAAGAAATTTTTCTCTTAAGGGGCCGGCGGAGCATGCGTATATTATACAAACGTAATACCAAAATGATTTGTAAATCCAACATATTCCTAAAGTAGTGTGTATTTATTTCGATTGAGTTACAGAATATCTATGTTCCCAAATATAAATTTTGAAAGGAAAATGATATAAAAACGAGATATGAGGAATTTAAAATTTCCATAGAAAACTTATTTTTCTCATAACTCTTGTTTAAATCAGTGTCCATTCAAAATATATATTTGGGAACCTAGATATTCTGTAATCCAATCGAAATAAATACACACTACCTTAAGAAAACGTTTGATTTACAAATTATTTTGGTATTACGTTTGTATGAACTACGCATGCTCCGCAGGCCTCTTAAATGATTCAGAAATGCCTAATATTTTAAAGATTGTATCATTTCTTCTTTCAATTCCTGCAACATCAGCGTACACAGAACGCATATTTTCTGTTATGAAGACGAAATGCAGAGACGAGCGCAATGAACAGGGCGGACCACTAAATAAAATAAAATCGTATCGTTTAAATTTAATAAAATCTGAATTAAATGGTGTTTTTTAACTTAAATTTAGATTGATCAATCGTATGAATGCTTTTTAAAAAATCAAAAAATAATTATTAAGGCGCAGAGTCGCAAAAAATATTAATTTAAAAAATAAAGTACATATTTTAACCGCATATACTATTTTCTTTTTCATTTTTTTGCCATCTACTATATTTTTTAAGTTAATAACTTCAAAAATACTATATTTTATAGAAAAAAAGTTGGTAACCCTAGTCTTGAGTTCAAATCCCGTTTACGTAAAGGGCTTTTTGTAAGATTTGTATTTTATGCAAACTTGTTAGGAATTTTTTAAATGGGTTCATGCTCATTATTTACTTCTTTATAAGAATTTAAATATTAGTTAAAAACCCATCGTAACTATTTAACAATTTATATGATTGTGTAATATTTTTTCGGTGTTGGAAGGTGGAAATAAAAAAGTCGTGGTGCGAAATAACAAAAATTGTTTTATTCGTTTCATTTATTGATAAAATTAACAACTTTAATGAGATTCATAACGTCACATTCCTACCCAGATAAAAGAAGCTCTCTTGTTCATAAGATTTTTTAGTGTATCCCACTTTGAAGTCAATTTTTAGGTTTAGTCCCATCTCGGCACCTTCCCATCTCGGCACCCATGAATTAATTTATCATCTTTACGAAAAATTCCCATCTCGGCACTCCGTCATTAGTCGTTGCTAAGTACACAGTCATCAAAAAATGGATACACTGTATCAGTATAGTCAGTAAATCAAATTGACTCAAAACTAGTTACGGCGAGAGACACCGTACCACCAATAGCGTAGAAGGTTGGAATGGGAGATTAAATAGGCGTGTCGGCAAAAGACCTACGTTAATCAAATATTTAAGTGTCGTGAAACATGATACAAGGTGGTTTGCATTTAAAATGATCAAATTTTTCAAGTGTAACATTCCTATTTCCAAGAAAAAAGAGAAATACGTAAAGTCCCATGCCGAAATCAACCAAATTGTAGCAAATTATGAAAATGGTTCGATAAATTTAAAAAGCTGCATAGAACAACTGTCTGCAATAATTTCCATATTTGTTTCGTGGACGACGGCAAAGTAACTGTGATTTTATTTATTTTTAATAAGTAATGTTTAAAATTATTGCTATTATTGTAAGAAAATTATGTACAATGTTGATTCTCTGTGTTAGAGAAGATTAAAAAAATAGTCTATTTACAACTGTTGATTAGTGTAATATTTTTTTATTAGTTTGTTTTTTGTATGAAGAGTAACAACTTGCTGTGATTTTATTATTTCAGATATTTTTAAGACTAATGTTTTTTTTTATATTTCGAATTTTTACCTATTATGTAGGTATGAAAATATACAATTCCGATTTATGTGATAATTAAGACTGAAAATGAATGTACAGCGAGTTATAGCAATTAGCTGACCCCCTTTGCAATTATTTTATATTTTATTTATTTGAGCGAAGTAAATAAAATATAAAAGAATTGCAAAGGGGGATCAGTTAATTGCTATGACTGTACAGTGAACGCATAATCAAGCCTACTCGTATCATTTAGTACTAGTATGAAAGTCCTCAAAGTATGGACGCCCTTTTGCCTACGTCCCGGTTATACTGATTAAACGTTAATTGTACATAATAACTGTTGATTTTTGTAATATGTTTTTACATAATTGCTGGAAAGATTTTAAAACAATTATTCCTACGAACCGTGAATTTTTCATATATTTTAAAAATTTTTATGTTACCGCCAAGGCAGAGATCATGGAGCCTCTAAAAAGCGATTCAAGGCTTGTCTGTGAAAATGGTAATTTAAAAAGAAACAAAAATAATTTAATAAATAATAAAGTTGATTTACTTACTATACTGATACTGTGTTTCCGTTTCTTTTTGTGTAACTTAAAATGATTTATGAGAGGGTGCCGAAATGGGAATTTTTCGTAGACAAGATAAATAAATTCATGGGTGCCGAGATGGGAAGGTGCCGAGATGGGAATAAACCAATTTTTAATAACATAACAAGGAAAGGACATTCTAATCACACAAATATAATTGTTGATACCCACGTATGTATCAGTATTCAACAGAGTTTATTGAAAACTAATAAATGATTTAGACTTCATGAACATTTTTTTTTATGTGACGTCACAATAAATGTAACTGGTATTGAGGTTATAGTTTAAGTGTTCATTTTCCAAAAGAAAAGAAGATTGAAACTAAACCTCAATTTAGGATAAGTAATTAAATGATTACGGATTAGTTAACATCACTAAACATTTTGTTTTACGTCTAATTAAAACTAAAACATTAGGGATTAATATTTTGTATAACCCCCATTATTTTCAATGCAGTCCAGTAGACGTTTGCGCATGGACCCTACAATGTTACGACATATTTCGGTTCCTCTTAAATTTTCCCACACCTCCATGCAATGGGTAGTTAATTGTGTTATACACCTTTCATCCCGTGTATCCCACCTTTGCACCATCAAACCCCATAGATTTTCTATATGGGGTTGAGGTCGGGTGATCGCGCTGGCCATGGAACAACAATTATTTCCTGGTGATTGTGAAACCACTCACGCACAATTCCCGCCCGGTGAATAGGACAGTTGTCCTGGACAAATGTTATTTGTGTCAAGTCATCAGCTGGGTAAATGTTTCGCACAGTTGGTAGCATGACATCTTCTAATACATCTACATAAGTAGAACTGTTGGCGCGTGGAGGAATAAAATCCAGTTCTCCTGGCCCATCTGCACTCATCCAGCCCCACATATTAACCGTAATTCGACCTGAGTCTGTATTAGGGATTACGTTTCTATTGGACCAGCGAGTGTTATCCTTGCGCCATAAATGAAGTCTACCCTTTTGACTTGATTTAAAAGTCTTTTCATCTGAAAAAATGGTAGTACTCCAGTCAAAGTCCAAATATTCCCGTGCGAAACGTAATCGTTCTTCTTTATGTTTTTCTGTCAAGAAGGGCTTCTTAGCTGGTCTTCTGTGATGCAAGCCTTCAGCGTGGAGGGCACAGCGAACAGTTTGCGGTGACGTGTCGAATAACTCCGCAAAGTGTCTCGTAGGTGTGAAACCATTGATTTCATACACGCCCACCATATGTTGTCGCTGCGCTTCGCTAATAAGCGACGGCCTTCCACTTCGCTGTCTACTAGCAAGGCTCCCCTCTTCCTCATACCTTTTGATCAAGAGACTTACTGTATTCCTCTAAAACAAAACAAAAGTGATGTTAGGCAGCTATAATAAATACTAAAGTGAGTTCATTCACTCTGCATTTATAAATCCAATAATAAACACAAACTTTTTAAGTTACATCTAACAAGTTATAATATACTTAAGTTTAAGTTACAATTCAAAATATAGTACTCACATTCAGTCCGGTTTCTTCAGATATTTGTGTTCTATTAAGGCCACTTTTATGCAGCGCGATAATAGTCGCCCTCGCTTCAATATTAATATTTGCCTGCATTTTGAGAATTATACTAACAACAATACCGCTATCTATTAAACCACACGTCACTGACCATCAACTACAACCAAACGACAAAGTTCATTCTGATCAAGTTAAAATAAATATTCATAAACTCATGTCTACCTCACAGAAATCTAAATTCTTGACTTATTTTTCTATCTACCTTCCTAACTTTACGAAATGTGTGAACAGAGCGAACAAGATAAAGAATATTATAACATTTCTGTCGAGTAAAAACTTACAAAAAGTCTAAAAGTAACTGCGCGAGACTTGAACTCACGGCCAACTGATTTACTCATAACTCTGGACGGCCTCAACCGCTAGGCCACCATGTCTTAGATTTTATGCTTGAAATTATGAACTACAACTAGTTGCAGACAACAATATTTATTTTCGTGAAAGTAGAAGGTCGTAAGTCAAACTAAACGTCAAGCTATTGCTTTGTGAGATTGCCTATGGACTTTTGGTACGAGTATGTACATCATTTTGACCCCCTCCACACCTTAAAAGTACGTAAATATTTCAAAAGTGCAATAATTATACGGTCAAAATGTTGTACACAAGAAGTTCGTCTCAGAACGTTCTCGTGTTCTTTTTTTTTCCCTCTCAAAACTTTTATATATATTTATGTATGTATCTATATAAGTATCAATTCTTATATTTTGTTATAGTTATTAATATTTTCTCATTTGTTTTCTGTTGTTGCCTACTATGTATTGTCTCTGCATCACCGTAAGGTAGACTGGTAGAAAATGCCCAAGGCATTAAGTCCGCCTTTGTACAGTTTTTACCTGTGCATAAAGTTTTAATAAATAAATAAATAAAATGTATATGGAACAGCAGATTTTTTTTAACCTTGGTAACACTGGTAGTTAACAGTTTGTGCGTCGATATCCCTCCATCGTATACAATTGGACGAAGTGTATCATTGGTGTATCTATTTCAGGCAACAAGACGATGTCACGACGCAGAAGAAGAAGACTTAGGCGATTGGTACCTATGAAGCACTGACACATAAAGGAACACTCCGACACCAACAACTGGCTCTGGTTTAAAGTTAAGCAATTAAGAAGAAGCTAAGCTGCGAGATTGCATCACGGAACTTCTTGTTTTCCCTACTGAAAACTATCTTCATTACACTAGATCCGTGTATCTGCTATCTAAATCGTACAGAAACATTGTTTTGCGACCACACTCGCGCACATACCCTGTTACCCGAACTAGATTTCGTCGTATATGGCAAAACAGTTGGCTCGGTTCCAATCGCTTCCTTTACCGTTTTAAAATTGTTTATTCCCAGAAAATAAAATAAATAAAAGCAATTGTTAGTTGTTTTAGTATTTATTGTAGGTAATTCACACAAACACACGTACTGTCATACATCTCTAATAAATAGTTAAGTACCCTAACTAACCTATTTGTTAATTTTATACAAAGCTTAGGTTTTAAATACCAGTTTCGTACACACAGTAGTTACTAAGATTAATCTTAAATACGAACATATCCTACGATGTTAAACTACAGTCACTTTGGTGTTATCAGTGGCCTTAATGTCGGCAAAGAACAATGAACAATAATGGTTAAAACGAAAACTTAACATAAAATTAACAAACACAGCCATGATCAATAAATAAATTAACAATAATATCACAATACAAACTTAACAACAAATCAACGCTTAAAACTATATAACATTAACTTTAATTGGTCAACAAAATTATACCAAATGGTAAAAACAATAGGTGCGTAATGACAATTTTGTCCCCGTTTGAAGCTTTATTCTCAATCACTTTGGAAACTATTGGTGGATATAGGTATTACTTTGATAATATAGGTTTTACAACACATTTGAGTGTAGTGCTGGGTAACGTGAGGCTTAAACAAGAATATTGTGTGTAGGAAGTAATGAGGCTTTTACCAAAACAAAACATGATTAAGGGGCAAAACAGTCATTAGGCTGGTAACACTCAACAACGTCTATCATGATTGCAACTCATGGGATAACAGGGCCATTTTACTGTAACAATATACGGCTTACATGTCTTAAAATATTATTAATAATACAAGAAGAATTTAGACGTAAGAAGAAAACCAGACGAATTGATTACCTCCTTTTAGAAGTCGGTTAGTAATTCAAAGTTTCGAAATGGCGAAAGTTACAATGCATGATAGAAAACAATTAGAGCGTCCAAATAGGGTTCCGACGCGTTATGGTCAAAACCCTATTTGAAGACAAAAACACATAAATGAAACAATATCAGGCACATTACGGTATTAAGGCACAATGTGATTGTTTCAAGGAAATAACAATAAAGAACAGAAACAAGAGGAAACATTAGGAAGGAGGTGAATTAAGATGAATAAGAAAACTAAAGACTAACATGTCGGAAGGAAAAGAGCTAGATTCTAAGTACAATCTTTTTACAGTTATTTTTTACCTCTGACAGTAGCAACCAAAAAGAAAAAAAAATATTGCAATGAGAATACAGATCATTATGATGTTAAGGTGATGCTAAATCAAATGCTAATTAAAAAAACTGTGAAAGCGCACTAAAAACAAGAAATAACAAAACAAAAACTCAACTTGGAATGAACTGTCAAATCAACAAGAAAGATCAACAACGTTAAGAATAAAACGAACATTCAACAAACTACAGTAAAGACATGGATGGTATGAGTGAGCATCTGTGGAATATTATAGTCCTAGTACTCCTAGTACTTGAAGTTTGGAACAACTAGGACAGTTTATTATGTGAAAAATTACAACTTTTAAAATTTTCGTATAAACAACGATTCGTAAGTCACGACAGAAATAAAAAGGTAGTAATGTCCAGTGAACTGTCAAAACAGGTATTTTGAAATAGTTGAGAACTTATTAGACTCAAAACGTAGTAGGTACAGCTATTGAAAGAGCATTTTAAGCTCAAGTGGCTGCTATGTTGAAAGTAGAGTAAAATATCTGAATAAAAAGCTTTAAATCAGTTCCCAAATTCTCAAATTAGTATTTCAATAAGTCCAAATGGGTATAAACAAGAACATAAATAACAACTTTAAACGAAGTGATAATGAAAGCTATTGAGTTGCTTTAAGTGGACAGGATAACTAAAAACAAAACAAAAACTTAACTTAAATACAACAGTCAAATCAACTAATTAGCTCAAACATTAAAAAAACTTAATAAAAAGTTAAACTATGAAAAACACGGCGTACGTGGCTTAAGATCGAAGGGCTCTCAAGTGGAATTTGAACATAAATAACCAAGAAGTTAAGTGGACCTGTAGATACAGCGATGGATTCGGTGAAACGAGTCAAGATGGTAGAAACAAAAACCCGAATATAAAAACTAAAATACGTAAGTAATCATCAGGAAGGGGCTCAAAAATCAAGATGGCTATTTCAAATTGAAGTTAACCGAAAGTTAAAAACAAAAACTTAACTTGAAAACAACAGTCAAATCAAATAATCAGCTCAAACATAAAAAAAAACTTAATGAAAAAGTTAAACGATGAAAACAAGGCATCTATGGATGAAGATCGAAGAGCTTTCAAATGGAATTTGAACGTAAATTATCAAGAAGTTGAGTGGATTTGTAGATACAGCGATGGTTCTGGTGAAACGAGTCAAGCTGGTAGAAACAAAAACCGAACTTAAAAAATTAATATACGGCACAAGAAATAATCATGAAGGGCTCAAGAATCAAGATGGCTATTTCAAATTAAAGTTAACAGAAAGTAAAAACAAAACAAAAACATAACTTGAAAGTTAAAAGTCAAATCAACAACTTAGTCCTACGTTTTAACGAAAAACTTAACAAAGCTGTTATTTAAGAAATTAATACTTATTTCGATTTAACTGAGAAAGTTGGTCCCGAAGTGAATATAATCATTTTCAAATCAGAAAAGGTGATTTTAAACTGGTAACAATGTGGTTATTCAAAATGTGTTTACAAAGATAAATGTGAAATACAGTAGGATTTAAAGTGGAAATGAAAATGATTATAAAAAAAAAAACTTAGACGCCTGCGGAGCATGCGTATTTCATACAAACGTAATACCAAAATAATTTGTAAATTAAATATATTCCTAAGGTAGTGTGTATTTATTTCGATTGAATTACAGAATATCTAGGTTCCCAAATATATATTTTGATTGGACACTGATTTTAACAAGAGTTATAAGAAAAATAAGTTTTCTATAGAAAATTTAAATTCCTCATATCTCGTCTTTGCATCACTATTCTCTCATAAAACATATTTGGGAACATAGATATTCTGTAATTCAATCGAAATAAATAGAGACTACCTTAAGAATATGTTTGATTTACAAATAATTTTGGTATTACGTTTGTATGAAATACGCATCCTCCGCCGGCCCCTTAACGAAATCAACAGTCAAATCAACAATTAGGAAGTTTTAACAAATAACTTTAACTAAATTGATGACATCGATCATTTGAGCGATATGGTTTTTAAGATTAGGTAAATGATAGCAAAGAACAAAACAAAAACTTAAAGTTAAATCAACAAACGATAACAATATGGTAACGAAAACGTCCAGTACTAAACAAAAAATCAACAAACCTTACAAATTAACTTGAAACTGTAAAGGTAAATTGAAACGGTGTTATGTTCATGCTTGAACAAAACAAAAATTCTATCGTTTGAACCAAAACATAATTGATTTGGCAGGTTTTGAAATATCCATATACATAATTATGTGGTTATCAAAAGTGTTTTAGGCTTTCTATTGAAACAATAACAAAAAATCAACGGTTTCCAAACAAAAACTTAACTGTAACGTAACATTAACAAATAACAGGATTTCTTTAACTTGTACTGAACTAAAAATTGAAACGGTTTTTGTTCATTTTAATTCATCAAACATTTCAATCAGTTTCAGTTTTAAACCAAATCATCCAAACGTTGTTTGTTTTTATCAAAAGTGTTCAGTGCGTTATCGAAAAAAAAAACAAAACAAAAAATCAACAGTTACCAAACAAATACTTAACTTTTACACAGTGATAAGATAAACAAGTAACGATATCCCCAGGCCAGCTGGTTCGTTATCAACATTAAAACAAAAAATCAACAAATTATAACAAAAAACATGAACACAACATTTCAATGCATGTATTATGGTTTCATGGTCGATAACCGAGAGAAAAACTATAGAACTTTAGAAGGACCTCTACGTATGCTCAGATGGTGAGTGCAATTTATATTTCAGTTGTCAAATGTTCGCAAAACACATGAGTACGTGATGCAAGTAATATTAAAAATAACAGCTGCATGTGTACTGAATTTTAATCTAGAGTCGAAATTAACAGAAAACAACTATTTTAGTAGAATACATAAACAGAAGTAACAACAGCAAAAACACGTCCAAAACGTGAACAATTGGAACGGGTGCAAACAAAACAGGAAATGTAACAAGTTTTGACAACAACACCGATCATTAAGGCACTTCAGGTTCTACGTGAACCACGATGCTCTTCACTTTGCTGCAAGCACTTATCTAACGTCACCTATCCTATCCTAATCTAACATAATGAAAATACTTTATGGAGTTTAAACTAAACATTTTATATACACACGATGAAGATATTTACCTTGCAGGTAATCGCTTAATTCCCTAAGTCACACGAAAGCTTTAAGTTCTAAGTAATCCTATCCTATCTTTGGGGAGTCTAGAAACGATGATTTGTATTCACCTCAAGTGGTCTCCTTTGGTTTGTTTGGTATACATAGTTGATGCCGCTAGCAGCTAATGTTAATGAAGAGTGTTCTCTTCAGTTGCTCCGACCGATGTCGATTTATTCATTGGAATTTGAAATTTGGTTTGGTCACTTCCGAATTTTGAATTTCTCCTTCCTTCCTCAATCTATTTCCTTTAGTCCACATCTGCAACAATAAAATAAAGAATAAGTTAAAGATCAATACTGTATACCAAAAAAAAAACAAAAAAAAGTGATCTTCTCAGACAAAATTGAGACTGAAAAAATATTTTGGATAACCCTGCAAAGAAAATACACGACACTGAAACTAAAATTAAAACACTGATTGAAACTTACTCTTTGTATCCGTGGAACTGCTCTCAACTTCAATTTTGAAGACGACTCATTATTCACAGTTTTACCATTAATTCAACAGCAAATTAACGCAACTTATTTTGAACTTTTAATTGACAAACTGATAACTTTGGCGGCAAGTTATCCGTCAAGCACCACCGGGGGCGCCCGCGCCATGGCGATCCCCCGGAGCTGTGCACTGTAGAGCTTTCTGTTCGAATGTGATTCAAATAGAGGAATTTGGGCCCTTATAAGTGATTCCCGAAATCCCTCCCCAAGTGACCGTGGGAGCGCGCGCGCACGTGGGCTCCTTGCGTAAGCGCACACAATGGCTCCCTATTCTTTATACGCATTGATTTCGTCCCCTCGAACGTCTTACCTTCTATCTGTTACCTGTATGTACTTTAGGGGAGAAATCCTGCCCGGTGGGAACTCTCGCAATCGTAACTGAATTTGAATTATTGTAGACGATAATCACACGATTTTATAAGAGGGTTGGCTTATACTTTCACACGGTTTTGACTATTGTTATGCAAAATAGTTCTAGAATTAAGGTCGTAACGGTCGCAGTGAAAGAATTTGCAGTTACTATTTGTAGGTAATAATCTTCCTTAATACTAATTAAGGTAACAGTAATTACCATACATATAATGCCACCCTGTTGATGCAGGCAGCGCACTTGCAATATTCAGAGCTAATCGACAAAGTTCAGGTCTCTACAACAAGTTAGTGCTGTACAACATCCGCTTCAGCAATATTGCTTAAATCGCGATAAGTAACACCGTAGCTCTTCTTGATATAAATACATATTTTCAAATACAGAGAACACCTCAGCAGTTTTACTGTTTTAGTTACATTTTACTTCTGCGAAACAATTACAAAGAAATGCAATAACATTTTTCAGTGAAAAATTGTTTATATCTTTGTTGGTCTACTTTCCTTCATGAAAAAAGAAACACAACTTACACCTTAAGGCTGATGCTCCAGGGTAGCCCGCGAAATTCAAATTTTCCAACGTTTTTTTGCAATTTGCAGGGCAGTGCCAAGTTGTACGCTGATGAAAACATCGTTCGCGGCTGTAAGATATATATGCAGTCACAGAATTATAATCATCAAAATCATCAACACAACCCTCAAAGTTCATAAAAGTCGAGGAACGACTTTGACCGTGAAAAATTCGTTCCTCGACTTTCATGAACTTGGAGGACTGCACCGAAATAAACAAATAAATAAATAAATGACTACAATTGACGACCCGAATGGCGCAGCGGTAGTGTGGCTGCCTTACGTTCTTAGGGTCCCGGGTTCGAATCCCGGTAGGAGCAAATGTTTGTGTGATGAGCATGGACATTTGTTTCCGAGTCATGGATATTTATATGTATAATAAGTATGTATTTACAAACAAAAAGTATATGTAGGATATCAACTGTCTGGTGACCACGACACAAGTCTTGCTTAGTGTGGCACTAGACGGCGCTGTGTTTAATGTCCAGCGATATTTATTTATTATTTAATTCTGCAACCACATACGCCCTACAGCCGCGAACGGTACTTCCACCAACATACAACCCAGCACTGGCCCGCAAATTGCAAAAAACCCAAGAAAATTTGAATTACTTTCACCTTAAGTTAAAAATAAAAAAACAATACAGGTAGTGTTGGTTTTTATAAACTCTTATTAAACCATTTTAGCTAAGTGGAAACTGAAAATAAACTGTTCATCATCATCTGCCTAGCCAGCCATGCAGCCTTCCAGTCTAACCGGATGCAGCTGAATACCAGTATTTTACATGGAGCGACTGCCTATCTGACCTCCACAACCCAGTTAATACTGGGAAATACGATACCACTGAAAATAAACTGTTAAATACTAATTACAATCAAGCAGTTTTATTAAAGATAAAAACATATTTTCCATTAATTAATAGCTGTTTGCCCGAAGCTTCTACTTTTACATTGTGACTAGGTAGTGTACTACTAACGCAAGCTTAACATAGTATGAAACTTTTTCATACAAAGTTTGTCAAATACTACGGCAACGGTGCTCGAAAACTGTTCAGCGTTTACTCAGTTTTTACTAGCATCGAAATCAAAGCTCGAAATCAAAACTCGGATTCGGAACCAACAAATCTACATAATAATTACGAGCTAGTAAAAGCCAACAAAAATCTAATAGGGTGTAAACAAGAGAGGTGAAACTTTAGACTGCGTACGCGACTCGGTACTTGCCAGTCATTAATTTGCAGTGTGGCACAAAGCTTAGTGGGCCTCGCTCTACGATTGAGTCGCCCCAAGTGTTTTGCTACCGAACAAAAGATCTTTTCAGCGATACCAGAGAACGTGCTTTGCTTATATAATGAGGCTTATTTTATTAGGTAAAAGAGGGTGGGTAATGCAATGATTCTTTGACTTTAACTTGTCCAGACCAACTTAAAAATACTTGGCTTTTGTGCGGAAATAAATGCAGTATTTGCGTCGGCTGTTCCGCTTGTTGGATATAAAACTTTACAAGGAACTTTCTGAAGACTATGAATCTCTCCAAAACATTTATAATATTGAAGAGATTCAATATTTGTATCAAGAACTTTCGTTTAGTCCGCGATGTAATTAATTTGAGTGTCGCTGCTAGACTTTAATGTGGACAATTAATCAGACTCGGACGCTAGACTTAGAAAAAATCCCATCTAAGTAGATGAGTCTGTAACGCAAAGATATTCTGAAAAGTATTTGGGATCGACAGTTAGGAGATCTTTTATTTTGTTATTTAATGTTATATCTCGACAGTGCCCAAAAACTTCTAAACGGACTTCGTAACTTGTAAGCTTACTGCCCAGACTGGCTTAAAGGGGGAGCTATTTCTTCTAGGGAGGTATTTCATTCATAAGTTGGTAATACACACTCAGTTTTATTACGCGTGTGTGTTATGTTTGTAGATCAATAAAGTTTCATTTTTATACGTTTTGTGCAGTCAGACAGGGTTGTCTCAATAAAGTTTACCCGATACATGTCCGGGTAATACCGATACACACCTTTACTTTACGATACCTTTGACTAAACAAAATGACTAGCACCTCACCACGCCAGATCCGTTTCACTTCATATCTATTAAAGGTGGATAGGATACAAATCGATATCCTTGCGGAAGCGACCAGGTGCACGTTATCCACCCGCAATATCGTGAAGCTTTCTCACGCTTGCACAAATACAAACACGTAACTGCACTACGGTAACGCATGTTACATGTTACATGCCAAAATAACCGATATAATGCCGATAGTAACACAAATGCTACAAACGTTACGATTACATATCAGTTCGAACTATTTGGGGATAAAATTGCTGGTATGTTGCGGGTTCAAATGAGGCTGTCTATGTCGAGGTTGTTCGCAACGCTATTTCGGGCTGGGATTTGCTCTCAGTCGAATATCTGTATCGTTTTGTTTGTTACTGGAAATCATAGAAATGGAACTGTAGGTTTCGGAAATAATTTTAACCTGCCTTCCAATTGAATATACACTCATTTATTTTATTTTATTTTTTCTCGATGGAATTGACGTTGAAGTTAAGGTACCTACACCGTCAAAATAGCTTTCTCAATATGAGGGATAAAGTAATGCATTTCTATATAAGCAAATAAGTATTTAAAATCAGTTTCAATCTATAATGTTTTTATGATAACTTTGCACACAACACAAACTACAACGATAGTACGAAACTGAGCAGGAGCACTAAATATTTATGTTCTTTAGCCAACTGACATTGATATTAAATAATGAGTGTTAAGCTTTTTATCAATCGACGCAGGTGGAAAAGCTCTGTTATGAAAAACTTCATTGCAATGTGCGTGCATATTGGGTCCTATCTGTAGCTTTTATCGAATAGGTATGAAGACCTTCATGGCCCTAGAGTTTTACTAATTTTTAAACCGTTGCTGAAAATCCAACTACTTTACCCGTCTTCAAATATTGAGAAAATTGGTACACGAATTTTCCGATATTAGCAGTGTTTTGTTGGCGAAACAGGAAGCGGCTACTCATCTTCTTGAGAATTCCTTTGTTGCCTTTTACGATGTTTTCTGAGAGGAAGCGCGCTCTTTCTTTTATCAATCGATAGCCGGATCAACTGGAATTATATATTTAAATCAGTTTAAAATTATACGATTTGACGTAAATACTAAATGCAAAGGTATCATCTTTATAGGGAGACATTAATATCGATCCTTTTATTCCAACGTTTTCCCAGTACCCAACAAAGATCCACTTTGCTGAAAGGTACAAACTTTTACTCAAAACCCGCCGTGGAAATGTGACCCAGTATAAATTTTCTCTTATTTGTCTGCGGGCGAACATGTCCTTTCTTCCCCGAACCAATCGAACTGTGGCTATGCACTCGGTTTATGCTCTGTGCCGTCTATTTGCAATGTTTCCACTGGGAATTATTTTCCTAGCATTCCGCTTTCCGGTACGGTACCCTACTGACTATACCTACCTACCTACGTCCAGCGTTCAATACTTCCTTCACCTTTGGACAGTAACGGTAAATATACAGGACTTGGTAATACTTAATTTTCTGTTATGTCCATCTCGGGAGTCGTTAAAGAAACTTGAGAAACATTTTTTATGTTAAAGGAGTTTTAAGTGTAAAAAAGTCTAATTTTACGCGAAGGTTCACCTTTATATTCTAGAAAAAACGGACGCTGTGGAAAATGTACTCAGTTTCCTCATGAATTAACATGAATAACAAGAAGACCGGCTGTCCAGTCGCGTTTGTTTGCTTTTTGCGATCTTTTGTAGATCGAGTCCCCCACCTATAGATAAAGACAGTACTTAAAAAGCTTACATCTAAAGACAGAATCTTTAACAATAACTTGCTCTCATTCCGAGATGAGAACCAACATCAACCCTTCTTCCCAACAAAGTTGCTTTACATACCAATTTATTGAAGTCATAACAAAAGGAGTCGCCTTTGTCCAACCGTTGCATATGTTTTAGCTATAAATGCGCATGTAAGGTCCAGTTACAGAAGGCGGACGTCCACCCCAGGGGAAATGCACGTGGGCTACAAAGACAATGAGTTCCAACTCGGGCTCAATTTGTAGTACCTTCGTGCATTTATTATTCCTCTTGTTTACCATCTTTTGTGGACGTGATTTTTGTTTAGCTAGTAGGTAGGTACTGCTGTAGCTAAGGGTGTGCGTTAGGTTTCAAATTAGCAGTGTTATTTCTAATTTGGTTGTGAAAAGTCGTAATATTTACATGCAAATTAAAACTGAAATCATATTTCAATACACTTCCTCGAAAACTGGTTCTTGTCGCACTGCGATTAGGTTCGACATGCAATATATTTCAAACGCGTGCGTTTTTGGACAGTTTTCCAACACGTGTGCGGGAATGAAAATTAGCACAGATAACTATACCTATACTTAGTCCAAATTGGTTCAATGCCTATAGTCAGAGGTGAATGTATTTTTTTTAAATTCGGCAAAGCAATTTATGCGTCTTTACGACGCGCGACGTTAAGATTTTTGAAAATTCAAATTGTGTTTATAAATTGAAAAGAAAAAAAAAAAATTAAAGTCTCGTAATAATTTATGACACAAATATTTTTCATTCTTTTATTTTATTTCTTCAAAAGTGTATTGAAAAACGTCGTTTGATACACGTGGACATTTTTTATTGCAGTTCTCGGCTCAAAAACACCCTCGCCTACGGGTCGTGTGTTAATTCCGCCTCGAAATACAATAACAAACTTTCTCCACTTGTATTAAAATGTACTATTTTTGAAGGCAAGATTAATAAGACCAATACTAAATTCAATAATCATCATGCTTTGCTTTCCTGCATCAGCGAGCGGAGGTCGCATAGGTGAATTTTGGGGCAAACTTAACAAGGTTTTTTAGTGGAGCTTAATTCTTGAAATTTTAGTAATCTCTTAATCCCTTAACTCTTCAGAATAACCAAGCTCTCATAAAACTAAAGGAAACCAAACTTACTTAGTAAGTTTAGTTCCCTAATAATCCACTGTTAGCAGTCTAATATTAAATCGTTAACATTACTTCCAAAACTTGTTACTATTAATAGTAATTATGTCTTAGAATACATTTACTTACGATTAATTAACAATTACGGCTTAGGTTAATCTCATTGCAATTGATGTATATGCTAATAGTTTTGATACTTATTGGATTATTATCGTTAGATTGTCATCATCGGTAAAGTCTTTAACTGGACAATGTTAAATGGGAACCTATTCAGTAAATACCTAGCTAGGAATTGGGAAAACTCCGTGTTGTTTCTTGTTATTATATTCCTGTTTACAAAAACTTCAGAGAACAATATTAATAATGTTCGTTAATTATGGGCATCTCATCTGAAACTGAGGTACCTATACAAGTTTAAATTTTTCAATGAAGTATGTATGTCACCGTAAAATTGTCAAATAGGTACGTTATATTGTAATATCTCTAGCGATATTGTAAAATCTCGAAATATTGTCAAATGAACATACTGCTTACAACAAAACGCATTATTTTTCGTGATATGCATGCGATGGTAGTCAACTTATGCGGTGTGGAGGGAAGGAGGGGTGCCCCTTGCCCAGTGGTAAAACTGTCATGAAAATATATTGTACCATTCCTGAGAAATACCGATTATTATAACCTAACCTTAAAACACTTCATATTCCCCTAAAAAGGGTAGTCGACGGAGCCCCGCTTCGCGGGGCCCCTATTTCCGAGTGCAGGGTTTAAAGGAACCTAACTAACCTAACGGGGGGGGTGCCCCAAGTCCCGATTATGGGGGCAGAGATACATCCGTATGTTCAGTTGACAATAATTCGAGAGTTTACAATATCGCTAGAGAGAAACACGTTATATTGTAATATAACGTGTTTGACAATTTTACGGTGACATGTATACTATAAAATACTTTACACCTACCTAATCCTGAGAGGGAAAACAGGTGTGACACAATAATAATTAGCGCGCTCCCTGGCTGAAATATCGATTCTGTCGATTTTGACATTTCAGCCTAGGGAGCTGCGGTTCTAAAGACTTATGAGATACGGAAGACAAAGACAAAGTGGATGTATGAAGAAAGCTTAGGTATTACTTACGGATATTTTAATAGTAACTATCGATTTTACGTAGCATTAGACAATAAGGAACTGAATATCGTATCTTCTTTAAAATAAATAAATATACCGTGCCAAAACAGAGCACTAACAGAATTATTTAACTGACTGTCTGTCAGTAACGATTTCTATAAAAATGTACTACAATATACAAAAATATCGAATGAAATAGAGGACAAATTATACGAAATAAAGTAAGTAAATAATAAATTCGCACGTAAATTCTACAATTTTTCGTCGACTTAAAAAGTTTTACTGTTGGGAAAAGATTCTAAAGTGATACGTGATGTGCTAACTCGTGCTTGCCTAGGTTTGTTTGTGGATGGGTGATGTAAGGGTACATGCCGAGTTTCCTCCGTGCCTCGGAAAGCACGTTAAGCTGTTGGCCCCGGCTGTCATTTGTCCATCTTTGGCAGTCGTTATAGGTAGTCAAAGTCTGACAACCAGTCTTACCAAGTGGTATCGTAATACCCAGTGTTAACTGGGTTGTGGAGGTCAGATAGGCAGTCGCTCCATGTAAAATACTGGTATTCAGCTGCATACGGTTAGACTGGAAGCCGACCCCAACATAGTTAGGAAAAGGCTAGGCAGATGATAACATGATGTGCTAAATATTTAATTAAAGGTTTAAATTCTCATTTAGAGTTTCCTCTGCTTTGTATGTCATCAGAAATTAGCTCTTTCCTTTAGTTTGCCGTATTTCAATACTTCCCAGAATTTGATGCTTCATAGCGACAAAGTCTCGATTCACGATGCCTTGAAATGGTTATGCCTAAGCCCAATCTAAAACGCAAAATTGTATTAAAATGTACATAGTTGGTAGGTACATACTACTTTATAGAATATGGCAGCCGTACAAGAACCAATGTTCCAATATTCCCTATTTTTTTTAAAGAAATTTTGTCCCGGAAAAGCGATTGCAACTTTGAGATAAGGCTTATTTGATAATAAATGGGTTGCAAAATACTATGTAATCATATCTTACAATCAAGGTAACTACAAATATCACATAAGTTACCAAGTAGGTACATATAGGGGGTTGTGATTAGGGCATGCACTGGTTGCTCCATGCCCTAGTCGGGACTGTACCTACTTTCTCTAATGCAAAAAACATCTTGAAATATTGGAACTACTTGGCTAAACTACATAGATACTCTTCATCACAGGAACAAACGAAAAATCTACTAAAACGCTTAGTAGGTTTGTTATCATTTCATCTTTCAAATTGCTCTGCGTGTTCAAGATCATAATGAAATATAATATTTCATGATCGTATATCTTACAAAGTTTTATGTAGGAGATTGGTAGGATTTATCTAAGACGGGGACACGGGAAGTTCGGGAATGGTGGCAGCCGATTATCATAACCCGCTTCACTGCCAAAGCCTTTCCGAAAACAGATCCCGGTGTATGGCGGGAATAATAAAATTCAAAATTGATTAATGCGAATCTTTATATGTCTCTCTTTTATATTTGAAGACATTTTTATATTCGATGAATAGAAACTTGATAAAGCAAGCAAAGTATTAACTTCGGTTAAGTAAAGTTACACACTAGCAGAATCTTTAAGAAAGGGAAGTTGCCCTGATTGAATACGTAACTTTAGGTGCTGAAGCGAACCCGTGCAAGCAGCGTGGCGCACTTCCCAATGAGTTTTGTTTAATACATCTCCTCACAAGGCGGAGCGCCTCTCCTCAATTATTTACGCACACACTCGCTTTCTGGCCCCCGTTCTTTTCATATGGGACAAAAGCGAATTCAGGTCGTGGCAACAACGGAAAGATTGCAAAGGACATACCTATGTAGAGTATAGGCAAGGATGTGAGGTGAGCTTTAAGCTTTTAATATTAAGCGCTCAGAACGTGGTAGGGCCAACTTTATTACGCGATGCCGTCACATGCAAAGGACTAAATACACGTATAACGTTATAACAACACGACTCCATCGCACTCTTAGTATTCTTCTGTATTACAAGGTGTTTTTGTTTTACACTCGACCAAGTGTTCCGGAAATAAAAGAATCGGTTCAAATACATTCGTTTTATTCGTGCGTAAACACACCTCGGTGCAGCTAAGCGCGACGGCAACTTTTCAACAGAATAAACAAAAAAGGAGAACTCTCCACTTCTACCTACTTCTATCTACTTTACCTAACTTTGAACATAAAAATGAAGTAGTTAGGGTCCTAATTAAAATCAGTTTAAAACTAAATTAAACTGGGTACATGTAACTTAACAAAGACACAGCTGTGTCTATGAAAATAACAAAAGCCATACAGTTCAAGCAGGTGTGCCAAAACTAAACCAGAACACCAAGATCTTAACAAAAGCAACAATTGATTGACATGATTTGATGGACTGCTCAAGACTTTACAAGGAAGTCATTCCACCAGCAATGCAGAGAGTACCAGTAAACGGGTTTCCTTTATCCCCGATCTCCCATGTAAAACTGTTTATGTGAATCAAAAAACTCGGTACCTACGTCGTACTCACCCCTGTTTGATATACCGCTGCGGAATAACCCGGGAGTCCTTTTCAAATTCGCCCTTATTCTGCGCGCCCGATTGAACGTAGGTTTTTTATAGCGCGGATACAGTAATCTAGTTCAGGTGTGCTCTCGAAAAATCCTCTCGGATCTGAGGTCGCATACGTTTCCCGATTTTATTGCATATTGAGACGTACTATTCTTGAGATATCCCCATAGCCCCGTATTATATAGAGGTCGGTGGCCGTTAAACTATTTGATACGAAATTTTGGGACACGCCATCCATTATCACGCGCGAATAAGTGCGAGATGTTTTAGGAGACAGAACTGTCGTAATAGAAATACTTATTTATTACTCATTTTTATGTAAAAAGGTCGCTCCTGAAAATTATCATGCATAACCTCAGAAATTGCTTCTCGGGCATTTATTTAAGTTTATCACGATCTCCTTTAGTTTTTTTTTTCCTAAAAAGGAAAGTAAATAAGAAGTTGAAAAAAGCCGTTCCAAGAAGTGCTCAAGCATAAGCACTTCTAAAATAAATAATTGTAAAGTACCTACATAAGCAGATAAAAATTCATCACATTATTTAAATAAAATCTATTCGAGATTCTTTTTCTGAGAGCATGGGTGACTAACGTTGATAAAACCTTCTTGAAATACTTAGTAACAGATACAGCAGGGAAAAAAATAAACATTACTCTCACAGACCATCATAATAGGCATTACAATGCAAACTTGTCATTCTTACGGAAATACAAATTACTACAATTACTTGCATTATGCACGCAGTTATTATAATAGAATTTATTCCGATTTTAGTTTCATTTCTCACGGCACTATTAAAACATAAATCTGCAGCGACAAAGCTAAAGTGCACCTAAATGTTTTCATTAGTTTCTCTCGTACTTTTGCATCTACTTTACCGATGGTCGGTCGGGCCCCTAACGAAGGAGTTCGTAGTCGTGCTAATATCGTGGGAAAGCACAGCGAAGGCGCAAGGTGTATCTAAAATATGCTTTTTATTCAACCACCTGGCAACGGCAAGGATTCGAATAAAATTGCACGATTTCGGCGCTGCATTTTGAGCAAAAACGATTCTTTTGCTACTGTTACCTACAATGCGCAATGCCGATGTATCACGTCGGACATTCTTCGTTTAAAATTATTTTTTCATCCCCCCATCTCGGAAAGAGTATTTTTCCTCTTCGATATCTGAGTGCAAAAGCCGTTTTTATCCTCTAGAGGAATAAAGTAAATTGAATTTAGAATATCGTGTGCACTAAGTTTGTGAATTCAAAACATCATTAAACCTATTTACTTCTACCTCTATGGTGCCGAATTTTTCATACAACTTTTTTTAATTTGTTAATAACTCAGACTCGGAACCTTCTTGGTATACTTTTTTTTAATTAGCTTTGCGCGCGCCATTTTCTACAAACGTCTTATTGTTAAAACCTTAAGTTAAAAACAAGGAACTTGAAAACAAGTGAAAAACCTAAAATTACCACTCATAATGTAGCGACGAGGAAGTTTATTTGACGCCAACAGAATTAACTGAATTTGTTAATAATGCTCAATTTTTTTTTTTTTGTTTTTATTCATTTCCTCGCTGAGGTGGGATGAAAAGTTACGCGTTGCACTCGAGTGCAAAGATTTTTCACCTCGTGCTCTTTTGATTCCCTCGCTAACGCTCAAGATTCTAAGTTAAGAATCACTCGCTGCGCTCGTGACTCAATTTTAGAATCACTCGCTTGCTCGGCCATCAAAATTGAGCACTCGGTTAAAAAGCAACTTTGCACTCTTGTATAACAAATAACAATTAATTCATTATTTCAAATGCTTCCGTTTTATTCGAATTCGCAGTATTATTATTAGTTCTTTCCTATAACTGTACCTATAACTAATTTCAAATTTGAATTTCCTATCGAAAAACAGATCACAAGTTCAAACGTTACATAATTAATATCCTATTGTATTCAAAGCTTCTTTTTAAAACTTTGATTTTAAATTCTAACATAAGAATTTCTACCGTGAATTATCATAATAAATAGGTGCCTGTAGGACGGTGTTCAGTATTGAAATCGAATTCGTCGTCATCTCGAGATCGTTATTGTAAAAGCATTATCTGGGATCGGGAGTTCGGGACTGGAATATAAATGTTGGGGATCGCGACGGACGTTTAAAGCAATATGTCAGTCGGAGACGGTCGAGGTGTCTGTCATCCGGTCCTTCACATTGCAACTACTTCCCGGGATCTCTGCAGGATGATTGACAATCCTTCTGATACCCACGTCATAGCGATCCCTTGCCGTAAAGTGTGACGAATGCTCGGCTACTTGAATTAGATACTGATAGTGTCATTACTTGCAAACCGAGGGCCGATGATGGAGAGATTTATCTATTAACACAAAAAAGATTTTCGTAGGAAGAAGCGTCACCTGTCGCAAATGCTTCCATGTTCGATATCTACGAGTTGGTATCACTTGGTGTAACAATAAACCGATTCTTTATAAGCTTTATTTCTGCAATACAATGACAATAAAAGTAGTAATCAAATGTCAATGCACAGAGTGGACGCGTGCCGCCCGCATACCCACAGCATTTGTCACTGACATCAAAGTTCTGCCGGATTATTCACACGTTTTTTAATTCATGAATATCGATCTAAAGTTTACTATTTTGTGAATATTGTATCATCGTGTAATCAAAATTTAAGTCAAGCTTATTGCATACTTCTTTTATTATGTTTATAAGAAACCTAATATCTAACAGCAACGATTCTATGAAATATAACTGTGAAGTACATTACATTTCAAAGTTTTATTGCAAGAAACCAGAACACGAACAGTTCTAGGTAAGCTACAACAAACGCTAACCCATCTATTATTCAATTTAGATCTGTCTTGTTAGGTTTCAGGCGGCGTGTTACAGCTTGCTACGATGGTGCTACGATGCTACGAGGTGCTACACAGTTTGATTTTAGGAAGTGTAGTCGGGCCGCGAGATAGGATGACGTCACCCGACATGTGCCATCGCATGTCACATGCGGGTGGCGCGCGTGCCAAACCACTTTCGTTAATCGTTTCCCAACATAATTGTTCCCCTATCACTTTATAATTGTACGAATGTTTTGAAACTTACACGAACAGAATGAGAGTTCGCGACTTTAGATCAAGAGTTTGTTCAATTAAATACCTATTATTATATAAGTAATTTGAAAGGAAGTTACAGAATGTCATTAGTAATTAGATAATTAATTATAATCTAAAATAACAGTTGCCGGCGACCTCCTATCTATATCTATTCAAGGATATTAATTTTTTCATGGGATCCTTATTATTTTTCTAAATTAAAAGCCTAAATTATTCTAAACACAGCTATCTGCCAGTGTAATCGGTCCAGCCGTTTCGAAGATAAGCCGTAACAAACAGACCGGCAGACGCACAAAATTTAAAAAAATGTTAAGTATTTTGTTATAATAACCTTTCATCTTTCAGAAATAGCTGTTATTTCGACAAATAACAAACAGGCATTTTATCAATTGTGTTTATTGTATGTAAAAATAATCGTACTTTACAACACTCCTTTATGTACCGGGTACTTATATAAGTAGAAAGAAATACTGATTCTCTTACAAAAGATATATGTCACGGCGCGGCGGGAACGGTTTATTTAACCTTGTGCACCAAGAACTCCATGAAAAGAAGACCGGTATAACGTATTCAAACTTTACGTGTATCTCACAGTTACAACGACAGTTAACAAAAAATAAAAGATACCGCCACACAAACGCAAAAGACGTTATCCCATGATCACCCCAACCCTTCGCACGTTAAATATATACGGAGACTCCTTAAGAACGCCTCGATATCTGCGAGGTCATCCTTGAGATCACAACCGTTAAATAAATCCAGCTAATCGCTGCAGCACGGGATCTTCTCGCATTGTCCAGACGTTGAATGCCTTCATTGTCTACAGAAGGTGCCGAACTACCGGTGTCATAACGTCGTAACCGCTACAACGGGTGCAAACATTTTTTATTCAAAAGCTAGGGGACTAAGAATGGAATTTTAAAGGATCCGTACAAGAAAAGCTTGCACAAAACATACCAAGGTAGACAAGATTGATGTAACGGTCGGTGGCAAGTTTTGCGCACGTGCTTGGGCCGGCTGCGCCTCGTCTTGGTTGTAACATAAAAAATATTGGACCAAACATAAAGAATACGGCTATGGGTTCTTTGTATAATATCGGCACTGACGATAACACTATTTATTTTTATTCATGGTAATACAATAAAAAATAAGGTTCGACGGCCCCGGCGAAGATTTTGAGAATTAGGCACACAGGAAGTTGTTCCGTATAAAACGTAGTGTTCACGACCGAAGTGATTTTAAAAGTAGATAGTAGTTGATAAAAATGAACATAATGGGTGCAAAAAAATACGCTGCCATTGAAATCAAACCCGGCAGATCCCGACATGTCCAAGTAAACACCCTTTATTTGACGAACCTTAGAGATACCGTAATACAAGTTAGTGAGTATATCCACTTATTATTTTATTCTGGTACATCAGAACACAATACTTATCCAAACATGCTATCACAAAACCTAATGTAACGTTCTCATAAAAATCAAAACGAGCATTACTCTTACTGCATCGTAAGCAAAAACATGTGCCCGCGACAGTACACTACGTCGAAAGTTATTGTATATTTTTTATTGAGCCAGTAAAGTCGGTTTGCTCCATAGATGGCTCAATGATAAAGACAGTTGGAAAGGTCTGATTTCTTTGTCGGAAAGACTACACAGTATTGACAATATTTGGAGCGGAAGATTTTGTGATTTATGTTTTTGTTCGCTTATAAAATAAATATGCTTTAGAACCGTCGACGGAGTCGTAGATTTGGCAATCGCAAAAGCTCGTTCGTCGGAAATAGGCATGCGACAGGGGAACGTTTTTTGTACGTGTCGCACATAAATCTAGATGCTTGTTCTATGAGAACGAAATCTAAAGCTTTTATCTAACGTAGTTTTAGGTCTTTGTTCAGTGGTTAGAGCTTTGGTTTGCTTTGAGAATTAGTAATTAACTCTTTTAAATTGTTTCTTTTTAGCTCCTGCCCGGCTAGCATGGGCAGGGGATAAAAATTTTATCCACCGGTTATTTCCACTGACAAGGGACAAAATTCAAACAAAAGTGGAAATAACCGGTGGATAAAATTTTTATCCCCTGCCCATGCTAGCCGGGCTGTTGGCCGAATAGCTAAGCCGGTCATCGTTGAGGCAGGTATTTATAGGTAGGTACTCACATGTCATCACCACTTCGATAAAACGGTGAAGAAATCGACAAGACAGAACTGAAAATTTAAAGACATAACAATCTTGGGATTCACATAGTAGCACTGTCCTGCCACTGAGTCCTCAGGCGGGAGCCCAACGCACAGTCCAATCATTATCTGCTTAGCCTTTTCCCAACTAGTTATGTCGTGGTCGGCTTCCAGTAGGTATAACTAGATGCAGCTGAATACCAGTATTACATGAAGCAACTGCCTATCTGACCTCCACTACCCAGTTAATACCCTAGTATTAACTGGGTTGTGGAGGTCAGATAGGCTACTAGTAATACGATACGTCTTGGTGAGACTGTTTGTCCGACTTTAATTTTTACTTTAGTCAATTTTACTCTTTTTACTTTACTCAATTATATTGCTCACAGTTTAATAATATTTATTTGTATATTCTATTCTGATTCTATTCTATTTAAAGCAGATATGAATACCAATGGGTAGGTACCGTACTTTTTTTAGTAAACGGAAAAAAACGCCCCTTTTCAAGTAACTACTTTCTGTCAAATGACATTGACCACAACAGGAATGATTTGACATAGCTTATCTAGTATGATTTTAAGATTCCGGTTTCATTTCTATGTAATATTTCGTTTAATACTATAGTAAAATGGTTCCTTGTTTTTGGTGTAATATGAATAATAAATGCAATGACCAGTTGGGCCCAAAAAAAATTGTTTCCTTTCAGTTGGTGCGTGGTCATAGTGTGAACTAACTTCGGCGCGTTAATCTTTTTTTTTCAAGCAGTTTTCCCGGACATGGCTGAACAGATAATAAATAGAGTATGTTTAAAGGGTTAAGGCACGGCTGTGACAGCTTTAGTTCCGAAGGGTCCGTTTTGGCGCTGGCGTAGCATCGCCGCGGCGCCGGCGCCATGCCGCCATCTTGGTTTTGTTATGTCAGTGTCTGTCAAGCACATAACATTATATACTCAAGTGTCATAATCAAATGACACTTGAGTACCTATATAATGCGCTCATTGTCAAAAATCTTCAGAGAATTCTTGCCTCTGAGTGTATTTTCCTTAATTTTCCTCGTATTTCACTGAGTTGAGATACACAATTTCCTCTGTAGTTTGAGACAATACTGATTGTGCATGTTAATGTGCGATTATTCGTCATGGGAATCCGAAAGTGCTGTGTAGGTGGTTGCAATGCAACAGTGAGTTTTCCCAAGAACAATGAACTTAGAAATCTGTGGATGCCTTCCTAGTGCCAACAAATTCCCTCCTCATTGGACTCAGGAAACGTGTCTATGAAAAACAGAAGAAGTTGCATAAGGCGTTCCGCTTAGTGTTGCTGGTGAGTTTTGTTAAACTTCTTAGGTTATGTAAAAGTCGTTTTGTTATAAGTACTCAGATCAAGTAAAAAGAGAGGACTATTTTTTGATTACTTGATTTGAGATGTTATAAGTTTTTTTTATTAAAACTTCAATCAACTAGAAACCAACAGAACGTAAAGAACATATAGCGGACATATACAAAAAACATATACAGAATGTACTTAAAGGGAAAACATAAACTTCGAAATACTAAAAATTACTGTATTAACTGTATCAAATATGTTTCCAGGGTGGGATGTAATACTTGAACATAATTATTTCAAGGAACAAGATGAGGAGGATGTACATACATTTACTACAACTGGTGTGTATGGTTATCTAATTTATCAGTATTATTTTACTATAAGTATGAGCACAACTCGCCAACCCGTCTTGAGCAAGCATGGTAATCAATGCTCGTGCCTTCTCTGTTGAGAAGAGGCCTTTGCCCAGCAGTGGGTCAGTGATAGGCTGGTTGTTAAAATGAGTACAACTTATATAGGGTGACTGGTAATTAGTGTTTAATTTATGTTCGCCTAATGTACTGAACAGCTGATTTTTTTTTCGCGATTTCAGCTTTGGTCCCATAGTAAAAGTTGTTTGTTATCATGAGCACAATTACGTGTTAAAGTTTCGTACACTAATAGGCTTGTTAACTGAAAAAATCTAATGAGTCCGTCACTTAGATTATCAAAAAATATTTGACCCGTATTTTTTCTTTTGTCACATAAAACAAAATTGACGAAGATACGACGCTTTTAAAATTCCCAATACGTCACTGTTCGGTATGATTCTTAGTGAGTAGGTACTGACATCACGAGCCCCCACTCCCGAGTTTTGATGCGTTTTATCTTTGTCAATATTCGTTGATTTATAAAAACAAAAAATACGTGTCCATTATTTTCTAATACTCTAACTCACGGACTAAATAGATTTGCAATTTATTGATGGTGGAAACAAGCCTATTACCAGTCACCCTATATGTATTTACAGCAATATTTCTCAATTTTTCAGGGTGGTTGGTTGGTTGGTACAGTTGATCATAATTACTCCGAGGAGCAAGATGACAGTGTCATAACATCATCAGTTTTGATTGGAACGGCAGGTATAGATATACATACATAAATATCTTCTAATGTTTTAATTTTAATCCAATATAGGAAAAAAGAAATTCCCTCCACTGTGGCACCCTCAGAAAATATTTTTAGCAGTGTGTCCTTAGTGCCCCATAACTTTTGTCATATCATCACTTAAAATTGTTTGTTGTGCGTCATGCTGATGGACCTTTTTTTACTTTATTAACGTACATTTCTTAGTTGTTGTGGCAACTGCGAGGGCTATAATTAACAGTCCAGCAACGTAACGTCTCATATCCAAAGTGTCTCCATTTCTACAAAACTGGTATTTGTTTACTAATGTGTTCATTATTCTTATTTTCAGATAAATTACATGGTCTAGATTCTGGAGCTACAATGGCTACAACAGCTGAAGTTGTTGAATTTTTTGATGAACTGTTTGACAGTGTTAATGGCTATCCTGGTGGTGGAAAAAGGAGAAAATTAAGACGAGCTGTAAAGAAGACTCACTACATCATTCTTTTTGGATTGACGCCATCAAAAAAATTAAATCTGTTAGTTTAAAAATGTTTATACAAATATAAACCTATAAATTATCATTTTTATTTTATTATGATTACCTGAACCTCAAAAATAAATCAACTATATGAAGGCGCCATTAAAGTATCGATATCAATGAAAAAGTCGATATAATAGAACATCACTAGTTATCGATAACAAGATTCCTGTAATCACTATTACACTTACACACATAACTATAGTATATCTATATAATTCTGTCAAAAACCCCGATGGCTACAACAGCGCCAAAACGGAACCATTGGAAACTTTCTACCGAAAAGTCACTGTCGTATCTGTAGCTAGCTACTAATATCTAATCTGTGGGTTAAGGTGAAAGCGTCAGGGTTGCCCGCGAAATTCAAATTTTCTTACGTTTTTTGCAAGTTCATGAACCTCGACCTTTACGTACTTAGAGGGTTGTTTTGATGGTTTTGATGATTATAATTCTGTTACATACTCTCTTATAGTCGCGAACAATATTTTAATCAGCATTCAACCTAGCACTGGCCTGCAAATTTCAGAAAACATAAGAAAATTTGAATTTGGTGGACTACCCTGACGCTTCCCCCAAGCGTTAGGGTAGCCCGCGAAATACGACGACTAAGATTTTGTAAAAATCGTTCCTCTACTTATATGAACTTAGAGGGCTGTATTGATGATTTTGATTATTATAATTCTGTAACTATATAAGTTTTACAGTCGCGAACGATATTTTTAACTTCATGCAACCTACTGGCCTGCAAATTGCAAAAAACGTCAGAAAAATTGAATTTCGCGGGCTAACATGACGCTGTTTCACCAACGCCAAAACACCCACAGCCCACCCACACACACACACACACACACACACACACACACACACACATACCCACAGTCCACAGACTAAATGGCACCCTTCTTTTTACGATGACATTCTCGATTCTCATTGACGGCTAGAAACGAGTTTGAGATGAGTTAAAGAGTAGAAAATTAAGTAGGGAATTATGGAAGTGACATGCAGCACCGATCCTCAATAAATTGGTCTAAGGGCAAGGGAATGAAGATTCTCATTCTCATCAACACCAAATTTATTCTGATGCTAGATGTAGACAAATAGCTGAAGATTTGTCGTGTGAATGAAGTTCTAAACAATAATTCTTATTTCTTTCACCAATTAATAATCTTTATTGACGGTACAACAATAACCATAAAAATTATTTCTTATAAAAAAAGCTAGATGAATTTTATCGAAAAGCACATCATCGAGAATACAAGTAGTTGGACTGCAATGGTAGACTGTGGTCGTTGCGGCCAGCCAGTAGCGCCATAGCGGATTCCGAAAGGATTTAAAAAGATTTCAAAGTAAAGTTAGAATTTGGCGGGTGGATTGCTAAAGTTTTCATTCTCGATTCACCATTTTATTTAAGTGAAATGTAATTTCTATTGGTTTTACTGCATTTAAAAATGTAAGTTTGCGGCCAGCTATACCTCTTAACTATCTTTTAGGTCATTAATTACCTATTTTGATTGGAACTTTAATTTTTAACTGCGATTTCAATATCTAAATACATAATAAACAAAAGACATTTGTTTTTCAGAGGTCTAAAATGACAAGAAAACAAAAGCAGAAAGTTAAGATCGCGAAACTTGCAAATAGATTAAAAAAACAATGCAAAGTTTCAGAAGAGCCAAATCCTGCTCAGAATCCTGCTCCACCGCTAACGCCAGGTAACATTATTTTAGATAAAGATATTAACCCCGAACTACTCGCGAAATGGCCAAAAGTTAACTTGAAGATTCCACCTATTTTCTTACATAAACCAGTAGACTTTGAACAACATGTCAAAAAAGTATTAAATATGGGAATTAAATTTTATCAACCACACTGCGGTAAAAACTACACTAAAATAACTTGCGAAAGCAACAATGATCACAAACACATGATAAAATATTTTGAAAAAAAGCAATTACCTTTTCACACTTTTGGGAATCCTTCAAAGAGGAAAATGAAAGTGGTAATCAGAGGAATGCCAAAAGAAACAGAATTGAATGAAATTAAAGAGGTTTTGAAATCAGTTTCTATCCCTGTGATAAGAGTGCATAAAATGCACACTAAAGTAGAGAGAAAGGACAATACCATGCTGGTTCTTGCTGTAGTACCTTATGATGAACAAGGAAAAGCTATTCTAAAAGTAACACAGATATTGGGACACGATATAAAGTTGGAGCCTCCTGTTACTAAACCAAAACAATGTTATCGCTGTCAAAAGTGGGGTCACTCTCAGCGTTACTGCCACGGGATCATCAAGTGTGTCAAATGTGCTGGAGAGCATTTGACCAAAAAGTGTGATAAGATTTCTGAAAATGAACTGCCAAAATGTGCTAACTGTAGTGGTGAGCACACTGCCAATTATCAACAATGTATTGTCACCCCTGGATCTGAACAGTATCAAATGATGCAAGATATCAAAATAGACAAACGTTGCTATAAACCAATTCAGCTTGTAACCATGGAGAATTACCACATGTTGTACAAAAATGTTTATTATAAAAACCCTTCCACAACCATTTAACCGGGTATAATATTTGTGCCAACTTCCTAAAAAGTGAAAACTCTTGAAACTGATTATGATGTTTTTCTTTCGTTTTGTTTTACATTTTAGTAGACTAAGATTAATTGATTTGAGGAACCATTGTCTATGAACTTTGGATATTCAAGTAGGTACTTTTATAAACACAAGTAGGTACCTATTATGTTCTTTATTATTCTGTAAATTCATGTTTGGATATTCCTACTATACATGCTAGTGATGGATGACATTTTTTATTGTGAAAATACATTTTTGTCAGTGATAAAAAAAACAAAATAAAGTTTGTTCACAAATTTTTGTATTTTTGTTCACTTAAAAATATTATTGCATTGCTCCTTATATTCAAAGTTCCTATACTTAAATTAGTCTAATTATGTCTATTTATATTTACAAGCTTAATATTCGATTAATACTTATTATTTTACATTACAAATTATTATTCTGGTCACATACTTTTGATGCTCTGCTTAACGGTGGTATTTAAAGTGGCCTCATTTTTAGTTTCATCAATTGGGGTTACTAGAACCTGTAAAAAATAGTAAAACAATGAGTTTATTGCCTATTTTATCTGCAGTCATGCTATAAAGCCATTGCAAATAAGATAGTGAATAATGTTAATATTTTAGGAAAGAGAAAATATTATTTAATTTTCCAGTACTTTTGCAGTGGCCCTGACTGAAACGAAATATACAGGGTGGATTTTTTCAACTTCAACTAGAGGGAAAGTACTATAAATACTGGAGCTAGCCAATTTTACTTAGAAGACTCATTCCTTTATTTTTAAAAAGAAAATTAGCTTGGCACACAATTAATTTATCACAACTATTATAGAGATTTGATCCATATGATTGCCCCTATCAATTGATGTCATAAAAGTACAAGTCAAGTCCAAGTGTGATTTTTTGGATTATTATTCAATTCGATTCCAGAGTTGAGTCAAAATCTTATAATGCATAGTCGTAAAAGCAAGAACTACCTCATTAACCAACATCCAAAAAGAAAGAGGTACTTTTAAGGTAATCTACATATTGTTTCTTTACCTGTAGCTTGATGTTCGTAACAGGCGTCCTTGTTCCGTCCAGCTCATTTAGAACTCTATCCAAGGTTTCGATAAGCCGATCAGCATCTTGTGTAGAGAACACCATGGGTGGTTTAAATTTCAACACGTTACTATCAGGTCCATCGCGACTTATGAGAATCTTCTCCTCCCTCATCCTGTAAATGTGCAGAATAGAGTTTACTATACAGTCCCAACATTATCTCTCTCTTCCTCTCCATTTACATTATTTTTTTGTTAGAAGGAGTATGTAAGTAGGGTTGCCAAACGTCCGGAATTTTCCGGACAAGTCCGGAAATATAGGACTATGTCCGGAATGCGGAGGGAATCTTAAACCGTCCGGATTTTTTACAAATAAGTGAAGAGACAAGCACGCGGTGCACGGGAGCAGGTGCGCGGGCGAACGCAGGCGACATCGGGGCGCTTCCCCCTTACCCCTTCTCCGCGTGCGGGTCGGAATTCGAACGTTTTGGCGTTCGATATGGTTACACTCACTATAAATAAACTCACCCGGTGGTCTCACTCGGTATGGTCACTTGTGACATTAATATAAAATTAAGTACCTAACAAGAAAGTCCGGAATTTTCATCAAAAATGTCAGGAATTTTCTTCGGATTTTTGATATTTTTATCTGGGAACCCTATAGTAAGGATATCAGCAGGTGAAAAATGGCGTAAGCATAGATAAATTTGCTGTGTAAAGGCCTAAATTCCGCTCATCGGTCAATATTTAGTGCAACTTCTTTCTAATTCTCACTAATAAATAAATATTATATTTTTATTACGCACCTATTAACGACATGCTTAGCTTCTGCCGTAGCTGGAGTCCTAGTATCCCTGTCAGTCACCAGTTCTACTCCTACGAACAGTCCCCTCCCCCGGACGTCGCCAATTAAGCTGTGCTTATGCTTCAGCTGTTGACATCGATTCAGTAGATGATTGCCGACACGGTTCGCCCGCTCCATTAGACGCTCTTCTTCGATCACGTCAAGAACTGCGTTTGCGATTGCGCAAGAGACAGGGTTGCCACCGTACTGTAAAAAGAAAATAATTGGTTTAAAAAAAAATATTAAGTTTTCATCATTGAAAGAGAAAAGTTGTAACAGTAACATGCACCTTTATGCCTAAGTTGACATTGTGAGACACTTTGACATAGGTAGTGGAATCCTGAATTTCGGATAAGTACAGGATTTCAGCACTGACAGATACCGTCGATGTGTATATTGGTACCTGTATATCTACCTACCTACATAGTTATCTACAAGCAAAGCTGAGATAGGTCACGTTGAATACGTAACTAGCAGATAGCGGATATAAATAAACCTGTAGGTAGGTAACTATATCATATCAGCTTGTTTTGCCAAACACTTAGCAGATAGGTATTAAAAACAGGTGTTGCATCACACAATTAGCGCATATACAATGCTCTGTTTCAAATATCTCGTTTATTACCTATTACTAATGAGAATATCACGATTCTACGAAAATTCTAACAAAAACAAAGCAAAGCATCTTTGAATGTGGTATCCTAAGCCACATCAGTTTTTGTCCCCAACGTTTCAATAAGGTTTTAACTTGGGGACCATTTAACCTTAAGGTAATGGGATATTTACCGTATTGAAATATTCCACTCCAGTATCAGCGAAGCTCTTGGCAATTTCAGGGGTTGTAATAACAGCGGCTACAGGATGCCCATTGCCCATCGGCTTGCCCATAGTCACGATATCGGGCACAACGTCTTGGGTCTCGAACGCCCACATGTGGGTGCCCACTCGGCCGAATCCAACTTGGACTTCATCGGCTATGCACACACCGTCAGCTTCGCGAATGTGTCTGAAATAATGTTTGGGATTTTGAAAATTTGAATTGAAACCTCGTAATGGATTTCTCCCCTATTTATAAATATCTCACTGTGCTAAGAATAAGGTGCAGCGCAGACGACAGACTATCCGTGACGCACTTTTTAGTCTGTAGTAAAGTCAGTAAATAGAACATAATATGCAATTATATGCAGTAACGCACACGACGCGCAAAAAGTCCGGCGCACAAAACATCCGTGTAATTCGGGCAGACCGCACCGCGCCGCTCGACGCTCGGCACAAAAAGTGTGTGAAAAAAATTTAACGTTTGCTTCAACGCGCGCTAACGCAGACTGCGCACACTTTAGTTTTAGTCGGAAATCTGCATTTGCTAGGGGTGGACGTAACGGCACGCGATCTATTATCATGGCGCCAGAGGTCGATGTAACGATGTTAATTCAAGAAATACAAAACAGACCAGCAATTTATGATACTTCTAAGACAGAATATCATGATAGACATTTAAAAAGACAGCCTTTCTTCTGGACCAATGCACCTCCTCATTGTTGTTTCTGAATGAGTCAAAGCAGGTCTTAAAATAATAGCAACTCATCAAATGTAGTAACAGACATTTTATAAAATTTGATTTTTTTTTTCCGGATGTTGTTTCAGAATTGAATGTTTAGTATGGAACTGTCTCTTCAGTAATCTTTCCGAAAGTATAAGATGTACCCAAAATTCTCAATTTCTTCTTCTTTTTCTGTACTTCATGTACAAAATAATACTTCGCGATCTCTGCACGATTTTCATAGCGTCTACGTCCCTACAGCTCTGCCGACAGAATGATCCGATGATCGAAGATGTGCGTCGTGTGCGTTGAGTCTGTGAAAAATCCGCGACCGACTTTTTGCGCGCCATACAGACTTTTCGCCGCAGACTCGATCGCACAAAAAGTGTGCCATCTGCGCTGCACCTGATCATAACTTTTTGCAAAATCGTTAGGGAAGTAATTCCTGTATATTTTTCGATGAAAGTCGAAACAAACTTTCGCGAAAAATAGCATTGGCTGTCTGGCTGATACTCGTACATCTATCCAAATGTAATCACCTAATGCAAAACAAAAGATTCAAAGAACAATCAATATTTTCCATAGCTCATATTTATCAAAGGGTAAGTGTGTAAATTGTCTCTCATTTGCTAGACAAACGTGCCCACTTGTGAATAGAGTACAAGGCCAATTGTGAAACAATTACTGAAATCTAATTTTAACCGCAATCTTATTACTGCTGAATTATGGTCTCGTTTCGCCTACTTACGAACTGACCTAGACAATATCATCCACAAATAGCTAAAAAAAAAACTCATAAATTCAGTAATTTTTAAATACAATGGCTACCTACTTGATTTAAAATTCCAAATAGAAAAGAAGATGCTACTTCTAGATAGATTCAATGCAATACTTACTGGAAAACTCTTTTAAGGTATCCGTCAGGTGGAATGATTTGACCACCGCAACTTTGGAGGCTTTCCGCAATAAATGCGCAAACGCCGCCATTTTTGCGTTTGGTCTCTTTGCAGATCTTGCCAATTTCATCAGCGTACAGTTTCCCTAACTCTTCTTCATTTTGAGAGTCATTGGGGTAAGTGTACTTTCCTCGGTATATATCGGGTACTGGTGCCTGGATGAAGTAATTAAAACGATTAGGCAATTTAATCACTTGTAATTATATCGTATTCAATTATGAATTTAAATTGCAGGAAGCTGCAGCTATCTCTGCTAAATTGCGCGAATGAAATTAGATTGGAATAAATAATAGCAGACAGTAGTGTTTAGTATTTTTTTAACAATTAAATGTTTCCCCAAATAAACATTTTTGAGACTTCTTTATAGTTGGCAATTAGTTATTTTACCATTAACTTTATTTTCACTAATTTAATCAGTCATAATTAGGTATGATTTTAATCAGTTTATGAACTAGTATAATTTATCTGTATGTTACAAGAGATTATTTTTATCATCTCTAAGTCAGTATTATTACATAATATCATCCAAATATAGCTTGGGTAGAGATAATAATAAAGATAATGCGTGTCCTAAAACTAATGCAACTACGAGATCGTGTGCAACCCAGTCAATATGTGTAACTTACCACATGAACCCACTCTGGCTTCTCTGGCCCTCCGGGTAGGTTAAATTTGTAGGGAGACACATCAATCATAGACGTAAGATGGCCATGATACGCGCTGTAACAAACAGGCGCTAGTAGCACCCTAATAACACTTCGACTAGCTCGAAGTTACGACAAAAGAACGAAGGGGACATTATGTTGAACGTTTGATCGCCTCGGTAGGCCAAATGATTTTTAAAATTCTTTAAACTTATCCGGCATTCATGATTGAACATTAGAATGGTCTTATGTGAGTCAATATTCAGTATAATAAAGGATCGTTTCACTCTAATAGAATTGAAAGGATAGATAGTACTCACTTCACCGTTCGGTGACGTGATCACTATCTTTTCCTTCGTGTGGATACGGCACGGTATCCATCAATATTATTTTGATAACTATAGGCACGGTATCCATCAATATTATTTTAAGCAATGGTATTAATACTACCGACTGCAGTGATCCTTTCCCTGAATCACTGAATAATAAGTACACATACAAACAAGGTCTTCTAAGGTCCCATAAAAGCAAATGCCGGTAAGTTCAAACTTCCATTCAAGTCCCGATTAACCCTAGCAAGAGATATTTCCGAAAGTTAAAGTATAGTTGTTTCGAAAAAGAAAAAATACTCACTGGTCTAAGGTAATGACATCCTTGTTCTTGGTGTGAATCCTGGCAAGCCTCAAGGCAAGATCGTTAGCCTCCGAGCCGGAGTTAACGAAGAAACAAACCGACAACGGTTCTGGCAAGGTTTTGACTAGCCTTTCGGCAAGGATAACGAGCTCGTCATGAAGATAACGATTGTTAGTAGAAATTAATGACATTTGGTTCCTGCCAGCTTCTACCACGTGTGGATGACAATGGCCAACTGCGAAATAAAAAAACATATAAGCGGTGTGGTAAAATATCAAGGAGGAAAAAAATCGCCTATTACAGTGTTTCAGCCACTTAGAACGTTACGAGAGTCATTTAAAAATATGGTACCTATCTGTTAGAATCATCTAGTAAGTCCAACATTAAACAAGACAAATATTATGAATCCAAAAATAATGTAAAGATAGGAAACAGTAGGCCTTATGACTTCTGGGCACATTCAAAAACATGAGAGGGACGGCTAGGGCTAGGTTGATAAAATAGATGATAAATCATCTATTTTATCAACCTAATGATAATAATTACTACCAGCTAAAATCTGGTTAAGATTGGTTTTATGTGGCTTTACTAAAACATATTTATCACGCAAAAAGATAACAAGAATAACTACCGTGTGCAACATTGTTGATGCAATCGAGATATCTTTCACCTGTCTCATCATACATGTACTGTGCGACACCGCGTACAATTTTTAAGGGAGACGAACGAAAGAATAATTGGCACGCCTCACTGGAACAAAAAAAGTTATTAAATGATTTAATTTATTACACATAATAAGACAATTGACTATGTGAATAAAGCGCGGACGCAAAAAATAATACAGAGACAAAGAAGCCAGAAGTAACTTACCCAACATGTTTTTCTCGGAGCCTGATGGTTTCAGATTTGGGCATCGATTGTAGATAAGCCATTTTTATTTTATTAAATATCTGAAAAAAAAAACAATTGCAATAACGACAAGAAATAATTCCAACCAAATGCAACTCGGAGACGCCATAGCAAGAGTCACTTTTGGGCAAACCCGTAAAAAATATTATTAACGGTATTAAAAATAGTCTTAGGTACAGACTATACAAATGGAAATAATCCCCAAGTCTCTTAATCAGTGTTATCATGGATTTTTATTTTGTCACGATGAGTTACTAACTACAGTAGGTTACCTACGCAAGCATGTTCATTAGTATCGGGGCCAGAGGAAAACGCTGTATTAATTTTGACATCATAATAGTTTTTTTTTATAAAATTTATGAGTCCAGAATTATAGGTAATTATCATCAATAGATCTGATAGTAATTTATGATAACTTATTTATTGTCTCAATTTATAATTCGTACTAAATAAGTAATCAACGTTTTGTACGGACTAGCTCATGAATTTTCTTGACTACTCACAAAATGACTTAAATATTAGTCTCATGTGATAATGACCACGATGTTTACCGAATGATGCCAATTTTATTTATCAGTAAACAGGAAGAGACTGCATGCTGCATATATGTAAGTCTAAAATAACTAAACCACAAATCAATCCCTGAAAAAATGCTGCAAGGAATAGCTACGGCACTTGCAGCATTCTCGCCCATTATTAGGCACACGGCCAGTAGATAGATCTCATTGATGATCGAAGTCAAATTGACTATACTGCAGCAGCGGATGTCACCAATTCTTTGGCAATCTGAAACACGATCAATGAGCGTAGGTGCAGAGTCGGGCTAGTTACAACAACATGCCCCAGACATCATGCAACAGGCTCAATAACCTTTTGCCCGTTGGAATTTTCACCAGCCGACCGAACCGAACCGAACGAGACCGAACCGAAGTAAACAGAAGTGTTAAATACACAAAGCTATCTAAAGCTGAGAAAACTGATCAATTCATTAAAAAAAACAATAATGAATTGAAAAGTTGAATAAATATAATGAACTTACCGCTAAAAAAACTAAATTTAAAACTAATTAAAGGTGTGTTACGTTTGTGCTACGTTTGTTAGACAAACGTGACGCGAGAAGCGCGGCGCGAGATCAATAAATGTAGAACTATTTCGATTGTATGTCGATTTTATAGAGGCAGGCGCGCACGCCCTCCGCGCAGCCAATGAAAATAATAGCGCTCGTATTATCAGTGCAGTAGCGTCGAGATAAGGATACATGATGACAAAAGTCACCGACCACGCGGCCAGCGTCACGCTGCCATAGGACGGGCGCATGAGCATTTAAGGCGATGACAACTATGTCAACTTGCCATTCAAATTATAAGTAATTTATAATGATCAATATAAGATGACAAATACGCTAGAGGCATACATATATAGCACTTGTTAAAACGATTGACGAACGAAATGTAGCCTCAGAAAAAGGTAGCCTTTTCCGGTTGGATACCAGGCCCCAAAAACTAGGGTGTCATGGCGGAAACGCCTCAGTCTATGTGAGGAGTTCGTAAAATGGTAGACTCGGGAACATGTAAGTAAGTCCTTAAAGCACTGTCAAAATGACATCTTTATATTTATGCAGAACTACGGGTCAGCAGGATTCTCAAAAAGTTATGTAGGTTCATACTATGCCACCAACAGGTTCCATCAAGTCAAAATAACGATAACTACTTATTAACTAATTAGGAACTTCGGTATCTTGCAAATATGTTAACGTCGAATTATAGCACAGTTAATTAATTTGATAAGGGTCTTGACATTTTCATTCAAATATTTCATGTAAACCGCACTTCATAGAAAAATGTTTGTGACCACTGTCAGTAGGTAAAGAGGTCATTGGACGAAATTCTTCGTGCTCCGCGACCGGACTTTAGCGCATATATAAACAACTGGACCTTCTACAAATGTATCCAATTATGTGGACATGGAATTGTTATGAAAATATTTGTATTGATAAGCTTAATTTACGCAAGCAAGCGATAGGTTAAATTAGGCATCACACTTTAATAGTTAAATAACATACCAAATATTTAAAAAGCAATTCAATTTTTTATAAACTTTATCACTGATTAAATAAAATACACTGCACGTGTAGAGTTTCTAAAAATATGTTTTTGATACGATCTTTATCATCTGAAGGAAAGGCAAATCAAAGTCAAACTACAGCGACCATTGTTTCCTTCGCTAGTAACTTATTCAAGGCTTGCTGTTCTAAATCTTTATCTAAGATCATATTTATTTATTCGTTGAAAATAAATCTGGGGGGTGGGGGGTGGTACCTAGGATATTACTTAGACGTTTCTTAGTTTTTACTCTAAAATTATTTAACTGCCTTTTTTCCTAACCTTACCTGTGTAAAAAAGATCAACACTGTTGATAGTGCACACACTGTAGCGACAGTATCGTTAAGTAATAGTAGTTAAACATTACTTAGCAAACACCTATATTCGAATGGAAAGGTTACCTTCAGTGGGATTTTCCACATTAAACATCTTATACAGCATGTTGTTTTTTATTTAAAATACGCACTTTACACATTGCGTGAACATCCGTTCGGAAATGAAAAGGCGAAATGGAATTTTAACGCGCGAAAACATTTTGGTTTCGCAGTTATTTTTGTTTTTTGAAGTTTTTGTTATTTATCGTTTATTTTCAATTATAATTACAGCCGCAAATGCAATATTATGAAATGGTTTGGGTAGGTAATAATACCTTTACTGAAGTTTAATGAAAAAAAAGTGGAAATCTCATAACGCTGATGATTTTCGCTGCCATAAGTAAGAAGATGATTATTAAAATAAACGTTTGAGTACCTTTTTGCGGAACTTTTTCTATCTATGAATATTTTCAATGATATGCATCTCTTTAAGAATATTACCTATTTAGGATGTAGTTGTAGAGCAACATAATTAGGTACGTTCATGGTACGTTTATTTACGCAAATAACATATTGAACTCATTCATTCAGATCAGTCAAGTCATTAGTACTTAATAGGGTCTTCAACGTATACAAAAGCAACCATAATGTGCGAAAAAACAAAATACTCTGCAATGAACGCAATAAAATAAATTGTAGCCTTTCAGTACCTACTTTTTTGAAAGCATGTACCTACTGTTCTACTGGTCTTCGATTGTACACGATTTTTTGTACTAACAGAGAGACGTAAATATTTACTTCTTTATGGGTTTTATAACATCACCTTAAGTACATAATATGCTCATAACTGTTTAATTTATTTTTAATATAAGCTGCAATTAAATACAGTTTATTAATGGTACTCATGTTTACTACGGCTAATAGATGTAATATGTAGAGCGATCAGTAAATAAGTATACTCGTATACTACGTCAAATATGCTGGTAAATACCTAACCAGCACAAATAAACTATTTAAATACGTCAGATTATTGATATTAGAGTTTATGAAAACACCTAATAATAGTACCTAACGATAACGATTGCAAGGACATTACACCACTAGAAGTTTATAAGTACACACATGTAAATTTAAGATGAGAATTAAAACCAGGTAACCAGAACAATCAATAATGATTGGGTAGGTACCTAGATACTATGAATAACCAATTGTTCAGGAAACTGTAAACTTTCCAAACATTTTTCTAATAGGTAATCTACCTAAATTACCTACTCCTGAAATCAGTATTCGCTAGTGAAGTCAACTTTAAAATCGTCTTTAGATACATCAATTATCTACCTTATTTAGATAAAATTGACAGAAATACCCATGTCATTAAGGAGTAGGTTAGTTAGGTATTCGGTGCAGACCTCTACCGATCATATTTTCATGTACTTTATATAATACCTTAACCTAAGTAGGTACGTTGAAATGAACGCTTTTCTAAATATTCCTTCTCCCTGTTTTGCCTAATATGATATGCGACTCACGCTGTTACGACGTTGAAAAATTTCTTAATATCGTACGCACACCCACCTTAATAATCTCCCGTGTTTATTAAACTATGCGAAAACATGCCTGTAAGTTATGTCGGAAATTGGTAGTAAAATGGCAAACATTGTAATCCTTGCTTATATAGACGATTATTCATTAGTCATTAGCGCATTTGCGTATCACGAGAAACTACTATTTTCTAGATATTATAACTTCCTTGTATGTTTATGACTGTTTATCTAGTTCTAATAACAGTTGCAGTACTATACAAAGCTACTTTCTAAACATCGGTAAACTTCTCTAATCTCTTTTTAACTTATTAAGAAACGTATAATAAAGATGTTGAACCTTGTTGTTTTAAATAAAATTTATCTATCTGTTTTGTTATGGAAAAAAAAAGTTCATATGAGAAATCAATGAACCGTTACTCTGCAAACATCATGTCTACAACACTAGATTTAGTAATCAATGTTTACAGTAAGTACTCGTATTAACTTGTGTAAGATAAAAAGTTGTCATGCTTTGCTGTCGGTCCTTACGCACGTGTGAATCACGCCTGCCGCTGTGGATGCCATGCGTTCCACTGGCCGGCACGCCGCTGACGCTGATCTTATCGGTGCTCTACCTTACCATAATATAATCACTGGCTTAATTTTTAGTGTTCCGTGCTGAAATCATAAAAACTGTCTCATAAACGTTGATGAAAATAAAATAAGTAACTCCTGGTATTCTGGATCGTTTTTGTAACCTTTCTCGTTTTCAGCTGCTTTCGCCTAGGCAGACCCCATACTTGAGAAACTGCTAGCTACAAATTATGCTAATTTGTCTACGCAGTTTCTATCTGAATTTCACTGAAAACTAACGTTGAAAAATAAAAATGTTTTGGTCGGCGTTAGTTTTGGCTAGCATCGTTTTACTGGTGGTCACCAGTCACTTTGTATTAGATCGGAAATAGATCCATTTTCTTTTTACTTATAATCCAAGTTTATATTTGGTCAAAGTAATTAAAACTCTTCGTGCGACGAGACCATCCATTGGCGCTCAAATTAATAAGGCAATTAGTTATCAGGTAGATACAGCCTTGTATTTTTTTCTAATCCACATCGCAGTTGACCGATATTTTGTATCTAAGATCTGCTTTGACTCTCCCACCTGTTTCCTACAGACACCATATAAATGTCACGTTACCTATTTTCTATGTCGAAATATTTTAAGTAGGTAATGTTTTGACATAGACCTTGCCTAGCGTAGTGCGGAGTTCCAACTAAATAGTATTTGTTTATTGCTGCTATTTTCAATACTACTATTATGTTACGTATTTATTATTTATGCGTAATTTTCTTTTTTTATGCGTTACAATCTTTGTTAAGCAGCGGTCGGCAACATGGGGTGGGTGAATGTTTTGTAAATAAGTTATAAATATCAAAAATGCATGAACGAACTGCGATCGACCGTGTAGTGTGGACGGGACGTGACATAAGTTGACATTTTTTCCATATAAATTTTCGGAGGGAACTACTCCACTGTTTGACACTGTACATCCGTTAAATATGATATCATTTTGTCTCATTATTGATTTTGTACGTGCGAAAACAGAATAGTAAAATAAAAAGCCATTGAAAAGTTACGAGTTACCAAAAATTCGCTTTTTTTGCCAAATATAACGTAATTTTGGGCGTACATTAGTAATAAAAGAAGTGTCAAACTTCCAAAACTAAGTCGGTACCGACAAAGCACAATTATCGAAGAATTCAATAAATTTTGTTTGTAATTCCAGTGGTTTTTTCATAAAACTCGATTTCCAGACCAAAGGTCTTTTTGGTTTTTGGTTTTTTTTTTTTTCTCTTTTAATTTTTTCTATGGGATACAGTTTATGATTAATGCGTAGGTATATTGGGCTTCTTAGGTTATTACCACAAGTGCGGCCCGCCTTTAGTTTATTTTGCCACCTTGTGGCCCTTGCTTGCCAAAAGGTTGCCGACCGCTGTTGTTAAGTGTAGTGCTGGCTGTGGCTTGTTATAATTAAATGTAGGTAGGATAAAATAATTTCGTACTTTACCAAATTCAATTTTTCTTGCGTTTAATGCGATTTCTAGCTCAGAATGTCAGAATCAAGTTATACAGGGTGTAAATACGAAGCCATCAACCAAGCATTCTGTACATCAGTTGTTTTTGGGAGTAAAATCATGTTCTAAGGTAGACTTTTTTTTTTTTTTTTTTCTTTTTTTTTTTTTTTTTTTTTTTTTTAGGATGGTAAATCATCAAATGACTTCTCCCACTCTGGGCGGAGCGGGAGGGAGTGTCAGACTCTTACTGACTAAAACCCATCCATGTTCCTTCCTCGCCCTTTACGTTCCGGGGCCGCGGTATCTCTTTCGAACAGTCCCGCAACCCCGGCAGGCTCGTAACTAGAAGGTTCCCAGTTACATACCTACGGTGCAGAACAAAAAAATGATCACAATGACGGGGAAAACTAGCGCCTTTCGGCTTCAGTAAGAGGTTTTTTTACACCCTTTATGGTAATTAAAATATGATTTCGCGACTGTAATTGTGCAAAACTGGTGGACAAAGAGAAAACTTATGATGAAAATTGCATCGCTGTCCACCAGAGCTCCCATAATAAGCATTTGCGGCGCCAGCGAACCAAACCGAACTTCCGACTATGCATTCTCTTGAAACTAATTCAATTATAAGTATTGGTTGACAAAGTGGGTGGGTCAGTAAAGCTGGCGAATTTTTGTGCGATCCAGCGCATGGTAAAACCTGAAGCTTAAGAGTTTTATTGATAATGCCCTAGAAATAACCAGATTTTTGTCACTAACTAAATTATATTTAATTAAAAATTAAAAAAAAACCCCGACATATAGGGTCATTATTTCAGGTATATGATTCTACTAGGTAAGCCCTTTCATTTGATACCCATATTGAGTGAGTTGTGCAAAAAATGTAAATCACCATTTTGTGGTGGCGGCCATCTTGGATTTCAAATTTATTATAGCGTATAGTATTCTACTAATCAAGACCTTTCATTTGATACCCATATTGAGGAAGTTGTTGAATAAATATGTAATCCGCCATTTTGTGGCGGCGGCCATCTTGGACTGATTTTTATCAAACATATCTAGAACACTCCCGACTAATACACCTTTCAAACAAAAAAATCAAAATCAAAATCGGCTAATCCGTTCGAGAGCTACGATGCCACAGACAGACACACACAGACACGTCAAACTTATAACGCCCTGTCGTTTTTGCGTCGGGGGTTAAAAAGGAACCCTGCCAATCGAGTCGGTACGTAAGTAGCACCCACATAATCGTATGCCCGATATTCTATCGATCCGTGGCGTTATCATAATATAAGCGCAAGCCTGAGGTTATTACCGAAGCTACAAAGATAGCCAGTTTCAGATACTACAATAAATAGGAAACCAAACAATTAATAATTTTGATATAAATAATAATAATAAATATCGCTGGACATTAACACACAGCACCATCTCGTGCCACACTAAGCAAGGCTTGTGTTGTGGACACCAGATAGTTGATATACTACTTATATACTTTTTTGTTTGTCTTTTACATACTTATTATACATGTACCTAAACATCCATCACTCGGAAACAAATGTCCATGCTCATCACACAAACATTTGCTCCTACCGGGATTCGAACCCAGGACCATAGGAACGCAAAGCAGCAGCAGGCGCTACGCCATTCGGGTCGTCAAACTATAAGTAATATCAATTCGCTCGCAACTCGCTACGCCATTCGGGTCAAACTATATTAATATATGAATAGTAGGCCACTTCAAATGGAAAACTAGTTATGTCCGATATTTTTTTGTATTAGAATGTACCATATTCTGTTGTCTTTATCAAACCTTATAAAACATATGAATACGGGTATTTATCGCGAATTTACCTTTAATTTAATCCCGACGTTTCGACCGGATTGCACCAGCCGTGGTCGCGGGAAGACTGTAGTATTGGAGGTACCGCGACAGCAAAGTGAAGGCGTTTATTCAACTACCCTCACTCATCCTCATAAATGTTAATTAGGTCCGGTTCACACTAGGACAGCACACTACACTAACAGTGTTCGTAGGTATATTGAGGCGATTTCACTTGACGAGTACACTTAGTGATCACTGGATTCCAAGCTGAAGAGAGTTTGAAGCCGTCTTCGCGATTGAAATTAGGGTACTTCTTGATCTCAATCTCTTCCCGAACCATTCTCTTATACCTAATAGTGCTTCTCATGGGCAAGGATTTTTGGGTTGTGTAACTCCATCCAGTGGTTGGGTCCTGAGTCTATCACATGCTCCGCTATAGCAGACTTGTTTGTTTGTCGATTTTTGACCGCTGCTATGTGTTCTTTGACCCTTTCAGCGACTGTTCGCTTCGTTATCAAACCTCGCAGTTGGGTTGGTAGTGCAGGTTTTGTCCGTCATGCATGTACTTAAAACAACTATGTTAGCAAAATACCACTTCAACTACGTGTATACTTAGTAAGTTTTTTCAGAATGGTAGCATTTTGCCTCTTCGCTCTTAGATTTACATCTTGTGTTAAGATTTAGGGCTCCATGTATGGAAATAAAAGCGGTTTATACACAATAAACGTTGTTTTATTTAGCAGAGCTAATACACAGCGGACATGAAAAAAACAAGTGCTAAAACCGACTGATGACACTGACTTTTACAGAAAAAGTAAACATATCATTATAAAGAAATAGAGGAGGGCGCATTTAAACCTCAAAACCCCCCTTAAATGTGCACTCCCTTACACATACCAATTAGTTTTCTTAAAAACTCAAACTGGGGCCTTGGAAGGCTTTTGGTAAACATATGAGCCGCCTGCAATTTTTGTTTCACAATACACAATATTCTGTTACAGATCTAAGAGTCATCACACAATTTGCATAATCAGCATCACTAAAACCCTTAATATAAGTGAATTTTCATCAGTATCGGCCTCATAACGTATGCCCAAGTCTCTATTTAATTTTAGAAATTTTAAAACTTTCATAACAGCACCCCTGTGTACATTATTGAAATTGTTTAAAAATCTACTAAGTGAGCATACTATATAGTAAATATCCTGGCCTACTACCTATATCAGCATACATAAGTGAGCCTACTGCCTCGCGCGATAAGGCACATCTAGCATATCAGCTCATCCTTCACAGTTAACAAACTTTACATTAGGCAACTTTACAGCTGGCACTAAACTTGGTTTACCTAAGTCCATTCCAAACTTATTCAGCAGACTGGTAATGTAGTACCTAGTCTGATGTACAAAAATAGATCCATCCTCAACAAAATCTAATTCTAATCCCACAAATCGTTTTGGGCTCATTACAGTCAACTCAAAATGTTTATCCAGCTTGTTTACAAACTTGTCAATATATCATTGCATACAGAAGTAAGTACAAGGGAATATCCTGTTGCAAGGACACATACAAGCATCTATCAAATTCACAATTTGTAAACTTATTTTCCTTCATGAAGGAGTTAAACTTATGGTTCCAACACCTGGGTGACTGCTTCAAACCATACAAAGATTTAATTAGTTTACAGTCTAACCCATTTGTATTCAATCCAGGTGGTGGTTCCATATAGACTTCCTCATCAAGGACACCATACAGAAATGCAGTCTTAACGTCAAACTGAGTCATATACAATTTTTCCCTAGCTGCCAGTGAGAGCATACTTCTTATGGTATCATAACGCACAGTCGGTGAGAAAGTCTCGTCATCATCAATACCCTTTTCTTGGGTGCAACTCACACATGGCCGAGCTTTGTATCTCATGGTATCATCAGCATTCTGCTTGATCCTGTAAACCCATTTACAACTGATCAGCTTCTTATCTGACGAACGTTCAACAAGCTTCCATGTCTTGCATGTATCATGAGACTTTAGTTCCTCACTCATTGCAGCGATCCATTTTTCAGAATCTTCACTTTTAACAGCTTCATTATAAGTACTAGGCAGTACCTCAACCAGATTAGCCTCTGGCATCATGACTCTATGCGGCCGCTGTCTCAAATTGTATCTTCTTGTCTCTGTTTCCCCATTGTTTTCGACTGGTCTGTCTTGTTCTTGAATCTCTGTGCTTTCCTTATCTTCCTCTACTGTTGCTCTGCCTATCATACTTTGATAGAAGTCCTCAAAAGCGTCATTCTCCTGTGATTCTATACTTTTGTCTTGATCACTCTGGTCACCGTCAAGAGCCAGTAGGTACTCAGACCTTTCATCACTTGAAGAAGGAAGCTCATTGTCTTGATCACTCTGGTCACTATCAAGAGCCAGTAGGTACTCAGCAGATCTTTCAACACGAAAAGAAGGAAGCTCATTTTCATTGAAAGTAACATCTCTTGACACAGTCACTTTCTTTGTTTCCAGATTAAATAACCTGTAGTTGTCAGAGTTACCTTCATAGCCAACTAGAAGCAGCTTCTTGCTTTTCGGTTCTAGTTTGATTCGCTTCTCTTTAGGTACATGCATGTAAGCCACACAGCCAAATGTTCTTACATGTGCCAAACTAGGTTTTGCTCCAGCCCATAACTCAAATGGAGTCTTCTCATCGCTAGATCTTCTATTTATCAGATATACAGCTGCCTGCACCGCTTCCGCCCATAGATAAAGAGGTAACTGTCGCGCATACAGCATGGACCGGGCACACTCCATAATAGTTCGGTTTGCCCTCTCACTCCTGCCGTTCTGTTGCGGCGTATAGGGGGCAGTATATTCTAATTCAATACCTTTTCCAGCTGCATATTTTCGAAACTCATCATTGCAATACTCCTTGCCATTGTCACTGTGTAACAGCTTCACTTTGGTGTCGAACTTATTCTCAAGTAGCTGTATATACCTCTGGAAAGCCTGTAAAGCCTCGCTTTTGCGCTTCAGAAAGTACACAGTGATGAAACTAGATGCTGCATCCAGGAACGTAATGAAGTATCGAGCCCCTCCAACAGATGGCGTGGGCATAGGACCACACAGGTCACTATACACTTTAAGCTTCACTACTTCCGATGAGCGCTTCTTAGGCAGTCTATATTGCTTGCCGAGCACACAAGCTTCACAGAAAAAGTTACTCAGGTCACTTACTGGAGGCAAATGTCCATTTCGCACCATTTCACGCAATGTTTTTATGTTTACGTGTCCGAGACGCTCATGCCACTGTTTTAGAGTGACAACATTTGCTTGATAGTCCTCAGTGATGGTCTTAACGAGCATTCTGTATAGATTATTACTTTGTTTAACAGCAGTAGCGGCTATAGTCCCATCACTATTTTTAATCAAAGCAAAGTCCTTGGTTTTAGTCACTATAAAACCTTTTGAGGTTACAACACCTTCAGAGAACAAATTCCTCTTCAAATCAGGCACGTAGAGCACATCATTAATGGTGGAGTCATACCATTCACCGTCCAACAATTTCTTTATTTTAATTGTTCCCGAGCCTTGCACTGTCAGTTCACTTTTGTCACCTAGCCTCACACAGTTGCACTCTGGCTTGAAATAAGAGAAATAATCGCGCCGATATGTCATGTGGGCAGATGCTCCACTATCCAGGAGCCATATCTCTCCATCTTCAATGGTATTCGCCTCGAGCTGAGTGGTGAAAGTAGATTCTTTCTTTGAGCCACTGGGTTTTGAGCTGGGTCGTGAACTTGCATGAAAATGCTGATTCGAGCCACTGGGTTGTGAACTAGAGCGGCAATCTCGAGCATAGTGCCCCTTTTTCTTGCATTTTAAACACTTCACTGATTTTAAAGGTTTCTCCGCAGCAAGTGCTATTTCTGCTTTGTCTTCTTTACTTTTAAAGTTCAACTCCTCGTCCAAGAGGCGTGCCGTAAGGTTAATTACAGTTTGTTTACTTGGTTCCAATGACAGCCAAGCTTGTCGCACCATCCGATAGCGCTCAGGCAGTGATCCTAGTATCTTGGTCACAACGGCTATTTCAGAGATCGTCTCTCCAGCATCTTTCAACTGCTTTGCTATATTTTCGATCTTTGAGATGTGTTCAGCGACACTGTCACCCTCATTAAACTTTACAGTGTGAAACTTCTCATGCAACAACATTTTGCTATTTTCACTTTTCTGGTCATAAACAGAGTCCAGCTTGTCAAACATCGCTTTCGACGTATCGCAAGTCTCAATTAAGCTTAACTGACTTAATTCCATGCTCGACGTAATAATATACATCGCCTTCGCAGCATCTTTTTGCCATTCTTTGACGTCGGCCCCAGCCGGCGATTTCAAAGACGTTATGTGGTCGCCCAGCCCTTTGGCCTTCAGGGCAAGAGTTGTTTGGAACTTCCATTGTCTATAATTGTCGCCTGCGAACCTTTTCGCAGCTGCGAAACCAAGACCTCCAAGATCCATCGTAATTTACGTCGTCGTACAAACCTACGTGCACCGACGTAACTCTCACGTCACAGATCGAGTCCAACAACTTTTCGCACTTTATTTTTCACTCGCGTAGCACTGGGCCCATAACCTGTTAAGATTTAGGGCTCCATGTATGGAAATAAAAGCGGTTTATACACAATAAACGTTGTTTTATTTAGCAGAGCTAATACACAGCGGACATGAAAAAAACAAGTGCTAAAACCGACTGATGACACTGACTTTTACAGAAAAAGTAAACATATCATTATAAAGAAATAGAGGAGGGCGCATTTAAACCTCAACATCTTGTATAACCTATTGGATGTTATTATGTTCCTTCACTACCTTTATCCAGCGGTCACTTGTGCGAAAAGGTGAGATTGCACGGGGACAAACAGATAGAGACATTTCCTACGCACAAGTTACAACTGTACCGAATGTCCTTGCAACTCTTTGAGACGACTCCTTGTAGGTCACAAGATCTATTTTAGGATACTGCTGATTAAATCGAACACATCTTTGTAGATACATAAGTAGTTGTCTTTATCTGCATGTAGTACCTACCCACTTCACTTGTGCGACTCGACAAGATACTTACATAAAATGCGATTAAATGTGTCACTATTATCAAGTTGGTACCTAGTAGATTTTGATAAAAATTTCAAAAGAATTTTAGAGATGGTGAATCATTCAGTTATCTCCGATCAAGCAATTAATGGCTGTTTAGCAATTGTTTCAGCCAGATAGCGTCGCTTCACGCTTGTAAATTGAGAAACCCAGTGTCTCGTGATAAGACAATAATTAATCGAATAGGGAACGCTTGTTACTAGCCTGACCCAAACGACCTACATTTTTTACATCAAAAATAAAATAGGTACACCAACATGTTGTTATTGTTGACAAGACAAGTTTTTGATATATATAAAGCGGTTAGTAAACGAGTTCATTGTTAGAGCCTTATCACACAAGCGAGTTGCGAGCGAATTGAAAGCTGTGGGCGAGTGCGCAGCGAGCTCGCCGCGAGTTCGCCGCGGGTGGGCAGCGAGTTTGCGGTGTGCTATTCGTGTTTTATCCAATCATTAATTTTGTTTTTCTTCGCGGCGTGTTCGCCGGGCACACGTTACGAACTCGCGGCGAGCACGCTCCGCACTCGCCCCGCTTTCAATTCGCTCGTTCATTAATATCAACAGGCATAAAGGGTTTATGTAAACAAAACACAATAACTTCCGTATGCTTCTCGTTTATCAGTTATGTGTTGCTGCACAATAATGCACATTCAAGGTTTACACAAATAGGAAACACTTATGTGGACTAACAGGTCAAGTACTTCAGTATTCTGATAGTGAAGTGAACACTAGTAAGCTAACAATGGCCTTTGTGGATTGTTCAAAGTATTATCAATGACTTGTTCCCTATGTAACTACCGAAACTACCCAGACTTTAAGTTTACCTAAGTATTACTGGACTATAACAATAACAGTAAAAACTTGATGAAAAAAAATGCTGGTGAAATAAATTACCTCCTCCTTTTTAGGGTTCCGTAGCCGAATGGCAAAAACGGAACCCATAAAGATTCGTCATGTCTGTCTGTCCGTCCGTCGTCTTCAAAAATGATATTGATGTTTCTAATATCATTTTTTTCTAAACTGAATAGTTTGCGCGAGAGACACTTCCAAAGTGGTAAAATTTGTCCCCACCCCCCCCTGTTACATCTAAAATAATAGAATGATGAAACTAAAAAATATATATATGATGTACATTACCATGTAAACTTCCACCGAAAATTGGTTTGAACGAGATTTCTAGGAAGTAGTTTATTTTTTAATAAATCGTAAACCGCAATTTATCTTTCATTCAATCTGCTACGGAACCTTTCATGGGCGAGTCCGACTCGCACTTGGCCGCTGTTTTAGAAGTAGGTTAAAACTGCAAGAGGGATTCAAATATTTGTACAAATAAAACACACAAATCTTATTATAGATAAGTATATTGAATAATTAAATAATATTACTTCGAATATGCTGCCAAAAAAAGACTTATAGTGTAATCGTAAAAGTAATAATAAAATGTTCAAGAGGTCAAAATATTTCGAGTTTGAGTAGAAATATACATTTTTAGTGGGGTGATATTGCAAGGTTTACGTACCAAATATCGAAAACTTTATGGGTTGACATGCAACCAGCAAACTTCAAAGCAGAACTTGTCATCACAAAGTGTTCAAACAACGTTTGCATGAGAAATGACAACGTGAGGAAAAGTTGACACGGTCAAACCAGAAGTCGTGCAAAACAGTCTATCATTTTTACTAATTAATATTAACTATACTTTTATAATTACAACCATTTGCACAACAGAGCAAAATGTCTAGTGCTATTATATTTAATAAATACTATATGTATGGGCACTTTCTATAATTATGCAGGATGTCTTAAAACAATTTGATGAGAATCAGAAAAAAAAACTTTCTAAGCAAAATTTTAACCAGTTATAACGTACAATACATGATAACAATTTCGTTTTTCGACATCCCGGGTTATATTCAAGTCTCCACTTTCGACTATTTCAATGTTCTTGTCAGTCTTACGTCCTGCAAGTGAACATGGTGGACAGTTTGGAAACGATCGTGGCACAAAAATGAAACAGTTCGTTTGATATTTTCGCAAAAAATGCTATAATGTAATACGAGCTGTACAATATTTAACATGGATACTTCGGTAAGTGTTACGTTTGCTCTTCACTGTTTCTCGCTAGTATTGCACTTGAAAAGCATAGACGCAAAACAAAGAATGTTATTCAAAGTGACAATACAACTACGATAATGATGTCACACTGTTAAAGATCATGTATTGTTGATAAATAAAAGTGCAACAACCGAATATGACTTTCACTACAATTCTGATAGTCAACAACATTATTTAAGTAAGTACTTTTAACCCGTTATTGCCAAACATACCTTTGATTTGCATCTACACTCTTCAAACAAGTAAATATGCAATATGAACAATAAAAATATCATCATTATATAAATTTATTACGTACACTAATAAGTAGCCATTCGAACTCTGTAAATGGTTAAATACTTTAATAGGCGGAGACACCACACTTACAAAGTGCAATAATTAAACTACAAATCCAGATGTATAAAATAATTATGCATCTTTGATTTAGAACTAAACAAACTTGCTAGACTGTTATCCTCAATACTTCTAACTGACTTGTGATGTGACGTAGTTCGACATGCATACACTGCCATGAGTATTAAAGAACAAAACTCAGTACAACTGCAGCTAACGACCCATTGCCCACGATCCTGAACTATCAATATGCTCTAGTAGTAGTGCCCTACCACTCTAAGGATGCAGACCAATACTGTGGACAAGACATACGATATCCTCTATGGATACACTTTCTGTTCTATTAGATATAGGCACTGTTGGCTTTACGCCTTCTGCTAAAACGACGAACATGACATGTTCTTTTTCGAATCGATTTAATGTATGTCCAATCCACATTATGCCTATGACTTAGTAAGTTAATTTAACAGTTGACGCTACAATACAATAATTTAATTGTGATTTAATTCAATTATGCTCGTTCAATAACTTGTATGTCATTGTTCTGACGTCGTGCCAGTATATGTTCCAAAGTGAAGTACGACTGAACTGATATGTGATACCAATAACTGCAAATCAATGGGATACCGCAACACCTATGGAACACCTCGCAAACTTGCCTGACACTGGGCGAATTAAATCTATGAACATGCATTAAATGACTAATTAAAATATGCTCCATACTAATCTTCTATATTTACGAAACTAACGATATATTTAATCTTTTTTCTATTTAAATACGCTTTATAGTGTAAAAATAGTTCTTTTGAGACAAAAATGTCAAAGCGCTCCTTAATGCCAATTGCGAAAGAAAGATGATTTTTGAATAATGTATACCAGGAAATGTTAATAATGCCCGACGAGCAGTACACGATGATAATTTGTTTATATTGAAATATAACTATTTACGTAATCTTTTAGTTTATTTCTTAATAGGAAGATGTCATGAAAGAAAGACTATAGTTTTAAAGAACTGCAAATTAATTTATGGACGGCAAATATCTATGACGACTAATGTCTTTCCAAATATTACGTCTATCTATAATTTTCTTGTGTATGTGTTAAAAGAATAGTATTTCGTGGTACATCAAGTGCCCTAAAGCTTCACATCACGACATTTAATAAACTAAAACTCAGAATACTAGACACAAAGTTAATATTCCATTGCAAGCAATATAACCAGGAACGTTTTGTCGCTCAAGAATCAAATCCGACTTTATAACGAACGCCAAATTAGATAATTAAATACGTAGCAATAATCGTAAAATATCTAAGATTCTGAATTCTAGTATAGAACACACAGTGTAACTTAACAAAGTAATCAGAAATAGGTAGGTACGATTAAATGAAAGTATTGTAAAATTATTTCACGATCTTTAGAAGAGATCACTTTGAGGCGTTTTAACCTAATGACTTTAGATAAACTCTTGCTAGATTTGTATGTCTGATTAACGAGGTAGTCAAAATAAATAATGTGATTAACTTGGACGCGATTGGGAGAGATACTGCAAAGATTTTCAAAAGCAATCTTAGCAGTACATTCCTGGAATCTAATTATGTATCTATACATCTAACACAAAATAAGACGGTACGAAATGCTATTCCCTAACCATCACACAAACAAAATCGGAAACTCAAAGTGCATTATTAACGAGTTGGTAACAGCAAAACTTTTGTGCAGAAGATAATTCTAAACATGAATACCAAACTGACAATACTCTATTCAGGAAATACTATACAACCATTCTTCTGGTAGTTACTATGACGACATTTAAAATCATAAACCTTAGCTTTGATTCAATTTTTACGTTTGCAATTTATACTAACTAGCATTCTAAAAATTTACTATCTACTGAATGCTGAAAACATCCACACTTAATGAATGCACATAAACATCTAATTTTATAAAGATATTGAACTAAACCTACTTGATGCTTAGGCTGGCAACAAATTCCATTCCAATGTCAGACTTGTTTTCCTCAAATTTTAAGAAACAAAAATATTTTTGAACTCGCCTTCTTTGAAGTTGCAACTAGAGGCATCGCATAGGTCGCATTTTAGATCCTTTTTGTTGATGGTGTGTTGGTAAGCAGAAGGAACGCGAGACCCGAGCTCAAGCAGAACTATTGGTTAACTACACACGAGTGCTATCTCTATTGTTCGTTAGCATCTCAATAGCTTTTTTAGTAAGGGACACACAAAATAATTTATTTCTTTCGACAGCGCCTTCCTTGTTTGCGAACATCAGAGAGGCTCAATTTAAATCCGTGTATTGTTTTGTACGTAACACCAATATTTACCCGGTTAAGTTGTCAGCTACAACTTGACTGTTTCTTATTACAAAAGCAGTACAATTAGGGCAATTAAAACTGATGCGATTGCTTACTGAACCTTCATTGTTTTTATTTCATTGAGCAATTTATATTACGAGTATAATATTTGTAAATAAAGATAAATACGCGAAGGTTATTGTATGAGAATTTAAATATGTTTTTAAATAACACTCATTTTATATGAATACTTAAAAATGTACATCAATAACTATAATACTCATGCGAAAGGTTACACATTATATAAATTTCTAATTTCACATAATTTACAAAATGATATTTCAGTATTGCTTCAATATTAGGAGATAGTCTCGCTCTTTACATAGAATATAATATACACAATAATAATATTGTGTTACTTATAATTTAAAGTTCACACTTTACCAAACTTCATTTTGAATGCTGTACTGACTGTGGAATGGTGAGTTTTAATGTTACAAATAACTGAGATTTAGCCGGATTTAGTAGAATCCGAAAATTACTCATCATCTTACTCGATTATTGTAGCGTAAGTTTTTATATAGACAATCGTGTAGTAAGTCAGACTTAGGAATAACACGAATGTCATCGACAAAGTTAAATTTTCATATGTCTCTGTAATGATTTGTTGCCAGCACATGCGTCATACACATTATTTATATATTTAAGAGGCTTTCAACGCTACTATGCATTACAATTTATGTATATATATATATATAATATAATAAAACGTGTAAATAAAGTTACTATAGTTAATAGATTGCACGTCTACATTTACATCCGCAAGACGTTATTACTTAAACATTCATGAAACTGCAAATTTCGACAAGAGAATATCAAAAATAGTGTATCGACGGTCATCGTCTACATTCTGTCTAATATTCTGTAGTCTAATGACGCTATTTAGGTCACTTGAAACATCTTAAGCCAATTCTCATTATAATATGGACTATGGTTCCAATTTTAAAATTCCGTTTCTTTTTTTAATTTATTGAGTCACTTTCAAAAACATTGCAATTTATAAATCGACTACACTAAATACCGTTCTATGCTCAATGTCTAAAATGTAGTCAGTAAACACACAGTAAATAAGTGTAGTCGCTTTACAATGCAAAAAAGTACGTATGGTACAAGTAACAATACGTTCTTGACAGTAAACTCAAATGAATTTTAAATATAGCGCAATTTATACTTAATCAAATAACCAAACATATATTATAGCAATTTTCTTTCACATTTTCGAATGATGTATTCATTCACATTACACTAAACAAACGATGATACGCGTACAATAAATGAGTGACGTACTATTTTCTAAAAGCTTACAAAATGATAGAGATCTTCACGATAATCCGCTAAGTGGACACTGATTTATAATTAAGTAATTAACGCCCAAATTTCTCGGTCTTGTATAGAAGTCCTAACAAAACATGTTTCAACCTAAAGATAAATAAAAAATTCAAGGTTACTTTTTAGGATTTCTTATAGACATGAATCTGTTGAACCATTTTGATAAATCTCTTATGTCAATCGTTATGACTTGGTTAGAAAATTTCAATGATAGTAAGCCACGCTTCTCATTACTGCTTCTCTAAAAATAGTTGATTCTTCTATGTTATCAGATGCCCACCTAGCATGTATGTAGAATTAACTAAAAGCAACAAAATGATAATCATAACTGAAACATTTTAGCTCAAAATTTGCATTTAAATAATGGTTATAGTTTCCGCTACTGATTAACATTTTTCATTAATTCGTTATTTTTAATGCTTTTTACGCGAATGCAGTCGAAGGACACTACTGGCCCCTATGCATAAAAAGACATAAAAATTTAACTAGTGTCTTACATTACGCTATTCAAAGAAAAGAAAACTAAATGAGCTACAGTTATGAAGTTCCACTGGTTCACCAAATACGGATCCTCAAAACCACTGACTAGTTTAAGTGTGTCAAGAATATTCAAAATTCACGGAAAAGACAAATAAGACGTTAGATATGATTTAGTGCAATGCTTTGCACATAAAGCGCAGAAGACGAAGTTGTTAACATTGTTAGAAGTCACATTGCACAGTCTAAACGAAAACAAAATGAAATGTTGCTAAACTCCCCATTCAATTAAGTAGCAATGCTGCTAATATGAATTTGTCTTATAATAAAACTCCAATAACAACCAAATCTCAGACTATTTAAAGCACAACCTTTAAATGAGCATGAACTTGCCTCTCATGTTAGTAACGTGGATTTAAACAACAATGAAGTATGACTTACGATTGTTCAATAATCTCTTGTATTTTCTACGACACAAAAACGGACGATTCTCGTAAAAGCCAAAACGTATTGAAATCATACGATCCATACAAAAATATCGTATGAATGTTTAACGTAACTTAGGAGTTAGCAACATTATTCTGTGATCACCGATACATTCCGTTCGTGTATATACTGAGATCGATTACCCTCAAAGTCGAGTGTTACTATTACTAACAGAGGTTATATCCTTCTCAAGTTTGAATTATGTTATTTGTAACTCAAGTTCACATATGCAAACAGTACCCAATACATTTTCCAGTCTCGTAGCAAAGTTAATTCCAAAATATGTTTTCATTTTTTGTTTGTTTTTTCTCATCATTTATTAGTTCGTTTCATAAATTTGATAACCATCAAGTCCAAACGACACTATTTTACTATATCCTCTAATCCTGTGAAACGGGTAAATCCATTATTTATTCAGTTCGAGTACTGTTAGTCGTCCCCGGGATGAACAAGTACTTAAATTACAAATAACACAACATAATATACAGCTAGGTATTATGTAGATGGTATACAAGCCGATACCGCGGCGATAGCCACCGCCTGTGTTGTGACAGTTTGCGCGCGGGACACCGCACTGTACAAACTATCGGCTGCCGACGTCATTTGCCATTTGTCTGCAGAGCCGCATTCAGCTGCGTCCAAAGATCTTTCTTGCACGATTTTGATCTGCAAACGAATATTACAACCTTTATTTCTTTAATGTTATCGTCATGATTCCTTCTTATAAAAAAAATACGACATTAAGGGACGTTAAAACTAATAAGCGTCGACACTGTTGACAGTTACGATATAACCACCATTCGCATCAGTATTAATTTCTTACTTCCATGCATTCTTCATCGACAGAAACAGCCAGTACACGTCCCGTAGACAACACAAAACATACACAACCTTCATAATTATATTATGACTCAACACAAATAGTGGAGTCCGATAAAAACACCAAGTCAAGCAGTTTGGAGTGTACAGATTGATGATATGTAAGAATATCACATTTACGGAAAATAAGGGCTTCGACATAAAACAAAAAAACATAACATCACTAGAAATGAAAAATAAAATAGGTATTTCGAGCATAGAAAGTCGATTACATACCAACTGTTGGTTTTTTTACTACTAGTATGCAACTCACTACAATATTTATTATATTATGCACATCTTGGACACATATAAGCGAGAGTAATGTTTTTATAATCTGAGTGTGACTATTTATTCGTAGCCAAGAGCGCACGGCGAACTAACATGCAGTGTTTTGTGTGTAATAGTACAGATGTACTCACACTTTTAAGTTATGTCAGTTCACAATCAGTTGTGATGTAGCTGAGTTAACTTCTATACTTATCTGAGCGTAAAAATATTAGTTTAAGCTGCTTACCATCACCATGCGCGTCGTGAAAGTAGACTGAAGAAAAAGGGTAAGTATTGTACTAATAGTTAGCGAAAAACCTATCCTATTCCTATTTAGGTGTTAATGATCAACTAGTGACTCTCTAGACGTCATGCCAACCACAAGTAGCCAAGGGTTCGAAATTACATTGGGTGATGAGATGGTAATAAGCTTTGAAATTACAAAAACATTAATAAAAAAACCTTCAAAAACATAAAATGGGGATTACAGCACTACATCATTACCGGAAATCAAGAAAAACCTGCCTTTCCACAGTATGAGTTCTAACTTATTGCACCCTAAACAGTTGGTAGTGTAAATGTTACCGTAAAATTGTACAACCCGTTAGATTGTAATCTATCTAGCGAGATTGTAAACTCTCGATATATTGTCAACCGAACATACTGCTTACAATATAACGCTTTATTTTTCGGTAGATTGTAATATATCGAAGTGTAACCGTAAAATTGTGAAATGTATGCGACGGAACTCAACTCGCACGCTGTAGAGGGGCGAGGAGGGAATCCCGGGAGGTCCCCCTTGCCCCCTGGTACCACTCCCATGAAAAGGTAATGCACCATTCCTGAGAAAAACCGATTAATGTAACCTAACCTCAAAACACTATATTCCCCTAAAAAGCGTAGTCGACGGAGCCCCGCTACGCGAGGTCGCTCCTGTTTCTGTCTGCAGGGTTTAAAGGAACCTAACTAACCTAACGTCGCGGTGCCCCAAGTCCCGATTATGGGGGCAGAGATACTTCCGTCGCATGCATTTCAATATCACAGATTACTACAGATGTGTCACTACGCGGTGTAGGTATGAAACGGCACGCACACACCGCTCGGGGGTCGCTACAGTCGGATTACGCGCGCCGCCCGTATCGCCCGCGCTCCGTATCGTAATTATTTTTCTTACGTGTTCTCACGTGTAAGTAAAAGTGAAGATAATAAAATATGAAGACAATAAGATAAGAGCCTCCCGTTTCATAAACTACCGCGTGACGTAGAAAGGTAAAGAAAAAAAAGTGAAAATATCGAATGTTTATGAATAGTGTTATTCCTACATAATGTTTATGTCCTGCTTAACTGATCATGATTAGGTAGGTTATTACAAGTTTGGAAATGTGTCCAGATACTCGGGGGGGGGGGGGGGGGGATGTGAGCCTACTAGACGACCAAGATAAATAGACGAATATCAAACCTGACATCACTCTCACTCACCTTATCGCTCGGTAGAAAGTAGAAAGATGTTTGCGTTGTTGTTTACTCACGTTCAAACTCAGAAAATGGCCACACTACGCATTCAAGGTCAGCGATCGTAATTCGTTGCGCGACATTTTTCCCATTTACAAAGACTCGCAACACAGGGCCTGTGACAGTATGCGATAGTAATTGGTCGGTTACTAGGTTAAAAGGCATTCTACACGATCCAAACCGACCGCCGACAGAGATGACCTTGGTCCAGTTGGTGTGAAAATATACCGTGTAGACGTTGGTAGGCTATTAACATTCTGTGCTACCAATCGATAATGTATGTAGTAATGTAATGATGATAAAAACAAAATTCCTTGAGGAACATAGGTATTCATGTTAATAATGTAATTTAACAAATGCATAAAATACGCATACCTACCTAACTGTGCCGAAACTTGCAAGTAGCAACCCTATTGAGCTTGACCGACCGTAACCTTTTAACCCATTACAGCATAAAGTTTAATAAAGCAATTAATTTGATTTACTTATAAAATAATGGTTTATTTAGGTCAAATTCATAGCTTAGTTAGGAAAAAAGAACCAGGTTCACTATAGTTTTGTTTTTATAGCCTGTCCGATATATCGGACGCTATGCACGGCGGCCCCTGATGCTAACCCTAGAAAGGTATAGACGGAAATGAAAAATGCGGATATTTATTTGAAAAAACATAATTATATTTAACTAAGAAGTTAAGTTAAGTATATGTTAAGTACATGTTATGATGACAAATCCATCACAAATAATCGTTCATAAAACATTTAGGATGGACGACTACATCGCATTTGAGACACTTGAACTTAGCTTTTCCTCCACATTGCATTGACTTGCACTGGCTTTCTGTGCTAATAGGTACAATCTAATGCTGTTTCCCATAATATGTATGTTGTGGTAGACAACGGTTTAGCAGGGCTTTGTCCTTGATGTCGTTGCGTTCCATGCGAGCCTAGCAAAGTGAGAGCTATACATTTCTCCTGAATGCGAACAAAGATTGTGTCTCTATGTCACAACCATTTTTCCATTTTTCCTCGCAAGTAGCCAACTGATCACCTATAAAGTAGGCAAAAATTGGCCACCACCATTTTCTAAGATTTGCAACCACTTGATCCCACTTATACACCTTTGTTGTTTTTGGGTGTGAAATCATCAAATAACTTCTCCCACTCTGGGCGGAGCGGGAGGGAGTGTCAGACTTTTACTGACTAAAACCCATCCATGTTCTCATATCCTCGCCCTTTATGTTCCGGGGCCACAGTATCTATTTCGAGCAGTCCCGCAGCCCCGGCAGGCTTCGGCCCTGGCGGGCATTTTGCTGACATCTCTCCGGGGCGCGGTGCCCCAAGTCCTATTACCTGACGTCCTGACCACTCTGTTCAATAGGTGGCTCAACATAAATAAGGTTCTCCCTGGCTTATCTACATCCTTGCTTTCTAAAATTTGCAAAATTTCATGCAACGTCAATCTGTAAAAAGCAAAAAAAAATCAAACCTTAGAGCCTGCCGTGCATAGCGTCCGATAAAAAGGACAGCAACAAAAACACATAGATTAGCAGCAATCTAACAATTTTCTCATAAAAAAACAATATTATCTCTAAATTATTATTACTGTTAGAACAATAACAACTAATTTTCAAATCAATTATCATAAAAATAAATAATAATAAACAATTCATTACTCACCCCTTTCTCGAAACAGTCCGTCCGCGTGCCGCCTCTTTCGAAAATGACAGATGACAGTCGTTATGCCAATCAATCAACCAAAACCGAGTTCTCAGGCCCAGATTCACAGTCCTGACTTTACTTTACAGCAAAGGAGTCTTTACAAAGTAAGCTTTGTATTACCGAAGTATACTTTCTATTTATTCAATTTCAGAGACAGTTGCTTGACTTTCCTTAGAAAAGTACGGCTCCAAAGTAAAGTATAGGGAAAGACGTGTGGCTGTTACGTTTCACATACAAATGTTTTGGAGAACATATTTTTAAATCAAGTTTTATTTCCTTAAAAAAATAGTTATTAACATATTATTCAAGACGAGTGTTTATATCGTGCTCTTACTTAGATTTATAATATTAATGTTATCATTTTACATGAAAAGTAAAGATTTTTGGAAAAAAAATATGTACTAAGTACGTGGAACGAAACGAAACATCGTTGACGTGTGGTTGACGTTCTGTTTGCTACTTGTACGTAAAAAATGTTTTTCATCTATATTATTTATTAACTTGATTCTATCTATGCATTACACGTTGACGTGCCAACTTTCGTGGCGAAGGAGCTACATAAGCAGCTGAAAGGGGGAAAGCAGAACCGTCGTCGTTGTGAAACCCTTCCGAGGAATCCGGTACAGTGCTGTCCAGCAAAGCAGGAGTGTGATGAGGACGGCTTCACCTTACTTCAGAAGAAGAAGAAGAAGCCTACTTGTCGCAATCAATGCGGTACTGGACTGTCAGGACCAAATATGCTGCTGCGTGCAGCGACACCAACGACATTGCTGTATGTGTCTCGACTGCATCACTCCACGAAGGTTGAGGAGATCGTTGAGTACATGAAGGTCAAGACCAGCTGGACCTTGAGGGTCGAGAGGTTGGAGCCGCGTCACAACACCAACTTCAAATCGTTTGTGGTGCGAGTTCCGACACAATATCTCGACATGTTTCTCAAGGAAGTTTTTGGCCGAAGGGTGTAATCTACCGTCGTTTTCGCGGCAGGCTACGTGACACCGCACAGCGTATCACGACGCCGCCACTTCGTGTGTGATGATAGTTCATAGCTTATAAGTTAGATTTTTTATGCGTTAGTATATTTTTATGTTGTTATTTTGTGTATTTTATCTATGCATGGGCCTAAAAATGCCTGATAATAAAATTATTGATTGATTGATTAGGTACTTTTGGACTCCCGATACTGCCTCACCAGTTAACTTGTAGTTTTTGACCTGCTGCTCGATATGGATAACGTCGGTAAAATTTACCAACTTTTAAATTAAATTGAAAATATCAGAAACCAGTAGACACAGCAAAATTGAAAGAAAACGAACGACGCGACGCAACCACCAACAATTGTGTTGGTGGTTGCGTCGCGTCGTTCGCAAACAATAAAAAATCACTTCGACATGATTTTTCGAATTATAACCCAACCAAAATTAAATGTGTTTCTTTTCTAGGAAACTAGTTTGACATGAAGGACTACATTATTTAAACGCATAGTAATGCAAAGTTTACTTTGAGGCCAAAGTCATGATTATCGACTACTTAGCCTTTACTAAGCAAAGTATAATTTTTGGAAAGTAAAGTAGAGCTTGACAGGACTTAGAAATATTTTTTTGGGTGAAAGTAGACTTTTCCATCAAAGTAAAGTCAAAGTGCGGTCTGTGAATCTCAGGCTGAGATTCACAGACCGCACTTTGACTTTACTTTGATGTAAAAGTCTACTTTCACCCAAAAAAATATTTCTAAGTCCTGTCAAGCTCTACTTTACTTTCCAAAAATTGTACTTTGCTTAGTAAAGGCTAAGTAGTCGATAATCATGACTTTGGCCTCAAAGTAAACTTTGCATTACTATGCGTTTAAATAATGTAGCCCTTCATGTCAAACTAGTTTCCTAGAAAAGAAACACATTTAATTTTGGTTGGGTTATAATTCGAAAAATCATGTCGAAGTGATTTTTTATTGTTTGCGAACGACGCGACGCAACCACCAACACAATTGTTGGTGGTTGCGTCGCGTCGTTCGTTTTCTTTCAATTTTGCTGTGTCTACTGGTTTCTGATATTTTCAATTTAATTTAAAAGTTGGTAAATTTTACCGACGTTATCCATATCGAGCAGCAGGTCAAAAACTACAAGTTAACTGGTGAGGCAGTATCGGGAGTCCAAAAGTAATCAATCAATCAATAATTTTATTATCAGGCATTTTTAGGCCCATAGATAAAATACACAAAATAACAACATAAAAATATACTAACGCATAAAAAATCTAACTTATAAGCTATGAACTATCATCACACACGAAGTGGCGGCGTCGTGATACGCTGTGCGGTGTCACGTAGCCTGCCGCGAAAACGACGGTAGATTACACCCTTCGGCCAAAAACTTCCTTGAGAAACATGTCGAGATATTGTGTCGGAACTCGCACCACAAACGATTTGAAGTTGGTGTTGTGACGCGGCTCCAACCTCTCGACCCTCAAGTTCCAGCTGGTCTTGACCTTCATGTACTCAACGATCTCCTCAACCTTCGTGGAGTGATGCAGTCGAGACACATACAGCAACGTCGTTGGTGTCGCTGCACGCAGCAGCATATTTGGTCCTGACAGTCCAGTACCGCATTGATTGCGACAAGTAGGCTTCTTCTTCTTCTTCTGAAGTAAGGTGAAGCCGTCCTCATCACACTCCTGCTTTGCTGGACAGCACTGTACCGGATTCCTCGGAAGGGTTTCACAACGACGACGGTTCTGCTTTCCCCCTTTCAGCTGCTTATGTAGCTCCTTCGCCACGAAAGTTGGCACGTCAACGTGTAATGCATAGATAGAATCAAGTTAATAAATAATATAGATGAAAAACATTTTTTACGTACAAGTAGCAAACAGAACGTCAACCACACGTCAACGATGTTTCGTTTCGTTCCACGTACTTAGTACATATTTTTTTTCCAAAAATCTTTACTTTTCATGTAAAATGATAACATTAATATTATAAATCTAAGTAAGAGCACGATATAAACACTCGTCTTGAATAATATGTTAATAACTATTTTTTTAAGGAAATAAAACTTGATTTAAAAATAAGTTCTCCAAAACATTTGTATGTGAAACGTAACAGCCACACATCTTTCCCTATACTTTACTTTGGAGCCGTACTTTTCTAAGGAAAGTCAAGCAACTGTCTCTGAAATTGAATAAATAGAAAGTATACTTCGGTAATACAAAGCTTACTTTGTGAAGACTCCTTTGCTGTAAAGTAAAGTCAGGACTGTGAATCTGGGCCTCAGCCTCAGTGTAATACATATATATTCAACTTTCATTCAAAAACAAAAAAACAATCAATATTTTTTTTTCTTTTCACTTATTCTCAAATTAATTCCGTCCGATTTATCGGACGTTATGCTGTAATGGGTTAATGGCGTTAGCGTCAGATAAACCAAAATAAACTCTCGCGCGTAACCGTTGAGTACAGTTTTGCTTGCGCACGCGATGTTTAGGCTATTATAAAAGTACCTAGGCGATGCGGCTGCCAGTTAAAATGTATTCTATTCCCTCGTGCATAGATTTTACATTTGTTTGATTGTTTTTGGGAAGTGACACATCTGTGGTAATCTGTGACAATATTAAGATTTCACTTCGATATATTACAATCTACCGAAAAATAAAGCGTTATATTGTAAGCAGCATGTTCGTTTGACAATTTTTCGAGAGTTTACAATCCCACTAGATAGATTACAATCTAACGGGTTTTACAATTTTACGGTGACATAAATACGACATTGTATATTGATAACGTGTAGTACTAAATACAGACCTGCGAAGTGAGGCGAGCCACTCCTTAAATTGTGTGTTGCCTTCAGGCGTGAGCTGAAAAGCGGTGCGGGCCGATAGCACGATGCTTACAAATTCTTCGTATTCCACTGTGGTCAAGTGGTATAGCTTCTGATGTATGCATTGGATGTACCTGTCGGATAAAAGTATTCGATAAATATGTATAGTATTTTATATATCTTTGTAGTTTTTTTTTTAAAGAGGATAGTGTATCGTAGAATTAAATAAAATTATTCTTAGATTTTCAGAAATTACACCTACCACCGCTTGTCTCTGCATCACCTAAAGGTTGACTGGTAGAAAATGCCTATGGCATAAAGTCCACCTCTGTACTTAAGTGCTTGAAGTGTTAAATAAATAAATAAAACAATGAATGAAACCTTCGACATGCACAGGCGAAAACGAAGTTGACGATTGTGATGTCATTGTCACAGGCAATAATGAACCCGGGTCTCGCTTTGGACTCTGTATCCTACCATTAACACAAAGGATACTATTTATTCTGGTAGTAAAATCATATGGGACAGTTAAGATACGAGTATAATAGAGCAAAAGCTAGTTAAATATAATAGAGTCTGCGGTATGCAACCGATAGCCGAATTTAGGATAGGGATGTAGTTAATGCGTGCGTGAGTTACATCTGCTGGCACTTCTGCACGAGCGGCGCGAGGGTGCCGCGCAGGTGCTGCATGACGAGGTGGTGCGGGCCGCCGCGCGCCAGCCAGTGCGCCGACTCCACGCACAGCTCGTACAGCACGAACGGCGACACCACCGAGTTCACGGCGCACACGCAGAACTGGTGCAGGTACTGCGCGCCCAGGCGCTTCGAGATGCGCAGCAGCCATTTAACGTGCTCGCCGTATGGCGGGTTCCTGAGTCAAAAACATATTTACCCATTTATTAATGTAACCTGTCGTCATCGGCAAGCGAGTTTAGCATATAATCTATTCATATGCCGTGTTCAAATACACGAGATCAAAAACACACGTGAACGATTTACTGTTGTGCAAGTTATGCTGATTTCAGGAATACTACTATTATTGAGGTTGTAAACATATAATTACATATACTTGTAGGGCAAGTAAGTTTAACTAATTGAAGTTATGTTTCCAAAACTGGAACGTAATTTAAATTTAATTAAAGGTCAATATATATAAGTGAACCCCTGAATAAAGGCCTGTTATAGTACAATCAGATTCCTTTCAAAACAAATCTACAAACCTGCCAAACTTATTTTGCGGACGATCATCATGCACTCTTCTTGCTTGTGTTTCCAAGGCAAGCATGCCCACTCGATAAGCCGCCAGAAGTCTTCTCAGCTGCGTCTGATTGACGCCAGGCACAGAGGTGGGACCGTTGGGCTGGGCAACATTGCCCACACCCACATTGGGCACGCTGCCCACTCCGTTGCCTGCGCCGGTCACCCCTCCTACTTGTACCATTTGTTGTGGAGCCGGCATCGGAGGAGGAATCGGTGCCGGATGCTGGAGGGAAAAAACTTTACTTGTAAAGGTATGTTGCAGGTACAGATTTTTGGGTTGTAAATTTGGTAAGACAAGAAGTTATTTCCCGGCAAAATAGCGTATAAAGTCGTCTCGTATATGAGCCGTCTTCTCAGTTTTTCGTAAAGGGGCTTTGCAAGGAGCTTTCATGTGTAAGCGATAAAAAAATGCGAACCAGAATCGGGGTAATCTTCTTTGGTTAACTCGAATACAAACATAATGTTCAACATGCTCAATATAGAAGATGTAAAAATAAGTGATTCAGCGCCTATGATGCGGATAGGGACGCGGGACCATCAAAAAATGCGATGGCTGTGGCACGTTCGGATCCTGCGGCGACGAGAAAAAACTAATGCTGGGGCCACACTAACGAGAAATTCCATTAATTATTGCGGTAATGGACGCATTATCACAATAAACAATGGCAATTCTTGTTAGTGTGGCCCCAGCATTAGAGAGGCGGTACTTACTACTTGATGAACGGTCGCATTTACGTTGACAGCTATTGTTTGCGGATGCGTAACGTGTTGCGGCATTTGTGTGACTTGCGTTATCCCCGGATGTTGCATCGGTTGATGTTGTGAGTGCTGCATTGTTTGAGGATGTTGTTGCATCGGTTGCGGATGTTGTTGCATTGTCTGAGGATGTTGCGGAATCGGCTGAGGATGTTGCTGCAGCGACTGCGGATGCTGCTGCATCGGTTGCGGATGTTGCTGCATCGGTTGTGGATGTTGCTGCATCGATTGCGGATGTTGCTGCATCGGTTGCGGATGTTGCTGCAACGGCTGCGGATGTTGCTGCAAAGGCTGCGGATGTTGTTGCAACTGTTGTGGATGTTGTTGCAGTGGCTGCGGGTGTTGTTGCAACGGCTGTGGATGTTGTGGCAAGGGCTGTGGAAGTTGTGGCAACGGCTGCGGATGTTGTTGCAATGGCTGAGGATGTTGTTGCAATGGCTGAGGATGTTGTTGCAATGGCTGAGGATGTTGCGGCAGCGGAGGGTGTTGTAGCGGTTGATGCTGTTGCAGCGGCGGATGTTGTTGAAGCGGGGGGTGTTGTTGGAGTGGCGGGTGTTGTTGATGCTGCGGGAGTTGTTGCAGTGGCGACGCCCCGGGCGGCGCCACGATGCCTCGCACGAAATACGGCGGCAGCGCGTATTGTGGGGGCGGGTGAGGGGGGCCCGTACCGGCCGTAGCGTACTGTAAACCAAAAGAGAATGATCGCCTTTGTTGAGTAATCTTAGAACGATGCAAGTACTCCAATGAGAGATTTGCGCTTCGACAATCTAAGCTAGCCCTCTCAAATGTCGGGCATACAAGACATATCAGATACCGCCTGATCACTAATTAATTGAATGACCATTTAAAATTTTACTTTATTTCTCTTCATCAATTAGGCTTTATTGTAATCGCTATTCGCGATGAATGCCGAAGTGCAATTTTATTGTTGTACTAACGGGTGATTTTTTCAAATGGGTGGCAAGTTCCATTCTTGAAAACAGTGTGGTGTACATAAAGACCATCAAGCTGAAATGACAATTGCAAAAAAAAAAGAAAATTCGACCCAAACATAAGGGACGGTTGATTTTCCCATGATGTCCCATGGAGAAAATGATTCAGTTTGATGGTCTAAAGCATATGCATATGCTTTATATACTGACCGGTAGCTGGTAGATCGTGGGCGGGTAGGGGTGGTAGGTGAAAGGGTAGGGGATGGGGTAGGGCACGGGCACGGGGAGGGGAGGGGGGGCGGCGCGGTACTGTGGCTCGTCCAGCAGCGGCTCCGACTCCTCGTTGGACTGCCGCAGGTACAGCTCGTGCCAGTAGCGGGCCACTGTGTACAGGACTTCTGGGTATACGCCGCCACCTAAAACAAACACCATTTTATACTCTCATACGTAAAGCATATTTTTATTCGCAGCCCATGTGTCTTAATAATAAAGCTTGCAGCGACGTGTCATAGTGCATAGGAGGTAATAGAAAACAATACGAGGAACCAATAGTGTGCAATGGTTCATACAAAATGATCATAAAGTGTATTGGATCATCGCGGTTTTAGATTCTCAGAAGTGTACTTGTCTGTGTGTGTGCTGGATGTCGATGTGATCCATAATCACCCGTTTCGCTATATTGCGCTTTCAGCGGAATAGAGTTCAAAGTTACCTTTAGCAGCAGCTTCAACGGTGAGACAAGCTCGCTCTAGCATGGCGTCGCTTTGCTCTTTACACTGCAGCACGGCGCGTTGTATCTCGTTGTAGTTGAGGGCGTGGGCGTGAGGCAGCACGGACAGAGCTAGCTCGGCGGCCGCGCGGACTGTCGGCACGTCGCGACCGGACGACGCCTGGTGGAAATGTAGGGTAGATGGTCAGGGAACTTGTGAACTAAGGGTTGCGATTGTGTTTTAGTTTGGATTTTTTTTATTATTATACTAGGTTGCAATAGCGTTTTTATTTTAAATTGATTGTACTATGCCTATAACCTTCGCGCGCAAACAATAAGTTGACAGTTTTATCGCAATCGGATGAACGGTGTGGTAGCGCATAAAATAATAACAAACAAACATTACACCGTAAAGTTGTAAAACCCGTTAGATTGTAATCTATCTAGTTCTAGTGAGTTTGGAAACTCTCGAAAGATTGTCAAACGAACATACTGCTTACAATGTAACGCATAATTTTTCGGTAGATTACAATCTATCGAAGGGAAACCGTAATATTGTTAAATGCATGCGACGAAGTATCTCTGCCCCCATAATCGGGATTTAGGGCACCCGACGTTAGGTTGGTCAGGTCACCCTGCAGACAGAAATAGTACGTCGACTTCGCTTTTTAGGCGAAGTGTTTTGAGGTTAAGTAATTTAATCATCAGTTTTTCTCAGGTATAGTGCATTATCTTTTGATGGGAGTGGTACCATGCGTGAAGAGGGACACCTCCTTCCCTCCACACCGCGCGAGTTGGGTTCCATCGCATACATTTCACAATATTACGGTTTCACTTCGACAGATTATAATCTGCCGAAAAATAATGCGTCATATTGTTAGCAGTATGTTTGTTCAGTTGACAATATTTCGACAGTTTACAATCTCGCTAGTTATATTACAATCTAACGGTTTTTACAATGTGACGCTGAAATATACAAGGTGTACACGCACATCTTATCATGTGGTCTCGGACTATGAAACTGAACCTTTATTCCACAAGATTTAGAAATTCCCAAAATAAAAGAGTCTTTCTATAGAAATTGACGAGATCAGCTGATCTACATGTGTGACATAACTAACATAAATGTTTAATGAATTTCCAACAGCACATTAGAAGACTTGGTATGATAGCAGGCGTAACAGCTCATATTATGTCTAAGATTACTTGGCTAACTGTTACGGCATCTAAAGATATACAGCCTTGTGACATGGACCCTAATAGTAGGCGGAGATATAAAAAAAAAAATTTCGACGCAACTCTTAGTTCTTACCTTATCGGCAATACTAGCGGCTTCGGGAGGTGTTAAATGACCTTCCCATGCGTCAATAAGGAACAATATAGCAGGTGCGCCAATATCCATAGCTTGACCTGGAAAAAGAAATAAATTACGGCAACCATAACATAAAATAATTTTTATTTACATAAGTAATTAGTTTTTGATATATAAACTTGCCTGTAATCCAACTGACGTGCGATGAATAAGTACGACTCAGCCAATTTGCGCTAACGCAGTTATGCAAGCCGAGTGCGTACAGTCCCAATTGAAATGCCGCCATGTGTAACCCTCTGAAAAGATTACAATCAAAATTATTTTTATAATACAAGTATGACATTAGTAAAAGAAACTATGAATATTGTAAAATTTTGACAATCTTTGCAATCGCGGCAAATATTATGTTCTATCCCAAGTTCCCATTTATTGTAAGTTCAGTATACTCCACTACATATTAATAAAATACGTTAACAAAATGTTTTACCTATGCGGTCCATGATGCTCTCTAGCACATGAAGGCTGTGTGAACAGACTTGTGCTCGATGATCCGCCAGCTTTGAACAGCACGGACTTGGCTAGCTCGAACATAAAGTGAGCTGATGCTTCCGACGGTTGGTTCGGCACCGAGGGATACAAGCGCTTGCCTTTATATCTGTAATAGCACGTTAGAATTCAATATTAAGGTTTTATCACGCAAGAAGTCTTCCGGTTTCGAGACGGGCAAGATTCGACCAATCACAAGACAGACAATTCATATTGTTGCAGTGAGACAAATGTTGGTCAAATCCTGATAACAGAAAGCAATAATAACCTGGAATCCTTGACCCTCGAGATGGGCGTGTGTGTGGTGGAAGCGTGCGGCGCGGGATGCGACGTATGCGGCGCGTGCGACGTATGCGTCGTATGCGGCGCATGAGACGCGTGCGGCGCATGGGAGGCGTGCGGCGCATGGGAGGCGTGCGGCGCATGGCTGGCGTGCGGCGCGTGCGACACGTGCGAGCCGTGCGCGGGCGGGGATGCCCCGCCCTCAGTCACCACCAAGCGCTCCATCTCCCCGCTCAAGCTCGCCGCCTGCACACGCCAGTCATTCGTTCCGAAATGCGTGCTTATCTACAGACGTCACTTGATCAATTAGTAAAGCGAGACACGTTTTTATCATACACATAGGTGCATAAGCGTTTATTTGCCACAAAAGAATGATTGGTTCATTCTTTTTACGACTACAACAGACACAAGTGCTTTTTTGACAAGTTTTAATATGTTATATACGTTTCCCTTATTATCTATCTGGGACAAAAGTAATCGATGTGGGACATAAACACTAAATCTCAAATTACATTGTGAAAACAAACATCTATTGCTACAGCGTAATTCACACACATAGAATCTAAATATTCCTAGATAGTATGATACTAGCTTACCCAATTTGAGGAGAACTTAGCCATTTACTGTGAATCTGCTGACCTTGCTGGTCGCGGCGCGTCGTTCAAGAATCGATGACAATTTTCGCGTTGACCGACGCTAACTAATGTTTCACTACTGTGTACGGTCGACCACGAAAGTGGTCTATCAGTATTTTTATTATTATGTCTTTGTGAATGACAATATCGCCTATGACTGAGCTAATTTATCATTTCTACATGTTCTAAGCGAATTTCCACGACACGTGTTATGTAATAAGCTGTATGTTCGGACCTGCGGCGGCATGGGAGGGTTGGTAGGTTGCGGGTGCGGGTACGGCTGTGCAGCGAACGTCTGGTGCGACACGTCGGCGCGGTACGCGGCCAGGCGCGGGTTGTTCATGTAGTACAAGCTCACCATCGGACTCTTCGTTAGCTGATGGATCTCGCGGTCTAGGAGCTGGGTAAATAATGGAAGATGTTTACTTGATGCAATCACTAATTATTGTAATAATTGAAACCTTAAGTCCATGTGTTTACAAAAGCAAAGTAGAAATGATAGATTAATAACCAATCCTCGTGTGTTAATAACGAGTAAAGTTCCCAAGTATCACTTCATTATTAATATCATAACTCCCATTAGACAGTTTCATAGGTCTGCAATCATTTTCGCATTCTTACTTTATTCATAATCCTGGCCAGGTTTACTGCATTGTCCTTGTAAAAGGCCAATAGCGTGATAGACAACTCTCCACGCTGTCTTCTCGTACCCTCGCATAGGAGCGGGTGTTCAGCTTCAGACACGTTGGCCTTGAGTCCTAAAGCTGCAACAGCCGCTTCAAAGCCTAACGTCTCATCATTTGGCGATCTTGCCTAAAAGAAAACATACCGGGATTAGTTTTATTCCCAGATTACGTGTATGTTTATAAATTTATTGATGAAAACTTACAGGATGTTTATTCTCTTTATCAGTAGCTGATAAAACGAGAACATCGAAAATGAAGCTCGCCAATGCAATAGGTAACAGCGCCGGGCCACGGTTCCTATAAATAGGGTAGCTTTAATTATTTTGCGATAGGTGATACACATGGGTACTAAGCGCTAATTCTAGTCATTCTTTGTACAGATGAAAGACATATACTTAGACAAAATGAACTTCTAACCTGAGTGTACCGTCGCGCAGTTGCTCTGCTTTTTCGCGAGCTAATGCTAACTGTTCTTCCCCTGTAGGCAGCTTCTTCAATAGAGAAACCAATTCTGTTTCTTGATTGTTAAGTTTCACTTCCAAAGCCTTAGTACTAGCCGGCGGACGAGCCATTTCAAGAGCGAATAGACCTATGCGGAACGCAAGCTCGTGATGTTCGCTGAATTCTGCTAGTACCTATTGACACGGGTACAAATAATATTAATTATTAAAAGTTACAAGGTTCTAAGACATTTTGTAGTTTCAAGAGGGGAGAATGTGGGGATCTACCACGGACTTTTAGAACTTATCAAGTACCATCCATTCCAGCACTTTAATTAAACCATTTATCCTGCTAAAACATTAACACAGATAATTATATATTAACAGTATAAAACCAGCACCAAAATTGTCTGGTAGTAAGAGTTCATGGTAATAATTCGCCCCCCTGAAAATGTACTCACAATGGCGAGGAACGCGCATTTCGAGAGCGTGGCGGAAGCGAGACATAAGAGGCGATGCATGGCGAGTCTAGGGTTGAACGTGTGTCGCACTCTCGGCTGGCCCGGCTCATACGGACGCCTCCAGGCGCCCAGCGGCGCAGGCCGCGCCACCGTCTAAACGGGTACAAGTTTTAGGAAAGAGAAAAAGTTTTCGTCGGGTACTCACGTCGTAGCAGGTGCAATTTGCGAGCGTGGTGGACGACACAGACAAGAGGCGGTGCAAGGCGGTGCAGGCTCGTCTCGGCTCCGGCGGGCTCACCGACGCGCGACGGCAGAGTCAAGAGGTCGGGCGCATACTCACAGTGCAGAGGAAGGCGCACTTGGCGAGCGTGGCGGAGGCCAGGCAGGAGAGGCGGTGCGAGGCGGCGCTGTGGCGCGGGGAGGGCAGGTGGCGGCGCCGGGCGCGGCGCGGGTCCAGCGCGGGCAGCAGCGCCGTGCCGAGCGCGGGCGGGCGCGCCAGCAGCTCGGCCGCCAGCCGCGCGCCCAGTGCGCACGCCTCGCGCGCGTGCCCGTGCGCGTGCAGCCCCTCGGCGCGCGCGAACGAGCCCTCCCAGCCGCACGCCCAGCCCGACGAGCACCCGCTGCCGGACGCCTGGGGAATGCACCACTCTTACCGACCGCCTTAACCGTACTCTTCGAGAATAGGGAAAACTCATTTAAGAATTCACTAGTTTCAAGAGTACACGTATTCATCTAAATAGGTGTTGTATGTATAAACTAAGATGAAATATTAAACAACTAGGTTGTGAAACTCTGATAGGCAGTTACTCCATGTGACATACAGGTATAGTACTTGGAAAAAACCTAAGCAAATGACGATGAAATATTAAACAACTTACATTGGCACCCCCGCTAGTTCCTTCGCCGGACGCAGAACGCCGCGCGTCAGCAGTGTCGTAGAAGAACAAATTACAATCATCGTCCGACACCGACTCGTCGTTGGACACGCGACGCTGAGCGTCATCAGATGATATGGGGGGAGAACTTGACTCTTGAGAGTCTGTTTCCCCACCACTCTGCTGAAGAATCTCTTCTTCGTTCTCGCAGAAACCTTTCGTGTGATAAAATAAAGCATAATTATTTAATCACGTTTTCTGTGTATAATCCTCGTATTTATGAGGCCTTAAAATATGGAAATTATTTACAAATGAAAAGTAATAATAACCTTCAGACGAGACACTCGAATGGTTACCGTCGCCCGGTCCTGCCTCGCGTGGAGGATCAGCCGGTCCTTCTTCAGCAACACAAGGCTACAAAAAGGTATATTATTACAGATTTTATTCAAACAACAATACCCACATATAAAATGCTTGTTTTACTTAAGAATACTAATACCTGATTGGATGGCCCCGGAACAGCTAAGTCAGCGGGAAGGTGCCTATGAATACGATGAAGTGCAGGATCAGGGTTCGTCAGTCTATAGCTTAGTGACATCTCATTGTTCAAAACCGCTTTAGATGAATGTACCTAAAACACTCTAATGATTAAGCAAAAAAAAATAAGCCTTCTTGGCAAAAAGCCGCGCGTCTGTAGCGCGGCATTTTGCCAACGGCAGATAAACTGCAGCCGTCGCCACCTGTCGACGACGCGTCGTCGGCAGCCGCCGAAGAGTCGACAACATTCAGTTAACATAGACGGGGTTGAAGTACAGAAACTGAGTAGTGTTCGCGACCTAGGAGTTCAACTCGACCAAACACTGAAGTTCGATGTGCACATTCTAAATATTGCGTCTAGGTCCTTTAAGTTATGGTACTGGAATACGTTTTGCGAAACAGTAAAGAATTTTAGAAACCATCTACAAAAATGAAGCTCTTCAACACTCTAGTCCGTCCAAGTTTAGAGTATAGTTCGGTGGTATGGAATCTGCATTACGATGTATATATCAGGCAATTAGAGGTGTCCAAAAGCGGTTCCTTTACCATCTGTGCTACGGAGATCACTTGGCTAAACAACTGACTAGCTACTTTGATAGGTTAAAACATTATTATTTGGAAACACTAGCCAGTTGTAAGAAGAAACTGGACTTCACTATCCTTCACAAAATATTAAGTGGATATAGAGATATTAAAATTCCAACTCGTACTCCCAGGCATAAAACATATGAGTTATTCTACATTCCTGGCTCGAAAACCAATTTAGGTCATTATGCAGGTGTACCAAGACTTTTTAGGCAATATAATACATTATCTAAGACTTCTAATCTTGACATCTGTGATTCCCTCGCAAACTACAAAAAAGGCCTCAATAAAATTATCTATTTGTTAATTATTTTATTGTATTATTATTATTTTAATTTATGTTTCTAATTTCATTAACAAATGTGTTATGATTTGAATTCTAATTTTATTTTATTTTTCAATTTGATTACTAAATATGTTTTGATTTTAATTTTTAAGTGCTACTATAATTTTGTTTGCTTGGTTATACCTACATTTTATTATGCATGCTGTGGTCTCCCGTAAGTGAAGGAGTACACCTACGTGCTAATTTTGTCGTCGATTCTTTATTTCGTGTTTTGTGTACATTCTTTGTTGGAGATCCTAAATAAATAAACTGCCGTCGACTTGTGGCGACGGTTGCAGTTCTGGCATGCCGCGTAAAATATGTGTCGACGACTGCAGTCGACACGTCGGCGGCTGCCGCCGACGCCACAACTGCAGTCGTCGACGCGTGCCGGTCGTCTGTAAGAGCGCTAAGAGAAATACTTCGTGGTCGCCTACGCCGAGTAATTCACCCCTTGTAGTAATTGCCCTTAAAATATAGGTATCATTTTAATTACCCAAACTTCACCTCAGTTACCTACTGTTAAAACCACATACCTGATGCACACTATCATTTTGCTTATCAGCATGTCTGAAGATAGTGAAAGGACTGTGATACAGCGGGTTCAAGTCCTTAGTATGAGTCACTCCGGGTATTGGGTAGTCATCCCACTCAAGGAAGCAAGCCTCCATAGCAGGATGAAACCCTGGGAACACCTCATTCTCACTGATTCCGTTGATGTACGGAGAACGCGTTGTATGCCGAGCGTGTGACGATGAACTTGTTGTCATGTGGCTGTTGCGGCTCTTGGCCACCTGTTTGAAAAGAAATGGATATTTATAGTTTTACGTATGATATGCGTTTTTATTGCATCGGTCTATACAGAGTGTAAACCACCTCATCACAAAGCCGTTAACCAAGCATTCTGTACATCAAACTAAGTAACTTTACGCAAAAATTATTGCTGGGAAACAACTTTTTTTTTTGAGGTTATAAATCATGTTTTGTGGTAGAACTCAATGTAACGCACTTAAAACATTGTGCTGATGAATGGATTGAATAGTACGGGGGTCGTGGAGGTGTTAAAAGTTTAAATCATACAAAAAAATAAAAAAATGTTGTAACTTTGACCCCCATATCTCCGTAACTAGAAGGTTCCCAGGTATGGTGTAGAACAAAAAAATGATCGCAATGATGGGGAGAACAAGTGCCTTTCGGCTTCGTGAAGAGGTGTTTTACACCCTTTATGTGTATAATTTCAAAGTCGGAATAATATTAAAATTCCCTGCTTTAGAAGTCTAGTAAAGTCTCTTACAACGTGTTTAGCAGTGGCGAAGCGTGAAAACAGTATTAGAAAAATTAGCCGAAGAAAAAAAAATTTTACTTTTATTCCCACGTTAATTTTTACCTAATTTTTATTATCAGCGACCCCAAAAACCACGAAAACAACACTCATGAGGAAAAAATTTAAAAAAATTGTCGGCGCCATTTTGGATTTTCACTTTGACCTCATTTTCATTATCAGCGACCCCAAACACGATGAAAACGACACCCATGACGAAAAAACCGAAAATTTTCGTCGGCACTATATTGGATTTTCATTTTGACCTCATTTTCATTACCAGTGACCCCAAAAACAACGAAAACGACACCCATGACGAAAAAACTACAAAAATTCGTCGGCGCCATTTTGGATTTTCATTTTGACATAATTTTCATCATCAGCGACCCCGATAACCACGAAAACGTCACCCATGATGAAAAATGCAAAATGTTTTGTCTGCATGCGCGAGGAATTATAAAAACAAAAAAAAGTGATTTTATAATGACGTCAAAAAAATCTAGAACAGTTGGTAACTTGGTACCAAATACGATACCGACCATTACTCATTCTATCTCGTTCTACCACACATACTTTCTTTTTCTGCCCCCGCCTTAACTCGATAAACTTCGGCTTACAGGTCCCTACAAAACGGTACTGCCAGCCGCGAAGTCACGTGTGCGCGTCCTACGATTTTAGTTCTGAATTCTGACACCCGAGCACCGGCTTATTTGGCGCTACCTGTTGCTTTCTTTATTAACATTTTTTTTGCATTTTTGTTATGTTTTTGATACTACGTGTAGACTGCCTTGTTCCCGAAGGGAAGCCGGTAGGAATGGGCTTCATAGATGCCTTCGTGCCTGGTGTTTAGTCAACTAAACACCCACCAAACAGGTTTTCAAATACTTTCGAAGATGGCAGAGAAAAAACATGTTTATTTCAGTGTATTGTATTACCCAGTACTAAATGTGTTGTGGAGGTCAGATAGGCAGTCGCTCCATATAAAATACTGGTATTCAGCTGCATCCGGTTAGACTGGAAGCTGACAGCAACATAGTTGGGAAAAGGCTAGGCAGATGATGATGATGTGTATTTAAGTGTTATGCAATCTTACCTTATCAAGTACTTTCATGTGCCACTGTGTGAACTGCTCATGTAGCGTATCGCGTTCGTGGGGAGCTAGCGCCGGATTCAGAGCGGCTAGGCGCCACAACACTACTACCTGTTTTACAAAACAAAATAAACGATTTAATTAAGACTTACTACTTAGACTTAAGACTTACTACGAAAAATATTTTCTATGCATCAAACTACAAAACACGACTATAAACTTTTTTGTATGAATACATGCTCATTATCTGCCTCGTGATTTCTCTACTGAAGAAGTCAATCTGCATAACAAATGTTTAAAATTTAGTCTTAGGCCGCTCGCACCACAAATCACTTAATGTGAGTAAACGTCGTAAACTCTGTGAACTTCAAATAATCAACTGCAAACATAGCAATGCTTTAAATTCGTTTACCTCAGGTATTAGGCGTCAGCGGGACTTAGTCTCTTTAGCTTGGTGAACCCTATTTGCTATACAGCATTCAATAACTTAAGTCATTCCTTGACCTTTATGAACTTAGAATAAAATTGAACTAACGAACTTGAATACAACCCGTATTGATGATTAAAGTTCTGTAACTAAATACGTCTTAGAGTCGCGAATCATATTTTCATCCACATACAACCTAGAACTGGCATGCAAATATGGTAGACGACCAAAAAAAAAAGATAGTCCGTAGTTAGATTATCAACAAATATTTGACCCGTATTTCGCCGGGTTAGAGGCAAAACCAACTGACTTTTTTCAGTTTATACCATTCGAATCGGTATTTAATCCTCTATTCAAAGGTATAAAAATGATAAAAAGATTTTTCTTTTGTTACATAGACGACTTTTTAAAATTGTCAGTAAGTCAAGGCTGAATAATTTTTTTAGCGAGTTCTGATGTCACGAGCCCCCACTCCCGAGTTTTGACGCGTTTTATCTTTGTCAATATTCATTGATTTACAAAAACAAAAAATACGTGTCCATTATTTTCCAATACTCTGACTGACGGACTAAATAGATTTGCAATTTTTCAATACTCTCGTCATGCGTATTGTACGGTCGAACAAGCTAATTGGTTTACAGTTTAACCCACAAATTACATTGTAAAGTGTTAACCAAATAGCTTGTTCGACCGTACTTAAATAACGTAAGAAAATTTTAATTTCGCGATCTACCCTGGAGCATCAATCCTTAACTTATTGGCTGTATCCTTACCTCGTCACACAGAGAGGAGCAGGCATGTTGCGCAGCCGAGTTGCCTCCACTGCCGTGTTTGCCGCCGCCGCCGGTGCTACCCCATTGTACTAGAGCAGCCTTAGTCGTGTACCACCATACTATGATCTGTGTAAGAATAAACATGTATTGAAGGTCATGGAAGTAGAAGCACAGTAGCTGTAACCTTATAAAAAAAAAGCGGCCAAGTACGAGTCGGACTCGCCCATGAAGGGTTCCGTAGCAGCAAGTTACATAATATAAAAGTTCTTGTAGTTCGTTGTTACTTTGATCGATGTAGTTGATTGAATGAAAGGTAAATTGCGGTTTTCGATTTATGATTATGACTATTACTAGATCTCGTTCAAACTAATTTTCGGTGAAAGTTCACATGGTAATATCGAACGCTTGTGTCGCCCGACATTCAATTTGCCGCGAAATTTCTGTTCGGAGCCGCTGAACACACGACACTTGTAGTACATCATATATCTTTTTTAGTTTTATCATTCTCTTATTTTAGAAGTTACAGGGGGGGGACACATTTTACCACTTTGGAAGTGTCTCTCGCGCAAACTATTCAGTTTAGAAAAAAAATTACACAGATACCCCACATGTAGGGGGTTCTCCACACTAAGTATGGAGAACCCCCAATAGTTTTTTTTTTCTATTTTTGTGTAAAAACCTTAATGCGGTTCACAGAATACATCTACTTACCAAGTTTCAAGAGCATAGTTCTTATAGTTTCGGAAAAAAGTGGCTGTGACATACGGACGGACATACAGACAGACATGACGAATCCATAAGGGTTCCGTTTTTTGCCATTTGGTTACGGAACCTTAAGAGGCCTGCGGAGCATGCGTTTTTCATACAAACGTAATACCAAAATAATTTGTAAATCAAACATATTAAGGTAGTGTGTATTTATTTCGATTGTATTACAGAATATATAGGTTCCCAATTACATATTTTGAATGGATACTGATTTAAACAAGAGGTATGGGAAAAATAAATTTTCTATAGAAATTTTAAATTCCTCATATCTCGCCCTTATATGATTGTCCTTTCAAAATATATGTTTGGGAACATAGATATTCTGCAATCCAATCGAAATAAATACACACTACCTTAAGAATATGTTTGATTTTGATATTATTTTGATATTACGTTTGTATGAAAAACGCATGCTCCACCGGCCCCTTAACTAGCACTTCGCCCGCGACTTCGTCCGCGAAAATTGTGATAACATGATATCAATATATTTTATTGTAATTGATATGTTACCCATGATACTCGTTAAAGATGTAGCTTTCTTACGGTGAAACTTTTTTTTAAATCGGTTGAGTAGTTCTTGAGTTAAATCGTAACAAACAAACAAAAAATCAAATCTTTCCTCTTAATATTAGTTTACGAGTTATTAGTTTTTAATGTAGACGTGTGCGTCAAAATTATAGGGAGACGGTTCTGATTTTTCTAAATAACTAAGAATTTTAAGCAGTATTGCAATTTCATAGTCAGTGTCTCATAATGAACACAGAACTCGAAAACTATGATTATGACAAGAGCTTTTTCTAAAGCCGTAGCGAGGATTTTGTTAAGGGAGGGGGGGGCAGACGTAGACAAACCAAGAATATTCTAAGATAATGAGAGATTGGACAGATTCCGTTAAAAATTAAAAACAAATCTAGATAGTACAATCTTATAAAATTCGCCTGTCAATAGAATCAACATTTGAACAGTTTGTTGGACCACCCATTTTGATGCTGACTTACAAACAAAAGAAGTCGTATTTGAATTATTAAACGTATTTACTAAAATACAGCCTAAAATCTTACCTGCTCACAAGCCATGACCTCTTCAGTAATGATTTCCAAAAGTGGTATGGCGTTTCTGTCGTTCCTCCGGAACATCTCTCTGACAATAGAGAGTAGGTTCCACATGCCTTCCGGCTCCCTGCCTCGAAGCGGCCTCAGCAGCGATGACCATTCTGCCGCGGCGGGAGGCGCGCTTGTACTTAAATAATTGACGTCGCTGTGAAGTTTTTAGATGTTGTCAGTCAAAGAGAATAGAAGAATAAAGTAAAATACTTGAATGTCAAGTCTTATCCAGACCGTCGGGTGTCCCGTTCTTTTTGACAGGTGCTCCTGGCCGACTACTACTAACTTTGATGTCTTCAATTCATTTGAATACCTATGATTGAGAAAAACGTGAAAACTGCGAGAAATAGTATGGCGAAATTGAAGGGATTGTCCTCATGTCCCGTTGTCAGATTTTTTATGCATTCTGTATGTGGGAGAACCTAAAATATGAAAAACTTTATTCATAAATAAAATTACCTAAATACAATAGGCGTTGGTACACAGAACTTGACTAATATCTTATTGATATTGTTGTGCAAGGTCTTCTCATCGAGGAACCAGGAGGTGTACTCGTAGGCCGAGGCGCCGGCGGTAGGGTCTGGTGCTCCACACGTAGAGTTGATCGTATTCGGTTGAGCCGACAGCAACTCATCCAAGATACGTTGAGCTGTCGGTAGAACTTGCCGCGGCAATTCCGATATCAAGTACTGTGCAAACTTCTGTAGTTGATCTCTTCGCAGCCGTTGCAAAGATTCTGATACTGGCGCTCTCAGGCATACTTGTGTTGGCTAAAAGAGATTGTTTGTGGTTAATGGATTGATAATAATTAGTTACGCAGGCCTCGTCAGTTCTATATTTAGATGATTATTCATACAATTCAGACATTTAGTTTCCTGAATCCACATGTTGCCTATTTAGTTTCATGTAGAAATTGCTCTATTTATAACAACTCACAGAATACTCTCAGAGAAGAATAGGAATGCCCTTTCGATAACAAAAAAACATGCTTGCTGCTTTGGCAAAGTTTCGATTTGACTAGTTGGCAAGGTACAAACTATAAAGTTACTACTAGTTAGTCATTTCAGATGAGTAACATCTCATCTATAAATAGTCAGATCTCTACATGTGGGAGACTTTTGCCTTTGTCAGTAATGAACATTTCAAAGGTTCAAAAGATTTAAATGGGCATGAGGACAGTATCAAAAAATTACAAATCCATTCAGTAAGTCAGATTATTGAAAATAATGGACACGTATTTTTGGTTTTGTTAATCAATGAATATTGTCAAAAATAAAACGTATCAAAACTAGGAGGGCTCGTGACGATAGAACTAGCTAAAAATTATGCTTAGGCATGACGTATTGGGAAGTTTAAAAGCGTCGTATCTTCGTCAATTTTGATTTCTGTTTCAAAAAAAAAATACGGGTCAAATTTTTTCAGTAATCTACCTGACAAACTAATTAGATTGGTTTTGTCGTCTACCCTATTAACCCAGCTGAAATGTTTAATAATTTCCTATTGTTAATCATCATCATCATCATCAGCCTATAATGTTCCCACTGCTGGGACACGGCCTCCTCTCAATGACGGTTTATTGTTAATAACCAAGCAACTTGGGAGTTTATTGTTGTATTTAAAGTTATCTAGGTGCAAGGCTTTGCTGTATTGTGGGCTCTGAAGTTAAACTAACCATGAGGAAAAAAGGGAAATTAAAGTATTGACACAGAAATCCATATTTTATTGGTAACTTTTAAGTGAATGATTGTGTGTAAATCCAGCATAGATTTAAGTAATTCCTTTAAACTTACAAGATGTATCCTGTAGAGGCAGACAGCAACAATGTGTGAACACCAATGAGCTGTTGAGGAGCAGGTGCAGTTGCATGAAGATATTCTTTGGCGGTCAAATGTGACGGCGACGTTGAACTGTGACCGAGGCATACTTAAAACAACCACTGTTGCAGATAAGTGGAAACCTAGGAACATTTCGAAGTTTTGTAAAATTGAATGGAGCATATACATCAAAACAAAAACCAAACACTACTCTAGCTACTGATGATATTATCTATATGACAAAAAAAACAGGATTCTTCTCCACACACATACTTCATCCTCTACTTCCCTAATAGAACGAAATCCATAAATTTCCACATTACGTACCAATTTGTAAGACGTCTTTGACTGCTCTATCCCTGAACAAATGTTCCCCTTTCTGGAATTCATCTGCTGAACCATTGGCAAGGCAGGAGTACAACCTGATGTCATCTTCACTGTCTGGAAAACTCCAGAACGCAATCTGAAGTTGCAGTTGCTCCGGCACCGGTGGATAGACATGTTCAACTAATTCAAACGGTATGTGAGATGCTACGCATTTTGCTGCAAGTTCACTTAGTGTTGAAACTGTCTTTTCTGTAAAGTTTAATATATATTGTTTCTTGTAATTGCTGTAAAAACTTGAATTGAACTTTTTAGTTGATTAACTAAGGATGTTATTCATGAATTATTTCATTTTTGACATTTTTGCAGGTCAGATATAAGGATATCATTAATTTCAAATCAATTTTTCTATGAATGCTATTTTTTTTAAAGCTTGTTATAAATATTATTTACATGTTAATGATAAACAAAGGACTCACAAATAAATTAAATAGTATAATATTAATTAACTTATACATTCAGTAGATATATTTAGACTTATTTGTGTACTTAATACTTTAACAATTTCATACAATATTATTGTGTTGGTGGGTGTGTTATAAATAGCATACTTATGGATATGTTTTATAAGGTGAAGAAGTCTTATTACATAGCTATTTATATTACATTCATATTTTCTTACTAAAACATAATTTAATAACAACAAAATTTCAGTGAAAGTTAGAAAGTTGTCAAGAACTCAAAACTTTCCATTCACTTGAGATTTGTAGAAATAAGAAAAGGAATAACAGCAATAAAAAAAGAATTTGAAACCAAATATATTATTTACTGCTCAGTTGACTCAAAGGTAAATGACTTCTAGCACCTGTTCTTTGTATCACTAAACACAATGTACATCCAATTACTACTAGATCATGACATCAAAACTTATTACTGAAAATAAGGGCTAACTTAACATATTTAAACAATTCATGACATAAAATTAACATAATATTGCCTGTAAATGTATGATTCGTGAAGAAATGTAAAACAGTGTCATCATTTCGATAGTTCGAAACAAAGAATCAGCTGTATAGAATTACCTTGAGTCGTCTTTTTTGTCGATCGGCTCCCAAACGAGTTCTGAAGATTTGGACGCTTCCATCCTCGCCAATTGTTGCATAGGCTCTCGGGCTCTGAACTCCAGCTACACAGGGAATCTTCTTCGAACCGTTCAGAATCCTCGAAACTAAAATGGTCAGCCTCCTCCCAGTCAAGTAGGGGAGACCCCACGTCGACTGGGGCGGCGACTCGACCCCCTTTGCCATTATTATTTGATGACCCCGCCACGATAATGAGATTTATTGGAAATATCTCTCAATAGGATACGCTGGGCTGGTTCAGTTCAGCGATTTACCACAAGGGGGTATCCACGGTCACTGAATTAACATAACTCTATCGTTTTTTGAAGATTTTATGTCACAAGATAAAAACGTTCAAAAGGAGAATACAATGAAACTAAATACATCACAGAATGTAAAACTTTGTAGTTTGAAATCAAACGATATAATATATAAATCCCATCAGCACAATAACAAATATGGCCGAACAACGTCCCAGTCCCATTTAAATACATAGATAACTACATGAAGTACCTATAGCTAAAACATGTACAATTTTCTACATGTACAATTTTCTACAGAACCTTGAACGATTTCCTCATCAGAAATCGACTAAAATAAAACTTAAATTAGAAATGTTTTGTATTCTATCTCATTTTCTTTAGTATTTTTTTTAGGACTTATATTAAAAAAAAACTGAAACAATTCTTAAAAATATACAAACATTATGTCATTGACAATAAATGTAAACCAGCCTTTGCAGTTCTTAGGTTTCGATCGGGTTTTGGTAGTTGTAATATGGTTATAATGTTGCATCCACACCGCAGTTCCTTTTTGTGGAGCAATGTTTCCAAATGTTACTGAGCAACATCCGATAACAAGGGTAGCCCGTGAAATGAAGAAAAGTTACAGCACTGATGACAATATTTGTGTCACTTGTTTCGTTGAGCTCCTTGTGTTATAAGTCAAGCTACACTATAACTGATAAAAGCTTGCACTGACTAGACAGGTTCACTCAAATTTGTGTGGTTCTTTCTTCAAAAGACCATCTCAGAAACTAATATCTACATGATGACGTGTAAAAGTGTTTGTGAAAACCAACTTACAAAATAAACTTCATTTATCATTTCATCATTAATCAATCATTCATCATTAATTTAGTTTGTTTGTTTTTATAATATTTTCTTAACTTTGTATAGATGCTTTTTACCTAATATTGGTGAATGAGTGAACATTGTAAGCTTTAAAAATTCCCAGATGCGGTTTAACTTTTATTGATATTTATATTGTTTTACATTTTTTTACTAAAGATGTGCCTAAATTTATTGCAGTTATTTGGTACCTTCTGTGTACCTTTACGTACCTCTCCTGAAATTCTGTGTACCTATACACCCGTACAATGATGTTTTTGAAAATTAGGTACACTCGCCATCCTGATGTCAGAACCGCGGGTGTACTGCTAACCAATATATCTAGCTAAATGAACTGCATAAGTAAATTTGGTACCTTTTGTTGGCACTTTTCTTCATCCGTACACATTTAATTAATTTACTCGTTATCTATTTATTTTTAACCATTTGTTTAGGTATATAAGAATTATGTTTGAAACTGTTTTTTCCGTAACTCACCCTCTTAAGGTTCATTGGAACTCCAGGGGGGCGATTCTCGAGCAGTAGATATAATATCACGTTCGATAAATATCGCAAAAACTGTCAAAATATCGATTGAATGCAAATTTCCCTATTCTCGAGAAGTCACTATAGATAAATATCGATGGCAAAGCGTTAGACATGCATCGAGTGATCAGGAGCACTCGATAGTGACATATCGATTGACATTTTAGAACAAAATACGAACTGAAATAAATTATTGAGTTGAGTATTGAGGTTGCTTTTGTTAAAACTTAAAACGGTGAAAATGTCTGTGGACGAATTTGCTGCGGCTTTTGTAGTAGATCTAATCGAGGAGGCTGAAATAGCAGAGGCAGCACCGCCACGACGACGAGCCCGATGGAGAATGGATCCATGGGACCTAAGTGATGCTTTGTTAAAAAAAAACTACTTTACGCCATTCTTGCCAGTTTTTTTTCCGCCGGGAATAGAATTAAGCTCGTCACCAATCTTGGTCCATCGGGCTGTGGACTCTTTCATTGTGAAGGAGGCAGAGAACTTCGCCCCACGAAGTTCTGGGTCTGCATTTTTTCAATATTTACTTTTGTTCGATTCTTCACTTTTGCCATCAGAGCAATAAATTAACTCAAACTAAAACTTAACTTTAAAGGTGGACGCACACTTATCCGCGCCGAAGGAATCGACCGCGCCGAAAGAATTTTTTCTCATACGTATGACGTCAACTATTCGTCCGATTCGACGCGGATAAGTGTGCGAGGTTTAGTAGGATTTCATACAAGTCATTCTAAAATTCGATTCTTTCGGCGCGGTCGATTCCTTCGGCGCGGATAGGTGTGCGTCCACCTTAAAACTTTTGGCAGCTCTTGACGGAGTTGACGGCTGTTATTTACACTCCGTTCCACAAAAAGTATGCGCATGTAATGTTAAGATTAACTTTTTACATGAAAATTATTTTAAACTAGTCAAATTCATTTTACATTAACCACTTAATGTAAAAAGAACACTAAAAACATTCTATCAATCCAAATTATCAGCAAATTTGTTAATTTGAAGACAAAATAAAGTTATCGATTATCAACTCGCCAGTCGATGAAAAACGGAACGTGTTGAACGATCCTTGGCAGTGACAAAAACGATATAATCTGTGCAAAAAAGACTTGAATGAACGTAAAGATAATATTTATGCGATTGCCAATATATCTATTGCCCACGAGAATACGGATTTTAGCACGGGATCGATATTTTTAATAGACATGACACTTATCACATGCGATATTTACGTGACTAGATATTTATCATATCACTCAAATATCGCATAAAATGAGAATTAGCTCCCAGCGTCAGACAGCATCGCCGTGAGGCACACAGCACATACCTACTATATTTTACTCATTGTTTTGTATCTTTTTTATATTATTGTGTTTGTGCTTTAGTAACTGACGTCAAATAAATATTTTTATTTCTTTATTTCTGCGCCATTTTCTGTGACGTGACGCAGGCATTTGATTATGTCCACCATACTACACTTCTGAAGAAACTCGAAACTTATGGTTTAAGGGGAAGGGGCAATGTGCTTGAACTGTTCCATCTTATTTACATAAAAGACGACAATTAATAAGTTGCATTTCGTGTGAATCTTCACATTGAAATGATTGAATAGGATGTGGCGGATCAAAATAATTTCTCAGAATACTATAAAAGTCTTGCAATACAAATAATATCCTTTTTAATTTATTTACCTTTTGTAATGCCTGTGAGTTTCCAGTAACCGTTCACTGAGAACGTATCGACGTCGACGACGTAGTGTCGTCGTAGAATAAATATTACAAAAAAATATTATAATACGTAATTATAAAATTACAATTATTATTTCCTTTATTCTATACAGTTTGAAATATTTCTTAATAACACTAAATTAATAAAAAAAGAAACATTTAAAATTATAAAAAAAACAGTAGCCCACTAGCGCTGGGAACAGGGTTCGAGCTGCCGGTGTTCAGGGCTCTTGAGAGAGGAACCTCCTAACAATACGTGCCGTGTCAAGAAGTACTGCTTTCTGAATCAAGCCCTTGATCAAGCTGCCAAGCGGTAACCCCCTAAGATGTTGGCCGAGGCTCTTGGCTATTAAGCCATTGGCCGACACGTCTATCGGCACAATGACTGCTATATTCACGTCCCGCATGTCGACAACCTCACGATGAAGATCTAGATATTTGAATTGTTTATCTTTCTCTGCTTTCACGAGGTTCTCGTCATGCGGGACCGTTATATCAACAATCATTGTGCGACGCTCCAATCGATTTATCACCACAATGTCAGGCCTATTGGCAACAACAGTCCTGTCGGTGGTGATATGCCACTGCTGGATATAGGCCTCCCCCAAGTGTCATCACATTGACCGGAACAAATCGATCCCAATCAACGTGATATTACCATTAACGAGAACTGGGTTGGGCGCATACTTATAGTATGGGACTTCTGATTCCACGAATTTGTATTTCAAAGCAAGTTGCTGGTGGATAATCCTGGCAACAAGGTTGTGTCTACGCAAGTACTCTCCGTTAGACAGACTAGAACACCCAGAAATAATGTGTCAGATCGACTCTCCCGGACGGTAGCATGCCCGACATATGTCAACCGTGCCGTCCTTCACAATGTATTTGCGGTAGTTATTCGTCATCATAACTTCGTCTAATATTGCACAAGACAAAACCTTCGGTTTCCCCAAAGAGGTCACCAAAGCGCAGCCAGGATACGGACGCTAAGAAGTCCACATCGAGGCCATGTAGGGCCCGGGTAAAAGCGTCCGTGAAGCTCCTTGCCCTGCCATTCTTTCCTGCGGTCATTCATGTTTATTACATTAGGCTTGCAGTTTTCGTTAGCCAGGGAGAGCGGGGTGAGGCCCTTGTCCACTGAGGCCACATCGCGGTGCATCCCCACGTCGGCTTCTAGGAAATATTCCCTGAGACTAAATACCTCACGGTTGTGCAAGTTCTTAGCATTTAAGAAGCCTTCCCCCTCGCACTTCCGCAGGATATACAGTCTCATCATCGACGACCGTGGGTGATGCATTTGCGGTCAGCAGTGTGCGTACCCTCCTATCCAGGGCATCAAGTTCCGCCTGAGTCCATTTGAGTATGCTGAAAGAGTACATTAAAACCGGCATGACCCAACCATTGAAAGCGCGCACCTTGTTCCCACTTGAAAGAATGCTATTTAATACCTTCTTCAGGCGACCGAAGAAGCGCTCCCTCAACCATAGATAATACACTATATGATACAAGATAGATGCGCAACTCTGGTTTTTGTTTTTAAAACTGTGTACCTCAACTGTTAGATGGCGCTGTTAGTTTCTGTTCAACCAAATAAATACAAAAAGTAATTCTTGACTACGGATTCGAACTTGGGAACTATTATTCACAAGGCAACCGCTAGGCTACCTACTTCACTGACAAGATGTCTAAAATAGCTGTTCTCTTTATGACAGTTGTAAAACAGTTAAAAAGTTTGTGTCCTTAAACACACAGATGGCAGCACTTTCTATGAAAATTTTGTTTGACGCCAATGTATGGAAGTTTCACTCCCTTGCCCTCAACGATTGCTTCATGTCAGTTACGTTAATGCCTAACGCTTCACATACCCAAATACTTATAATTTTCGGATGAGGAAAGGGATCTTAGGTGCATGAAATCCGTGAGCTGAAGTCCCTCGGACTCCATAATCTCTAATAATAATAAATAATAATAATAATACATCATTTAATTCAGGTGACAAAAGACCCATATTACATATACCTTACAGACTAACATACATAATTATTTATAAAAACCACTAAACATAAATAAACTATTGCACACGAAGAGACGGCGTCATGCTGCGCTGCGCGGTGTCGCGCAACCTTCCACGGAATCGCCGATGTACGACACCCTTCGGCCAAAACTCTTCCTTGAGGAAGGTCTCAATATGATGAGTCGGAACTCGCACCACGAACGACTTAAAATTTGTGTTGTGGCGCGACTCCAACTTCTCAACCCTCAAGGTCCAGCTGGTCTTCACTCGGACATACTCCACGATCTCCTCAACCTTCGTGGTGTGATGAAGCCGGGACACTTAAAGCTGCGTCGTTGGTATCGCCGGACGCAGCAGCATATTGGGTCCTGCCAGCGCGGTCCCACACTGGTTCCGACAAGGCGGCTTCTTCCTCTTCTTCTTCTCCACCATCACAAAGCCATCCTTGTCACACGTGGCCGTTGCTGGGCCTTGCTGTTTCGAACCCCCGTTGGAAAGTTCACAGCAGCTCTTATTTTCCCCCTTCTTCACCTGCGATACAGGTTTATGCGTGGAGACAATAGCAGCGTAGGCTCGTTTAGGGGTCGACGTACCTACACGAGTCACGGCCTCGACCGGCACTGAGTCAGCAACTTCGGCGGCGCATGTTGCAACGCGTGCAATAGCAGCGGGTGACGCAGTGGAGCTCGCTGACACGAAACTGCCGACGCTAGCTTGCCTCGCTTCGCAACGAGTGCTCACGTTGGAGGCATCAGGCGACCTATTTACCTTAATAGCGTTGCGCAACAACTCCACTTCGGCACGTAGATCACCAATGACGTTATTCGACGCCTCCAACTTGGAGTGTACCTCGACCAGGCTTGCCTTGAGATTTGTGATGTCTTTCAGCAACCTGGTGACGTCGACGTGGTCAAACGTGACTGGGGGCAGCTTATGAAGCTCCTTCGCCACGAAAGCGGGCACGTCGTCCGGGTCGGTGCTCTTCATCAAAGTGACGATGTCCTGCACACACTTCTGGCCACCATCCCTCCGCCGGGACTGCATCTGCTCGACTTTGCCGAGCGACTGGAACAGAAGCAGGTTGGCACCGCTGATCTCCTCCTCCTTGAAGCTGGACTTGCAGATCTGCAAGATGCTTACTTCGTCCATGTAGTCGATGGCAAGCTTGATGAATGCCAAGACCTCGTTGGCTATGAGCGGTTGAGAACTCATAGTGACCCAAACCGGGCAACGGCTCAAGCCGCGCGACACGTGAATATATTATAGTATTCGTATCGAGCAACGCAAACACGTCCGTACTCGACCGTGCATTGCGTGCAATGTCCACAAAATGACTGCACATTTTGTCCACACAAAATTCTATCCTGATTCCTGATTCCTGATGGGTTTATTAAAAGTTACTTTTAGTAGCTCCATCAGTTGCAATTTGTTGGCAAAGAGTTTCAGATCATCCATGTAAAGCAGGTGAGTCAAGGTCCAATCTGATGACATTAATTTGTTGAGCAGGGGGTCTAAAATGGCCACTTTAGCAGAACATAATATGAATTATCCCTCTATAATAGTTACTTTACTCTTTGATGCCACCCATGAGCCTTTTGCGGGCTCCACATTCGCGCGTGAATTCAAAAACGCATTTTTTTGTATTTGTTTACGTTTGCGTCATAATGAACGTCAGCTGGCTGGACGAATGAGCTGGAAATCCATGCCGAACCCATTTTATGGGATCCTAAACACAAAGAACATAGAGAATAAACGAAGGTACATGATGCATAGATGCGATTACAGGAACTTATGAATACCAATAGAAATTACATTAATTAATTTAAAAAAAAAGAAAATTGAATGTCCAGTTACAGGACTAACTTATAAAAAAAAGGTGAAAGATTCTTTTTAATACACGTAATTGTAGTGAGCCAAAGCACATAGCACTATCTAATTCGGCATCCATTCTCGACGAGCGCGTGAACTAAACTGAACTACTGCGAATGTGGAGGAATATGTTTTTCGCGAAGACTTCGCGGCAAAATGAGAGGTTTTCATCTTGAGAATTTAAAACAGAAATAGTTTCCATGAACTCGATAGATGGCGTTGATCCGACTACTTTACTAGGGTGCCAAAGCCAAAACGCTAAAACACCACACGTCACATACGCTCGTTGACTGACACTTTCGTTTGCATAAGCTTCCGAATATAATCATTAGGTCCAAGTGAAATTATGTGACGTTCTGTTCCTTGCAGTAACGTAGTTAGACTAACGCCATCTATCCAGCAGCTAGGGAAGAGTTGAAAAAGAAAATAGCATTACAGGCGCGAATTTGTCAGTTGTTCTCGGCGCGAACGTGGAGCCCGCTTTAGACTTGGCTTTATTTGCCACATCATTGAAATCATCAATACAACCCTTTACGTTCATTAATATAATCCCATTGAATGACTATTTCCTGTAAAAAACATAACAATGGTTGAAATCAGTAATTTTATCAAACTCATCAAACTCTGAAAGTTAAAAATTAGTTAAAAAAAATTAAAAAATCGACTATAACCTTTTGATCATTTCATGCAATTATAATCCTGAACGCAACGCATAATTAATTTTGACAGCCAAAACGACAGCTAAAGTTGAAGATTGTTCTCGACTTTTTGAAAATGCTTTTTTATTATTTTCATCCACTATGTTGCAGATAAAATTAACAGTGTAAAGTCACCGGCTTAGAATTATCAGAATTCTTTTCTAAATACCTCTCAATCAGACTGATCTGGATCGTAAATAGAGGTTATACATTAGTTGTAAAATATAAAAGTCATTGCAAAATAATAGCACAAAATGTTTTGTTGGGGTAATGCGACTCATCATGAATTGTGTATAGAAGGGCCGGATATACTTGATTTGGTAAGTGGGACCCTTTATTGTTTATACTTCTCTGGCTTCACTTTTCAAAGCGATTTTAGTAACTAGGCTAACCTGAAATTAGTTAGTATACTATTTCATATTATTTGTACCAAAAATCATTGCTTCGTTATAGTCGAATGTTAACGGTGAAAACGAAAAATTAATGAGACCTCTTAATAATTTGATGTTTTAATTTTTCCTGCCTGTTTTAATAATTATAATACCATATTGTTTACCTATTGTACAAATAGTATTTCACATAAGTACACATTCAATTAATTTTAATTAAATGTATGTATTGCTCTTTTCGTAACAGGTTATAAAACCAACATTATCAAAATGGCGTGAAAGCAACCGTATAAAGGCAGTGGCTGCTGGAGAATTCCACACGTTGTACCTCACAAACACTGGCCATTTGTATTCATGTGGAAACAATGAAGTTGGACAATTGGGTCGCCACACTGACAATAGAGAAGGAAAAACTCCTGGTACTTATTGTTATAATTTCTTTTATTAAATATTTTCAACTTGTTCGAAAAGGGTGTATTTCCGTTTTTGTTTTACTTTCCCTCTTTCTAGAAAAGATTGGAAATTTGAGAAAAGATAAAGGTTGGTACTAATAAGGTTTCATGTAATATTTGATTAGTTAAGTCAAGATCATGTAATGATAAAAGGTTTCTAAATATTGCGCAAGGTGAAAGTTGAGATTAGTATGTGATTAAGTATCAATTACATCACAATAATGTGCACTTATTTTATGAATGTTACAGTAAACCAGTAATGTAAACAAACTGTAAAGTGCAGACACTATTATTTTATTTATTTATTTATCTGTTATTCAGGTGAGATATGACACAGCATGCATGGCTAAACTCTGCTCAATTATTATTAATTCATTCATCCCTAAACAGTAATGTTTATACCTTGACTTAAGGAAATATAGGGTTGGGGAACAACTAGGAAATGCTTTTAAATGCAGCTACTATGCTGGATGCTACTTAAATTCACACCTTTTTTTTTTTTTTAGGATGGGAAATCATCAAATGACTTCTCCCACTCTGGGGGGAGCGGGAGGGAGTGTCAGACTCTTACTGACTAAAACCCATCCATGTTCCTTCCTCGCCCTTTATGTTCCGGGGCCGCGGTATCTCTTTCGAACAGTCCCGCAACCCCGGCAGGCTTCGGCCCTTGCGGGCCCCTCTCTTCTGCTGACATCTCTTTGAGGCACTTAAATTCACACCTTGAATGCTGTTAAATTAGGTTGATTAAATATTTTAATTTATCTTAGTTTTTGTTAGTCTAATTACTACAAGAAAATGTGCTGATGCACTATTCACAAATACTATGACATGCTTTTTTGGGTTATCAACTTATCAGGTTCTTATCTTATCATATAAAAATAATATTACCTATCTTTAAAAACATAATATCTACATTGTCATGTTTATGTTTGCAAACAGATTGTACTCTACTGACTGTCATTACATCCCATGAGAGGCATAATAGTTCATGAAAAACAAAAATGCATAATGTCCTAATTATGGTTTGCAGTAGCCCTTAGCAGAGGAGTAGAAGGAGGGGAGGGTGGGCCTTTGCCCTGCAGTGATACAGACTTATTGAATAAAAATAATTCATTAACTGTCAGCGAAGTAGACACAATAGTTAAACAATGGTGTCTGACCATTACGGTCAGGCTTGACAGATCAAGGGATAATTATTCTTATTGTTCATTTTTATTTGTAAAGCTTAATTTTCAGCACCTGTAGAGACATTCAGAGACTGCACGGTGGCAACTGTTGCTTGTGGTATACAGCATTCAGTTGCTCTGGATGAATGGGGACAGATATTCAGTTGGGGTTCAGACAGCATGGGCCAACTGGGCAGCAATCTGGGCACACATGCCCAGGAGAAGCCCAAGTTTGTAAAGACCCTTGCAACAAGAAATTTTATTCAAGTGGCATGTGGGGCGTATCATTCCATAGCATTGACAAACAGTAAGTAGTATTGCAATTCAATTTAAGATAATTAACATGAGAATATTCATTCATAGGAATAAGTTTTCTTTCTAGACTAAAATCATGCATCATATTAAGATGGTGTTTCTATTTATGCATACTGAAGGACAGTATGCATAAATAGAAACACCATCTATTAATAAAACAAGAAAATCTCAAACCAAATTGAAAATACTGATTTCTAAATTGCATTATTTAACCCTATTTTTGTATATGCACTTCAGTGTTTTAAATTTTTAGATGGAGATCTATTTGCTTGGGGTGCAAATAATTTTGGACAGTGTGGATTAGGTACTCTGACAAATAAGGAAATGCTTCCACAACCAGTCACCTCACTGCTTGGAGTTCCTATTGCAATGATTGCATGCGGCAGTAACCACACATTTGCCTTATCAAAGTAAGTGTTTTTCGTGCGACTCAATTCATTATTATTTTACAATATTGAGGTCACATTTAACAAATTCTGTAACTTTTAAACCTATGGAACTAGTTATTTATATAATTCTTTAAAGAACCATATGAAACTACAATGTAAAATGAAGGAAGCAAGAAGTAAATCGGAGGTTTTGCTTCAGGTTTACCATTTTCTATATAACCTACATAATGATCATTCTCTTGCCACTATCCCATTTCATTTGGGGTCGGCGCAGCATGTCTTCTTCCACTCTGCTGTATTTTTTGTCATCTCATCAGACACTTATTTTCTTGCCACATCAATCTTAACACAATCCATCCATCGTTTCTTTCTCCTACTATGTCTTCCTCTACTCTAATACCCAATATTATATACCCATCCACATTCATGTAACCTAAATAAATAATGTATATTACCTGAGAGTGCTGTATCTCATTGTGCTACAATTAATACTGGAAACAGCCTTAGTTATAGTATTACAATGTAACATGAGAAATAGTTAACAATTGGTTCCAGAAATGTACATTTTTTTTTGTGATATGAAGGACTTCGACTTGACTTGTTTGTTATCATAGTTTCGTTTTTTTATGAATTTTATTACATTTTTATCATTGTGGTTAGATAAACATTGGTTAACGTAGTACTCATGCAAAACTGATGTACCTATTCTTCATTGACATACAATCGGGAATTTACTCAGATAGCATAAATTAGGCCAATAGTTAATTTTGTGTTGTTTATTTGCAGATCCGGTGCCGTTTTCGGATGGGGTAAAAACACTCATGGCCAGTTAGGACTAAGTGATAGAGAGAATAAATGCTTCCCCTCTCATTTGAAAACTTTGAGAAATGTTAAGGTACAAGTTTATATATTATTTAGAACTAAAGTATTCAGTTATTTCAGGAACCTTGTTGTTAAGAAGTCATATTTTAAAACCCACAGTTATTTATTTAACAATTAATGTACACACTACATACAGAAAAGAAGAAAGGAATAATAGAAAATATTTATAAAGGTGATGCTTATTTCTAAAGAAATCTCTTCCAGCATACCTGCAAAAGGAGAGTAGATAAAACAAGATGTAGACATAGTGTGTTGTTGTGTGTAGTGTGTGTGTTGGTTCTGGGTCTGATTATCTTCTGGGCCCTTGATCAGCATACCTAGTGGTAGGAATCTTGTGGTTTCAGTGTGTCTACTTTCTTGAAATCAGGGAAAGTCATGGAAAAGTCAGGTGGTCAGGGAAAGTCAATGGTATTAAGGGACTATCTGGAAAGTCAGGGAAAAATTGAGACTACACTATTTGCTTCCCAAATGTCCAAGTGTAAAAGGGGAATAATTAATTCAAGCTCTAGTCCATTGGTTCCCAACCCAAGGTCCGTGGACGGCGAAACAGCAAAATTTTCGTGCTCGCTTCGCTCGCTCTGGCAAAGGCAGTGGACGCCCTTGGTCTTTTGTCTTGGTCTTGGCCTTTTAGTCCGACACAGTCCCGATTCTCTCGAAAGAGAGGTTATCCATGAGGATTTTCCCACAAAAAGGCAGACCTAATGAATGAAAAACTGCACAATTTAAATTAGCATTTTTAAAATTCTAGTGGGTTTGTTTCCACATCGTTTAAATTCGATTATATTTATTACTAGCTGACCCACGCAAAATCGTCTGTGTCACATAAGAGAGAAGAAGCTCACAAAAGGAACTTTTCCGGCTTTTACAACATTTTTCATTTAAGAGGCCGACGGAGCATGCGTCTTTCATACAAACGTAATACCAAAATAATTTGTAAATCAAACATATTCTTAAGGTAGTGTGTATTTATTTCGATTGGATTACAGACTATCTATGTTCCCAAATACATATTTTGAAAGGACAATGATATAAAGACGAGGAGGAATTTAAAATTTCTATAGAAAACTTATTTTTCTCATAACTCTTGTTTAAATCAGTGTATGAAAGACGCATGACTCTACTGGCCCCTTAAGCTCCGCTCCTATTTGTTGTAGCGTGTTATATGGTTTATAAATTTCCTCGATAAATGGACTATCAAACACAAAAAGATTTTTTCAATTCCAACCAGTAGTTCCTCAATTAGCGCATTCAACCAAACAAACAAACAAACTGCAGCTTGATAATATTAGTATAGAAGTATAGATATACTAACTAACTGTTGTAACCAAAGTTCCTTTTCTCTATAAGTATTTACCAATGGTATAACAATAACATTAATTTCAGGTTTGTCATATTGCATGCGGAGAAGACTTTACCGTGTTCCTGACGCTGGATGGCGGTGTGTTCACGTGTGGCACAGGCGAATATGGGCAGACTGGACATGGAACTACGAAGGACGAGCTGGTTCCTAGAAAAGTAACCTTATGCTATAATTTTACATGATAAGTAATCGTGATGATACAACCCTTAAAGGTCATCTATCACACTGTATATGCACGACATCAGCATCGCTAATCAAAATGAAACTCTGTAACGCACACTTCCAAGTATTGTAACGAAATCGCTTCATCAATGAATTAGCTAGTAAACCAGTCACCGAGCTTACGGCGGATCGGCGCTGTCAACGTTGGTTTGGAGCCAGGTTGTCAACGAGCTGATGAGCTGCTAGGCATAATAAAGGGTACTTGTTCCTGTCTTTCAGCTGCAACAAAGTAGCAGCAATAACAATTTAGTGAATATAATATTATCGCTTGTTTTGTCCAAATTAGCTCATAGAGAGCAGGCATGTATACAAATTGTTCTGATTATATTATTTTCATGCCTTGCACAATTAATGGACAATTGCAGGTGTCGATTTAATTCTTAGTACCACTTACCGCATACTACATCATGAATTATAATGAATACTAGACAAAATGAATCATAATTAGAGAGAATCCCCGCTTATAGAGTTGTGATTCGCAGGTTATGGAGTTAATGGGCAGTACGGTGACGCAAGTTGCTTGCGGGCGCCGCCATGTGTTGTGTCGGGTCGGTGACCGTGTCCTAGCGTGTGGGTACGGCGCGAGAGGCCAACTTGGATGTCCACATATGGCCTTTGCCTTAGTACCCACACCCGTGACCTTTAACTCTACCGAAGATTCGCCGGTAAGCAGTCACTGTTTTGGAAAATCACCATTATCATCTTACCTGAAAGACATTCGTTGTTACTTGCGCCCGTTTCTCACAACGTAATACAAAAAAAAGCCCCTTCCATTTCTCCGTAATGTGAATGCATATTGAGTTTACTTATCCTTCAAGTCTTGATTTTTTATCGTTTTATATAATTTGCTAACGTGCCCCGAGCCTAAGTCCAGCTTGCTTAACAGACAGCCGCCCATGTTTTTTATTTGTTATGTTATCGCCTTCTCCCCGCTACGCTCGTTTGGCTTACCGCATATTAATCGAATAGGCTTTGACATAGTAAATACATTTTCCATCATAACATTCAATTCTATTGTTTTCAATACAGACTGAAAACCCCGGCCAGAGCAAGGTAAATGAGTATTTTGCTTAGTATTAGGCCGTATTAGATAGTGTTTTCCTTTCGTTTCTGCACTCCTTCTTTCTTTCAACACTTTTCGTGTAAACTTAGCGCAGTATGGCCCACCGTTTAACTGAGACGGCACCTGAGGTAGCCGCGTAGTGTGTTCGAGAGGGAGGGGGACAGTATTGATTCTCCAGCCCGCGTAGCATATCACCGTAGAAACGGGTTTCTTCGAAAAAGAATCGCCAAAATGATAGATTTATTTTGTTCATCTGTCATTTTGTCGATTCTTCGTCGACAAAACCCGTTTCTACAACGGTCATGCTACGCCAGCAGGCAGTGAACGTCTGATTCAGCTCTCGCAAGAGGTCACTACAATCCTCTCGCGCCGCGCAACTACCTAAGGTGCCTTCTTTGTTAAGGGGTAGGCCTGCCCAATACGGTTGCTTTCTGAAGACACATACCAGTATTTTGTCTTTGCATTTACTGACCGTATGGAGATGGATATTGATTTACTGTGGTTAGTCTGTTTTAATGTAGGAAGTCATTCGGTAAAGCATTATTATGCTGTTTGCAATTTTTTTTGTTTTATTCTTTTGACTCAACAAAAGTAATAATAAAAAGAGAGGAGTAATATTAAAAGTTGGACTTTAGACTAATCTCTCTTCATCACGGGTTCGAACCCCTAAAATGGCGAATGTCTAAGGGGCTTTCTATTCGAAATATTCCTGGTTTGATTACAAATGTTTGTGCATATTTATTGTATTTCGATATTTACACCTCCGTATGTTATTCGGAGATGTTGACATCACTCTCATCGTTTATAATAATATAGTAATAGCCTGATATAGGTTATTAACATGAACTATTGTTCTTCAGCAAAAGAAGAAACAGAAAGTCGAGGCCGCGACATCAGTAACTCGAAATAACACCGCGGGCGTTTCCAAAAATAATGTTGAGTCATCTGTATATTTAAAAATTAGTATTATGTTCTATGTGCTGCAATTTATTAAAGATTTTTTAGTTGTAGATTTGTATTGGTCTATTTTGTAGCTAGGCCTTGTTTTTTTAAGTACTTAATTACTTTATTTTTCTTTTTTTTGTAGAAATGTTTTAAATTATGCATGACTTACTTAAATGTTAATAGGTAAAATGATTAAATTACCTTTTTAAAGTGCGTATAACAGAAAGCGGATTATGGATGCGTTGGCGCCTGTTGCGTTGAATGCATCCTGGCATCCATGTATTATTTTATAAGTCAACGTTACCACACATATCCGCAATAAGGGGGATCCCGACAAATAAACAATTCCAACAAGGCGGAAATCTGCATAATTCGAAAGCTTCGGGAGCTCCCCGCGGTAGAAGAAATCTCATTTGTGGGAGATCCCCGGAAAGTCGCGGTTGGTTGACACTTCTATGACAATAAATCAAATTATGATAATTGTAACACTTGCAATAGGTTTCCTCTAAACATTCCGACGCATACTACCGTCACGCAATTTTCTAAACATATGCTGCAAATGCAAGTGAGCCTTAGTCTTTTCCCAACTGTCTTGGGGTTGGCTTCCAGTCCAACCAGATGCAGCTGAATACCAGTATTTTACATGGACCGACTGCCTATCTGATCTCCACAACCCAATTAGTACTGGGTAATAAGATAACATATGCTGCAACAGATGTGATTTATATCTCGGAAGTTATACAATTTATGAGATTACAACAAGAGCTATTTTACAACAACAGATATTATTTGCACCGTTCCATAATCCGTTTTCTATCAGCGCGCTTTTTATGTACTTTCTATTGTGTCTTATGTCAGTGCATTGATAAAAATATAAGATCAAAGTCATTGCTTTTGCACTGTAATTTATTGTCATGTGATGAATGTATTCATGATATTTAATTACTACTTGAAATTTTATTAAGTTACTACACAGGGTGTTTATTTGAGGTCTGAGCTTGTTTCAAGAAGGTGATATATCTTAGCCTTAACCTTAAGAAAAACAATTTATTAATTCGCTTGTTGGTTGGATATAAAATCACCCTATTTTAACTCGCTTACACGCAAATATCCACCTTGTAATCCATCAAATAGAAATAACAAAAGGTATAATATTGTTTGCAGTTTTCACCAGAAATCTTCAAGGGTCCTATAAAGGTGTTCGCAGGCGGTGACCACAGTTTCCTTATCATAGACCATGATAAATCTGGGCCGGTTGACTTCCGTATTCAGGATCATACGAAACAAATCGTAACCTTGACAATACCCAAGTTGACAGCTTGTGAAGTTTTTAAAGACTGCGATGTTGTAAATCAGGTGAGATACCTGTTTCTAGAGACGAAATTTCCAGGCAGGATTTGAATAGATAACTAGCTTCGGCCCTCGAAGTCGTCCACTTCGAAGTAGCATAATATCCTATCAATCGATAAATATTATATTTAAGTAAAAAAAGTATCTAGTATGTAGTAAATTACAACTATCTGGTGTGCAAGACACAAGCCTCGTTGTTTAGTGTGGCACTAGACGGCGGTGTGTGTAATGTCCATTGGTATTTATTTTTATTCTAGCTTTCTGTAATTTAAAGATTTTTTTGAAGATGGTAGATTGGTTTCGGAGATTACCTCATACATCCAAATATACAAATAAAGTGTGGAAAATATCTACTTCCCTATTTATTCTAATTCTAGTTACTGGATTAACCTCTCGTATGCCGTAACTACAGACACAATTAAAACGCCATTGTGTCTCGCGTAGATGTCGGCCCTGCATAAGAAGGGTTAACGAATAAATTACGTAGAATTCGATTTGTAATCGATACAAAAAATAACACATTGTTTTCTTATCTTACAGGATATCCTAGCGTATTTAGAGACGGTATTTGGCTCCCTGGCGTGTATAAACGGTTCGTTCCTGGCACCCAACCATGCTCACTTCGGCTGCAACACTAAGGTGCCTGGGGTCGACCTTAGGAAAGCAGAGGAAGCATTCACGTTAGTTAGCAGATTTGAAAATACTACGATCAAGGAACTTGTGAGTTTAACATTTGTATTTTTAACTAAATATAGTTAGTTTATGATATTATAATAAAGTTCTATATATAATTATTGGTCCTGTGCCTGATCTCCCTCCGGTCGCTCTTCCTCCCATCGGATCGGACTATGACAGTGAGGCAAGAAAGAGCGCACGTGCGAAATTTCTTGCTTAGTGTGGCACTAGATGGCGTTGTGTGTAATATCCAGCGATATTTATTTATATTTCTTGTGTCGATAGCTAGTCTTCGCCATGACCGACATACGAAACTGTTGTTACTATACATTGATATACCTTTCTACCCTTGTTTTCAGATATTCAATCACCTAACAGAGCACATCATAAAGAAGATGAAAGTGTCACCACCTGACGCGGAGGCTCTCAGAATGTTCCTTATCTTACCTCTGTATCACGAGATGCGGAATCCTCGTCGACATGTCGAATTACAGGTATAAGTAGTTTTATTTATTAGTTTATTAATCATATCATGCAATTATTTTCTTTAAACTAATATATTAATATTCATTAGATGTTCTTTATCAATGCAAGGAAAGGTATATTCTTCCTACATTTGTTTCCGTAAAAGTATGGTCAATTTTTTTTTTTTGTAATGCATTTGGCTTTCTGCGGTTACAAATATGTAATATCACTTGTAATGCTATTGATAAACCGATGCCATCACAACTTAACACATTCTACCAATGTGATTAACGGGACTCTCCCTGGTAAATATTCGAAAAGGAAGGATAATCGAAAATAATATAATGATAATCGAGCCTGAAAAACGAATTGCAAGATTAAACAAACAAAAAAAACAACCCAGGTTCTAAAACATTGGTTTTTTACCTTCTAGGGTCCATTTGCTGAGGCGTTCAACAATCTTTCCACCCATCCTCAGAGGATAGTGAATCTATGGTGGGAGGCTCAAACACCAGAGTATTTTGAAATGCTAGTCGATATATTCAAAAGTGTTATTGTATACGAACTAATGCAGCCTTCAGTTCGGGCGAATAAGGTACATAAAAATCTTAAAATGTTTGAAAAAAATTGTACTTGAAAGTATCACGGATTTCTTTCTGGTTCCAGAAAATTTACTTTTCACACAGCATAATACAAATACTCAATACTCTGTCGTCACTGAACAAAATAAACTTTACAAATCCTAAGAAACCGAAAATTCCAGCGGAATGTTTTTATATTGAAGACTTGTGCGATCACGTTGATATTGCTACCGATTATATTACCTGGCTTTCGGATCATGCTGTAAGTACTCTTAAAATCTTAAATAAGCTTGATATAGTTTATCTGTATCCTATTCTCCTGCACCATAGAAAAAGTATAGTTTTACAACATCCCAGTCCAGTGATACCGCGTGGGGTTACCAAATCGGTGCCACAACAATTGTTTGACTGTTTTTGTTTGCTTCGTGGACACCGAAAGTTGAGTCGACTAATGACAATAGATTAGTCGACTCAAATTTAATTAATATAAAAATTATAAGTATTTTAAATTTTAGCACCTCAAATGAAGATAAGAGAGCTTAGACAGGTCTTGACTTGAGGGCCTTAATAATACTGTCCAGTGACTATCTCACGCATAAACATAAACATCACGCCTGTATTTCCCGATTGGTTAGGCAGAGGTGTACGGTCGAACAAGCTATTTGGTTTACAGTTTAACCCACAAATTACATTGTAAAATGTATACCAAATAACTTGTTCGACCGTACTAAACAGTACTCCCACATTTCGCCAGTTATGTCTAAGTCCCATGTCAATCACGCACCATTTATTTGTAATTCAATGTCTGTGTCTAATAAAAATAATAATACAAAAAGCAACATTCTCACTCTTTTGCAGTCGGCCCATCCTCACATGTGTAACTACGCGTTCCTATTCGACGTTCAATGCAAATCATTGTTACTAAAAATAGATCAGCAGCTTCAAATGCAGATAGCTATCAGTAGAGCAGCCACACAGATATTCACACGGTTATTCATGGATCCCACGTATGAGTACCAAAGGGACCAGTTCCTTAATCTAACAGTCTCTAGACAACATATAGTAAGAGATACAATGTCACAAATCAGTAATCATGAGACTTCGCAGTTGAAGAAACCGCTTAGAGTAAGTATTTGTCTAATTTGAGAAAGTTTTCATCGCATTTGTTTCTGTTGGGCTAGTACTGAACACTAACACTACCTAAATTTGCTTTCGCAAGCAGCGTCTACAAAAGTTTTAACATGTTATTGTATAATAAACCTTACTGGGCAAATAATAACATACACTAAAAGTTTGGCAGTGAGCAAATAAAGACTACGTCTTACTAAGTGTTCAGGATATAGTCCCCATAATCCATTTTTGGTATAATTTTTGCAAGTCACGACAGTTCGTCATGTGAATCTTATGTCTTTACTTCAATAAATTGCAATGAGTGACGTCTAATATTCTTTCAGGTAGAGTTCGTCGGTGAAGAAGCAGAAGATGCTGGTGGGGTTAAAAAAGAGTTTTTCCTTTTGTTACTGAAGGAAATCTTCGACCCTGTATATGGTATGTTCAAGCAATCCGAAGAAACTAATATGATCTGGTTCTCAAATAATCCATTCGAAGACGACGTCATGTACTATTTGATTGGTAAGTCCGAAATTTTATTGCTCAGGTAAACCCGTAAAGTAAAATCTCTGAAGACCACTACAACCGCAAACCGCAACGGCAAAGCCACCAATCGCTGACAAACCGCAGCGACACTAATGTATTCTGTTTAACTATGAAAACGCTTGAATAGATTAACATATAGACGGATATTGTCGCCTACTGTATATTTAAAACAAAAATCAGCCGTCCCATACAAAACTTCAACCTGTATAGAATAGCTGATTTCTTTTTCGCTGTTTAGATAATGGTCTGAATCATACCCTGAAATATGACTCTCCGCTGTAATCCAGGGGCTTAACTACCGCTGTATCAGCCGTATCAATGATACGGGCCCTCGTTACTGATGGGAAAAAACATCTCAAAATTTTCTCACAACCTCAAATATTCATCACGATAAAAGTTTTATCTTTTATCGTGATGAATATTTGAGGTTGAAAATATGTATAACTTATCACGGTTCAAAAAGCTCCAATTGTCAGGATGCTATTTTCTTTGCAAAAGTCATTTGTTTGACATTAATGATTTTCTCCTCTGGTCGGTCTTCGCCGCACTCAACCCGAGTGCGGCAAAGGGCACCCAGAAAACGTTGATATTGGGTCCTACTAGGACTTGCTAACAGGCGGCAACGTCGCCGCAAGCGATTAAGTTGCTTTGTCGCAGGTTTAGCCTCAGAATTGCACATTAGAGGTTATCAGACCAAATAATAGTTTAACCATTTAGACGCCATTGTCACATATACGTGACAAGCAAGCGCGTGCCCCGTACGCCAAACGTCACGAATATGTGACAAAATAGTAGATGAAATTGTGGCTTGGCGTGGAGGGCAGGGCAGGGTTTATGCTGTGGCGGTCAAAAGGTTAATAATTTATGATATTCCGACTATTTATACTTACAGGTGCCATTTACGGTCTCGCTATATACAATTCCATCATAATCTACGTCCCATTCCCGCTGGTTTTATACAAGAAGTTGCTAGAAGAAGCTATCATGTTGGATGACTTGTCGGATCTGTATCCTACTCTTGCTAATAGCCTCAAAAGTTTGCTGGACTATCCGGATGAAGATGTCGAAGATGTAAGTTATGTAAAAATATTGTTAAACTAGCAACAACTATATACTAAAACCTTCCTCCAGAACCACTCTATCCATTGGTGAAAAAGCATCAAAATCGTGTCAGTAGTTTTTGCGTTTAATAACCTCCAAATATGATACTCAATCTTGTTTCAACAGAAAATAAATCTATTTTCTTTTGGGTTATATTATCTACAAAAATTCCAAACTCATTATTGGCTAGTGCTAAAATATAAATTTAATGGCTATTAAATCTTTTACCATGTCAGCTAATTCTACTTGTCATTTCAACAGGTATTCAGCTTATGCTTCGCAGTAAACACAGAAGTTTTCGGCCAGATACATGTGCACCCTCTAAAGGAAAACGGCGAGAACTTGCCAGTAACACATGAGAACAAACAGGAATATGTTGAGCTTTATGTAGATTTTTTACTCAATAAATCAGTTGAAAATCAGTTCAAAGCTTTCAATCAAGGTTTTCAGAAGGTAAGAATGAGATATTGCAAGTTATGAATAATTAAGGCTAAACACGCGCTGTTGCAGTAAATATAAACAACTCCCACTGGTGGGGATATATCAGTGGGGATATCTGGAATAAATCGACCATGTTCTGCGCGTGCATAAATGATTGCAAAAATTAAACTGTACAAAAAACAAAACAAACAAGGATACAAAATAGTAAATTTTATAACGAGGGACTAAACGAAGCCATAATATAACCGAGGTGGTTTGACTCCCGAGCTTGCGAAGGAGTCAATGAAAGCGAGGGTATTTTAAATTGGCGTTTAGTCTCGATGTGCAAACTGTACTTTTCACTTCGAGTGCGAGAAAAATAGTCATTTAAAACCGAACAACACTCGACAAAAATTCTAAACTGAGCGGTCAGTTTTTTCTTCAATCAGGTCAGTCACAGATTAACAATTTAAAACCCAACACAAACTCTCAACACTATAGCAATGAAGATGATCCACACTCCACAGATAATTAGTACCCATTACTGCAGCGGCTAGCAACAGAGGCATTGCACATACTTTTCAAAATCAATGATGCACACAAACAACAATATTTTTTCTCGTGTTGAGAGTAAAAGATCGTTCCATTTTTAAATTACTTTTTACTCCCTAGGGAATAAATGGTCACTTTAATCCCGCTTCGTAGGGCTATATTGGCGTACTTTTAGAGCATGAAAAGTGAAAATGGAGAAAATACATAGTATGTACTGTATGCCTCACGGCTGCGCCAAAAAGGTCCATTTCAGCATTCATGCCAGACAGGTAATTCTGTCTGACGCTGGTCGTAAAAATACTCTTTTCTTTACTCATACTCGGAAAGTAGGTCTGAAGTTGCCTGACGAGCGCGTTGAAAGTAACACTTTTCAGCCCTAGGGAGAATCTATTCGGAGAAATATTTTCACATTTCTATGGAACCATGTTCCGACTTCTATACAGCCTCTAAATTACAGCGCGATGTAAAATTGAAATAACATAAAATTCAGTAGTAATTAAAGATTTTTTTTAATAACTTAGTTATAATTTAGTTACAAATATTTCTTTAATTAACATAGATTTGGGCAAAATATTTACTTTTTTTCAGTGACGGAAGCGAAAAATAAAGGCTGAATAGCCGGCCACAGAAAAATAAAGACAAAATAGGCGGGAAAGCGGCAATCCGATCTTCATTTTTTTTTCGAGTTGTTTCGTGTTTTTTTTTCCTTGTATTCGTAATGAAAAGCACAATGTTTACCTCGGGTTAAAGACTTATTTAGTCCCTCGAAATATGGGCGCCAAACCCCGTCTCGGGAATAAATAAGTTACTTTCACCCCTAGGGTAACAATGTAGGTACTATTTAATTTCTCATACTCTTTCCGAGAAGTGTTTGTTTGACCCGGAGTAGCGGGTGGAAAGTGCTACTTCCCACCTTTGGGCGGGATAGACTCAGTAATTGCTTCCCTCTCTAGGGTGGGAATAAATTTTAAAAATAGAACTAAAGTTGATCAGGCAATCGGCTGCAGAAAATCTATCATAATTTAAAATTTTAAATAGAATAAATAATTTGGCGGGATACTAACTCGAAGCTGTATCGAAATGTGGGTTTTTCCCAATATCTTATTAAAAATGAGTTCAAGTGATTCTTAAATGCTAACCTCATATTCTGTTTAAGACGAGGCAAATACAGTATCGAAATACTTTTGCCAGAAATTAAAAAAAATCTTTCATGGCTTTATTAAGTAGTGAGCAGATAAGAAAATAAACCTAGTATTTTTACTTTCCATATATTCGAAATGAAAAGTAGAATGCTTAACTCGGGTGAAAGACATCAATTCCTTTCGACCCTCGTTTAACAATCTACTATTTCATACCTCGATGCGACGTAGCCAGAGGCATGAAAGTGCCAACCAGTATGGGTGTTGTTTTACCCAGTAACTGGGTTGTGGAGGTCAGAAAAGCAGTCGCTCCAATTACAATTCTAGTATTCTGCTTCATCTGGTTAGACTGAAAGCCGACCCCACCATAGTTTAGAAAGTCTGTACATGATGATTACTCCATGCGATGTTTGCTCATACAGTCACGTTATATCGTGTGTAATAAATTCATAACACTTATTTTTCCACAGGTTTGTGGCGGTAGAATTATCAAGCTATTCAGGTCACACGAAATGATGTCAGTCGTAATGGGCAACGAAGAATATGACTGGGAAGTGTTTGAAAGTAACTGTGAATATAAAAACGGGTATACCGCCACTGATCCACAAGCCAGGTAATAAATCTTGGAGTCTAAAACGATTACAAAAGTTCCCCCACTGAACGAGTAGAATATGTTTCTTCCATTTGGATGGCCAGAAGCTATTGTTTTATATTTTTAACTGTTTTGTTTAATTGCCAGGTGGTTTTGGGAAACGTTTCATGAACTTCCAATTGAAGATAAGAAAAAGTTCCTTTTGTTCTTGACTGGCAGCGATCGAGTTCCGATTCAGGGAATGAGAGATATTAAAGTGAGTACATACATTTCAAATGACTTATGTTTTGGCGAACAGAAAAAAGAGTGATAAAGAAGTTTACCTGGAGCTATCGTGTTACTGGGTAGAAGAGGTCAGATAGGCTCCATGTCGCTCCATGTTAAATGTGGGTATTAATCTGCAACCTTTTAAGGCTGGAAGCTGACCCTAATTAATTTACATGACAACTATGTGTAACTTTTTATTAATATACATAGTTGGTATGTAATATTAATAACGTGCAAAAATTATAGTATGACTACAAGGACATTTATATCCTCGTAGTCATACTAGGCCTCAAGTCTGCTATAACAATAGTATCAGAATAGTCTATCATTGATTTTATAATTGTCAAGTTCTGTCATATTTTGACAAGTTTGGTAATCTACTAATATAATCGCGTCATTATGACTTTCCAATGGTCAACCACTGACACTCCATTGAAGGAAATTCCATAGAATGGTAATCTCGTACATGTATATTGACAAATGTGTAAAAATATATAAATAAATCAAATCTGGCGAAAACCATTTGTACTAACGGGTTTTATAATAATGCCAATACGACAATGTCATTAAAACACAATTTTAATACGAGAAAATTGGCCGACCAATGATCGACCATTACGAATTTAGCAGATTACGAACTTTTAGCAAAATGACAATGGGATGCGAATGGAATCGTCTTGGAGTGACGAATTTATAAAAGTAGCAGACTTGGGCACCAGGTATGACAAACTAGTAAGACTATGAGGAAACAGCGGAAATGTCTCGAGCCATCTAAAACTTTATAAAGCTATCTTTAAGATTTTAAATTGTTATTTCTCTTTTATTACAGATTAGAATTCAGGCAGTAGCTGACGACAGGTACTTCCCGGTAGCTCACACATGTTTCAACCTCTTAGATCTTCCGCGTTACAAAACCAAGGAACGGCTCAAGTACCATCTCATCCAAGCTATTCAACAAACACAGGGATTCTCACTCGTTTGATTCTGGAGCATCTAGAATATTGAAATTTTACCATGATGTCGGCTTTATGCACACCAAGTACCAACGTCCACTTGATATTCCGCGTGTATAGAGATTAGCACTTTAGGCTGGGGCTTAGATCATAGTGATGGAAGCCAGACTTTGTTGCATCTAAAATATATCTTGAAATCGTCCAGCAAAGCGTGCGAGCGTTTATACGTAGGAGTCATTTTAAACAAAGGAACTTTGATTTTGAAAAATCGTTATCGATGTCGTGTGGGTATTTCAATAAAAATTGACGAGCTAAGTTAAATGATGTTCCGTCGAGGTTCCAGTCTGATGTGTGAGAATATATAGCTCATATTTTAGATTGCTATTTATCATAAATTTATAAGTATATGTGGATTCGTTGCATTGGTTTACAGACAAAGTCCATTAGAATAATTTGATAATATAATGCAACGAAAATATAATTTTACCATCGAAATTATATGTTCGTTTCATGAAACAGTGAAATAATTTTGGTCTTAAAAATTGTTTTAAGTGACGCATTCTCTGTGCCTTTCCAAGAAAAGTATCCGTATTCCTGATATTTATATATTAATTTATATGCATATCAATTTATATTTATATATTTTATAATGTATTAAATCAGTTTCTTAATGCTACATTTTATATAGGGGTATGTTTTATTTATTTGTTCTGAGATAAAGACAAGTTGCATTTACGTCATTCATGCAAAGCGTAATGTGATAACTGGGAGAAATCTGACAAGACACATTGCAGTACATGTATGACATGGATTGCAATGTGTTGCATATTCCGAGGTAATAATAATTATGATAGCCCGATCACATGAAGTAGTACAGCAAGCCTAGCACGCACTAGCCTGACTATGTATGTCATAAACTATCGAATCTCTTAAACTCTCCCCCTCTCTCTCTCTCTTCTTTTTCTTGAATTATGTCTCGTTTATTTTCTATTTCTCTCTAAACTCCTTGTCGGGAAGCCTTTTGAATTCTATTCTCACACATTTTATGAGGCTATATAAAACTGGGTGTTTACTGAGTAATATCGGTATTTGTCTGTTTGTCACAGAAGATTTTCATATAAACTAATCGATTTGAGAATTAAAATTTGCCGAAGGGCTACATTAGGTACTATACTTGCCTAAATTATAACACCGTATTAAATACTGCACCCCATCAACATCGCCTCAAATCTAGTTACAACGGATTCTTTCTATGCAATCCCGAACACTTTATGCATGTACCATAATGGCATCGCCTCGTCCATAAAGATCTACGCTTTGGAATGGGCAACTACAGTACTATCACAAGTTATTATGCCTTTTGACTGTGGCGTCGTTTTATTTGTTTTTCATTACATTCTTATGTGCCTGAAAATGGACTAATTGAAATAAATGGTCTGAGTTTCCCTCAAATCGGGATGAGTTAGTAAAAATGAGATCAGGTGACGCCAATCCGGTACAATGCTTATTGAGTGAGCTTTGAGCTTCCAATACAATCGTTCGCATTTGATCTGCTGAAACACAGCTTATCGCAAACTCCAGTTCAAGAAATAATTAAGATAATTATGACATACGAAGACTTCTGAAATGTATGGGCGTTGAACTACTCTCTCGGATGGGGTAATACTCTGTACAAAGTCTACTCTGTACAAACCAACCCACTCTGTGCCCGCCTAGTGGATTACCACCCCACTCCCTCGTAGAGAGGGCGCCTGTGTCTCAGCAGTGGGACTATAGGCTGATGCAAAATAATGGATGTTTTCTCATAAACAGCGCGTGCTAGGGCTGCCCTGGTAGCAATCTAGTAACGGTTATTTTCAATAACTTACTAACGTGTAACGGAAGGTTGCTATCTCTATCTGTTTGTAGCTTACGGACCGTTAAAAACAAAACGTCACAGAAAAGCATTCTTTGATTTTTCTATGAATCAAGTGAAAGGTAGGCGTAAGGCGGGTAGGATATTTCAAGCTAACTTTGTTTATAGAAACTCCGATAGCTACGAGACGAAGGTATATTAACTAACAGTTATGTATGTAAGTAAGTTATATAAAACGGCTGTAAGTCTCCAATAGGTGGGGATTGTCTGCCAATTTGAACAGAATACTTTTTCGTTCGTTCTCGGCGCTCTCAAAGAGAAGCGTTTGGGGAAAGGCAGTCTTTACCTACCTATTGGTGACTAATGTTACGGTAGAAACACGTAGCCATAATAATTTTGTACATAATTTGGCTACCTCTGTGATATTAAACGTATGCCATTGGTTACATTCGGCGACAATACAACGGCTTTTTGTAATAATAATTGTTACTGTGTTTTGTTATTAATTGTACATGTTGTACATAATGGTACTGTACGTAGCTTGGCTAGACTGCTGTTATTATTTTGAAGCATTTATTGAGCACCTCAGTCTAGGTACTCGACGTGGTTTGTACACGATGTATGTAATGTATGATAATATAATATTTTCATACGTAGTTATTGTTTTATTTCGTTTAATTATTATTCTTTACCATTTAAAGTTGACCTTTAATTGTAAACAAAGTCTGGTTAAACTGTACTCTTAATTAAGTATATTAAACAGTTAGCTGGTTTATTGCCTCGTTTGTAAACTTATCTCAATTAAATGTTTTTGGTATCTACATGTGACTCTAGCCACATTCAACCTCATTTTAGTTTTTTTCACAGTAAAAGCCACTAAGATTTATTTGTATTTTACTAAAAACATTGACCAGCAGGGGCGGATTTAATGCGTTGGCTGTCCTAGGTCTACGAGAGATTGCCGCCCCCGTATGTGCTGTACAGCATGAAAAATTAAATAAACTATAGAAAACCTCGGAATAAACTAGTAAGCAAAGATTCAGTTGGATGAGCAACACTTCTAATAATCGTAATTGCCATACATGTATTTTTTTTTGCGGGATGCTTTATGGACACATTTAAAAAAAAAAAACTACCAAATTTTGTCGCCCCCTAAATGTTGCCGCCCTAGGCCCGGGCCTACTGTTGACCAGCCTATCAAATCAGTGAAAATGTTCATGTGGTAGTCATCAAATAAAACACCTGATTGGCATTAATTATAATTTATTTAATTTAAAATATAATTACATAAAGAAATACCAAATCAAGGCCATTAAACATTTTATATACAAAATATTCGTATAATCTCTTTTCATGACTAGGTAGGTACGATAAGCTTAGCCAATTGTTAATATTATACTTTGGCGGAAGCGTTGAATTTTTTAATATCCAAAATCATAAACATTTTCTTCACTTCCATCAACTTGCATTAGTTGAAATTTTGGTTTGATGTTTAAAAATTCTAAAATCTGTTTATGATATTGGTAGTTGAGCATTATTTACAGTTACATTATAAGCAACTTCGAAAATGTTCGCAATGTATAAAGCCGCTCTTTTACACAGAACACAATGAGAATCAATAGAAAATGATAATTTTTAAAGCGATTCATGAATGTGAGAAATGACAATGTTATTTTTATATTTTTTTATGATTATATACTTTACTTACATTTCTAAATAATGGTTAAAATAAATTAAACTACAATTAAGTACTGATTGAAATCCAATTCGTACATGCCTCAAGACTTTAATACCTAAAGCCTATACAAGTACTCGAAATCCCGACAGTGTCGCTTTTAGCGAATCAATGAGATTGATTGATGTTTACTTTGATGAGATGATACCTACTACTTTTGTTGACGTTACAAAATGTTATACCCCCAATTAATTGGATAAGTAGACACTAGACACTTGACATGAGTAATGCCAACAAAATTAATTAATACGAATTTGAACTTCTTGACAGAAAATTCACATACGAGTTGAAGATTGATGTCAGACTAATATTCCTTTTATATGAGGGATATGTTAGTTACTAAGATCTAATTTAGTATGAAGATCGGCCTGAGTTGTCATCATAGTGTTGTGTGCCGGGGGGCGCGCGGTATCCAGGGTAGTTGTGGTTCAGGGCATTCTGCGCGAAGAAGGTCCCATAGTCCTTCTTTACCTGGAATTAGAGTACAAAATTGCATCATTATTTTTGTACATAGTAATCTGTAACTCTTAAGCTGGGTATCCATTCGAGGCAGCCTCGGGCCGAACGGCCGCGCAGCGAGCCAAATCTTGTCGGTAAATGGCCATGCTCAAAGACGCCTCGACTCGCGGCACGGTCTCCATGAGATCTGCCTCGAATGGATTCCCAGCTATAGAATCCTTTATGAGGCTAACGAACTTACTCCAATTCGATAATGAGTGCATATTTTTTTGAAATTTGTGTGCTCTTTGTATAATTTTTGTCTACAAACAGTGAAGAACAGGAATTAATAACATCTCAAAGTTCCTTGTTTTTCTTACGTGTTTGTAAGAAGCATAAGGCTCAATTTACGGTGATTTATTGATTGTTTGTGATAGTGATCAGACACATCGTTATCTACCCATACATTGTAAACATCTATGTAGGTTCTAAAATAATAGGTAGATATTAAATATTTGATATCTAAATTACAACACTATCATCTAGGATGTAGGATCGTAGGATCTTATTCTAATCATGCATCGTCAATACTAAATTCATCTAAATTGCAAAGCTTTGCAGAGATAGAAGAGAATGAATGCCTGTGTAAAATAATGATTTTAGTCCATTACATGAATGTTTGATGGGGTCGGTGTACGACTCTCAAGCTATTGCAATATCGATTGTGCAGAAAAAAATAACGCTTTCCAAAATTAACCCGTTTATTGCCCGTGGTACCTACCACCAGCGGCACCACGGGTAAAAAAAACCCGTAGTACCAAGCGATCGAAGTTTTTTTACCCGTGTTACCACTGGGATTGGTACACAAGAATTCACAAGATCAAAAATCATAATCTCATAGTTGAAAATCTCAACACGAAGTGCGAAGACGGCTACCACTTGGCCGCCGGCTACGGTCACCTATAGGCTTCAAAACTAACCTATTTTTCAAGCTGGAAGCAACCGTGATGTGTGTGGAGCGATATTCGTCCCGCAATAATACAAAAACAATAGACTCGGTTCAGTGCAGTTAATGAGTGAAATGACAAGTGTTGGTGAAACTTCAGGCGGTTGCCACGCGGTGGTGTCGTGGCATTGCCTGCACAACAGGGCAAAGAAAACATCGTGACGCGTGAGTAACTATTCCTTATTGTTACCTTTTGCCATCTTATTGGTCACTAATTCACCCACTCAGTCATCCTATGTAGGTATATAGGCGATACCTATAAACACGTGATTGTACTCACGATAACAAACAACTGAAATCGCGAAAAAAAAATCTGCTGTTCAGTACATTTTGACCAGTAAGGCGACCATAAATTAATGAATAGTAGATTTTTTTTCACGATTTCAGCCTTGGTCCCATGTAAAAGTTGTTTGTTATCATGAGTACCATCACGTGTTTAAGTATCGGTCATCAATTACCAGTCACCCTCTACAACGAGTAACGTTAAATGCGCAAAACCTGGAAATAGTTTGATCAGAATCACGTGCAGAATCAATTTAACCACTGTTTAAGTCACATTAAGTAGTAGGTACTAGTGTTTAGGTCACATTAAAAAAAAAATCTTCATTAAAAATGTTGCCCTATCTATTTATTAATAGGTCAAGCCATCACATGCGCAAACCCGACAAAATAGGTAAACAAACAAACACAGATGGTTGTCGTCCAATATAAATTGTCTCATACGCGGGATACTAATAGATCTTGCCAGTAAATCTAATTGCCAGTAAAACTAAAACAGCACATAAAACCTTTATTTTTTTTAAATATTTTTAACCTCTCAGAATAAGGTCAATTGATTAAAAAATAATTTGGGGTGTCTGAGGTTTTGCGCATTTAACGTTACACGTTGTATAGACCGACCACCACGCTGAAAACATAATGCTAGCTAGTTGGTCAATTTATCACTGGAACAACAGCTTTTTTTGCTAGTACCTACCTCTAAAAAATTCCCCAAAACAGCTTACCTAATTAGCCAATTGGCAATTCTCAAACAAATCATTGCAAGAGTCGTACACCTACATAAGGATAGATATTGCAAAGCCTACTAAACGCGAGTTAGGTGCTCGCGACTAACAATACTAGGTTTGCTCTTCACCAAGTGCCGAGATCTGTTAATGGAAAGTTTGTCCAAACATATAGTAGCACTAGTGACGCAAACTGCACTTACACCTTCGGTATCAAAGTCCGGGTACGTACGGACTGGGGAACTGATCGACGCCTACACGTCGTTCATTGCAACCAATTCGGCAAGCGAATATTGGCGCAGCTAAAACAGACAACGGTAGCTTTCAACACTATGCACTTCAGTCCATAAATTCTCCAAGTTATGTTGTAAGAAACAATTTTTGACGTCACAAGAAACTTTCAGGATTGAATAGAATGACGATGTTTATACAATGTAACTTTAGAGAATTAACTCCGAGGTGATCAAGTTGCCGATATTAAATTTCGCCGTTTGAAAATTTGAAATTGAATTAGTTATAGTTGTGCGCCCGCGTAGGTACAGATTTAGAAAATTGTGTCGTTTAGGTTTTACTTTTAAACTAGAAGTTATAGAAAAACTACCTAGCTAATAGTTTGTGTGGTAGGCGTTGTAATATTTTAAGTGACAAATATATACAACAGGTGTTAAAAGTTAAAAAACAAATCTAAAACTGAAATATTTACATAAACATTGAGTTTACATACCAATAGTTGAATAGAATTAGTCAATTTTATTAAAACGTAAAAATAAGTCAAGTTGAAAACAAAATGTTGACCGAAACAAGTTATTTAAAAAGTGTGGAAAATATAGAATTTTGTCCAAAACTACAAGTTAATACATATAAATGTCAGTGGAATGCAAAATATAATACTTATAATATTTGGTGCTTATAATACAGCATGCGGGCTTGTTACATTTTAGCTTTAATTTATAGTTTAGTGATTATATTTAGAGGCAGCTCACACCATGATCTTCAAGGATTTCTTTCCTGAAATCTCAGATGGAATAGGATTTAAATAAAATATACATAGATATTTTGACAGTCATCAAAATTGGGTAACTTAAGAACCATAGAGCTAATCACCAAAATGGCAATAGAATAATAAAATTTTGGAGCTCAGTCCTATTGTGAACTTTCGACGAAACAAAATAGAATCTTATAAAATACTGGCCTTCATGAAATTCTTAAATTAACCCTATTTTTATCTCCGGTGGGTTAAAAGTGTCTAGTTAAAAACGTTACCTTGCGCGGCCTGCACGCTGGGCCCCTCGCCAACTGCCTCCTGGCCTCGTTCTCCGCGGCAACCGCTTCCTTCACCGACTGAGGTGGCCACTTCTGATCCCCACGCATGTTGACGCCTCCTGCGGAATCGTAATCACCCGTACCAGCTGTTAAAAATATTTTTTTTTGTCCTCATCTTAAATGACTACACCCTAAGAACGACCTGGTACCTACCTAGTTTAATTTCATTCATTTCGACTTCATAATGTCTGAACTATTGCGCATAACAAAGACGTCATTAAAGTGTTATCACAGTGGAAAATGCTTTTCACCTGTTCAATGTTTAAGAAAAATTGCCAAAATACCAACGGTTGGCAAACATATTGGTAATGGCAGTGTTGTCATTTAGTTCACAAGTCGCAACTCGCAACTGCTACTGTCGATCCACTTGGCATAATCCTTTAGTCAACCTTTCACGACAATGTTATTGTTTTATTTATAACCTAAAATGCGGAATGAATTTGGCTTCTGTGTCGAGTCGTTGTGCTGTTGAGCGCGCGACACCCCTAGAGTATTTGTGGCGAGACGTCGACGCATTTCGGGTTAGTTAGGCATCCATCAGCTCGAGTCTGTGAGTTTAGCTTAGCTTTTAGACTAGGAGCGGAGCAACAGAGGATTAGGTACTAAGTTCCCTGTTGCCTCCGCGCTAACTTGCTTACCTATTACCAGCTATATCGCATCCTTGTTCGTGTTTGAAGACAATCAGACCGGTAAACCTAAAGCTATAACTAAGCTAAATTATGTAAAATTCAAAAGTTTATTTGTACACACACCACTGCTTTCGAAAGAGAGTGGAGGATAAGATGCCGTAACGTAACGTCTAACAGGCGAAAATGGAAGAAGAAAACGTGTTGCTCTAACTTACCCCAAATAGAATGGGACAATGGCAAGAAGATGATGACGCCTTTTAACCATGTAGGTACATTATTTTAATGATCGATACGCGTGTTGTATGTTTCAGAAACCGAGAATTGCGAACTATAAACTCTTTAGTGTGTACAAGGTATAATTGTTACTTATATGCAACGTGTGACAATCTTAGACCAATAAAGAAAACAATAAGAACCGTAACTGCGCATATTGTAAAAGTTTTAACGTGCCGTGTACTTTTCTAAAGCGACATCGAGGCATAAAAAAGCCATCCTATAAACAATACATGTGGAACTCGACATATTTATTACTAGCTTCTGCCCGCGACTTCGTACACGGATCCTGTTGCTTTTGCCAGCGACACCGGGTTCGTCAAAATCGAAGATCTGAAACGTCTAATTCTAAGAGCCCGGGGACTGGAAAATAACGGATCTTTCCCACCTGAGCAACACATACCGTTTGTTTCTTTTTGCCATCTAACAGCTTCACAAAAGGTTCAATTTTGAACCATACCTCCGATGGCGGAATATGTGGCGTATTCAATCATAGGAGATACGTAAATGAACTCCGTTTCTTATCAACCCAAGGAAGGTCGTCATGCCCTACGGCTATATCTTGAGACACCCGATTCTTCAGATGTTATCGACATTCTGTTCAGAGAATGTCGAAGTCTTCGCGCTCTTCTTCTGTCTCTTCATGCCGTACTCCATCCAGCAATTCTTTCTCTCTCACTTTCTAACAGATTATGAATATTTTGTTGTGTGCGTGTTCGGCACTTTTCTTCTGTCTCTTCATGCCAAAAACACTCAAATAACATAAGCTCGAAGACATATTTATTCGATAAAATAAAATAATAAATGATATACCATCGTCATCGAAAATCGAAAATCAGTCCTAAACTGTTACCGCCTTAACCGCGTGGAGGTACTCCCAGTTTTTGTTATTTTATAATTATACAGTGAAATTAGTGATAGCTTTGCAATAATTTTCACATCAGATATTTCTGATCTTCGATTTTTATATGTCAACAGGAAATGCCCATCAGACCGAACAACTTTTGCTAAGACGTCATCATTCCTATGTGTTATGGTGTAGCTGGGCTCTTGGAGTTCCACAACAGGTGTTCCAGATCTTCGATTTTTATAAGTCAACAGAGAGTGCTCATCACATTGAACAACTTTTGCTAAGACGTCATTGCTATATGTGTTATGGTGTAGCTGGGCTATGGGAGTTCCACGACAGGTGTCCCAGATCTTCGATTTTTATAAGTCAACAGAGAGTGCTCATCAGATTGAACAACTTTTGCTAAGACGTCATTCCTATATGTGTTATGGTGTAGCTGGGCTATTGGAGTTCCACGACAGGTGTCCCAGATCTTCGATTTTTATAAATCAACAGAGAGTGTTCATCACATTGAACAACTTTTGCTAAGACGTCATTACTATATGTGTTATGCTATAACTGGGCTCTTGGAGTTCCACATCAGGTGTTCCAGATCTTCAAATTTGTTCTCTCAGCAGAAAATGCTCATCACGTGAAACAATTTTTGCTATGGTGTCATATTTTTATCTCTTATAGTTTAGCTGGTCTGTTGCGGTTCTACATCAGGTGTTCAGGTTTCCAAGATAAATTATAGCCTATATGTTGCCCAGACATAATACCTATACAACAACAAAAAAATTATTCAAATCCGTCCAGTACTTCCGAAGATTAGCGTGTACAAACAAACAGACAAACAGACAGACTTTTTTTTTTGGATTCGTGCTCTATTACTGTTTCTAAACCCCCTTCAAGTATAATTTTTTAAATATATTCAATGTACAGACACAGCTTTTTTACTCTTTTATTATATGTATAGATGTTTGCGAAGTCGTCTTCAAAGTACTTACGCATTTACTTCATGCGCCTTGATATTGAGTTAAATAAAATGTTCCCAGTTCTCACCAGTCTGTTATAAAACATAATTTGCTCCACTGTTTCAACAAGCAAGACTTTCATTTTAACACAAATAAACGCGTTTCTCGTAATAAATTTTACTAAAAGAACAAGGAAATAAACTACCACCTACTCTTTTTGAGTTATTGTGTCTGCGAAGAAAAGTTTTTTTATTAAAATGAATCTTGAAAACATGCTTTCTGCAACTAAATATCTAGATAGGTACCTTGAAATGAAGCTGTGGCGGGTTGACTAGCGAAAACCGGTGGTGGTTTCTGGTGTACTGGCTGCTGCTGACGAAGAGTAATCGTCGATGGTGGGGGCTCGAAGTTCTTCTGTGGGGCCTCGTACGAGGGCTCCGAGTACGAGGGGGAGTACTGCGGCTGAGGGGGGTACTGCTGCTGCTGCTGCGGTGACAGCTGCGACTGCAACGGGTAACCCGGCTGCGATCCTTGAATCTGCACAGTATAAAAATACTGATGTAGCGCGTGGAGAAGAAGTTCAAACATCCTTGTTAATCAGGTACAGAGTAGATTATCACAATCGTGTACTACACAATGTATACAAATAAAAACTAAACAACACTGCATTTCCACTCTGCAATCAAATCAATTTGGATTAATGTCTTTATTAATTTTTATGAAGATGTTTGCAAAGTTGCCACTACATGTTCTAAAAAGATCACTCTTTATTAATCGTAGAATCAATAAGAAAGTGGTTTCTAACAGACAAAGGCATAGCGTTCGTTATACAATAGCGATCTGCACAAACATAAGTACTTACCAAGAGAGTATTAGTAAAATGAAAACGTGCAAGTCAGTAAGTAATGAAACTAAATTCTATTCGACGACGTTGACGTTCCAACCATTGTGTCCTAATACCTGAGGGGAAAGAGGGGCTGGTACTGGTGCCCAGCGGCTTTGTCCCGGGCGATAGGGCTGCGGCGCGATGCCTGGAGACGGCGGGCCCGGTCGATGGGAGGCGGGGGACGCTACGCCAGGACCAACGGGGATCAGCTTACTCAGTCCTGTGGGCTGCTGTCGCCGGCCCTCACAGTACGAAGGATCCGACTCGGGAGCTTGGTACTGAGGCTGAGGGGATTGGGGCTGGTATTGGGGCTGTTGTTGGTATTGGGGTTGTTGTTGGTATTGGGGTTGTTGTTGGTATTGGGGTTGTTGTTGGTATTGGGGTTGTTGCTGGTATTGGGGTTGTTGCTGGTATTGGGGTTGTTGCTGGTATTGGGGCTGTTGTTGGTACTGAGGCTGTTGTTGGTACTGGGGTTGTTGTTGGTACTGAGGCTGTTGTTGGGACTGGGGTTGAGGAGAGGCGGGGGACTGCTGCGCGTTGTTGTAGTACGCAGGAGTCTGTTGCTGTTGGGATTTATAATGTAGCTTATAATACATATCGTAATACTTGTAATAGCTTGGTTTTGCATGCAATTATTGTTGCTCCGTCACCGTAAAGCGTTTACTATGTGCAGCTGTGATGTCATTTGCATCTAAATCAACCCCCTATATACATAATATAATTTGTTTGTATCTGTGTGGCAGTAATTATAGTGTAGGTGTTAATTACCTGTTGTGGTTGATGATATCCGTTCGTTTCGGGCACCGGTGGCCACACTACTTTCTTCTGGCCTGTAACAATGCAATTACTTCGTAAAACAGTGTGTTACATAAAATTGGCTGCTCGTATCGTGCCAGATATAACTTTCGATTTTGCGACATGCTTTTAAAAATACGTGTTTCTTGGAAAATATGTGTAATCAGGGCGTACGATCTCAATCGTCGGGTGATATGATCTTGGAGACCATGAGACTTTCAGTGTTGAACGTATCGCTTATTATGACACATCTCTCTTTAAATTAGCGCGGCCCACCAACCAGTTGGAAGTGCGCCAGACCATCGAAAAAACTAATTTCTAGGATATAAGTTCGTTTTATTGTAGGCGAACACAGATTTATGATTCAACCTGTGTGTTAACCTACCTATTCCTGGAGTTTCAAGCAGATTGTTTGAGAATGAGATGCTGGATGAAAGACATGTTAGCGCTATCTAAATGCTGGTTTATATTTCTGTGTCTGAAAAGTGCGTGGGACAGGAATACCTTAGTTACGGTAAGCAGATGTTGAATCAGAAATTCCAGAGAACAAATTAAACTAGAACTCGGCCTTGCATTTTGTCTAAGCATATAAAATCGTTTGTTTCATTTAAGTAGGCACTAACAACCCACGGCAATGTCACAGACTCACAATGACAGCAGGTCTATTTCTTACAAGATTATTTGAATATACCGAGTCAGATTTCATGGAATCTGAAATAGAGTCTATGACAAATAGGTACAACAACAATATTCTAGGTCACAGAAGTAAAGGTGAACCTTTCGGGAAGAAACGATTACTAAGTTGGTCCACTTTAATCGATTGTTCGTAAAGTACCTATCTACTGTCTTTCTCCCAGAGGGAGACGGAGAGAGGAAGAGGGCACAAATGTAGGGACGGCGGCAACCAAAAAGGCCGAATGATGATTAACCAATAGTAGATTGTAGAAACGACCTTGGATCAGTGGCATAAATATACCTACCATCTGAGGCCCTTGGCAAATCCATTGCATGGGGGGGGGGGGGGGGGGCAGGAAAACTCATCGCATTTTAATTTAATTTTAAGAAATCATTGAGATAGTAGGTACTCTATCTAGTATCTACTTGACTACTTTTGTACATATGCATTTCTGGATTTCTATTTGAATTATTTTCTTGTTTCGTCCTTTTAAAACCCCTTTATTTCTGCCCGGCTAGCATGGGCAGGGGATAAAATTTTATCCACCGGTTATTTCCACTGACAAGGGACAAAATTCAAACAAAAGCCCATGCTAGCCGGGCTGTAGTCGGGTTATAGTTTTTTTAACTTTATTTTATGTCCCATAGAGTCCTTTTCATAAGAATGCGTTTAAATCTTAATTATTTATTTGAATTTGTACATGGTCTTTGGTTTTAACTTTAATCTATTTTAAATTTGGTCTAACTTTAATTGATTTTAAGTACCTACTTACAAAATTTTGTAAAAATTGCGCGCTGGGGGCTCCGTCAGGCCGGGGGCCCGTGGAATTTTGCCAGTCCTGCCACCCTATATAGTTACGCCACTGCATTGGATGTTTAAAGCGGAACAGAATAACTGCTCAAAATTGGAGGATGCAATGAAGAAAAGGATAAAGTACGAACCTGTTGATCACGATACACTTTGATGTTATAACTGAATCATAAACCGATTTTGTATACTTAAACTTTCGGCGTGTGTTAGGTTTCACTTCCTCAAGTTCTGATTGGAAGTAAGGACTTGAAGATTACCTACTTTAAGAACCACATAGTATATTTCTGTCGATGAAAGTTGGTGTTCCTAGCGTTACCTTACAATGTTCGCAACTACGAACCTCGATGTGTAGGGAACCTATTGAGATTCAATTTAGTCCGTATTAAGGAAACCTCGAACTATGTTCAACTGTGTGGAACCAACTTGGCTAAAGTTTTGTTTAGGTACTTAACTTTAAAATGTGGGGTGGGGCTTACTTAATTAGATACTAGAATTGATTATTATTGTCACATTAACACTAGATAACAACATGTTAAAACGACGAACTAGGCTAAAAGTTTTTCAAAAAGTGCACTTCTAGTGTGAACTACTGCATCTAAATTTGAATTAAAATAAAGAAGAAAAACAAATGCGGACATGAAAAAAACAAAACAAATAAGTAGCATATTTAACAAAATAAAAAATGTGATTAATGAAACAGGAACTCACGATTAAATTAATCGATTTGTTTAGTAGGTACAAGAGTCGCGCCAACCGTCGACCGGTGTGCACTACGTTTGACTAGCTGACTTGCTGGCTAGCCAGCAGGTGCGACGAGCACAAATATCTACCGCGTATTATATTTTGAGAACGCACATTTTTAGGACACCCATTCGCCAACTCTCTTACGCTCGTTCATACCCACCACCAGAAAAATGGACACACCTACTTAAAACCTACGACCTAGGCACCCCACCTGAACGTACCTATAATAATAATTTATAGCTGTTGAAATAGAAGCATAAAACCATTTCCATTAGCTACGTACCCACTACAATGAGATCGTAAATCCTAACGAAATAGCAAGACGGAAAATATATTTCACCTGTTGCGAAACTTGCATACCAACGGGAATGATGTAGGTGCATCATATTTTAATGTTATAAACGATTTTCCTGGAACGTAATATGATGGAAATTGGTACCTACCTAGGCAATTAGTTTAGCAATCTGATCCGTCTGGGCTTATGGGACGTGGTCGCAATTACCTCATGCATTGGGCCATGAGTTGTACATAAATTACAAACGGTTTACCCGATGGGCGCTGACGGCCACTTGCAAGTTATTAACTTGTTTAAACGATTTAGTGGACTTCAGCGTCTCTAGACCAGTTTGATGGGAAGGACCAAGAAATAAATAGTGATTAGATGTCAGTCAGAGTCAAGTCGTGAGTTGTCTACGTGTGTATCGCATGCGTAGGTTATGTTTACCTCAACTCAGCCGAAATGAATAATTATACAACACACTGAGAGAACTCTTGCAATAAAAGGATCACTTAGATATTACCTAGTATACAGTCTTCAAAGTTTTGTATGATAATCTCGATGTCAAAGTCAACTGTGGCAAACATATTGCCAATAACAAATGAAGACTACATATAAAAAAAACTGCTCCCAGAATAGTGCACACCTGGAGAAAACGTATGATACGTATGAACTAAGATACTTGCGTCGTTTGCAACTTTTCGCACCTGCTTTAAAATTAGAATCTGATTCATGAGCCTACTGGGATGAACAGTCGTAGATAGTCTATTCGTGACGTCAAACACAACTTTTAAAGATTTTAATCCTGGAATCAAGGTCGATATTTGATAATAAACACCAAAAAGCATGCATTCTAAGTAAACTTTTATATTCTTGCGGCTGCTAATCTTATAGTTTTTAGATGCGGTTTAGATGCGGTTGAATCAATGATCAAAGAATTAATTCTTGGAAAAACACATTTTATGCATTGTAATTATATGTTTCCGTTCTCTATTAACATCATAAACTAGAGAAAAGTACTTCGAGTATTTATAACGGCTTGTGCAAACATCGTCTTCGGGAATACGTGGCGGCCACATTTATTATATACGACTCGTGGGCTCAACGCAAAGCATTATTTTTTACTTCTCCATAGCTGCACACAGGCAGTTACAGTTCATTTCAACTAGTAGATTGCTATTACGGCGCCTTATTTTTACTTAGTAAGAAATAAATTGTGTCAACTCAAAGCAATCGATCTTTTAACAAGTTCCATTGAAAGTCGTATAAAACCTACCTAGGTACTTGTTTTTCTAACAACAAAACATCCTTGTTTAACTTTACGGGTACGAAACAGATAAGTATAAACCACTTTAACGCTTTCTGCATATCTCCTTACGTTTGTTTTCATTCACGAAACGGTGCTTATAACAAAACAATCTAATTTTAGGCACTTGAACAACTTTCGCACTATAGATTAAACAATGAGCACTTTACCAACAAACACTGTTTCAGCCATATCTTCTGTTGGCGTTCTTCCCTTGTCGACTGCGGACGACTAACAGGAACAACAGGTAAAAGCACATTATGCGAAGCTTCCAAGCCGTGCCAAATACTTTCTACTAATGAACGTTTTTCGTCATTAGTGGGTGGTTTTTGTCAATACAGTGACGAGCAAAACGGCGGATGGATGGAACCGAACGTTAGGACGTTACACTCAACTCACTCGTTTCATTCATTATATTGAGATCAATGAATCACCGGCGTGTCTCAGCTTCACATATCGTCTGGTAGCTTAGGGTTTCCTGTTGAACCAGTTAGTTGTCTGTGTAATATTAGCAAGTGTAGCGACTTCTTCGTGCGTGCGAGTTCTACTCTAGTAAGGCAAACGCCCTGAATGCAACACGACACATAGGTAATGATGTTAATCACAAATATCGATGGATACACGATTGAATCCTCGTGCATGATAAAACGTTAAGACCACGTTCTGAGCATAGCATAAAATATATGAATCCTCAATTCTTAGTTGTGCAATGACTCTACGTATGGTATTGATTGATCGACGAATTAAATGAGCTCTTGCTGTATATGGATTATGTACAAGACTTGCACAGTCAAAGCGATCTATTCTACCAGGCTGTGCTGGTACCTTTGGTAGACCTCATGAACTCTGAGTAAATATTCCCTGTAGCGTTGAGCTGGCCATCCCAGCTGCGAGCTGATCGCATTCTTGTTCGTTCCGGGGGCCAATAGCGGTCAAATGGATGGCGCATGTAAACCATGTTCTCCTTGATCGCACGGACTTGGGTCGGGTCTAACTCTGTTATAGCAGGGGAAAGTATTAGTGGATTAGTCAGCTTACACAGTTTCTGTGTATCAGAACTGTGTGGGAGATTTAGCGGAGATATTCCGAATGTCTGTTCGATCCAGGCATGCTTGTAAATGTTTATCGTTTTCTGAACCCAAAAATAGAAGAGTGAAATGCGCTTGCACGTAAGGCGAAATTCTTGAGTGGCAATCAGGAATTTCGACAGAATTGACGAGCTTTTCTCCCAAAATATGTTCCTTTTCAAATTAGGGAAAGCTAATTGAAGTAGGACCGCTTTCTTTTCTAGACTTAGTAATAAACTAAATTTGATCTAGGGATAGCATGAATAGAAATGCTCAGGAAAATAGAGAAAAGCATCAGGTGTGGCTACGAGAGCTTAATAGATTCAACGAAGCACCTAGCTTGGCTCCTTCCTTGTTGAAGTACGAATGAAATGTTCTAATTAATTAATCTTGTCTGTTTTAATATTTTTGTCATGTCTGTATATTTCGTACAAGCAAGCAACTATGTACAACTGCAGCTTATCTTTTTTTCAAAGAAGGTACTTTTGTGCTGAAAAAAACAAATATGATCAAGTCATTGGTTTTTCTCTAGGACAATGGCATCAAAATGCTCATTATCTAATATAAAGCGAGTACTTTCCTGTAACCTAACTCTATCATAATATTGTACATTGATGACTAAGTTTGACTGGGGGTTAGTAGAAATTTTAGTAAAGGCAGTGTACTAACTAGGGCGTCCCCTACGGTTGCGTTCTTCCTCCTCCAGCATGCGCAGAACGGCAGAGTTTGCCAAGTTCGCGGGCTTGTCTGTGGTCGGGTCGCTGAAGTCAATCCTGTTGAAAAAAAAACAAGATTTAAAAATTGAAAAGAGAACGTCACTCTATAGAAGTAGGGCTTGGTAAAAGGAACAAAATGGTCATCATGATGTAAACAAAGAAGTTTTTCTACAAAATTAGTTTTTTTTTAAATAAATCTGAAGGGGCACAAAGATGAACTTCCATTTAACTATCCAAAAATGTTGCTCTTGTTTATGCTCATACAGGGTGTAAACCACCTCATCACAAAGCCGTTAACCAAGCATTCTGTACATCAAACTAAGTAACTTTACGCAAAAAATATTGCTGGGAAACAACTTTTTTTTTTGAGGTTATAAATCATGTTTTGTGGTAGAACTCAATGTAACGCACTTAAAACATTGTGCTGATGGATGGATTGAATAGTACGGGGGTCGTGGAGGTGTTAAAAGTTAAAATCTTGCAAAAAAAACTTGTAATTAAAAAAAAAGTTGTCAAAAAGTTGTAACTTTGACCCCCCATATCTCCGTAACTAGAAGGTTCCCAGGTATGGTGTAGAACAAAAAAATGATCGCAATGATGGGGAGAACAAGTGCCTTTCGGCTTCGTGAAGAGGTGTTTTACACCCATTAGTTGTAGAATTAATTATCTAAGTCAAATAGAAAGACCTTATCACTTATTTGTTCAATTGTCTAATTACGGTATGAAGTTTGTATACGTTTATACAGTCGTCTGTTTATTGTAGTCCATGCTTTTATGTTCTTTAGGTTTCATAAAGGGTGTAAATAGACTTAACGAAGCCGGAAGTCACTTGTTAAAAAAAAAAGGTTTTTTTTTTGTTCTAGACCATTCCTGGGAACCTAAATTAGGGAGATATTGGTTGTCAAAGTTCCAACTTTTTCACGAGTTATTTTTTAAATACATCTTTTTAATGTAAGAACACCTCCACGACCCCCACACTATTCAATCCATCCACCAGCACAATGTTTTGATTGAGTGCGTTTTACCTTAAAACGTGTTTTACTTCCCCAAAAAAAAAAATCATTTCCCAGCAATAATTTTTGCGTTGGGTTAGTTACCTACTTACATAATGCTTGGTTAACAGGTACGTGAAGAGTATGTTAGTGTGTACACCCTGTATAGTGAACTTTCCACACATCTTTTAATTAACTGTCATGATTTTTATTTCGTCAGGCTAGCTGTAATGTCTTCATTATTTTGATTTCTAAACAAGTTAATTCTATCATTGTCTCATCATATTATTATCCCCTTATGATATGAAATGTAATTAGGTGTGACTGCGGTCTAAGATTTTTTAATTAATAATTGGTTTAGTGCCAAAAGATTAATTCAAATGACTCGCGTTGGTAATTAGGTACTGTTGTACGCAGTATTTTATTAGGTGTATTGGTTCGTAGATTTGAGCAGGTGAAAAAAATATAGTCATCAAATCTTACAAATAATTGTGAATTAGTTTAATTGCTTTCAATATCGCTTAATTCTAATATTATAAAGCTGAAGTACTAATATTATAAAGTTTGTTTGTTTGAACGCGCTAATCTCAGGAACGCCTGGTTGTAATTGAAAAAATCTTCGAAGAAATCGAGGAAAGTTAGACTATTTAAGAGCGCGTATTCCAAAAATTTATGGCCCAGGCTGGCAAAAGACAAAGTCAGCTGGAACAATTTGGAGGAGGCTTTCACCGCAGAAGGCGGCCCTTACACCTAACAATACTAATCTTATATTAAGTACAAACACTAACATTACAAACAAATAAATAAATAAGTACGCAACGCATTAGATATAAAATAAATGAAAGGGATAAATAAAGCTAAATAAATAAAATTCCAAAAATTGGCAACGTCGCAAATAGCTGTCAAATATTTACATGTTTTAATTAATTTGGCAATTTTACAGTATGAAAATAAGAAATATGGCTCCGTAGTGCACTAAAAATTGAATATGAATTGCAATTAAAACCCTAAATTTGATGTTGTAAACGTTTCAGGTGTAAAAAAGGGCATTTGGCAAGTTCCCAAATACTTTTTTTACATCTAAAACTATAATATTCGGTATTACGAAATTAATTATTGCATTTCCTAATCAATTCACACATATTCGCCATATTTCTTATTTTCACACAGTAAAATTGCCAAATTAATTAAAACATGTAAATATTTGACAGCTATTTGCGACATTGCCAGCTTTTGAGATACTACGGCCAACAGGAACGGAGCATAAATGAAAAATGTAACGGAGAAAAAATTACTTCTTTTGTGAGCTTTTTCCCTCTTATGTGACCGCAGACGAAGTTGCGTGGGTCAGCTAGTAAATAATAAAAATAAAAAATGCCTTAATAAAAATATCTTACTGGAATTACTAATGATGAGCATGTTATTTCAGTCCAGGCAACCCGAGGACATTATAAAACAACAGAAAACTACCTGTTTAGCTATTTAAAGTTTATTTTGCGCTTCAAATTCTACTTGACAAGCTTTTTTTTTAATTTCATGGTGTTAAAATGTTAGCTACGAAAATAAATTATATAGGGACGGGAATATTTTTATGATAAAATATAAAATGTTTGGACGTCATAGATCGTTGTAACATACGATTTCCGGCACACATAATTTTATTTGTGAACGTTTGAGTGATAATCCGTGTATCAATGTGGCAATAACTTGTCATCGCCTACCAAGCGTGGGACCTGACTATTAAAAATTAAATAGAACTCTACAATAAATGTACTGATTTTGGTGGAAAGTTATGTACTCGTATTTGCAATGCTGATGAATAGTACATTTTGATACAAGTGGAGAAAGTTTGTTATTGTAGTTCAAGGCGGTATTAACACACGAGCCGTAAGGCGAGTGTGTTTTTGAGCCGAGAACTGCAATAACAAATGTCCACGTGTATCAAACGACGTTTTTCAATACACTTTTGAAGAAATAAAATAAAATAATATAAAATATTTGTGTCATGAATGTCACGAGACTATTATTTAAATTTTATTTTTTTCCGCGCTTTGCTTTCGCCAGGTTGAAGGAGAGGCAAAGGTATGAAGCCGTTATACAGCCTAACATAAAAAAATATATTTTGTAAAATTTTTGAATTTAGAACACAAATAAATGTTAATTTGTTTTTAAAAGTAAATAGTTCTAAATAATCATGTTTATCTACGATATTGAATTTATAAACACAATTTGAATATTCAAAAAATGTTATAAAGAAAGACGTAGATCGCTTTTCCGAAATTAAAAAAAAAACGTTCACCTCTGCCTCTATAGTCAGAGGTGAATGTTTTTTTTAATTATGCAATGAACCAATTTGGACTAAGTAAGTATGAAATGAAATGAAATGAAATGAAATGAAATGAAATGAAATGAAATGAAATAAAATGAAATGATTTATTTTGCAAATAGGATACTCAATCACTTTTACACGTCAAGAGAACGTTGGCGCCGGCATTTCCTAACTGACTACCCCTGTATATAGAGTGACTGGTAATTTAGTGTACGAAACTTAAACATGTGATTGTGCTCATGATAACAAACAACTTTTACTGTGGGACCAAAGTGGAAATCGCGAAAAATATAACAGCTGTTCAGTACATTAGGCGAACATAAATGTACTGAACAGCTGATTTTTCTTTTCGCGATTTCAGGTTTGGTCCCATAGTAAAAGATGTTTGTTATCATGAGCACGATCACGTGTTAAAGTTTCGTACACTATAATTACCAGTCACCCTATATATTGTATAGTTATCTGTGGCAATTTTGCTTTCTGCACATGTGTGGAAAAAACTTGAAAAATGCACACGTGTGAAATACACTGCATTTTGAACCTAATGTGCGAAAAGAACCAGTTTTCGAAGAAGTGTATTGAAAACAATTTTTTTTACCAATTGTTCCTTTTTCCAATGTCAATTATTACTCGTTTTTTTTTAAATTAATGGCCTGTATTTTATTTCGATTTGAAATCGTTCATTAAGGTTTTATTATTAACTTACTAAGTGACACGGGTATTGCACCTACACTATTGTTATTGTGATTTATGTTATTTGTTCTTAGTGGAGCGTATAATGACATAGGAACAAATATTAGCATAGGACGACCATTCTTTACTCAAGAACTGACACTGTAAAATCTTAGTGCCGTGCCAACCAGGAATAAAAAACACAGTGACAATGAGTCTTTGGGAGGTTCAACTGCCTTTGTAGTTTGAAAGCCGCATTTAAATTAATGAGAAATGAAAATTGGTGGAGCAGGGAACAACCATAGTTTCCATCAGTCTAATTAATTCAGTTTCAGTTGAATCGGCAAACACAGAATGTTTACTGTAATAACAATTTTCGGAAGTATTTCTTAATTTTCATATTTTTTTTTTTCGTTGTTAATAAGACTCGCCAGTTGGTATCACATAAGTTAATAAAATCAGGAAGGGCAGAAGTTGCTTCGTAATTAGGTAAATTATTCCTATCTCTAACGGGAACCAATACCCAAAATAAATATTGCTAAATATTATATTGTTTTTGTTCAGTGCTGGTGTGTTATTAAATTAGGAAATATTTTCATTAATCATGTTATTGATGCCCTATTTTATCTAAAATAATTTCAGGAATTCTTAGCAAGTACATATTTCATTATGACTACAAGTGCACAAGTAACTGAACGTGAAATCCTAAGTAATTTAATACTTACGCCTGTTGGACTTAGTGGGATTGTGCGAACTGGTATTATAGTTACATAAACAAAGGCCCAGCAAGCTGAACAGCGGTGGCTCAGTGGTGACTGCCCCGACTTACGAGCAATGAGTCTTGTCGTGGATTCAAATCCCACCGCATTACTTTGTGTAATTTATTTCATTGCCACTGCTCTCAAACTGGTGAAGGATAACACCCTGAGGAAACATGTCCTAGAACCAAAATTTCGGAGACAATTGACATCTACCAACCCGCACTGGGCCCGCGTGGTAGATTATAGCCCATTTCCTCTCATAGAGAGGAGGCCTATGTGTGCGTGTGAGAGTGACTATGTAATATGTATGTATATGTCACCGTAAAATTGTCAGACACGTAGGATTGTAAAATAACTAGAGAGATTGTAAACTCGCGAAACATTGTCAAACGAACATACTGCTAACAATAAAACGCATTATTTTTCGGTAGATTGTAATCTATCGAAGTGAAGCCGTAATATTGTGAAATGCATGCGATGAAGGTCAACTCGCGCGGTGTTGAGGAGAGGGTGGGAAGGAGGGGTCCCTCTTGCCCAATTTCTGAGTGCAGGGTTTAAAGGAACCTAACGTGGGGTGCCCCAAGCCCGATTATGGGGGCAAAGGTACTTCCTTCGCATGCATTTCACAATATTACGGTTTCACTTCGATAGATTACAATTTACAATCTACCGACAAATAATGCATTATATTGTAAGCAGTATGTTCAGTTGACAATATTTCGAGAATTTACAACCTTGCTAGAGAGATTACAATCTAACGTGTTTGACAATTTTACAGTGACATATACAAAGGCTAAACCTTCACCCATAAACATTTGACTGTCAAAGTTCTTATTGAGTGACGTAGCGCGCCTATTTATCATAGACACGTTACGAAAACAAATGACTTTAATTTCCTCCGAAAATTCGAAAATTGGTGTAACCATTACGCAACTTTCACTCGCTTTCAAACTAAATCGATTATTGTCATTCGGAAAGTCATGTGGGTAAGTAAAAACGGGTAAAAACATTAACTACGTTTTACAAACACAGGAAACCACGTGGGAACCTACACAAGAAGTGGTGACAAAGCGTTAACTCAACCTTGATTGTGTTACCAAGTTTAGCGATTAGGTAAATCCGATCATTTAGAGCCGTGCCAGCCTACAGGCGTTACAAGTTTTTTGTTGTTTATTTTACCCAATTTTGGGTACACTTATTTATTAATTGGATAGAAGAAGCTTGTTTTGTAAGTCACTTTTATAATTGCCTGTGTATCGCCATTCTGCTGAAAGCCTTCTAAATTTGGTTTGACGTTGGTTGCTACAATTTTACTCCACAATAGAAACCACTGTCGCTGATTAGGTTTTTTACAGTTCATACTGTGCTTTACGTTCACTATTGTAACTTTTCACACATGTATTGTGTAGATGCCGTGAGCTACCAGCCAATCTTAACATACAATAATGTTCCTATCTATACTTATGTGTACAAACGTGGTCGATAAGACAGAAACCTTTAGATTAATGTTATTGTAACTGATCGCGACACCCTGTAAACCTAAAATAAATTATGTTTGCGCATTTTGATGGAAAAGTTCTTTATCAAATTATACGAGCAAAAACAACTGTTATCTGACCTCAATCGTAAAGCCTTCTTACTTTACTTATTATTTATAGTAAGTTAAAACCTTATTCGGTAGATTATGTTTCCGAACGATGATGGTTACCTAAATCAAAAAAGAAAAATGAATGAAAATAATGACAACTACTTGAGGAAGTGCCTACGTAAAATACGCGCTTTGACTTGGAGTTTGGACACCAGCCTTCTATTACAATGCAATACTTAAGGAAGTATAGATATACCTACCTGAATACATACAGAGTATTCAGATTTCATTCAGGTCTTTTATTCGGGGCACAGGTTAGCCGAAGCCAAAAACCTGAACAGGTTTTTCTTAAACCTGTTCAGGTGAAGATTCATAGATTACTCTGTCCTGGAGTGTAAATGTGGAATTGCCCCACAAACCATGGACACTTGATATCTTATCTTGCTTGTCCTGTTGCTTGCACATCACACGAGCAGATGGTTGCTACTTTAGTGCCATACTCGTCGCCAAATGGGCTGACTCTATTTAAATGGTCATCGACACGCTAATAGAAGACTGAAAGTAGTGTGAAAATAGTTACCTACCTATTTTATTTTCACTGATGCACTTGTGGAAAATTAAAAGTGAAATCTGACTAAGAGACAAATATATAATCATTTGGATGCATCATTGTGTAAAGGCGAAAGATTTATTAAAAATGTTGGTAGCAGTGCCAACATTTTCTTTTAATAAATTAGCTCTAAGTTGTAAAAATAAATAGAGAACAAAGGATGTGTCCTGGCATCGAGGCGATTGAAGAAACAATTGTAGGTACAGTTGCGAGCGCTAATATATGGAAGACACTTGGAAATTTTACAAAGAGATTTTCTTCAACTGTACCTATTGTTTGTAATTTTGTATTCTTTTGAATAAATAAACATGTAGCACACATTTGAAACAGAAATAGATCATAAATTAAAAAGTTTTTCAAAGTTTTTTTCACCTCAGCACCTCAAACAAGCAGGTTGCTTACAGACAGTGAGCAAAGTTCGATTTTGCTGCGAGCATGAGACAAAGTAACTTTTTTAAAAATAGGTATATAGGTTTTTAAATAAGTACCGAGAACTGTGCAAGTCTATTTACAACATTCGAAAGATTTCAAATTCACTTGTTCTGTCACTTTCACATCGATACTAAAAAGCGAGAGATAGAAACAAGTCGAATCCAAATTCGATTTTCAAATTTCATATCTAGTAGGCCCAAAAAAGAAACAAACAATAAAACGCTCGAATACCGATATTGTAAATCGATAACCGATGATATTGTAAATTTTAGGTTTTGAATGAAAAATTGTTGTATTTCGAATTATCGAATTATATTTATTATAACTAAATTAAGATGAAGAATGATGAAAAAAATACGAAGTTTATCATGTAGCCACTTATTTATTTATAGTTTTAACAATATTTAATATTGAGACAGAATACCGCGCCGCGGGTGTACCTAGTTTCAGAACGCATTTATAAAAAATTGCGGGATTCAAATTTTTCTTGTTTTACTCTCTGTTAGGTACGCTAGCAACGATTAGGTCAATTAACGGCAGCTACAAAGTACAATGAAATTTGGATAATAAAGTAATAATAATAAATAAAAATGAGTGACGAAGTCTGCTATTTAACACCCGAAGAATTGAAGCATAATCTAAAAAGTGCAGAATTCAATTTCCTGCCTGAAAAGTCTCGCGAAAAATATCTGTACATTATTCAATATCTGTACGTTATTTTATATCTCAGTATGTTGTATGTAGCATGTTGTAGTTGTATGTATGTTGTTGTATGTACTGTTTTGTATGTATGTTTTGTTAACCGACTTCTAAAAAGAGGAGGTTATCAATTCGTCTGTATGTTTTTTTTTTTTTTTTTTTTTTTTGTGTTTGTTACCTCATAACTTTCGACTGAGTAAACCGATTTTGATGATTCTTTTTTTATTTGAAAGCTGGTGCTTCCCATGTGGTCCCATTTTATTTTGCTGTAGATCTGATGCTGGTCTTCGGAGATATACAATGGAACTCTTCAAAAATGTACGGCAAATCTGCAGTGCTTGCTGTTAACGCTTGTAGGTTTATTGTTTATACAACATCATGACGTAATATCACGCCTGTATGCTCTGAGGGGGTACCCAGATGTGTACAATACACCCAGATTTCGACAGTGGTTGTTACCTCAGTACTTTCGACTGGGTGAACCGATTTTGATGATTCTTTTTTAATTTGAAAGCTGGTGCTTCCCGTGTGGTTATATTTTAATTTGCTGAAGATCTGATCCGGGTCTTCGGAGATATACAATGGAACTCTTCAAAAATACACGGCAAATCTGCAGTAACTGCTGCAATCGCTTGAATGTTTATTGTTTATAAAAAATCATGACGTAACATCACGCCTGTATGCTCTGAGGGGGTACGCAGACGTGTACAATATTCCCAGATTTCGACAGTTAGGTGTATTAAGTTTCATTTATTGGGGATAAGCCTATTACCTTGACATGTATTGTTATTTTATTGGCAAGGGTACCTACTTCAAGGGTAGTTTGATGAGAATTTGGTTAGGTTCTGGTTATGGGATCCATGACAAAGGAACGGGACTCTTCAATTCTTAGAAGCAAATTAACGATACTCGGCCAAATCTTTTAAAGGCTATCCGGATATTTGAGTCACGTACTATAACGTCGTTATTAACCGACTTCAAAAAGGAGGAGGTTCTCAATTCAATGTTCCCCGATTACTCGAAGATGACTGGACCGAATTTGTTTTTTAATTGATTGAAAGGGTATACTTCCCAGAAGGTCCCATAATCATCAAGTCAGGATCCTGATAGTGGGATCCTGGAGAAATAGAGGGAACTCTTCAAATTTTATAGGCACACCAGAAGCGATTTGGGTAGTTTTAGAAAGAGTACTTTCTCGGAGTGATCCCATTTAAATTTGGTAAAGATTAGATGAAGAACTTCGGAGAAAGGCAACGTAACTCCTCATTAAATGTAGCAAATGTGTGTCTCTTACTGGGATTGCTGAAATCTCATGTCTGTCTATAATATTGTTTACACCAGTTCATAACAAAAAATCACGCTGGTACGCTGGGAAAGGGTATGCACATGTGAACCACTAAAAAGTGAAAAATAAAAACTTTTTTGCAAAAAATAAAACCGACTTCACACAAAAAAGTGAAAAATAACTTTAGCTTCAGAAGTCGGTGACAAAAAAACTAAATCAATCAAATAAAGGTCACCGACTTCTGAAGCTAAAGTTATTTTTCACTTTTTTGTGTGAAGTCGGTTTTATTTTTTGCAAAAAAGTTTTTATATTGCTTAGGTACCTACATGTTCTCGCTGCTGAGGTGAAAAGTTGTATGTGTTACACGAGACCAAAGATATTTGCATCTCGTGTCTTTGAGTCCCGAGTAAGCGAAGGTTTCTATAGTTGAATCACGAGCGTAGCGAGTTAGCGAGGGATTCAAAATTAACACTAGCAACAAAAATCCACTTTGCTCTCTTGTTGCACAAATAACTATTCTTCTTTTTATCTCTTACTCCATTGTCTACACTTTCACAGGTCTGCTGGAAGAAATTTCTCAAAAAATAAAGTGTAGAGTCCTACTGTGTGTAGATCGTATAGTTGCAATCGTTATTGACCGAGAAAATCGGTTTTGAATTTTGTCAAGTGTACACATATCAATACTCGAGACTGTACATACAATGCATGGCATCACCGGCACCATCGCATGTTTGTATTGTCGCATGATACCTTTTTTTATTATTAAATCCCTCCGCAGGCGACCAATTGAAAGTTTATACACTTTCACTCGACTTCATTAACACCGTACAAAGTTCACGTTCGTGATCAAAATCTACAGTCATTACCGAATCGTGCGTTTTCCCTTGTTACGAAGATTATTTTATGGCACATGTTATGTTTATATGTGCTATTGTATGTAGATAGGCATACGAGAGTCTTCAAAAGTATTGTTAAGATGTTTGTACAAAATTGGGTAGTAACGAAGCGAAATTACTTCCACTACTTATTCGAGTTTCGAAGTTTACACTTAAACAACATTAATTGGTACGAAAATACATAACATCACGTTTTTAATCTCTGAAGGGTTGTCACACACTATGTCAGTTATGTTTAAGTCCCATGTGATGTAGGGGTCAGCTTATTGACATCAATCGGGCACATATCAGGACTCCTGTTGATAAACCCAATAACACGTGGCTCTACCCGGGAAACGATTTCAGAATCAGCATCTCATGCTTGTGACCACTGGACCAACGAGGCATGTTAAAATAGGGTGGCTTTGAGGCGACTACAGGAGCTAAACGCCAGTTTTATAATACCTGAAAGTATATGATTCACTGCAATAAACAAAACCAGAAAAATATATGATATTTTTCAGGATATATGCTTGTATGATAGTGTTTTGAAAACATAATACAACTCCATAAACAAAACACTCAAAATTTCTTTTAACGAGTAAAAACCATACTAAAATACTGATCAGTCTGATTTCTTGGCCAATAATTCTACAAGCAACATATTAGCATCATAGTGTTTTATTTTTTTAGTCTATAGATTTTTTGTAAATCGATCGAAATCACTCATTTCGCATTATTTGGCCCGCAGTGACTGACGTTATCGCCATTTTGTAGTGCAAGCTGATTAGAACTTAACAGTATTTCAAACGAAGTTTGAACCACTATTTATTTATTTTATTTATTTATTTATTGGATCTCCAACAGAAACTACACAATTACATTATAGTATATAGATAACAGGGAAAATTCAAGTGTGCGCTTCCAATTATAGGAGACCACATCATTCACTTATAATCTAGGTAGGTACATACAGTAAATTTGATAAGGTAAACCATCTAAACAAATCAAAATACATTACACAAAGATATACAAAAGAAACAAGGCGAATTACACAAAAGATGAACTATAATAACAACGGAAGTGAATAATAACAAAAAAATAGATGTTAAAAATAATCATACAAGAACAACAAAATATTACGACTTGGGTACTATGACATATAAGTCTTTTTTAAACCTAGCTAATTTGCATGTAATATCTACTTCATTACGCTTAGATACTTCGTTATACCGCCTACAGAGCCTTGGCAGAACGGCAAAGTGTCCGAGGTTTGTTTTGGATCCCGGCACATAGAAAAGGTTATAGTTACATTTGCGCGGCAAGCGAGATGGTGCACTTATCTGCAGTTTCCCAAGAAGCTCGCTACAGTCAACAACCCCATTGAACAGTTTGTGAAGAAATGTGAGATCTAGAACTTGTCTTCTAACTGATAACGAGGACATTTTATAATGTTGTAGTCTCAGGTTGTAGCTCTTGATTTTTTTTGCTAGACCGTCTTTATAGCACAGATGGTACAGAAAACGTCTTTGCACACTTTCCAAGCGTTTGGTGTAAATGTCATAGTGAGGATTCCATACGGTGCAGTTATATTCAAGGAGTGGGCGAACTAATGCGTTATATAAATGAATCCTAGTTGACGCCTTAGAAAATGCTTTGCTATTGCGCAAGACAAATCCTAGCACTTTGAACCCTTTTGAGGTAATACTTAGTATATGCCTATCAAATTTCAGTTTCTTGTCAAACACAATTCCCAGGTCACGAACTTCATCTACCTTTTGTAGTGTTTGCTGATGCAGTGTGTACTTGTGTGATTGCACTGTTTTGTTACGAGAAAACTGCATACAATAACATTTGGAAACATTAAGCGTCATTCTGTTTACTCTACACCAATCCGCCATTCTATCGAGATCAGCCTGTAACAGTGCGGCATCTAGCTCTGTCACTACTGGTCTCATGATTTTGACGTCATCCGCAAACAGGTAGAAACTAGAGTGCTTGAAGCATAACGTAATGTCATTAATAAATATGTTAAAGAGGACAGGTCCTAAGTGTGAGCCTTGCGGGACTCCTGAAGTAGCAGGAAAGGTGTCAGAATGGTGACCGTTGATTACTACTTTTGAATTTCTACCAACGAGGTAAGAATGGAACCATTTAAGCAATGATCCACCTATTCCGAATTGGTTCAGTTTTTTAAGTAGAATATTATGGTCAACCTTGTCAAATGCCTTACTGAAATCTGTGTATATTGTGTCTACAGGGATTCTCTTATCAAGAGACTCTGATATGGCTGAGACATAACACATTAGGTTTGTCGAGGTTGACCTTGACTTGATGAAACCGTGTTGATGATTTGTAATACTTGGTTTAACATGGGCATTAAGGCTTTTGGTAACTAACTTCTCAAGTATTTTGCCAAATAAGTTTAAAATAGAGATGGGTCGATAGTTGGATACTCGTTGCTTTTCTCCAGATTTGAAAATAGGAACTACCAAAGCTTCCTTCCACCTCTCTGGAAATACGCCGTCCGCCATTGACTTATTAAAAATAAGTGTAAGCGGTGTAGTTAGTGCTTTGGCACATCTTTTTATAAATACGGGGGGAATACCATCACTTCCAGCACCCTTACGTTCATCCAAGTCTTTCAGGGATCGGAATACTTCCTCAGCGCCAAATTCTAGTCTACAGAATCCGGACGAGGCAAGACAGCTATCAACGTGGTTGGACGCATTAACAGTCGATGGAGTATTGTAGACTTCTGCAAAGTTCTCGGCAAACAAATTACAGATTTCGTGTCCGCTTGATGCTGTCCTGTTCTCGTTACACATTTCTGCAGGGTAAGTACTCTTGTTTTTATTCTTATTTTTAATAAATGTCCAGAACGTTTTTGGGTCTTTTGCGAGCGCTTCTTCCATTCTGACCATGTAGGTTTTGTAACAAACTTCCATAAGCCTACTACATCTTGCACGCAGTGTGTCAAATGACACGATGTCTAGCGGATTTTTGTATTTACTAATTTTAATTCTATATTTATTTTTTTCTTTCAGTAGACGTATAAGTTCTCGAGAATACCACTGTGGATATTTATTAGTCGATATTATTTTCATGGGGACATATTGTTTTATGACGTCGTGCAGTACCTTGTAAAATATATCGTTCATATCGTCAGTTGTGAGTTGACCTTCAAACTCTTTTTCCCAGTCTACAGAATTTAGTGCCATCGTGATGTTATCGTAGTCAGCTTTAAAGAAGTCAGGTTTTCGTGTTGGCTTAACTTGAAGATGGTTTGAGTTAATGGATAAAAATGCAGAGAATTCAAATGATGGGTGCAAGGGATCTTCTGGAACCAAATGGCAGGTGCAACGGCTAAGATTAAGTAACGTAGTATTACAGAGGACCAGATCCAGTGTTTTAGATTTTGCATTTGTTAAGTAATTATACTGTTCTAAAGCATTTAAGGAGATAAAGTCGAGAAAGCATTTAATCACCTCGCTATTACCGGTAAAAGATGGTTGCGCATGACCTATGTTTTGCTCACCGATTTTCCAAAATACGTTACTGAGGTTTAAGTCCCCTAGGATAAGAGTGTAATCACCGCGGTCAAGAGCATCCTGTGCAGAATTGCAGAAAATTTGCATCACATCAGCGGTTACTGGCGGGGGTAGGTAGACGCCACAGATACGGAATTTGTGTGCTTTTGAGCCACGCGGGGCTGTTTCAATATTGACCCACAAATCCTCACAAGAACTCTCCAGGTGTGGTAGTCGACACGACTTTAACTTCCTGGAGATCGCTATCAAGACGCCACCACCATCCTTGCGCGCACTATAACGACTAGATTCACGGTCCCGTCTATAAATATCATACCTGTCGTCAAACAACTCGGCGTCATAAACACCACCGTTCAGCCAAGTCTCCGTAAGCACAATTATATCGTAATCTTGTAAAGACATGTTATGGTAAAAAATATCAAGTTTCGTTTTAAGGCCACGTACATTTTGATAATAAATCCGGAGTGAACTATCGAATGAGGCTAATTAAAGTACAAAAACTTTCCAAAGTTGCTTAATATAATATCCCAACATGCTCACGTTAATGACTTAAGTTGCTCCTGGTTCGTGATAACAATGCGTTCAGATTGTTCATTCTTCTTCATGAATATTCTTCCGTTTCGCACCCAAACAAACTTATACCCAAGTGCTTTGCCACGAAGTCTGCTCGCCGCGTGCAATGCCTTGTTTTCTGCCGACAAGTGTTCCACCACGTAAATCGGAACTGGATTCTCAGTGGCGATACCAAGATGACTCGTATTCAGCTTATTATTAGAATTGTTCTTGTTATACGTGATAGCAGCCGCTAGAAATGTATCTCGCAAACGTGGGTTGTTGAATTTAACAAGAATAGATCTAGGCCGAGCCGTTTGGGTATCCTTTTTTGCGATCCTGGTAAAATGAGCTATGTCGGCTTCCAAGATTTCACTATTAGTAATCTTGCCTAGTTGTAACACCGTGGTAAGTAAGTTTTCTGAGCGGTTTTCGGGCACATTCTGAATTTCGAGGTTGGTGGCTCTGGAATTCTGTTCCATAAGGTTTAGGCGTCGATTTATATCGTGGATTGACGTTTGTAACTGTATGTTATCTTTCTCAAGTACTTGAATTCTGGAAGATTTTTCTTCCAGTGATAGTTTCATTTCTTCATACTTTTCGTTAAAAAAGTCAAGGGAAGCCCGAAACTCTGTTATTAGCTCGCTGATTTGCTTAAACTGGTCAGCCACAACATCTTTAAGCGCGCAGGCAATCTCTTGCTTTATAATTTGAATATAAAAAATAATAAAAATAATTTCTAAGCGCCAGGCTCGAACTCGCGACACACAGATTCCGACCAGTTACAACTGTATGCCGAAGCCGCTGCGCCACTTGAACGTTTGCTTATGTGATGAAATTAGGAAGCGTATTGTTCGGATTTTAGATTTCAAATAATAAAAAACGTTACAAGATTGACTCATTTGTCACACATTCCGAACATTTTTTCACTGTTGACGGTTTTGTTTATCACTTTTTAACACTGTGTTTTGCGATTGTCTTGCGGCTAATCGTTATTATGTTTTATTTTAATAATACTTTGGTGTTTAGGCACTTTTACACGATATATTCGTGGTTAAACTGCACTTGGTCATGTGATTTTAAATTCGATGGGTTATCAGAATTCCGTCACAAAGAGCTTGAATAACACTTTCACTTGATATTTGTCCTCGTACCTTCTCGGGAATTACTAAATTAGATGAAATTACACTGTATTTATATTTTTAGAGAAATATTAACACGGAGCTTATCAAACTTAGATGTTCACCTAGTGGCGCCATCCCCCATCCCACTACAAACAGAGTTGTTAATTTAGCTCCTGTAGTCCCCTTTAAATCAGTTTTGAAGCTTCATTATACATAAATACCCAGTAGAGTACCTAATTAGGTAAATTCTGGAACCTATATAAAGATTTAAAAAATCCCTTTTGGTCTCTAATTTACTTAAGTTTTCGATAGTTAGCAGTTAGCTCTAACATGCCATGGGCGAGAGCACACTTCATTATAACGCTTAAGATTACATTATAGTAAAAGTATTTTTAATCTTGATGAGAGCGTGAATTTTATCGCCTTACACCCCACGTTTAATTGACTCGAGCATTATAATTATTGCGCCTTTTACGGAAAATATAAGGAACATTTTCAGACGATGAAAACCTTATGCTATTAATTATTCTGTGTGGTAGTAAATAAGTCATGCTCGGTTAAAACTTTTGATTTACTTTCTTTTCTTTATGTTTACCATTGCGTTTTTTCTGCTTTCATGCAGCAATTAGTAAGTGAGATGCGGATTAATAAAATTTACCATAGTACCAATATTCGTTTTACTATGTATTTTTACTCGAATGAAGGACATTCATAGAGGTCTTTTTTGGTTTACAGAAAAAAAACAGACGGAAATCATCACCTACATTTTGAAAACATCACGCTCGCTTGCCATAAAGCTCTTATTTACTGTTGAAACACTTCAATGTTTTATGACTAACTGGAATTGTTCTTGTACCTAATAGTTCTACTACAAATATTTTTAAATCATCCAATGACTAATGATGAAATGAGTCATGTTTTTAAAGGAACTAACACGGACTTCACCCGACAGAAACTGAAAACTTCAACCTAAGTTTCGACACATGTTTTCGAGATATTTTAAAAACCCTGTTTTGTATTTGGATACTTCCGCGTAACGAAAAGTCAAAGTTTAGTCTACGACATTCATTACATTTCACGGGTGATGCTTCCGACACGCGTCGTAGGGCAGGCGCAGAGCGAAATATCAAAAAAACTGTTTTATAATTTAATTTGTGCATTGAAATTATCTAGGGAAGGAAAAGGTTAGAATGTAGCTTTCAAATAAAATTATTAGAAACAAAATACGATTAGCAACCTCTATGAAAATAAAGATTGATTTTTTTTCTTTTTAGCATCTCTTATGAGCAGTGAGCCAGAATAACCATTTTCTGGAGCCCGGACACAGCCAGAAGGCGTCGCGGCAGACCTTGTTGAAGATGGACGAGCTGGACAAAACCAACGACCAGTGGTCTACATTAGCACTAGATAGAAACAACTGGAAGTCAAGGGTTTAGGCCTTTGACCAGCAGTGGGATGACGCAGGTTAACAGTATCAGTAACGTCTCTTCGAAGAAATATAAAGAGATTGAATACCTACCTAAAATAACAGTTTTTTAGTCTACTAATCATATTAAATGATAGTTTATCTTTAACACATTTTCACTCAAACGGTCAAAACAGAATAATATATGAGTTACGGTAAGGTTAATGCTTGCTTTTTGTCGCGTATTTATTTATAGATAAGCCGGAAAATCTTTTCCTTTTCCATAACTTAGTCACATTTTCACTAAATATTACGGAGACTGCATAGATTTTTGCCTCTTTTTGATGTTTCATAACTGTAAGATCGCTATGAAAATGCTGGACAGTAGAAGTATAAAGTTCATCGATATGTTCATTACAAAGGAGTGTCATAAGATTCATTTCTATCAGCTGCAGACACGCAGTTGCTAGTGCAAACATGAGTCATTATGAAAGAGAATTATCTTGACATTTTGAATTCGGAGATTGAGATTAATTACTTCCGGAAAATTGATTGAGTATTAGGAGGGCGTTTTTCAAAGTTAAACATTTTTGTTTAGTCTTTTATCTCTAACACATAGACAAATCTTTACGATTTTTTAGGTCCTCCTCCCTTTCCTTCTTAAATTGATTCAAAATTACTTTGACTTTGTACTTGCCTCTATACATATATCAAGTCAAGTACGTAGGATAAACGCCATTACAACCAAAATATTTTTACTCTAGAACTTGCTATAATAAATCTCATCGGCTACGTATCATGCATGACCGTGCCCACAACAAACAGCTGCCATATAAAGAAATCAAGTTTACATTCACCTCACTGCACCTTATTGGTAACGTGGTCAGATGTCAATGTCAGATTATTGTATCTCATGTCAGTGTTGAAATATAAACACCCTGTGTGTGAAATTGGGATTTAATGATTTTGGGGTTCGTTGGTAGTCTCTCAGGTATTGTATTTATAATATTTTTTTACAAATTTTATTTGAAAATTGGTAAGCATTCCTAAATAATAGGCAATTTTTGTCTCACTAGTATTTGCGAGACCTTTTAAAGCTTCTTATACCTACTTGTTGGTAGGTAATAGTGTTTATCTCTATGTTTTGTAAAAAAATAATTTTAGATTTTAAAATAAAAATATAACTGTAGTGAGATTAGTTATTAAAATTAAACCGCCAATCGTGACAAGCTTCCAACCAAAATCAATCAATCAGAACACGTTATAAACGAATGCATATTAAAACACACAGCGAATACTTCTTAATAGTCATATCTGGCATACAAATGGTATATTTATGCAAATATTGCAAAGAAAGTAATTATAACACGCCAATAAACAACTGCACATCACTTGATAAATCACAGTGTTCCGTAGACGGTTCCGCATAGTGTAATAAAAATGTTTGCAGTCAGGTTATTACCAAATAACCTGAACATTCCTTACCCATTCGTTTCGATGACAGTACCCATTTTACCAAGCACTCGCGGTACACTTCAGGACAAATTAATTAGCTCAACAATGTCTTATTTCACGTGTATTTTTATTTATATTACGATGAGTGTGCGCCCGGTTTTATGCCAAATCCTGACTCGCTGGTGAGTCTGCCTTGCTTCAGGGTAACTTCTATTTTTATGATTATGATATCACTGTGATAATTTTATTGCAGTCAAAGACTCAAGTAATTATTTGGTATAAAGTTTTTGCAATTATTTCGCAAAACTGAAATTATTATAATTTCATATTTAATTTCCAAAATACAGAAAAAAAACAAAGCTAGTTATTATTATAATAATGAAACTAAAAACATTAGATTTAAACAGAAAAATATTAATCACATGAATTTTGAATTATGAATATTATATTATGGAATTGTTATATTCGCGCAGGCGCAGTGTAGTGCGCGGTTACGGTCGCGTCGCGACTGTGCCGGCGCACGCGCCTTCTTCCTCATGTGCTTGTTTATTTCCACTTTTTGTCGCTTTTTGCCATTAATAATGAGATAGGAGATAAAACATCGGCGTCAGGTAGCAATTACTCGCACGAAATAACATTCAAAGTGCTCGCACTAAATACCATTTCTTTCTAGATGTGTTTATTGTTTAAGTATGCTTAGTTTTTTATATTGTCTCTAAACTTTTAATGAAGATTCAGAAGATCAAAACAGACATTTTACACGGTAAGTACTTATTATAAAGTTTCTTACAAGTTTTAATGTGTAAGCTTTTTTCTTTTATTTGTAACCTTAACTATGACGCAGCAGTTTCCAAGAATCTTTTGATTACCTACTTAAATTGTAACATCAAACCAAACAATCCAATACCTTTCATTTCCTACCTAGATAATAATTTCTATACAAAATAGGTACCTCCAGCGCAAACGCACGCAATCTGTCTTACATCAGATAAAGCTCTCAGGCAAAGCAAATACACTGAGTGCCTCTATCGCTACCACATTGAGAACCAGACATTTACCATCCGTGCTTCCAACGGGCCAACACAAAGGTATCATGTATTGCACCCATTTATTTTAGCGTTACTTTGATGATGCGCATGCACAGCGGAATGCCCACTATGTTGGCTCGCTGCTAAATTTCATCTGCGTAAATGTCAGTGCCCCTTCGGCAGCGCGCACTCCATAATTGATCGGTCAACGGCATTCAAATGGGCCCAACGTTTATCTTTGGATGCACTCTTCAATGAGATTAAGGTACCTTAGCCACATGTTGTTGTTTTTTTTTTAAGAACAAGCCGTCCTGGTAGGCTTTCGGTAGGAATGATGAAAATCCAGGTGAACTTTCATCGCCTGTTTAACCTTTTGATGTTATGAATTTCAAAATCTTCACAAATTTTCGTTATAAATTCATATTTGAAGGCGCGGTTTAGGTTGTGTCTTGTCTGCCAGTGAGTATTTTTTTTATAGGAATTTAACCTTCAATTAGCACATATTATTAAAACAAGGGCTATTTAAAAAAAAAGGTCATTCCACACTGTAAGTAACTACCTACAGGCAGATGCATCTACGACAGAAGTCAATAAGAATACTTCAACGTTCAAAGCTCCTTTTCTCCGAAACACGTTCGTAAGGTTATTCAGTATTCTATCAGCAGATGACAAGCATGCACCTGCCAGTGTTCTCTGCTGGACGCATAACATGTTATGAAGACTAAACGAAAGAATTCATAACAGCGACTGGACATGTACGGTCGAACAAGCTATTTGGTTTACAGTTTAACCCACAAATTAAAATGTAAACCAAATAGCTTGTTCGACTGTACTTATCTCATTTGGTGTCAAGTTTAAGTAGCATAACTACCTACAAAATCTTGTTAATCAATATTGGCCATGCCTGACCATCATCCAAAAGAAAGTCCCAGTTAGGGGCCCAAAAGTGAGTGTATAGAAAAACATGGCAAGGGCAATAATATCGCCGCGATTCTCTGGCTCGTGGAGACGGCCCAAAAGTGAGTGTATAGAAAAACGTGGCAAGGGCAATAATATCGCCGCGATTCTCTTGCTCGTAGAGACGGCCCAAAAGTGAGTGTGTAGAAAAACGTGGCAAGGGCAATAATATCGCCGCGATTCTCTTGCTCGTGGAGACGGCCCAAAAGTGAGCGTGTAGAAAAACGTGGCAAGGGCAATAATATCGCCGCGATTCTCTTGCTCGTGGAGACGGCCCAAAAGTGAGTGTGTAGAAAAACGTGGCAAGGGCAATAATATCGCCGCGATTCTCTGGCTCGTGGAGACGGCCCAAAAGTGAGTGTATAGAAAAACGTGGCAAGGGCAATAATATCGCCGCGATTCTCTTACTCGTAGAGACGGCCCAAAAGTGAGTGTGTAGAAAAACGTGGCAAGGGCAATAATATCGCCGCGATTCTCTTGCTCGTGGAGACGGCCCAAAAGTGAGCGTGTAGAAAAACGTGGCAAGGGCAATAATATCGCCGCGATTCTCTTGCTCGTGGAGACGGCCCAAAAGTGAGTGTGTAGAAAAACGTGGCAAGGGCAATAATATCGCCGCGATTCTCTTGCTCGTGGAGACGGCCCAAAAGTGAGTGTGTAGAAAAACGTGGCAAGGGCAATAATATCGCCGCGATTCTCTTGCTCGTGGAGACGGCCCAAAAGTGAGTGTGTACAAAAACGTGTCAAGGGCAATAATATCGCCGCGATTCTCTTGCTCGTGGAGACGGCCCAAAAGTGAGTGTATAGAAAAACGTGGCAAGGACGATAATATCGCTGCAATTCTCTCGCTCGTGGAGGCGGCCCCTAAGATAGCAAGTGTATAATCTAATTAGCAAAACCATTTTATTAATCTCGCACAAAGTAGGTTCACAATCACAATGTTACGGTTGCATCAAAATCATTTAGCTCGAAAGCGAGAAAGGTCAGTATAATGATGCTGGTCAGGTCTAGGGCGATGACCTTTTGAATTCAAGTGACCTAGATGTCAAAGGTCGAGGCACTAGTCAACAACAACAAAATGACATCTTGTCTATTTTATCGCCAATTTATAGGACCTTGTCTACAATTTTAATATATTCATGAAAAACTGTTTTCTTTCAAAGTCTGAGGCCCTAAAAGATTGTCCGTTTCATTTTTACGAGTATCGTCTAAAATCGTTTATCTTAAAGATGATAAGATCTTTGTGAAAATTGTAGATTGGAACTGAGTAAAGAGTACCAACAGTATTTATGTATTTAACAACAGAACAAAAATAACTAACTATTGAAGAAACTTGAACTTAAGTAGATAAATCCGCTTTCTTTAACAAAAACAACCTGTATTTTCTTGACCTAAAGACAGTGGCGTCATCTATATGACCGCTGTTTTGTTTGTTTTTCAATTGTACTTTCAAATTGGCCTGCCGCCCATAAGAAAAGACAAGGCTTAGGTATGTTAACTGCGGCAACAATGTATAAATCATTGTTATTGCTGTGTTACAGATTAACTGAGAGGTGTATCAAACATAATAGGTGGTCATAAAATGTATGCAATTCGTTTTATAATTTAGAACATTAATAACGTTTACATAAATATATCTACAGGAGTCTGCGATGTAATGTTGTTTTGGACTTGAATAAGTTGGGATTTAATTAACCTCATTTATGTGGCACTAGGTGGCGCTGTGTGTTAATGTCCAGCAATATTTATTTATCTTTATTCATATTCCGTGAAGCTGGAAATCTAACCAACAATTCCTGATGTGAAGCAAAATACGAAAGGTCAATCCTCCATTAGTGTCAAACGCAATGGGCTTGACGTAACACAAAGGATACCTACTTTTGATCCCGGTAGTAGGTACCTACGATCCAGTGTGCAGTGGGACAATTACCAAAAGCCACGCGGTCGAAGCCACAGGCAAAAGCTAGTACTTTATAAAGCAAAAAGTTTTCAATTGACAGTTGTTTCTAGTAGAATTTAAAAAATCATAACATCACGACTGTAATCCCCGAAGGGTTAGGCAGACGTGTGCCTAATGTATTGTATTGTACAACTGGCTGGTGTCCGCAACTCCACGTCAAAGCGCGTATTCCGCGTATGGGCTATATATATACCTCCACGCGGGTCCAGTGCGGGTTGGTAGATGTCACATGTCTTCGAATTTTTGGCTCTAGGACATGCCGGTTTCCTCACGATTTTGACCGTTTTTGAGAGCAGTGGTGATGAAATAAATTACACAAAGGAATGCGCCTGCCTGGGTTCGAAACCACGACTTACTGTTTGAAGTCGGAGCCGCCACCACTGGGCCACTGCTGCTCTCAATAAAAAAAGACGTCTGCCTTATAACATGAGACTTAGGTTAAATGTATTAGTAGAATTTATTTGCTCGAAAATTGCCCACACGCCCTATAATGTATCTCAGACGATTATAATACTTGAATATTAAGGGAAGCTCGACGTTCCTGCAGTAACGCGATCTTGCCCTAATGTACTCGTACTGCTTCTTCCATATTAATTATCATAGTTCTCTTCATATAATACTCTCTACGACGGGAAACAAGATCTTCAGGAAAGCCCTCCTAATTTGTCTGCGGTGTTGGATTTTCATGACATTACGTTAATAGTGGGTAGGTAACCTAAAAGCAAGCTAAAGTGTCAAGCAGTGGAGCATAATGTTGGTCCCGGAAAATCTCCAGGGACATCGCGCAAGGTCCTAGCAAAAACTGGGGGACAAAATTGATGCCTACAAACAGAATTGGGAGACATAGCTCTACATAGAGAGGCCTGGAAAGGAGAAAAAGAGGCCTTCGACCTGACGGGTAACACAGGGAGGAAGAAATAATGATAGAAGTTAATTAATTATGTTAGGTCTCTTAATTAATCGGTAGGGTAATGCAGTGAAACGCAGTGGTTGGGCGGTAAGCGCACTAACGGTTCAATTCTCGCGTGGAACATATTTTTGTATGACTACAGATAGGCTTTTCTGAGTCTAGGTAGACATGAGATTAGTTTTTTGTCAACTCACGATACACCACAAAAGGAGGGTTGAAAAATAAGTAAAATAGAGATATATAAATATTGTTTTAATATTTGTGGAATATTAGCATGTACTTACTCACTATTAATTAAACATCAAAACTAGTACTTATATCTCTATCCAAATGTCATGTAATTATGCAAAATGCGTTTACCCAACCGCTAAATAGGCTCACTGCACATTGTATTAGCATCAATAATGATTAATTTGAATCCTTCCATTAGGGGGCATACACACGTGTGCTTTGCCATGAACTACAAATACGCGTAATGTGTGATGGACGTAATCGTATTGATTGGTTCGGGGTGAGTGTGACTCATAGACCACCTATTGGCACGTATATCATTTTGTTTTGTTTCCTACTTGCTCGTGTGTGTGTGACTTTAATAATAGCTTGCGGCTGTTATTTTTAACTCGGTGCAGTCAGTCTACATTCCGCTTAGACGCGATAATGTTAAGTATTTCTGTTTGGGACTTCGAGATTTATGCAGTGGGAATAAATTGTGGAAATACCCTTGTTAAAAGTTGTATTATGACTCGGAAAATTGAAATTTCTGAAGTTTTTAGATAATAAACACTTTTTCACCTCAGCACCTCAAACAAGCAGGTTTTGCTGTTAACAGACAGTGAGCAAAATTTGATTTTGGTGCGAGCGTGAGACAAAGTAGCTTTTTATTCATTTTTTAAATACCGAGAACTGTCCAAGCCACAAAATTCGAAAGATTTCAACTTCACTTTGTTCTGTCATTTCACTTCGATACGAAAAAAACGAGTGATTGAACAAGGCGATTCGAAATTTTATTTTAAAATTCGATATCTAGTAGGCCCAAAAAGCTAGCAATCATTAGGTCAATGTTCGCTAGCTACAAAATACAATAAAATTTGGATAATAAAGTAATATTAAATGAATATGAGTGAGTCCAGTGACGAAGTCTGCTATTTAACACCCGAAGAACTGAAGCATAATGTAAAAAAATCCAGAACTAAATTTCCTGCCAGAAAAGTCAAATCAAATTAAATCAAATCATTTATTTTTGCAGAAAACACTGTTACAATGGTGTTAAAAAGATTTACATGTTTCAAGTGATTCTACCGTAAGGCATGCAAAATGTATACAATCATAAAATACAATCAATAAATTAAAGGTCAGGTAAATTAATTTAAAAGTAAATAAAAATAAATAAAAACAAACAAAATATTAAGATATTAAATTAATTCAATGTCATACACATTAGTTATTATTTGAATGTCATTTATATCTAGAATTGTTACAATATTTAAAGATACCTGCATAATAATTGTTATTGCTTGATGTCACTGTGAGGTTTTAAGTTTAGAAAAATTATCGGTTAAGAATTCGTTTAAATTATAGTAGCATTTTTTAACTAAAAGGCTCTTCAAGCTTTTCTTAAATAATGTAGTCTTGTGTTAGTCTCGCGAAAAATATCTGTAGGTACATTAATTATATCTAAGTATGTTGTAGTTGTAGTTGTTTGTATGTTGTTGTATGTACTGTTTTGTATTGTTTAGGTACCTATATGTTCTCGCTGCTGAGGTGAAAAGTTGTATGTGATACACGAGACCAAAGTTATTTGCATCTCGTGTCTTTGAATCCCTCGCTACGCTCAGGATTCTAACCTAGAATCACTCGCTACGCTCGTGATTCAACTATAGAGTCCTTCGCTTACTTGGGATTCAAAATCAACACTCGCAGCAAAAACCCACTTTGCTCTCTTGTTGCACAAATAACTATTCTTATTGTTGATGAGTCGAGAGTAAGAGGAAGACCTAAGAAAAATTGGATGGATTGTGTGAGGAGTGATACAAAGGACAAAGGAGTAAATGATAGCGTGACGATTGACAAGGAGAATGGAAGAAAAAACGTATTGCGTCGACCTCAAATAACATTGAACAAGGGCAGGAATATGATGAAACACTTTTCTCATTGACCTACCGAATAAAATCTAAAAATATCTGAAGAAAAAACGTGTTTGTAGCCAAATCGAATTATTTTCGTAATGAATCTCTCGTGCGTAAATACTTTGGCGTAAAACCGCAATAAAATGTAAAAATATGTGTGTGTAATGTTAACAAAGACAAGGGTATTCTATTGTTAATATCCATTGACTAATTACTCGACAATTGTATCAATAAGACGTCATCGACCTGGCACACGGTCAAACCCCGTGAAACAATTACTTTCTCATGAAGCAGTTTGTTGTACTTTTGACAGCTATTTATTTATTTTTATTTTATTTATTTGGGACAAAAAACAGTTACACATTACAATATTAACAAATAGCTTAGGTCTAAAAGTTAACAAACGCATAACCCACACTATTGTCCACGGAATCATACCGATTTAAAAAAATAATAGGGAAATGACGTACAGAAAGGTCCAAGAAGAAAATAGAAATAAACCTGAAAGGTCACAAAAACCAACTCTATATAGACAGCGCCATCCGTCTCGCTATGTATCGTTTTATATTATTCATCACTAATTTAGATATTTTATACTAAAGTGTCGGTATCATGCGCAAAAACAAAGTGTTGTTCAAAACAAAATTATTCAATTTTTAAACAAAAAATCTCCCTTGTTTTCGTTTAGTTTTCGCTTTCGATATCATCTGGTTATCAGATTGTGTTTGAAAAAGTTGAACGAACGAACATAATTGAAAAACATTGCTACACAATAGTGAAAGCAGAAAACATAATCTAACTTAACAAAAATCTTAACAAGCAAAGAAGAAAATTGAGTAACTCTTTATGAAGAGAAAACATTGCAGGCAAAAAATGCTGTAAGTACGTATTTAATTAGCATTCGTTAATAGTAGCTCCTCTTTATTTTCAGTGAGTATTTTTAGGAGTTCAAAGAAAACGGTCTTTCAAAGAGAGTAAAAATAATTTGTCCTCAGAGACAAACATACATTTAAGTGCTGAATATAAATACTTTAAAAGTCATCGGCTTTTTTGTTATTCAGTGATTTGTAAGGTGACAGTAAAGAAGTTGCCAAAACACGATAAATACTTACCTTTTTAACGAAATCATTTCATCACGCCGGACAGCAAATACGTATTATTTACTACAATGATACCCTTATTTTTCAAGGAAACAGGTGCTTATATAATCTCGTCTCATTTATTTCAGGAATCTGAACTAAATATGTGACAGAAGACCTTAATTGTTTACTTATTTTTTATTTTCATTCATACTAATGTGACCTCGGAAAATTATACGTTTTTGGAAATTTGACACGAGACCTTAATTGTTTACTTACATACTTTTTCTTGACTCGGAAAATTATGTTTGGAAGCACTCATTTATCAAAAAGGGAATGCACAGTCGCCAGCACATTAAGCTACCACAAACTGTCAATTTTCTCCAAAAAACTTAAAAAAAGAAGAAAAGTTGATGGTTAAGTTCAAAATCGAACGAGAAAATTTGTCAGTTCGTACTTTTGTTGTAACTTGATGTCGTCTGCACATCAAGTTACTACAAATTGAACTGAATTGTACTATGGTGGTCATTCCTTTGATTTTTTACTGGGATACAAGAAACCGAAGACTTATTTCAGCTAGGTGACGTGGCCGCAAGAGTGACAAAAATTGATGAAAAGATGATGCTATCTCTACAGATAGCATCTTCTCTCTTCTTGGGCTATGTTATTATTTTTAGATACTTACGTGACTTATTAAAATGGACATTTCTATTTTATTAAGGACGAATGAGATCGTATCTGATATGTTGATGGATGTGGGTAGTAGTATTCAGCTGTCGTGCGATCATTGTTGATCAAAGATAAAGCTAAATTTCCCAATGTATGGAAAACCAGATGAAAATTGTGTCATCAGAAATTCAAGCCAAGAACAAAAATCAATAGGACGTACTCAATTAAGTAACATGATACTCCTCAAAGTCACTGACCTTTTTACAAACATTTTAGTATTGGGGTTAATATTTTGCAAGAGGGAAATTTATGGCATTTTATTTCCAACAAAAAGTCCGTTAAATTTTTACTGTTTTTTTGTTTTATCTCGGAACTGAATGTCAAGCTTCTGAATCACGTGTTTTATATTTAGGAGGAAGGTGTTGTAAGAACGGCTTATTGGCCCTCTTAATAATTCCGTGTACTTATCTACTCCAATAGAACGTAACAAAAGGACCCTTAATGGATTAATTTAATGCGATCACGAATTATGACGAAGGCAATCAATTATCGTCCATCGTAATACGTAGATATAGTCGATATTAACTTACACCCTTCTTCAAGAATAAGACTCCTTGGTAATTAATGTCAGATATATTTCTTCTTAACGGCATATACGAAACTCTATCTTATTATCTATGACTATATCTACAATATTTAGTTAATGCACAGTTATTAAGTTAACCGCGATGTCTAGCTTGTTATATTTAATGGAATTTAAAGCTTCGTGAAAGCGCAGGAGACAATACAATTATGTTTCTTAGATTAGTTTGTCGTTAACTTCAATCAGTTTAAGTGGATGATGTAAAGTTATTAACTAAATCCATTGTAATTGTAGAATAGTAGAGGCTTTACTTTGGTTTGTTTAATTTAATTTCTACTTAAATTAGAATATTAGATAAATAAACATAACATCACGGCTGTAATACCCGAAGGGTTCGGCAGAGTTGTACCCGGGGCTGCGGGACCCCGGGGCTGCGGGACTGTTCGAAAGAGATACCGTGGCCCCGGAACATAAAGGGCGAGGAAAGAACATGGATGGGTTTTAGTCAGTAAAAGTCTGACACTCCCTCCCGCTCCGCCCAGAGTGGGAGAAGTTATTTGATCATTTCCCATCCGAAAAAAAAAGGCAGAGATGTACCTTTCGCCACTAGTGGGTGTACTATTACACTCATCTACGTTTCGCCAGATATGTTCAAGTCCCAAGTAATAGGGGCGAAAAAATTACCACTCAGTGGATGCCAAGCAGCAGGAAACGACAACGTGGCAGGCCCAGAAGGAGATTTCAAATTCAAATTCAAATTCAAATTCATTTATTAGTGTGATTTTTGGTACTGATGAGATGGCGGGATGGTCTAGACTCTTTCGCAAAGGATTGGCCTACAATCGCACTGGATCGCGAAATGTGGCCTTTGCCCTCCAGTGAGACAATATAGGCTAATAAAAATAACAAAATACATTATGTAAAAAAATAAAAAAACCCCGACACAAGGTCATAATTTCCAGGGGTTTTTTTCCATCCTCATTCCCTTTCAATATAGTGTACATTATTCTACTAGTACTCTTTCATTTGATACCCATATTGAGGGAGTTGTTGAATAAAATGTGTACCTAATCTGCCATTTTGTGGCGGCGGCCATCTTGGACTGATTTTTATCAAACATAGCTAAGAACACTCCCGACTAATTCACCTTTCAAACAAAATAAACAAAATCAAAATCGGTTCATCCGTTTGGGAGCTATGATGCCACAGATAGACACACACACAGAGACACGTAAAACTTATTGCATCGGAGGTTAAAAATAATAGTGAGCCTTTTGCTATCAACCGGGCACATTTCCACTCTCCATGGCTGTAACTGAGAATTTTCTGAAGGCAAAACACAATGACACTACCCTACCCGGGAAAATACTACAAAGTTTGTTGCTACCTTTAATAATATTCCTATATTTAAGGAAACGACGTCCATTCTAATACCTATAAAATAATCATGTGATGCTTTTATGTGTCTCAGGATCATTTCCTTGGAAAATTGCAGTTCATAGAGCAATAGCCAATACTGTGTGGAAAAAATACCCACTTTTCGTATTTGGTATTGATCAACTAGTTTATATAAGAAAGTCAAATCCGCGACTAAGCAGTAAATCACATCCTATTTTGGGGATCTATTAAACCTCTTCTTCCCATTTGTGATGAATGCAAAACGAAGAAGAATGGTGCAATCCCTGATTCGTTTCAGGTAACAAACTGCTACCCTATCTCCTTCTCTAAGCACTGTGGCAGTTTGAAGCGGTCACTGGTTTATTTTTGTTTAGTTAGACACATTTATGACTAAATACTAATTTATTTTAAGGGTAGATTAGAAAAGGGCCGGTTGACTTACTTATACTTCTTTATAGAGGAGGGTACCGAGATGCACACTCATTTGATCACTGAATTTAATCAGATGACCCAAAACTTGTACTGCTGAGGATCTTTTTGAAGTTACTCTACCCATCCTTTTTTGACAACTAACCCCGGTCTCCTCTAAAACATAACAACATGTTTCTTTTCACCGAAGCGTTAAACTGAAGTGTACCGTAGCTAATGGTACACACACGTTTTGAAGTTATGTTCAATTCCTATGTAATAAAGTGTAACAGACTCCCCGTTGCCATTGAAGTAAAAGTCCAGACTTCGGGCAGCCGCAGAAGAATTTCAGATTGCAATTGCGAGCAAAATGTTATAGGACGAATTACCTAATAACATTTTGCTCGACCTGGGAATCACAACCAGGATATCATACTCAGCAGTAGCACTTGCGAGTACTAAGCCAATGAGTTAGCCAACCTACCCCTATAGATAACCAGCCCCGGACTATGCTATGTGTAAGTAAATGAGGTACTGACCCGACGGTGCCATTGCCGAGGTTCGACATGTGCTTGGTGAGCGTCTCCTTGATGTTCTGCTGCGAGTACAGCCCGATGGGCGAGTTGAACTGCTTGTGCACTATCTTGGGGCCGGTGGCCATTTTTGATTCGTTCGTTCAGCGCTGGAATGTTAAAAAATATTGTGTTTATTAGTTTAGTCCTACATTCACTTACTAACAAATATTTTTTTAAATGTATCTTTAAAAAAAAGAAAAACAAACAGTAGCCCACCAGGGTTCAAGCTACCGGTGGCGGCCAGGCCTGCAGATATAATTAGTTTATTTATTGTTAAGTCTCTCTATTAGAGAGAGGCCTGTGCTCCACGAGTTTGAACATTATAAGCTGATAATACGTATGCCTTCGAGGCAAAGGTTGTGTGACGATCTGATATTGTTTGTGGGGCGAACATCGCTAGAGATCGTACAGGATAGAGGTTGGAAGGAGAAAGGGGAAGCCTTTGGCCAGCAGTGGGACACTAAAATATAACTCAGGTGTAGAATTCTTTATCCCCCTTAGAGAGAAGGGTGGATCCCTTTTCGAATACTTTTGTAAAATTTTGCTATGGTACCTACTTATTATTAATGATATCTGATCTGCCTTCTGAAAAATATGGAAAGTTCAGATACATAATAATTAGTTCGTGCCCTTCCAAGCTAATTCGCGTGATAGTTGAATCGGCTTATTGAATTCATGATTCACAAAACCCTATGTTTTAACAAACATCAATCAGGTATTCATAAAAAGCATAACTTTCGTAGATAGGTAGAAACCGCCGCAATTGAAATCGGCTTGAACTTTTAACTGCACTCTTAAAAGCATAATAAACTTTACGGAGCATGCAGACATTCAAAAATACATTGGTTTATGACCCAAGAACAGATACAGATATTGTAATAAACACATCATATTTTTTTAACATTATTAAGATTTTGGTAGACTTTATTATTAATTGGTACATTAGTATTAAAAGCTTTGTCAGCATGTTTACCAACTGAAAATCATAATCCTAATTCTATGGGAGTAATTTAATTACTAAACTAACATTATCAATTTAGTGTTTACTTTAAAGCTTTTAGTTAAAAGCTGACGAATCAATATAACAAGCGCGTAGTTAACTTATTCTGTATAAAATATACGACTATTTACCCCAGGACGCGTATCAGAAAAATTAGGATGACAAATTTTATCCTTCTCATGAGATAATTTTATTACAGTCTCGTAAGATTCACGCCTCGGGGTTGGCAGCGAGGCACCTCGTGTTATTGCGTTTTTATTAGCCGAGCCACCGCCAACGACGGCTATCATATTTTTTCCGAATAATGTGCTGGAGACAGCCAGCTTTGTGCGAATAAGATTTCAATACTAACGTCTTCAGCGGAGAATATTCTGTTATTGATATACGAGGGAATCTCTGAAGAAGAAGCTAGAATATTTTATCTACTACGACTACGAAACTAGTTTTTTTAAGAAATTTCTTTTGAAAGAAAGAATTTTCAGTTTCTCACAAACTTAGGAAGCTATTTATTTAGTAATTGATGCGTAATTAAAGGAAAAAAATGTTGTAAAACATATAAACCACCGTCTGGTACAGGATCGTTCGTCACTGGATTTATTTGTGTACAAAGTATAGTTGTAGTTGCGAAATGGACACGGAAGACTTCTCACAACCGTCACATTCTGTTCTGGAATTAGCCTATTTCATGTTTCGCACCGTGGAAAACAACATCATTTAATATTTTAAAAGTTTTTAGTTTGTAAAAAGAATGTCGTTCTACTTTGAACTGTAGGTGATAAGAGATATGTATCAATTTAAAGCGTAGGTAAATGGATTGTCGTAGGAGTTTAACTATATACTAACTCTAACGTCCCACATGTAAGATAAATTAGTTTACCTACCTACAGTAACATTGTTGTAGTGTGAAAAGTTATAGCTAATAATAGAAACAGTTAATTTACCAAGTCAATGTACTAATATCCCTGATAATATCTAGTCTTCACTGACAAGGTTACACAGACAGAAAATTCTAATGAAATTGCCATTGTATGTTTTAGTATAACCTTCTGATCGAGACTTCTCAATTCATTATCACAAATGAGTTTTACTTAATTACATTCAGAAATGGAACCAAAACAAAGATTTGAATACACCCTGTAAACGGAATGAATGTATAAACACACAGAACATGTGTTACAATATTCATGTAAAACGGCAAGTGCGATTGGCTTAAAGCGAAGATCAAAGGTATGTCAGCTATAAACGATGCATATTGAAAATTGACTCGATCCCTGCATCCGTTTACAATCAACATAATATTGATGCTATTGAAATGCTAATGCCTGTAATCTGGGAAACAACCAGACGATAGCTGCAATGATTTCGCTGTCATAACAAATACAGATTCGTTTATTTTCTTATTATTCAGATGTAACTACTTAGGTACTAAAACTTGTGCAGTACACAGTTGTCATTTTTATACACAGTTTTATGTCCAGAAAGTAAACTAGAATAAGTAGCAGTTTTTATTATGCCTTAAAAGTGCAAGGTTTGTGTCGCTAGCAGCGCCATAAAACTACATCCTGACATCTCAAAGACAGTTCTGAGAAAAAAAGCTGTTACTTTGATGCGTTGATAGAAACTTTGAGAGTTATGAATGCATTACAAACAATATCGGGCTCATGTGAATTTGTTAGAGAATAGAGAATGTGTGTAGGTGTAGGAAAAATAGTTCGTTATCTCCATGCTGCTCAAGATGCGATATTTAATGTGAACGGCGAGAGGTGTCGGCTATTTTCGTTCTGGACTCCTTGCCCGCATGCGTAATAAATATTTGCGCACTTATTTTCGGAATTATAAATTCAAGATAACTGGAGATGTTTTACAAGAGAGGTACAACACTACAATGTTTTTACCTGTATTCTTTATTTAAAAAAAAAATAATACCTATCGTAAATAAAATAAATTGCTAGAACTATGTCCAGCAGTTTGGAATTTTGCAGCGATACTAACTTGCAGTATCCGGATAAACTAGCAATAAACTATTTCACAGAAACAATGTTATGGTGTCCTTGACAGGGGCGACTGTAAACATTAAAAATATTGAGATAGTTGTGATGTTGTGAGGTCAATCGAGATGTTTATAGCTTGGCGAGGTTAACAATACCGTCATCAAGGCTGAAAATAATCCAGTCGTGTAATACAGACTGTCTGATGTACAAGAATAAGATTCTATTCTGATTCAACAGTCACAACCATAAAACATCGAGAGAACATTAAATAGAGAGTTTGCGATTGATTTTTATAAACACAGTTTCATAAACATTGAATTATGAGAAAATGTAAGAGTTTCATCGATGGAGCGAGGAACAAAATATTCCCGTGACCAGCCAAAATATTACAGCAGTCGCTTGAACGGAAGGTTATTTCAGTAGCATGAAGTCACGGCGAATTATTTTTGTAACTGAACACCTTGTTCATGAAGTTAGTCATGGATGTCGAGGTCGGCAGGTGATTAGTCTCGAAAAAAAAATACACAGACATTTGTAAGCGTTTATTAGTGCAAATGTTATATGAAGCAATGAGAAGCGTTGTCACTAAGTGTTTATACCTTTTTGCGTTCAGATTCGTGCGAGCGGCGTCGATGCCTGTCTCTAACTGAGTACCGAGTCGGCGCCCGCCCACTGCCTGCGCGCGCGCTTCCAAACCGACGCCCTCACCTGCAATGTTTCAGCAATCACGGTTATGTTGTTTGATGATCATATCGACGGGTATAAGTCTCTGCCAATTGCAAGTATCGGGTGAATCATACTTCGGCACATGATATGATTTATGAATCAATATGCAAATTGAACGCAGACGTAAATAAGTGGGCACACGTGCGTTGGCTATGGAAACGTGGTTATAACGCACTTGATTGCAAATAGGTACTTCACTTATTGCGAGCGAAAAACACTTGAATCGAATTTTAATTTAATCAAATAAATTGTTCTTTGAATCGTGTGCCGTTCGCGGAAGTAAATTCAATTATCATGCCCAATATTTTGCATTAATCTTGTTTTTTTTCATAGGTTAAATAGTCACTGTCTCACCTGTTAAAGGGTATAAACAAACAAAGGTGCACTCAAGTCCTTGAACTTAAACTTCGCGGAGTTAACTGACTGTCGGTCAGCGCTCACTGATACCCGCGGCTTCCAGCCACCGAATGAAACCGCTTTCCTTAGCTATACTCCGGAATTTTATCTAGTTTACATCAACTATTTTTAGTCGGCCTTATATTAAAGTTGATGAATAAATTTATAATTTCCAGATTCTATGTTCTCTCTTGCCATCAAATCTGGCTTCGAAGTTGGCAGACGCTTACTCGTTTGATTGGTCTATTGAACTGCATTTTCCGGAAAAACCGAATCAGTTTTTTATGTACATAGGTTACTACTCTATGTTTTCTAGAGACAGCCCATGTAGTATTTGATAAAATATTTGTTTACGTTTGGATAATTAATGTACGAGTACGTACATAAGTAGTTGTAGAATAATTTAAGAATGTAGTAACATAATTTCGGGCTCAGTTCAGACCAATAAAATATGAAAATGTTTTCATTCTGTAAAAATATTAGGTGTTTAAACCAATTTTCATTTATTTTTCATTTATGTACCTATAATCCACTTCCACACAGGTAATAGGCAGGTGCTGTACTAGGTAGGTACCTTGTAGAGGTTCTATCCTGACCCATTTATCACAATTATCGGTAAGTATCTAACTTATATGACTTCACGTCAATCGGTTGTGACATTCAGGAGGGAAGAGAGTAGGGCGACGAACACACAGACACAGAAATAAGCTTTAATATAATTAAGGATGTGTTAAGGTCAAGCTGTGATCTTGTGGAATCCAGCCAAATTAGCTCGGACATAGGTACCTACACAATAATGCCAAATTATTAAATATCTAGCTTTCTGTTTCTCAGATTCTACAAACCACCTTGACGTTCAGAAATGACAATAAAACAAAATGAACTTAAGGAAAACATTAAAATGTGTGTCTTGTTTTGTAAATACAATGTATTTTAAGAACATTGCATCTGTAGGTTTTCTTTTTTGTGGAAAAAATGTCAGAATATTTTTCTTCTAGATATTTTGCATGTTTCCAAGTTTATTTCGATATTTTTCCTCGTGGTTTTGTGGATATGCGGCTTTGCACGTTGCCCAAGAGGGCAATTAACACCGAATGTGTTTTAAAAAAATGTTTCCGTTCACAGTGTCGTTGTTATTAAACAAATAAAAATTTACGGCGTATGTACCCCCAAAGAGATTTCAGTGTCACGATTTATATAGAAATGGGTTTGTGTATTTTCTTTTTTAACCGACTTCCAAAAAGGAGGAGGTTCTCTATTCGACTGTATGTATTTTTTTTTTTTTTTTATGTATGTTACCCGATTACTCGAAGACGCCTAAACCGATTTGAAAAATTCTTTTTTTGTTTGAAAGGGTATACTTCCAAGTTGGTCCCATAGTCGCCAAGTCGGGATCTGATGATGGAATCTTGGCGAAATCGAGGGAACTCTTCAAATTTTATAGGATAACGTACAGCAATTTTTATATTTTCTACAACAAGTGAAGCATTTGCGTTTGATAAGAACCATTCTACCATCAGATCTGATGATGAAGCCAAGAGTCACGGAACTCCATAATGAGACAATGTATCCTAGTCGTGTTTGGGCTTGTTGTAATTGTAACGGTATGCACTTTCCATGTGAACCACTAAAAAGTGAAAAATAAAAACTTTTTTGCAAAAAGTAAAACCGACTTCAAAAAGAAAAAGTGAAAAATAACTTTAGCTTCTGAAGTCGGTGACAAAAAAATTAAATCAATCATACAAACGTCACCGACTTCAGAAGCTAAAGTTATTTTTCACTTTTTCTTTTTGAAGTCGGTTTTACTTTTTGCAAAAAAGTTTTTAACTGTACGTCTGTAGGCTGTATTCTCCAAAGAGACAGGCACATGCCTAAGGTACCTTAACTTTCGGTATATAGGGTGGAATGTGTGGTAAGCGTTTGTGTGTCGATATCTCACGCACAAACAGCTACTTACCACATAACATTCAGTACATCATTACGAAACAATACGGTCGACCAAGCTAGTTGGTTTACATTTCAATATGCAAATTTCATTGTAAAATGTAAACCAAATAGTTTTGTCGACCGTACATAGTTTCATACACAATTTTTAATCATCTGCTACTTTATTTTGAACATTTTGACCGTGCAGGAAAAAGTTGTTTCGAAATTATACACGCATAGTAGGTAACCGTTTGTGTCTTTGTCTCTTCCATCCTGTATTTGGGTCTAATATACCTATTATGGAGTGAGAAATAAGCCATTAACCGGGCACAAATCAAGCAATATACTCTGGGCTGCTATTGAGGAATATCTAATAAGAAATAGGAAAACCCACGCTTTGCCAAACCTCAGCAGTATCGAACCCAGAACTTACCGGCCTTTGCCCTTTTCGTATAATTCTGTATTTGCGATGTTGACACAAATAAGTATATTCTGTAAGTAGATGTTGATATAAATCAATTCGAGCCATGCTGCAGTTTCTACTAAATACCGTGTATATTTTGGAAAGTCATAGTTCAACGCAATCCTAGCCAAGACACTCGGCCGGATTTAGTTCTGTCTAATATCTCTGTTTATTTTGTGTTTTATTGTAATTGTTTCCATGCTGCCGCGCTTCGCCTTGGACGAGAAATGTTTAAATATAAGCAGAGTCACGGACAAACGTTATATTGCGGAAAAATGTGGTCAAGAGCGAGACATTGACTGTAGTCGTGAAAAAATGCCTGTTCTTATAGTATTTTCGAAAACTGTGGGCGGAAATCAACAGAGAGCCAATAATATAGATTTGGATTCTCAAAACAAACTGTGATCTTTGAATTAAGATGTATTCTATACTTATAGTTATACTTATTCTTATACTTATAATAATATTATAAAGAAGTATAGTTTGTTTGTATTGTAGGGGGTAATGTTCGGAACTATTGATCCGATTCCGTAAATTTTTTCACTAACAGTAAGCTACATTATATCCGAGTGTCATAGGCTACATTTAAAACGTTCCCGTTGGTTAATTTCAGTACATAACGAGAGCGAGCGAAGCAAAAGCTGTTCAATAATAGTCATGATAGGTGGAATAATTGGTAATACAGTCTCAGAATTCAATTAGAAATACTGACTAAAAATATGTTATCAGTTAGGGCTACTTTCTGTCTAACTAGATGCGGCTGAATTTCAGTACTTTACATGAAACGACGGTCTTTTTCAGCACACATATCCGCTGTTAGACTTTCGGGATCGCTCTGCCCGTCACGAGGAGTTAGAGGTAGTTTGCAGGAAGTGAAGATACCAATTCTTAAACATTTTTTCATGAGATGTTAATGAAAAGCTGTCTATTTTCAGCCAGGTACAAATAGTCGGGCAGGTGTGTTGTACGTAAGAGGTCGACGTTACGCGGGGAATGGCTCCAAGGTCGATGTATGATGCATTGCCGAGACAGGCTTATGAATCATTGTGATGCAATGATGGCAAGATGTGATGAACAGCTTGAGCTTTCTTTAATAATAATCATCACGCCTATAATCCTCGGACGGCTGTAGATAGTCGTACATGTAGTACATTCAAAGTATGTGCTGGGCCCAGGTGTTAACTAAATACAGGTTACATTAAACTAAAAAATTAAAAAACCCCGACACATCGGGTCAAGGTTTTATCTGTTTTTGGAACGAAGTTGCTTAACGCGGTTTACGGGTAGTGCAATTTAGTAGAAATCGTCACATAACGAAATGCCGTATGCTGTGTGTATAATATTATACTATCCCTCATTCCCTTTCAATATAGTGTGCATTATTCTACTAGTCAAGCCCTTTCATTTGATACCCATATTTAGGGGGTTGTTGAATAAATTATGTAATCCGCCATTTTGTGGCCGTGGCCTTGGTCTGTTTTCTTTTTTTATAGCTAAGAACACTCTGGACTAATCAAACATAAAAAAACAAAATCAAAATCGGTTCATCCGTTCGAGAGCTACGATGCCATAGACAGACACACACGCACACATACACAGTCACGTCAAACTTAAAACACCCCGTCGTTTCTGCGTCGAGGTTGAAAATTAGACTCATTAGAGAGAGGACAAAATAAATAACATGTCCTCACTGAAAATTTGACAGAATTTGGCAATCAAGGAATCGAGTTATGTGGAATATAGTAAAAGTAAGTAGAACAAACGACTGTCGAGAAATTCCTAATGTAAAAACCCAATAACCAATTGACCCCAATCTCTCGAGGTCCGCAAGGTCGGTTTTATGTAAATAAGTTTAAAACGTTGACCATAGACCGGATGTGTGCCCCTGTAAAGATTCCTTTAATTAATGTGTTTTATAATACAATTTGAGTATCCCTATCAAATATCTCTGCCAACCCTTCAAAGAACACAGTCGTAAAGTTAGTAGGTAGTTAAGTAAATAGTAAGTTAATAGCAGGTAGGTATGGGGAACCCCCAAAATTTATTGTAAAAAACAATAAATTTTGGGGGTTCCCCATACTTAGAACTGAAACTCAAAAAAATAAATTCTATTTTTGTGTAAAAATCTTAATGCGGTTCACAGAATACATCTACTTACCAAGTTTCAACAGCATAGTTCTTATAGTTTCGGAAAAAAGTGGCTGTGACATACGGACGGACAGACAGACAGACATGACGAATCTATAAGGGTTCCATTTTTGCCATTTGGCTACGGAACCCTAAAAATCATAAAGGCATTGGAAGTGTTTTCCAATATTTTTTCAATGCAATCATAAGCGATCAGGTGTTTCTTAAGTATTCTGCGTCTACCAACTTCTTTACGATCTTCTCTAATGATGCAGATGTTACCATTGACTGCTGCAGTTAGACCGACGTCACTTGGAGAGGTTTTCAATAAGTTTGAACCTCACTGCATGTCTTAAGGCCACTACAGGACCTATAATGCCTGAAAGTATATGATTCACTGCAATAAACAAAACCGGAAAAATATATGATATTCTTCAGGATAATTATATGCTAGTATGATAGTGTTTTGAAAACTTAATACAATTAATTTTACTCGATAGAAAAAAATAACGAACGTATCTCTAAAAATATCTTTTAATGAGTAAAAACCATAGTAATAAAATACATGCGATCATTCTGATTTTTTGGCAAATAATTCTACAAGCAACATATTAGCATCATGTGTTTTATTTTTTTAGTCCAGTCAATAGATTTTTTGTAAATCGATCGAAACCACTCATTTCGCCCTATTCGGCCCGCAGTGACTGACGTAACAACCACTTTGTAGTGCAAGCTGATTAGAACTTTATTCTAACAGTATTTCAAACGAAGTTTGAACCACCACAAATAGAGTTGCTAATTTAGCTCATGTAGTTTAGTCGCTTTAATGCATTTATCTGTTTTAAAGATCAGGGACAAATTACGGAACGGTAACCGAAAATACTGTGAGGCTGTATGTTCTGGAAACAAAAATTTTAAAGACGTGTAACATCTTCTACCAACCTGCCCTGGCCCTGACCCTGTATATTGGATTACCTACAACATACCTATTCCTTTACATAGAGAGGAGGCCTGTGTTCCAGCAGTGGGAACATTTGTATGCTATGAACATTGTATAGAATGTCCGCGCTCACCGGACATTGACACTGGACAGATACATATATCAGTAGTATTTGTATAGAGTTGTCCGTGTCCAGAGCTGCATCTGCTATTATGTCCGTACAAGCCTAGTATAACCGAACCTTTATTTTCCTCTGAAAACGTTGGGTTGTTTAGTGTGCCTGCATTATTGGCTTTGTTTCGAAAAAAAAGAAAAAGTGCCGGTCATGGCTTTTTTCGACAGTTTAATAATCTTCCTTTGCTACGCTTTACCTAAGTCGGTAGGTACATACTAGTTTACATCAATATTTCAGTTGACAAACGAGAACTTTCATGTCGTTGAACCTATTTTAAAAATACACTTGTTTTGAAATACGAATAAAAATGATGTGCCAACTATTTATTTTTTTCGTGAATGCTGAAAACACGATTGATTACAGTGAGAGTTTTTTTGCATACTTATATTTTCACTCTTTGAGTGGAGATGAGCTATTAATTATTTTTCTAAATATTTCATTTGAGTGACATTATACAGGGTGTAAACAACCTCATCACATAGCCGTTAACCAAGCATTCTGTACATCAAACTAAGTAACTTTACGCAAAAAATATTGCTGGGAAACAACTTTTTTTTGAGTTATAAATCATGTTTTGAAGTAGAACTCAATGTAACGCACTTAAAACATTGTGCTGATGGATGGATTGAATAGTACGGGGGTCTTGGAGGTGTTAAAAATTAAAATCTTACAAAAGAAACTTGTATTTAAATAAAATCTTGTCAAAAAGTTGGAACTTTGACCCCCCATATCTCCGTAACTAGAAGGTTCACAGGTATGGTGTGGAACAAAAAAAATGATCGCAATGACGGGTAGAACAAGTGTCTTCGGCTTCGTGAAGAGGTGTTTTACACCCTTTATTGAGGGACACTTTCTAGACACATCATCATGTTCCTACTCTCATCCCAATGCATTTGGGGTCGGCGCAGCAAGTCTTCTTCTTCCATACATCTATATTACTCGTCAACTAGAGAGGAGACAACCCAAATGGCGTAGTGGTAGTGAGGCTGCCTTACGTTCTTAGGGTCCTAGGTTCGAATCCCGGTAGGAGCAAATGTTTGTGTAATGAGCATGGACATTTTTTTCCAAGTCATGGATGTTTTTAAGTATAATAAGTATGTATTTACAAACAAAAAAGTATATATGTAGTATATCAACTATTTGGTGTCCACGACACAAGCCTTGCTTAGTGTGGCACTAGGTGGCGCTGTGTGTTAATGTCTAGCGATATTTATTTATTTATCTCATCAATCAATTCCTTTCTTCCATACTCCATCCATCCATCGTTTCTTTGGTTTTCCTCTTCTCTTATAGGTACCCTTCAACAGTCATACTCAAAACTTGCCTCGCGACATTTTTTGAGTCAAATGCACACTATGGCACACCTGTGCATTAATTTAATCTGAAGAAAGAGTTAGTTCAATAAACCTCTTCATATTTTCATACCCTCACTAACTTATGTAGAACGTGCATTGCATATGCGTTGAAATGAAATAGAATACGCTTAGTATTTCTCACAATAGTTAAACGTTTTATAACTAACGGTATATTAGCCAAGTCGTGTAATAATAACTCCTGTTTTAATTCATAATGAGCGGTGACAGTTTACTGTTCCTAAACACATAAACTTTAATGGTAACTAACTCATAAGCGCGTAGGTACACATTTTAAGTTCATGTTACTATAAAGAGCTCGTACCTAATATTCTAAAGAGTATTTTTTTAATAAAAGCATACCATACACACTCTTCAATCACTTTAACATATAAAATACAATTAGTATGGAAGTCCGTCTGTATATCTATCGTCTGTAGGTATTAGACCTTTTAAGCTTTTTTTTTTACCAATTTCGATTGTTTATGGAAACCAGGTACTCATAACCTGGGTTTGGTTATGGAATAGTTTTTATTCTTGCATAATATGTTTTCGTGGGATTACTTCCTATCTAAACAGGAACAAAATCTTGTAAATACACAGAAATTAAACAATAAAAGCTTATTACCTTGCTTATTTAAATAAAAAGTGAACTTATTTGCAGGAATAATAAAGTTTCTTGTTATGATAAAAATTCAACATGGCTGCCACGTAAACGCTACGTGATGTTAAAAAGTGTTTCACGTAAACATTGAGAATCACGTACACTTTAAAGAAGCTGTTACCTTTGCACCGTTTTGTGGGAAAATATGTTCATAATATAAAGTATAAAACTGCTAGTTATACTACAAATCCTACATATAAAGTAGATTATATATGCTCCCGTCTTGAGCAAGCGTGGTGATCAATGCCCATGCTTTCTATGTATGAGGAGAGGCCTTTGCCCAGCGATGGGACAATAACATGCTGGTATTATTTTCATTATTATTTATGCTCTCACATCATTTGATCCTTGTAACAAAACCCTCTACATTGTTTACTCAAACCTGTAACCTCCAAAGTTAAGAAGCCCAAGTTCTAGTGCTAAAAATAAACACTAACTAAAATAGAATCCGTTAGACGTCTTGTCATAAACAACATCTTATTCATCGGCTTAATTGTCAGCAACAATACAATTAACATTTTCAGAGCTACGAACAAAACACTATATCAGGTAATATCACCCTTATCGATTGGAAGATGAAGGGGCGTGTTAGTGACACATTGACAAGTGTTCCTCCTTCCAAGATATTATCTGCAGGCAGGTCCTGCTGCGATGGCTTGCAAACTCACTTCAAATGCTGTCGATATCTATACTTGCAAGACGTTGGAAATGTTGGAATATTGCGTAATGCCGTTTAGAGTTTAGAGTACTTATTGTCTAGATCTAGGGGATGTAGTACATGGAAATTGAATGTCACTCGCCATACGATGGCACTGAAGTCTAAGGTTTAAACCGTACTATTATGAATTTATTTAAATTTCGGTAAAAACACAAACCCCACAGATATGCGCAAACGCCGCAAAATGGCCGCCACAAGTCGAAGTGTTTCAAGTGTTAGGAATGTAATAGTACATTGTTACCCTAGGGGTGAAAATAAGTCTTTAATCCGAGGTAAACACTGTGCTTTTCATTACGAATACAAGGAAAATAAAAATAAAAACACGAAACAACTCGAAAAAAATTAAGATCGCCGCTTTCCCGCCAATTTTGTTTTTTTTCTGTGGCCCGCCTATTCAGCCTTTATTTTTCACTTTCGTCACTGAAAAAATAGTAAATACTAGCTGACCCGCGCAACTTCGTCTGCGTCACATAAGAGAAAGACAGGGTTACAGAGATTGGGTCGTAAGCACCTATAATACAATTTTCAAAGAGCACATCATACACATCCTTCCGCATAATGAAAATGCGCACCCAGTACATGATCATTATTTTGCTGCGGAGTTATTTAAAACGGTGTATCTCCTAAGATATGCATTGAAATCAATTTACGTGCAATACGAAACGCGTCCATCAATTCTGTTAATATTGTTGATAGCAAAATTTGAAGTAGATTGGACCAAGGAATCACATTTTCCCATACAAACTTTGCCCCCCACCTTTTCACCCCCTTAGGGGTATAATTTCAGAAAATCCTTTCTTATCGTATCATAGGCATACGATAAGAAATGATTTTCTGAAATTATTATACAAAAAATACACCCTCCAAGCTTCAGGTTTCTACAATCTGCGGTAAAGGCTGTGCGTTGATCCATCACAGTCCTTCAGGACAAAGCATTTTTATTATTTGTAGATAGTAGGATTTGAACTCGTTTGTATTTGTAACTTTTCGGGTTTTATGTCTGATGTACATTCGTATAGTCTACATTTTCTTCGTAGTATTATTTTATTTGTAAACTAGCTGTTGCCCGCGACTTCGTCCGCGTAAACCACCCTTGTCACCTAGAGGTATAAAAGTAGCCTTCAACTTGTTCTCTGACCTACCAAAAATACACAAAAAAAAAATCGGTGAAGTCGTTTCGGAGGACTTCGATAACAAACAATGTGACACGATATTTTTATGTATTAGATAGCTTTGTCTGCGGCTTTGCTCGCGTTGAATTCGGAGTAATTGTAATTAAAAAATGAGAGAATTTTATTGCGCAAAACAAAGAGTAAGTAAAATTCAAGATCCAGCAGACTTTTAAAGATAAACATATCTGGGTTTCCCATAAATTAGTTGGTTTCAAAGCAGAACAGAGGAACTTTGCAGAAGTATTGTGTAAAATCTTAAATTATTGTCTAGGATGGAATTACTATGGCCGGTAAATTACATAACGATACGTAGCTACGAAAACAAACAAAAGTTAAAGAAAAATTAGATTTGTGTTCATTGAAAACCATGAAAACGACACCCACGAAGGAAAAACGAAAAAAATCCTAGGTGCCTTCTTGGATTTTCATTTTGACCTCATTTTTGTTATCAACGACTCCGAAAACCACGCAAACGACACCCATGACAGAAATATTAAAAAAAAACCCTAGACGGCATCTTGGATTTTCATTTTCGATATCAGCGACCCCAAAAAACATGAAAATGACACACATGACGAAAAATTTACTTCAACGCCATTTCGATTTTCATTTCGATCTCATTTTTGTAATCAGCGACCTCGAAAACCATGTAAACGACACACGAGATGGAAAAACAAATACTTTTCTTGGGCGCCATCTTGTATTTATCAATAGGAGTACTCTTGTGAGGTTTCGAATGAAATAGTCTTACCAATCTTGTTTCCCCTCACAAACATTTGAGGCCCGTTTCACCCATTGGAGGGTAAATTTAGAAAAAATATTTCTTAGTGCACCCCTAGACTACATAAGGAACCTACTTGCCAAATTTGGTATCAGTTGACCCTGCGGTTTGGGCTGTGCGTTGATTTTTAGAATTTGTCACCCCATTTACCCCTCTTAGGGGTTGATTTTTGAAAAAACCTGATACCTGTTTCTACTCATTTATCAATAGGAGTACTCTTGTGAAGTTTCGAATGAAATAGTCTAACTTATCTTGTTTCCCCATACAAACTTTGGAGGCCCGTTTCACCCCTCTTAGGGGTTGAATTTTGAAAAAACCTAAAACCCATTTCTACTCATTTATCAATAGGAGTACTCTTGTGAAGTTTCGAATGAAATAGTCTAACTTATCTTGTTTCCCCATACAAACTTTGGAGGCCCGTTTCACCCCCTTAGAGGGTGAATTTTGAAAATTTATTTCTTAATGCACTCCTAAACTACATAAGGAACCTACTTGCCGAATTAAAAATCTGTAGACCCAGCGGTTTGGGCTGTGCGTTGATTTTTAGACTTTGTCACCTCATTTACCCCTCTTAGGGGTTGAATTTTGAAAAAACCTGAAACCCGTTTCTACTCATTTATCAATAGGAGTACTCTTGTGAAGTTTCGAATAAAATAGTCTAACTAATCTTGTTTCCCCATACAAACTTTGGGGGCCCGTTTCACCCCTTAGAGGGTGAATTTTGAAAAATCCTTTCTTAGTGCACCCCTACACCACATAAGGAACTTTCATGCCAAATTTGGAATCTGTAGACCTAGCGGTTTGGGCTGTGCGTTGATATATCACCCAGTCAGTCAGTCAGTCAGTCAGTCAGTCAGTCAGTTTACTATTTTATATATATATATATATATATAGAAGATACAGGGTGGAAACGATTAACCGGGCAGAAAAGGGAGCTTCCTTAACCGTTGAGTATTAGAAACAGGATCGATTGGCATCAAAAAATGTTTTGTGTAAAATAGCAATTTTCTTGCTAATTGTACTTTTTTAAATCTGTGAATGGGGATCTCGTACTCAAAATTATTGTATGCCAGGGTCGACCTACAGACAGGTTATGGCATCTGCAACAAAAACTGTTTGTAATCCTAATACCACCATAACTATATGTATGGGTAATAGTTCTAAGATTAAAAAGGAAGATATCACTGAAAGTATAGCAGAGTTGTTAAAGCTAAACTGTAGTAAAATCATATTGTGTGCTTTTCCCTATTTTGAAAAATTGGGTAATAGAAAAAACAATTATATACATATGTTAAATAACCATGTACATTTTCTGGCAGGTCACTATAGTAACAAACTTGTATATCTAGATATCAACACTATTGTTGGTAAACTTAAGTCGACACGGGGTAAGGTGTATCTACCTATTAGATGTAGACACAAAATAGCTTCGCTATTAGCTTTTAATATTCACACAGACATAAATAGTATGTCTAAGTTTAGTTCCATTATTAACACTGCGACTATCAGTGGCGCAGGCTCCTAACAACTCAATTCCCACCGGCTTACCTTCAGAAGTTTAGAATACAACCACTCTCTACCTACCGTAATTGGAAAATTGCACAATCACTACTTCTTACAAGCATCACCAAACGCCTACTCGCATTTAATCAAAAAAAAAATTACCTTTCAATAACATTTTGCTATAAAATAACCCGCAGGCGCTATCGGCTTTTTGGCAGTATAATTTCTAAGCAAAATAAACGTCATGACGTCACTAGCCAGCCCGCCATATTAGGGCTCTGGTAAGCCGAAGCAAACCGAGTTATTCATAGAGAAAGTAATAGAAAATGCGTGCGCGTGAGCGAGATGGAAAGAAATCGTTATCGCTCGTTGAATTTCGTAAAGAATCGGACATCATTCATGCTTGATGAATGACATTATTTTGTGCAGCCGAATTTTATCGAGTTACGACAGGGGCAGAAAAAGAAAGTGTGACAGGGGAAGAACGAGATAATTAATGGTGGATTTCGTATTTGGTTATTTATTTGGATGTTTATTTTGTTGTTCACTTTTATTGTTTTCCTATGGTACCTCTATTTTTTTTTTGTTTTTTTTTTTACCATGCCAATTTCATTTGGTTGTTTCTTCATGGGTGTTGTTTTCGTGGTATTTGAGGTCGCTGATAATGAAAATGAGGTCAAAATGAAAATCCATGATGGCGCCGACGATAAATTTCAGTTTTTTCTTCATGGGTGTCGTTTTCGAGGTTTTTGGGGTCGCTGATAATGAAAATGAGGTCAAAATGTAAATCCAAGATGGCGCCGATGAAAAATTTCTGTTTTTTCTTCATGGGTGTCGTTTTCGTGGTTTTTGGGGTCACTGATAATAAAAAAGAGGTCAAAATGAAAATCAAAGATGGCGCCGACGAAAAATTTCGGTTTTCTCTTCATGGGTGTCGTTTTCGTGGTTTTTGGGGTCGCTGATAATAAAAGAGAGGTCAAAATGAAAATCCAAGATGGCGCCGATGAAAAATTTCAGTTTTTTCTTCATGGGTGTCGTTTTCGTGGTTTTTGGGGTCGCTGATAATGAAAATGAGGTCAAAATGAAAATCCAAGATGGCGCCGATGAAAAATTTCAGTTTTTTCTTCATGGGTGTCGTTTTCGTGGTTTTTGGGGTCGCTGATAATGAAAATGAGGTCAAAACAAACATCAAAAAGTCAAGTAAAAAAAAAATCATTCTATTATTTTTTCTCGGCTTACCCTGACTCTTTTTTCACCCTTCGCCACTGGCGACTATTAGTAATTCTACTAATGTACAGGTGACTTTAAATGAATATAGCAGTAGTGCTATAAATGTTTACAAATATTGCAATGAGGAGGATCCATCTGTCACCATGGTGAATCCTCAATTAGGGTCTATTACAGATAGGGTCTTGTTGTCTGAGGATGGCACGGGAGTCTCCGGCCTCACTCCAAATATTAATATAAATTTAAACTAGAAAGTGAGACAACAGAAGGTACTATTAATTCTTGCACTCAATTAGTTAATAGAAAAGGGCCTCAGCAGAACACCTTAAAATTATTCCACCAAAATATCCAAGGAATGTCTTGCAAATTATTAGAAATCGAATTGTTTTTAGAAAAAAGTAAGTTTGATATCATTTGTTTTACTGAACATTGGCTAAAGGATTACCAAATGCTTATTAATTATGAGAACTATATGGTGGGTAGCTGCTTTAACCGTAAAACTATGCTTCGTGGAGGTTCCCTAATATTAATTAAAAATAGTTTTAAATATAAGCAACGTAATGACATAGTAGGTCTCTCAGTTGAACATTGCGTCGAACTGTCCTGTGTTGAGCTAGATAAGCATGTAATTGTGTGTGTGTACAGACCCCCAAACTATCAAAACTTTTCCATATTTGAATCAATAATGGAAGATGTCCTGGCAAAACTTGCAGCCAGTAATAAATCTACAATAATTTGTGGTGATTTCAATATCAATATTTTAGAAGAAAATTCAAATAGCGGTCGGTTATTAAATCTTTTTAAGTCATTTGACCTGACTAACGTTTTTACTGAACCTACTAGAATCACAACATCTTCTGCTACTTGTATAGATAATGTTTTCTGCGATTGTGATTACTTAGATAAAGCCATAGTAAATTGTTTGCCGTCTGACCATAGCGGACAAACTGTAACTTATAGGTGTAATACACCATTGCAAAAAGTACAGATTAAATTTAGACCTATAACTTCTAGCAAATTAAATAGGTTTAATATTTCCTTAAAGAACAAGCTAAGTGTTATGAGCCATGACGATATTAATATAAATCAATTTTATAATCGTTTCTTTTCAATAGTTCACACGGAATTCAACAAAACTTTTGAAAAGAAGACAAAAAGTATTTGCCCTAAATTCATATTTAGCGATTGGGCAACTAGAGGCATCAGAAAAAGTAGGGAAAGACTATTTGAGCTTTATGGCCTTAAGCCTTTTATTAACACTGAAACTTTTAACAAGTATGTTGCTAAGTATTCAAAAATTTTTAGAAATACATGCAAGGTTGCTAAAGCCCTGCACATTAGCAACAAGATCAAAACAGCAGAAAATAAAATAAAGACAGTTTGGAAAGTCATAAATAACGAGACTAACAGGAAGAAAATACGTAACACTAGCTACACATTAGATACAGCAAGTGGTCCTAAAAGCTCTAATCAGGAAGTAGCTCAAGAATTTGTAAATTTCTTTACTGAAATACCATTAAAAACTACGGAGGCTCTAAATTCCTCTCCTGAAGTCTCAATGGGTTTATTAAAGGCGAATGTGTCTGGCTGCCGGGCTGAATTTAAATTTAAACACATTAACCCTATGGTAGTTATTAAAGCTTTCCGGCAAATAAAAATCAAACTGACCGAAGATCTATGGGGAATGTCTATCAAAGTTTGTACATCCATACTTGAGACAATAGCCCCATACTTAGCTTTAATTTTTAATCTATGTGTAGACCAAGGAGTTTTCCCTGATTTAATGAAATACAGTAAAGTCATACCTCTTTTCAAATCCGGGGACAGTAAAGATACTAACAATTATAGACCTGTATCCGTGTTGCCAGTTTTTAGCAAGGTTTTCGAAAAAATAATGCTTGATCAAATGCTCTATCATTTTAACACCAACAGAATCTTACATGATCAACAGTATGGTTTCACCAAGGGACGTTGTACAACTGACGCCGGTGTAACCTTATTAAAACACATATTTACTGCGTGGGAAGAGTCCCAAGATGCCATAGGAATTTTTTGTGACCTCTCCAAAGCGTTTGATTGCGTAAATCACGACACATTACTTTTGAAACTTGAGCATTACGGACTGGGTAAACTTGCACTTAGTTTGGTAAGATCATATTTGAATGATAGATAACAACATGTTCAGATAAATGGTGTTAATTCACAGGGTTTAAAAATAAAAATGGGGGTTCCACAAGGCTCAATATTGGGTCCTTTCCTCTTTCTAGTATATATAAATGATCTACCCTATTTATTGAAAAACCAACCTCAAAATATGGTGTTATTTGCTGATGACACTTCCTTAATTTTTAAGATAAACAGACGGGCACAAAATTTAGATGACGTGAATAATGCCCTACTTCAGGTCCAAAATTGGTTCACAGCAAACAATTTGGTATTAAATGAAAAAAAAACCAAATGCATAAGATTTGCTTTACCGAATGTTAAGGGTAGTGATTGTGATATATTATTGAATAATGAGAAACTTGAATTCGTAGATAAAACGGTTTTCCTGGGGCTTACGCTTGATTCAAGGCTACAATGGGGTTCTCATTTAACATCTCTTGCAGGGCGGCTAAGTTCAGCAGCATATGCCATTAGAAAAATCCGTCAATTTACTGATGTAGATACCGCTAGACTGGTCTATTTTAGTTACTTCCATAGTATAATGTCTTACGGTATTTTGCTATGGGGACGGGCTGCAGATATTGAGTCTATATTTATTCTGCAGAAAAGAGCCATCAGAGCCATATATAATCTTCGTAGGCGCGATTCTCTAAGGGAACTGTTTAAGGATATTGGCATTATGACGGTACATTGTCAATACATCTACGAAAACATAATGTACGTTAGAAAAAATTTGCATCTTTTTGGTAAAAGAGGTGACAGACATAATTACAGTACTAGAAATAGGGACCAATTAGTTCAGCCAGGCTTTAGACTCGCTAAAGTAGACTCATCTTTCATGGGGTACTGTTTGAGATGCTATAATAAAATTCCACAAAGTATTCTTGAACTGAATGAGACGAAATTTAAAGCATGCATTAAACGCACACTATGTAAAAAAGCATATTACAAGTTGAGCGATTATATCGCTGATAAAAATGCTTGGCTTAATGCTGGTCCTGCTCCACATGGACAGGGGCGCAAAAATTGATAGCATTAAATGGTATAGTTGGAGCTGCTGAAGATTGTACTTAACTATCCTTGCATTGTATAGATTCAATGTTAGTATTATATAATCGCATAGCCCATATTGTGTGAGTACTATGTACTAGTAAGCTATCATTCACTGGAAACCTACGGCAGTTCTTGACTTGAATGTGCCCTGGTGGTTGAGAGTATGTCATGCTCACTCAAATGTCTCGCTGATGGTGGCGCGTGTGTCGGACCATTTAGTTCCCTTCAAAATGGTTGAGCTGAATGGTGCTGATCCATGCGTCATGTGCGTGAACGGGCGCTGTCAGTTGTGACTGGTCATCTCTTAGTCGCCATGGTTTATTTGAATTAATTATTTTGTTTTTGAGTTGTATTTTGTTTTGGTTTTGCTATGGACACTTTTAACGTGCACATCTTGCTACATTGTTCTCACATAATATACCATCTCAACATGAATGATGTAACCAAGTTTTTGTAACAATATATTTTGATTTAAAAGAGTGTCCATGGAGTTTCTTGCCCGTTCTTCTCCATAGAGATCTACGCTAGGGAATGGGCAACTACAGTACTTTCACAGTTTTTATGTCTTGTGACTGGGACTGTAGCTACTTTAAATGTTAATTTTTGTTTCGACAATTCAAAAGTGCCTGTAACTGGCCTACTTGAAATAAATGCTTTGATTTTGATTTGATTTTTGATTTTGATTTTGATCAAAATTTCACGAAAAATTACGGATGGTTTCCTAAGACCATTTTCATGTAGCTGCAACGGTTAAGGTTTATCATTATTGGCATCAAAAAAATAGTTTTATGTAAAATGGCAATTTTCTTGCTAACTGCACTTTATTTTTTAATTAAATCTGTGAATGGGGATCAACATTTAGCGAAAAAAATATGGATTGTTTCTAAGACCTTTTTCGTGTAGCTGCAGTTCCCCTTACAGCCCCGTTTTCCGTTTCCACCCTGTATTACCAACTACTTATACCGAGGAAAGCCGATTTTCTTGAGTTCCGCTATTTTGGGCGTATTCATTTCAAAAATCAAATTTCAAGAAAATTGAGAAATTATATTTACCTGTATGAGATTTGAAGTATTTACAGCAACTTTTAAAGGTTTATACTTCATTGGATTTTGTTCTATAGGTGTATGAAGTTTATTAATTTTAAACACAAAACCCTCTTTTTTACGTCTCTGGATGAGATTTTTTAAAAATTCTGAAACAGGTATTTCTTTATTTTTAATAATAAGTATTTACTCTGAGTTTCATGATTGTAGAACATTTTTCATACAAACTTTACCGCCCCCTTTTCACCCCCTTTTTCCAAAATTTTCCATAATTTCTATAACCTAAATGTTATTCTGGGTTTATTTAAATAGATTAGTGAAGTTTTCATCAAAATCCGTCCAGCAGTTTTTACGTGATGCGCGTTCAAACAAACAAACAAACAAACAAAAATTTTAAAAATGGTTTTAATATGTTCAGTTAATTATTTTAAGTCACCCTGGGTGATTTTTTTTTTTAATCTTCAATGTACAGATTTTTTGGTCTCAACGATTTTATTATATGTATAGATTTTGCCCAAATCTATGTTATTTAAAAGAAATATTTGTAACCAAATTATAACTAAGTTATTTCGTCATCATCATCATCAGCCTATAATGTTCCCACTGCTGGGACACGGCCTCCTCTCAATGACAGGGAATGGGCTATAATCTACCACGCGGGCCCAGTGCGGATTGGTAGATGTCAGTCACATCACTAAGTTATTTAAAAAGAATATATTCTTTAATTAATAAAGAATTTTATGTTATTTCAATTTTACATCGCGCTGTAATTTAGAGGCTGTATAGAAGTCGGAACATGGTTCAATAGAAAGGTGAAAATAGAGATAGTTTTTTTTTTATAATTTGACAGCTGTCAGTTAAAAGTGGTTCTCCCTCTAGGGCTGAAAAGTATTACCCGCTCCTCAGGCAACTTCAGACCTAGATAATGAAAAGGAATGTAAAGTTACATAAGTTTCACGGTTCTATTTTCATGCAATTTCTTTCTGCTTTTAGCTTTTTGAAACCGATAGGTTAAAGACACAAGCTATTAAACGTACATCACTAGAATTCTGTCATCTCGGCAGTCGCGTTTTCGCGTTTTCACGAAATTGTTATAAAAACTGAATTCACAAGCTTTTTAATGGCAAAACTTTACACACGTTAACATAAAAACTCCGCTTCATTTCGTTTTATTTTGATCTGTATCCCTACTTTGAAAAAAATAACACAGATGCGAAATGATTGCTTAAATAACCCACTAACTACATGCAAACATTTGCCAGTGTGGCCTAGATACGTTTTTTTTTATGTTTGTGCATATTTCTAGATACTACTTAGTAATTAGCACACATAGATGCCCTGATTTAAATCCTAGAAATTAGATTTTAAGTTAAGAATGGGGTATTTACGAGGCAGATGTGAGTGGTAACGCGGGGAGAGGATGTCCTAGAAGCACATACACTGAACTTATTGGTGAGGTCCGTCAGAAAGGTCAGGTACGTGTAAAGAGTATGTGGTTTTATAGTATTTGGGTGCGTGGTACTCACAACCGGCGTCCGTGTATGACCTGATATTATGATTCTGCTAAAGCGGCCAGTTTAGGCCCACTGATGTATGAACGTGGACGAGGCAGAAGGATTTTGTAAGGATCGTATACACCGTGACTTTTTAGTCGTCTTACAAAAGCGGTCCACTCAATGTACCCGACATAAAATACCTCTAGGCGCGATTATTATTTTTTATCATTAAGTAATTAAGATAATAGGTACGAAGAAAAATAAATAATACATTAGAAATATGAAACACCCTGTTAAAAATGTTACGTATCAAACTGTAGAGTATACCTACCTAGCGCACGAGTCGAGCAGATCATTCCATCACCATTTTCAACGACACTAAACTACGCCTTGCGTCATAATAATGAGTAAAATTTTTATATTATTCAAATCTCATAAATACCTACCTATTTTTTTATTATGAACTTTTACTAGTCATTGGATACATGAACTGGACTGCCTTTGTATAAGACGACTAAAAAGTCACGGTGTTTAAAAGTAGTAGGTGGCGTTCTGTTCTTTCTGACTACCCCCGTGGGAAAAAGCATGAGTTTATGTATGTATGTAATGAGTCATTTTTATGTTGGTCTTAATGCACCGAAGCAGTTGACGAATTAAAAAGATCAGTAATATATTCTAAGTTACTTTTCACGGCAGAAAATATATATTTTTTTTATTCAATTGGGCTAATTGGTAATGAGGTAAGGTTCACTCATCATCAGTCTTTCCTACAACCGCCACACACAAGCCTCTCCTCTCCAATTTCTGATTCAACAGAAAATTAAAATACATCTTAGATTTTGTGAAATGTCGACGACTGAGCCCTGTCAACAGTTCCTTAGTCTTTTATTTTCAGCGTTAAAGTACCTTTTCACCCTGTTTAAGTAAACTTATCGTATTGACTTTTTATTCGCCTTCAGAATAAAAATTATCTAAAATGATGATTGACTTTTGAATCCCACAATACTCATTGACTTTTGTTATTGACTGTACGTGATGTCGTCGGCATTGAATTAGTATTGGGAATAAAAGTACAAAACCTTGTTCAATTATGTTTTTAAAGATGGGTGCGAAATCTCGTCTAAGGATAGGTACCTACAGTTCCAAAGGCGATCGCTCAGTTGCTATGAAAGATCACAGGCGACATGAGGGGTTGCTATGTTAAGGTAGACGGCACTTGGGCAGTCTCGACAGAGATAAAATAAATTCGGTTGCAATAATTGTGCTCACTAGAAACGCGTCTAGGATGTAGAGACTTTCATTATTTGCAAGCATCATTATTGCAACCGAATTTATTCGTTAGTAATTAGCAAGCGAAAGTTAACGATTTTGTCGTTATCTCTGTCGAGACTGCCGGCCCTGAGCCAGGCGTCGTACGATCTACGAACCGCAGTCATAGGCATAAAATGCGATATTTTACAAATCTTCATGTAAAAAAGTGTCCAACCGAAACCTAACCGAATATTCATATGATGAAAAAAAGTATCCAACCGAAACCGAACCGAAATAGCTACTGTCAAAATAATACGCGTACAATACGGAAAGGGAAAGGGACTATCTGAAAATGCTAACCTTTATTCTACGGCAATGTCACCATTTACGAAAGTGTGTTCTTATAGTTACATAGAAAACAGTGCCACTGCGGTTTGCTTTTTCCTACTGAATTTTAACTTTAAAAACACCGTCTGCCCACTAAAGTTATCATGGCGTCTGAGGTGAAAGAAACCATAAACTAATCCAAAAAGATAAACGGACTAACTCATTGGTGTCTCGTAATTTATGTTAATTTCTGCTTTTAAACACAATGGTCCAGTCTCAGTAACACTTGAGAGTTCCTTACCCCTTCATAGAAGGGATCCCTAATACTATGTAACTACTTACTCATCAAGGGGTTCGTTGCCTTTAAGGGTACCTTCGCATTGAGCGTTTATCTGGTGAAGGAGTTGATGTCGCGTAAACGTCACGTCTCTAGAAAATTGTGACGGGGATATTTTAATGCTAAATAGTCATTTTCAATTTTGAAGTCGTATTCGCACCTGCGGAGGTCGGAAAATGTCCCCAGGGGGATTATTATGGTTCAAATACCTAGTATCTTATGTACCCAGGTCAAGCTCTAACTGTATTCGAAAATAAAGATCAAATCCGCCATAAAATTTAAAAAATAGAAACTGAAGTGAGTTTCTATTTTTTAATTATAGTATTATATAGTTAGGATATCATTGGTCTTTTCAGTCTGCTGACCAATAGCTGCTGTTATCTATATTCTGTTTCTCTACTAATATTAAAATGTTTACGTAATCATTGAAACAAAAACAAACTTATACAAAAGGACTAATCGCTCCTTCGCTAAAGTCCCCACTACGAGAAGCTATAAATTTTATAAACATTCATTCGGGTTCGCAACCTTTGGATCAAATAAAAAAATGACGTCAGAGTCATCTTACTTCAAAAATGCGGCCCAAATGCTTACGTTCCATGATGTCAGATGCGTTCCAGTACCACAAAACATTAGACGACAGCGCTTTATATCGCTAAAATATAACCCGACCAAGTCGAATTGCTCGTTAGTTTCGTAAAACACGTATGATAATTAGAGTTGATTGAATTTGGGAATATTTCTTGTTGATCGAATTGTCGCTACGTATCTTGGTAGAAATTCTTTGTTTACAAAAAATATAGCATCTCGTGGCACAGACTGTAGTCGCCTAACCTGCATAAAGATAGAGGTAGCGTGCCAGTGCAGGCTGCCAAATACGAAGAATCTTAAACGTTTCTTTCACTTTGCTACTTACTCGCTAGGCGAATCGCTTCTAGTCTAGGAGCTAAGCAAGCCACTTGTCCGTGCGTTCGTAGCCTTAGGGAAACCTACGTAGCGGATACGGAATGCTACGCGGCTACGCGTCATCTAAGTACCTACACTGCCTCAACGCCTACCTAACTTACGCTAAACAAACGCCCAGTGTAAAGAGTAAAGACTGCCTTTTTTGTATGGACAGAGCGGGAGGGAGTGTCAGATTTTTACTGACTAAAACTCATCGTTCCTTCCTCGCTCTTTATGTTCCGAGGCCACGGTATATCTTTCGAACAGTCCCGCAGCCCCGGCAGGCTTAAGGCGGACGGATGGCGAGCCAGCCTGAAGCTCACCGTCCACAGGTCCTTAAAGACTCCCCTAAAAAATATCCAAGACAATTTTACCCACTGGTTATTTTTCCTTGTTTTTCGGTGATGCCCGGGGCTCGCGTGGGAGTCGAAAACCAAAATGATCCCACGGGAATGTAGTATCGAGATAAAAGATATCCTATGCGTTAATCCAGGTCATAAGCTATCTGTGTGCCAAATTTCATCCAAATCCGCTCAGCCGTTTTGTGTGACAGAGTAACAGACATACATTCCTCTTCACAATCTTTCGCATTTATAATAAATCGATATAATAAAATTGTCATCTTCACTTTCCTGCTTTTCTAAACTGGCGTGACGTCGCCTTTCTGCTTACGAAGCATTTTTATTTCGCCGCGATAAAGAGTTATGATTAATAGCCGGGACATTTTCAGGCAAAATAAAACACAGAACATTGGTAGGCAAAGTTTTTTATTTCGTGATAGTTCAGATCTTTAAAAAAGATTTTGCATTTGTAAAGGTATCTAGCAGGACTGTATAGAAGAAGGATGACTGAAGCAGCTGCAGCTGCAGCTGCAGTGATGTACTGAAGTTTCCACTTAACCCTTAGGAAGAGGCGTTAATTTATTTTTGTATTTTGCTTTTACATAATTATACACTTTGTCTACTTTCTTATCCAGCTAGTGGACCCTAAACTACTTTACTAAAAATAGTTAAAACCTTTTGTTGATCAATGAAAATTGACTGAAGCCTAATCGTTCTATCTCATTCAAACAGAAAATACAATGCCAAAGTAAATTTTTTTGCTACTAATATTACTTTTGCTAATTCGTAGTCTGTTCGGAGCTATGGACCTAAATAAGTCACTAGTTGGATACCGATGTTAAGAGTTTATTTACAACCTATTAAAAGGCAACGAATAGCCATAAGATATCGACTATTGGATAGAGCGTTACAAAGAGAACTTTCGCTACTGGCAAAATTTTTGGTGATTCGTAGTCTGTTCGGAATTATTGACCAAAATGTGTGTCCAATTGGGCACTCAAGTTAAGATTTTCTAGGTAACCAGCAATAGCAATCGGTATACACCATTTGGAAGAGATTTCAATAAGAACATTTACTACTGTACAAATTTTGATAATTCGTAGTCTGTTTGGTTTTAATGATAGAACTAGGTAGTTGACTGGGTACCGAACCGTAGCTCCTCTCTGATTCTGAATCGAGAGTAGTTGTTACGGGACGACATATTCTTCTTGAAGAGATAAAATCTAGAGCTATTAATACATATCTTAACGGTATTACGGTCGTTGGGGTGGAATTAACGATCTGTAAACCCTCAGTTACTGTAAGGATTTGTTCCTAAAACGGTAGTTCGATGTCAATGTTTAAAAAAAAAAAACATTTATAGGCTTGTACCTAATATGATGTTTGAAACTTACAGTATGATGAAAGTTAATAAATTGACGAAATAACAGAATTTAATTTAAAGCTCTGTCTGTAGCGACTGTAGCACCTCTCTGACTCCGAATCGAGAGAAGTCGCTGTACTAAAAAACGTTCTTCTTAAAGAGATCTATCCATTGGCATAAAGCTATTGGATGTGAGGGCAATTTCGCCCATTGTTGTCCAGTAGACAGGGGCATCTGCCCCGAATCTACTGGACTAAATCAGACGGACGGACAGACAGACAGATGCACGAGTGATCCTATAAGGGTTCCGTTTTTTTCACTTTTGTACAAAACCCTAAAATACCTCATCATCGGCCTATTAATGTTCCCACTGCTGGGACAGGCCTCCTCTCTATGAGAGGGAATGGGCTATATAATCCACCACGCGGGCCCAGTGCGGATTGGTAGATGTCACATGTCTTCGAATTTATGGTTCTAGGACATGCCGGTTTCCTCACGATGTTTTCCTTCATCGTTTTGAGAGCAGCGGTGATGTAATAAATTACACAAAGTAATGCGCCTGCCTGGGTTCGAACCCACGACTTACTGAACGTAAGTCGGGGCCGCCACCACTGGGCCACCGCTGCTCTCTAAAATACCTATTACTGTGTTATACGCTGTATTTGGCTAATATACAGATACCGATATTGTACTGTGATTGTCAATCTCAGAGTCCACCTGCCCATCAATACCGAAATTCCTTTATCACAACATCCCTTAGTTCCAGCATGGAGATAACTGCAGTCCCGAAACTGAGAAATCATGACGTGTGCACGTCCATTTTCAGTGAGAAGTAATTAGTGTTGTCCCGGTAATTATTAATAACTGTTAGAATAATAGTGATATTAACTGCTGAACTGTTTGACTTTTTCAGTTAAAGATTTGCATTTACTGTGTCTTTTCTGCTTATACTAATAAAATCCTAGTACGTACGGTTGAACAAACTATTTGACTTACAGTTTACCCACAAATTACACTGTAAAATAACCAAATAGCTTGCCGTACCGTACATGCCCCATTTTCAAATTTTTGATTTATTGAACACGTCTTCATACTTTGCCCTTCAAAATTGAATGGTCGTCTTTGACTTCATATTTGTTGAAACAGTAATTGGCGTAGAACGAAAATGTTTACAGTTGATATGATGATTATTTATGTGTTTTGTTGTTCTAAACTAACTTAGAACTTTCTACGAGTCCTATAACTGGGTGGGTTACCTACGTAAGTAAACAAGTAATTGATTGATGTAAAACCTAAACAGGGCTTCGTTATCACCAGAGATGTGTTCCACTAGAGCTGTGGTTCCCAACCGGTGGTCTGCAGGAGCCTCAAATATGGTTTGTGAAAGGCTAAAATGTTTTTCGTACTAACTTCTACAGAAGACGCAACTTCTACGCAAGCTCAACCCAACCTAATTGAACTTATCAGAGGTGCTTATTTTTTTTTAAGAATCCACTGACTTATTCCTTTTCCGTATGGTTTCAAAAAGTTTCGAGATCCCTTTGCATCCCTCACTGCCTTAATTCTAAATGTTTTCATCCTATTTTCCATTTTTTGCATTGTGTGAGTTAAATATTCACCCACCTAGATATAATCCTGTCGGTGTCCATGTTTATCTAAGACCTTATGGCCCCTGCTAACAATAAAGACACCAAAGTGGTCCCTGGTCCAAGAAAGGTTGGGAGCCACTGCACTTGAGCTAAATGGTGAAGCGAAGTACGTAAACTCATCATTTGTCTAGCCTTGCCTTTTCCTAACTACATTGGGGTCTAACTCGGTATGTAAGGGTGGTCACCCATCCACGGACCAACCTAGACAAGCGCGGCTTAACCTGAAGATCGACCCCCAGCAGCTGTTATTATTTAGCAAAGAACTACGTACACTCTACGAAGTGCAAAAAATGTGCTATGAAAAACTTGACTTCGTTGTACTGTTTTCCACTAAAAATCAAACAATCACATAACACGCAGTTTAGCTCATCTCTGATGAACAGGTAGTCTAAACTTGTACGAGTATACCTACTAAATGTCAATCTTGTACCTTGGCGGGAAATTTAGTTTAGGAGCACAGATTTTTCTGTGAAGCCCAACAATGCCAGCAAATAATGAGGCTCTCTCACTTTCGTAGTCTAGGTCCTTACCCAGCTAGTATTTGTTACTTGTCTGCATTCGACATCATTTGCGAGATCACAAGTTGGTAGTAGGATCGCTCTCAGAACACGTTGAAAATTGTTTGATATTCTTCCGTTTTATTCAGGTCTAGACAGAGTAGGTACTTCAACCACAGTACTATATATTGTGGATTTCTGGCTTTCTTTCGTGACTTACAGTCACGAAAGAAAGACAGACAGCCAGAAATGCTTAAGTTTCTGTTAATATAATCTTAAAATAATAATAATTATAATTTAATTATAATTTAATATAATCTAAATGGCTTTCTGGGTAAAAACACAATTAAACAACAATATATCCCTTGGAAATATTTTATTTTTCAACTCATCAATTGCACTATAATATCCATACAAAACTAAACATAGTTTCACTACACTTAATGTAATAAATAATGTATTTGCATAATGATCTACAATCGATCTACGATTTTACTGTTCTGTAAGTTACCAAGAGATTAAATCAAGTAGTACCTACGAGAAGCGAAGTAGTTTCACATTTGCCCAGCTCTTAAAATGTACAACTCTTCGCGGCAAGTTTATATAATATACATAATATATCTAAATGGAAATAGAGATCAAAATAAAAAGCGACAGTCTTACTTCAGTATTGACTAGAATATCATCGATATCTAAAACTTTAGCTGATGATGATGTAGGAAGCTTTTGACAGTTATTTCATTACTATTTTTGACAGTTATTTAATTACTGTTTTTGACAGTTATTTAATTACTATTTTGGAAAGAACCAGGTAGGAATGCTGATAGGGTTACATATAATATATATTGACGAATAACATTTTGATTAACAACATACAATGTACTAACTGATTATTATGTACACATAGCTTATAATTAAGTTGAATAACATCTAAAAATCGATTGTATTTTGTTTAATATGACACATATGTATTGTGGGACGTATTGTCCGTAATAGAGAATTGATAATAAAAGTTTTGACGGGGGCGGGTAAGATTTCTATGTAGATAGCTGTATACGGATATGTTGCGTGTTCATTCCTGTTGTCTGTCGTCTTCCACGGAGCCGTTGGCTTTCACTTCCTGGGGCAGAGCCGACTGTAACACAATTTATACAGCATTAGTAATGCAGTGTCTGAACACTTGTCGGAAGTTTATGTCCGTCTGGAGAAATGTTTGTGTTACTTCAAGAGGCGCAAAAACTGTAGCAACGTTTAATTCGAAACACTATCTATAACTCTAGGGCGTGCAAAATTCATATAAAATAATAAGAAATGTCTTGACTTCTTGTGAAATCGTGAATTGTATTTACTTTTAAAAAATACAAAAAATAAGTAATGTTAACTGGGTTTTACGTAATTAGACAACTAGAATAAGTTGTGAAATACTTTGGGTTAGCATATTTGCCTTAACTTTAAATTTCAAATTCAGGACCACAATAATTTTGAATTTATAATTATTTAAATACCACAATGTTCAGAACTTTAAACGTCTCATTATAATTTGCGAATTAACTCGTTAAATATTGAAGGGTTACGTACTTCGTAAGGGAGTAGGAACATGTTGTTGTCCGATCGGCGACCGAACCGGAGACGGATGGACGGTGCCCGCACGGCGCGTTCTTGTTCCTGTGTTAAAAACTATACTTCATTTATTATACACATACGTTAAACTTAAGTAGATGCACAGTCACGGCCAATAATATGCAAACACTTAAGAATTTTTAAAAGTGTGTTTCTCCTACTGTACTGATTAAAATTTCATGTTATTACATACATAGTATTCTGGAACTCATATTTTTATGAAAAAGATCATATCTCCTAGTTACAATCGTTATTTCTCGCGAAAATAGCTATAATATTAAGGAAAGTGTATACATATTGGTGCTCGTGACTGTACCTACTCAACAAAATCATCATCTGCCTAGACTTTTCCCAACTACTTATGTTGGGGTGGGCTTCCAGTCTAACCGGATGCAGCTAAGCACGGCTTAACCTAAAGATCAACCCGAGCGGCTGTTATTATTTAGCCATAAAAATAAAGATAAAATTCAAAACCGCTTCCGCATGAAAACCGTTTTCAAAGGGTGACACGACAATCTTGTCGTGCGGTCGGACATTGTGATTGGGGGCCGTTTTGCTAATACGGTTGCGGTTACAGTCGAGTTAGGAATAGTATTTTCGCAAATGAAAATCATATAATTGTCGTCGAACAAATGAACGTTTTGGACAAAAAAGTGCAACAGTTAATAAGAACTGTTTTAGCTCTCATTCGTACAAAAAAAAACTGTCGAATTGACTACATACAGTACTACAGCGCCGTCCATGACACAAGGGAATAACTAGCATCAAAATTCTGAATCGAGTTATCCGTGAACAAAGATCATTTAGGAAAAAATCGACAACAACAATCGGGTATGTACCCCATCTGTCACAACATTCCCTCGGGTTGGGGCATCCTCCCTTTTTTATGGGGGATGAAAACATAACACCCGGTTCTTCAGCTATGTTATTGGGCATAGTTTCCGAGAGTGAATTAATCATTTTGCCCGATAAAATCGTATGGGGATCTAAGTCAAACCCCTTACCGCGTCATCACTGACAACAGAACATTATTGAACAAATAACATAACATTATTGAACAAATAACATAACATCATTATTGACAGGTCGGAAATGCCCGGAGGACTGCGGTGCACAAATATTAACACCATACGCCAGCCTCACCCTTTTGGGTAACATTTGATTGATTGAATTAGACCATTGTTTACTTTATTACCTGTCGAATAAAAAATATAACATTTTTCCTTGTATTCATCGTCCCATAATACGCTTTTGCAAATTATGAGCTGTTTACTGACGTGACGTGACGTTAATAAGTTTAAACCAATTTATATTTAATTAAGGGTGGGATGGTTTTGGCCAACACTATAATAATGTGTGTAATCGTGAGAGCAAGATATTATCTTAGTAAATATTCTTTTATTTTGAAGTATCTGTACTACTTCTATTCAACAGATAGAGTCGAGAATAAGATACTTTATTGACATCATCTGCCCAGCATTTTCCCAACTATGGGGGTCGGCTTTCAGTCTAACAAGATGCAGCTGAATACCAGTATTTTACATGGAGCGACCGCCTATCGAACTTTCACAACCCAGTTGGTACTGGGTATTAATACGATACCCCTTGGCAAGACTACTTGGAGAGATATTTTATTAATGAAAGTAATTGTGATCCAAGCAGGCTCTAATCACAATTAGATCTATTAAACAAAGTAGTTCTTATCAAATACCTTTTAACTATGACTCACGGGATTATTTTTAAAATTGAAATAAAGCTTTCCAAATGATGGCATCATCTGATTGTTTTACAAAAAAGGTCCGACATAAAGCTGGTCAATTGTCGTAAAAGATCTTATAGTGGCTTGTTAGGGGAAATAACTTCATTACACGGGTTTACACGGCATCAAGGGTTTTACGATGTCGAATCAATAGTATCTTCGAGTAGATACGTCTCTTCACAAGATATTTATAGTTTTACGAGGCTTTATATGGGGTGCTATGAGTTCCTATTAAATTTTGTAGCTATTTTTATTTGTGGGGTAATGTAAAGGGTTCTAATTTATGTTGTATGTTATGGGTCAAACAAGTAGTAAAATATTTGTGTTGTGTTGACAATGGATTTTAACGGTTACCTACGTTGATATAAGGGTAACTAAGACATTACAGCTAATAAATCACAATACCCATAAGCCATGAAATAATTACCTACTTAACAATACAATAGAGCTTTACGAAAATATGTTAAAGAAAACTAATTGATCCCATGTCTCAGCGACGTCATAATCCACATTGACACGCAGACAGTTAGAAAGAGTTAAGATTTGGTTCGCGATCTCCTTTAATTTACTTTCTTGAACTTGGTAGACATTCCGCATAAGTAATAGTTACCTCCTGGGGGAAGATGTGGGGAACGGCGCGTTCTTCAGAGCGGCGGCCGAAACGCAGGCGCACGGGGGTGCGAACCTCGCGCAGGGAGAGGAGCTCGTTCATCTCGTCAAGCTGAAACAATGGTGAGGTTAGTAATGTTGTACCTAGTGATGACACATTTAGAACATCCGGCAACTCTATTTAATAGAAGTTGAAAATATATTCGGTGAAAACATAAGTCAAAACAAAAGAACGTCAGCAAAGGTTATTGGAAAACTGGTCGTGACCTGCAGTAATGGGAAAGGTCTGTCATTGTATGTGTGTGTAATAAAGTTAAGTTTTTATGTTATTTTTCTTAAATTGCATTTACATATTTTCAAACTGTGCCGAAGATTGGAACTATCTGTGCTAACGCAATTAGTTACAAAGCTAATACCAAGCCCATTGTAGAACTTAGTTTCAGACCATCATCATAATAGATACAAGTACATATTTGTGTTAGTAGAACAAACTATATCAGTAAATCATAAATGACAGCCAACCAATAAATGTAAACAGCCACGTTTAAATAAAGAACTCTAACCGAAATACCCAAAGACAAACAAGTACTTATAAAGTAGCCTTCATGATAATTTACTTTCGGCACCCCAAAAGTTGAAACTTTCCCGCCGTCGGAAATCGTCAGTGTAAAAGTAAAATGGAATAATTTTAGACCTATTAGGGAAACTGCCTAAATATCTTCAAAGTACACAGGTGGGAAGCATAGCTTTCACCATTATATGTAAATCTTTAATACCGTTTCTAACTTACCCACATTTTGGTGGACACTACGTCAAAATGACTCACGTAAATAAATTTTGAAGCGACGTAAAACACGAAAGTCTACTGAACTGTGTAATTTTATCGTTAATATTATAGTTGTCTTAATATTAAAGGGCAACACTATTAACTAGTACCTGGCTATACGTATAAGAGGATCTAATGGAGCGAGGGATAAGACGAGGTTTCATAAAATTAGGGATGAAAGGGTCTTTAAGTTAACAAAATTGAGTTATACAAATGCTTTGGGGTTGAAATGACGCGTACGATCATGTGTGAAGTAGATGTTGCTAGTTATTTCAAAAGTTTTTAGTTTTACCAGCAGTGAGCCTTATATTTTGTAATAAAACTAACATAACATCACGACTGTAAGCTTCGTAAGGGTTAGGTAGAAGTGTACCTTATAGTACAGCCTCATTTCGCCTTATGTTTTAAATTCCATGTCATATGCGGCAAGCCAATTGCCATCAACTGGGCACAAATCCAGACACCGTAGCTACTGGCAACCACAATAACACGTTGCCAGATCCGGGAATCTAAATCAAGACCTTATGCAGCAGTCGACCAACGAGGCAGTCTAATGAAACCACTGCCAAACAAAAGAAGTCCACTTCTGACACGATTAATTTTTTTGTGTTTTCCAGAGGAGCGGAAAGAGGTCCTGTAGTGTGTGTGCTAACACTACCATATTTATTTTTATATTTCAATCAATTAAAATATGGTTTTTCTTATAATCTTATGTCAAGTCTGTTCTTCTGAAGGCCCCTACTCAAAGCACGGCAGGGCCATGCGTGCAGTGCTTTGAGTAGCCCAGGGCCTTTACAATATATCATTTTAATTTTTTATTTCTATTCAAATATCTTTATTTTACTAAGCTGCCAGTACCAACTAGCGGCCAGGACGATGTACTCGTATTATCATAGAACCTCTACAGTTCTATACCTACTTGATCACTCTGTGTTGGGAATTTTAACTATCCTTGCGATCTTTTTCATCACACATCAGTAATCTACTGACAATAATCTAAAACTTGTTACTTTTAAAATATATTCTTGTTTCTAAAACATTAATTTTCCAAGTGAGCACATCAACTTTATTATGTTCATTCACGGCTCGCCAAACGCAGTAGTTTCTGAATATTACACATTTCACCTTTCACAAAATTAGTTAATTTAGCTTTAAGCTTCATCAAGTGAAAAGCGCTGGATGCCCATTCACTAAAACGCTTTATAAAGTAGCTGTATTGATTACTAACTACTGTTTATAAGAGATTCACGTGTTTATTAAGACAAACTTAACGCCAGCGCTTGTTATCTGAACTTAGCTTAGCCTAATGAAGGGATTATATTATTTCTGCTCGTTAAACTGTAAGCTGGGAAAAGCTTTTTTATTAAGATGCGCTCACAGTTTTAGTTTTATGAAACAACCTTGTGAAGAGGAGTTGTGTCTTCCATCATTGTGGTGGCTCCAACTACAATAAATAATTTTATACAGGATGTAAACAGAATCTTCACGAAGTCGTTAACCAAGCATTCTGTTCATTAAACTAACAACGTGAATGGTTTGAATTGGCTCCTGGGTTCGTTTCCCGGGTGTGACATGTTATTTGGTTTTCCCATCAGAAGTTTCTCAGTAACAGTAAGGAGATTTGGAATTGTGCCCGATTGATGGCGAAATGTGATTGTGCTATTAGAAAGACTTCTGCTTAACCCTTCAGGGATAACAGGCTTGATGTATGTGTTATCAGATATCAGTCAATATCTTTATAATACAAAATACCACGGCGCTGGGTAACGGATAATAATACAGAACAAATCAGATACGACAAATCGAATTACTTGGCGCATTCACTGGCTTAGGAAATTAAGATTATAATTTACCAAAAAGATGAAAGGTATGCCCGTGACGTATGTTAAGGACAACTCAACAATTAAGATCTTTTCAAAGATAACATAGAAGGTATAATAATAAGATCCTAAAAGATGATGGTAAAATATGAGTAGGCTGAATTGAATGAAGTTAAGGGACTTTGTTCTTGGGTTTAAAATGTTAGTAGATGGAGTGAAAAGACTGTCAGATAGCTTTTACGTCGCTGAGTGTAGGTAGCTGTGTGTAACATTATCTGGTCGACGGTGAACATTATTATGCATTATCCACTCGAGAAACACTTAGGGCGTCCGTCAGAAAACTGTTGCGGTTTTGTGGGAGACCTGCGCGTCGATGGAACGTTATTTGGCTTAAATGTTCTCTTCCTAAGTAACTTGCTTTTACTTTACATTCAACTATTTATAGCCCCAATGAAATCTTTTTAAGAAACAGGAGCATTTTGTTTATCTGTCTCTGCGGGAAGCACGATTACAGCGTTTAATTTGAACATTATTTTAGCAGCTCTTGAAGCTAAATAGTTTAAAGTAAGTAGGCAACTTACAAGCAAATCATACTGAAGTAGACTTGAAATGAAGTTATTAGGATTGTAGTGCTTGAGGTGGAAGACAAAAGTATTTAATATCATCCTAATGAGAGACCAGAGTGTTTGTATAAACCGCTCTCGTTTTGCAAAACCAACAAAGGTGTTTGCTCGTGTGTGCACCATTTACACGTCTTTCATTACTGGCATGAGCGTTTGAACGAGGCTAGTTGCACTGTAACCCACTGGCATAATTAAAGATGGTATCGACTTCGTTTTAACATTCATGTTACTAGCATGAAGATCGTTCTAGTAACCTTTATACAATCATTTCATTGTATTAGGAATGTGTCGTCATATTTCAGAGTGTACCAAATTTCAATACCTACTCGACCCCAAATGTATGGGACAGCTGAATATTTTTTTTCGACTACGAACTGGATCATAATATAGAAAGTGGTTCAGTTTTATAGTCTGTACTATAGAAATAAGACCACGCATTCCTGAAACACTCAGTATTATATATTTGTTACGTAATGTCACAAGTTCTAACCGCAAACGTCGTGGTGGTAACTTAATATCAAGTAAGTATTTAAATATGAGAATCTGATGAGGATAATTCGCCAAGGCGGAGATGTAACTTTATTGGATTGCCGCCGAATACTCGACGGAACGGTTACCGACAGATTACTGATGTATTCAAATTAATACAATTGCTAAATACGAGTGATTCAAACGGATTGCTCTGTCTACCGACCTTGACCCGAGTCTGATTGTGGATTAGATCTTGTAAGCACTACATAACTAGATTCAATACTGTTTGTTCCGCTCCCACAGACAAAACGTGAAAACGGTTTTGTGGGGCATAATTCTTAAGTTAAGATTGTTTGGAAACTTCATCTTGATAAATGAATAGTTTTCAATCCATCAAAAATCACATCACCCTCCGCTTGTACAGTCACGAGCACCATTATGTCAACATTTAACAATTTTTGTTTTTCGCCTAACTCGAACTTACTCGTTTAAGAAAAAAATCCTATCCCCAAGTTAAAAAAGTTATAAATGGCTTTTAAATTCAGGAAATGTAGATACATATTGGTGCTCGTGACTATACTGTATTCAAGCGTGAATAGTTTTTGGAGGAAATAAAACTTAATACTCTATTTTTCTTTATAACTTACAGGAGCCTGAGGAGGCATGTCGGGGTCGGAGCGGCGGCCGAAGCGCAGGCGGCGAGAGGGCGAGCGCACGGACTTGCGCGCGAGCGCGTGCCCGCCGAGCGCGTCGTGTTGCGCTAAGAGCGCGTATAGCCCGCCCAGCGCGCCCCAGCCGTTCTGATCCGCTGCTGCTGATGCTGCACAAAAGAGAAGTAGCGTGAGTATTATGTAGAATAGTCTTCATTCATCGTTGACGTGGAGAAGGAGTGTCGAAGACTGTGGAGAGATCAAGTACAGGACACGAATAATAAATCTATACTAATATTATAAAGCTGAAGAGTTTGTTTGTCTGTTTGGTTGAACGTGCTGATCTTAGGAACTACTGGTTGGAATTGAAAACTTCTTGTCTTGGATAGTCCATTTATCGAGAAAAGTTATAGGTTATATAAAATCACGCTACAGCCAATAGGAGCGGAACATAAATGAAAAATGTTGCAAAAACGGGGAAAATTTATGAGTTTTGTGAGCTTTTTCTCTCTTCTGTGACGCAGACGAAGTGGCTTAGGTCAGCTAGTAGATCTTAAACTTATGCAGTATTAGGTAGATAATGGAATTATCACTGCTGGCTGTCTACGCGAGCACTGTAGTCTAGTGGTCTGATGACCGTCGGAATACCAAGTCATAGCACTAGAGTTCGAATCCAAGACACGCACCACTGAACTTTCAGATTCATGTTCATATTGTTTAATTATTACCACTTGCTTTGGTAAAGGAAAATATCGTGAGGAAACCAGCATCCCTGAGAGATATTTGTCGACGGCATGTAAAGCCAAGTCAGGGAACCAGCATGGGTGGCATAGTAACTTACTTTGATAAGAAGAAGAAGAGAATTACTAGATAGAGACAAGTGGAATTAAGTTTCCCTTACAGTAGGACACTAGCGTTTTTATATCCACCAACATTATTATTGAGACCAGATGACAAACAGAATGTCAAAACCAAAAAAATATGTTCTAAAACAAAGACACAATCATAACATTTCCCTAAAATATGTCGCTATAAATAAATAAACAATGCAGATAATATACAAAAGATATTTTCCAGGAAAATTCCGTAGGAAGCCTTTAGAAATACGGCGTATGATGAGTAGGTTGCTCTATGGAGTAAGTGACGTAGACAGACGTGACCGCCATGTTGTTTACTGTACTGTGTTGACAAGAGATTATACCCCAGAGCGCCCATTTGAATACTAGGTCTTGGCATAGAACTAATTCATCTGTGGTTCTATTCATAACAAGTTGCTAGATGGATCGCACATCCATACAAATACTGAGATATTATAAACAATATAGTGTTCAAGTAAATCGTAAAACTATTATAAATTACTATCTCTTATAAAGGATCCGACTGCGTGCAGTTCAGAAATAATGCCATAGTATTACCGGGAAAAATATCCTTATCCAGATCATGCGCTCATGGCCTAGCCGTGCGCCAAATTTTATCACTATCCATTCACCCGTTCAGACGTAAAATGGTAACAGACAGACACAGGCACTTTTTCATTTACAACATAAGTAGGTATGTATTTAAAAAACTTAAAAAAACGACTGCAGAGAAAACAAAGAAAGTCGGTTGAAAAGTAAAAAATAACTTTAGCTTCAGAAGTCGGTGACCTTTGTTTGATTGATTTAGTTTTTTTGTCACCGACTTCTGAAGCTAAAGTTATTTTTCACTTTTCAACCGACTTCCTTTGTTTTCTCTGAAGTCGGTTTTATTTTTTGTAAAAAAGTTTTTATTTTTCACTTTTTAGTGTGTCACATGTGCTTACCCCTTCACAGCGTACCGGCATGATTTTATGTTATGAACAGTTGTAAACCATAGACATATGAGATTTCAGCAATCCCAGTACATTTGCTATCATTTATTGAGGAGTGAGAGGCGTGTCTCCGAAGTTCTTCATTAGATCTTCATCAAATTGAAATGGGATCACTTCGAGAAAGTACACTTCCTAAAACTACCCAAATCGCTTCTAGTGTGCCTATAAAATGTGAAGAGTTCTCTCTATTTCTCCAGGATTCCATCATCAGATCCTGTTTTGATGATTATGGGACATTCTGTAAAGTATACCCTTTCAAACAATAAAAAAAAAAATCGGTCCAGACATCTTCGAGTAATCGGGGAACATTGAATTGAGAACCTCCTTATTTTTGAAGTCAGTAGGAACGTTATGGTAGGTGACTCAAATATCCGGATAGGCTAAATAAGATTCGGCCAGGTATCGTTAATTTGCTCTTGAGAATTTACTCGTAAGAGTTCCGTTTCTTTGTCATGGATCCCATAATCAGAAGTAATCAGAACCTAACCAAATTCTCATCAGTGTACCCTTGAAGTACATCCTTTCCAATAAAATAAAAAAAAACAATACATGTCACGGTAATAGGGCTTATCCCCAATAAATGGAACTTAACACACCTAACTGTCGAAATCTGGGTATATTATACACTTCTGGGTACTCCCTCAAAGCATACAGGCGTGATGTTACGTCATGATATTGTATAAACAATAAACAACCAAGCGTTTGCAGCAATCACTGCAGCTTTGTCGTGTATTTTTGAATAGTTCCATTTATATCTCCGAAGATCAGCATCAGATCTTCAGCAAATTAAAATGGGACCATACGGGAAGCACCAGCTTTTTCTAATAAAAAAAGAACCATCTAAATCGGTTCACCCAGTCGAAAGTTCTGAGGTAACAAGCACTGTCGAAATCTGGTTGTATTGTACGCATCTGCGTACCCCCTCAGAGCATACAGGCGTGATGTTACGTCATGATATAGTATAAACAATGAACCTACAAGCGATTGCAGCAATCACTGCAGATTTGCTGTCTATTTTTGAAGAGTTCCATTGTATATCTCCGAAGATCAGCATCAGATCTTCAGAAAATTAAAATGGGACTACACGTGAGCACCAGCTTTCAAATAAAAAAAGAACCATCAAAATCGGTTCACCCAGTGGAAAGTTCTGAGGTAACAAACACAAAAAAAAAATACAGACGAATTGAGAACCTCCTCTTTTTGGAAGTCGGTTGAAAAATTACACCTACGAGAAATAGGACCAAAGAACACCGTCATACACACAACTTTTCTTATTAATCAAGTAATATAAGTTGTAAGCAAGTTTTATTGGGACAAGCCTTTTGGGATGCTAAACAAAAGTTTTTACAACCCAACTGCGGTACATACAGGTTAACTTGTTTTAAAAGATTTATCCTCGGTATATGTGTGAAGCATAACTAATCTGTTGAATAAAACTTTTTGTGAAATGCCTCAGACTTGAAATTGTAGCTCCAAATGAGATCTAAGAAGTAGTATTTGTTATTTAGGTGTTAAAAGTCGTATTTAAGTTTCCTTTTATAAAGTTCTGTGATAAAAGAAGAAGCCGTAATAGAGGAAAATACGTGTCTTATGCCCTTTAATCGGTGAATGTTTGAACAGCACTGAAAAAAATCAGCTGTTCATTATACATTTTGACCGTGTGGGTTTTACTTTTGTAGGTAAAAGCAGATTATTTTTTAAATGACTGATGAAAAATTTATATGTGTCGTACGGTATGATGGTCTGGACAAGTGGTAACCACACTTAAAGTACTTACGGGATTATATCCGTGGTAACCATTTGTGATATCCCGTCCACTTTGTATATTATAATACGCTTCTGCCGACCCGTTTATTGTGTAGGTGTAATGTTTTATTTTTAGTTTTTTTCCTTTTACACCTCCACAGTTCTCTCACTCAAACTGGATGTCAAAGAAAAATACATAATGTGCCAGCTAGCTTTCTTAGAAGACTGTTCTCTATGTTATTTTAATAGTCGTTTATTTTTAAATTGAACCCAAGTAGTTGAAGCACCTGGATCTGTATTTTTTACCAGGTACTGAACTATACTTAGAGGTCTAGGAAATGAAATTTACACCTTTTAGTGGGCCATTTATATTTACTTGCATCAAAATGCATTGTTGTTTTCAGATTATTTCAGCCACACACCTACGAGTATTTTGTAAAAACTCTGTCAAATATTTTGCAAGACTTCTTTCTGAATTTACAAAAGTAGAATACAGTAGGTAATATTATCACTTATTATTATAAACATTAAGTTAGACCAAAGTTGTACTATCTTCTCTTGATTTTATGTCAAAGCGGTTACCTATGACCTAATTTGCACGTTCCAATTTAGAAATTGGAACCTATTTTCTTAAAACTATTTCCAAAACGATATTCTTCTTTTCCTAAAAACCTAATATCGTACACAATCGCCTTCCCTAGCATGGGTTCCGGTAAACACAAGCGCAATGTATTATAAAATTAGATCCTCCGTAAGATTTAGCGGGGAGGGCTGAGGGACGGTCTTAAGGGTCGGTGGGCACTCAGCCATGGCCGCCATGGCCGGCCATCCCCGACGTCGATGTGACATTTACACGGACACGTCTTCATTTATTATAACTAACTATTATAAAAGAGTAGGGCTGTTCACTGACATTGGCTATGGTTAATTCACTGTTAACATGCTGTTTGTTACTTAAAATTGAATTTTATGTAGCCTTTACTGATGAGCAAAGGCGTCCCCGAATTCTTTGTATTTTCCCGTGCCTCCTCGGATCAGCCCTCGCGGTACGGTTTTAATTTTAGTACTGGGAAAAGAACAACAGGGCGTCAAAAATCGTCTACATCGCTGCATGCCTGCCTGCATTGCCACGTTGCACGTTGGATGGCTTCATCACACTAACTTGCATTACTTAGTTGATTAGTAATGGTTATTGCCTGTAAACATCATTAAATAACACTGATTAGCATCTTGACGAATACAAGTAGGTACCTAATTTCCCAGTATATCAAGAACTATTATCGATTTGTCTTCGCACGGCAGAGGGTCACGCTATTGACATATATTTCCCTTAATTTCCTCGGAAATTATTCTTGAAAGGACATGATAAATGAGACGTGAGTTATTTTCAATATCCGCGTCTTTTTTCGGAAACGGACTACCTTTAAAAGTCGACTGTGTGTCAAATTGGGTAAATGGAGACATGGTACGTTTTTATGAAGTGTTTTATTTTTGTTGAGGTCAGAGGAACTAAACGATTACCTTTGAAAATAGTTTTTCATAGTAACATGTCAACAAGGTCTATTCACCTAATTATCTTTTAAGAAAGGCAAACGGTCAAGGTCAACGCCAAAACAACATAGGTAAGTACCTACTTGTGCGTTTTATGAATAACTTCTTGCTTTTGCTCACATGTAAAATTAGCAAGAATACGCCTGTTTATTTTAATCCGAAGTTAATATGAATGACATAGTAGAAACCGTACAGTCCTTTGAAGACAGAACATATCAAGCAACAACATTTTTTTTACAAACGCCCGCCCTTGACTCATTTCATACGGCTTCATCAGTGCTGTTCGTAAAAAAGAGTCATGTTGGTTCATATTTCTAGGAAATGATATAAGAAACTTCGCCAAACAATGTGTTAGTCAACATAAACTGAGCTTGTTGTACAGTTACGTAAACCAATGAACTTAAATATGTAATGCTTAGATTTTAAAGCCAAAATTGGACACACAGAACTATGAACTTTGTAAGTTTTCATGTAGGTATAGTCTCAGTATTCTTTTAGATAGTGTTTCAATACATCCATTACAAAGACTTATGGATGCTTGTCATTGGGTATCTATAGTTTTTTTAAAAAATACTCTGGCGTACTTTACGATCTAGTGTCAGGTACTAGAGCTCCTCCATTTGTTTAGGGAACCGAACGGGCAGGTGCATTAGCTATCGTTGAGTTTACGACTACAGACTACTTTAACTTCAATATTATTTACGAGTTAGTTACAGTATGATATTTCTTTATACCAGCATCAAATCACAAACCAAATCTACTATCCCTATACTATCCAGAACACGTAAACGTTAGGTATCAGAACAAAGTTTTCAACTGTAACATATATATCGTTGATCATCAAAGGCGAAGTCGGGGAGTCCGATACTCCTAATCACGTTTGCGATACACAACTTCCAAGTTTATAATCCGTGTCAACCCGGGAATATTCACAGGTCTTAGTGCTAAGCATTAGTTCGCAAGTTAGTTCGCCGGAGCCCTATTAATTAGCAACGTTGCTGTTGCCAATCATTTGTGCATCCTTGTCACTCGAAGTTTGTTCCTCCGAGATATAACTCTGAAGTTAAACGTAATTACCTCAATGTTTCACGCAACTGAAATTTCGTTTGCATTGAAAAAGAAGGATTCCTTCGTGGTTCGAAAAGTAATTACTCGAGGGAATAGCGCTGGTTGTCTCTTCAACGTTACTTTAGTTGTTTTCGGAGCGCGTTTGTTAGGCGGGAGCGTGGCAATTTGATTTTGTCAGAATCAATAAAATACAATAACATCTTCACTGTAGATGTTTTAGAAGATTAGAGTTGGTTTTTGAATAAAACCTTCGACTGATTGACCTTCGAATTATTTGTTTGTTTACAATAGTGCCTCTAAATTCTAATGATTTACAAATGTTTTCGAGGAAAAGAAAAACAAATTGGGAAGCTTTTAAGCACAATTTGTAACGTTTTACAAAATTGTGCTTAAAAGCTTAAAAAATGCGATGGCCTTCCATCGCATTTTTGAAACGTGACAACAACTGATACTTATTACAAAGGACGCTTAAGTTTCACCTTTAAATAATTAATTTATAAGCCAGGATAAGAAATTGATTCGAGGCAGTAACAAGGCTTCACAACTTACTTAATATTCTAAGTGCACACCTTGCATTTCAATTTTGATTAACAAACTTGAAAGGCGGCTTGGATTGACCATGCTAAGGGAATGTTGATGTTTACATCGCTATTCATTGTACAACACTGGATAGAGTAGACATGGGAATACTGAGACCGCAAACATCCACTTTAGTTAATAATTGATCAATGAACTTAATAATTGAAAAATGTAATGATTGCAGTTTCTATTACTTATCAATGCTGATTCATTTTTTTTTTTACCTTAAACTGATAATTTCTTTACTTATATATTTTTTAAAGAAATACATTTATAATTGCAAATTGTTTTATTATTTAGTCATCATCATCATCATTAATATCAGTATTAACACAAAAATGTACCAAAAAAATCTGTTCGTTGATTAATAAAACACAATTCTTGTGCCCGTTTTTTTTAAGTTGGCACAACACCTTTAGATACGCGCGAAAGCGGCTAACCGCGTTCGGATACACATGTGACAATTCATTTAGTACCCTGCTACAAACGTAAGCAAACACAGAAAGACGACCTCAAAATATTCCCGTAACTAGTTGCTACGATACACACATGGGGGATGGGGCCTATTCTTTGTTGAAACCCACGCGGAGTTATAAAATGTGATACTCACAACCACTGAGCCGTAGCTAATGAGTTTCATCAATTTTATTTGACATCAGTATTCAATGCGTCTTTATAATATTTTTTTATTTAGATTGAGTAACGTTCTTAATTAAGAAACGTACGATATTTGAATACGTGTTATTTTTGTTTGATGAGTTTGTGGAAGATTTATTTGAATGTCAATCAGCTGTATTGTTATTTTTTGTGTAACGTGAGTGTTTTGTTTGTTATATGGGCATCGGTTAGCATCAATAAAAATGTAATTACGAAAAATACTGATCGGTTTTGTATAAATTCGTTATTTGTTTCCGACCTTTCGAATCGGCCGATAATATTTGAAAGATTATGTAAACACAGAAACAATTGCCTTTTTTCAACTAAATTATTACTAAAAATCGTTCAAAATACTTCTAATAAAATTAAATGTTTTGTTATCTAGCTCGTTAATTGTGTTTTACATACAATAGGAGCTAAATTATGCAAATCTCCCTGTTATTCCTACGGGCGGTTTGATTAATTTTCAGAGTTTGCTTGTGATTGAATTTACTAAACATTATTTGGAAATAAAATATACAACTGTAGGTATATTTTTGACACTTATTTGTGTAAGTGTTAATAAATTACCTTTTTAAGATTTTCTGAAACGGGATGAAAAACAAGAAAACAATTAGTCTTTTTACGCCTTAATTTGAAAAATAAACAAGAACAGGTAAAAGGGTCTCAATGATTCGTGATTTTTTTTTCCTTAAAATACGATTTAATTTACAAAATCCTTGCATATCTTGTTTGTAATGTTTCAATTCATATTTTAAATAAACGAAGCATAGATTCCCATTATTAAGTGATCCCAAATGACAGTAATAGTGATAGTTAATAGGCTACGTGACATCGACGCACACTACAGATTTAAGCGAACACCCGAAGTGTTTACTTACGCTCTTGTCGAGAACATTATGTTATTAAACGCTTGACGTATCGCCTCTTGTTTTACGACAGCTTCCGAATGTTTCAATTTTGGTATAAATAACTTAAGTTGATGCTGACCTTTTTAGATTTTATTAGGAAGTGTTTTCTTTATACAAATAATAATAATTTGCTGTTATAGTAGAAAAATAAGTCCCAGTTTGGGGTTGACCATTTTCTATTTTAAATAAATATTTTACGAAAGGAAAACACTTTCAGGAAACGTATAATATGATAAGATTAGGATGTAGATGCGAGACGAGATTACGTCCGACTTTTTTGACCCTGACCTTTATATTCCCGAAAAATGTTCACAAATAGCAATAGGGACACTTCATAGTTTCCCACTACAAAGGTTACAAACTTAGTGAACCGGTAAGCCTCAACGGACTTTAAACTAAGTCCGTGGAGCCGATGGGTCTAGTTTTACCCACACGGTACCGGTATTCAATTTATTTTCTGAATGTAAAGCGCAAGAATTTCTTCGGGTTTACGCTTTACATAAAAGAAATAATTTTGTTGTCCCTAAATATATAAATTGCTTGTGAAAATGAAGCTAAGATTTGAAATTAACTTTTTTTGCCTATCATATCAAATAGTAACTAGTATATAATAGTAACTAAGTAACTTTCACTGAAAACTAGATAAGTATCTAAATCTATCACACTATCTTTGCGTATTTAAATTACCCCTTCAATTGCTTCTTCATTTTATTTATAGCCTCAAATCATTGTGAAAGGTTACGGTTTAATTTTACGGAAACACATAAAATACAATTATTATTGTTCTGAAGTTATCCAGATGTAGGTACAGCTTAGATGATTTCCTGAATAATCATGTAATACTCGTATGCGTTTCTTGTAAAAGTCAAATGAAATCTAGAAATTGAATACCGGTCTTCTTCTTTAACCTGGTGTAAGAATTTTTATGACTCCCTTGGCCTCTGACTTGACTTTACATGCCGTCGATAAATATCTCTCAGGCATGCTGGTTTGGTTTCCTCACGATGCGTTTTCTTCACCGATGCAAATGATAACACACCACTAGTCTATCACTATTGCAAAAACATCGGTCTGTCTTCTGAAATCATCTCCTTTTGAAACTGTCCAGAAAAAAAAGCTTAGTCACGGGTTCACTCGTCTCGTATTACACGTAGAAAACTAATTTAAGTGCAAATCCTGTCCACCTCTACACCTAGGCACACCCTTACCTGAACCGAAACCATTCAAATGCATTCAACTGTAACGTTCTAATCCAATGACAGAGTCTAAAAGATTCCCATTTATAATATCAGAGAAGAGAAAATTAAACGAAATGTAATAAACGCGTTCATTTAAGCGGAGCAGTAGGTAAGTACCTATAGTCCCGGAAAATGCCTAAGATGTAACTCGAGTAGGTGTGTAATAAGGATTCTTAATAAATCCTTCAAATTATTCGCTTGTAACGTTAAAGATATGTTGGGGCACGTAGAAAAGCTTTGAGAAATCGTTGGGTATTAAAATGACAATATCTATTTTATTATCTGCGCAGTTATGGTATCTCTTCGAAAGCCTTTTCCTAAAACTTGACAATAAATAACCTTCAATACCTACCCACACAAATTCTATGTATTGGAAAAGTTGATACTGAGTACGTCTTTTATATGAATCGGTATTAAGGTAGGGCTAAGTTACACGACAATTGTCACGCAAGCGATCAATGAAAGGGAACGAAAAAAGAGAGTATTTTCTTACTTTCACAGTTTTCGGGATAAAGTTTCACGTGTGTAATACACTGAGCACCGAAGTATGTCACCACAATAAGTAATATGAAGTTTGTTTGCTATACTTAGTTTGCAACTCTTACTAAGCACATTTGTTTTAGTTTAATTGTAGTGTTTTAGGGTTCCGTTTTTAATACGTCAAATGAAAAAGGGGTCTACTCTCTAAGCAGGAAACCCGTAGTTTCAGCCGAAGTTACGGGCGTGTACCACATGTCCGACAACTCAATTTATCATCCGTCCTTACTCCCGATGTGATTTCAAAACTCATGAATTCTAAAATATTAGAGTGTAGGTACATTTCAAAGTCTAAAGCTACTTTAGGACGGGGCCCGTATCTTTGTTGACGGACTTAGAGAGACGCCCCCCAGTTACGGACTACTTCTGACGGTCTCGTATTTTCGCTGACGAACATAGAGAGTAGACCTAGCTTCGATGTTTGTTTGTTGTCACCTCAAGTCTGATTTGTTTGACAAGTTTCCTTCCTTTACGTAGGTAAGTACTGTTCTATTGTGTTAGTTATTTGCGATGTACTTACACTCATACGGAGAGACAAGCGCCTGCGCATTGGCGACTGGCAAGGAGCAGATCGCCGCGAAACCGCACAACGCCAGCGCACACACGAAGCTCGGAGACATGACTGAAACAATACAAAATGGCACATTAATATATGACGTATCTATAGTCTGTTATATATATGGGGTATATATACAGGGTAGAATTTTTCAATGCCACCTGGAAGGAAAGTACTCTTAAATCCTGGAGATAGCAAATTTTACTCAAAGGAAACATTCCTTTATCTAACAAAAGAAACACATCGAACGGACGAAAGTTCGAAACAATAACAACCTGTACCTTTTTTACATCAATCGACAGGGTCAATCATATGGATCAAATCTCTCTAACAGACATGATTATTTAAATGAAGGGAAAACCATTAAATCTAAACTTATAAATTTGATGGAATACAACTGGCTTGTATCATTTCTGAACTACACATAAGATTTGTATGTGTTTACAATCATGAAGAGAATTTGTTTCAGAATAATTGTGAACATGTGACATATTTAAATTAGAAATAGCACAGGAATCTGAACCTTTACCACATCAGTAGATTGCAACCATGCAAAAGCAGGGTTGGTTGATATTAAACAAAGTTGTAATCACGCGTCGAGCTCATGGGTATAGTCTGTATAAGAACAAAATTACGACCACTAAGATTATTTCGAAATTGCTGTGTTATTGCTAAATAAGTAAGTTATTTTATCACTCATTTTCATAACACAACAAACGGTTGTATGTCCTTGAAAATATATAAAACACGACGACAAAATTCGTGCATGTCACAAATTAACTTGCATATCTTAATTTACTTTCATTATGAAAGTCACTCACTTACTTACATTATGGAATGACCAAAACTTTTAAACAATTTTAATCTCTATTTGCAAAGGTTTAGTCATTACATTCGGTCGTAGTAGCATAATAATAGTAGGAGACACATTAATTATGAAAGAGATAAGACCCAAGAAGGTATCATGACTATTTTAGAGAGGCGCCGCTATTAGCTAATTGATGAATAACTAAATACTTGGACACGAGTCTCGTGTGGGACATGGATCTCTGTATGGTCCATTGTGCAAAGGAAATAATGAGGTTCAGAATAGGGTCATAAATAATGTGTTTGACATGAAATAGGTCAAGGCACTTGAGAAAGAACCTAGACCATTTGCAAAGAATAGAATTCTTTTTGACTCGAAAATCATGTCAAGTCTAGAAAACGAATTGTCAAGAAATTTGAATACCAACACAAAACAACAAAAAATAAAAAAAAAACAACCCAAATCACAAATGAATTTGTATGAAATAGCAATGATACAATATGTCGTAAACAAATAATTTCCCTGACTGTATAAATTTAACAGTAAATTTATGCTACCGCATCTAATAAAATAAATTGCATTTGCTTTAAACACATCCAAGAATATCGTTATAAACTCAATCATACAAGTCAATAGTTTCTCGTCTCGTGTTAAAGTAACAACCGATATTTTATTTCCAATAACGACTTGTCTATAACTATCTACAAACAGAAATGGGAATATACTCCGTGGACCGAACCGCTCAATAAATACCGTGTGTGTATCAAAATAAAAGAAGTTGCCGCTTGACTTCATTCAAAAATATAGAAATTTTAAAATAAAATTTATTGTTTGTGAAATAAACCGTTTGCTCCTTTTAAAACTGTATTACTACGACTGTAAGACTGAATGTAAGTTGGATGACAATCATGGATGTCTTGTCTTCCTGTCTAGACAAAGTTACATCCTGTCAGCGAAAACGATGTTGGAAAAGTCAATAATATTTTCAATTCAAAGAAGTTCTTTGAAGTTTCAAAAGATTAAGTCATCATCATCATCATATGCGTAGCCTTTTCCCAACTATGTTGGGGTCGGCTTCCATTCTAATCGGATGCAGCTATTTTACATGGAGCGACTGCCTATCTGACCTCCACAACCCAGTCAGTACTGGGTAATACGATACCACTTAGTAAAACTTTTTGGGTCTCTGACTACCTGTAACGACTGTCATAGATCTACAAATGACAACAGTTTAACGTGCTTTCCGAGGCACGGAGGAAACTCGGTATGTAAGGGTGATCACCGTCCACAGACCAACCTAGGCAAAGTTTCGTGGAAGTCGATCGTGTAAATATTTTTTGAAGAAATAAAAAACACTTCTGAAGCGATTGCTTACGTGATTCTTGGTCCTCTGGTGCTAGTAACGTATTTGAACCAGACTACTTCTTGAAGTGAAACTTCTAATGTGACTTCCAACAAGGTTGCGTTAATCGTTTAAAGCTACCATAGAGACCCCCCATGCCCCCCCCCCCCCCCCCCCCCAACCCCTTAGTAATTTCATTTCCTCATTACGAAGTTTCACTTCTTCCGCGAGGAGGGACTCCACGCACTATTTTTTTTTTTGACTTTGGTTATTTTGACTAAAGACTGAATCGTTGGTTTAGTGGTCGCAAGCACGACTGCTGAGCATGGGGTTCTGAGTTCGATTACCAGGTCGGGTTAAATGTTATTGATTTTCCTTCAGGAATTTCTCAGTAATCAATAGGCTTCCTGTTACATACGACTTAAGGCGATTACATGAGCTAAACGCGAGTTTTATAATTACTAAAAGTATATGATTCACTGCTATAAACAAGACCAGAAAAATATATGATATTCTTCAGGATACTCGTATATGATAGCATGATAGTGTTTTGAAAACATAATACAATTAATTTGACTCGATAAAAAAAATCACGAACTAATCTCTAAAAATATCTTTCAAACAAAAAAAAAACATACCAATATGCATGCGATCATTCTGATTTTTTGGCAAATAATTCTACAAGTAATATATGTATTAGCATGATAGTGTGTTAGTTTTTTAATCCAATCAATAGTTTTTTTTGTAAATCGATCGAAACCACTCATTTCGCGCTATTTGGCCCGCAGTGACTGACGTAACAACCACTTTGTAGTGCAAGCTGAATAGAACTTTATTCTAACAGCATTTCAAACGAAGTTTGAACCACCACAAATAGAGTTGCTAATTTAGTTCGTCTAATCGCCTTAAACATAACTGGTGAAATGTGGGTGTACTATTAGGTACACTTCTGCATAACCCCACGGGGATTACAGGCGTGGTGTTATATTATATAATGTTTTTTAACTAAATTCGTATTATTATAATAATTAAAATAAATGACTTTCCAATAATTTCATTAACATTGACAGTGTGAACTTCTATTATTTAAGAATAGAAGTATTCTTGTTTCATCTGACAAAATAAAATTCGACGTTAAAGAACATAAATAAACTTAGAATCCCTGTTACAAGAGGTTGTATTAGCATTTTCAACACGCAGCAGGTACGGAACTCATTTATCACGTTCAGATTTAGCCTTTTTATTCCGCTAGAGGGGAGCATTCATTTGTCCGAATTATCCGCGGTGTATCCGCCATTTGCCCACATTCTGCCAAGCATAACCAGATGTTATGTGAATGGTAGCATTAACCCCTTTTTGTTAGAGAGGATGTCGCCTGTCGTGTCCGAAATGTGCAACCTTTTACTAACATGTGTTCCTTGTCTAATTAAATTATGTTTTCAAATTAAACTAGGCAGTAACTATGTATTTGTTTAGCTAGTTATTGAATATTAATGATTAAGTAAGTAGAGTAAACTATAATAACGATATACATTAGTAATTAAAAACGGTTAAATAAACTAAAATAAATAAACAAACTATAAAGGGTATCAAAGAACTCCTCAATGCTGTCAGCTGGTAATGTGCCCAAAAGACTGGCGGTATTGCTACGTTGTATGGCAACACTTAGCCTCTTAAAACCTAGCTATACTTAGGTAGTTTATTTCAAAGGATTAAGTAGATAGGTAATTTATTACTCAAAAAAATTATGAATAATTAATGAATTTGTTTCAGTTAGACATTTCATGTTAACGTAAATTTGATAATACCTTTGGTCAAGTTAACGTTTTTTTACATAACACCAAAATTATCCGAAGCCGAACCTTAAATACGTTACCAATTTTCATGGAATTATCATTATTCATGATGTTACGGCTGACATTTACGGAATATCATGAGCGTGAGAGTAAGTATGTGAATATATGAGCTGTCAGTCAATAGAGCTGACGCCATGGAAAATAGATGTATGGCTCTCAAGCCGTCGTTACATGCTGATGGGAGGCTCAACAAGTAGGGTAATGCGCGTGTCGTTGACCCCCTCCGCCCGTCCCCCGCGGACAAATGTCGCGGTGACGTCATCAATCACGCTTATCACTACCGACGTGACGTGCTGACACGTCACACACACCACAACTGCTACTTACACGACATTTACACGCGAACATTGAACATTTTTGTTATTACTATTTGCTACGGCGTAGCTCCCGTGCTACGAAATTGCTACGAATTAAATTTTAGTATGAGATACTCGTATTCAAAAGTTTTCGGTAACTTAACGGTTAGAATAATTTTATGTTAACATTGTAATGATGTTGAGAACAATTGAATTACTAAAAATGTCATTTTTAGGCTAATCCAAAGTTAGGTGGAATTAATTAGCCCCTACCAGAAACAAAACCAGGAGCTAAAATTACAAATTATCTACCTAAATCATAATATTCAGCACTTTTGTTTAAAAACTACATTTAGCCGTGCCAGAAGTGATGTATAACGGTATTGCAATACCATAAAAATGCTTTTCTTGTTATTTATAATGTTTTATCATTCCTTATTGTAACTCTGTTTCTTTTAAAGTCAAAGTCAAAGATTTATTTGCCTATAAATATGCTTACAAAAGTTCTTACAATGTAATGGTAAAATAGTAGCCTAACATAATTCAATCATAAAATAATGGCATGCAAAGTTTTGGTACAATTACATCATTTAAATTTAAACTGAATGATTTTTTTACATTATAGAAGGGATTCTCAATTAACCATCTGTGTAAAGCCCTTCTGAAGCGGTCATTGGAAGTTCTTTAATTTGTTTAGGAATCTTGTTGTATATCTGAATACACATAGGATGGCAAGTCCGCCTATATAGTTCAGACAACTCAGCTCAACTCAGTTCAGATAACTGTGCAATAGCTTTATTTGTCTGTAATTTTGTACATTTTTTCTCAAATAAATAAATGTAAGGTCATTTATTTATTTGAGAAAAAATGTACATCCATTGGATCCCATTAAAATAGATGGACAAATTTTAACACAGCATTCAGTACGTCTAACCAAAGATAGTCAAGCAACGAAAACACTGAGCTAACAAAGACATAGATGTGTTCATGCATTGGGTAACCGACATTTTCAGTGTAGTTTCGTTAGCTGATTTATTTTTTCGTGTAAGTATCTCTGTCTCTGTCTTTATTTCGGTGTTCTGAATGATTCTTAAAAGTATGTCCATCAATTTTAATGGGAAATAATAAAATAATAATATAATTGTAAAAGTCGAGTTATTTTACCAAGGCAACACTAACTACGTTGCCCCCCCCCCTGCCCTCTCGTGTACGAAGGGATGACTCTCGTTATTTCTGTCACCTTATACTGCATAATATTAATGATCGTCACCAATTAATGACACACCACTACTATCTCAAGTGTTAAGTGTTTATTTGATGTATAATAAGGGTGATGAATTTCTCGTTAATGTGACAGTGAAATAAGTTATTTTTTTGACTTTTTAGTATTTTCACAAGTTAAATTAGAAAATTAACAAAATTTTGTGTGAAGGCTCTGACTTTTTTTTAACTTCTTTTTGTTTTGTTGCATTGGTGGTTTTATCCTGCTATTGCTTTTACTACAATTAATAGTTCATAGGAAAATAAATATAGTTAAAAAGAGATTATTGTATTAAAACAATAGCTATAATATAACCTCACGCCTGTCATCCCTGAAGGGTTAGGCAGAGGTGTAGCTAATAAAAAAATATCAATAAAAATAAATAAAAACAGCCTTTTATTTCTTACAAATTTTTGTTATTATGTATTTTTTTTTTTGAAATATAGAAAAAAGGAAAAAAATATATTTAAGGTTATTATTATTTACAATGTTGATGGATAACCTATTCGTCTGCAGGCAAGAACCCCTTCTTAGGCGAAGGTGAAGGCCTCCTCTAAAGAATGCCATGTATCTCTATCCTGGGCTAAGCTGGGTAGCTAATAGTACACCCATATTTCGACAGTTATTAGGGGGCGAGCCGATAGTCATCAACCGGACGTATGTCCAGACTCCGTGGCTGCTACTAAGAAATTCCTGATGGAAAAACCCAATAACACTTTGCTCAACCCGGGAATCGCACCCAGGACCTCATGTTCAGGCGTCGCGCTGGTGACCACTAAACCAAGGAGGCAGTCAAACAATATCTATATAATGTTTATTTATGACTAAACTTCCATTTAGCATTAAACAAGAACTTTGTATCAAAATGTCATTCCACTACAGCTCACTTCACAGAAATGCAATTTGTAAATGTTAAGCAAGTTTTAATTGATGGTAACGCAATTACGAGTTAGTCTGCAATCGAGATGTTACATCTAATATACTTTCTATGTACTTCTGTATACAAAGTCCAGATCAATTATGGACACTGGAATTAAAGGTCTGGACTGAGACCTCCAGAGTTGTGTATCTCTCTCTATTCAGTGTCATCTCAATGGACTATTATACAGGGTGTAATCAACCAAGCGTTCTGTACATCAAACTAATTAACTTTACGCAAAAATTATTGCTGGGAAACGACTTTTTTAAGGTGAAAATCTAGTATTGTGGTAAAATTCAATGTAATGTTCTTAAAACATTGTGCTGGTGGTGGATAGATTGAGTGGTACGGGGGTCGTAGAGGTGTTTAAAGTAAAAATCTTGCACTAAAAACTTATCTTAAAAAAAAAACTTGTCAAAAAATTGGAACGTTTAACGTTGGCCCTTATATCTCCGTAACTAGAAGGTAAGTTCCCAGGTATGGTGTAGAACAAAAAAATATTTGCAACTACGAACAGATTTAAGCTTCGTTAAGAGGTGTTTTACACCCTTTATAAAGGATGCGACTTTAATATGTATTGTTCTTGATTAAGACAATTAATGTGTCACTTGGACTGCAGAGGGTAAAAACTAGAAGGTCTTTTTCAACTTAGCTTCAGTATGAAAACAAATCACACACTTCAAAGATAAAGACTTGTAAAACAATCTATTGGTAAACAATCTAATACATAATTGTAAAATATTGTAAAACAATATAAGTTTTTAAACTGACATGGTCACTAACATTATCATAACACATGCTTGAACTCAAAACATAGTAAATACAATACAATTATCATGAACCATTTTCAGTGTTCATGATAATTGTAAAACAATCTAACACATGATTTGAAACTGTAGTAAACAAGTTTAACGAATTTATTTAAGAAAATATGTACAAACATCAAAAGACATAATATTCGCTGAGATCAGTGAACCGCACGCTAGGATCGTATACACTTCACAGACTCGTAAAGATCAGCCAAAGTGTCCGTTACCCCTTGATAAATTACAACTGGCAATTACCTAAATATCATAATTACATTAGGTAGGTACCTTTAAAACTACCTTCTTGCCTTACCCACAATCATTTGTAGAAATATACAACCTCAGAAAAGGAAAAAGAATATTATCTTTTCGCTAATTCCATATCTATTTCATTTCTAAAGGAAAACAGATCAAAAGGGGATAATAAAAGCACACTACTATGCAGACACACATTTTAATACAAATAGTGGACTTCAAAGGCTTACAAATTCTTTATGATGTTTAGGGGTTTTTGTGTATAATCTGAACTAGCGTGGGTACCTATGGTGGGTACCGTCTGTGTGGGTAGGCATCTTTTTAAATGCAAGCATATTGTAATACTGAAGTACATCTACGCCTACAGTCTACTAGCATATGGCCCGGAGCGAAGGATATACCTTGTCATTTTTCATTGTAATTTCCTTGGTTCCACTTTAAGCCACCGGGTCAGATTTAATAAGTTAGTGGCTCCATACTTCAGATACTAGTGGCTTTAAACTTTGATATTAACTCTTTGAAATGTTTCACGCACAAATAAATGATGAACCGAAGCTGACTAACTGCATCTATGTATATTGCCTGTCAGTCTCACGTACTAGAGTGACAATGAAGCGTTTTAATGTTTCATTGTCAGTAGTACCATTAACAGTTCCATGATGGAACTAGTGTTGTTTTTTTATAATCACTAGTTCCATTTTGAAAGATTCTGAAAAAATCAAGAAATAAACATTAGATCCGTTATTTTCAGATTCTTTCAAAATGGAACTAGTGATTTATAAAAACATCAGTAGTTCCATTTGTTAGCTGTAAGTCATCCAGATGATAATTTAAAAATATCAGAGCGCTGAAAATCTAGACCTGATTTGATTTCAATCAATATTTTGTAAAGTTTCACTTGCTATTGAGTTATGAATTTTGTTTTGACCTTCATAAATATGTCTGCATGGAAGTTGGATACAAGATTCAATAAACTTATCGAAGCAAAACATTCAGATTATATTACGACAATACATAAAGAGGTATAATGTTCATATGCGATTTTATTAAAAGGTCCAATCCTATAAGCTGAAGTATCCCTTTTTGTAGCGAAGTTTCTTTCACAAAGCGGTCACTGGTCACCCCCGATTCCGTAATATTTGTTATCTCATGTAGTGACGTCATCATAAAATAATGTCCGCTCATCAATCAAATGTTTTTCCCTCACCTTTTTGGTACACCCAAGTAATGCTAGTGTCTTTTCATCAAAAAACTAATATTGAAGTTAAAATAGTGATTGATTTTTTATGTCATTAGTTTTCTATTCTAGAAAGAAGAATATATACTAAGGGGTTAGGGTTTCTTTCTCTAACACTAAGAAGCTTTTCAAACATGAGTTTTGGTCTGACTAACGTTCGCTACTGTACCATGATATTTAATTTCAGGTAGGTAAATATAATCTTTTAAAATTAAAAAAAAAATCCACTCGAATCCAATAAACTAATAATAAGGATAACTTTAGGAAACAATAACCCCACACCCGTCATCTCTGTCATTGATTTTCAAGGTATCATCCGTGTACAGCTGTTCTTAATACGTGCTGTTATGATTTCCACGAAAAACAAAATTAAAAACATCATGAGTCAAAGATTGATAAAAAAAAAATTACAATTTCTTTAGAAATCTCAAATAACCTCCTTATTCCAAAAGTGTGATAATAAAGGGCGTTAAATTAAAAAAAAAAAATTGGTGTAGCCCATGACGATTCTGTGTTACACACACAAGAGGATCAAACAACAAGATTTAATTACTTTTAATACTTTGGGGATCCTATGCTCACAAGTCACACGTCCCAAAGTTAACTGTAAATTAGATAGTTGGAATAATCTCACTCAATCCCCAAGCATTGGGAACTGCAAGCAGATTTTCCACACAGAGTGCCACATATTCATCTCCCCACGTAAGTCCTTTTTTAAGATTTGAACGGCACTCTATTTCGACCGAAAATACGATTGTAAATTCAAAGTGGTATCTAGAATATAAGGCACCAGCAAGTAGTATAAGGTACCAGCAAGTAGTATAAGGTACCAGCAAGTAATATAAAACTCTCATCTACTTGATTTCTTGTTTTAAAGTTGAAAAGAAAATTCTGTAAGTTGATTGATTGGATCGTTGGCCGTTAGCTGAAACTAGTAAAGTTTTTAGACAATGTATCACAACAGGCTACGGATAAGAAGTATACGTAACTTTTTTCATCAAGCTCTGTTGTTTTAAATTAAAATACCTTTCTGTCAACACGGGACAGTTATGTTTTCACTCATAACTGTTATTTATGAGTAATTTAATTAAATTGTTTTATAATTAATCTTGTTTGCCATCTATTGTGTTTCCAACCTTTGAAATCATTTTTTTTGTTATAGGTCATTAATGACCTCACAAAGAAAGAAAAAAAAACATAAAAAATACCCGGTATTCCTATTTATTTATAGCTTATATTAAGGATTTAAGAGGAAAAACATATTTTATCATAGACTTAGATATCGGCTTACGTGGAAAAAATATTTGGGTAAGTACCATTTATCTGCGTACAGTAATGATTATCAAATTGCTTTGTTAACGATGAATAGACATAAACACGATGTATAGAAAACATGTGGCAAAAATTTTGATAACATTTTTACTTCATCTTCTCATTACAAATACCACCAGTACATTCATTACAAATGCCTTACAAATACAACCAGTTTACGTAATAACAAATTATTATAGAAAAATACTTCCGACTCATAAAATTCATGAAAATGTTCTCGTAAATATGCCGAAAATATTTATAAGCCTCCATAGCTTTCGAGTTCTCGTTATCCTGTCCAATAATTCGCCATAGTTAGGGTCTATCGAGGATGTACAAATATTTCATATTTATGAATACAGTGTGAACTCTGGGTATATATAGAATGGTTCTATCCCTCAAATAAGCCGTCTTCAAAAAGGAACATCTGAATGTTCCTTTTTGGAGACGGCTTATTTCCAATTGAATGACCACATAGAAATAAGTAAATTGTTTTGCATCCACTTTGAAAACTGCAAGGCTCAGGCATGAATACATTCTATCTTTGATACAATTTAAGCACATACTTACACTCTTCTTGCATGGATCGTGGAAGTATTATACTTTAAGGATTTGGAGACTCTTTGTGAGCTATCTTTCTCCTTTGAAGTTATTTTGACTAAAAAACCTAACTGGAATAGCTGTGGGTAATCATAGGTGTTCGAAATACAATACTGTATGTGTATAGTATTGATTTATTTTTGCCGCCATGACATTTAATTGACTCTTCCCACTTATCTTGGCCGAAAGTGTTAAAATAGGGTGTATTATGTAGAACGAAACAAACAGTTATCAAAATCTATCCGAAACCTCAGAATAAGTGCTTTAATTAATTTGGAGTTGATTTAAATTGACTGTTCATAATCAATCGCTGTTTTCAGACCAATTGTTTAATTTAATATACATACTTAATTAAAATGTCGAATGATAAATAGGTATTGTATTGAAGTATAAAATAAGGCTGCAGTCAAACGGGCCTCGGTTATGATAAGGACAAACATTGTCTTTCATCTTCCCGTTTATACGCTATTTTAATTTTCTTTAAAGAAAAATGATACTAGAACTATATATAATTCCAAGTTTTCTTCTAGTGAAGTACGGTTGTGTCCATAAAAACATGAATGTGTTTCTGTCTACGTGTCAATGAGATAAAAATATGTTGTTTTTTTGGGAATATGGAATATTAACCAAACGTATCATCATCATAGCCTTTTCCCAACTATGTTGGGGTCGACTTCCAGTCTAGGATGCACCTGAATACCAATTTTTTACATGGAGCGACTGTCTATCTGACCACCACAACGACGACGTAATACGATATCCCTTAGTAAGACTGGTTGTTGGACTTTTTGGGCCACTGACTATCTGTAACGACTGTTAAAGATCTACAAATGACAACAACTTAACGATAAGAGCAAACGTATATAAAACAAAATATGATTAGATTCGGTTTTTCACCGAATTTGTCAAAGTACAGGCTATATATATATGAAAAAGAAAAAAAACTTGTAACAACATCGAACGCGTGATTCGGTATCAGCGACCAACGTTATTTAACGAGCGGTGTACGGCTGTACGCGTTCGGTATTAGCCATACGTGGCTGTCTTTGATCACCCGACCGGCAAATTGGAACTCAACACGAAGCTACAGGTGTGCACTAGCCTAACACTATATGCGCTTACACCCTATTCACTGACGAAAACACGCTGCCAATATTATTTATATTTTTGTTGTATTTTTTTATATATCGTTACGCTTTACGTAAAATCCCTATATAGGTGCTGCTTTTATAAAATTTATCAAGCTCTAGTTGTGCCTGTCATGTAATATCCACCATCACCGTCGTCGGCCATCAGAGTTAAATATCAAATGTAAAGCTGGCTATCTTTCATACAAATGCAACGAAAATTTTGCATTTCCCGTATATTTTGTCAGCGTCATTGTCCATTTAGTTCACCTGACATTTGGGGGAAAAATGTTCCGCCATTTTGCGCCAAATGTCAAGTGTCTTCTGCAATTGTACGGTTTATATTTCAGTACAACAATCACTGTGGGATCAACACCATCCTCTGATTAAAATACTTGAAAACACCTGCGTATAATCGTTTATCTTTCCATGACACTTCGTCGGATATCGAACGATAAACTTAGTTATTAGTTCAATCAAGAGAGAAAGTTGTAATCAGTTTTAAATTGTTTTCATTTCTTTATTGAGTTTCATACGATTTCTTAGAAATATAATGATGTACTTAGTGAGAAAACAAATGATAACATGTCCTAGAGTGCATTAAAATAATTAAGTACTTTTGTTAGATTAGAAAGTAGTTAGTCACAATTTGATGCTTTACCTATGTTCATAAACTAAAGTACCTAAGTATTTTTAGGTGACTTTATTTCTGTTACCAATATTAGTACACCGCATTATGAGTGCAGAGGCGTTTGAAACCCAATTAATTTGATGGTTAAATATTATCGAACGGCAGAAGTCAAATTTCTAAGTATCGCATTGTGAAAGGAACGGGGTTTCGGCACTACCGGGTAAGTTTAATTGGTTCTCACTGACTGCTTGCGACGGCCAACCACTAATAGCAAAACACTATTTAGTTTCTGGTAAAATTTCACTTGATGCGAGACCATTATAGATCTAAAACTTATAAAGCAATCCAACAGTTATTAAAACTTTCAATCAATCATAACAATGATTAGAACTTCGGAGACACGATGAAATAATCCTTACTTTATCTATTTCTCCTAATTGCAAAGTTACAAAATTAACCAAAGGTCAAATCGAAAAACGTACTATCTATTCAAGTAATCCTCTTTAGAAAGTGAACTTAGAACCAATTTCAGAAGTTTACTTCCGATAATATAATCTTTCCAAAGCTATGAGATGAACACGTTTCGTAATTAAAATTGGTTAAGCAGCTGCCTACAAAATTGACGAGTGAAGCTAGAATGAGTAGCGCGCCAATCACGGCTCCGGAAAACATGCAGTAACGAACCTCTTTCATGAAGGAAGGCGCAAAAAAAAGAAAAAGATAAACAAGCAAACGGTCCGATAGCGTTCAGCAGGGTTATTGCCAATTCGTATACCTAGCTACTGACATACGAGTAGGTAAAGTATACGATGATCCTTCATTTTAACCCTCTCATGCTGCGATAATGTCATGCATGCATCAAGAGTCGACGCAAATTGCGCACAAATTGACCGAAATATCATCGTTTGTGCACGTAGCAGTATTAAATCCGACATTGACGGTATCGGCTTAAAAGGGACCTTAATAAAAGGGGCTTCCATAAAATTATATAAGAGAGCTTGCATGGCCAGTTACATTATGTTTCAGTATTTTCTTTGTAAATCTGAATGAGAGTTTTGGACTGGTTGTCGTGATTACTGGACAAGAATTTATGATACACATTACATAAACTTATTTAAATAACGTTAAAACGAATAATGCATCGGCATCCACAAACCACTGATTAGTTTAATATTGAAGGATATTCTCTTACTAACTTCGATCATGTTGGCAGTTATAAATTTTCTTAAATATTGAAAAGAAGATGGAAATTGGGTTATTTGTGGCGTTCCCTTGCACTGAGAATTCACTTGTGGTCGTAATGAACCTCTTTTGTCAGACAGACGACCGAATAATACTTTCCTCTCCCATTTCCCACTGAAATCTGATTTGTTTGCGACTATTACGCCGTCACAAAGCTACCTAAGCCTTAAAATTCAGTCTTTGGTAATTTTAAGGCTTAATTATAATTATAACCACAAAAGCGGTAAATAGAATTGAGGGAAAATACGTAGCGGTTAGGTATCTGTTTATCTTTGATTTAGTTTTGATTGTCTATCAAATATCAAAAAGCGCTTTGAATGGTTTTGACTTTACCTATTAGCACGTACCTATTTTATACTTTTTGGGTTGTTGCATATGCTCGTAAAGGTTTCGTTTTTGCCATTTAATTTTTTAAATGAAACACGTTTGAATATGGAATTGTGGTAAAAAGTTATTTCACATGGACGATTTTACGCGGCTGAGAGCGTCAACGTTGAGTGTGTACATTTACTATGAACATTATTATTAAATACATACGTACTGGTTTGGCCCTGAGATTCCATTGCTTATGCAATCTTCGCTGGGAGATGGAATGTTAAACGTAAGAGCATCAAATGATTCATTTCATTAGAAAAAAAACCGTTCTTTTTGCGGGATAGGGTCTCATTTTTTCATGTTGATGACTCAAAAGAATACAGGGTTTTCTGGTACTACATTTTTATAGGTTAAGGATTTTGGTCACGTTTTCACTCCTCAGATAATCAATTTAATATTTATCGGATTTTTTTTTTGTTATCTTTTACTTTTAAATCTTGTTTCGCAACAGAAATACAAAACAAAACCAACAGGAAATACGGTCAATGAAAATCCGAAAGAAGTTTTCTACTGCAAGAACCTCATTTTGTGGATTTTAATCCCAAAACGCGATAAACGTATATTGAAAGGTTACCTACATACTATTATAGACTAGTTGGAAAACGCAATAACCGTAGTCAATTCAATTCGGAGCGTATTTGTATTTCTTTGATTTCATACTCTATTGGTTTTAATTTTTCTCTCGTTGTTAAGAATATGAAATAGGTTAGGATGCACTGCATTTTTCCTGCAACTGGTTTAAAATGCGTAAACCATGGTTTTCAAGAATTTTGACAAAAACTCCTGAAAACAACAAAACACAACCCGACACTACACCGTTCTCCCTATTTATGCACACCCAGCCCCACAAATGAAATACAGTGCACCATATATTACAAAATGATAAACGATGACGTTTTAATTCTCATCGGGCGGCTGTAATTCTGTCTTAGGGCCGCGTACAAAGTACCAAGAAGCCACGATACTGCGGCCGCCGGGATTAAATTTTCCTAACTGAGTTACAGAGATGAGCGGCGTCGATGTGTATGCGTAGCAATAAGTGGGATTCACCGGGCAGGGCTGCCAGACAGACCCTCGGGCTATTTGTAAAAAGTCGACGGAGTAATTGATCATCATAAGTCTGGGAACAATTTACTAGGGTTGGTAAAGCTCTTGATTCAAAAATAGAAGGTAGAACGGCAATATTTTGTAAACATTGAAGTAGCGTAAGCTCCTGTTTGCTTCTGAACGCCTAGTCAAATAGTCACTAACAAGACCAGTTAAACTAATAGACAACATTATTTAAGCCCAAATGCGTACAGCATTTGGGCTTAATAGTACATTATGGTACAAGTGTGTAATGTTGGTGATTACCGCCGAGGCGCCATTGAGAACCGAGCCGTTAGGCGAGGTTCTTAAGAGAGCCGAGACGGTAATCATCAACACACACGTGTATCATACGACGTTTTTCAACACACTTGAGAATAAAATAATACTAAAAATAACTATAATTTCAACAGTGAAAACGAGTTGTGAATTTTTTTTCGCAATGGCGGGAATAATTCATCAGTTCATCCTTTTTTTTGGCTTTTCGCGGATAGCGTTTCAGCCACGTACGAAATGGGGAATTCGAAGTTTTATAATTAAAAAAAAAGTAAAAAAAAAAGAAAACAAAACTTGCATTTGAGTGAAAGTTTTATTTATTAAAAACTTATAAGTTGAAATTATCTATGTAGATACGAAGTTGTATGAAATGAGCAAGCTATAGGTACATTAATTTATTTGTACTATTGAACACGATCTTTTTTGTACCGAAACTTTTTTAAGAACAAAGCAATTCAACCAATAAAATAAAAAAAAAACTCTATAACTCACTTGTGAATAATAGCAATGAAAAAGTCACAGTTTGATTACAGGTGTCATTATGTGCCTAATTGCGGTGAAATTAGAGCCACTTTATGAGCAAGTGTGTTGAAAATAATGTTGTCTATTAGTTTCACATAAAATCTAGATCCCTATTGCTTATAATAACATAAATCTTTGAGATTAAAAAATTGTCTTGAATGTGCGATATATTGCATTACAGCCATTTGACATTTTTATTGAAAAGTAAGTTTCTTTTATTTTTTTTATTTAATAGTGTATTACTTATCGTGCCAAAAGTGTTCTAAAATAACACTGTCTTTGATCAGAACCTCGCCCTCAAACAAAACTGCGGAAACCATTGTGGATTGTATTTAAAATTACAAGTGACATGGTACTTCTACGTAGTGTTACTAAGTGGTACAGTGGCATAAAAGTGGCCTTAATGGTATGGTTTCAGCTTCGTTAAAGATATATTTTCATTTCGAAGTCAACACCAAAATGGTCCTCTTGTGAGGGGTTTTATCCTATAATGCTATTTCGGCTTTCTGATCAATGGTTTTAATTTTCAGTTCCCAGTTTGTTTTATAGGTTTTTTACACAGATCAGTAAAGACGGTTTCTATACAGCATTGTCCTGATTTTGCTTTGGACTAAATATATATATTATCCACACATAAACTACAAATTTTCAAAGTTAATGTTTCAAAATAAACTATAGTATTTGTTGTTTTTTAAAGAAAACATATATTTTATTCCCCTTCTCGGGACCCGTTGATTACAAATTGTTTTGTTAATAAAAGCCTAGCAGTTCCTACCTACAACACGACTAAATTGAAAGTACGGACGCAGGTCACAAATAGGCTATTACTGAAGAGGACACCCACATTTTACCGTTCAGTTGCTTTCAATTTTCCGAGAAAATAAAAGAGAAATTTATTAGTTGGAAATATCTAAAAATCATCTCAAGTTAATATTAGCCTTACCGTTGTTTAAAAATTCTGATAATACCAAAAAACCTTTGATCATTTCCTTTAGCGAAGCTATTTGAAAAAAAAGGCTATTAATTAAATTATACAATGTCAAAGAAAACGGCTTGTTGACTTTGTTTAAAAAATTAAGTAACCAGTTAAATATAACAAAGAGAACTTCCTCTTAATTCTTTTGAACATTGTTTTAAAAAAACAGTGTTTTTTTGTTCTTCAAATGTCTGATGAGACAAAATAAACACTCTTTTTATTTTAAATGTTCAGTTACTTCACAAAATACGTCGGTGGTACTCCAACAGTGGATAATTACTGAACAACTCTTTTATCTTTGGTAAGCGCCTAATGAAATGAAAGATAAACATGTCTTGTACCTATCATGCATATTCGTTGTATTGAAACCAAACTTAATTTATGTTTTGACTCTTGTCGAACTTTTTAGCTTCCTTCGTTTTCAATTTAATTCCTTAAGTTTTAAACAGACGAACTAATTGAGATTTTGTGATGACAACTTGGTAAGCAAAAGAAAAGTCAGACTTACATCGTTGTAATTATTTGTCTTGAACCAAGTCCTATCATTGTGAATTGATGTAACTACCCCTGAGTCCTTATAACCTAATAACAATAATAAGAATCTATAGCCACTTCATCAAACCCCCACTTTATACGACCGAGCTAAGTGAGCGATGTAAAGACAAAAATAAAAATAATATCGGCGACAATATAACGCACGGAGCCGTAAACCGCGCCGTTCAACAAACACGTCGGTCAATGAACGATCCATCCGCCATCTTGCTAATTGAACGGCTTCGGATACCAACGACGTATTAATGAAAATGTACGAATTATACACATGTGTTTCTAATCATATATCACTTTATCGAACAGTGGGTGACATTGACATAGTTTGTGACACACTTTCGTTACATGATCTATGAGAAGCAGATGAACTTGGATACGAAATGTTTATACTTTCTAGTATTTCTAAGGCAATGGTATCTACTCATACAATCCAGTTCTTCATTTTGTTTGTTTCCTTTGAGACCTCAATGCATCATAAAAGTTTTCCCAAAGGAACTAGAAACTCATTCCCGAATGTTATAGGCATTTTATTTGGCGAACTTCCAAGAAAGTTTAGCGCAGCAAGATACGCGCACATACATTGAAAGCCTGTTTACTTGACAAATTCTATTCAGACATAAATGTTGACTTTAAACTCAAAGTGAAAAATTGAAACCTTTTTCCGGCTCTAACAAAATAAATCTTAGATTGTGGTGTAGGAGTACTAGGATACTCGTTTGTGTGATAAAGCGGTATTCGTCTTTATGCAAATGCGTTTTTAAATTATCATCAATTTATTGACCTCAATGTTTTCTAATCTGGCATTTCAAATCCAATAAACTTAGCTTATTTAATTTCATAAAACTGATGTTCAAAGATAACCATACTTTAGTTTATAAGGTTTCTTTCAGTTATTCTATCGGGTCTATAGTATCGATTCTCCGAGATAGAAATAATGGAACACATGCGAGCAATGACGCGGAAAAAAGAAAACTGAAGTGTGCTATTAAGATCGTTTACATAAGCCGGGACCGGCAAACATGGGCTCCTTGATATGAGTGATATCGAGATCCTTGCCTTTATATCGAGAGCGCATATATTAATACAGCACTGATAACCGCTCTCGATTTATATCGGTACACAATAGCAGAGGGAAGGTATAGCGCTAGGCAATTTACTTCACGAAGGTGTTAAAAAATATTTGCTCGGAAGGTCTTGCAAATATTTTTGCTATATAGACGTGGTCAGAAATTACACAAAACAGAGAGATTTGGTAAGAAAACGGGGAGGCATTTGCCCAGCAGTGGGACACACACAATACAGGCTATGAAAAGGGAAAGTCTATTCGATTATGGGAGTATGAACATAGTTCATGAATATTATCGACAGTTTATATTTAGATTAACTAAAATGTTTCATGATTATCTTTTGTAAAAGCCGGTTTATCAAGGTTCAAATCGATAGATTATCCCCATTTGGCATAATCTTTTAATCACACGCGCATTTGTTTTAAAATATAGGTCGGATTAGTCTTTTTGGTCCATGAATCACACCCACTCTGAAATAATTAGTTCCAGAAGCCTCTAACGCGAGATAAATATGGGAGAACTATAGTAAAGACGTTAGAAGTGTTGAATGCAATACCATGGACATTGTGGTGAGTTTAACATTCAATTATAATGTGCAGGCTGTTTGTGAAACTAAAACCAAGAGCACCAGCGGTATTGGTCGTTCTGTAGGGCCCTTGCTTATCTTATCAGGCTGAACAACTCCAATTCTTTACAACTATCTCGTAAAAGTAACAAAAAATAGTTTTGATTTATTTCAAAATGCCTAATATTCAAGAACAGGTAAGATTACCGACAAATTCTTTACAAAGGACCAATTAGGGATTTTAAAAGACAAACGATCAGATTGATAGATACTCGTAGAGAAACGATCAGTTTCAGTTACAAAGAAGGATTTAAAGTATGAGAGGGATATAACAATCTCTCTAAGTCAGTCTAAGTCGACTTAATGATGTACATGTACGTTTATCCTGGCAAGCCTTTATATGCAAAGAGTGCATGCATGCAGTCGCCAGGGCACAAAAGGCGCTCGTCCCACTGTAGCGCTGGATAAAGCGCCCACGATTGTTATTCAGTAGCCGTTTAGCTATAGAACCGCTGAATGTTCTGTTTCGCTTAAAAATTGATGCTATCTTGATATCGTTTTTTGAAAGCACTGAGAAGACGATTTTCGCCCTGGAGGCATCATGAGATAAGCAAACCCATGAAATACTTTGATTGTATTGCCTTTTTAAAACCGACGTAGACTGAACTCAGACCTTTTAGTTTTATAGAATCAGAGTTTGAGTTAATCTCATAGATAAAACGCCCCCACCCTTGTTTTCTTTTTCAATAGTCGTAGAAATTCACTAAATATCTCTTTTGAATTTCATTCAAAGATGTTTCAAAGCTTTTTTTGTGCGTAGTTTTTTGAAATAAGAATTGTCATAAGTTGTTGTGCAAATAGAACAGACCACTTTTTTAAATTGCAGTTTAAAAATAGCTTTATTTATATAAGTCGGTAGTCCGTTTGGTATAAGTATTCTACTCTTTGGTGTACTCTACCTGTTATGTGTAAATCTATTTCGTGCCTATGACACCCAGATTTAGTCAACTTTTCCCCTCCCTAATCGCTTGTTCATTTTAAAAGGGTTCTACTTCACCAGCCATTAAAACGCCCTTCTAAACGTCTATTGTTCTGTCGGCCGCTATATTAGCGCTGAAAATATAGACATACAGAGAGATATTGTGTCTGAGTTGAAGCCTTCTAACAAAAAATTGTAGGCATAGGTACCTAATTTTTTTAAATCAAAAAATGAGTTATGCCTGTTCGTGTACCATTCATATAGTGTGAGTTGTCGTTTGAGTGAGGATCTCATATTCAGGTTTTACAAAACGTGATTAAAGCTTTATGCCAAATGGCGTCCATAATGCACTACGGTAACCAATCCGTTTGTCAAACGTAGTGGCCGGCTAATGGAATTACGGTCATGGTAAGGCAGCCAAAATGATAAAACTGATTTAAAGTACCGTAATACTTAGCGAACTGGACTCCGGAATTTGACAGATATTTCAGTACGTCATCTGTCTTTAGTCATCCGATTTGAGGTCACGGTGATCAGTTTGTTTTGTCACATGATCACGGCTTTTACTTTAAAACTCTTGAGTGAAGGCTGGAAGATGTCACACCTTTCTGTCTTACAGTCATCATCTACCTTGCTTTTTTCATAACTATGTTGGGTTCGCCTTCCAGTCTAACAGGATGCTGCTGTATACTAATATTTTACATGAAGCAACTGCCTATTTGACCTCCACAAACCAGTTAGTCCTGAACAATACGATGACCCTTGGAAAGACTGGTTGTCAGACTTTTTCGGCCACTGACTACTTGTAACGACTGTCTAAACATCTACAAAAGACAGCCGTGACCAACGGTTTATTGTGCTTAACGCGACACGGCGGAAACTAGGTATGTAATTAGGATTGGATTTTGACATCAAAATGAAGTAAAGCAAACTAAATTACTATTTACTAAATAAAATAAAATCAGTGTAGGTACGCAAGTATCGTAAAACTGTACGTGCGAATATATCCCACGGCCCTACCTGCCTAATAGTGGGACAGCACGCATTTAAACAGTAACAGATGTGATTTTAACATGAAATGCTTCTAATTAACCTTATGGACGTACCTTAGTAGTTTTTACTGCTGGTAGGCAATCTGTAACAAAGAAAATCACGAATAAGTATGATTGGAGACGACACACATATTATACCTTAGAAATGTGTCTAACGGTTTTTAAATCAAAAACAATAAAAAAAGGTTTGGATGTATGTACGTATGTTATCCAATAATGGAACAGATTTGAATAAAATTTGGCACACTAGTAGACAATAACTCGAATACTTATTTGTTTATTTATTTCGATTTTAGGAAAACTTACAGCTAAACAGACAGTGAGTAATAGCTTAAACAAAATATGGCCAATTACAAGTTTCCACATGTAGTATATAAATAATATGACATACAAATAAAGACTTATAGGTACATATAACACCAAACAGAAGAGTCACTAAATATAGCACGCTCAAAGAAGGTATTCGTCAAAGTTTTCTTCAATTTAGCGGTACTAGTATTAAAAATGTCAATCTCAGCTTCCTGGCAGGTAGTGTTGTACATACTTGCAGAGAAAGAAACCGCTCGCCTATCATTGTATTAAATATTTGTTTAACTAAGCTGTGTTTAACCCTAATAACAGTAATAACGATTTCGTAGTACGACAGGTTTTGCTTTGACAATAGTAGAAGACATAACTAACAAATATCTACTGATCTTTCAGAAGAAAACTTTACTCTGTTCCATAGTTTATTGATTCTGTCATTAATGTTTTTTAACATCAAACACATAATTATACTTCTCATTTGGTAACATTATTCTCAAATGCTGCACTCCAAAAATGTTTTTTCATTTATCTTGTCATAATTGATCATTATAGCGTACCTAAGCACCTACACTCCTACTAAAGTTTCTGATAAGCGGATGTGAAGGGTATTTATATATTTTTCATTCATAATAACTCTCTTCCCTACGCAAAATCAACATTTCATGGCCACCATTATTTCCTCACATTTAGGGCAAGGGCAATAACAGTGTTACCACTTCATTACCTACGGAACATAAATTAAATTTTCTTTTCCTGTTTTTAGGGACATAAATATTTAGATGGTAACATTAGGTATTCTCAACGTAAAAGTGATGAAATGTTTTAAATTATTTGGTTGTTTCAAACCTTTTAGTTTCTTAAACTGACATGATCAACATTATCATAAACATTGGAAACGGGATATTTTTGTTTGTTTTGAGTTCCCGATATATCGGCGTTTTTGCAAGCACCATTGATCACAGATAAACAGTAAAAATGTTAAATATCCTGTTAAAATTAAAAAAAAACGTCCATGTCCTGCACAAGTTTAAATTCTACTTCCAAATCAGTGTATCTCCATGTACTAGCTAATATTCCACCGTAAGCTAACGTGGTCTTTAACGAGATTCAGCCCTAATAAAATCAAGTCCCGGACCCGTAATGGGAAACTAATTATGATTCAAGGTGCTAAACATCTTGTTTGCATTTACACTAAGTGGAAAATCCTATGTAAACTTGAAATATAATGTTTAGTGTATCAAGATCTTTAAAAGTAAACATTGATAGTTGACCGTTGGTATTTTGTAAAATGCTAAGTATCAAAATACAACCTAATTACACGTTCCGTTAAACTAATTTTGTGATACTTTCTCTTTGTGCATTATTATAGAATTCGTAGTAACGTAAACAGTAATCACGCCGTTGATAGAACCCTGAAAATCTTTTGCTAAATCAGGTATAAGCCCTTCTATTAAAACAAGTAAGTACACCTTATTACATTTTATGAGAATTAACCCATTTCGAAAAAGCGTTAACTGAATTAAGTAGTACTTTGTTTTAATTTTAGGCGATTTTAAATGCTGATTCATAAAAAGCTGGAGTTTTCATGATTCATGAAATTAAAATAGAAAGTACCTAGCCATATCAAATTAGAAATAAATATTCTTGGAAAACAAAATTAAATGTTTGGAAGCGATAACTTAGAAGCGGATATCTCCGGCCGTAATTCGAGCTATTTAAGTTACCTTTGGGAACCACAATTGTAAAATCAACTTAATCAATTTAAAGAAGATTGGGTAACCTTCAAAGAGTGTCTATTACCATTGTCCTTTCAGCATAATATTCATTTCAGTTGAGCAATGAATTTATTCCATTTCCATCGTAATGTTTAGCGTTAATAGAAAATTGTTAATATAAACAGTGAAATGATAAGAGCTTCTTATAATTAGAAATATGCAAAGTACCTAAAAGTATTATAATCTGCTGAATGTGTGCGTCGTCTTGCCTCGTAGGCGTTTCCGGTTTCCTTCCGAAACTTCTAAAGTTCATGCCTATAAAATTTTGTCGTTTGATCTTTGTACTGTAAATTGATTAAAGAAAAATATGTTTTCTCAAAAATGGTATGTAATGTTGACATAACATCTCTAAAAAGTATCCAGAAAGTGAACTCTACCGGAGACTATTCACAACTGTCCGGTAAGAAGCGAGATTTTAAATTTGGAATCTCCTACTGTCCAGTAAGTAAGTATGTAATTTACTTACTGGACACTTGGTCATCCTTCATCCCTTTTTTTTTTTATGGCTTCGCACGGTTTAGGTCATCCTCTTTAGATCTGCTTAGAAAAAAAAAACATAGTACCAGACACAGATTAGAGTTTAGCCATTATAACATGGTTAGAGGGAGGCTCCAAATATATATCTATCTCTTTTTGGTATGACATTTTATGAGATACATAATATATTTTGGAGCCTTAAACATCCATTTTATTGTCTGTGACACTTTTTTTTTTTTTTTTTTATGGGTCTGTGACACATAACGCGACGCAGAAAAAGTATGCACGTTGCGTTTTGTACTTAGTAATGTTGTAGAAGTATAGTGTGGGATTTTATGTTTGTATTTAGTCATTTCAGTTTATAAATCATGTTGGATTAAAACTTTCCATTCTAAAATTAACATGGAGTTTCAAAAACAATAATTTACATTTTTTACTAAAACATTCATGTAATGTAAAAATAGAACAATGTTTAAAACTAAACGCAAACTTTGTAGTAAAAAAAACAACGACTGGCGGGATTTCACATTCAATTGCGACAATTGTGTTTTAATTTACCGCGTGAATTTAAATAATCCCAAAAAATGAATTCAAGCGAATCTGATTCGGAAATAGATGGCACTCCTCCTGATTTAAAAGCTGAGGCCAAATTAGCAAAAGAAAATTTACTTCCGCCAAAATCCAAGGAGCGATACATGAAAAATTTATGAAGTGGAAGGCAGAAAAACAAGCCAACAGTTGGTCTGAAAATGTATTCTTGGCATATTTCAGCTTTCTTCGCCAAACAATGCAGCCGACAAGTTTATGGGCTGTGTATTCTATGCTTCGATGTGTAGTGCAAAATAAACACGATGTAAACATTAAGAATTATTCCAATTTAATAACTTGGTTGAAAAGACAATCGACTGGCTACAAAGGAAAAAAATCGAATGTATTTACCAGCCAAAACATACAGAAGTTTATAAATGAAGCACCCGATGAAGTTTATTTAGCAGTGAAGGTAATATTTATTTTGTTTACTTATTTAATTTAACTTGTTGTGATGTACGAGTAAGTGGTCTGTTAGTCGGTTGCAATAATATAAATATGCTATTAAATCTGGTTCCAAATAACATAAACTTATTTTTATATTCTCGATTTAAATAGTTTTTTTTTGTTTTTAGGTTATTACTATAATGGGAATTAATGGCGCCTGCCGATGTATGGAGCTCTGTAATATTAAAAACAGTGACGTGGAATACCATAATGAAATAATTTCGGTAAAAGTACGAGAAACAAAAACAAAAATTGATCGCTCTTTTGTTATACACAAGGAGTCAGCTCATATTGTAAGGAAATATCATGACCTGCGCCCTGAAAATATGAAAAGTGATAATTTTTTTATCAATTATAGAAACGGGACATGCTTGCGGCAAAACATCGGTCGTCATAAGATTGCCGCAATACCTAAACAAATAGCAGAATATTTGAATTTACCAAATCCAGAGAGCTATACTGGCCATTGTTTCCGGAGGTCGTCTGCTACCCTTCTTGCTGACTCTGGAGCCAATCTCACGACAATAAAACGACACGGGGGGTGGAAATCGGACCGAGTTGCAGAAGGATACATAGAAGAGTCATTAGAAAATAAAAGTGAAATTACAAGCAATATAAATAAAAAAATTAAATTGAATACTCAAAACACATCATCTTCCACCTCCCCGCAGCCGTCTACATCGCGTCAACAGCAGCTAAGCCTGGCTCCGCAGCCATCTACCTCTCGCCAAGAACCGACCACTATTCCCCTGCCCGTAACATCATCGCAAGCATCCACCTTCCCAAACAACCAAATTAATGTCTCACAGACATTTACTGCCAGCCAAGAGTCCGTTAATCAAGATGTACAACAAACAAATATAAATGCCCCCGGTAAATCGATCACAATATCTATCAGTAATTGCCCTAATATGAATGTAACCTTCAATATTAATTAAACGAATTTGTTGTTAAACTTTCTTTCATTTTTGAGAAAAGCATTATACAAACCTCAACCAGTAAGAAAGCCATCCTGGCCTCGTATATAACCGGACCTCACCTGCGGTTCGGTCCGGTTAACTCATACTCGGCCAGGAAGGCTTACTTACTGGATTCTGCTGTAATGTACTATTTATAGCTCTTAAAAGAAAGCTTAATTTTTTTACTACTAAAGTCATCGTATTAAAACATACAAACATATACCTGAATACTAGTAAAGTTGTACTAACTAGTGGAGAGAAATAGTTTCAAGAAGAGAGAGCCCGAAGACTTACATCTTGTTGATCTTTGGTTTCTAATATTGTTTACATAATAGAAAACGCTCAGTTTTGATTACCTTTATCCCGGTTGTTTGACCTCTTTGTGGGTAAAGGTCAAGAATGTTTCAATGTTCGTGTTATAACCTACTATCAAAGCCAACCTTTTTTGTTAGCCAAACATATGTTTTAAAATTACTTTTTTCATAACAAATGTCTAATAACCTAATTAATAACTTGTTTTATAAACCTTTTAAAAAAAAAATGGTGCAAGAAATCATTCATCAAACTTTGAATTGCGGTAAAGGGATTATTCAGACTTTAATCTCCACTCGACCACCACTTCATGCTATATGTGTGTTTCATGTGTAGATAGATCTTTCAGTTTTAATCAAGCTGTGCGCTGAACGCGGGACTTTATCCGTATCTAACAGACAGATCTCCACATTCACTAATTTCTAGTTTGCATTGGCTCGAAATAGAAGAGCACTCGTTGTTACCTCGCACAATTCATCAACAGTTATCAACGAACTTTAATCAAAATTAACCCTTGCTTATGATACATAACTTCACCTTCAAATTACTAATTTCAAGCGTGAAAGTATTAAGAATATATGAAATTTCGGCACTTTGTGGTGCGCAGTAAATTTCTAGTCTAAATTCGAGGCCTCTTCGAAGCAATTTTGTGTTAACTTACATTAGGATTACATGTAGGTGTTGTTTATAAAATGGAATAGCAAAACATGTTTTAATTTACAATTGTTTACGTTCTAAAATAAACAGAAGTTAATTATTACCAAACAGTGATCACGTTTAAAGCCCCATTGTTTTTGAAAGATTTAGACATTGGTAGATAATATCTTATTACTTTTGGAATTTAAAACCGATTGAGAGCAGTTGTGGATTTTAAGCACTAGTAACATTCATAAAAAGTGTTTAATAAGAACTTAATTACTAACCAAACACGAAGTAAACTAAGGTAAGCGTTAATGACTAAATGAAAGTTATGATACTCTGCGCAGGTAAATCATAAGTCAGCAAATTTTTTATTAAATTTATCGAAAACAAGTCATGCATATCGTCACGTAGGTTACCATTGAAAATATTTGCTCAAATTCAATTCACAAGTTGAATATTCATATGTATTAAGGGAATGGTGGGTCAGCGACTAATTTGTGTAAATCAAACGTGACTAATCTTAAATTTAATTTGCTGAAGACCTATTTGTTTTGCCGGTTGTACTTGCTGCGACCTCGTGTGTTGACAGCTCGATTTGTTACCTGTTTTGTTGTTTGTGTTCAATTAAGGTGCTTATACCTTATACACGTACGAATGTTAATTATGTTCACTTTTGCGGAAGTTCTTGTTTCGCTTTTTTTTAAATTGATTTATTGCCTCACTTTTGATCTAAAGGTTTAAGAATAGCAGTAAATTCTTAAATTCTTCGGTACAGGGAAAGCATATTTTTTCTGTTAGAAAAAGACTTAAGAGGCGTACCGGTTATGAATATAAATTCAATTTACGGAGCAACGTGTTTTTGTCCCGTAGATAAAGTTCCTAACATTTTTTCACAGAGTAAAACCACAGCATAAATTAAAATGTACCAAAGGCTTTAGTAATAAATAAACCCAGATGATTGCCGGAAAGCTGTGGACAAAGTTTTAACGAAGTGATTTCTGTGCAAAATAAAGTTTGTTACCATTCCAACTGGCTCTACTATTACTGTAAAACGTTTATGGCGTACTAACAAAATCATGTCTGTTAGTGGTCCATCTTTTTTATGTTTTTGTGTTATGAAAATTGTTTATTGGATTCTTATATTCTTTGTAGATAGACTTTTAAGTCGCGTTAATAAGCTCATCTGCAAGTTTATGTACAACCTGTCGTGTATTTGATAGCTTTAAAAATCAGTATTATTCCACCTGATTGTACCAAAATATATCAAAGGGTAAAAATTGAGTGGATGCTATGAAATTAAATTTCCTTTTCAATACGTCACAGGACGTAACAAGCGGTCACACCGGATGACAGCCAACAATGAGCCAACAAGCGTTGATCACTGTGTAAATTCGAATTACCCTCTATTTACCTTCGAAGTCGGTGAAATGGAGCCTATTTTTATGAAAATGTGTGATTTTGAAGTTAACAAACCACACACCCACCACACCGGGGTCCGGGCCCGGATCTGTTAATTTTCTTTATGTTATCCTGCATACACTTATTATATATTATTGTATGTGTACACATGCTTGAGCAAATAAATCTTATCTTATCTTATCTTAACAAATACGTAATCGTGTTAGATTGTAATACAATTAACGTTATTGTTGTGAAACAAGTTGCAAACTTGAGCAGAGACAACCGTGGAATGTTTAAGTTACCAAGAAATATGATATGAAGAATTGAAAGAGGCTACTGAGATTATTCGTTTGTTTACTACAGTCTTTTTACAGTAATTATACCTACCTAATACGATTTTACATAACTGTCGATATCACATTGCAGTGACCCCCTATTTTAATTTTAATTAGTTTTGTACTGGTTGCTACTGTAGATTGTCAATTTCGGATACTTCCAGCAGGTCTTCCCTCCCACTTTCAGCAGCATTTACAATCCTGACTATAGAAGTCAGGATTGTAAATCCTAGATTTTCTATGGAATTAGGGCCAGATCCACCGTAGAAATCATCTATACTTACTTCTAAGAAAATATTTAACAGATATCGTGTTTGTTATTTTATATATAGGGGGTTATCTTCAAAACAAGTGATCCAATTCCAAAAAATCTTTTACTAATGGAAAGCTACATTAAGCCCGAGTGTCATTCAAAACGTTTCCGTGGGATGATTTCTGACCACAACTGCTGGGCAGTATGGTTTAAAAATAATTGTTTCAGTTACTGGAAATTTAAAAGTATCTCTAGTATTTAATAAAACCTTCACTAATAAGCTCAATCAATGACGATTACCAAGGAAACAACCTTTTACTTCCCGTCTTTGGGGAAAATTACTCTTACATAACCATTGCTATTAATAAATACGATATTTTCATTTATATTAATAGATTCTATTTTATTTAAAACTTATTTATTTTTTATTTATCGATTTTGCTGTACACTAAAAATTATATAGAAGCAGTTAGTAGTTAAAATTACGACGTAAAAGTTTAAAAGAATGTATCCCATCCCTTTCTGTATTTTTTTCGCTCTCATTTGCAACTCGCTTCATCGCATAATATGCTATCTAGGCTCACAATATCGTAGATTATTCATGAACACTAACGAGTCGTGTCTTAACATTGTTTTATTTTTCCCTTGCAATGTCCAAGCTCTAAACATAGACGTCTTGCCGTCTTAAAAAGTATTTTCAACACACTTGCTCATAAAGTGGCTCTAATTTCACCGCAATTAGGCACATAATGACACCTGTAATCAAACTGTGGCTTTTTCATTGCTATTATTCACAAGTGAGTTATAGGGTTTTTTTTTTATTTTATTGGTCGAATTGCTTTGTTCTTAAAAAAGTTTCGATACAAAAAAGGTCGCGTTCAATAGTACAAATAAATTAATGTACCTACCTATTGCTTGCTCATTTCATGCACTTCGTATCTACATAGATAATTTCAACTTATAAGTTTTTAATAAATAAAACTTTCAAACTCAAATGTAACTTTTGTTTTCTCTGTATTAAATAAAACTTTGAATTCCCCATTTCGTACGTGGCTAAAACGCTATCCGCGAAAAGCCAAAAAAAAAAGAAACCTCATTCTTTTAGTCTATGGCCGGTCGCCATTGTTAGATTCGCGCGCATAGGAAAACTGATTAATTATTCCCGCCATTGAGAAAAAAAAATCACAACTCGTTTTCACTGTTGAAATTATAGTTATTTTTAGTATTATTTTATTCTCAAGTGTGTTGAAAAACGTCGTATGATACACGTGTGTGTTGATGATTACCGTCCTCGGCTCTCTTAAGAATGGCGCCTCAGCAGTAATCACCAACATTACACACTTGTACCATAATGTACTATTACGTAAACAAACGTCAACATTCTTGTAAAAAATGTGAAAACAAAAATAAAACTGTCAAATAATTTCGCTTTATTATTTCTTTATTATCTAGAATAAAGTTATAGTATTTATTAAAAAGTCAATTCATAAAATAAGAAGAGATATGATGAAATAAAGGCAATAATCCTCTTTCAGTCTTTGTTTTGTCTTTATTTTTGATGAAAGGCCTCATTAAGAGCCCCTGGAAAAATGACTCGAATTAAAATCGAAACGAAACGATTACTCATAAAACATTCAGTCTTATACGAGTATATTTTAATTATTAATAACGTTTCAAACTTCAAAATGTCAATCAATAACGAGAGGTCAAGTCGTAGGAATGAGGATTAATTCTTAATAATTAGAAACATTTTGACTGTTGGAGTATCGAGCATCTTTGCGAATGTCAGTAGGCCGTGAAATTTGCGCGTAGGCACGTTACGGGCTCTTAGTGAAATACTCCGCGTGATGTGCAAACAAGTGCCGCTGTTTTATTAGGACAAGTTTAAACATGGAAACAAAACAAATTTCGTAAAGAGATCATCGAGAGAAGTGGAGCGTTGTGTTGCCTCCCTAACTTTGAATCGGAGCTTCCTAGAGTAGGTCCCTATAGGTACGCTGATGTTTCGACCAACGTTCGGTGTTTCCTGAAAAGTCACATTATCAACCCCGCAGAAATATACCTAGTGACCCCGTAGAAAATCTACATCAACTATGAAGTATTTCTTTAAAAAATAGGAAATTACATAATATTTTGTTCCGTTTTAAATGAACAATGTAAATAACTTAGCCCCAGAGAACGTCAAACGCAGCCACTTTGGCTCGTGGGCGGCACGTTTTACCAACCGACATTGGCACGATTATGGGGTCTACATAGTAGGTATAAACAATTTCCAATAGAATGTATGAAGGGAACACAAAGTTAGTTAGTTTATAAAAAGCTTAGTATTGATGCCAAGTTCGGCAACATAGAAAAATACTTTGAGGAAAACATAAATTAATGTTGCACTTTAATCGGACACATTACGTTTTCACACATTATCGGTTTAAGTTATCAGTACATAATACCAAAATAATACGTATCTAAGTGACTCACTGTGGAAATCGCTTAACATTTAGTTGATTTCCACTTCATTACGTCAACGTGTACTAAATAAGAACAATCGAGCACTATAAAGCTTAAAATGTCAAAACCATGACGTTGAAGTTTAATGGGTTATCATAAGATAACCCGGCGAAAAAAGATGGAGTCGTAACAAATGACGGCGAATAAATTTCCGTGACGGTGCGTCGGACATGTGCCAGCGACGCGACGTCCGGACAGTTGGACGGTGACCACAACCGACGGCCTATTGAGGCACGCCGCAAATCGATCAGAAGCACGTCACACAATGACTGTCGCAAACAAAGATACGAAACTCGACGTGTTGACGTGGCGACGTTTAGTGTAAACTTGCATAATAGAAGCTCTGTAGCGAACATATTGACCGTAGCGGACGCTGGAGAAGAAAAAAGTAGGTGCGACATAAAATAATACACTTACAATAAACGTTTACACTCCCCAAATGATGGATCACCTTACTGTTTGGCAAAAAAATATGTATATTTTTTATGAAATGTCCACTTCAGTCTACCAATTAAAAACGCTTCATCGTGTCCTTCGTTTGACGAAATGTGTCAAAATGTTTGTAACAAACAATTCTACAAAATTGTCATTGTTTCGTAGATCCATTACGAATAATTTACCACAATGCGTTCGTAGAAGCTATGAATCGTACCGTACGACTACGTAAGTATTTAGCCCGAAAAAATATGACAAAGTTGTTAGAAAACTTTTATGGGTTTCATGAACTATTCAAACTTGCGTAAACAAAAAAGTGACACATATAAAAGTTAGACTGCCGAAACGCCGACGCATGTTACATTCTGTAGAACAGCGTAATAGGATAAGAAGACTAATCAAGATTTGCTAGAGAAAAAAGATGCCTCAGATTTAATTCTGTCAGTATCATCTACGAACTTTAATAACCACTTTAAATAAAACTATCCGGCAAGAATATAAAAAAGTCTAGTACCCAGGCAAACAATTGGGCGTGCGGTCACGATTCACGAGTGCACCCGTAGGCAAGACTAGTCTCACAAACTACAAAGCTGTTTGCCGAACACGGTCTCTCGTTATCCTCCTACACGTTGAGTGTAGGCCGGCCTCTTTTGTTAGGCCTCCATAGGACCTCTTAAAGTCTCAATGTAGATCGAACGGAGAACTGTGTCATCGAACAATGGAATTCGTTCTAATATACGTTTATCTTTGGACGTATACGTAGTGATTACGTCGTGCCCTTTTATTGCCTGAAGTCTAGTGGAAGTCGTTATGTTGAGCAATGAATAGTTAGAGGTTCTCCGAATATTTTATGAAATAGGTTAGGTTGATATTTTGAGTATTAAAACAATTCATAGGGCCCTACTTTCCGGGTAATATACATTACATTTAATTTGCAGGTAAAAGTTAGTTAACATTTTGAGTACAGCAGTGTAGTTTAAATGTCAAGAAAACGTCACCAATCAAAATCTTATCAACCATAGCTCTCTTTATTATGAGGATGGTCCTTCTAAATTGTTTTAGTGTTATAATTTTCATCGCAATGCCTAACACGAACATAATAAATTTTAAGTAACAAGTTTTAAAACAACAAAAAACAAGAAAAATGTAGACCTGCGTAATTTTGTTTTGGAACTTTTCAGTAATAATTTTCCGGCCGTCTCAGGGCTTAACCTGACATAAAAAACGTGCCTTGCTAATCTGGTTTCGTGCATTGGTCACCAACTCTTTACAAATTAACGGGAAACTTTGAAACCTTGTCTTGTTATTTACTGGTTTGTTTCCATTGTTTATTGTTGTCATTTCTGCAACAAATCTCGAGAGTGGAAGACGTGAAATCCCTAGTATTTTTACAAGTTTTAACTCCTGGAGTACTCCTAGATATTACAGTTATTATTTACTGTAAGAGAGTTTATCGTCTTTTTTCCCAAAGGTCTTGTAAAACAGTTTTCTAGAAATGCTGAGATAAAAGGAAATTCATTACTGATATTACAAGGGCCCCAACCACTAAATAGAAAAACATTAAGTAAATGAGAAAAATGATGTATGTACAGCAGCAGCCACGACGTTTAAACACCTCATTTTCTTACTTTTCCAAAACACATTTTCCGGGGCCGTAAACCGAAGATTCCATTAAGTAATCAAACGTACATTAGCATGAAATATCATTAGAATTTTATGATAATGAATGAAATAGTGTGATTCGCGTAAAAGCTTTTTTAAGTGCATTTCAGGATGCATACAAGATTCAGATGAAACGTCTGCGCGTCAATGAAACTGTAAAATAACTTTACTGTCGTCCGGTGAGGCACAGGAACGCATAATTTTACCATAAAACTGAGTTTTATGATCAGCAACAAGGCACAACTCTTTACAGTTTACTAAACTGCGGACGTAACGCTCGCAGACGAATGGAGTCTTCATATTTTATATCGCTATCATTTTACATGGGAATAAAAAGTTCTTCCGTAACAGACCTAAGCGAGGAGACAGACGCCATGTGTGTAATACGTCGCAACTAATGTAAGGGTAGACGGATACTATTAGTAAAGTAGGATATAACCTTGATGGTTAACCCTCCGCTTGTTCCAGATTGTTTACAACCCAAAACTTTAACAACTCCGTACGAATAATATTTCGTGTAACTACTGCCTAACTAGAATTGAATCGTGTTTGTCACTCGGCATCAATTTGCATGGGGAATGTCACGGAATCGGCGCTCAACAGTCTTTATTTGATTCACGTCGATGTCGGCGGTAGTCACGAAGTATAACGTGTTACACCTTGAATCTTTACTCAAAGGAATTTCATTTTTGCCCCTAGCTCTGAATACTTTTGAAATATTTGGAATCTTAGTAACTTGTTCTGAAGGTTAATTTTGTTTTTTACACATTTTTTTAGATAAAAAGGGTTTGTATATTTATTACAATTCAAGAAGAAATAACGTTCCATTCAAATTTTCTTTATATACGTTTATTTTGTATTCAATGCGGCTATTTAGCCATACTTAATCGAATTATTTATTTCAAAATAATTCGATTAAGTATGTAAATATTTACACATTTTATACGCATACGTTCTTAATATTGAAAGTTTTCTCGTTTCAAAAAACCCAACATGTTTTCAAAACCGTTCAAGTATAATATGATAAAACTCAGCGTCATGACACAAGCTACGTTCACATAAAAAAGTTAAAAGCTGGTATCCGCTTTACGTCCCAACGTGATATTTACTTAAAAGTAACGTACACCTACGTTACAGCTTATTAAAACACCTTCACGCAACAACAGGCTAACTTAGTTAGCTCAAAAAATCCGTAGGAGCTTGCTACGCGAAGCTACGAGAATCTAAAAACGTGCTACGAGGTCGCTACGGCGTAGCTTCATGGACTTGGTTAGTAAGCCGAGTGGTCCGCATTGGACAGTGGACTCAAGTAGTCGGCAAATAAAGCATTAGATGAAAGCTCAAAGCAAAAGAGTCTTGGCATTGATGGAGAACCTCATGCCATTATAACATGCGACTCAGTCGATTATTAAATTCTAAAGTTTAAAAAATTGCGTTGTTGGTTTTTGCGAAAATTAGAATTTGTCGCCATATTTTCTCTTCGTGTTAGAGTAGTCTAGTTCATCTTTACAATTTTAGTTTGAAAGATATTTATAGCTTTTTATAGATTTTAATAATTATTTAATTAAGTAAAAAGACAAATGGAGTTTGATAACGAATAAATAAAATTAAAATACAAATTAGGAACATCAAATATTATTTTAATTTAAACAGTTAGTTTCAACTGACCACAGTGCACTAAATCCATTGGAAACATTACCTAAACTCCCGAACACGAGTAGCGACTAGCGCACTCATCAAGTACTTAATAAGCGTTAGTATGTCCATCGCGGAGGCACAAATCGTATTTGGATGAGTGGGAATCGCATAACGATCATCAGTGTACCACACAAAGTACTCGGATGCAGTGAAGTTTGACCGCAGCATTATTACCGTGTATTACTTGTTTAACAATCTAAGTACTTGTTTTCTTCAATTTTGTTCGCATTTCAACTTGCGTTACGTACAAATCCTCGCGTAGTGCTACGCGCATTTTTGTAGAGGTGCTACGAGTAAGGTGTGTAGAGGTGCTACGAGTAAGGTGTGTAGAGGTGCTACGACTAAAGTTTGTAGACGTGCTACGCGCAAAGTACGTAGAGGTGCTACGAGTAAAGTCTGTAGAGGTGCTACGACTAAAGTGTGTAGAGGTGCTACGACTAAAGTGTGTAGACGTGCTACGAGTAAAGTGTGTAAACGTTCTACGCGCAAAGTGCGTTGAGGTAATACGCATTACACATTGAGATGCGACGCAAATTCTGTCTTCTGTGGTTCACTGTAGTTTCTTTAGTCAGTAAGTCACAGAATTACCATTGTATCAGAAATCGATAAATCTATAGACGTAGTCAATCAAGTAGGTAGTACACAATAAATCTAATAAAACGGATGTCAAATTAATCGTTGTTCGCACAACTTCTGAGATTTATGTCAATCCGTTTTAGATAATTAATTGAGGTTTGTAACCTGACAATCGTAAATAGCATACAATTTGTGTGAATACATTAATTTGGTATTCGTTGATTACTATGATTTATGTAACAACTTGTTTATCGTAAAGGGAGTTATCAGTTTTACGGCCACACTTCATAATCTTTGTCGGACCGTCCATTATGACTGATGATGGAATGATTCTGAAATAAACTGAAATGAGCGCTAGATTATGCTACAATATAATTATTGAAACCACCATTTATTGGTGTTTGATAAACGAATATAAAACTCCTGTACTATTCTTACCATTAACAATATTTAAAGTAAGCGCTGTCGGGTTTCTTTAAGATCAAAGGACCAAATTAATTGAACGATGCTGATATGTAGGTGATTTTAGTTATACATATACATGCATACATACACTCACGCTTTCTTCCCGTTGGGGTAGGCAGAAAATACTACAATCTATCTACTGCTTTGACCCTTAATACTAAGATCTAATGGTGGTTGGTTTGGCTCTAACGTAGAAATGATTGAAATAGGGTAGACGACAGTAAAAAACTAATTAGTCCGTCAGGTAGATTATTAAAAAATATTTGACCCGTATTTTTTCTTTTGTTACTTAAATCAAAATTGATGAAGATACGACGCTTTTAAAATTCCAAATACGTCACGCCTAGTTATATTTTTTAGCTAGTTCTGACGTCACGAGCCCCCACTCCCGAGTTTTGATACGTTTTATATTTGTCAATATTCATTGATTTACAAAAACAAAAAAATATGTGTCCATTATATTTTCAATAAACTGACGGACCAAAAGATTTGTAATTTTACAAAAAAAATACAAATCTGTTTAGTAGGATTTTAGTTCAAACACAGTTACTATCATGATTTCCCAAAAGTTTACGTCCATTATTGTAAACCCATTGTCACATACCCGTGAAACCAGGAAGTTACAACCTGAATGCAAATTAATCTACTTTAACGAATTAAAATAGTTACCAAACAATGTGCTCTCACCAATAACCTCGATCACTAACTACTCCGGATTACATTAACCTAATTGATCACTGAAAACGAAGGTATGAACTACCTTAAATTATCCTTACATAAAGTACCCTCATGTGTTTCAACTAAAGAGGTATAGATAATAAGCTAATAAGCTTTTAAATGTATTTGTTACCGCATGTTATAATGTTATTTAATATGTAAATGAATCTATCTAATCTAATGTTCAACACAATGTAAATTGTTTATGAATAAATAAATGAATGAATGAAAAAAAAACTACTTCTGTGGTTACCCAAAGAAGTAGTTTTTTTTTTAAATATAAATCAGGGCTCTAAGTTTCCTAAGTTCTAAAACACTTTATCTTTGAGTCTGTTTATCGTGTAGATAGGTAAGTATGTGAGCTTTGAAAAACTACTTTTAAAACTGAAACTGATAGGTACAAAAATAAATTATTCGTTAAGTTGTAAAAACATGTCAACCGATTTTTTCTTGTATTCAAACTGTTCGTTCGAACTTAAAGTTCGTCAACAAAGCTTTAACGGAAACTTTCAACTTGCCATTTAGTAAATAGTTAAGGAATCCACTACCTAAACCAGTGTTTCATCTAACTAAACCTACATGTAGGTACACACGCTCACTACATAGGTTCTTGTTTATAAGCTCAGATAAAGGCCACAAGGTGACAAATAAAATTAGTCGACCGTTACTAATGAGAGGTGAAACACCTTGGGACCTTAAGTGGCTAAATTGCACAGATTACATACTAACATGATTTGGGTGGAATATTTACCAGACGAAAATAATGACTACCAGGATTTAACACAACATAACATCACGCCTCTTATTCTCTAAGGGTTTGGTGGGAGTGTACCCATTGTTACTCCCACTTTTTGCCAGTTATGTTTAAGTCCCATGTAATAAAGGACGAGCCTATTGCCATCAACCTGACCCAAACCCAGACTCCGTGTCTGCTACAATATCCACCACCACTACTTGTTTTACGTCTACGAAAGGTGCATGTAGAAAAGGAAATAAATATTCCCTTTTGTTCTAATGTCGAAGAGATTTGTGTCGCGTTCCAGTTTTAATCCATTGGAATTGGAAAAATAATCCAACAATTTCAAGTTGGAACATAGTAGAAAGATCCACGCGATTACATTCCACAAGTCTGCCTTCTAACCGAGACGTTTAACTTTAACTTGAAGTCAGTGACTGAAATAAAGTAATTAAGTTAATTGTGTAATTACATATTTATCTCAGTAATTAGATATCTTAAGAAATGAACATGTTAAAGTAAATGGCAGAAAATTGCGTTACAGATTAGCTTAAATTCGAATATTTTGCGCTTGTTGCGGTGTGCTAATTTTAAATTAGAGAACATTAATGTCCTGTAATAAGAGACGGGTTAATTTATTCTGAGTCGTGTTACGTATATTATTATTTACAGAGTAACGGGTGTATACAGTGTGATCTCAAGAGATCTTTGAGATAACCCGTCTAAAGGTACGTTTAGATAACCATCATACACGAAATATACTGAAAATAGTTTATCATTTGAACGTCTACCCTTAAAACCTAATCCTCTTCTAGGCACGTATGTCTAGACGACTCGGGATTCATGTTCTAGGATTTAATAAAAAGTTTAAACGACGGTTATTGAAATAGTTTATCGACGACCTAATAAAAATAGATTAAAACGAGCTTGTTTCGATTTATAGGAGAGTTATAGTGGCGATAAGTTGTCTTTATGTTTACTGGGCTTCCTGGAAAATGTTGCACCGATTGTGTATCTTTTCTTTGAAACCAATGCATATGTCACCGTAAAATGGTCAAATACGTTATATTGTAATATCTCTAGCGATATTGTAAAATCTCGAAATATTGTCAAATGAACATACTGCTTACAACAAAACGCATTATTTTTCGTGAAATGCATGCGATGGTAGTCAACTTACGCGGTGTGGAGGGAAGGAGGGGTCCCTCTTGCCCAGTGGTACAACTCTCGTGAAAAGATATTGTACCATTCCTGAGAAATACCGATTTTTATAACCTAACCTGGGGCAGGCAGGCCTGGGGGCAGAGATACTTCCGTATGTTCAGTTGACAATAATTCGAGATATTACAATATCGCTAGAGATAAACACGTTATATTGTAATATAACGTGTTTGACAATTTTACGGTGACACATATATTAATACTAAAGTTTAACTCAGCTTCGTATTGATTGACATAACGGCTATATTATACTGGGAAAATGGGTAGGTATGACTGTAGGCACAAACTGTATTTACAAATTCTTCGAACAAGCATAACGAAATTATAATGGATGAACAATGGCCAAATATTGACTAAACAAAACTTTCGATACACTTCCCGAATACCGATTACAAGAAAGGTTGATTTTACAGGTTCAAAACTTTCACACAGTCACCGATATTTGTGGGGAGTTTTCCCAACTTGTTGAAACATCAAGGTCTGAATATACTCGTATATAATAGTTCAGTAATCAATTAAGTACATCTTATACCTAGGCATTGCCCAACTATTTTAGGTTTGGCTTCCAGTTTATCCGGATACGGCTAAATACGAATAATTTACATTAAATTACCGCTTAATTAGCGGCCACAACCCAATAACTTGGTATCCCCTTTCTAAGAATGGTTGTCGACTGTGAGGCACCTAACTACTTACGACTGTCGAAGATCTTCAAATGACAGCAAGGAGTTTCCAATACAGTTATGTTTTGTTAGTGAATGTAGAAATATTTTGTAGCATAATTTCAATCAAAACTTTCTACGAGTTTCCCAAGTACGTGTGTGACATTAATTTGATTCGATTACTAAGTAAAGTTTGTCCTATTTCTATTATGCTTGTTGGTACAAGTTTCCGTATAAACCCTTACCAATTGAAACTGTTAGACCCTCCTCGTAATGATTTCCTAAGTGTTTTTGTTTGGAACTGGTTAACAAAAAGATGGGGATGAATAAGCTTTCGTAAACTATTAAGGCAATTTAACGTGGTAGTGTGATAAAAATAATTGTTTTTTTTTTTCTTTTAAATCATACATACTAGGTCTATGTGAAGGGCCGCCGAAAGTTTTAATAGTCAATTGCTTATAATATGTTACTTTTTTATCATTAGAAACTCAAACTCAAAACTCAAATCATTTATTTCAACTAGACCATTACGGCACTTTTGAATGTCGATAAAACGAAAAATAAAGCGAAGCTACAGTCACAGACACAAGGCATAATAACTTGAGAAAGTACTGTAGTTGCCCATTCCCTAACGTAGATCTCTATGGAGAAGAACGGGCAAGAAACTCCATGGACACTCTTTTCAATCAAAAATGTTGTTACAAAATCTTGGTTACATCTTTCATGTTGAGATTATACTTATATGTGAGAACGATGTAGAAAGACGTGCACAATAAGAGCGTCCAGAGTAAAAATAAATAAATCAACAATTAAAAATAAAGCAATTCAAATGATCCACGGCAGCTAAGAGATGACCAGTCCCGACTGACAGCGCCCGTTCACGAACATGACGCATGAATCAGCGCCATTCAATTCAACCATATTGTAGGGAACTAAATGACCCGACCCACCCGCCACCATCAGCAAGACATTTAAGCGAGCATGACATTCTCTCAGCCACCAAGGCATATTCAAGTCAATGAAACATAACTAAATGCAAATGGTAGCTTTACGGTACATGGTACTCACACATGTGTTATGCAATTATACAATACTAAGAGATGGAATCTATACAATGCAAGAATATTTTTACAATCTTCTGCAGCTACCACAATAATTGTCCAATAAGTTTGCATCTAAGGTTGCGGAGCAGGACCAGCATTTAGCCAAGCATTTTTATCCTCAATGTAATCCCCCAGCTTATAATATGCTTGCCTACATAGTGTGCGTTTTACACAAGATTTAAATTTCGTCTCATTCAGTTGTAGAATGTGGGGAGGTATTTTATTGTAACATTTTAAACAGTACCCCATGAAAGATGAATCTACTTTAGCAAGCCTGAAACCTGGCTGAACTAGTTGGTCCCTATTTCTAGTATTATAGTGGTGTCTGTCACCTCTTTTACTGAATAAATGCAGATTTTTCCTAACGTACATGATGTTTTCATAGATGTATTGACAAGGTACTGTCATGATATTAATTTCCTTAAACAGTTCTCTTAGAGAATCGCGTCTACGTAATTCATATATGGCTCTGATGGCTCTTTTCTGCAGAATAAAAATAGACTCGATGTCTGCAGCACGTCCCCATAGTAAAATACCGTATGACATAATACTATGAAAATAACTAAAATAGACTATCCTCGCCGTATCAACATCAGTAAATTGACGGATTTTTCTAACAGCATACGCTGCAGAGCTCAGCCGGCCTGCAAGAGATGTTAAATGAGGACCCCATTGTAGCCTGTGGTCAAGCGTAATTCCCAAGAAAACCGCTTTATTGACAAATTCAAGTTTCTCTTGATTCAATACTATGTCACAATCACTACTTTTGACATTTGGTAAAGCAAATCTTATGCACTTAGTTTTTTTCCCATTTAGTACTAAATTATTAGCGGTAAACCAATTATGAACCTGCAGTAGGGCGCTATTTACGTCGTCAAGATTTGTGGCACGTCTGTTAATCCTAAATATTAAAGAAGTATCATCAGCAAACAACACCATTTGCGGATGGTTGTTAAATAAATGGGGTAGGTCATTAATGTATACTAAAAAGAGGAAGGGACCCAATATCGAACCTTGTGGTACACCCATTTTTACTTTTAAACCCATCGAATTTACACCCTTTACTTGTACATGCTGCTGTCTATCATTCAGATATGATTTTACTAAACTGAGCGCAAGTTTACCTAAACCGTAATGCTCAAGCTTCAAAATCAGGGTTTCGTGATTTACGCAATCAAATGCCTTCGAGAGGTCACAGAAGATTCCTATGGCATCTTGTGCCTCTTCCCACGCAGTAAAAATATGTTTTAATAAAGTGACACCGGCGTCAGTCGTACAACGTCCTTTGGTGAAACCATACTGCTGTTCGTGTAAGATTTTATTGGTGTTAAAATGGTTAAGCATTTGATCGAGCATTATCTTTTCAAACACCTTGCTGAAAACCGGCAACACGGATACGGGCCTATAATTGTTGGTGTCTTTACTGTCCCCGGATTTAAAAAGCGGTATTACCTTACTGAATTTCATTAGATCCGGGAAGACCCCTTGATCCACGCACAAATTAAATATTGAGGCTAAATACGGCGCTACAGTCTCAACAATTGAGGTACAAGCTTTGATAGACATACCCCATAGATCTTCGGTTAATTTGATCTTGATTTGCTTAAAAGCTTTTATGATTGTCATGGGGTTTACATGCTGAAATTTAAATTCATTTGAGCAGGCTGAAACGTTCGCCTTCAATAAATCCATAGAGAGCAAGGGAGAGGAATTTAAGGTTTCAGTAGTTTTAAGTGGGATACTGGTAAAGAAATTTACAAATTCTTGAGCGACTTCATTATTAGAACTCACGAGACCATGTGAGGTCTCTAGTGTTATGTCATTACTTGGTTTTTTAGATCTATTAGTCTCACTGTTGATAATTTTCCAAACCGTCTTTATTTTGTTATCGGCTGATTTTATCTTGTTGCTAATGAAAAGAGACTTGGCTATCTTGCAAGAGTTTTTAAAAATTTTCGAGTAAGTAGCCACATATTTACTAAAAGTTTCTGTGTTGATATAAGGCTTAAGGCCGTACAACTCAAACAATCGTTCCCTACTTTTCCTAATACCCTGTGTTGCCCAGTCACTGAAAATAAACTTTGGGCCAATAGTCTTAGTTTTCTGTTTTAAAGTATTATTGAACTCGGTGTGCACTACCGAAAAGAATTCTTCATACAATTCATTTACATTGTTTCCAATATGGCCTGGTATATTTAACTTACTAATTAAATTATTATTAAACTTTTCTAAATTGCTGGGTGTTATTTGTCTGGTTTGAATCTGAATTCTTTGTACTTGTTTATTAGACGCGAAAGAAACAGTCTGTCCGCTGTGATCTGAAGGAAGGTAATTTACGATGGATTTATCTAAGTAGTCGCAGCAACAAAAAACATTATCAATACAAGTAGCAGTATTTGTAGTAATTCGGGTTGGTTCTGAAAAAACATTTGACAAATTAAATGATTTAAAGAGATTTAAAAATCTACTGCTGTTTACATTATTCTCTAAAATGTTGATATTAAAGTCACCACAGATAATTATTAGTTTACTACCAGTCACAAGTTTTGCCAAAGCATCTTCCATTACTGACTCAAAGATAGAGTAGTTCAGGTAATTAGGGGGTCTGTAAACGCACACTATTACATGCATATCTAGCTCAACACAAGACAATTCTATGCTATGTTCAACCGAAAGATCGACAATATCATTACGAGGCTTAAATTTAACACAATTTTTAACTAAGATTAATGAACCCCCACGCATTTTAGACTTCCGGTTAAAGCAACTGCCCACACTATAATTCTCGTAATTAAATTGCATTTCGTAATCCCTCATCCAATGTTCAGATAGACAGATAATATCAAACTTGGTTTTTTCTAAAAATAGTTCGATTTCTAATTGTTTGGAAGAAAAACCCTGAATATTCTGATGAAATAATGTAAAGGAATTCTGCTTAACCCCTTTTTGACAATTGATTAACTGAGAGCTAGAAGATACCTTAGAGTTGATAAGTTTACCTAAATTATCACTCGTACCTTCCATTGTCTTACTGACTAGTTTAAATCTAAGCTAAAATGTGTATAATTACAATTAGTATAATTACTAATTTCCGTGGAACTATTTACAACAGACTGCGACATACCACATATGTCTGAGTTTAAACTAAAAGCTAATAGCCGAGCTATTTGACGTCTAAAACTAATAGGCAGGTACGCATTATTCCTCGTTGACTTCAATTTCTGGACGAAACTGTTAGTGTCGAAAAACGTCAACTTGTCACAATAGTGACTTACTAGTAAACACATGTGATTATTGAGGCTATGAATATAATGATTTTGCCTGCTTGACAACTTTTCAAAGTATGGAAAGGCACACAGAATGATTTTCTTACAATTTAGTTTCAACAGTTGAGTGACATTGTCAGTGATTTCATCAATTTTTACGTTCAAACTATTACCAACAAATATAGTTACAATATCATTAGGATCGAATTCCTTCCGAGTTATGGATGCCATTATCCGGTTGTATGAAGCCTGAGGTGTACAATAATTTTGAGTAGAATGACTCAGATTGTTACTAATCAATTTTCCCAAGCCTTTCCCTAAACTATCAGAAAACATAATAAAGCAACCACAATGTGTACTACAACAAGGGGGAGAACTACATTCTGTTTGACCTACCAGTGATGAACCTTGGACAATGTGTGGTGAATCTATAATGGGGATACAACCCGGAACACTGCCCAACCGGGTCGAGTCCTCCGTTACCTCAGGCAGGAGAGTGTCCGGGCTGGATTCCCTTTGTGATGTACATTGGGTGTTATTGAAGGTCATCATGTCTTCACAGTCTGCGTTACTATTATCCTTATTGACTAATTCGTTTGTAGCAAGGATATGTTCCTTTATTTGTTTTTGAGATTTCACATACATGGAATAACATGATTGAAGTTGATGCTCTAATGTTTGAATCTCAGACTGTAAGTTTTGAGTGTCTATTTCATAAAAATGTTTACTATCCTCTAATTTAATTTGATAGTTATTTAACTTTTTAATGAGAAAAACACGTTCTTTTCTTAGTTTATTATTGTTAAAACTATGTTTTTGTTGTTTTTTAAATTTCCTGCATTTCTTTATTATTCTATTAAGTTTTGCATATTTTTTTATTTTATTTTGGCTAACTTTATAACTGCTACAATTATATTTCAGAATAGAATCTTCAGTAAGATCTATTGTTGTTAAAGAATGTGGGTTGCAATTGGAATTTAATAATTGATTATATAGATGATCTGTTTCCCTAATCTGAGTACATTCTCTTTGTTTCTGAAAGTCAATTATTTGTTTATTGGCATTGAGCAGTTCATCTTCTAAGTCCCTAACCTTACATAAAGCTGTTTCATAATAATTACTGCAGTCGTTGAAACCATCTGTGACCACCCGCAGTTTGTCCCGTTCATCAACAACCTCCGTGTATTGTTGGTGCAGCTCCACGAGTTCCCGTTTCAAGCTAGTGTTTTTGTGAACGACTTTCTCGATTTCAACCTCATGTTCCTCTCTATCCAATAACAGCTGCTGACATTTGCTGTTTGATTCCTTAAGTTCATCAAGGGCCGTTCTCAACTTAGCTTGCAACTCCTGGGTAGTAGCTTTACGGGTCATCACAGGCATGGTTTCAGAGAATAGAACTGAAAGTAGAAGTACAAAGAATGGTGAGAACTAATTGGATGGACAAAATTAGAAAAGCTAGAAATGAAAGGAGAAAATGAGAATAGACTGGAATATGTGATTATTAAACTGGTAAATGAGGTAGGCTTATGTGTCTTACAAAAATATTTCAATAAGATGATTAAATGAAGTTGAAATTACACTTATTTATGTCTTTTACTTTTTTTTCCTAAAGTGGGTAGGACTCTTGAAATAAAATTACTGGACCTAGCTGACTAAAAACTGCTAAAAATGTATAAAGAATAAGCAATGTTCTCTATTGTTTTGTACTTAGTTGATTAAATAGATAGTTATTATAGGTATTAACTTATTACAAACTACACAAATACTTATATATCAAGTGATACCTGACACTGAACCTAAGTTCAACTACAAAAAAAAGTGCCAGATTGATCAGAATAATGATTTTAGTGTTCCATGAAAGCTATTAATTAACTAATTTGAGCTATTTAAACAATAAAAGGAAACAATTATACTCCCCAGATTGATCCACAGGAACAACAGCTGATTGTGATATAGGTTGCCGGGTTGAGGTGGGCAACCAAACACTGTTTTATGGCGTATTTTTCCGTGAAAACAATAATCCTGGGTATTTATACACTTAGTAGTATTTTAATTACAATAATACATGTTTTTTACACTTAAAAATTAATTAAAACTAATTTTAAATTACGGAGCGAAATTTTGACATGTCACTCAACCAGTGTTGCCAGCTCTCTCTGTAGATTAGATGATAAGAGTTTTCAACGATACTCCTACAGATGCCTCAAAGCTTAAAGAAATATAAGACAGATTAAACTTTATTTTTATTTTAGATCATCATCATCATTATCTAATTAATATTTCCACTGCTGATCACAGGCTCTATGAGAGAGAATGGGCTATAATCCACCACGCTGGCCCAGTGCGGATTGGTAGATGTCACATGTCTTCGAATTTTTGGTTCTAGGACATGCCGGTTTCCTCACGATGTTTTAATTTACCGTTTTGTCATTTTAGATCATAATGGTATTTAACTCTTCTCGCTGATTAAAATATATTCCATGGATAATTCAAACGACTTGTTTAGTGCTTTTATTAAAATACATTGCACGACATCTATCAAGGGTGCTATAAAAATTCTGCGGAAACAAGATTAATATTCATTAACACTTTTACCACCTTATTCCACTGAGTAAAAAAAGAAAAAGAAATATAACAAATAAGGTTAATTTATTAAAGAGAAAATAATTAGTAGCGTCAGGTATTTTTGCAACCCTTTAGCCTTAATCCGGACATTTAATTACTGCCTTGCTATCTCATCTAGAAGTTGTCGTGGGTGGGACTAAGAATTAACTACACGTAAGAATACTAACCTAAATTGAATACAATTAATACTTGGTCGAAGCGAAAGGAGTTTGTTACGATCATAGCAGATGGAGATTTTTTTTTCTGCCTACCTCCATGGAAAACAAACTAGGGTTTATGTTTGTATGTAAAAATAGTTGCTATCACGTCTTCATCAGATTTTTTGGAAATGGCTATTACATTTTCTAGCTAACTGTACTGTCAAAGCTGGCTGGAAAATACAGACTCATAACAAGGAATTTTTGATGTAAAATCTGAAAACGAAATAAACAAACTGCTTTCATATAATATTATATTTGTAAAGATATTAAGTTTCTATACGACTAACGAGTATGTTTTACATACACAAATACTTATTGTTTTGATTTTATAATTGGGTTGGTCCGGTGGAAATTTCTGACCTATTTCAGTAACCCATGGAGCTATTTTTACAACAACTTTGGGGGCTTATGATGTTTGGGTAGTATTTGTTACCAGGAATAAAGAAAACGAGAGCTAAATTTGGGTTCTATACTTTTTGACGCTATTTTTGAAGTTTTAACTTTAATTAAAACTAACCGGTATTATTGGCGGAATAAGGGCGTACGTCTGCCTTCCTCTTTGGGGGTTAGACGGGTGATGTTATGTAATGTAATTTTTTAGAAATATAGTAAAAAAAAGGTTTGAAAAATTGCACGTAATCTAAAAAGTACGACTTTCTGTTTTTGGCTAGTTTCAGTTATATTTAAGTGAAACTTCGACAGTCTAAGAAGTACCCGTAACCACAAAGTAGTGGGTGATATCTGTCAAGACGGACACTTAGCGTTATCTAAAGATTTGCAAGAGGATTTAAATATTAATGCTTGCTAATGTCAGCGTGTAGAAGACGTCTAAACAAATAATAATCGTACTGAAATGGAAAACAGTCAGATTACGGTTTCATGAAAAGTGGTTTCCATCGTTCAGGTGGGCTATGTATTAATTCTGACGTTTTCTAGTGATTATATCTATTACTGAAACAACAATGAATTGGATGAAAAAGTTGTACTTACATGGAAAAACTTTTTTATTAAGTCATCTCGGTATTGTAGTTTTATTTTAATCATTTCGCATTAAAAAATGGATGGATATTCATTTTATTTAAATCAGAACACCTGATACGGTTTTTAAATTCAGAAAATATCTCAAATTCATATTAGATTTTTTAAATCCCTGTTACCGAGAAAACACAATCAATCCGAATATGACTTGTAATTCAATATTCAGAATGAAATTCCTCTTTGTTTATTATATCACATTTTAGATAAATTAAATATGTTACGGCTCACGCTCCAATAATCTGTTCGTTTAAAAATGAACGGACATATAAAACCTCTTTGCTTGAGATTGCGTTCGTGAAGTACTGTATCTCTTTAGGCTTCAATGCACGTTCTTCGTATTTGGAATCATATTAATGGATTATGTTTATTGAAAAAATACGACACACTGCTTATCTTGTTACGTAATTTTCGTCTCAGTACGAGTTTATTTGCATGTATCGTTATTATTAGATACCACTTGAAATATGAGAGGAGAGTACGATTTCATTCTGTGTATGAAAATTTCGAAGTAAAATTACTTTGAAAGGAAAGCTTCACTTTAGGAATTCCTGATCTTAACATCACTTCATACCTACTATCGTAAACTAGTTTGAGTGCTAAGCAATGTATCCTATTTGCACACAAATCAGCTATGAAGTACAAATTGAACATAATCAAAGAATACATGTACTGTTAAAATTCCGTTTTTTTTTTTTAATTTTTGTCAACATCAAGAGCACGATAAAAATAAAATTCGTAAAAAATCCTAATTGGTGTTTTTTTGGGATCGTTTGGTCGGCTTTCTATACGCACATTGTATTGAAAGATACATTCGAACAATATCCTATTGTACGGCCTCAATTGATTTGAAGCCCATTGATGTACTTTGTGTGAAGGGATGTTCGAGAATTTATTTGATTACCATTCTTATGCAACAAAATAAAGAGTGTAAAACATTACACTTCCTTGGCAGTCGTGTGAAAAAAAACTCTTAACTAGGGCGAGAGACACGTCTTGTTCTCGCCGTCATTGCAACCATTTTTTTTTATTCTACGTCATACCTGGGAACCTTCTAGTTACGGAGATATTAGGGGTCAAAGATTTTTTTTTCAATCCAAAGGTTTTTTATTGTAAGATTTTTGCTTTAAACAACTCTACGACCTCCGTACTATTCAATCCATCCTCCAGCACAATGTTTTAAGTGCATTAAATTGGGTTCTACGACAAAACATAATATTTCACCCCAAATAAAAAAGGCGTTTCCCAGCAATCATTTCTGCGTAAAGTAATTTAGTTTCATAAACAGAATGCTATGGTTGACGACTTCGTGATGAGGTTGATTACACCCTGTATACTTGAACATTTTACCATTTCCTTAAGTCTTCCGGAAGTCATAATGAGAAATGTTTATTTTTGATATTTATGTGGGTGTTTTATTAAGTACTCCTCTGCCTAACCCTTCAGGGATTAGAGGTGTAATATTACTATTATGTTTATTCGTAAAACGTGGGTAACAGTAAGCAGGCTTACATGTGCCTGTCTCACTTCCTTCGCTTCAGTTTCACTGAAAAACTATCAAAGTAATTTTAATTCATCCTGACGAAAGCTGTCGTTTGGCTTTGTTCTAAAAAATAAATGTGATCACTCCCTCGGTCTCAGTCACAGTTCCACGAATGAGCTCGACATAAAATGCCCTGACACGCATGGTTTTTGACTAATATTATGTCGTCGCATTTATTAGCCCTAATTATAGTTCAATCTAAGTACTTATTAGGTCAACTTCAAGAAATAGGTACCTGTAAAAATACTAGCACTATTTCAATAATACGTGAAATTCATATTAAGAGATTAAGTAAGGTTTACGTAGGCTAACAAAATCAAAGCATTTGTATCAAGTAGGCCAGCAACAGGCACTTTTAAATTGTCGAAATTAGGACAACAATAAAATGAAGCTGCAGTCCCTGTCACAAGACATAATAACTGTAACAGCACTATAGTTGCCGATAACAAAGTTCAAATCTCTATGGAGAAGAATGGGCCAGAAACTCCATGGACACTGTTTTAAATCAGAATATTGTTGTAAAAACCTTGCTTACATCATTTATGTGAGAACGATGTAGCAAACCGTGCTCCTTGAAAGTGTCCATAGTAAAGACAACTAAAAAATTAAGTACAGGTGAGTCAAGTCATTTATGATGGATCCAGCGGAGAGTCGCTTTTTGAGGACAATTGTATTACGGAGCAGGGATTAAATAAACTGCGTGAAAAGCTAAATATACGTTTTTGGGGATTTTCTTTATTTAATAGTCAGCGACCTTTAGTGTCCGAAAATAAAAGATTATCTAAATTTATACTTGTTTGTTTATGCAAAAATGTGTATTTACTCGTATAAACCTTTTTAAGTAGGTATTGGAGTGTTTTGCTTCATAAAAGTTATTTTGCCGTATTTTTCCCGCTTTCACTGTCACGTCCTGGCAATTTTGATAAAACCCCGGGAAAGATTACGTAAGTACGCCAGTTGTTCTAAAATACCAATAACTTCAAGAGTAATGTTTAATCCGGTGGTAATGCTATAAGATTTTAATTAACTTTATGAAAAAAGAAATACTCGACTATCGATCGATATATATTTCACGAATCAGGAAATGTTAACAAGAGATTACAATCATGATGGTCGGTGACATTTCTCAAAGCCTGAATACCCACTGTCTGTTCGAGTGCAACTTTATTACTACAACTGAAATATTATGCAGAAAGCCTTGCATTGCCTTGCCTTCACTTATGAAAATCATCACATTTAGCTGTGTCTAAATTACTATATTTAACAGTTATTAATTATTTATTATTCTAACAAAAAAACTCTGGTGTTAGGTACCTACTACAGGCCGACTATTGTCTTTACTTAACATTTCACTTCTGAGATTGTTTTTACTAGTATTAAACTATACGATATTTACGAATGAATTCTGAAGTTCTAGGAAGTACAACATGAATTAATTAATTTAAACTATGCTCAAACGTGGTAAGATGGGAATACTTTACATTTAATATTTCTTACTATTGGCTTTTGGTAATTAATTACAAATAAAAATCCTTTTGTGTGCGCTGTTATTTCGTCAAAAACTTTTAAAAGTTTGTGCTTTACTACTTTCAGTAATTAATTGCCGTAAAATATTTTTTCTGTGACGAGTTATATTAATGGAAGTTTATTTTTGAATTTCCTTTTTGTTAAAATATATAGAACAAAACTTCATTTCCGCAATAGAATTATTATGAAATTACTAACATTAATAAAAAGTGTAGGACCACATACATATTTACTACTTAGTGTGCACAAAAATTCTAAATCTTTTCACAAATAATCGGATATATTAACATTCATACGACATCTAACTCGTCACATATAAAGTACGTGATAATACATTTAACTCATAAAATTCCATGAATATTTTTCTGCACGATGGAGCAATGTGGGACTTACCTGAGTTCTAGGTGTCGGGTACGGGAACGTCGGATCGTCACTAGTGAATACTTCGAATCACGTTTTCGAAATGATCGCGCGCATTCAATAACAAAGTTTCAGGCATGCAAAAGCTTATATAGGTGTCCGCCCCGCCCACCAACCCGCCTCCGGGCGGGACGAGGCGCGCGCTACAGCCTTCAAGCGTAAAACTTGACGCAACCGCAACTTTTTCCGAAGTTAATGGTAACTTAGTAACTTTTAAACGTCTTGAAGTTTATGCGTGAAAGGATTTTTGTGAATCATAACGCCGAGGGCACGTGTTTTTTTTCCTAGATTTGTTGATTAAGCATTTCGAAACGAAACTTTCTAGGAAAATTTATATCTTTGGAAATTTTAGAAAGTACTTGTATTTTTGTATTATAAAGTTCGTGTGTGATGGTATCCCGGGAAATATTTCAGGTATACCCTTAAATTTTTTGATAAGCTATTCTAACATGAAAGCGTTTTATGAATAATCGCGACGTAATAAATCAATCAAATGTAATAGGAAAATGCCTTTGCCTGTAACATTTTGATTAAGCTGAATAAAGTAGAGATGTAGAGGAAAAAAATAACAAACTAAATGGAGTTTCCTTTTCAATAAAACACCAATTCCCCGATGGAGGTACCGCCTTACCTAATCTTAATTGTAATAGAAAACAGTTCCGAACCAACGGATTTTCCACGAAATCTCTTTTTACTACGTGTGTTATCTTTAGAAAGCTTCTGAAACTATTTTTGAATACATTGGAATAAATATTTGTTGATAATATATCGTACTACGTACTATACGTATCTACTCTTCTCTCCGATTTAAAAAGTGTTAAAAATAAATAAACGTTATTAATTGATTGAAAAACACAATTTCTAGTGGTGTATTAGTGCATATCATCTATCTAAGTAAAAATAACAGTTAATAATAAACTCAAAGTGACAACAAAACAAAAACAGTGCAATACTTTAATTTGTGAAATCAACGAACTAGCAGGTGTGAAACTCATAACACTGCTAAACTCAACCTGTGTCTCAATAACAACACACCAAATACTACTCATCGGACGGATTTTTTGTTACGTATGTACTAAAAACGTGAACATAACCTATAACGAAAAAACCAGTGTCATTCTCCAACATTCACCGAGACTACTAGCAGTGACATCTGTTATCCCACTTGCATAGACACTCTCAAGAAGGTATAGGTCGATATTTTCGACTCTAAAATATTGGCACATTTGGTTGAGTGGTGACTGTCTCGCCCTTTTGTTATAGCCGTCGTGCACGGCGCGGCTCGAGTTCGAACCCAGCTATCTGCAAAGAGTTTATTTATTTATTTATTTATTTATTTATTTAACTATTTATGTACACACAGTAAACAACACAGGAAAACACATTATAAAATATGAGTACAAAGGTACTGCTTATTTCTTAAGAAATTTCTGCCAGCAGACCTGCAAAAGGAGAAATGAAAAAAAGAAATGTAGACAATAGTGTGTGAGAAAAGGAAGAGAATATATAGGGATAATGTGCCTTACCTAACTTAACCTATTAAAATATATAAATACACAAATAGGTAGATATTAATAAATACTTATATAAATACATAATGCTAAGATATAAAAACTAATAAATATATATATGTATATAATAAATCATGGTTGAGAGGAAAGGTAATGCTCTTTCACTCTAGATTTGAACAGTGAGATGGTCTGCAAATCACGAATGCTAGGCGGAAGTGCGTTCCACAACCTTACAGCATGGACGGAGAAGGAATATGAGTAGTAGCTGGATTTATGAGGATGGGATTTAAGTAGGGATCTAAGGTGCGATCTACACGGTGCGTCAGTAGGGCGAGCATAAGAAAAACGTTCACGCAGGTAAGAAGGATAGGACGGGTTGTGTAGGATATTGAAAAGGAGACATAGGATCCTAGTGTTCCTGCGAAGGCGGATTGGGAGCCACTTGAGTTCTTTGCGAAGGTGAGAAACGTGGTCATACTTACGGAGACCAAAAATAAAGCGAATACATAAATTTTGCAAGCGCTCAAGCTTATTTAATAGCTCCTCAGTAGCATCCAGGTAGCAGGCATCGGCATAATCTATTATCGGCTGAATAAGTGTTTGTGCCAAAGAAATTTTAGTCTTCAAAGGCAGGAGACTCTGAAGGCATTTCAGCGAATGAAGAGAGAAGTGAACCTTACGGCTTACCTCATTGACTTGAGCTCGCCACGACAGATAAGAGTCAATAGTAACACCCAAATCTTTGGCGGTATCTGTATAATCGATGCGAACACCATCGAGGTACAACGGCATCAGAGATGCAACAACGGCTGCACTACGAACAAATCGGCTGCCTATGACCATGGCCTGAGATTTAGTAGGGTTAATTTGCAATCCAAATGACTTAGCCCAGGCGCTAATACAAACCAGGTCATGATTCATAGCAGCAATGGCAGAATTGGCATCAGCTACTGTAAAGTGCCGGTAGAGCTGCAGGTCATCCGCATAAAGATGGAAATTGGAAGAGATTACACTGGTAACCATGTTAATGAAAATTGAAAAAAGAAGAGGAGAGAGAACGCTACCCTGAGGAACACCCTCAGTAAGGCTACACCAATCAGAGAAAGCCTCATCAAGGCGGACACACTGAGAGCGTCCCCGAAGATAAGAATTGAACCAGGCTAAAGCAGAAGAAGAGAAATTTAAAGATTTGAGGATACCTAGCAAAATGTCGAAATCCACTGAATTGAAGGCACTACTGAAGTCCAGCAATACAAGAACGGTAAGTGACTTACTCTCCATTGCCCAGCGGATATCGTCAGTTACTTTTAACAGTGCAGTGACAGTACTATGACCTGAGCGGAAACCAGATTGGAAAGGGGATATTAAAGAGTTCGACGTTAAGAAAAATGTTAATTGTTTGTGAACTAAGTGCTCAAAAACTTTGGAAAGAAATGGGAGAATAGAAATAGGTCTAAAGTGGGATAGCGAGGATGGATTGTTAGTTTTAGGTAAAGGTATGATGTGAGCTTGCTTCCAAACTGAAGGAAAAGAGCAACAGGACAAAGAGTGGTTAAAGATGTAAGTAAGAACAGGAAGTAGAGATGGAAGGATAAGAGTAACCATTCTTGAGCACAACTTATCGTTACCGACTGCAGAAGATGTAATCGCAAGGACAGATTTTTTAACGTCATCCTCAGAAACATCGCTAAGGTTAAAAGGAGAACATTGTGGCAATGGCCGTCTAGAAAGGTTCTCCAGGGTCACAGCTTTCACAGATGAATCGAGAGAAAAGGGAAGGAAAGAGAAATGTTTATTCAGATCATCGAGGTTCACATCCTTGCACTGGTTGGTAGGTGATTTGCCTATGCCTACAGACTTGAGAAATTTCCAAACATCAGAAGAACTACGGTTGTTGAGTTGGTCGTGGAAATAGCGTCTCTTGGCATCTTGACACAGATGACTGCAGCGATTACGTAATGATTTGTAGTAAGAAAGATTCAGCTCTGAAGGTCTGCGCTTAAATCTGCTCTTAGCTTTATCCCTACGTGCCATAAGCTCTTTAATTTGTGTGGTAATCCAAGGTGCAGGGTTATGTCTCACTTTGACACGTCGGATGGGTGCATGCTGGTCAAACAAGTTGAGAATTAGTGTAGTAAGATAACTCACCTTCTCTTCGATACTTTCCGCCTCGACCAGAGGGGACCAGTCGATATTGTTGGCATCACGCTGCAATGCCTCCAAATCAATGCCTTTGTAGTTACGGAGATATAATAACTGAGGCTTACGCTTAGGGACACGGATTCGATACGACAAATAAATAAGATCGTGGTAGGAGAAAGTAGCAGTAAGTTGACCATGATATTTAACATTATTAGGAGAAGAAACAATCATAAGGTCTAAAAAAGACGGTGTACAATTAGGAAAATAGTGAGTTGCAGAGAGAGGCAAAACTTGAAGATTAAAGGAAGACAAGACGGAGAGGAGTTTGAGAGAGCGAGCGTCGTTTTTAATTAAGCACGTATTAAAATCACCCATTAAAATAACGTGATCGTACAACGGACAAAGATTACTGAGAGTGGAATCAAGGGAATCAAAGTAGTCAACATTTAGATTAGGACTATAGAGCACTGCAAGCAAAACTTTAGTGTGGTGAAAAGAAATTTCTAAAAACAAGTATTCAGCAGATCCAGAATAAAGTGAAGGAGATGAGCTGACCACCCTGTAGGGTAAATCAGCACGCAAGTATATAGCAACACCTCCTCCACCCTTGCCAGTCCTGTCATTGCGGATCAAGACGAAGCCAGGCAAAGAATATTGAGTAGAAAGGAGAGAAGGCTTCAAAAAAGATTCCGAAATCAATAAGGCGTCTAGGTGAGCACTGCTAAAGGATGCCAGAAGATCAGAATAGTGACCAGGAACACTCTGAGCATTGATGTGTGCTATATGTAGATTCTTAGGGTCATTGGAGAAAAGAGAAGAAATTTTATCGTGTAAGGTAAGTGGTGCGGAAGAGTCACTGTCCACACTAACAAAACTAGCAGAGGAAGAGCACGAGAAGAAGCTGTCGTTGAGATCAGCTACATCATCCATATTTAATATAAATATAATATATATCAATATATGTACCTAACTAAAATAAAATTATCTATAAAAAATAAAAAATAAAAAACCTAATGTAGGTTTCCTTCCAATAAGAAACCACCCCAACTTGCTATGTTTATTGGCAGAAATTTTAACAAAATTTTTAAGAAACACTAAAATTAGTTAAACGTTAAAACTGAGAAAACGAAAAGTAAAAAAAAAAACAATTATTCAACGAAACGAACGTGGAATGAAACGTAACGAATGACAGATGGAATTGAACAATGACAATGACACTAGTCCACAACTGACAACGTCAACATTCCGTCTGTCACACTGACAACACATCAAGTTATCACAATAACATGAACGAATTATCAACATACCGGCTTATTAAATTAAATAAAAGTGAAAAATTTCAACGGTAAACTGACTAAAATAACTTATTTAACCACCGGCACAAGAAACAAAATAATTGTGTTCGTACAAAGCGACCAAGTCGCGAAGTCGTGACGTAAATAAACTGCACAACGGTATCAACAGATACAGAGACGCTGAGTTACTTGCGCAGACGCGTCTTTCTCGATCTCTTAGCCGGTGTAGCTGTCGTCGATGCGATATTTGGAGACTCAGGTTCTACCGACTGTACAGAATCCTCGGTGTCGGCTCCAGTGGACGGGAATTTGGCAATCAGATCGTGAAGTTCGCTTGCAATTTCGATCTTGCGGCGGGATTTGTCTGGGCAGATAATAACAATCTTGCCCTCCATGGACCAGCAGTTTGGCATGCCGAAATGCTTACGAGCAGCCGCAAACACACGGTGCCTAGCTTGAGTCAAGAACTCGGAGATGGTAATTCCAGTACCCTTGAGAGATTTCTTGCCGTCCCAGACAAGTTGCCGGTGCTCCATTTTGAAGAATCGTACCAGTATGGGACGGGCCTTCTGCTGAGAGTATCCGAGTCTGTGACAAACATGGATAATATTCTTGTCCCTATTCACCTCAGGCAATTTAACTTGGTTGGTTAATATGTTGTTGACCACAACAAGTAAATTTTCATTATTCTGCTCTGGAACACCATGGAACAGCAGGACCTTTCTACGCATGGCAGTTTCATGCCTATCATACCCAGCAGCAAGCAGCTCAATTTGAGATTTTAATGCGGAAAGTGCTTTACAGACAAACAGCTTAAACTCGGAGAACTCACGTGCGATGGATGCAATGTCAGGTGAAGCTGGTGTGGTGTTAGTGGAAGCCTGTTCTAGTTTAGCTTCATATTCCTGCATTCGGGAACCAAACAACTGTTGGAGGTCCTCCAGGCTGGCAGCAAGTTTAGTGTCCATGGTGAAGTGTGACTGTGTCCCAGGAGCAGGTGTTACAAACTTGATAACAATAGATAGCAAGTGTGGGGGGGCCTAATGTAAAATGAACTTGTTTATTTCATTAAAAACTTAAGAAAAACTATTTAAAATAATTATTTAATGAAGAGCCCACAAAAATGATGTTGTTGCTATGTCTACCCACAAAGGAAAAAAGTTGTTTTTCTAAGTACATAATATTTACAATTTGATTATTTCTGTTCCATTAAAAGAATAAATCTTACTCAGATGTTTAAGATGATCCGTTCACCGGATAAGTTTCACTCGGATTCGGAACTACACGTTACTTCTGTAACTAGCGATGAACAAAATGTTGCTACGCGCAAACGTAAACAACCGGAATCGGAATGGTCGCAAGCAATTAAAACATTGGCAGCTGAGTTTAAGAATACCCTTAATGAATGGCGGTGCGATTTGGAGAGCAATATTAGTAAGATATGTGACAACGTAGCTTCTATTAAGGGCGACCTAGCCACGCTTACGCAAGTGACAACAGATATTAAAAATGATTTTCAATCACTACGTGCCGAGCAATCCTTAATTAAAGAAAGTGTATCTGTATTGGGCACTAAATATGATGATGTTTCGAAAGAAATTGATTGTCTAAAGCATTCGATCCAGTTTATTAGTGATGAACAGTCAGATATCTCAAAAAAAGTTGCTCATTTTAGTAAACAGATTCATGAGAACATTGACACTGAATCTAAACGCACGATAACAGAACTTGTTACTAAGATCGATACCCTGGAACAGAGCGCCCGAAACTGCAACATTGAAATATGTAATATCCCTGAAAGGCGTAATGAAGACCTGGTTACAATTATGATAAACATTGGTGCCCTTATAAATTGTAATTTAAAGCAGAGTGACATAGCATCTATACACCGGGTTCCGCACGCCCACCGAGATAATGATAAACCCAAGAATATAATTGTAAAACTGACTTCGCGTATGTTAAGGGATAATATTCTAAGTGCACACCGTTTAAATAAGGGACTTAATACCGAAAAACTGGGCTTATCAGGTACGTCGGTCCCTATTTATATGCACGAACATCTAACTCTAAAAAACAAAAAGTTATTTCGTGATTGTCGGGATGCAGCTAAAGCGAACAATTATCGGTTTCTATGGGTCAAGCATGGTACCATTCTCGTTCGGGAAAAAGAAGGAGCAAAATCGTTCGCAATTAGATCTCAAGAAGACGTCGCTAAAATCAAACCGCATTAAAAATATAGTACATTTTAGAGCTATTGAGCTTGTAATACTGTTATTGTTTTGGTTGTATGTAATCAGTAGATATGTAAGTATTTCATGTCCTCTGGCTTGTAATTTAAGATGTAGGGTAGGAACGAAGGAGTTTGTAAACATAAATATATTATATATGGTAGACTTGTATCTGCTGTTTCAAGCTCAATCGGTTATCTTTACCACCATCACTGCTACTCAACTGTTGCGCTGTGGTGGCTTTATGTATAGGTTACTTAGAAGCATGTTTATAATGTATATTAATGGTAAGTATTTTGAAATGTATCATAATATTATAAAACTGTTATGCTGTGCTGCTCGCACAGTTACTGCTTGGTACTGGAGATCTTTGTTAATATTTAAGTATTTCTTACAGAATTATGTGTTTGTATGTAACTTTTTCTTGCTACACTTGTTCAAATTAAAACATTGTGCTCTTTTGTTATTTACACATTATTTTAAAGTCGAAACGTGTGCTGGCCTGATATTTTATTACAAAATTCACCATTTCAATGGCGGATAATTTGGTTATCTATTATCAGAATTGTCGAGGGATCCGCACTAAACTGCATATTTTATACATGAATATACTAGCTAATTGTTACGATATAATTATACTTACAGAAACATGGTTAACACCTGAAATATTTGATAATGAGTTCATTGATTCCCGCTACATAGTACATCGGTGCGACCGAGACCGTACAGCCACCAATAAAAAAGACGGAGGTGGCGTCCTTATAGCGGTGTTGAAGGGGTTACGCTCGGTAAGGATTAGTCCTCGGCCAGCTCTAGAGGCAAGCTTGGAATACGTTCTTCTTAAACTGCCCAGCTCAACTAGGGGAAAGAACCTAATCTTCGGGGCGGCTTACATACCCCCTAGAACGTCTGAATCTGTCTATGTTCAATACTTTGAACTCATGCAATCTTTAATTGGCGACACTAATGTTGAACATTTTTACCTCTTGGGTGATTACAATCTACCAGATGTTGACTGGACTCCCTGTAGAAACAATGTATCATCATCGGGACTAATTTGTAGTGGCAATTCCTCTATTTGTGAACATCTTGGACTATTTATGTCATACCTCAATGCTTATCAGTATAACACTGTCAAGAATCTGAGTGGAAAATTATTAGACCTGGCCATCAGTAACCATGATTGCTCTGTTTTCCCCCCCACTGATTATTTACTGCAACTAGACAATTACCACCCACCTTTTTGTGTATTATTACCATATAAATCTTCCCGAACAACCATGATTCGAAAGTCATTGAAAAGATTTAATTATTTTAAGGGTGATTATGAGAAGATAAATGAGGAATTAGGTAAAATCAACTGGAATGAGCAGATTGGGTCAGAACAATCCGTAGAAATAGCATTAAATACATTTTATAATATTATTTTTGGCTTAATTAAATCTTATGTTCCACTAGCTAATTCAAAATCTCCGAAATTCCCGATTTGGTTTTCGCCATCTCTGATACATATTTATAAGAATAAAGCTAAAGCTTGGGTTAGATGGAAAGTTTATCACAATATCTCTGATTATGAACAGTTCTCTCTGTACCGATCCAGATTTCATGACGAATGCACAAACTGCTACAAAAAGTACATGGATTCTGTTGAAGATGGCATACGCGATAACGTAAAACATTTCTGGACGTACATTGCGAACCGGAAGTCTTCTACAGGCATCCCTTCTAACATGACATACAAAAACAAGAGCACCAGTGATCCCGAAGAAATTTGTGACTTTTTTTCTGATTTTTTTAATTCAGTTTATGAACAACCTACTGCAAGAAATGTACCATCGAGTACCAATACTCATGAACACAATTCCCTTATTAACAGGATAGAGTTGAGCAAAGAGGAGATATTAAGTGCACTTAAAACCTTGGACCCAACAAAGGGTCCAGGTCCGGACGGCCTACCAGTTACTTTTCTAAAAGCTACTGCTGAAAATATTTGTACTCCCTTACTGATTATATTTAATAAATCATTGACTCAAGGAATTTTTCCCGAGGTGTGGAAGAGCGCTAATATAACACCAGTTTACAAATCGGGTTCTAAGCAAGATGTTGAGAACTATCGCCCGATATCTATTATGTCAGCACTGCCGAAGCTTTTCGAGAGGTTAGTCCATAATAGAGTATATCCTGTTTTACATCATAGCATTCTCCAACAACAACATGGATTCGTCAAAAAACGATCAACCACAACTAATTTGGTGGCTTTTACGGATTACTTATTCAATAATATGGATTCACGTGTTCAAGTGGACGCCATTTATACGGATTTTCGGAAGGCGTTCGACAAGGTTGATCATGAGTTGCTCCTGAACAAAATTTCATTTAACGGCATACGTGGTGATTTACTTCGATGGTTCACTTCATACGTCACGAATAGAACTCAAAGAGTAGTAATTAATGGTTTCTGCTCTGCCACTGCTATTGGCGTGACTTCCGGTGTGCCTCAGGGCTCGATTTTGGGACCTCTGCTATTTATACTGTTTATAAACGACATCACGTGTTGCTTTAAAAACTCTAAAGTCTTGCTTTATGCTGACGACCTCAAGATTTACAGGCCCATCAAAACTTTGCAGGACTGCGGATTGCTACAGGAGGATTTGGATCGCTTTAGTGAGTATTGCAAGATTAATAAACTACAGCTGAGTATATCTAAGTGCTGTTGTATCAGCTTCACGAAAAATAAGAATGTTCTCAGATACCCTTATTCTTTAGATGGTACAACATTATCAAGGGTATCACTTGTACGTGATCTCGGGATTCTTCTCGACGATAAACTGCACCTTGATGCCCACATTGATAAAGTAGTCAATAATGCCTATCAAATGTACGGTTTTGTGATGAGGTCCGCGAAGGACTTTAAACGCCTATCTACTTATTTATATCTGTATAAGTCTCTTATTAGATCACAGCTCGAATATGCAGTGCCGGTGTGGAATCCCTTTTACAACAAATACTCAGATCGTATTGAAAAGATCCAAAGAAAATTTCTAAAAGCCATGCATTACCGTTGCTTTTTTACATCTGTGTCCTATAACGATTCACTTAAAAAGTATAAATTACTTGATTTAAAATCTAGACGCACTTTCTTGGAGACGGTATTTTTGTTTGACTTGTGTAGTAATGTGTATGATTGTCTCGATATTCGCAATAAAATAAGTTACTTCGTTCCTAGAACAACAGTATGTCGCGGGGTGCGTGCACGACCACTGTTTGCCGTTAGCTCGTGTAACAACAACGCAGGTCTGCGGGCACCTCTGCGTCGACTTACCAACAACTATAACAAAGTTTTCAATGATGTTGACATGTTTGCTCTCTCTGCTAGAGAATTTAAAAAAAATATTTTGAAAACACTAGGCCTTGATTGGGCATACCCTAAAACCTAAAACTACACTACCTACTAAAACAGCTTTAAATTGTAAATTATTATTATTAATTGTAGATCTAAACTTGCATGCTAGGTTAAGCTTGTATTTTTAAATGTATTCCGTGGAAAATGTTGTTGGTAACACATTTACTCATACTTGTTATTATTGTTTTTTATATTAATGTAATGTGTCACTGTTTGTTTTCCCCAATAAATAAAATAAAATAAAATAATACTTTAAGAGCTTAAAAGGGTTTTTTTTTTGGAGCTTTGACTTGTCCAATAACTTATTTGCATAAAATAATCATAATTAGGAAGAGCAGCGGTGGCCCAGTGGTGGTGGCCCTGACTTACGAGCAATAAGTTGTAGGTTCGAACCCAGACAGGCGTATTACTTTGTGTAATTTATTTTATCACCAATACTCTCAAAACGGTTAAGGGAAATCTCGTGAAGAAACGGCATATCTTAAAACCAATAATACGAAGACATGTGACATCTACCTACCCTCACTGAGCCCGCGTGGTGGATTATAGCCCATTCCCTCTCATAATGAGGAGGCCTGTGTCCCAGCAGTGGGAACATTATAGGCTGAATATGCTAATCAGTATATTATTATTATAATGACTCTGGATACAGGCCTCCTCTAGTCCTACCCGAGTGATAAGCTCTAAGCTTAGTTGTGTAACCATAATTATTATTATTACACTTCCGTAAGTAAATAAAAAAATCTGATAACCACAATAGCGCTGGGGTTCGAATCCTATGTCATTCAAAGTGTTATTAAAGGAGTACACATTAGTAACATCTCTGCCTCTGCCCTCAGGGATTCCAGGCGTGATGTTATGTTGCAAAAAACCTGCTGTGAGTGTAATTTCCTTTGATTTCCAGTGGAGTCAGATAATACAGTAGAGATTGTTTCTACATTAACACAGAGATAAGGTCTTAAGAGGCCCGCAAAGCGTGCGTAGTTCATGCAAACGTATACTTACCAAAATATTTTGTAAATCAAACATATTCTTAAGGTAGTGTGTATTTATTTCGATTGAATTACAGAATATCTAGGTTCCCAAATATATATTTTGAATGGACACTAATTTAAGAGTTATGATGAGAAAAATAAGTTTTCTATCGTTTTAAATTCCTCATATCGTCTTTATATCATTATCCTTTAAAAATATTTTTATTTGGGAACATTTCAATTATGACTGAAATAGTCCCTTGAACTATTGGCGTCCTCACTTTGTTCGGGCGTCAAACCCCGTCTCGGGACTAAATAAGTTACTTTCACCCCTGGGGTAATACTCGTAATGTACTATTTAAACAGCCACCATCTTCGTTATTATTTTATGCTTTCTAACAAAGTTGCCTTATATCATTTTACACAATATAACGTTAATGCAAAACAAAAGTAATTAATGCACAGACTCTACACCACAGTTTTATATCCTGACATTAAAGTGGTGAAAACTAATATAATCTGTTTACAACTTGACATGTCTTACATTGTCTTATAATATGTAATATTTAATATTTTTAGTTTGAGAAGAGTGAAGTGCAGTAAAGACGACAAAAAGGTGGATCAAAAAAAAAACTAAAGAAAAAGACGGGTGGGTGGACTGTGTGAAGAATTTTATGCAAAAAAAAGAAATAAATAGCGTAACGGCTGACTGGGGAAAATAGAGGGAAAATACGTGTTGCGCTAACCCCAAGTAACATGGTAATATGGTATGAAGATGAGTCTGATATTACTGTAGTTGCGAGACCATTGTAAGGACATGCCTTTGCTGAACTCCAGACAATCGTCGGTCCAATAACATGTCACGTTACGCAAAGAAAGCACTTTAAGTTAGCAATATGAATTGTATGATAAAGTTGACATTAATAAAAGGAACTTTGGAATGAACAGTCGTTTCCATCAGCCACCTATCCTTGTGGATAAACTTCATGGCGACCCTGCCTTAACCTCTTGTATGCCGTAATTATAGACACAATTAAAAGGCCATTGTGTCTTGTGTAGATCTACGTTCCGGGAATACGTAGGGTTCAAAGAACAATTGAAGAAATGACAACCAAAAATTAAGACGAACTCAAGAAAGAAAAATTCAAAACGGCACCAAGAGCGAAGAAACAATCAAAATTCAAGAAAGAAGCACCAAAGCAACAATAAGACAATAACAAAGACAATAAAATCTTATTTTAAAGAAGAAACAATAATAGCCCAAAATGCCAACATATACCATAAAAGTAAAAATTAATCAAGAAACTATCTTATTTCCTTAACCAGAACTATTTTTCGCTTGTCGTAACATCTGTGGTAAAAACAGAAGTCAGTCAGAAAAATTATAAGAGCTACCGTACGGACGTCACTTGCCGAATTTTCTTTGAAAAATACTTAGCCAGGCTTATAAAAAAAGAGACTAATAGGTACGTATACAACATAGATAGATTTTCTTTATTGGATTTATTATTAAATTAATCTTTCAAATTATGTTGTCGTCTCTATCTTCGTCATGTTCCTTGAAAATACAGTTCTCCAGTAATTGTAGCACATTTTCGCGTTCATTTAAGCTAAGGAACTCAATCTACAGGTGTCGGAACATGCTACGGAGCGCTTCACACATTCTCGAGTCTCGGAAGTTTGAGGTTACAGGTACATCGTACCGCTATTGCATACGTCTTTGGTACAATGTTCGAAGATCTTCACACTTAATACTTATTTTCTAAAGATCTATACTTAAGATCGAAAGTAATGACGTCATCATAATTCTAATGTAACGTAAATAAGTACGTCATTCATTAGTACAAGTATATTGTTTTCCTTAATCGGGAGGATGAGTGTGACATTTTGAATATTATATTGTGTAATTGTTTACAATAAAAGGCTGTACAAACAAACATCCCACATGCTGATGGAAAGCTATCGGGAATCATTTTCCCCCGAGACATTGCGTCATGACACTCATACATCAATCCATCATCTACGTACCACTTGAAAACAATAATTACACATTGTGTTTACATAAAAAGCAATTAAAAACGATTTTTGTTTGACATGCTCCAATTTCACAAATAAACGATGCCCATTATGGATATGCGCTCAGTGGTTAAAGTGAATGAACTCATAGACAGTTAGGGATTGGATAGTAGCAGCTTGTCTTACAAACTTTTCGGTAATTACAAAGTTAAGTTAGAGCTTAGTTGAACAGCCCAGTGAACTTAAATGTGCAAACAAAATACAAAAACAAATGGAAATGCAAGACTTAGCATTCCATTTTGAACCAAATTAATACCTTTCTTTTCTGAAACAAAAGTTTTTCTATAAAACTATTCATATATACCTCCTGCCTAGCCTTTTCTTATGTTGGGGTGGGCTTCCAGTCTAACCTGATACAGCTGAATACCAGTATTTTACATGGAAGGACCGCCTATCTGACCTCCACAACCCAGTAAGTGCTGGATAATAGGATACCTCTTAGATAGACTGGCTGTCAAACTTTCAGGCCACTGACTACCTGTTACGAATGTCAAAGATCTGCAAATATGTATAAAACTACTTATATATAGTAGAAAAATGAGTCCCTTTTCGTATCAAGTATATATCTAGGTCCACATTTAGTAAAGCGATACCAAAAATCTCAGGGAGAAAGTCCTTTTGTTTTTACTCCTCGCGTGGATCACTTCATACTGAGCAATGAGCCATCCAATCAGGGGCACTGTGTGACCTACAGAAAAGACACTTTGGGACACTCGTAAGTGACGATAGAATTGCCAATGAAAATAAAACTGTGCTTATACGAAAACTTTGCAAGGCTTTTTTGATAAAGCTATACTCAAGAAATAGTCTCTGAAATCCAACTTTATTACTCAAAGAATAAAGTTCGTTTTAAAACAAAAGCATATCTAACGTAGTTTATCTTTCTTAACAGATGAATGAACCCTCACGCAGTAGAAGAATATGTAAAATTTTCCTATTCTCAGTCGGTGCTTGGAGTAAACTCTTATCTACTTGATATTGTTTTCCAACGATGTTTTCCACATTATAAAATCTTAGAGATGTTTTATTTTAACATGTCATGAAACATTTATAAGTTTTACAGCTGCTTTCAGGAATATTGCCTGTAAATTGTATAAGTAGCCTGTATCCTGTATGTGCACGCTTTCAATAAAGTTGGTTTAAGTGCAAATTATAGTTCTTATGTTTCAGTTCCATTTTTGCAACCAAACAAGTTTTTACGTTATGAAATAGTCATAATAGTCAGTTGAAATAGTCGTTGATTAGTTAGGTAAAGAGCTCATGGCTAAATAACAACATTCCTTTTTTTTAGGATGGGAAATCATCAAATGACTTCTCCCACTCTGGGTGGAGCGGGAGGGAGTGTCAGACTTTTACTGACTAAAACCCATCCATGTTCCTTCCTCGCCCTTTATGTTCCGGGGCCGCGGTATCTCTTTCGAACAGTCCCGCAACCTCGGCAACATAATAACAGCCTCACGGATAAATCTTCAGATTAAGCGCGCTTGCCTCGGTTGATCCGTGAATGAGTGTCCACCCAATACCGAGTTTCCTCTGTGCGTCGGAATCCACTTTAAGACATTGATCCCAGCTGTCATTTGTAGATCTTTGGTCGTCGTTACAGGTGACAAGACAACTCTCTTTCCCAAAGGATAATATGGTGAAGGTCGGATAGGCAGTCGCGCCATGTAAAATACTGGTATTCAGCTGCATCCGGTTAGACTGGGAGCTGACCCCAACATATTTGGGAAAAGTTTAGAAAGAAAGAAAGAAAGAAAGAAAACATTTCTGCATTTTTTAGGCAGATGATGAGTTAGGTAAGTAGGCACAAACTTGTGCCTTTTTCCCATTGGGGTACCTAGCAGGTAGATACTATACTATACTATACTCTTGTATTCCAATTGTAGGTTTTTTTTCTAAAAATAGTTTGGTGGGTATAAAAATACAACAATCACATTATAGACGTAATAAAGAGTCGACAGCCGTATACCATTCTCCCGAATACAAGAAATTCAAACTCAAGAGTTGGTCTTTCTTTGATCCTTTAAGATTCCTAATCTTATAATTCAGGAGTAAAATGCGTGGGCCTGTTTGTTGGAATAATTCTGAAAATTTGGGTTAAGCTCACTCGTTCGTTTTGAATTCTTCGTTTCCATAATTGTACGGAACATGTTTTTCCTAATATTTCAAGGTAAAAAAAAAATATAATATCTTTAAAAGTTTGGATTTTTGGAGTTAACATTGTAAAGAACCACAAGAACGCTAGATTTCGACCAATCGACTAGACGTCTCGTAGAGCATTGTTGAGAGTGGAAAATGTCACCATAATCACCATATACATAATATGTATTCTCCAGCTCCTATCAAACACTATATGTCGAACAAATACTAGGCCAACCTGCGGGACATGTCAAGTACATAAACACCAATAATCCTGTCCTAACGACCATGACATATGTATGTTTCCATGCTAAACTATTTTACTTACTTACAAATCAGTCGGATCATAAAACAAGGCTCTTAATGGACACTTACCCTGGGGCTGTAAAAGGGGACACATTAAAGTTATACCTTACTGATCTCGATGTGTCAAAATTATTGCAGCATTTCATTACCCTTTTCCTTAACAATGTTGGAAACAAAACTCGATCAAAGTCCTCAATGGATTTAGAAAAGATCGATGTTGTTATGAAATGAGAGTTGGTTGGTAACATTTTGGGCATTAAATATAAAGGCAATAATACCTCACATGGGAGGTTAATGTGTCTGTCTGTAGACGGTTTCGACATGTACCTACATTAAAACAAATATTTGGTCACCTTACTAATGTGCTGAAATTAATAGACCTACCTTTTACCCACGCACCCACAATACTAATTAATACGTCAAAATAATATTTATGGGTCATAAGAATATTTGTGCATGTAGAAAAAATAGTCGTGCTATAGTTTGTTATTTTGTCAGTCCTGCGGCACATCTGCATTTACCATGAAAACAAGGATAAGTTTTGGGCGCAACAACGTTTAGGGTGACTGGTAAACTCTCCATTATGAACTACTTTTACTGGAAGCCGACCCCAACCTAGTAGGGTATAGGTTAGGCAGACGACTATGATGAACAAATTTTAACAGTTCTGAAAAAAAAATTGCTGTTTATTGACTTTGTGTCACCTATTTACAACAATATGAGTAATTGAGTAGGTTGAGCAGACTATTTTTGTATCGCGATTCCACGTTCTATTACATGTCTACTATAAAGGGTGTAAAACACCTCTTAGCGAAGCCGAAGCGCACTTGTTTTCCTCATCATTGTGATCATTTTTTTGTTCTACACCATACCTGGGAACCTTCTGGTTACGGAGATATTGGGGGTCAAAGTTCCAACTTTTTGACAAGTTTTTTTTTAAATGTTTAGTTTAAGCACCTCTGCGACCCCCGTACTACTCAATCCATCCATCAGCACAATATAAAACATGATTTATCACCTCAAAAAACAAAGTTGTTTCCCAGCAATAATTTTTGCGTAAAGTTACTTACTTTGATGTACATAATGCTTGGTTGACGGCTTCGTGATGAGGTTGTTTACACCCTGTAGATTTTAACCTAGGATTTTAACCTGAATGGCGTAGTGGTAGTGAAGCTGCCATATGGTCCTGGGTTCGAATCCCGGTAGGACCAAATGTTTGTGTGATGAGCATGGACATTTGTTTCCGAGTTATGGATGTTTATATGTATTATAAGTTTGTATGTACCGACAAAAAAGTACATATGTAGTATATCAACTATCTGGTGTCCACGACACAAGCCTTGCTTAGTGTGGCACTACATGGCGCTGTGTGTTAATGTCCAGCGATATTTACTTATTTATTTAATAACACACAAACAAACACGCTTTGCTACTTTCTTTCAACTACCTACTTCCATATATTAAGTTGATACAAAGCTCCACTGATGCAGTGATAAGCCATAAAAGTAGCTCGTCATCGTCACCCAATAGGTTATAAACTCTGGAGCCAGCAGACGGGATCGATGGAGAATAATAAGCGGCGAAAGGTCTTCTATTAATAGGCCTGCTTAGGGTTACTGCATCAGATATTAAAAAGATAAGGGATGCTGATCAAGTAGATAATTTATTATTTTTTAAGAAAGACAATATGTTGAGAAATTTTGAGTATGAATGTGGGTTGAGTGTGGGTATAAGAGTAGGCGCGGACCAAAGAAGGGATTGTGTGACAGACGGTATAGCTAAAAAGGGGGGTTAAATATCAAGAAGAGACGGACGGAATGTGTAAAAGTGACTTGGCTAAAAAAAGGGTGAATAATGTGTACTGCCATAAAACACGAGTCGAATTGCAATACAGATATTTAATAATATACCAAAGGTTACAGCTTAATTCAAAAGCATGTCATAGCATGGCTTATATAAAACTGTTTTAAAGTAATAAAGAATTTATGAATTCTAGAACAAATGGGAACATTGCATGACATGTAAATTACATTTGACATTTTTTTTAAAGCTACAGGCAGACATATTTTGTCATTTAATTTATTTGGTTATCATTTATAAGTTGATTTTTAGAAAGTTTGTAATTGAATCATTTGACAGTTGTAATTTGATAATTTTGACAATTTTTGATTATGTAGGTAAGTACCTACTAATAATACTATTTTTTTTTAATTGGAATATAATTATTTTTGTTATTGTCACAAAATTAGCATGCCGAATTTACATAGTTGGCGGAATAAGAAGACAATGTTCTTCATATTCCGCAAACTATGTTAAATTTGTTATAAAATCCGTAAAATACCATATTTTATCTACTATGTGAATCCTACAGGTCTATCTAAAAAGAAATTGAACACTTTTTTTTTTTTTTTGTTTTTTTTTTTTTTTTTAGCCTGCTCTGTCCCACTCCTGGGCAAAGGCCTCCCTCCACTCTTTCCACCTCTCGCGAACCCGCGCGTCCTCCCTCCAGTTTGGACGGAACCTGTCCAGTTCGTCCCGCCATCTCCTTCGTGGTCTGCCGCGACCCCGCCTCGCTATGTCAGGGCACCAGTTTCCTGCTATTTTGGCCCACAGTTGGGCCGGCATGCGGCAGACGTGTCCTGCCCAATCCCATTTGAGTTGGGCAGCCTTTTGAGCCACGTCAGCTATGTTTGTTTTGGAGCGCAGTATTGTGTTTCGAACACGATCCGTTAATTTAACACCTAGTATACTGCGCTCCATTGCTCGCTGACAAACCCTGAGTTTGGACTTCTGGATGTTAAAATAAAGATTTTTTGGCACATGCCACAAGTGCAGACTCGGACAGCATTAAACAAAACAAACAGGAAAACTTAAACCTAAAAACAAAAACATTAAATTTTTGTCTGTCTCGCGCCAAATAGACCCAGTTCAGCAACAAATCGAGCAGCTAGGCTGCTAGACAAAGAAAAAGATATGCTGCTGCTCTCATCCCAAACAAATTGGGACAGGGGATAATGATGAATGCCGTATTAGAACCGAAGATCACCTCGAAGTTATGATGCTTAGAACTTGTTGATGTGGCTGAAAAGTCTTAGAACCTCAGTCGTTACCTTTGCTTATTAGAGGAAGTCTATAACATTTGAACAACACGTTAAAAGTCTAGTAGACAATAAAGCTGTAGTTACTATGATATCGAAAAAATAAAATTAAACTGCAACAAAACCTGCTGCCTGGCAACCCTAGCCGTAATGCATCCAAGCGGAGCTTCCTAGAACGATCTGTCCAACACCTGCTCCATACAGCTGATTTTAATTTAATCTGATTACATAACGTCTAGTTTACTGTGAGTTCTTTTTTTTTTTTGTTATGAATAAAGAGCTTTTTCTTAGAAATCTTTCTCTTTATTGACTTCCGGATAAATTTATTATTCAGTGAACTAGCTAACCAGGCACGTATCCAGGGGGGGGGATAGTTGGGATTTATCCCCCCCCCCCCCGAAATCTGACTTATGTTATATGGGATCATAACCACTGCGAAGTACGTGAAGTATAGTACAGTGATTACAGCGATTTTTACATTTTTACACAGTTCACGTGGTTGTTTCAATGTTTGTCCCCCCCGAACCAAAAGTCTGGATACCTACGTGCTTGTAGCTCACTAAGCAATCGGTTTTATTATAGGTTTACGATAGGTGGATGGGTACTTATAGTTTCAATCGCGTGGTCGTATGTGGACATACTGCCGTTTTCAATAACATACTAGCCGGTTTCAGTAGGTTGCTACTCTGTCTGTTCGAGATTTGCTTACTGACCGGTTAGAAACAAAACGTCACAGAAAAGCTTTCTTTGATTTTTCTATGAATCAAGTGAGAGGTAGGTGACGCGGATAGGACATTCTTTGTTTATCACTGTCATCATCATCATCATCGGCCTATTAATGTTCCTAATGTTATGTTATATTCCTGAAACATATTCAACCTAAATCTTCTATAAACACCCTAGAACGTGTTAGGCGTTAAATACGATGCCCGCACAAATGTTGCCACCATTTACGCGTTGCATTGGCACCGCAAGACTCGTCCTAACTGTGCGATTACTATGAAAACTCACGTGATTGTCACTTTAGATATCCTAAAATCTTTTGTATACATCCGTACCATCACACTATTTATAACTTAGTAAATACAGAAAAACACGTAAATTGTCGACAAAGTAGCCAAAACGTGTCCAAAAATTAATAACTTTTTATTATTGCTTCGTTAAGAGAACGAGTAGATATCACGAAATCTGTAGTATAACGTGTTCAATTCACACATTCGCCTTCATAGTAGTATCTTCATAAAATATATGGGAACAAATTGTGCACACGTGCCCTCAGCGATATGAGAGTCGACAATCGACACATGCTTATCTACATTCACCGCGTACACACCATAACATTAGCGTCAGCGATGTCAGAATTACATTCGTCTTTAATACAAAAACGCGTTACAAAATGAGAGCGTCCTACTCGCGAACGGGATTCACTTTATGATATGTAATTTTGTGCGCTCGCTCTTCCAATTTTCCTCTCGATATTTTAAAACTACCTGACATCTTAAGAAACATTAACGGGTGTGTTTTATGTAATTTTTTCCTTGTTTTGGAATTGCTTCCGTGCTCAATCGACTGTAGATTATTTAGCCATTCCAGTTTTTCAGTAAAAAAGCACTTAATTGATTCCTGCTAGCAATTTTTGTAAGAAACTTTCGAAATCTTATTAATGTTAATTAACATAAACAGTTCCGTTGTTGATTACACCAAAGCCTCTCATAAATAAATTCCCGCAGCATCTCTTTAGCAAAATTCGACACAATCAGAAGGTGTAAGACAGAAATGAAAGATTTAAATATTCTGTCTGTATTAATTTACACAACCATCGCTCGTTATAGAAGCTTTCTAATTAAAACAATGATTTTAATTAGATAAAGTAAATTTCATTGCAAACAATCCAGTTGGACCGGAGAGAAACGTCTTTCTTCAGCACCGAAATAAATTAACACTGAAAATAGTAGCCATCTAATCTCTTGTGGCCTCGGGGGGAGAATAAAGTGAAGAATGAAAAACAGACTCTTAACATACTTGGTAGGAATAAAAAATCACATATCTTTGTGTATTGTAGGTGTCCCACTATTTGTAGGACACAAAGTTACCTACACAAGTAGACACACTGTATTACCTGTTTTGCCAGGCGTGGTTTGGACGTCTGGCGAAGGATCGAAGACCAAGTGTTGAGGTAGCACACAAATCACAAGCCTTGCTGACCACAAATTGGCGAACGGTAGGTACCTACCTATGTCTTGTTTGTTGCGTTGTTCTGTTGTAAACAAAAGCTATATCCCTAGTTAGCAGTCAGGACTCACACGCTGTATGTCATCCTTTTTATATTGTAGATGGGTATCGGGTACAAAATTAATATACTACCGTTATTCAATTTTTTGGCAGATTCGATTTTTTAGACGGTAAATTATTCATCGGTTATTGTCAATGGCCTGAATTCTTGTAGCCCTGACGGTCGGTCGCGTACGAGTATACATTGTGTTGTCTATAGCACCACACTGCGACACTGACGTCAGCGACGACCGACAGAAGTATTTTGTTCTCGCTGACATCACGATATCGACCATACGCGACCGACCGTCAGCGCTACAAGAATTTAGGCCTATATCTAGCTTCACTTCAAACTGAAAATAGAAAAGAATAATTTAATAGTGCCTACCTCGTTAAAGAATTTTTAGAAAAAAAAAGAAAAGAAGAAGATTAGAAGATTTTTTAAATTCCACCGGCGTTTTCACCAGCTATTTATCATGCTATAGGTCAGCTGAGTAATCAACGAAATGGAAAGAGTTTAAAATAGATCCATATTCTAAATGATATTATAGTGTTATAAAAATAAACTATGTATTTGTCCAGTCTTGTAGTTCAAATGCCAAGTACAAACGAAAAAAAAAGGTTCCCGACGAATTGAGAACCTCCTCCTTTTTTAAAGTCGGTTAAAAATTAGAAGTAAGAAAACCCATTTCTGGGTTAAGCTCGCCTTTGTACATAAGCTATATTATTGCAATTTATATGGTATACTTGTTTCTTTTATGTGTGCAAAAAAGAATAAGAAAAAGTGCAGAGCAACGATAAAATTCTTTGAGTAAGTTGTTATGACCATCCTCCACTTTTCTTTTCTGCAACGACAAAATTATTCTTTTTCTTTCTTGGATACTTTTGTGCTCCACCGCGGTCATCTGAACATAATTATATTATAAGGAAATTCTTTGGAACTGTGCTGTCACACACATCAATGTTTATAATGCCACCATAATATCCAGCTGTGTAGCTACATATGATTTGCAGTAACTGTGGCTGCTATTTTATGTCTTGCAATCAGGGGCGGATTTGATACGTTGGATGCCCTATGCCTACGAAAGATTGCCGCCCCCCTATGTGCTGTAAAGCATGAAAAAATAAATAAACGATGGAAATTAAATTAACCTTGGAATAAACTAGAGCAAAGATTTTATAGTATATTTTATAACGAGGGACTAAACGAAGCCATTATATACCCGAGGTGGTTTGACTCCCGAGCTTGCGAGGGAGTCATTAAAAAGCGAGGGTATATTAAGTTGGCGTTTAGTCTCGAGGTGCAAACTGTACTTTTCACTTCGAGTGCGAGAAAAATAGTAATTTAAAACCGAACAAATTTACACTCGACAAAAATTCTGAACTGAGCGGTCAGTTTTTTTTTTATCAGGTCAGTCACAGATTAACAATTTAAAACACAACACAAACTCTCAATATTGTCGCAATGAAGATGATCCACACTCCACAGATAAGTACCTACATTACTGCAGCGGCTAGCAACAGAGGCATTGCACATACTTTTCAAAATCAACGATGCACACAAACAACAATAATTTTTCTCGCGTTGAAGAGTTCATTTGTTTTTTTTTTTCAATAAACCGCTTTCTATTTGCAAGCCAATTCGAAATTTAAATAATACCTTTGATCCATTAAAAAAAAAAAGTTACTGTTTTGTGACCATGTTTCAGAGTAAAAGATCGTTCCATTTTTAAATTACTTTTTACTCCCTAGGGAATAAACGGTCACTTTAATCCCGCTTCGTAGGGCTATAATGGCGTACTTTTAGAGCATGAGAAGTGAAAAAAAATTAAGTGAGTTTTAACACGTAGGCGCGTGGGGAACACCTAAATAAAAAAAATACCAAATTTTGCCGCTCTAGGCCCGGGCCTACTCTGCCTATAGAGAAATCCGCCCCTGCTTGCAGTAGGGCAACTAGACAATTATTCCTAACTGCGAAGTCAAGCGCCCAAGCATAGAAGAAGCAACGAAGCATATGCTTCAGACCTTCTAAATCTGAGTAGGTACCTCCCTACCAATTATGCCTGTTTTTACTAACACAAGGCGTCACCCAAATTTGACACGCTGATAAACTTTCAGAGCTGAAGAAGGGTTAAAATTACAACAGGTTGCTTTTATTTAGGCATTCGTTTAGGTGTCGCCTTGCATTTGTGAAAACCGGAGAATTAGTTATATTATCTCAATCTCACTAAATCTTAATTAATGACTTTACAAAATGGTACATATTAAAGTTACGTTAATACTAACTTAATTCGTCGTTCGTGTTAGTTTCATAACAGCCATGAAACGAACATGAACTGCATTTGAACTCCAATTAAAACAAACGGATATTTGTATAAAGTCCATCAATGTTCGTGTATGCATACTCGTGTGGTAAGACACCCGGATTAAATTAAGATTAGAGTTTCCATGCAGGAGTTTCCTGTACATAGGGTTGCCTTACGTTTAGATTTTTTCCAAAACTATCTTTGCAAACTTTTTCAAAAACACATGTGTTTTAAATTGGTTTACAGAGACAGTCGAAACTTTGTCAGGTTTTTTCGTCTTTTGAACTCCATTGTCACATATACGTAACAAGCAACCGCGTCTTCTTTACGCCAAACGACCCAAATATGTGTCAAAATTGTTGGTCAAAATTTTGACTTAGCGTAGAGAGCACGCGCGTGCGTTCATGCTTTGGCGTTCAAAAGGTTAGGAGAAAAATGGTAAATCAAAAGAATGATTAGTAGGTTGGTGATTTTTCAAGCTTTGATATGACAACCCTATCCAAACATGGATGCATGTGGTTACCTCCGATGCTACTGTTATTTCCGCGCTAACTTTGCTAGTTCCCTGTCCTCTGTACCTACAAATCTAATGGAAATGTTTTGTTTTGCATTTTCTAAGTAAGCTCTAAGCCCGCTATGTTTGTTTGATTTTGAATTTTTATGGGACTCTCTAAGAATACTTTTGCATTACTCGTAAGTAGTTCTGCAAATAATCTCTATAATTTTTGCTGTTTATTATTTAGGAAAGTCAAAGAAAATGCACCTGGCTCTGAAGACTTTTCTTTGTTTAATTTTATACTTTTTTGTCATTGCAGAACTTTTTCTTTGCTTTACAGATTGGATAAAGTTGCACTAAGCAGCTTATTTTGGTCATAGGTATTGGTACAATTTTCTGGGAGGTACCATCCATGAATTGTCGAAAGTCTGTGCCGTGAGCCAATGAAGCTTTTTCTCGTACCTACATTAATGTGTTTTTTGTGATGTCAATTAAACTAATGTCTGTCCATACGTTCTATTAACTATCGAATCAACTCCTATCACCCACTTAATTTTTTTTTATCAATTTCACATCGTACGATCTTTAAGTAAGTATATAAAGATCTATACCCAGTTACATTTTCTAACGTGTTCTCAAAAGAGACGACACAAAGAGATCCCTTTTATTAGGAAAGCTTCAGCAGCTAGCTTCAGACACCGTTAACGACGTACGGGGAATAAGACCCTCCTACGTAGGTAGGAAAGTCCGCACTTCCTTTTAATTCATAAGACTTCTTTCTACCATGCTTTTACTTGTACACACCTTCGTGCTTTATTTAGCTATCACGTTCTACGAGGTATTACATAGGTAGATATTTCAATAAAACTGTATAAGCACTCTCTCTAGAGGTTTCTATAATACTTAGTTTATGATATGGGTAGGTACCTACCTATGTCTTTTGGAATAAATTATGGAATAAATTAAACCATAAGAGGCCTGACCTTTCCAGTAGAAAGTTTTCATTGGATTTCCTAACCTACTCAAGAAGATGACTGATTTTCCATGAATTCGGTCCCGGGGACTTAGGTAGTCCCCTTGTCTAAACACCGATTCGTAAGTTTGGGAACATAGTATAAGTGGTGTATTCCCGCTTACCCCACTGGTGCGTCGCACTGGCGGGGTCAACGGGAAAAATCAAAACTGTCGTTTCGTTGACCCCGCTAGCCTACCCTACTGGTGGGGTTAACGGGAAGTTTGCAATTTTGTTCCCGCTGACCCCACTGGTTCGTCCCACTGCTGGTGGGGTCAACAGGAAGTCTGCAATTTGAATTCCCGTTGACCCCACTGCCGTACGTACAATAATTCTGAGTAGGTACGATTTTTGAGAAATAAATACCATCTTGGATTCATGCTAGCCTAGTACTTTTTGTAAGGTTAATCTAACACTACTCGATTCATTCAATGTGTTTGAGTACAATTTCACTGCTTAAAAATGCGGTGGGGTCAACGGGAACCATTTTTACTCATTTTATCAGTTCCCGTTAACCCCACTGCTCGTCGTCCCACTGGTGGGGTCAGCGGGAACAGTTTTTGATTGTTTTAATCATTTCCCGTTGAACTAGTTAAATGTAGATTACTGCCTTACCTTTTGAGAAATACTCACACAACTGAAACCAAATATTACCATTATAAAGTTTCAGTGCTGGAAAAAAGTATGGAAAATACAGTTTTTGTCGTAAACAAAACATAACAAGGCCGTAACTCCTATGACGCCAAGCAGTAAAACGTTTAGGTCTACTTACGCCCAAGCCCTTCATGCGAACGTTCGATTCAAACAGTAATATAAGTTAAACGGGTATCTCCAAAATTTTAGCGTCCGTAAAGTGAAGATGTCATTACGCTGAAGACGTAACAAGCATCGTTTGAATATCCGTTTTATTGTTTGAATATAAAGTCCTGTATTATTACTCAGTTTGATTGTAACACGTTTGAATCGAGTTTATGATGAAATTTTACATATTAATCATAGAGATAAAATTGAGTTAGCGGTGTTTTGAACTGGTTCATTAATCACATAGATATGTAGGTACCTACCTGCCTACGTCGACTGTGTATGATATTACTCAAATGCTCATACCTACTCATTAGGATAATTACAAAATTATAAGGTCACTGGTTGAGGAAATATAAAACGGCGTGGTCCGCTTCTAAAAATATATGTTTAGGCTATTTCTGAGGACTAGGTACTGCTATGTACGAGTATATGTTTTGTTATATGATTCACAGCTTAGGGCCATAGCTCTATTGTATCTGATACAGTCAAAACTTGTTAATCGGTTAAAACCACTTTTGACTGGTTTCAAAGTTATAATGCGTTTTCTGCATTAAAATATGTAACTGGTCCTAGAATTACATGATGTTTTTAAAGGGTCACAAAAAACCTAACAACGTAATAATACGTTTCTAAGTTGGTTTTTGTTAAAATAGTTTTTACGGGTAGTTTTGTTTGACTAGTTTTCACCAGTCAAAAGTAATTTTGACTGTGACATAAGTACTCGTATTAACACAGAATAAAGCTAGAACATAGCTTAGTAGTCAGACATACCTACTGTGATAGTTGCGAACCTGAGTACTTACCTAGATAGGAGATAGGTACCTATCTATGGGCCATTATTAATCTCATTTTAGTGTGTCGGATATCCCGGGTAACTCGTTTACAGTAACGTTAATGTTAATGCACGGTTGGAATTTCATCTTAAAGCGCCGCCGAAACGATTGTGGAAAAATTCAACAATCTGCGTTATTTTTGTGCCTTCGAAGCTTCGCTTTGTTTAAATGGGCATACCTAAAAGTCTTGTCGAAAATTTTTCTTTTTGTGTGTAGATTCTCATTTGAAACCCTGCAAATTCGTCCTTAAACATTGCTTCCCACGACCGTTTTGTTAGCAGTTTTGATTTATGACTCAAATATTGCTCGATCATTTGTTATATCACTTCAAACGGTGATGAATTTTTCGGTTTTAGCCTATATCAAAGGCATACATCAACCAGTTGGTATGTGCCTACGTTTGTTTCCCAATAACCTCGACTAATGACGGTCATGTAACAATATTCGGCAGTTTGTTATGACATAAGTTTTGGGTACATGGATTGTGGTTTGGGTTGAGATTTTGGGTTCGATTCCCGGTTCGGGCATCGTTATTGGTTTTTCCATCATGACTTTGTAAGTAGCAGTCAGGGATTCTGGATTTTTGGCAGGTTGCTGGCAATAGACTCACCCCCTAAGTATTACATGGGACTGGCGAAATGTGGGTTTACTATTAGATACACCTCTGACTAACCCGTCGGGGATTAAAGACGTGAAATTATGGCATTTTTAGGTGCGTGTCCAAAATCCTGACTAGCATCAGCCTAACTAGCATCTTGTGTTTTTTTCAATACAATTGTGTACAAATATTAACTAACAACGGCCCCCGTTTTTTATCACTCAAGGGCAAAAGAACATGTCCGTGACTACCGCCGGACCACCAACGCCAACCGCTTCCATATTTGGTCAATAATTTGTACTCAATGGGTACCAATTAGTACCCGAACAACAAAATTGGCACCTTAGCAGTTTTCGAGAAAATCGACTTTGAAGGTGGTCCGGCGGTAGTCACGATCCCTTCAGCAGGACCACCATGAGCACCGAAAAATGGGGCATTCTGCAGCTATTCTAAGTATACAAATAATTTGTACCCATAAATGTGATTCATTTCGTAAAAAAAAACAGAACTGAAACGGATTGATTTATCGGTAAATGCAAATGCATTTACCGATAAATCAACGATGATAACTTCGTGCGCTCGTTCAGCAGGACCACAAATTTGAATGTTAATTCCAAGTTTCAGGTACTTGTCGCTTTCCTCACACCTACATAGAAAATTTGTACCCAGGAACATAAAATTAGTGCCCAAAATTCAAAATGCGTTCCTCAGTAGTTTACGAGATATACCATGCCATTGGTGGGGTGGCGGTAGTCACGGTGTTAAATTTTCATTTCAAGATTTCCCTATTAAAAACTCTGTGATTTCTTCCCAAATTGATACAAAAATTTGTACCCATAAAGAAGTTATAGTGACCAAAAATTCAGATTCCCAAGTGTTGTATTTTAAGAGAAATTAGCTTTCATTACTTTTCCATACTAAATCTCCGCGTAAAACCCTACCAAATTAAGTTGTCATTGTCAATGGTATTGAGCTGAGCTGTTTGTTACGGGTAAGCCTCAATCTATATAAATAAAAATGAAACCCCCAGGACAAGGTTTGAATGTCAGAAAATTTACGGAAAAAAAACCCACCGGGAAGGTCTAAAATTTAAACCCGTACGAAGCCGGAGCGGGCCGTACGCCGTTTTACGAAATGACACTTAATTTGGTCGGGTTTTACGCGGAGATTTAGTATGGAAAAGTAATGAAAGCTAATTTCTCTTAAAATACAACACTTGGGAATCTGAATATTTGGTCACTATAACTTCTTTATGGGTACAAATTTTTGTATCAATTTGGGAAGAAATCACAGAGTTTTTAATAGGGAAATCTTGAAATGAAAATTTAACACCGTGACTACCGCCACCCCACCAATGGCATGGTATATCTCGTAAACTACTGAGGAACGCATTTTGAATTTTGGGCACTAATTTTATGTTCCTGGGTACAAATTTTCTATGTAGGTGTGAGGAAAGCGACAAGTGCCTGAAACTTGGAATTAACATTCAAATTTGTGGTCCTGCTAAACGAGCGCACGAAGTTATCATCGTTGATTTATCGGTAAATACAAATGTTTCAGTACTGTTTTTTTTTTTTTACGAAATGAATCACATTTATGGGTACAAATTATTTGTATACTTAGAATAGCTGTAGAATGCCCCATTTTTCGGCGCTCATGGTGGTCCTGCTGAAGGGATCGTGACTACCGCCGGACCACCTTCAAAGTCGATTTTCTCGAAAACTGCTAAGGTACCAATTGTGTTGTTCGGGTACTAATTGGTACCCATTGAGTACAAATTATTGATCAAATATGGAAGCGGTTGGCGTTGGTGGTCCGGCGGTAGTCACGGACATCAAAAGAACCTATGGAGGGGCCCGCAAGGGCCGAAGCCTGCCGGGGCTGCGGGACTGTTCGAAAGAGATACCGTGGCCCCGGAACATAAAGGGCGAGGATGGAACATGGATGTGTTTTAGTCAGTAAAAGTCTGACATTCCCTCCCGCTCCGCCCAGAGTGGGAGAAGGTATTTGATGATTTCCCATACGAAAACCAAACATAAGGGCAAAAGAACCTTGTAGCACTGTAACACTTCTGACCATTCTCTTGGAAAACCAGTTACTCTGCTCATTTTACCCTTTTCAGGAAGGAAAGTTCGTTGACTGGGTAAAGACGAAAAAGAAAACACTCTGATTCTGTATAATATATTTGTATTTAAAATGTTCTTACACAAGCATGAAGAAGACAAAACAAAATAGAAATAAGTAAATTGTGCAACAGGCAATAAAAACAAACTTGACTTTAGACCTAATTAAACGTAGTTACGCATAAACGTTTCAACAAATAAACATAATACAAAAAAATAAGAAAATTTTACAACACGAAGCCACTGGAGGCTAGCGTACAACGGCGAAGCAAAAATATAAATATTTTGATTGTGCACTCAACCTAACATAACTTAGTTTTCGTATAAACACTATTTGAAAATAGTGAAACTTAAAACAATCATTAATAAAAGTTAAAGAGCAAAGATAACTTCAGCTTTCTAAACATCGATCATAAGGCACTGATACCTAAGCCATGTAAGCCATCTTGACCTTGCTTTGCTATATAATCAATAATCCAATGTATTAAAAAATTCAACTCTGAACGTAATTATTTGTTTGTACTATCAGGCTTCGGTAAGAAAACATGATAAGGAAATAATAGACGAACTTCACTGATTTTGTCTCCGTAACATTAAACTTACAATAACAACATATTGTGAATAACGTTACATAGTCTATAAGTATATAACATAACGAATAAATATTCGAACATTTCAAGTCTACCATCAAGAGACTAACGAATTGAGTATTTCAAAAAGATTTTAGTTATTCGAGTTGATTACCTATACATGTTAATTTTCTCTTTATTGGTAAACATTAAAGATCATAAAATACCAACAGTATAATAAACTCAACGACACGTCGGTAAATAAGTAGTAGTACATAAAGGAAGACTGAAATCTTGTAACAACTTACAGAATATTAATCTTAAATAGGTAAATGCATAGCGATATATTTCAATACACTTGAAAAAACGTTCAAAGATAATTATTGAAATTGCAGAAAAAAGGGAGGTATAATAGACTCGTAGTTGGCATTGATTCTGAAATTCATACGTCTTGTCATTTGTACTATAATAAGTCTAAGTCCATCTGAGGAGCTACACAAATAGCCAGAAGGTCAGCCGTCACAAGAGTATAATTTCTCTTTATCGATATTTTGGGGTAATTTACAAGATCTCTCACAATTATAAAAAGGATGGTCATTACTCAGTGGTAAAAATATGTAAAATCAATCAAAACACGTAACTACATACACATATTGTAATAACCACGATATTCAATTCCAAACTGTACGCGGTATACCCAATACATTGACATCATCACGTAAAAAGGTATTATAAAATAGAACAAGCACACGGTTCTCGAAAACAGATAAAAACACGATACACTAAATATATAAGTAGTCCATATGAAGCACTGCGCACAACGAAGAAGAAGAGTTTAGCGAAAGCCTTTGGGGGCGAGGTGGTGCATGTTAAAGTGATAGGCGGTCGTAAGCAATGCGGTGCGAAAATCAAATATAAGTAGAAAGAACTGTGCCAACCACTCGGTGGGCTGCATCCTTTCTACTGCCTCATGTCAACGCTCTAGCATGAGCCGCTGGCACTGAGCGAGCAGGTACTTCTTCTGTTGCTCGTCGTAAAGGAATATCACCTTGCCGGAGCTCGACGTTGGGAACATACCGAGCACCTTCCTCTTGGCTGTCGGCACGTACACACCCTTGTTCACGGCTGTTGGCACTTCGGGGATCTCCGTCCATAGATATACCCATAAGATCTGTTGGACAAATGATAGCGAGTATTTGAATGGTTATTTCTGGAAACCTCCTTTAAAGGATGACGCACGCTAGACCGTGCCGGGTTCGAGCCGAGTGTCGTCCGTGCAATTTTGTGTGACAATTCATTGTTCGTTGCTCGGTAGCGGCTCGGAAGTGTAAGTGTGTCTATACAAAATTGCTCGGTCCACACTCGGCTCTGACGTCACTGTCTAGCGTGCGTCATCCTTTAGGCAGTGATCATGCTTATCAACGTAAAGAACAGAACAACATAAAGATCTTCTGAACGGCTCGTGACGATTTACGTATAATCAGTTATCGCTGGTACACCCAAGATGATCTACTTTGTTATTCCGTTCTTTGGATATTTTGGTTCCTTTGCATATGAACCATTACTGTAGGTACATACTCGATGAAAACGTTTGAAATCAAATTTATCGTTTCTTTTTAAAGATGTCAAACAGCATTCGTGTTATTATTGTTATTTTACCGGGCTTGACCAGAACACATGTTTTCAGAAATACGTTGCTGTATATTCATGAAATATTTACAAGATATAGGAACGGACTACCGCCGGAATGAGGCAGGACAGTTTTCTATAAATTATACATGACCCCTCGGCTACCGATAAACAATTTTAGTGAGAAAGATGACGTAGTATTTTTTGTACTTAGTTTTACCATGAAGAAAATGGTGCGCCAATATTTTCTTCGCTTAAGTTTCATTATAAAAGACTCTTGGAAACAGGTAGCTGACTGTTTAAGTATCAACTTTGCATGAAAATAGTTGTGATGATGAGATTAATGATGTTCTAACGCAACGCACATAATTCATCATCATTTCTTCTTCATGCTAGGGCTATAAGGAAGAGGAACTACAGTACTTTCACATTTGTTATGTCCTGTGACTGGGACTGTAGGCTACATTTAATTTTCATCTTTGTTTCGACAATTCAAAAGTGCCTGTAACTGGCCTACTTAAAATAAATGCTTTGATTTTTATTTTGTTCCATACCTGCCACCCGCCGAACACATTATTCTTCTCAATGTATAGCATCCGCTTGTCGGTGCACAAGACCACTTCTTTACCGGGGATCACCCACACGTGAGCCTCGTAATTGTCTGTGGTGATGTACTTGCCCTGTTTACGAACAAACATACCTAATTAAAAATAAATCATTATTTCGTACCTTTGGCCCTAATTATTTGGAGTCGGCGCAACACACCTTTTCTTTGCTGTCAGTCCTCACACGATCATTAAAAATCGAATCAAGTTGAAATAAATTGTAAATAAAAGTATTACGTTAACTTGACATATTTGTTGAAAACTTTCGACCCAGAGTTAACATGTAAACAATACTATCCCAATAAACCACAAAACTTTATTTACACTCAAAAAGATTTTCTTCTTTTTTTTCTTTTTAGGGTAAAGGTCTGGGCAAACTGAACTGGCCCATGTGGGATTCGAACACGTCGATAGTGTTAGCTAACTTAGGTCCATGTTCACCAAAAAGATGACAGTCTGATTACCTAAAACAGCTGTTTAAAACGCATTTTTGTATGGGAATATGTCACAGTGACAGCTGTTTTTAGATAATCAGACGGTTATCTTTTCGGTGAACATGGACCTTAATATAGAGGTATCTAAACTGGCGCGAATATTCGTGTGCCTTATCTTTGTAACAATCAACGCGTGCAGGTTTCGCCCTATTGGGCTTTGAATGATTTAGCCTGCCTAACTTCCGTAATTTTATTAGTTCTTCTAAATAGCGGCCACACAAAAACAAAAAAAAAACTGGTTTATTTGGTTAATCCAAATAAACCAGTTTTTTTTTTGTTTTTTTAAAGCAAATCTTACTAATTTCACCATGAGCACAATTTTAATAGCTCATATTTCGGAATTGCAACGCTCTAGAGTTCTAGACGATTTTGTCTCATATACGTAAGTACGTAATACGTGTTGTAGGTATTACAAACCTTCTCCAACTCGAAGAGCATCTTGTATCCTTCTGCGTGTAACCTGGAGTAGGGCCTGATGCCGAAGTCGGGTGCCATGTACCGCGTCGGACGACGCTTCGTTATCTCCTCAGACATATCAGCGGCTCTATTTCGATATACGTCCAAGTAAAACATTAGTAAAGTGGAGGAGTCTAATAAAAACAGCAAAAAAAATAATTTACGTTAAAACTTTCATGACAAAGGTGCTATTTTTTTTTAAATTTACTCTACAGTGTAATCTACACGACACATTTGAAAGACATCTACATATAATAAATCAATTAACCAATCACCAATCAGTTATTCCACAAGCACATTTGTAACAATAATTTGCGAAAGAAGCACAACAATATAAAAAATGCAATACAAATAAAGCGTTAGTAAATAAACATACGATAAAATAGAAAGAGTATGATACTAAGAAAAAAAAAATGGAGAATTACATGAAATGATTCCAACATCCATATATTTTAGTACCTAAATCTTAACTAGTCATCAATCAAGCCAAGTCAGAAGCCCATTGGGCGGCATAAAAACTCTGACACCAGGTAAGGCACTAACCACGCGATAAAGAAAGAACTAATCTATTTCAGACACACACTACAGTCTAAGGCCCGGTTTCCATCAAAGCGGATACGACCGGAGACGTGAATGCGGATGCGGCGTGACACAGAGATGTGGATCTCCGCCAATGCGACTGGTCGATTTCCGGCCGCCTCTGCTAATTGGAAACGCACCCTAACACAAACACTGTCAAAATATAAACGCCCAACTTTATTCATACACCCATAATAGGCTTAGAACTGCGGCAATCGTACACAAAGTGAAGCATTTCAAGTTAAGGCTACGTACGACTAGTGCATACGTATTACTCGTGGGCTTGTGTGCGTGTCGGCAAATGAAATGACGTGCCGCTTATGCATACGTTCATTGTATTATGACTTCAACTTTGAATGAAATTACTGTAAGCATACAACCCATCAAGGCTACGTCTATGAAACATCTACAAAGTCCGGTAACCTCACCACCTCCTAACGGTCGAGAGGAGGCCGGACGTGAAGTCCACGACCCCGCCGACGGGCCGCACGACTAGCCCCACAGCCCCGCGGCCCAGCCCCTTCATGAAGCCCCCCGCACCCCCCTCGTGCGCCCCCTGGATAGGACGGGTCAGCAAGCCGGTCACGCCGTCAAATAAGCCCTGATGCCGAGTAAATAGACATAGTGATTCCGAAGAATACCTTTCGCGATAAGATTTGCTGAAAAACTTCAGTTACTTATCATATAACAGTTTTAAGTTCCCCGAATAAAGAGGTTGAATTTCGAAAATAATCTAACTTCTTTAGTCATGTTAATCCTACTAGAGATTGAACTATTTGAATTTAAATGAAGCATTGGCAGATGCTTTATTTATAGTAAGCTGTTGATGCCAGTTAAATCAAAGCTCATTCCTTTCTTCAGCTCAACCAACTTTCAGCATGCAAAGTTTTAAATGGAAAAAATATCACCTACAATGTATCCAAAATTCCTCTTGCAAGCATTATATTGTGATCAAGCATGTTTTCGAGTTGCAAAAAAAACAGAAGAACAACAAAAGCCGCACAAAACAGTGAATAAACATGCAATAGATACAACACACAAGCAATCATGCATGACATGCAAGTTATCATCGCATGCATCACCTCTTGACAGCATCAAGTGAGCCGGATGCGAAGTCTACGACCCCGGCTGTGGGTCGGGCCACCAGCCCCACGGCACCCTTGCCCAGGCCCCTGAAGAACCCTTCCACTCCTTGCTCACGAGCGCCCTCTATGGGCTTCGTGAATACACCAGTCACGCCGTCTACCACACCCTGTTTGTTCGGAATGTTTGCACGTCTTATAGATAGGTCATAATATGCGAAGGACGACTCCCTTATCAATAAAGTACGACTGGTTAAATCTTAACAAAACCATGATTTGATTGGTCAATCATAATTTGGTAAAAAGATAAATTTATTGTTATGAATGCTTTATGTTGAACAGAGTATTTACGTACCATGACCAGTCCTTTCCCGCTTCTCGCAAGACCTTCTTGCAGATTTGCGGGCGGCTTGTTAATATTGTCACGACGACGTCGTTGGTAGTCCTTAGAACATATTACAATTGTTTAGTAAGAACGCATTCACAAATAAATTCATTTTTTATATCAACCTCTTCGTCTTAAGCCGCACTCTCTCGGGAGCAAACGCATTTAATGTAACAATTGTTTAATATTCAACATTGTATCGAAACCAGTACATCTGGACTGTTACAGAACAGGCGAATCAATACACAGCAATGGCGCTTCCTACCGTTGGGGAAGGCCAATACTGTGTATTGAAAGGATATGATTAGATTCTAAAAACGATACCACATAAGCCATAATTCACAAATTGCTAAATTAGTATTCTTGAGTGTACCTTAGTAATCAAAACAAGTATATTTATTTAATGATTTAGTAGCGACTGTTTGTGAAATTCTGTAACATTACTGTTTGGCGGTCTTTCCATGTTAAATGTATTTGTTTGGTTAGATTGGAAGCCAGCTTAGTTGGGATGAGGCTAGCTAGCTATACAATACATGTTTTTTTTACTCTTATTCATATTCATGATCATTATTAACCCTTATCCTAATTTATTTGAGGTCAGCGCAGCATATCTTCTAATTCCATACTGCTCTATAACTTGTCATCTCAGCAGTCACCCCCCCCCCCCCCTCCTGGTAATATTCTTCACACAGGCCATCCATTATTTCTTGGTCCTCTACTCTACTCTTTAGTTGTCCACATTCATACTCTTAATCATGTTCATACTTATGTATACAAGGTGTAGTTTTGCATTCTAGTCAAAATTCAGGAGCTTGTCACCCGGTCAAATAATTAATAAAGCTGCTATTCTAAATAGTTTAAAAGTAGTAGTATTTCAGAATATCGCGAATAGAAGAATCACCAAAGCGCGACATGTCTCTGTGTGCGTTTATTTGCGTGTGTGAAGGCGCGGTTATAGAGCCAGTTACAGAAGGGGTGCGTTTTAAGTTTTAATACGCGTGGTTTACACTTACCGATTTCCGAAATAAGGAAAAAAAAACTACTCATTTTACTATCGATTCGGGTCGAGAATCTTTAGTACTGATACCTTCTTAAATTGACCAGGATGCAAACTGACAACTTGTAATAATACTCGTAATGTTTACCTTGTCGAGCGACAGCGCCGCCAGTCCGTGTCCCATAGCCCCGGTGATGCGCGACACAGCGCCGGCCGCGCCGCCCACCGTGTGTCCCACCAGCGAGCGCACGCCCAGGAACAGACCTTCAGCGAACTCTCCCGGACCTTGGATAGCTCCCTGCAATACTCATTCTTGTTTTAACACTGTACGACACTATTTTAAAATAATTTAATGTTTGGCCTGTCTATCTTCCGACATTTTTGTTTTCAAAATAACAGCCACGCATAAAACCTGTATAAAGCAATAACTGGCATCCATACCATCTATTGATTTACTGACGACCCGAATGGCGCAGCGGTAGTGAGGCTGCCTTACATTCTTAGGGTCCCGGGTTCGAATCCCGGTAGGAGCAAATGTTTTTGTGATGACATGGACATTTGTTTCCGAGTCATGGATGTTTATATGTATAATAAGTATGTATTTACAAACAAAAAGTATATTTATGTAGTATATCAACTTTCTGGTGACCACGACACAAGCCTTGCTTAGTGTGGCACTAGATGGCGCTGTGTGTAATGTCCAGCGATAAAAACAAAAACAAAAAAAATAGTATAGGCCAGTAGCCATACCAAAATTTCCAACCCTTTGTTCGACCAAAACGTCGCCACTTTTACTTTTCATAATGTTATGGGTGTGAACACATTTTATGGACCTGCATCGGCAGCTTGAGCCGCCCACATCATTTGTTGCATTTAGTTGATGGTTTGTATTTAGTGCATGGACATAACGCTGTTTTTGACCGGCTCAAACCGATTACTTCACGATTTTTTACAAAACATGGACAACAGACCTGGAATGGTTCGTAGAACAGATCTTCCACGCCCTTCTTGAGTCCGACGACCAGGCCATACGGGTTGCCGATCACATCCAGACCAAGTACTAGCACATACAGTTGCTTAAGTGCTTGGCCCTTGTAGTGGTTCTGTACTTGACCAACCAACTCCTTCTGAGATAAGAACTCGTAGTTCTTTTCATAGTACGATAATCTGGTGAGAAATGCGGCTCTTTAAAACTAGGACTAATGAAATAGACGCGTTTTCTCCTCTGGGAGATGTATTAAGGCTGATGTTCCAGGGTAGCCCGCGAAATTCAAACTTTCCAACGTTTTTTGCAATTTGCAGGGCAGTGGTAAATTGTATGTTGATGACAACATCGTTAAAGAAGCATCGTTCGAAGTTCATAAAAGTCGAGGAAGGACTTTGACCGTGAAAAATTCGTTCCTCGACTTTCATGATTCTGATGATTATAATTTTGCAACTACTGTCTTACAGCCGCGAATGGCATCTTCACCAACAACCCAGCACTGGCCTGCAAGTAGCAAAAAACCCAAGAAAATTTGAATTTCGCTTAGAGTTCCGAAATAACCCCACAAAAAATATCCCATGTCATAACCCAGGTCATGGTCTATATGTGCATTTGTTTAGCCGTTAAGATGTGAAGGCGTGATAAACAAACAAACTCGCCTTCACATTTGCAATATCAGTTAGGATTGAATGCACATTGCATTGAGTTTTTTATTGGTAAGACTTGCAAATAATACAATGTAATCTTCACTAAATAATATCCTCATTAGTCAAAACAGATGATTTCACAGTTAATCAAATAATCTTACTTGAATACTACATCGTTCATGTCTGTCAACGTAACACCAATGCCCTGGAGTACTGTGCCAATGAACGTTGGCAGCTGAGTCGACCCACCAAGTGAGAACGAAACATGCACCTAAAGAACCAGAAAATAAGGATTTTATTTGCCTGGCAATAAGGAAATGTACTGAAAAATATTTGGTTTGTTTTTTATTTACCTTGAGCGGCGACAAATGCAGATTGTCGTAGAAATTCTTGAGATCTGTCGCCACTCCCATGGCTGCTAAAGCTTCTAATGGCTGTCTTGCCCTTTCTAAATCTTGTTCGAATGCATCCAGCTGAAATGTGAATCGTTTATTTATTTTTGTACAAATTGATATCATTCCGATGTTACCATAATATGTAGACAATAACAATTTATACCAACAGTTTTGATGAACAGGCAATTATATTTTCTATTTATCAAAATTATTGGCACAAGATGGCTGTACTTTCAGAAATCGGGTAAGACCACTTCACATAGGTGCTTTTTAACGCGACTATTTTTTACCGCTCACTTGATTTTCAACTCTTAGTGGAGAGCCGAGCGTTGAAATCCAGACCGCGTTAAAAAATGGCGCGTCAACGGCTTACTGATACTCGTACAAACTAGGTGTATAAAAGAAATACAATTACCGCTTCTTGTTCATTGAGTAGCCGTTGTGGGAACATGCCCAGGAATGCGTTGATCAGTCCCATGTCCACTTTTATATGGAACTCTTGAATCAACACCTTGTAGTATTTGTACTGGCGGACCATACTGTGCGCCATAATACGCTCTACTATCGACACTTCGATAAACGGCTTCATACCTAAAATGTATAAAAATACCGACTTAATTTTGATATTTTCTAGTTGCTTACTGAACAAGCGGTATTGTGTAAGCTAATAGCTTAGTTGGTGTAGCGATAGCAAGCATTTCTTCGTACCTCGAGGCACTATTTGTGAATCCACATCACATACACAGTCATGCAAAAAAGATTAGATATAATTTAGAAATAGTCCTACAGTAATTGGTAGGATATAAGGTCTGTATAAGATTTCTGTTAAGTGTACAAAAGTACAAAAAAATAAAAATACTTTATTGCTTCATAAGTTTAGATGAAAGTTTAGCGTTTGAAACTTCCCTTTAAGCAAGTAATGCCTGTGTTGGGAAGTCCTGATCATAGCAAAGTAATGCAAGTTTAGCAAACTAGGTGTTTACAGAAAACAATAGGTAGAGAATTGTGATAATATCTCTCTTTGTTATTGAGATATGTACATCATGTTATTGTGTTTTCAAAAAACCGTTTCATGATCTTAGTCAACTTACATGTTCCTACAAACTCCAGTAAAGCATTACCTGATTTATTTTTACAAAACGTCAGTAATATACGTATATTTATTTCGTGCCTAATATTATTATAATATTGTGTACCTATATTTATTGAAATTGCAATACCGGGCTATATACAGCGTGTTAGGTTAAACGAGGGACATATTGAGGGAAGGTATTCAGCTGTATTCGATTCTCAATCCAAATATGTAAAAAACCTATAACCTTAATTTTTGACATAATTGTCTAATTAAATACATTACTCATGGACACTGAGCGCGCAAGTAGGTGTCACGCGGCAAAACACGTGCCGGTCCTGAGCTCCGTGCGCAAACTCCGCCCTATTCCTTTGTATTGTCGGTCGCCGATGCACCGACAGGGCACAACCCCGCGCTGACCTCAGTGTATGCGCGAGCGCCGCGTATCGCATTTAACAAACAACCCCGCTTACCTCGCGATATTAAGAGTGTCCTGTAAACGTGTAAGAACACGTTAACCAAAAATTACGTCTTATCATCATTTCAGTGAAGAATATTGGGATTATGGTTCGTGCTTAAGTGTTTTCTAGTGATATTGTGCGAGGAACCGTTAATTATTATGCAAGGTGTCAATCAACGACTGCGAACATTCGGTCAGTACCTACTGTACCTAGTTACCTAGATATTTGCCTGTCCAAAGCCAGATTTAAAGTATGAAGGGAAAATGGATTATACCTAGAAAAGTCATTGACCCGCACACATGTTCTGCGATAAGCGCATGGCGCACACGTTGCGAAACTTAGGCGAAGTTTTTGGTATGGATCTATTTGTTATGTATTAGTGTTTTCTTTTTGTTAATATGTTTATTAGTATCATGTAAGCATGGACTATTGCGGGTTTGAATAAGTCCCTCGTTTAAACTAACATACTGTATAAACCGCTACCAAAAGTGCAATTATGGACTAACTTAATTTAAAGTAAAGGCTAAAAGAAGAAAGATACCCATCACACAAAAACATCACACAGGAAAGAAGATGTTTTAAAGATCAGTGTTATTCAAAGTATCACTTACCGGAAGGATCAACATTAGCAATGGACCTGGGAGGAGGTACGGGAGCTAGTACCACAGGGAAGGTCGGCAGCGGCAGCTGCTGGTCGATCTGCAGGCGGTGCAGGCGCGCGTGCAGGCGGCGCGAGTGCGGCGTCAGGCCGTACGACATCCATAGACCTGGCTCAAGCGTTCGCCGAAGTAAACGAACTACGGGTTTCAGTTGACGCATCTCTTCGAAGTCCACCTGTGTACCATCATCATCATCATCTGCCTAGCCTTTGTCCAACTATGTTGGAGCCGGCTTCCAGTCTAACCGGATGCAGCTGAATACCAGAATTTTACTGGGTTGTGGAGGTCAGATACACAGTCGCTCCATGTAAAATACTGGTATTTAGCTGCATCCTACGGTAAGACTGGAAGCCGATCTCAACATACTTGGAAAAATGATAAAAACATATAAAAGGTTCGGCAGATGGCGATGAAAAAAGTCTGTGTTCACTCTTTTTAAACAACTAAACAAGATAATTTAACTTGTTTGCAACTTGTCAATAATAATAACACTTCGAAATGTGTGAACCCTGCCTCCAAGCGCGTCTCGCTCATTCATAGCAGTTTGTTAAATTTCGGTGCTTCAATTTCCGCCGTCAGTTTTTTTTCACCCAAATAAAAAAAATTGTTTCCCAACAATCATTTTTGCGTAGCTTCGTGAAGTCTGTTTACTTATTTATTATAACAATCGACAAAATATAATTCGTAAAAAATATAGTATACCTCGATTTTCTCGTCTACCATGACTCTAGGCGAGATAGGTTCGTCGCTGACCATCTTCTGAGACAAATAACGTTGGTAACATTCCTCGAATTGGATCAGTTTCGATCCATCAATCTTTTTGTAACGTCGAGCTCCTACTTTGCACTGTTCCCATATTATACCGGAGCTAGAAATAAAATGTAAGAACTTAGCCGCAAACAAAACTGACGCCTGAAGCACCAACGCGTTAGAGTTGAAAATCCAACAGAGCGCTTTTATTTCGGCATTCGTTTAATTTTCACATACTGTTTGTAAAAACGGGCATTTCTAAAAAAAATAACTGTTTCCGTAAATGCACCTTGTGTTTACTATTATTTAAATTTAAACAGACCTCGGCCGTAAATATGACACACCTACTTCAATAAAATGTTAAACTTTGTAAAACGTCTTTTGTAAACATATCTGTTTTTTTTTATGCTTTCAGTTAGGCACACACATTAGTTTCGTTAATACCAACAATATGGCGAATTACAGGATGTCGTTTGGCTTGGTATGGACATGTAATGAGGAGGGACGAAACGCATGTGACTAAAAGAGTGATGGACATTAACCTTTTGACCGCCACAGCATAAACGCTCGCGCGTGCCCTCCACGCCAAGCCACAATTTCATCTACTATTATGTCACGTATTTGTGTCGTTTGGTGTACAAGGCACGCACTTGCTTGTCACTTATATGTGACAATGGCGTCCAAAAGGTTAATATTGATGGATGGAGAGGCCAAAGAAAAGATGGATGGATTGTGTGAAGACTGATATGAAAGAGAAAGGAGTAAATGATGTCGTGACGTTACAGGGGAGAATGGAAGAGGAAAACGTGTTGCGCCGACCACAAATAAAATGGGAAAAGGGCAGGAAGATGATGGCGAATTACAGGTATATGTGTTAAATGTTGTGGTTCTATTATTACAAAATAATGTCCTTCTAAAGTAAGATGTGTCATATTAAAGGCCGGTTATTGTACACTAATTAATTAATACTCGTAATTTCAGTCTACAATCACGTAAGAGATTATACAAAAATATAAAATTTATTTTTTTACTGTACATTCTTCATTAAAGTTCTCTCAGCACAAGTATGGTTTGCTGTAAGAAAACCCAAATCTGGGTTAAGCTCGCCGTTGTACATTATCTATATTTTGTAATTTTGTGTATATTTTTCTTTATAATTTTTTGTGTGCAATAAAGAATAAGAAAGTTCCTCAACAAATAAATCAATACAAACTCTTTTATACATACTTTGACACACTGAAGTATACGATCTCAAGTTGCTGGGGATCGTTGACAAGTGACATTCCGATGCCCTGCATGGACAGCACTAGTTCCGTATCAACGTGCTCAGCGTCGCCTATCGTGTGGGCACCGCTCGCTAGTATCGGGTCCTCCGTCAATAATATCACTCGCTGTAACCCATCCAGGAAGGATACCCAGAACACTCTTGTAGTATCGTCAACCCTAGAAACAATGTTACATCATAATATCATGACTGTTACCCCCGAAGAGTAAGGCAGCGGTGTACCTAACAGTACACCCATATTTTGCCAGTTATGTTTGATTCCCAAGTAATAAGGGGCGAGCCTAAGGCCATCAAAAGAGCACTAATCCAAACTCCGTGGCTGCTACTGAGTAATACTCGTACCTGAAGGCAAACCCAATAACGTGTTATCCGACCTGAGAACCGAACCCAGGTCCTTATGCTCAGTAGGTTCGCTTGCGACCACTAGCCAAACGAGGCAATAAATAATGTTATTTATAGAACATCATCGAGTTAAGGACAAAGGTTCCGATTAAATTTTTTGTGCGAGATTTTCTAAAGTTACATTATTTTCAGTGATTTTTTGTTTTTTTTTCACTATTGATAAAATATGTTAAGGCGCTTAGACGAGCTAAATTAGCAACTCTATTTGTGGAGGTTCAAACTTCGTTTGAAATGCTGTTAGAATAAAGTTCTAATCAGCTTGCATTACAAAGTGGTTGTTACGTCAGCCACTGCGGGCCAAATAGCACGAAATGAGTGGTTTCGATCGATTTACAAAAAAAACTATTTATTGGATTAATAAACTAAGACAGTATCATGCTAATATATTGCTTGTAGAATTATTTGCCAAAAAATCAGAATGATCGCATGCATATAAGTATGTTTTTTATTGTTTGAAAGATATTTTTAGAGGTAAGTTCGTGATTTCTTTTTATCGAGCCAAATTAATTGTACTTATTATGTTTTCAAAACAGTATCATGCTAGCTTAAATCCTGAAGAATATCATATATTTTTCTGGTCTTGTTTATAGCAGTGAATCATATACTTTTAGTAATTATAAAACTCGCGTTTAGCTCGTGTAATCGCCTTAAGACGTCACAACTTTTATAACGAGTCGCACGTACCATTAAAAGGCTAACTTGAAATTGCATCAGTGTGTGCGACTACTGCGGTTTTACACCTATTCATTCTATGGTTATACTTACATGAAATCTAACTTGAAATTGCATCAGTGTGTGCGACTACTGCGGTTTTACACCTATTCATTCTATGGTTATACTTACATGAAATCTCCAATCCCATCTTTCCTAAGGTCGTTTTCTATCTCCCTTCTCTCATGACTATCGAATATTAAAGTCCGCGGCCCTGCAGGGTTTTCCCACGTATACAGCACCTTGTGCATCGACAATAACACCCTTGAAAAGAAAACATCAAATAAGGCACATTTACAAATAATAAACAATAATACAACATCACATCTGAAATCCCGTAAGAGTAAGCCCATATTAAGCCAGTTATATTTCAGTCGCTTCTTCATCAGCAAGAGGTTTAGACTGAAAGTCTACCCTAACATAGTTGGGTAAAGGCTATATGGAGATATAATGAGAAAGTCCCATACAAAAGGGAGCGAGCCCATTACCACCGACCAGGCACAAATCTTACACTCTATTAACCTATTAAGTGCCAATTTTAACTAAGTTACTAAAAAGTGCAATCCAACACTAAGGTCCACCGAAAATATAACGGTCTGATTATCTAAAAACAGCTGTCACTATGACATGTTCCGATACACAAATGTGTTTTAAACAGCTGTTTTAGATAATCAGACCGTCATGTTTTTGGTGAACATGGATCTAAGTAAGTTAACACACTTAGCATCTAAATATCTTGCATATGTACTATGTCAACTTTACAAACATACAAGTTACAAGTTTGCAAACATTCAAGCTTACTATTTTAATGTATCTACCCTAATTTTACTGTACTTTGCTTTGTTATTTGGGAGGAAATCTGTTCCATCGGTGTTGTACAGTTTAGCAGTTAAAAAAAAATAATCTAACCAATCGAGAAGGGTAGATGCTTCAGATCGCTCCTGCTTTTTTCCAATTTGTTCAAGGTTCCATTCTTCAGCAGTACTGAGAACAGTCCTGACTGTCAAACATGCATGATTTTACAAGAACTAAAATTCACAATAGGCATAACGACAGTATCAAAAAATTGCAAATCTATTTAGTCCGTCAGAAAGAGTATTGCAAAATAAGAAGAGGTATTTTTTGTTTTGTAAATCAATGAATATTGACATAGATAAAATGCATCAAAACTTTCGTGACGTCAGAACTCACAAAAAAATATACCAAGCCGTGACGTATTGAGAATTTTAAAAGCTTCGTATCTTCGTCAATTTTGGTTTAAGTAACGGAAGAAAAAATACGGGTCACATATTTTTTTATAATCTAAATGACGGACTAATTAGATTTTTTTTGTCGAAGATTGTTTATTCCCACAAGAGACTGCACCGGAAGATGAAAGACCTGGTTTTAGACTTTGATATACTTATGTCAAGATCTATAAAAAAACCTTACCTAGTATTAACATTCTCCTTTTCGTAGAAAGTGACGTCATAGGGCGAGTAGTTGACGATCAGAGCGGGCGCGAGTCCATCGCGGTACTGTCGCACTGTGATGTAAGTGGCGCCTTCTGTGAGCTGCACTTCTACGTGTAAACCGCCATACTGAGGTAAAAAATATGAATACATTTTAAAATAGACTTTTCTTTGTCATACAAATACAAGATGTCGCTTTGCATCCTGGTCAAATTCAAAGAGGTATCATCTCTTATGATTTTCGACCCGAATCGATAATAAAATGGGTTTTTTTTTCAAATTCCGGTAATCGGTAAGTGTAAACCACCCGTATTAAAACTTTAAACGCAGCCCGTCTGTAACTGACCCTATAACACACACAGAGACATGTCGCGCGATATACCACACGATATACATCACCGCATATGCGGTGATTCTTCTATTCGTGATTCTGAAATACTGACAAGTATGAACAATTTAAAATAGTAGCTTTATGAACAATTTGATCGGGTATCGTAATTTCAATTTATTATTCATGTCTTTTGTGACAAGCTTTTGAATTTTGACTAGGATGAAAAACTACACCTTCTCTAAAGGGGTTTTAATCCATCAGAAACGAAATAAAAAATAATACTAAAACTAAAAATATCTTACCTCGTTGTCGAGTTTCAAGCAAACGGAATGTTGTTCGGTGAATAAGAACGGTGCAGTAATTGCAGGGGCGTCAGCCACGCGTAGTACCAGCAACTTGTCTTCTCTCTCTATGACGGGCCATAGAGGCACGCTGGAGTTGTGTGGCACCTAGGAAACCATAAATATTGTTTTATTCAGAGTACCTTTTATTTATCTTTGTAATTTATTTAAGTGAAAATCTTCTTTAAGCGCGGTGAGCACTTTTTGGGTGAACAAAAATCATGGAACTCGCGTGACCGTCACCTAACGCTTCGTAGCACTCGTAGCCGATCCGCTACGAGTGCTCAAGAGGCGTGCGCGGGGCACAACCCGTAGCAGATATTGATTACTTAGTTTTCACTTCTATCGCAGTCCCCAAAGACTGCCCCGTGTGTTTCTTTGCTGATTTCAATAGTCCATAATTCACTGTAATTTGGATGCACATGAACATTGAGCTAGTCACCCACCCAGTATGAATAAATGGTGAGTGGCCCGGTTTCGGGTAAGTTCATACAGGTTTGTGATGCAATTCCACAGAGAACCAAAGTCTTCTGGGTTTAATTAACAATTCAGGATGAATATATGATTTCCGTGTAACTGATACCAGAATAACAGTATTGCGAAAGTGCACCTGAGTCTTAGTGAAATGAATTTTAGTTTTATTTTTTTATTTACATGTCTATGTATTTTGAGATAAGTTTAACAGCAGGCCCCAAACTAGGCACAGCCTGTATCTAGGTGACCCAAACACACATTACATAAGGTCTACAAGTTTAATAGTTTACAGTGTTCTGCTAGTGCAAGAAAGCAATATTAAGCTTGATCAAATATATATTTTTCAAATTCCAGACTTACCGTGATCCAAGGGTCGGCAGATCTGTGCAGCTCTTGATATTGAATATCAAAAGGTGCTTCATTGATGATCAGGAAGTATGGCGTGAATATCACCATCTTAGTTAAACTGTTGAACATCAACTGATTTGTAACGGCCACCTACAAAAAAAAAAAGGTTTTTTTACAATATTAACGAAGCACAGTACACTTTGTGACATAGACATTGTGAGCTTCTTTTTATTGTATTTTAATCCGTCTTTCTTATTTCCTCTTCCGCAGAATAGGGTAGATGCAATAAAATGTAATTAGTCCGTCAAATGCATTTCTCAAAAATATTAGAAACGTATTTTTTATTCCTTTTTCACGTTAACAAAAAATTAAGACGATACAGTGTGTCAAAAACTCGTATAACGTCACATTTGAGTAAATTTTTTACCGGAAAGTGACGTCAAAAGCCCCCATGACCTTTGACGAGTTTTATCTTCGTCAATTCTTATTAAGTAATTTGATAAAACAAAAAACACGTATCCAATATTTTTGTATAATCTAACTGACGGACTAAACAGAATCATCTATTTTTTAGTCAGTCATCATCGCTATTCAGCTCGAAGCAATAACTCACTAACATTTTATTTAAAAAGCTTACCTCATACTTCCTCCCTTCATTTTTACACTGTATAACACCAGAACTGCCGGGAACGTCCAGTGGGAACTTATCAGACCATTCGCCGAACTCCAGTCTGATAGCCGCTTTCTTCTTACCGAAAAAGTTCTTAGCACGGAACGAGAACAGTACCGGTTCCTTATATTCTTTAGGATGGAATATCACGTTGCCAGTTTCATCCACATTCTAAAAAAACAAAACACATAATAAACATTCGATAATCAATTATTTTTCCTGTAAGTTGCCAATGCTGAGTTCAAGGCATTTCGCATTACCCTGTACCTTAAGCTTGCTTACCGTACCCTGCAAAGCTTGTACAGAATGTGCTTCTGGCACTTCACTTGGCGTATTTTGTTAATACAAAATATACCCTTAAAACAATACCAATAAAGATCATTTTGTATTAACGAAATAACAACTTGTGTAGTACCACTATGATTAAGTATCATAAATTGGGTGACTAAATGGAACTCAGAATAATGTGTGATCATGCAAGTACATTGATCATGCTACGAATTGTAATTACGACGAATGAATACAACATCAGTTTCACTGGTGTAAACAAATTGATTCATATAAATGAGATCCATGCTGCTAAAAAGCAAAATAAATACAGTAGGGTCATGGTAATCCACAAAATTAAAGCTACGATGTGTGCATTTACTTGAAAACAACAACACTTTAAGAACCCAACCTTCACAACTTCGTAGACTGATCTGTGTCAAAAATTTCAGTATTAATTTAATAATCACTTCTTACCCAAAAACCCCTCCACATAAAACATAAAAAACTTACAAATGTTGTAACCAAAACCTCTGTACAGTGCTCAATGTAAGTAGCAAAATAATATAACCATATTATTCTTATTCATACAAGTGCTAAAATAATGTTTGCACTTACCGGCAAACAAGAAGTATGACGTCTAATAAATTTACTGCAACGTGAATGCTTAATCTGTAATTTACATAAAATGGATAACCCATACAACATTTGTTTTATTATTCATAAATAAATATGTCAGACATATCGCACCGAATCTATCGTGTCAAATAGGTGGTAAATATTCTAACATACATATACTTTCGGATTAGGCTATGACCCCACTGGAAAACGCATGCTATAAACAACAATAATAAGTATCGAAACCAAAAAGTCCTAAAAATATCGCTTTGAGATGAAGCTTGTTAGATTTAGAAAGCATTAACCGGCCGACTCGAGGATTAAAAATAAAAAAATAAAGAAAAAACGATTAAAAAACAGCTACATCATCTCAAAGATACCTTGTTGGGTGTGCTGGACTCTTTTTCTGGTTTCTTTGATTTCTGTAACCACGTAATGCATTTATGGCCAATCTGATAAACAGGTCTACTCCAAGTAGTACGAATGTTGACGTCATTACGAGACATGTCAATGACTTAGTAAGATACAAGACAAACACAGTTAGTATAGCCTAATAGAGTTTCTACTTACAGTACAGCTCATACTTGAAAGACTTGATCAAATACTGATAGAAGATACAAAGGCAATAGTGATCATTAGTGTCTAGCTTTACAACTTCAATATTACCTGTAGTTACATGAAACAACTGGCTAATTTTATTATTAAGTGTACAATACCGATATGAGTCAAGTTTTTGCAACTTAACGTGTTCTGCAGCAATAATTGTTATCAAATTTTGAATTTCCACACACATTATTTACTTCAAAACCAATTTTCAGTGCCAAAACCAACATATATATAAATAAATACCAGAACACTTTTGAAATAAGTAAATAGAACGATATAAAAATGTGGACTTACCCTATAGCAAAGCGTAAAGTCTGTTTTGTTGAGCATCCAGAAAGGACAGTACAGAGATAAGACTTGAGTGCCTTCCGTGTCCACACTATGCATACCCAAGTCCAATGTCATCAATGAGGGACTGTCGTGAGAATCGAACGACCATACTGATAGTTCTGTTTCACTTTCTGGCAGATTTTTCGTACATACCCAACATTTCTCGAGGTAGTTTTTGATCTGAAATGTTAACATTGTAGTTTTTTGGTAGAATAACAATGTACGGTCGACTGAGCTATTTGGTTTACATCTTAACGTGCAAATTAATTGTAAAATGTAAAGCAAATAGCTTGGTCGACTGTACCGTTCAATACATTTGAAGCGATTAAAAAAACTTTTCCTGACCACTTTATAACAGGAGAAGATTTTAAGGATCTTTTAAAAAAATACGGCGAAGATCCATTCACTAACAAATTGTTGTAGTTTTTGTCGGATCTTCGCTTATTTGATCATTCTACCTGATGGGCAATATCTCCTCAAAAACCGAACGATCACAATTACGTTTTTTGGTAAGCATTTCTACCACACGAGACAACAATATGAAAGAAGACGTATTAATACGGACGTGGTTGCCGAGCCAGGCCCACTGATTGGTCGGAGAAGACAGAACGCAAAGTAGATTGCTCTTTGCTCAACAGTGCGACAGAATATCAAGAAAAAGTAGTACTCACCATAATAACAATAGAAGCTCTATTAGGCGACAAATGCGACAGGTGGAACATCTCTCCCGGTTTGAACACTTGCGTCCTCTTCAGTCCTAGCTGAGAGACCACGATTTCGACCGGCAAGCAGTTCTGTAGCTTAACGGCGGGCTTCAGTACGATGTCGTAACACGACGACGCGAACGTGTGGCGGGCTGTGTGCTCGTAGAATACTTGCTCCATTGTGCCTACCGCCTGATTTCAAAAGTTTATTAATTAAAATAAGAGTTTGCCCCAGAAGACAATTCATAGGGAATACGTTGCAATACAGGTAGATTTAAAAAATCTTGATGATAATTGGGATGTTATGTCTTCCACGAAGATCAGGAAGAGTTAAACTTTTATCGACTCTATTGGATCATGGTCACCCGGCTTAGTCTATATATGAGAAATATTAAGGCCCAGGTGGACATGATTGTGTCCACTATAACAAAAAAAATTAAACCATTTACAGCCTCTCATGTCACAATCTGCTTTCCGTCGGCTTTCCGGATAAATTAATCTATGAGCACGGAAGGCTCTGGCCCTGAAATGTGTGGCTAAACTGTTATCAAGGAAGGCAAGATACAGCAAAACTATTTGTAAGGCAATCTTACCTTCAGATAGAATTTCTCTCCGCTGTTCTTATCTTTACACTCGCATTGCAACAGTTTGGATATCTTCACCTCTTGCTGAAGCTCGCGCCATATAAACGGTGATACAGATACTGTGAAACCTGGACAAGGATTTTAAGAATAACAATAAATAAATCGTTTATTTCAGATTCATCATAAGATTACATTAATATTTTTTTGTAAAATAAGAACAGCATTAAAAAATTAAACAGCTTAAAACATGTTAGGCCTGATGTACCATTTAGGCTAAGCGTTGTTTTGTCACTATCGCATTACAGTGCCAAATAGAGATGAGAACATTTCTAAGCTAAAACACCTGCTAAGAACTTTTATAGATCATGGCTTGTCTCGGCTATAACTACTTTTGACTGCTACACTCGATAAAGTTTAAGTGTGACGTATATACAGGGTGGTCCAGGCCAGATGGATATAATTTTTTTTTTTGGTAGTCGGTTTAGGGGCCTATTTGTACCCGCCAGGAAAAAAATCTTACGTAGCGAAACTCCGCAGACGAGAGATTTTATATTTCCAAAAATATATTTTGGAATATTTTTTGTGCGCAATTCTTCTTACGTAATTCAGACAACCTTGTGACAAATACAATGCCTAGAAACAATGGTAGATATATTGAAAAAAAAAATGTCCTCTTCATAGCAATTGTATCAGCCAATGCGTTATTTGTATGGGAAGTCCAGGAGAGCTACTCACTGCACTTTATCGTTTACCTTCAACAGAGAAGAACAGCTCAGCAGTAGGGGTATGCACGGCTTGTAGTGGTAAGCGCAGTATGTCCCCGGGCTTCACTTCGCCGAGCAGTTGCACCTCGTTGCCGCTCAGCGTCATGTAGTACACCGACACGTTCACTGTCAACGTGTTCGTTACCTGACAAACAAAATATTACACACAAACATGAAATCACGTCTGCATACGCTTCGACAATCATCGTCTATCTTCGGAGGTACGAAACCTCGATGATGGGATGTAATATAGAGCTATTAAAAACATTATTTATTTTTTTATTAATTGTCATACACATTTGTTTTAACAGGTAAGACCCAAGCTAACACGTCTAGTTAAAAGCACAAGTTACAGTCGCGCGGCTCCACGGCGGCCACGAGCGGCGCGCTCTTGTATCTGTAACATACCTGCACTACACTCCGCAGGTATATGTGCAGCGCGGCGTCCTGCATGACGATGTCGGAGATGAGGCCGCGCGGCTCCACGGCGGCCACGAGCGGCGCGCTCTTGTATCTGTAACATACCTGCACTACACTCCGCAGGTATATGTGCAGCGCGGCGTCCTGCATGACGATGTCGGAGATGAGGCCGCGCGGCTCCACGGCGGCCACGAGCGGCGCGCTCTTGTATCTGTAACATACCTGCACTACACTCCGCAGGTATATGTGCAGCGCGGCGTCCTGCATGACGATGTCGGAGATGAGGCCGCGCGGCTCCACGGCGGCCACGAGCGGCGCGCTCTTGTATCTGTAACATACCTGCACTACACTCCGCAGGTATATGTGCAGCGCGGCGTCCTGCATGACGATGTCGGAGATGAGGCCGCGCGGCTCCACGGCGGCCACGAGCGGCGCGCTCTTGTATCTGTAACATACCTGCACTACACTCCGCAGGTATATGTGCAGCGCGGCGTCCTGCATGACGATGTCGGAGATGAGGCCGCGCGGCTCCACGGCGGCCACGAGCGGCGCGCTCTTGTATCTGTAACATACCTGCACTACACTCCGCAGGTATATGTGCAGCGCGGCGTCCTGCATGACGATGTCGGAGATGAGGCCGCGCGGCTCCACGGCGGCCACGAGCGGCGCGCTCTTGTATCTGTAACATACCTGCACTACACTCCGCAGGTATATGTGCAGCGCGGCGTCCTGCATGACGATGTCGGAGATGAGGCCGCGCGGCTCCACGGCGGCCACGAGCGGCGCGCTCTTGTATCTGTAACATACCTGCACTACACTCCGCAGGTATATGTGCAGCGCGGCGTCCTGCATGACGATGTCGGAGATAAGGCCGCGCGGCTCCACGGCGGCCACGAGCGGCGCGCTCTTGTATCTGTAACATACCTGCACTACACTCCGCAGGTATATGTGCAGCGCGGCGTCCTGCATGACGATGTCGGAGATGAGGCCGCGCGGCTCCACGGCGGCCACGAGCGGCGCGCTCTTGTATCTGTAACATACCTGCACTACACTCCGCAGGTATATGTGCAGCGCGGCGTCCTGCATGACGATGTCGGAGATAAGGCCGCGCGGCTCCACGGCGGCCACGAGCGGCGCGCTCTTGTATCTGTAACATACCTGCACTACACTCCGCAGGTATATGTGCAGCGCGGCGTCCTGCATGACGATGTCGGAGATGAGGCCGCGCGGCTCCACGGCGGCCACGAGCGGCGCGCTCTTGTATCTGTAACATACCTGCACTACACTCCGCAGGTATATGTGCAGCGCGGCGTCCTGCATGACGATGTCGGAGATAAGGCCGCGCGGCTCCACGGCGGCCACGAGCGGCGCGCTCTTGTATCTGTAACATACCTGCACTACACTCCGCAGGTATATGTGCAGCGCGGCGTCCTGCATGACGATGTCGGAGATGAGGCCGCGCGGCTCCACGGCGGCCACGAGCGGCGCGCTCTTGTATCTGTAACATACCTGCACTACACTCCGCAGGTATATGTGCAGCGCGGCGTCCTGCATGACGATGTCGGAGATAAGGCCGCGCGGCTCCACGGCGGCCACGAGCGGCGCGCTCTTGTATCTGTAACATACCTGCACTACACTCCGCAGGTATATGTGCAGCGCGGCGTCCTGCATGACGATGTCGGAGATGAGGCCGCGCGGCTCCACGGCGGCCACGAGCGGCGCGCTCTTGTATCTGTAACATACCTGCACTACACTCCGCAGGTATATGTGCAGCGCGGCGTCCTGCATGACGATGTCGGAGATGAGGCCGCGCGGCTCCACGGCGGCCACGAGCGGCGCGCTCTTGTATCTGTAACATACCTGCACTACACTCCGCAGGTATATGTGCAGCGCGGCGTCCTGCATGACGATGTCGGAGATGAGGCCGCGCGGCTCCACGGCGGCCACGAGCGGCGCGCTCTTGTATCTGTAACATACCTGCACTACACTCCGCAGGTATATGTGCAGCGCGGCGTCCTGCATGACGATGTCGGAGATAAGGCCGCGCGGCTCCACGGCGGCCACGAGCGGCGCGCTCTTGTCGGTGCGAGGGATGCTCTGCTTGCGACCCAGCGGGAAATAGCGCTTGTCTGCGCGCTCGACCGGGATTGTTACTTGTTCGTCTATTTCTACTATCTGTAACATTTAATTGGAATGTAAACAGTTCTTTGGACTCGATTATGCCTAAAAAGAAGCGCGGAGTAGAGAATTATTTCGGGATAAAAGCAATCCTCTGTTCGCACTTTCATAACGCTTTCGCGGCAATCAGTGTGACAAAAAATTTACTTGAGCTTACCGGCCGACGTCGAAGAACTACATTACAAAAGTCAGCGCAATTGATTAGCGCGAGTAAGTAAACTAGCCTAAGTTTGTATTTCCAAAAAAAACCTACCTTGACAGTTAATTTGAGCGGTGGGGGTGGCTCATTCAATTTCATCAAGTTTAGTCCACCATGTTTCAGCTGCAGAGGAACACACGCGCCCGGTTCCAAAACCACTTCCCTACAACAATAGTACATTGTTATCCAAGGGGTGAAAGTAACTTATTTAGTCCCGAGACGGGGTTTGGCGCCCAAGCGTAGCGCGGGCGCTAATAGCTCGAGGGACTAAATTAGTCTTTAACCCGAGGTAAACACTGTGCTTTTCATTACGAATACAAGGAAAATAAAAACAAAAACACGAAACCACTCGAAAAAACAATGAAGATCGGATTGCCGCTTTCCCGCCTATTTTGTTTTTTTTTTCTGTGGCCGGCTATTCAGCCTTTATTTTCACTATCACATTCACATTTTGACGACCCGAATGGCGCAGCAGTAGTGAGGCTGCCTTACGTTCTTAGGGTCCTGGGTTCGAATCCCGGTAGGAGCAAATGTTTGTGTGATGAGCATGGACATTTGTTTCCGAGTCATGGATGTTTATATGTATAATAAGTATGTATTTACAAACAAAAAGTATATATGTATTATATCAACTGTCTGGTGACCACGATACAAGCCTTGCTTAGTGTGGCACTAGACGGCGCCGTGTGTATTGTCCAGCGATATTTATTTACTATCGTCACTGAAAAAATAGTAAATATTTTGCCCAAATTTTTGTTATTTTAAAGAAATATTTGTAACTAAATTATAACTAAGTTATTTAAAATAATTACATTCTTTAATTAATACTGAATTTTATGTTATTTCAATTTTACATGGCGCTGTATGGTTCAATAGAAATGTGAAAATAGAACTAGATTTTTTTTTAAATAATGTGACAGCTGTCAGTTGAAAGTGATTCTCCCTAGGGCTGAAAAGTATTACTTTCAGCCCGCTTCTCAGGCAACTTCAGACCTACTTTCCGAGTATGAGTAATGAAAAACACATAACCTTCTTAGTGATCACGTAATTAGGTCCATTTTACGTCTACGTGTTTCGTAACGGATCTTAAAAACTCAATACCCACAGTTTTGGGCTCAAAACCGATAGTGACCGAAAATATCACGACTTATTTACGCGCACTAAAAAAACCTCGGTTTAAACAAAGGACAATGGGCGAAATTGCCCTTGCGTCTAATAGCTTTATACACCAATGAATAGATCTCTTCAAGAATAACATTTTTTAGTATGGCGACTTCTCTCGATTCGGAGTCAGAGAGGAGCTACAGAGCTCTAAGTGCGAGAAATTAATTTTAATTAAATACTGTTATTTCGTCAATATATTAACTTTCAATGATACTGTATGTTTCAAACATCATATTACAACCCTATTAACGTTTTTTTTTCATAACATTGACATCTGAACTGCCATTTTAGGAACAAATCCTTACAGTAATTGAGGGTTTACAGAGCGTTAATTCTACGAGTACCCCATGGACCAATAGCGTTAAGATATGTATCAATAGATTTATCTCTTCAAAAAGAATATTTCTTGCCTTGACAACTTTTCTCGATTCAGAATTAGAGAGGAGCTACAGTTCGGTATCCATTCAACTACCTATTTCTATCAATAAAATCCAACAGACTGGAAATTAGCTAAAGTTCTACAATAGTGAACGTTCTTATTGAAAGCTCTTTTGAATGGTGTAAGCCAAAATGAAATCTTAACTTGGGTGCCTAATTAGACACACATTTTGGTCAATAATTCCGAAAATACTACGAATTAGCAAAAGTGATGCTAGTAGCAAAAGTTCTACTTGCAAATCTCTATCCGATAGTGTATATCTTATGGCTGTTAGTTGCCTGTAGACTCTTAACTGGTTGTAAATACAATTTTAATTTCAGTGTCCAACTAGTCAGCTATTTAGGTAAATAACACAGAACGGAACACAAATTGGTGCAAGTCGTTTAATGGCAAATGAGGTATATCTTATTGCTATTAGTTATCCAGAAAATCTTAACTTTGGTGATTTAATAGTCACCTATTTAGGTCAAAGATTCTCTTTAAGATGCTCTACCTAATGATGCCAAGAAAATCTTGATTGGTTGCAAAAAAAGTCCTAACTTCAGTGTCCAAATAATCAGCTATTTAGGTCACTCTGAACAGACTGCGAATTAGCGTAACTTATGTTAGTAGCAACTTGTCATTAAAAAGCTCTCTCTAATGATGTATGTTATTGCTATTGGTCACCCAGAAAATCCTAACTTCGGTGCACAAATAGTTGCCTATTTAGGCCAATAACTCCTAACGGAGTCATGTTATTGATAAAGGTTCTCCATAAAGACTTCTTTGTAACAGATTATATGTTATTACTATTGGCAACCCAGAAAACTTTAATTGGTTGCCGATACAATCTTAACTTCGGTGCTCAACTAGGTCACCTACTTAGGTCCATAACGGACTACAAATTGTCAAAAAAGTGTTAGAAGCAAAGGTTCCCCTTTAAATACTCTTTCCAATGGTATGTATCACATGTCTATTGGACTTAAGGGCAAATACCTATATATCGGCGCCCATTCTCCTTTGAACCGATTTTTTAAATCGTAAAGGTGTATAGCGTCACAGAATAGCAATCAAAATTCTGCACGATATTTTTTATCGTAGTGTGGGTTAAAAACTACAATACGACCTTTCGTTTTGTAGTTTTTAGCCTAGTTCGTGTGTGGAGAGGAAGCCCCCCCCCCCCCCCCACACACACACAAGAACTCCGTCGGAATGATGTGTTGAACACGTGGTAACCGTTTGTACGTCGGTGTGTAGCAGACGTGACTTTAAAGGCATCTGGAATGTGACTATGCAGTATGCTAACTAGTGCCCAGGGAGACAGCGAGGCGGGGAAGCTAAGCGTCACGATGGAAATGGGACCATAGGTTCCGCTAAAGCTGAAAGGAAGACGCAGATTCGCGAAAATAGAAGGAATGCCCTCTACTTCTCTCATTTTTTGCGAAGACACAAATTCAGAAATGGGACAGAGAAGTAAAAATATTAAAATCGTATGGATTGTTATTTTTTTACGTAACCTTTAAAAATTGGGGTTAATTCATAAAATCTGCTTCATGTTAAGTAATAATAGGAACTGTTTAGTCATACAATTTTGACGTTTAAACATCTCGTAATTTTAAGCAAAGTTTTTGAATAAACCCTTTGGCAAACTTAAAAAATACATTTACCTGTAGTCAGACGATGTATAATTTTCAGTGAGACAAACGGAGAAGTCATGATTATCGTCCAACATCAACTTTGCAGTCAGACCGGTACAGTTATGAAGAACATAAGGCGCCCCGTGGTATTCATTTGTTCTCTAAAAAAATGAAAACAGAATTGTGAAATATAGAAATACCTACCTGATGCATCCTGTGAAAAAAACTAGCAAAAACAATATCTTTATGTAATTCTCTTTGTTGTATCTAATAGATTGCTTACACAGAGGTGGTGTATATTAGGCCATAATTACATAATGAGTCACACAAACACATCAAAATATTACTGTAAGTTACTGGGCCAAAATTTCCAAAGGTGCAGCGTTGTACCTCTTTTATAATTTTGCGTTCGTTCGCGAGCTACTGCGATGACGACACGCCGCGGTCTCTCTCATGTCCGATTGCGGGTGATGCGGAGTGTTTATGATCATAAAATTTGATTTGTAAAGAGTTTTTCACTTCTTATTATTTTGTGTTTGTTCAAATATTATCGTTTTTTTTTTAATGGTCCTGTTCTTTATTTGAACACAAGTGAAATAATGAGTTAGTATCGCGAATAAATGATGTATGTGATGTGCATCTTTGGAATTGTATTATAGGTGCCTACGACCCACCCTCTCTAACCCTCTCCCTCGCTTAAGTGGCGCAGACGAAACAGTGCGAGTCAGCTAGTTTTAAATATTGAAAGTAACATTAAAAGTGCAACTTACTACGCTTGTTTTGTGAATCACGATATCAGACGTGCCCACCGTGTCGGTGGTTGCGGGAGAAAACGAGTTCCCTAGTTGAGTTAGCACCTGAAACAGAAATACGGTTTAATTCACCTTATACAGAGGGGTTTGAATATTTCTGCCATTGATATTTTTATTCAAACTTGCGACCACGCATAGTACCTGTTTTTATGAATGGCTGCAATACACAAAATCTTCTTATGCGTCGTGATACCTAGACATAAGCTATCAAATCTGATATCTCTTTAACATTTACTTCTTTGATGGCCATATTTCTCGGTTTCTGGAGCGAAAGTGATCATCACCGGTCAAGTGGTCAACTCCGCCCTAAAAGACCCACTGACCGATGCGGTTGCTTCTTCATGATCCACTTAACCAATCACAGCACGTGAAGTGCGTTTAAAAAACTTTTTTTTTTGGGTGAAAAATTTTGTTTTTTGGTAGAACTCAATGTAACATACTCAACACATTGTGCTGATGGATGGATTGAATAGTACGGGGGTCGTGGAGCTGTTAAAAATCTTTCAATAAAAACATGTTTTTAAAAAAAACTTGTCAGTTAGGACTTTGGCCCCCAATATCTCCGTAACTATAAGGTTCCCAGGTATGGTGTAGAACAAAAAATGATCGCTATGACGGGTAGAACAAGTGCATTTCGACTTCGTTAAGAGGTTTTTAGACCCTTTAGTATGTAGCATTTGTAAAAAAAAATATGAGAGGCCAGGTACCTCCATGCCCGTCCTAGTGATGGTGATCTCGAGCGGCTCACTGCTGGACAAGGTGATGGTCTTGCTGGCCTGTCGCTGCGCCACGGCCTGCAAGTTCACCGCCTCATCCGTTGTGTCGATCGTTGTGTGCGCCTCTTGGTTGTGCATCACTACCTGTTTCATACAATTTTACTTGATTTTAGTATTACATATTAGTCACATTAAGTTTTCATAATTATGAAGTAACATCAAAATTACATTATATAATGCTTGTAATCCCCAGTTTTAATGGCTACACCCACATGACGCAAGGGCAAATATTAAGAAGTTCCAGTGGCGAAGGTTTCATACAACCTGATTCCTACCGGCTTCCCTTTGAAAAATGGCACAGTCAGTATTCTATAGACAAATAATGTAAACGCATTGAGGATATGTACTCTGTGTTACCTCGTTCAAAATTGACCCTTCGCTACTGAGAAGTTCCGTTATGAACTTATGATATAAAAAAACATTAATACTTTTCCCGATCTAGGCATTGATGGAACGGAACGAGCTATATTAAAATAAATGATAAATTATTTTCACATAATAGTCGGATAAAGGTCACTCACTTATCAGCAAAATCAAAATCAAAGCATTTATTTCAAGTAGGCCAAGTACAGGCACTTTTAATTGTCGAAACAAAGATGAAAATTAAATGTAGCTACAGTCCCCAGCGCCGAAAGAAACATTTTCTCAACCGTATAACGTTATCTATTCGTCCGATTCGACGCGGATAAGTGTGCGAGGTTTTATAGAATTTTATACAACTACAATTCTAAGATTCGACTCTTTCGGCTCTTTCACTTCTTTCGGCTCTGATAGGTGTGCGTTCATCTTAAAATGACCTAACTTTAATTTGGTTAATAGTAAAATAATATAAGAAAATAAATGGCACATTACCTCCAGCTTGAGTTCCCAGGGCACGTGTTTATACTGGTAATCTTTGAGTACTTCCACAGGTTCAATGAGCGGTTCCCAAACGGCGCGCGCCATGTTATAGTACGACACTTGCATCGCCCATGTTGATTCGGCGTAAAACTAAAAAAGAAAAGCCGAGATTATATTTTGCCACACTTGTTTACTCTCGCATTTTTGTTTTATTTATTTTTTATAAAATTAATACAATATCTACTGAGTAAATGGAAACTTCTGTAAGAAAAATGCTCACAAAGTTGCATGGTGGCTGCCTGAAAAACCAACAATCAAAATTGGTGGCCTTTTATTTTTTACACCTCATGTAATACTTACGTCGGAACTCCAGTCTTTGACTTGTCCGGTAAGCGCCGCTTCCATGACCAGCAAGGGTATGGTATCGGTACCGATCTCCATTTCAAAGGACACGAGGATCGTCGGGCATGACAACAAACAAATCTCGCCGACTGGAGGCTTAATCACCTCTACTTCCGATTCCTCTTCGCTGAGCGCTTCCGTAGCCTCCTCTGTAGTACAAATAGTTTCGAAGAACATTTGAGTAACAAAAAACCAACAAGATAGATTTTTTTTTAATCTCTGATGTTTCTTCTCAGAGTAGAAAGGGGTTTAATAAACTATTGCAAAGCAGCCAGTACATTGTGCGAAGACTTTTCCGTTCTTTCTGAACTGACCGTAAGAAACACCAACATCATCTAGTTTGAAAACGTGATTTATTATGACAAGTTTTTTTTTTAAACCAAATTGCAGAAATAAATAACATTTATCAATCATTTATAATTCTATCATTAAATGGAAATAAATATTTATAAATAGTAATTGTTTACGTATTAGTAAACAAACAAGTTAACAATAAATGCGCTTGAACATGAAAATAGTACCTATTTAATTTTGGTTCTATCTTATCTAACACTTAGCTGAACATACTGCACCAAAGCAATTAAATAATGAGCAACAAAGATGGGGTTATTACCAGCTTTTAAGAACCAATAAGAGTTCGGCTTGAACGGCCTTATCGCCCACAGTTCTTTATAGAATACAGGCTTGTTGTCTTCTACTTTATTGTCCTCTTCGGAGCTTGTCATCGTGGCCAGAACCCGATTCAGTAGAGCTATGATTTCTATAAACAAAAACAAATTAATAACTATATTAATAAAAATTGTATTCAGATAAGTATTAATGTCAATTAGGGCCGGTATTTCAATGTCACCTTAACTTATTTAAGCTAAGTGTCATTTTTAGAAGACAGAAGTGTATTTCAATCCATCTTCCTCGCCTTAACTAATCTAGGATAAATCGCAATATTGCAAATTAATAAACAGAATAAATGTCATTTGAGTATGGTTTCTGTTGTCATCCTACTACACTGTTTATTTTTTTCAAGTTTTAAAAAGTTTGAAGAAAAAAGTTTTAAGTTCACGACATTGTTGAGTTGTCTGAACAATTGAGTACCTAGTATCACGTAAGTACCTGCCTACCGTTTTCGCTGTTTCTCTACGATTTTACAACTTGGCAATTACTCAACTCAAAAATGTTTTTTGTTCAGTAACTATACTTTTACTTTAACCAGCCCGGCTAGCATGGGCAGGGGATAAAATTTTATCCACCGATTATTTCCACTGACAAGGGACAAAATTCAAACAAAAGTGGAAATAACCGGTGGATAAAATTTTTATCCCCTGCCCATGCTAGCCGGGCAGGAAGTGTAAAATACTCCCAGTTTAGCTGCTATTAGAAGTTTTTTTTTTCTAGATACATACACTCACGTTCTTTTCCTGTCGGGGTATGCAGAAATAATAGAACGCCACCTGCTAAGAGCACACTACCTTCGCTTAATTATATCCATCTGTTTATTACACGCACGCCAGTTGCGAGTAATACGCACCCGTCTTCTTTGAAGAACACCACCTACAAGGTCAGCGTATGTGGATATAAAGATGAACTCATCATCTGCCTAGCCTTTTCCCAACTATGTTGGGGACAGCTTCCAGTCTAACCGGATGCAGCTGAACACCAATATTTTACATGGAGCGACTGCCTATCTGACCTCCACAACCCAGTAACACTGGGTAATACGATACCCCTTAGTAACACTGGTTGTCAGACTTTTTGGGCTACTGACTACCTGTAACGACTGTCAAAGATGGACAAATGACAGCCGGGACCAACAGCTTAACGTACTTTCCGAGGCACGGAGGAAACTCGGTATGTAATGGATGGTCACCCAACAGACAACCTAGGCAAGCCCGGCTTAACCTAAAGATTGACCCGAGCGGTAGTTATTATTTAGCCACGAGGTAAAAGATAGAGAAGAGAGGCGAATTATATGACATAAGGCAACATAGGGGCATTGGAACGCGCCCCAGATCGGGGGAACTGACACTGGCAACACCGTGACAGCCATACTAAGAATACTGTAACTACTAACTAGTTTAAGAGTTAATTATAATAAATGTGAAATAGTAATTAGCAGCTACAAATCGTTGTTTTAATTATTAAACATTACAAACTAACCAGGTGAAACGGTGATGACGATATCAGTGATGGTGAGGTCGACGTGCATGCCGCTCTGCGGGGGCTGCGACAGTGCCAGGGACAGGTGCGTGGGCGCCAGCAGGTAGCGTGGCTTGGTCTCACTCCGCGCGGCCATGTTGCGCACTACCATCTGCAGCCCCGAGATGCCGCCCTCCGCCACCATGCGCTCCACGCTCCGTCGCACCTTCATGCGCGCCTCCATCTACCCGCATAAACATCCTAACGTTACGCCATGCCCGACACTATTCGAATCCCGAGAGGACTGAGGCTTTGGATTGTTTATTATTGCAGTTTTTGTTTGAATATAGCAGATACAATTAGTAAAATAACAAAAATTAAACAAGGCCGATGGAGGTAAATGTCGTCACGTAAATGACATGTCAGGCAGCGACAGTCAAAATTGTAGGAGTTTGTTTTTTAAGCGACAAGCAGTACTTGAAATTGACTTTTAATTATTTTCTTAGGTTGACGGCACTGTATTAAACTCAAACTCAACTCAAATCATTTATTTCAATTAGACCATTACGGCACTTTTGAATGTCAAATAAAATAATATCTTATTGAAGTGCAGAAACAATTACATGCATGTTTACACAAAACATTTACAATAAAATCCTTATTAATACTTCTATGAGTGCAATAGAAGTGTGAACTTCGTTTACACACATTACGAGTCAATCAATATTAAATACGTACGTTCAACACCAAAGCATCGCAATCCTTCGTTTCAAGGGACTCCACAAGTATAATATCCGGCTGCTCAATTTTAATGTTGATCGTCATCATAGCTGGTTTCGCAGGTTCCGCAGGTAGTGACGTCGACGCCATAGACACCATTGTTGATCTTCTTTTCTGTTAAAATAACAAATAACTTGTGTCGGAGATTTTTGAATTAAATTGATATAAATTACTTTGTAGATTTAGGGTCACAGCGAGACGCGACGCTGCGCGCACATTTTAATAGAGCGACTCACAATATAACTTTATTTACTACACGAAAAGATACACGTTTCATTGCCTGGCCTCTTCCAGTACCGTCGGAGTCGTAACCGTTGTTGTTGTGCCGTGACGCTTAGTAGCCAAAGTTCTGTTACATCTTTAATTGTTTACTTCTTTGTTGGAGTAATTAGGTAAAGTAACAAAATTATGAAACCACCCCCTGGTTAGGTTACGAACTGCAGCGGTCAATAAGTTATCTGTGAACGGACTGCAGATTCAAGTCGGCCGCTGCACATCCAATCTCGCTAGATGGGGTATAAGGTATAATAGACCCATCCAGAATACAATGCTATTTTGGAGCCTCGACACAGAATAATGTAGTAGCTACATACATGAAAGCGATCTTAAGAGTAATTTAAGGACGGTTTAGGACTCAGGGGTAGGGTTAAGGACGATTTCCTGTAAGTCCTGTAACTACAAAGGTAAAAGGTAGTGTGTCTAGGGACCAACTGTATGGCAAGCCCTTAAGGCCATGAGCAGGCTGTTAAGAAACCCCTGATAACTAAAAAAACTTACCCCCATTACTTCAAAATTTGTCTTCTCCGTATTAGGCGGCTTTACGACAGGTATGTCCTTTTTGGTTTCCTCATCGTCTGCTAATCCAGTGGTCATAAACTCTGCGATTTTGTTGAGAAAATCCATCGCCAGGATTAGATCGAAACTGAATATCCTCATGTCGACTGCAATGCGGACAAAATATGTTAAAATATTACAAAGTCGCGTGCGTGGTACGTGGTTGCGTGGTGGTGCATGGTGGATTATAGCCTATTACCTCTCATAGAGAGGAGGCCTGTGTCCCAGCAGTGGGAACGATGACAGGCTGATGATGATGATGATTATAAAGTTCTTTAAAGGAAGATTTCATAGAATTTTTCGACGTGAAGCTACGTGGATTGTGAAATTGACAGGGCCGACTTATAACCTTAACACTATTGAATTTCTTCAAAAGTCAACACAAACATGAAATGCCTTGTGGAACTTACTGAATGTGTCTTCTTTCTTCAAGGTGTATGTGATGTCGATCATGCTTCGTATCTTATCCTTTGACTCCATAACAGAGTCGACATCGGTTGATTCACTTTTAACACTGCGGCGTCGCTCCAGGTATCTAACAATATGTAATGAAGTTAATAAAAAGACCTTGCTCGAGAGCAATAGAGCATCTGCCTAGCCTTTTCCCAACTATGTTGGGATCGCCTTCCAGTCCAACCGAATGCAGCTAAGTACCAGTATTTTACATGAAGCGACTGCCTATCTGACATCCACAACCCAGTTAAATCTGGGTAATACGATACCACTTGGTAAGCCACTGACTTCCTGTAACGACTGTCAAAGATGGACAAATGGCAGTCGGGACCATCAGCTTAACGTGCTTTCCGAGGCACGGAGGAAACTTGGTATGTAAGGGTGGTCACCCATCTACAGACCAACCTAGGCAAGCACGCAAGCAGCTTTAGAAAGATGCACACACAGATAAGAGGATCGGAAACGTCGCTCTACCAAACTGAACTACGTTACATGTTTGTAACTAATCAACAGACGATACTGTTGATTAGTTCACAAAATAAGAGAGAGTATACTGCCCACGTTATGGATGGAGAGGGAGAGGAAGACGAAAGAAAATTGGATGGATTATATGAGGAGTGTTATGAAGGAAAAAGTAGGAGACACGATCACCCATATGTGTACACTTTCCTAAATTTAAAACCTATTTTCGCGAGAAATAACGATTGTAACTTGACTATGTTCGTAACAACATGAAGTGTTTACATTTACATATTGATGCTTGTAACTGTACATAAGAGATAGCTGACAGAAGAGCATGGATGAAAAAAACCCCTCCTGATCAGAAGGTCTAAATGTCCAACTGCACGAAACGTGTAGATAGACTTACTAGTCTAATTAGCAAAAATGTCCATACACCGTTACTTTTTAGTCGTTTTAATTATTTTAAGGGCGGATAGTACTCATGAAAATGATCAACTTTTACTTTGGGACCGACTATTAAATCTACATTTTTCAAGTTACGCGGCCAATAATGTATGAAGCAGTACAGCAAAACGTCCAACTATCAGATGGTCTGTACAGCAGAACATCTATTTTTGGGTATACATATAAGAGCGGGACATTTATTTACTTAGACCTGATCAGATAGGAAAAAAACGTGTTGCGGAACATGGCACTGGAAGGCAGCAGACGATGATACTGACCTCGTCACTCTCGATCCTCTGCCGGGCCGGGTGTCGTCGAGAATGCAGTCCACGAGCAACACCGAACATTGCATGGAGCTGTCCGAGAGCATCCTGCCTTTTACTGACAGCAGCGCCAGACAAAGTCGTGCCAACTCCACGTCTTCCGTGAACATCGAGTATTCTTTACTCTGTAAGCATTGCGGTATTAATGAATATCACTTGACTGCTACAGAGAAGGATTCGTTTTGAATATTTTGTTCCTGCTTCATTTTAATGTTTTTCAACTTTAATTTTATTTCGGACATATGAGCTTTCAAAGCTATACACTTTAGAAGATATTCTCTTATATCATACGTTTTTGTATTGATATTAGCTATTGATATACAGAAGGCAGAGCTAGGCAGGGCCAGATACCTACGTACTTCGTGGTATGGACCACGAAGAACGTAGGGACAAACGGACCCCGAATTCCCGAATTACATTACGAATTACGATTTCTGACCATAGAAAGGTGCGACCTGACATGACGCACGGCCAGTTTGGACTGTAAGGGATAGCCTAAAATCTGGGCTACCAAAACACCAATATTTATTTCTTTTATAAGAGTCATATACATTAAAAAAACTATAAAGAAATCTACTTACTTTCGAAACAGTATTCAGAAGATCAATGACGAGGCTATCCATGGTGAAAGAGAACTTTATAGTCGTTCTAGGTTTCTTTTGATCAATAGGTGACACCTCTGCGATTGTCGACTTGGCGCTCTGGATCTTGTGACTACTTGGATTTTTAGGACCTACTTTGGAAGTTGTTTTAGGTAGGCCCGTAGTAGATTCGGTTTTCTGACCTTCTTGTAAATTCTGATTGAGAATTTTCATGATACTTTTGTAGTCGCTATGGCCTACTGTGATCTGAAATAGAACATATTATCATTACATAAGCACGTCAGCTTCAGATAATTACCAAAAATAATAAATTGTATTTAGATACCTAGCGCAGTTTTTTTTTTATTAAAATGCGTTTCGGAAACAAATTACATACACAAAAGGTGTCGCTTTGCACCTTGGTCAAATTCAAGGAGGTATGTATGCTAATGATTCGCGACCCGAATCAATAATAAAATGGGGTTTTCTTTTCTTATTTTCGGAAATTAGTACGTGCAAACCACCCTTAAAACGCAGCCAGTCTGGTAACACAAATAAACGCACACAGTAACATGTTGCGCGATAGATTTTGTTTATTACTTTCGTGCTATTCTGAAATACTGTCAAATTTAAACAATTAAAAAAAAACAGCTTTATTCATTACTGACCGGGTTTCGTAAGTTTAATTGATTATTTTTTTTGTCTTTTGTGACAAGCTCCTAAATTTTGACTATGATGCAAAACTGCAACTTGTATAATAAAAACTTTGCATACTTACAGAAATAGTTTTCATTCTGCCAGATATATCCAACTCGGGTAGTGAGTTGTACCATAGTGAGAGGCTTCGTTTAACGAGCAGAGTGAAACTGGTTGGTTGTAACAACTTCCGCTCGTGTGTCGCACTGTAATCATTTCCCAGCTTCAAACATGAAACCTTCATGTTCTCTAGCTCAAGTGTCAACTCATCTACTGTCACCTGCGTGCTTACATCCTATAGAAAAAAAAAGAAAGAGCAACTGTCAGCGAAGAGCAGAGTCAACAATTCAACATTACCTTTCTGCCCTTGGGATTTGGATCATGTTAGTTTAGTGCGGCGCAGCCCGTTTCTATCAGCCAATCTACAGGGAGATTAATAATTCGGTGCATTCCCGAAAGTGGATGATACTAGACCTAATTTGGAACAATTTGGCGATAACTTCGGTACAAATTGAGATGTTTTGTAGAAATCGAACTTTATAGTTTTTTCGACGAATCCGCCATGAACTTCGGTTCGGAAATCTGTGATACTTTTTTGATAGCTCACGAAAGTATTAATCTTTCGAAATCCAATTTTACCCTTGGAAATTAAACGCCGTAAAGTTCAAGATCTATTCCCGTTTAATTCGAAGTAGTTTTCTCAAAATGAATGTATGACACTTGTTGTACCATCACAGTCTATCCATCGATTCTTTGACCTTCAACTCGCTATCCATCCATCAAGTTTCATATTCAAAATTTAGGCGTTCCGTATACGAAGTAACTTCAGTGACGCAATGTGCAACTTTTTAAAGGGTTTGCTACCATTACCTACTGGCAGCATCGCAGTTTCTTGAAATAATATGAAAAATGGGAGCTGCGTCTGCGCAGCGCCGAACATTTTATCTGCATTTTAAGATTCCATACTCACATGAACACTCAGTTCCACAAACTTATTATTCAAGGTCATACGACCCAAATCCACGAGCACAGCGTTATGACTTTTGGAGTTCTCCGGTATTATGATGATGGGTGCAGCTAGTCGCACTTTAAGTGCTAACTTGGTAGAGTTAGTGTACGCGCTCTGTACGTTGGCACGGGCCGCGTCTGCCGCTTGAGAAGACGCGTCTATGATCGCTTGTTGAGCTGTTTGGAAGTTGTTCAGGAATTCCTGTTGAATAATAGTGATGGTATTTTTCGAGGAGTTAAGAAAGAAAGAAAATACATTTATTTATTTGGCACACGCCACAAGTGCACACAGTATAAAAAAAGAAACAAACAAAATAAACCAAAAACATGAATGAAACTTTGTTTAAGTTTAAGTATATTTTTTTACTTAGTTTAATTTTATGCTTCCAATACACTTTTAATGTCCGGTTTGTTGGGTATTCTTGACTAGAGTTTAAGTATTTAAAATTAAACTAAGGGTATTTAGAATTTATCTGTGGATATTTGAAGCTTACATTAAAAGTTATAAATGGAAAAAACCACGCGTATACTTGGGGGGTATGAAGAACAGGGTGTAAAGTTCTTCATCCTCCATAGAAAAGGGAATAGCCTCCGACCAGAGGGGTGCATGTCTGGTGGGCTTCTGCCCGACAGTTGTTGTCGGGTTCTTGTACATAATCTTAGGTCGCGGATAAATCTGCTTGTAGAACACTTTGTGGTGGCGCTACAATGTCAAGTACGGTCGAACAAGTTATTTGGTTTACATTTTACCATGTAATTTGTGGGTTAAACTGTAAACCAAATAGCTTGTTCGACCGTACATAAGTAAATCAAAGCAGTTATTCAAATTATCATAAAAATTCACTTACCAACATCGAAGTGACGAACCAGTTGAGGAAGATGATTCGCAGACAGTTGACTTGACAGTCTATCGACATGTTAACGTTACTAACATTCGGATATTGTTCCAAGTTGTACATCACTATTTGTACGTTCACCACGTCACCACCGAGCACTTTGAGTATCTGAAATTTTATTTGCATGTTTAGTGTGAAAAAAAAAATGAAAGATAAAGAGTGTAAAAAAAGCTCTTAACGATGCCGAAAGGCACTTTTTCACCCCGTCATTGCGATCGTTTTTTTGTTCTACACCATACCCTTCAGGGAACCTTCTACAAAAGTTACAACTTTTTGACAAGTTTTTTACACGACTGTTTTAGATACAAGTTCTTATTGTAAGAACACCTCCTCGACCACCGTACTATTCAATCTATCCATCAGCACAATGTTTTAAGTGCGTTACATTGAATTCTACCACAAAACATAAACAGCAATATTTTTGAGTAAAGTTACTTAGTTTGATGTACAGAATGCTTGGTTGACGGCTTCGTGATGAGGTTGACACCCTGTATATTCCACAATGTTGAGTTGACAAAGATACAACAAGATTGCCCACTATTACAATAACATAACCGATAGATAAGGCAGAGGTTTACCCAACAGTACACCCACATTTCGCCAGTTCATCATCTGCCTAGCCATTTCCCAATTATATTGGGGTCGGCTTCCAGTGTAACCAGAGGCAGCTGAACACAAGTATTTAACATGTAGTTTGTTTGCATTACAATGATTATTTTGATGTAAAAATATTTAATTGATATAAATCGACGGGCGATAATACTTTTTAATGTGCATAAGAAATAAGTCTTATAATAATACCAGCCTATGCCAGCAGGGCGAGGGATTGTTGTACTCGTACACACTATTGCGCAACAAATATATTTTGAACTAACCTCTTTATGTACGGTGAAGGGATTCAAATCTTCCACATTGATGGAGGCAATGGCGCAGTCGACTTGTGTGTAAGAGGCTTTAAGCACCAGACCGGCAGTAGCACCCTGAAGCTGCACCAGGGATAAAGGACGAACGTCCGTCGCAAAAACTATCCCTATTGCCCCGATTTTACAGTTCACTTTCATTTGTATGCTCTCCACTTGTTTCCGATGAGCCGATGTCCTCGACACACTCGCTGTGAATTTGTGAATTTGAAAATTACCTTTTTTTAAAATACACTGTTTTACGTACAGCATACTGTTACGAGCTGGGTATGAGATAAGTTAATTACTACCGATTAAACAACACAATAACTTTATTAATCACAAAACAATTTAAACTTAATCACAAGTACACTATAGTACACTACTGATCACTATTCACTTAGATATCGCACTTCAAGTTCACTTCGATTCGCTTCGATGGTAGCCAAAACAAGACTGACTGTCGCGGCCCTGAGCGGTCTATTTATACTCGCCCACAGACACACCAGAATAACCTCGAATATTCTAGAGGGTCATAGAAAACACTAACAAAAGAGTAGGTAGGTAGGTAGGTAATTATTATTACTAGCTACTTGTACAACACAAACAAACATGAACCGTATGCCCTAGGCGTACGGTCGAAATTCTAATGTCTTTTTATAAAAAGGTCGCGAGTTTGTAGGTACCTACCCAACTTTGAAAGTAATAATAATAGAAATCTCTCGAAATTCCAACGTACTCATACTGCAATCACGCGCCTTCTCGAATGTTCTAGTAGGTCCGATGTAACACTGCCCCCTCCTTAGACATGCTCGTCCCGAGCATCATTAGTACCGTAGTATCGCGCCAACCGGTCTACATGCACAATCTTAGGCGCACCTCGTGGACCCTTCTGTATTCGGTAGGTGACATCGTTGATCCTAGTCACGACTCGGTATGGTCCATCCCATTTTGCTTGTAACTTCGGAGACTTCCCCTTGCTCCGCACTGGGTTATGCAACCACACCAGTGAACCCTCGTCGAAACCCCTACCGTTTGCCTTCCGATCATAACGGGTCTTCATCTTCTCAGACATCTGTTGGCCGGATTGTCGGATATGCTCATAAACATCGTTCAACTTATTACGCAAGTCATTCGCGTAATCTGTTACACTACATGGAGCATCAGGGGGAGTTCCAGTGATTAAATCAGCAGGTAACCGTAATTCCTTCCAAAGTTCGCGAAGGCTGGTGTCACAGTCGTACTTTCGTGGACTGCACTTCGATAAGACAGAAGAAACGGCTGTATGTGCTTGTCCCAATCCCTTTGTCGGCTTTCCACGACCTTCGCCAGATACCTCTCCAACGTTTGGTTAAATCGTTCCACCGTCAGATTGTGGGTGGTAAGAGGTGGTTCTGGTTTTGTGGGTACCCATCAATCGACAAGTCTCTTGAAATACTTGCGATTCAAAATTCCTTCCTTGATCGCTGTGTATTTCTAAGGGTACCCCAAAACGACAGAAGACTTCCTGAACCAATTTATCTGCGACAGTTGTAGCTTCTTGATTAGGAATGGCGAAGACTTCTGGCCACTTTGTGAAGTAATCCATGACCACCAGGAAGTACCTGTTTCCGCTCTCACTTACTGGAAATGGTCCCGCAACGTCTAGTGCTATCCCTTCCCAAGGGGCTCCAACGTTGTACACTTTTAATGCACCTCTGCTGCGTGTCTGGGGTCCTTTCACGGCCGCACAACTGGTACATTTGCGACACCAGTCCTCCACATCATCTCGACAGTGGATCCAGTAAAAGCGTTCTCGAATTTTTAGTAAAGTCCTTTTTACCCCGATATGTCCTCCTGAACATCCATCATGGTAGAGCCGTAGAACATCCGGTACCTTAGCTTTAGGGACAGCCATTTGTAGATGGCAGCTGTCCCCTCTAGCGCTTTCCCATTTACGGCACAAGACTCCATCCTGGATTACCAAGCTGTTCCATTGCGCCCAATAACTCTTAGTGATGGAACTCATCGCAGCCACATCACTCCACTTGGGTTTAGGAACACCAGCTTTGATCCACTCGAAGATCGGTTTGATGTCCGGGTCATTTTGCTGAGCCTGCTGTAGGGTCTCCTTCCATTCATCGCTGAGATCCGTTCTAAGCATCCTCACGGGCACTACTTCCTTAGTCTCTTGCCTGGCACAGTGCTTACAGTCTTCAGGACAAGGTCTTCTTGACAAGGCGTCTGCGTTACCGTGAGTTCTCCCACTGCGATGCTCAGTTACGAAGTCAAACTCTTGTAGTAGTTCTATCCATCTCGCCACTTGCCCCTCTGGATTCTTGAACTGTAATAGCCACTTCAGTGCAGCATGGTCAGTTCGTAATTGGAATTTGCGTCCCAGCAAATATTTACTGAAGTGCTGCAATGTCTTTACTACGGCGAGTAGCTCCCGTCTTGTAACGCAATAATTTCTTTCTGGTTTCGATAAAGACTTGCTGAAGTAGGCTATTACAACCTCCCGGTCTCCTTTCCGTTGAGACAGCACGCCCCCAATTCCAGTATTACTTGCATCTGTGTCAACTATGAAGTCATTTTCAGTGTCAGGATATCCCAAAATAGGTGTATTGCACAGACGTTTCTTTAATTCCTGAAATGCGACGTCGCAGTCTTCGTCCCAACAGAATTGCCGCTTTTCCTCAGTGAGTTTGTGCAGAGGTTTTGCAATGTCGGAAAAATTCTTGACAAACCTTCGATAGTAGGAGCACAAACCCAGGAATGCTCTGACCTGTGTCTTGTCTTTCGGAACTGGCCAATCCTTGACGGCGACTACTTTTTCTGGGTCTGTTTGAACACCTTCCCCCGAAACTATGTGTCCTAAAAAGTTCACTTGCTGTCTGAAAAACGAACACTTTTTCGGACTTAACTTGAGATTTGCTGTTTGGATTTTTGACAGCACTCGGTTGAGGTTTTTAAGGTGATCTTCAAATGTACGGCCCACGATTATTATGTCGTCCAGATAGACAAGACATGCGTCCCCAATCAGTCCGGCGAGTACTTGCTCCATCAGCCTTTCAAACGTCGCAGGAACGTTGCACAAACCGAAAGGCATAACTTTAAACTGCCATAGCCCTTTTCCTGTTGAGAATGCAGTTTTCTCCTTGTCCTTGGGGTCTATTTCTACTTGCCAGTAGCCACTCTTCAGATCAAGTGTGGTAAACCACTTCATACCAGTCAGCGTATCCAGTGTGTCATCGATCCTAGGCAGCGGGTAGCTGTCCTTTTTCGTGACGTCGTTCAGTCGCCGATAGTCCACACAGAAGCGCATACTGCCGTCCTTTTTCTTTACCAGGACCACAGAACACCATGGACTCGATGAAGGCTCTATAACACCGTCCTTCACCATTCCCTCAATCATGGTTTCCACCTCTTTTTCTCGTGCAACTGGCAGTCTTCTTGGTCGCTGACGGATAGGTAACTCGTTACCCGTATTAATCTGGTGCTGAACAAGTCCAGTTCTCCCTATGTCAGCATCATTTGAAGAGAACATGTTGGCATACTGAAGTAACATCTTCTTAGCTTTGTCCATTTCTCCTTTAGTTAAATCGCAGTTTTCCAAAAGCGTTGACACGTCAAATTTTGTACTACGAATTTTATTTTCGGAAGGGACATCTTGCAATTGACGCATCCAAGCTACTTCCTCGCAAGTGCCGATCAAGGTGCCCTTCTTAATCACTTGCTCCTGGTCACTTGGATTCAGTATGCTTACTACTGAGATGTTGGTGGCCTTGACCAGAGTTCGTGCCATCTTCCATGGGAAGTCATTGTTTACCCTTTCTATCAGAACACTTCGACCTTTGTTTCCAGAATTCTGTGGTAAACTAATTGGCACCATCGTTTCTGATCTGCGAGGAAGAACAATCTTCTTCAGGCAGTACACTTTTCCTGACGGTGCACCTTCCATGAACACTTCCTCTGAACCACATTTCAGTACTCCTTGATCAACATCGATCTCACAACGATATTTCCGCATGAAGTCCAAGCCCAAGATGCAATCGTCCACTATGTCGGCCACGATGACATTCTGCTTATAAAATCTGTCACCCAATTTTAACTCCACCTCCTTCTTGCCTCGGACGTTTATGTGCTGACCGGTAGCTGTTAATAACTGTATACGGTCGTGCTTATTGAAGTAGTCCCCAAGAAACCGACTTGCTAGTTTAGAATTGACGACCGTGTGAGAAGCTCCAGTATCCAACGTCAGTTTGCATGGTGTTCCATTGACTTCGCCTTTGATGGTCAGGCTGTTCCCGTCATGTGCTTGCGAGATCAAGATTCTCGGGGCTCTTTCAATACCAGCCAGCACCCGCCCCCCAGTCCTGGCATTTACTCGTTTCCCTGCTGTGGCTGGGTAGTCACTTCAGCCACTCTTCCCTGCTGATCTTCTCTCGGGGTGCTGCGCTTAGGACAGCTGGACCGAAGATGACCTCTTTCTCCACAAGTGAAGCACCTAGGACTATACCCCTGTGGGCGGTCGCGTACAGGTGATGCTACAACCTCCCTGACGCGGTGCGTTCGGTGGTCTTGCCTCACTGCCTCTACTTCTAGGGCATGGGCCAAGGCGTCCTTCAAGGTCTCATGATGCCCAAGTCTCACGGCAGCTCTAACTTCTAAGTCACGTATTCCATCAACGAAGGCCTGTACCAGATTTCCATCAATCAGAGCAGGGGCAGACTGGTAGGCTTTCCGAACGAGTTTTTCAACTTCCAGAGCCCACTGCTGTAGGTTCTCGGCACTCCGTTGAAAACGGTCCTTCAACTTAGCACGGAATACGTGCTCCAGGTGCGCGTCGCCGTATCTGGACTCCAACGCCTCCAGTAGCTGCTCGTAGGTAATGTCCTTGCCGAGTGCCTCGAGAATAGTCAGGGCCTGGTCTCGGAGGCCCAAGGTGAGCGCGGTCATGGCTTGTGGTTTGGTCCATCCATTCGCCTTCATGACGGCCTCAAACTGGATTCTATAGGCCGACCACGACGATGTTCCGTCGAATGGAGGCACTTTAAAACCACGCGAAGATGGTGCAGCAACCACCGAAGCTACGGTCCCGCCTTCAATCTTCAGTTCGCCCAAAGCCTTCTTTACCTCAGCAATCTGAACTTCGGCCTCCGAGATGCGATTCTCGTGCTGGTGGACCTGATCTTTCATCAACTTGAGGTCCTTGCCGAAAGTTGCATGCAGATCCTTTATCAGGAGCATCTGCTCGTCTTGGCGGCGGACCTGCTCCTCTTTGTCTCGCTGCAACTGCTCTTCCAACCGGCGAGCCTGCTCCTCTTGACAGCGAGCTTGCTCCTCTTGACGGCGAGCTTGCTCCTCTTTATCTCGCTGTAACTGCTCTTCCAATCGGCGAGCCTGCTCCTCTTGACGGCGAGCTTGCTCCTCTTGACGGCGAGCTTGCTCCTCCTTATCTCGCTGTAACTGCTCTTCCAATCGGCGAGCTTGCTCCTGCAGCAGCGCCATTAAAGCTGACAAGTCTGGCGCCACTGATGCTGGAGAAACTCCGGATGGGCCAGCGACTGGCTGTGACGTAGGCTGGACACCACCCGCTGTCTGTGTCGGAGAATCTCCAAACCGCCTTTGGTCCATGTCCTGCTGTCGCTGACTCCTGGTACGGATACCGTCCATGTCGTCCTTTGGTAGAATTGGCATAATTTATCTCTCACTTCTGACACCAATTTGTTACGAGCTGGGTATGAGATAAATTAATTACTACCGATTAAACAACACAATAACTTTATTAATCACAAAACAATTTAAACTTAATCACAAGTACACTATAGTACACTACTGATCACTATTCACTTAGATATCGCACTTCAAGTTCACTTCGATTCGCTTCGATGGTAGCCAAAACAAGACTGACTGTCGCGGCCCTGAGCGGTCTATTTATACTCGCCCACAGACACACCAGAATAACCTCGAATATTCTAGAGGGTCATAGAAAACACTAACAAAAGAGTAGGTAGGTAGGTAGGTAATTATTATTATTAGCTACTTGTACAACACAAACAAACATGAACCGTATGCCCTAGGCGTACGGTCGAAATTCTAATGTCTTTTTATAAAAAGGTCGCGAGTTTGTAGGTACCTACCCAACTTTGAAAGTAATAATAATAGAAATCTCTCGAAATTCCAACGTACTCATACTGCAATCACGCGCCTTCTCGAATGTTCTAGTAGGTCCGATGTAACAATACATTTAATTCGAAATGGATGAAATGGCGGTAGACCAGGAGAACAATCTGCTGCGACTCCTGCGTACCCCTTAAACTTAAGCCGTCTTATTATAAAAACTTCCGTAAGTACCAGGTTTAAACCAGAACTAAAAGGTCTAGGTATAGTACGGTACTAACGTTAGTTCTTACATTCGTATTACAAATCGTAGACCAACAGAGGACTACTTAGTACCAAAGACAGTCCCTAGTTCAAATATTATCCACAGATTATAAGCAAAAAAATATTTAAACCATTCATTCATTCGTTCAGCGTTCCATGTGCCGCTCCTTTTTACACAATGTTGTTACGTAAATTAAAGAAAAACTATTTTATAAATTGTTATTTGTAGTGATAAAAATTATAGCTTTGTTATTTAAAGGTATTTAAATATTTCCACTTGCACTTTTTTTTAATGCATGTTCACAATTATTTTAAATGGTTCTGGTTTGGAACAACTATCGAGCTTATAACGAAGTGAACTTGGCGGCTCGCGTAATTCGAGTAATGTTATCGAAATGTCTATGTTACAACTTAAAAGTAAACTCAAGACAAGAAAAACATCAAGATTATTAATTATTATTAATATCCATTTTTGGTTTTTTCACAAAATAATACTTCCCGAAAGATAATTTGGTAACCTCAAAGTTAAGAATTTGACTGAATTTGACGTTTGACAATTTAGTACCATAGTTAAACTAGGGGTCGCGATGGTCTAACTTTGGTACCATAGATAGTTCTAGGACTAGCGATAAACTTCGTTTTGTAATAACGTTTTTTCAAGTTCATGGTTTAGACCTAGTACTAAACCCGGTACTATTTTAAGACCACGTTTTGTAATAAGACGGCTAGGGAAGATTTATAAAACAATGATTAGACCTGCGGTCTTGTATGGATCAGAATTTTGGGCCACAAAAGGGATGAATTACAGGCATTTGCATGTGGCAGAGATTAGAAATGCTAGAGGATGTGTGGTGTTACGCGAATGGATAAAATAAGAAATAAGTAAGTACATAAGAGGAAGTCTGAAAGTGCGGTGACTGAAAAGTTCTTGTGGTTATCGGTTGTCGGGGTATAAGCATGTGATGCGGAGAAATGAAGAATATGTCATGAGAAAACTTTTGAGTATGAATGTGGATGGGTATAAAAGAAGACCAAAAAACAATGGATGGACTGCGTGAAAAATGATATAGCACAAAAGGAGGTATCTGATGAGGTGTTAATTAGTAGAGAAGTATAAATAGAATAAGAAGACATGCTGCGCCGACTCCAAATTAATCGGGACCAGGACAAGAGGAAGATTATGATTATTATTTCTGCTGGTACAAACACTTGTTAGTTTAACTTACCTTTGGACTTGCTAGTTATGAACTCCTCGTCTTCTACGATAGTTTCCAATGGACCAGCATTGGCTGCACGGTCCACTGTACTCTGGATAGCTAGCATTCGTGTCTGAAATATAGGCGGGAATGTTAATGAAGAAAATAATAACCTTTACATTAATTAAAAACATTTTTTTAGGGGTTTGAATTGACCAAGCCGGCAATACAAAAATCTGCTAACGGTTAAAAGATTTTAGTATAGAAAGCGGTTAGATTATTACCCCTTTTTATAGCGAACTAACGATCATAGTAACCGTTGGTGCGCAATATGGAATACACTCGCTGCGCGCAGGATGGACTACCTCACATTTATTAATGCTGAATATGCACATTATTTTAGGAAACAAAATGGAAATGAATTTGGTTTGCTTAAAAATTATGTTTATGAATCAATATCTTAGTAATAATTTCCTAGCATTAAAAAAAATAACGTGTCGCTTAGTTGTACACGCTAATCTCCGCAACCACCCACCCGCAAATTTTGTGAATATGGTTAAATCCAGCTTTAAAGAAATGACAGTTTAGGACCTGATAAAAGAATGAGATGTGCATACCTGATATTCATTAGCGATAACAAGAATCTCTTGCAAGCCCTCAAGATGAAGTAGAACCCTTAAATCAGTGAAGTCCAACTCAATCATCTGTTCAACTGAACCAAAGATGCCACGGAAATCGGGACATTTTTTGTCAACCTGCAAAGTATAATAGTACATTATGGTACAAGTGTGTAATGTTGGTGATTACCGCCGAGGCGCCATTGAGAACCGAGCCGTTAGGCGAGGTTCTTAAGAAAGCCGAGACGGTAATCATCAACACACACGTGTATCATACGACGTTTTTCAACACACTTGAGAATAAAATAATACTAAAAATAACTATAATTTCAACAGTGAAAACGAGTTGTGAATTTTTTTTCGCAATGGCGGGAATAATTCATCAGTTTTCCTATGCGCGCGCATCTAACAATGGCGATCGCCCATAGACTAAAAGAATGAGGTTCCTTTTTTTTTGGCTTTTCGCGGATAGCGTTTCAGCCACGTACGAAATGTGGAATTCGAAGTTTTATAATTAAAAAAAAAGTAAAAAAAAAAGAAAACAAAAGTTGCATTTGAGTGAAAGTTTTATTTATTAAAAACTTATAAGTTGAAATTATCTATGTAGATACGAAGTTGTATGAAATGAGCAAGCAATAGGTACATTAATTTATTTGTACTATTGAACACGATCTTTTTTGTATCGAAACTTTTTTAAGAACAAAGCAATTCAACCAATAAAATAAAAAAAAAACCCTATAACTCACTTGTGAATAATAGCAATGAAAAAGTCACAGTTTGATTACAGGTGTCATTATGTGCCTAATTGCGGTGAAATTAGAGCCACTTTATGAGCAAGTGTGTTGAAAAATGTTTTAAGTGGAGTCAAGTTGTGTTATGATTACGCATTGTACATAATTTTATTCTTGTATCTTATACCAGTAATAAGAAATTGGCCACAAAGTTTTGTGTAATAAATTACCAGTAATTTATTGGATAAAACTTTAGACCCAAATTTTTTCAACGTTTAGGCCCGCTAGCTTCAAGTCAATTTACGAGTAGTTCACGACACTTGATTTGTAAAAAAACTTCACAACTCAATTTATTTGACACTCACCAAGTTATGTTATCAAATATGTTTAATGTTAAACGTAATTATAACATCGCTCGATTTGCCTCAAATATTAATAGACAACAAAGACAAAACGATGTTTTTAATTCGTTACCATTTTTGGTGCAGTGTCTTATTTTATTATGTGTTTCGTCGCCCGCGGCTTCGCCCACGTAAAAATTATATACTCAAACCTTCCTCGATAACCACACTATCCATTGGTGAAAACAGCATGAAAATCGGTGCAGTAGTGTTTGAGTTTATCGCGAAAAGACAGACAGACGCGGCGGAGTACTTTTTTATAATATGCAGTGAAATACTATAACACTATCGAAAAATTTGAAAAAAAAACTACTTACATTTCTATAGGTAACAGTAAACAAATATTTGTGTGCGCTGGTAGCTTGATCGGTAATAGTAGTAGTCGTTGAAGGTAGACTGTTATCAACTATGATATCAGGTGTCTCAATTATGTCCAGGGCCACGGGTACGCGGACCCTATGATGTTGTAGTTTCACGGCTCCTAAGCGAACAACCGTTTCGAGAGTAAACGTCTTTTGCACAGCCGTGAATTCCAACAGTGTTAGAGAAAACACAAGGAATTTGTCGTACTTTTCATCCGTGTGTGTTTTACGGTTAACACTGAGGACGAGTTCTGTAAAAGAAAATTTTATGTTTAGTATATTTATAACTCTTTAATTATAAAATAAGGCTGGTATCGATTATAGTCGACTACTGATGTGAGATAAAATTTAAGAGTGCATTTTGAAAGTTAGCAACATCGCAAATATCCGCCAAATATATCGTTGTTATGATAAATTTCTTTAGCGTTACTAAATTATAATTTGTAATGTCGCTCTGTGTTACTAAAATGTTTATAATAAATTGTAATTACTGATATCGTTACATTGAATATTTAGTTGTATGTGTATCAAAAAGCACTTGGAAATCTTCCAAATGCTGATCCGCCACATGCTGCCGCCCATTGTGTCACCCCTTGTAAAATGTTTAAAATTTTTGTATTTCTATTTTTATGGTGTACATAATAAAGAGTATTCTATTCTATTCTATTCTATTCTATTGTATACCTAAAACTGTCACAACACCTTACCCAGTGTCATTATTGCAAGAGTTAGTCAATATTTTAGTGCAACACAGAGCAACATTCCGTAATATAATTCATAAACATTGATTATATCAGCAAATATTAGTAAGAGCTAAGTCAGAAGCCCATGGGCTTCGGCGGTATAAAACTCTGACGCCAGGTAAGTCACTAAACACACGGTTAAGAAGAAGTAATTCAGGTCCATGTTCACCAAAGAGATGGCAGCCTGATTATCTAAAAACAGCAGTTTAAAACACATTTTTGTATGGGAACATGTCACAGTGACATCTGTTTTTAGATAATCAGACCATTATCTTTTTGGTGAACATGGACCTTAATGGCCGTAATAGCGAATGTTTGTCAGATACTTGCGATGTTGCCAGCTTTCAAACTGCACCCTTTTGAAGCACCGGTTATTTCTACAGCGTATCCATATCGAACTGCTTAAAAGAAGATAATTACAGCGCCAACGAAGTCACACAGTTTTACTACTTACATGAATAATACTTACATTACTAAATAGATTTTAATTTTAGGTGCTACTATAGTTTTTAAGCCTCGTATTCATGGTAAACATTTGTCATTGCAACAGTTGATCAACATTGTTGATGAACGGCGAGAATGCTGCTGGAAACATTGTTTAAATCAATGGTTGTCCACACACGCCAGTCTGCGTTAAAATGTTGCCCGAGGAAGTATTTTATCGTTGCTCCACACTACCGCCATGTTTATAAACAGTTACAAAGACGTCCACACGCGTCAACATTTGTTGATAAACTGATGTTTGCACTCGCCGGGCGTCAACTCTGCAACAATATGGCGTGATCAACTCGCAATATGTTGACAGCAACTCGGCAACATGTTTTCATCCCATCTATTCGAAAAAGACGACTTGGTTCGCCTTTAAGTGCACCCAAAGGTGGTGTTTTCTATAAGAAACTTTTAGCGGGCAGTAATGAGTTTTTAATCCTCTTTATAAGTGCGCCGCAATTATCTTTGCCGCGCACTTTTTGAATTTGGAACATCTTGTGTTCAGCGCCCAAGAAATCGAACGCAAATATTGTTTGAATAAAGACTGGCTGGTGCGACGGCCCATAGTAGCGCCGCGCGCCGGCTGAATACAAAAAAAAAAGAAATAAAATTAAAAACGCGCGAACTATAGCCCGCGTTTTCGTCAATTTTCACGGATTGATAGAAATTCATGATTTTGTTTTGAAAAATGAGTTCTTCAAGTGACAGTGAAAGTATAGAATTAACTCCTGATAGTATTAGAACTGACGCAAGAAATGTGATGGATAATCTACTACCTGCAAAATCCCGGGAGAAATATATGAAAGCTTATGGTAATTTTATTGAATGGAGAAATTCAAGAGGCGCCAAGAATTTTTCAGAATCTGTGTTTTTGGCCTACTTCCAGTACTTAGCCAAAACTAAACAACCTTCCACACTTTGGAGTACCTACTCAATGCTAAAATCAACAGTCAGTTCTAATAACGACGTAAAACTGGACACATATTCGAAATTAATAGCGTATCTGAAGAGGATGTCTGATGGATTTAAACCTAAAAAATCCAAAGTGTTCTCAGTCAAAAACGTGGAGACTTTCCTTAATGAGGCACCCGACAACATCTTTCTTGCCGTAAAAGTAAGTAACTATGTATGTATATATGGTGGATTAGTAAAGTATAACCAGTGTTTTAAAATGCGCATTTTATTGTAACCTGTACTTCGATAGATAGGTACTTGTCTTATTTACATTCGGTTTTGTTACAGGTGGCTTTAATTTTCGGAGTACATGGAGCTTGTCGTGGCAATGAACTTTTAAAAATAACTGTTGATGATGTCGAAAATCACTCGGATAATTTACTGTTAGTAAAGCTGACAGACACAAAAACAAAAATTGACCGATCCTTCGTAATCCGAGGAGAATACAAAACTATTGTACAGAAATACCTGGACCTGCGTCCTGCTGATATAAAGACCAATCGGTTTTTCATCCGTTATCAAAATGGCAAGTGCTTCAAACAAGTTATGGGAAAAAATAAAATTTCTTACATGCCACAAGAAATCGCTACTTATTTGAAGTTACCAGATATCAAGCTATATACAGGACATTGTTTTCGTCGCACTTCTGCTACCCTGTTGGCAGATTCTGGAGCGGACTTAACTGTTCTCAAGCGACATGGAGGATGGAAGTCGAGTGCTGTAGCAGATGAGGGATATATAGAAGATTCCATTGAGAACAAGGCGAAAACATGTGAACGCATCGTGGAAAACATTAAATTGCAACCTTCAGTTAATCCATCCATGCCACTGTCGCCGCGCCCATCTACATCCAAACAAAGAGATTCACCGTCACATTTTCCTCAAAATGAGCCACATTCTGACATTATTTCAAACACGCAGAATAAAATTAAATCTACAACAATCTCTATTCCTAATAAAACTGTAACAATTAATTTTCAAAATTGTGAAAATGTCTCAAATGTAAATATAAGTTTTTAGTTGTTTTATTATTAGATACTACTTAATTTCAATTTAGTTGTTACTCTGTTTCATTAAATATCAATATTACAATAAAATATGAGGCGCCTTTTATTTTCTCATAGTGGGTGATGAAAAGTAGAGTGTATCACTCGGGCGCAAAATATATTTTTGGCTCGGGCGACGTACTTTGAATCCCTCGCTACGTTCAGGATTCTACTAAAGAATCCCTCGCTACGCTCGGGATTCTACTCTAGAATCCCTCACTTCGCTCTGGATTCAAAAAAGCGCCCTCGCCGTAAAAATTTTATTTTGCTCCCTTATGATACAATCTACTATTATGCAACCATGTTGCTAAACAAATGTTTACCATGTATACGAGGCTTTAGTTATACTTTTTATTATGCATGCTGTGGTCTGCTGTGAGTACACCAACTTGATACTTTTGTCGTCGATTCTTGATTTCGTGTTTTGTGTTCATTCTCTGTTGGAAATCCTAAATAAACAAATAAATGAAGCATAACAAAACGACGTCCCGGTTACCTTTCATAATGAAGAAGGCTTCAACTTCAGTCAGCTGAACAGTATGCTCGTCTTTCTTTTTCTTTTTAGCAGCGCGTGCGGTCTCCCGTTTTTGTTTTTCCATTGGATCCAAATATTTTAGTAATGACAAACTCGATCCCTTTGATTCACTCGGCTAAAAAAATACTCAGTTTAATACAAAGACGTCAGATTTTTTAATAAATAAACTAAATGTATAATGAACATAAAATTTAACTAAGATGAAGCAAAGTGCTAAAAGTAGTAATGTGGAAAATGACTGTTATTCTAAATTAAGCGTAGTTTACTCTCTATTTCTTATAATCAATTTATGAAATCTAAGTAAATAGTTTAATCACATCTACTGTTCGCAAAAGAATTTACCACTTCCGGAGACGTTTGTTGGACATTTATTTGAGAAAAATTAAGCTCTGGGGCAGTACCAGTTAGCGTATACGTAAATTTGAAGCAAGTTATCTTTGATAAAGAAAAGAAAAGACATTAAAAATAAGAAATCAATAAATAATTCAAATAATAAAATCAAAACAATGGAACAAAATTACTGTCACAAACATTACACAAACCTTGAGGTTGGATATTTCATCAGATTGTGGTAGAGGCATGCTTACAAATATTTCGCATAGTGTTAATAATCTGTTGAAAAAAAAGATTTTATTTTATTAACTTTTATGGAAAATCGAAGAGAGGCAACCGATATCTTTTACTAGTAAACGAACTACGCAGTTGTATACAGGGTGTAAACCACCTCATCACAAAGCCGTTAACCAAGCATTCTGTACATCAAACTAAGTAACTTTACGCAAAAATTATTGCTGGGAAACAACTTCTTTTTTGAGGTTATAAATCATGTTTTGTGGTAGAACTCAATGTAACGCACTTAAAACATTGTGCTGATGGATAGATTGAATAGTACGGGGGTCGTCGAGGTGTTAAAAGTCAAAATCTTACAAAAAAAAACTTGTATTTAAAATTTTTTAAAAGTCTGTATTTGAGGGCCAAAAATGGGCTCTTCAGCACAATCTTATCCCTTCATCTGTGGACCCCAACCGAATCGGTCTGACGCGATTGTTTAACTATTGTGTCTAAGTCGCTAGCAGTTAATGAAATTATAGGATAATAATATGAATCACGTTTGAATTCTTAAAATGATCAGACGCAGTTAATTTACGAATTCCTATTATGATTCTCCTTAATCAGCCATTTTAGGCCCCAGGTAAGATGAAGCTCTTAATAACAAACCAAATGAAGAACTTACCTATCTTCGGAAGCACTGATGGCAATCTTCTGCAATTCCCCTCTAACCCTAATCTTAGGTAAGCGTGGGTCATCCGTGATCAAACACTTATGTATCTGTATAACTAAGTTAGTGGGTTGTAGTAAATGTAGCGGAGTTCCTTCGTCGTTCGTCGTCGCTATTGCTGACTCCCAATCCTCGCCGGGATGCGCTATTACTACCTGTACAGGAATTTCTGAGATTAGTGAATATTTCGCAGTGTCTATCTATATATATCTAGTGCATAGGATATCATGGTTTTTGAAGGCCATTCTGAAGGTGGTCTTTTTGGCTATCATTGGAGCTCGTTACAGGAACCGAAGGCACCACATACTCGTGGCCAGGTTGGACTCAGTGTACTCTGTCAACGACACACTAAGACTCCGTTCCCACGATGTTGTGACGACAGATAATCGTGTAGTTTTAAGTGTCCTGGCTTGTGTATTCAAATGGAGGTGTTCACATATAGGACGACGCGATTACTGTCGTCCACGACTTTTATCAACTAAAAATCAACGATAAAATAATCGTCACGACATAGTGGGAACGGGGCCTAAAAAAAGGACGAAAACCTTCAACATATTACAGTACCTGGAAGCACATAACGACATACCTGCATCTCAGTAAGTTCGAGAGCTATCTTGTCATAGCTATGGCGCGCTATCTCAGCAAGTATGGCCTCGTCTCCGAGTCCTTCCTTATACAACTTGTGGACGTCGAGCTCTTGGGAACGAGCCTCCGACTTCACTTTTATGGCACCGAGTTTTACAAGCACACATGCCACGTTTCTGTAAATGTTTTATTGTTAAAAAGTTTCCTCGAACCACATTGTTATAAATGGAAAACTAAACCTAATTAAAACTATGTAATTGTCACCTTTTAGCCACATACTTAAGTGTGTTGAGCGCTAAATACATTTAAAACATAATTCTATCATCTTCAAATGAATAAAATGTTTAGGCGATAATCGCATTAAGGGATTTGTGGTGCAAGATCTTAAACCAATTTTAATTCATTATTTTGTTGTATAACACTAATCTAATTAGTAACACAACTGACTGTACAAAATGTCGAAGCTATGAAAAACATGTTTTAGTGGGTTGCAAATGTTCATTCCCAATGATTTTTCATAGGTATTAAAGATACACCTATGCCTATCTTCGGGTAATAAGGGCGTAATATTATTTCCCATAATACTACCAGTTTTGGTGGTAATCAGAAGCCCAGGACAAAAATAGGTTCGTTACAAAAGTTTATACGGATTTACTTACTCCTTATAGATGCCATGTTTCGGCACCATAATGTATGAGGCAGCAATATCGATGTCAATGTCTATGAACGTATGATTCTGCACTGCGTACTGCATTCCTAACGCAGACTTCTCTTTGAGGTCCGATAGTTTGTTTTCAGCTACCGCTTGTAAGCTAAAATTAGAAAACGTTTTTGTTAAATTCCATATAATTCAGTATTCTCTTAATCCACGAAGTACGGACGCTTTTAAATTCTAGAATTATCAAGACAAGTAAAAATAATAATAAGTAAACTATAAAGGGGTATGTTACTTACGTAGATAAAGCTGTAGAGTCGGTGGGTGGTTTGAACACATTTACTATTTCTATGACAGTTTGTGCATCGTATACAATTTGTAGAGGACGAGCACGCACTTGCACTCTTTGGTTACACGTGCCATCTGAAAGAGAAGTGATTATTTTGAGTTTATAAATTTGTATAAAGGGTGTAAAACAATTTTTCACGAAGCTGAATGGCACTTGTTCTCCTCATCATTGCGAGCCTTTTTTTGTTCTACACCATGCCCGGGAACCTTCTAGTTACGGAGATATTGGGAGTCAAAGTTCTCTCAAAGCTGCAATATCAGAGCATCGCAAGTGTACAGGCATCCCAAAGAAAAAAGATGATCCCACAGTTTATTTGAATGTATCAAAGAAGATTCTAGAAGTAATTGAATAGTATAAAGTTTTAATTTCGTGTTGTATTTATTACTTTTCAATAAATGTTTTGACTTTGATTAAGTAACTTACCCATAGGATTGATCTCGAAGATAACATTCAACAAATTGACGTCTTTCGTAACTTCCTTTGAAGTAACCAGTTGGGGTTCAAACGAGTCTTGCTGCACACCAGTTACGCTGAAAGCTTTCATTTTGGCATCCACTCTAAAAATACAAGAATAAAAGATAGTAAAATTATTACAAAAAATATGACTCCCTTTTTTGAATGGGATTTTGTTACCAATTTCAAGGGTTTTCACGGAAACCCAAATTATTGTTCTAAAATAATAAAAGCCCAAGTTAGACCTTATAACATCAGATATCTTCCAGTAAAAGTCCCGTCAAAATCAGTCCAACCGTTTAGGAGATTAGCCGGCATAGACAGACAAACATTGATAAAAATAGTACATTTTGATACAAGTGAAGAAAGATTGTTATTGTCGTTCAAGGCGGTATTAACACACGAGCCGTAGGCGAGGGTGTTTTTGAGCCGAGAACTGCAATTACAAATGTCCACGTGTATCAAACGACGTTTTTTCAATAAACTTTTGAAGAAATCTATACATATAATAAAATCGTTGAGACCAACAATCTGTACATTGAAGATTTAAAAAAAAACCGACCAGGGTGACTTAAAATAAGTAACTACACATATTGAAACCATTTTTAAAATTTTTGTTTGTTTGTTTGACCGCGCATCACGTAAAAACTGCTGGACGGATTTTGATGAAAACTTCACTAATCTATTTAAATAAACTCAGAATAACATTTAGGCTATAGAAATTGTGGAAAATTTTGGAAAAAGGGGGTGAAAAGGGGGGGTAGTTTGTATGAAAAAAAAATTTTAGATTGTTCTAGAATCATGAAACTCAGAGTAAATACTTATTATTAAAAATAAAGAAATACCTGTTCCAGCGTTTTAAAAAAATCTCATTCAAAGACGTAAAAAAGAGGGTTTTGTGTTTAAAATTAATTAACTTCATACACCTATAGAATAAAATCCAATGAAGTGTAAACCTTTAAAAGTTGCTGTAAATACTTCAAATCTAATACGGGTAAATATAATTTCTCAATTTTCTTCAAATTAGATTTTTGAAGTGAATACGCCCAAAATAGCGGAACTCAAGAAAATCGGCTTTCCTCGGTATAAGTAGTTGGTAATACAGGGTGGAAACGGAAAACTGTGCAGTAAGGGGAGCTGCAGCTACATGAAAATGGTCTTAGGAAACAATCCGTATTTTTTTCGCTAAATGTTGATTCCCATTCACAGATTTAAAAAAAATAAAGTACAGTTAGCAAGAAAATTGCCATTTTACATTGAACAATTTTTTTGATGGCAATTGATCTTCTTTCCGACACTGATCAAAAAGTTCTTCCAGACCAACCAAGGTTAGAGTACTCAAAAAGTCAGAAATTGCAAAAAAAAAATAACTTTCAGCGGGGCAGTAAAGAGAACTACCTTAACCGCTGCAGCTACATGAAAATGGTCTTAGGAAACCATCCGTAATTTTCGTGAAATTTTGATCCCCATTCACAGATTTAAAAAAAAACGTACAGTTAGGAAGAAAAGTGCTATTTTACACAAACATTTTTTTGATGCCAATCGATCCTGTTTCTAATACTCAACGGTTAAGGTAGCTCCCCTTACTGCCCCGTTAATCGTTTCCACCCTGTATAATATATTACAAATAAAATAATACTACGAAGAAAATGTAGACTATACGAATGTACATAAGACATAAAGCCGGAAAAGTTACAAATACATTACAAACGAGTACAAATCCTACTATCTACAAATAAAAAATGCTTTGTCCTGAAGAACTATCTGATGGATCAACGCACAGCCTAAACCGCAGATTGTAGAAACCTGAAACTTGGAGGGTGTATTTTTTGTATGACGTAGGCATACGATAAGAAAGGATTTTCTGAAATTATACCCTTAAGGGGGTGAAAAGGGGGGGGCAAAGTTTATATGGGAAAATAATATGATTCCTTGGTCCAATCTACTTCAAATTTTGCAATCAACAATATTAACAGAATTGATGGACACGTTTCGTATTTCTTTGAAATTCATCTCCTAACGGGGTTAAAAAGGGGCAGAGAGTTATTTTGGCGGTGATTTGTTTCGAATTTGATATCAATACTCCTTAGAAATTCTGATATAAACTACACGTTATTTTGATACATGTTTCAAAACTCAATCCGATTTTGTTCCAAAAAGGTTGAACTCACATGAAGATTTGGTGCAAAATTGCAAAATATACTCTTTAAAATTTTAATGTCTCGAAATTCACCGTAAAATATTAATACAGCATTTGAAGGTTTCTAAGCTTTAAAAAGGTTGTGCACTTTAAGGGGCCGGCGGAGCATGCGTATTTCATACAAACGTAATACCAAAATAATTTGTAAATCAAACATATTCTTAAGGTAGTGTGTATTTATTTTGATTGGATTACAGAATATCTATGTTCCCAAATATATTTTTTGAGAGGACAATGGTACAAAGACGAGATATGAGGAATTTAAAATTTCCATAGAAAACTTATTTTTCTTATAACTCTTGTTATAATCAGTATCCAATCAAAATATATATTTGGGAACCTAGATATTCTGTAATTCAATCGAAATAAATACACACTACCTTAAGAATATGATTAATTTACAAATTATTTTGGTATTACGTTTGTATGAAATACGCATGCTCCGCAGGCGTCTTAAGACACGGCGTCATAGCATAGGGACGTAGAGTTTGAGATTTTAAATGGTAAGCAGTTGTAAGAGGTCCGCAATAGTTTACAGCAGCTATATCGTGTTGCGGCTCATTTCATGCACCTTGATGAGAACTGCAGACCTAGCTGGAGTATGACTGTCATCGAGTGTCTAAGTATGAAGATGTAAAGCTGTCAATAAAAGCCCTTATAGCTGTTTTTGTGAACATGGTAATTTATTCTTATCCAAATAAATACGTTAATCTCAAGTATTTGATTTTGAACAAAATTGCCCGTGGGTACGTAAATTGATTTCAATGCATATCTTAGGAGATACACCGTTTTAAATAACTCCGCAGCAAAATAATGATCATGTACCGGGCGCGCATTCTCATTATGCGGAAGGATGTGTGTGATGTGCTCTTTGAAAATTGTATTATACCTAGGTGCTTACGACCCACTCTCTGTAACCCTCTCTTTCTCTTTTATGACGCAAACGAAGTTGCGCGGGTCAGCTAGTAAAATAATAAATGAAATAAAATGAATGTAAAATGTTTGTGTCATGAATTATTACGAGACTATGATTTATTTATTTTTTCCGCGCTTTGCTTTCGCCAGGTTGAAGGAGAAGCAAAGGTATGAAGCTGTTATACAGCCTAATATAAAAATAGTTTTTTTTAAATATATTTTTGAATTTAGAACACAAATAAATGTTAATTTGTTTCTAAAAGAAAATATTAGTTTTAAAGAATCATGTTTATCTATGATATTGAATTTATAAACACAATTTGAATATTCAAAAAATGTTTACTCCGTAAAAAAAACATTTACCTCTGACTGTGAATGTTTTTTTTTAATTATGCAATGACCAATTTGGACTAAGTATAACTTATCTGTGGCAATTTTGCTTTCTGAACATGTGTAGAAAAAACATAAAAAATGCACGTGTGTGAAATACACTGCATTTTGCAACCTAATCGTAGTGCGAAAAGAACCAGTTTTCAAGGAAGTGTATTGAAAAATGTGTTATTGTTATAAGTGCCGTGATATTATCATATACATTCAGTAAAAAGCTGTTATTTTGATATTACAAAGAGAAACTCAATTTTATCACAAGTAAACGTTGCAATCTGGGAGTATACCATCCCCTTTCATGGTATATATTTTAACCTTGTTTCGGTGTGGGAAAGAAATAAAGAAGATTTGTTAAATTTTCGTCCAGCTGCCTTTAACGTACTATCGATATAAGCCATAATACACATTTGTCAATTAAAGATATTTACTTACCGCAACGCATTAGCACTAGGTCTCTGCTTCAATTCGACCTCAACATGATCGACAGAAGCCCTCAACACTTCGACCTTATCCGTCACGTTCAGTTGGAGTTGGTCTAGTTGGAAGTACGTCTCTATGGCCACATACTCTACGGGCAAGTGTAGAGGTGCACTGTTCTCTTGATAGTCTATGGCACGGAATAACTTCATTTTCTCTTCGGGAGTCATTGCCTTTTCGAATTGTGCCACTATAAAGAAAATACAATGTATTCAAAGTATCTAGAATTATATCGCTTTACATTACACATAGCGCTATCTATATAGTGCCACACTAAGTAACAAGGCTTGTGTCGCGGACACCAGATAGTTGATATACGACATAGACACATTTAAACAATCATGACTCGGAGAAAAATTTCCTTGCTCATCACACGAACATTTGCTCCTACAGGGATTCGAACCCAGGACCCTATGAACATAAGGCAGACTCACTACCGCTGCGCCGCTCGGGTCGTCAAGTGGTTGGTGCAGCTTAAAAGCTCGGGCTACTGTGTTTGCAAGCTGCTGTATCCATGTTATACTTACAAATAGCTGTGCCTTCAGCCAATTCCTCGTCTTTGGAGCTACCTCCATACCACCACCCGCTGAACCAGCCCTTGGACTTCTTCAATTCCTCTTCTTGCTCTCTTATTTTACCCAGCCTTTCAACCTAGACAATATATTAACTGATTACTTCTATAAATTCAAGTAGTTTAATAAGAGGAATTCCTCTTTCTTGAGACTTAACCTACTAACAACCCTGGCTGATCCGGTCATTCCTTCTCCAGATGTGTTACGTTATATGATCAATAATACTCAGTCGATTCACTAGCGCCCATGAAAGGGGGGTGACACGATCTTGACCTTCTTGATCTTGAAACTTGAGTGTTTATACTTATTTTAATGAATAATAAAGATCGTTAACAACTAAATCCAAGCAATTCTTTAAAGTCGCTGGACTCGCTGGCACTGTCACAGTAAAGGATAAATGAATAACATACCTCCATTTCAATCCTTTGTCTTATAACCACCAGATTTAACAAATCGAGGGTTTTCTCCGCCTTTTCTAGTACACATAACTGCTCCGGATTGACTTTGCCCCTATTGTTCAGTTTACACTGATACACTGTCGCATAGTTCTTACAAAGCTGTCTATGTTCTAACATATGCGCCCAGTCCCAGTTGTTGCGTCGTCTGCGCACTTCATCCAACATGCAACGATATGCAAACATCCACCATTCTTTGTAATGTTTCTTGTATGATGGAACATCTGGACGGTATTTTCTGTAATCAAAATGCTGTATATCAGTATAAAATCATGGACAGTTTTGGCATGCATATTAAAAGGGGTTTCAATATATTCATACCCATTTTTGGTTTGGGGTTTGAATATTTTGGAAAGCCTAGCTTTCGCCATTTTATTTCATATTCATAGCTTTTTATATCACGGTTCAAACAGAACTTCATTAAGTTTATTTTGTCAATATGGTCACATGGTCACAAATTACTAATTACTATAATCCGCCCGCGACCTCCGAGGAATCGGTGGCTTACTTAAATCATCGGTGGTTTTATTTCAAGCACATAATACCCCCATAGAATGATAACTATGTTATCATTATGTTCTGGAAGCTTCACGTATAAAAAATATATGTTAATATGTTAATAAATTATGTTCTGGAAGCTTCACGTACAAAAAATATAATACCCACATAGATAGATGATTTGGTATGGGCATGTGATGCGGAGGAATGAGGAAAATGTCGTGAAAAAAGTTTTGAGTATGAATGTGGATGGGTATTTGAGTAGAGGAAGACCAAAGAAACGATGGACGGACTGTGTTAAGAAGGATATGGTAAGAAAAGAAGTGTCTGATGAGATGACGAAAAATAGAGGAGTATGGAAGAAGAAGACATGCTGCGCCGACCACAAATAAATTGGGATAAGGGCAAGAGAATGATAATGATGATGATGATTTCAGTAAGCCACCGATTCCTCGGAGGTCGCGCGTGGATTACAGTAATTTGGTACTCATTTAGTAGTGTTTGTCACAAAATTAAATGTTTTTTTAGTGTCTCGTGCACCCTCTACAGTTGGTATTCAATATGCACAATCGAATACAACACATAAATCATAAATCCGCCAAGAGCTGACCACTTACAAAAAAAACAAAATCACGGGTCATAGAACAATAAATGAACAATTAACTTCAATTAAGATACCTGTAAGGCGCCTGTTTGTTCATTCTATCCATAGAGTCAGCTAATAGCATCATGTCTTGATACTGCATTTTTGTAAGGCTGACTGAAAGTCGCTCCATGTGTAGACTTAGTATCACTTTTGGCGAGTTAAACTTTGGTACTTCGGCCTCGGGTTTCGGGGTTAGTTTTAGTTTTGCTGTTGCGTTTATCGGACCCAGAGCTGAAAAACAAAATTAATGTTATTTTTTTTTTCAATACACTTTCTCGAAAACTGGTTCTTTTCGCACTACGATTAGGTGCAAAATGCAGTGTATTTCACACACGTGCGTTTTTGCTATTTTTTCTACACGTGTGCGGAAAGCAAAATTGCATAATTAAAAAAAAAACATTCACCTCTGACCATAGAGTCAGAGGTGAATGTATTTTGTTTTAATTTCGTAAAAGCGATCTACTTACGTCTTTCTTTGTAAACATTTTTTGAATATTCTAATTGTGTTTACAAATTCAATATCATAGATAAACATGATGATTTAAAACTAATATTTACTTCTATAAACAAATTAACATTTATTTGTGTCCTAAATTCAAAAATATATACAAAGCTATTTTAATATTAGGCTGTATAATGGCTTCATACCTTTGCCTCTTCTTAAACCTGGCGAAAGCAAAGCTCGGAAAAAAATAAAATTTAAATCATAGTCTCGTAATAATTCATGACACAAATATTTTACATTCTTTTATTTTATTTCTTCAAAAGTGTATTGAAAACGTCGTTTGATACACGTGGACATTTGCTATTGCAGTTCTCGGCTCAGAAACACCCTCGCCTACGGCTCGTGTGTTAATACCGCCTTGAACTACAATAACAAACTTTCTTCACTTGTATCAAAATGTACTATTATGTTGGTCGTTAGAGTGTTTTAATAGGTGACCACAAGACCTCTCAAGGCTGACTGTTAACGAGATGATTCTTACAATAAAAAAAGTGAAGCATATTACGGCAACCATCCAATTGATTTCCTAGAACGAAGTGGAAAAACATTGATTAAAGCCGGATGGCGAATAAGCTTACCATAGTGGTAAAATGATGGTTTAGATGATTTTGTTGCTATCTCTCCTTGTAGTCTACTCTTTATGCCCGCGGGTTCTGATTTCGAATATAATTCAGTTGCAGGGTTCCAGTAAATCGCCAGACCTTCTAAATCTAGAATCTGTTCATATTGAAAAAATAAATGTTTTTATTATGTGACGAATAATCTTGCTCCACAAGAATCTAGTCTTAAATTAAACTTCAACTATATTTTTTTGGGGGGTGAAGTTACTCGCGTCCGTAGGATTTACCATCTTTTCCTAGACCCACCCTACACGTGCCCCCCGGGTGGTGCCAAATGAGTAACAGGGCTCAACCAGCTATGCCCAACGCCGAGCAACAGGCGGCGGTAAATAACCTGTCGTCAGGCCATCGCAGACCTTGGAGGACTAAATAACCCCAAAAAAGAGCGACGGTAGTGCCGTGGGAAAGTGCTGCAGCAAAATCTCCCAAACCCCTTTTTAAAAATATGAAAAAGTCTAATGAGGAATGCGATATGTCATGCGATCCGGCTAACCCCCGGCGCTCTCTGGTACCCGGGCCAGAGAGTGTGAAATTGGCTACCGAAGACTACGTGGATGTGGGTAACCAGGCGTCTACGTCAGTGAATGTTACTGGAAAACGATTTGTTCAACAAGCTTTCCACCCTAGTTTGTTTATGAATAGACCAAGAAGTCAATCCCTTGGAAATAAACCACAGCTTGAAGCTACCAACACAGAACCTTTAACAAAAGGACAGAAAAGTCAGACTCCAACAAATGACACACCTTGTCCTCCCGAATGGCAAAGAGTCCCAACAGCTAGAAGCCACAAGCGAAAGAAAATATCGCAGTCGCCATCTCCTGAAAAAATCAAAACCACCAATAGGTATAATGGCCTACAGATAGATCTGACAGAAGATGAGCCCACATACAAAGAGAAACACCCAAACAAACCCCCACCGATCATCTTATATGGAATTGAAGACGTAAATAAACTAAGTGAATTACTTAACACTGTTGCTAATAAAGACGATTTTCTTCTAAAAATTGTAAATAAAAATCAACTAAGAATAAATTCCCTGGATATAGAAGCATACAAAAAAATCATCACCGTAGTCCGAGAACGTGGTCTCATAGGCCATACTTTTAATAGAAAGGACCAACGTTGCTGCCGCCTAGTAATAAAAAAACTCCATCACTCAACACCGCACACTGACATCATAGACGAATTTGAAAAAACTGGAAATAAAGTGCAAGGAGAAATTATCAATGTAAAGTATGGCCCAGAAAAAATACCAACATCGACATTCTTTATAAATCTCGCTGCTGGCCCAAACAACAATGCTGCCAAATCCATAAAATCCATTGGTAACCAAATAGTTATAATTGAAGAACCTAAAAAAAGAAACACAATACCACAATGTCAGAGGTGCCAACAATACGGGCATTCTAAAAATTACTGCATGCGGCCCTATCGCTGCGTAAAGTGTGCACAAGATCACAAAACATCTGATTGTGTTAAAAAAGACCGGAACACCCCCGCCACCTGTGCGCTGTGTGAAGGAGCACACCCCGCTAATTACAAAGGGTGTGCGGTGTACAAAGAAATATTATCCAGAAAAATGGGTAAACAAAAGCTAACAAAAGTCCCTACAAAGCACAGTACAACACAAAATAAACCAAACAACGTAGGAGAACCAAATACCACTACAGAACCAGCCCAACACTACGAAATTTTGGATAAATCAAGACATAAGAACAAAAACTCCATAGAAACAAAAACCTATGCAGAGGCTACGATAACGCAACCCACAACAAACAATAGTAACTTAGAAATGCTACTCACACAACAAGCTGTAAAGCTGGATAAATTACTCGATCAAATGTCAACAATGATGAACCTTCTCACAACAGTAATCAGCAAACTTGTCCATTGAAATGGCTACTCTGAAAGTAGTAACATGGAACACAAATGGGTTGATTAAACACAAATATGACATACAAACCTTATTAGAAAACGAAAATATTGACGTACTTCTTGTATCGGAGGCACACTTAACACCAAATCACAACACAACAATAAGAAATTACAGCATATACTCGACATTCCACCCAGACGGAACTGCTCATGCAGGCACAGCTGTAATTATCAAAAAACACATCAAGCACGAGATTCTCCAGGAATATAAAACAGACCCGATACAAGCTACCACAGTAATGGTGCAAGATAAACAAGGATCTATAAAATTATCAGCAGTGTATTGCCCCCCAAGGCACAGCATTAAGGAAGAAGAATTTACAAACTTCTTTAAAACCCTTGGACACAGATTCATATGTGGAGGCGACTGGAACGCCAAAAACGTTTGCTGGGGATCCCGACTAACTCTACCTAGAGGCCGTGAAATGAAAAGAAGTGTAGATAAAAATAAATTATATGTACTGAGTACAGGCGAACCCTCATATTGGCCTACAGACCCCCATAAGACACCTGACCTTCTAGATTTCTTCGTGTATAAAGGATTGTCAAACCGTTATTTAGGAGTGGAGACCTGTTTAGACAGCAGTTCAGACCACACACCAGTGATAGCCACAATAAGTACCACCTTAATTGAAAGACCAGTTAAAGAGCGACTTTACACTAATAAAACTGATTGGGATGCGTTCAGAGAATACGTAGATGAAAATCTGAACCTTAAAGTGTCACTTAAAACAAAAGATGACATCGAAAAATATGCCGTAAGTTTGACAAACCTTATACAAACAGCTGCGTGGAGATGTACACCGGTTACCACACAAAAACGAGGTAGTAAGAACGTACCCAAGGATATAAAAACAAAGATTCTGGAAAAGAGACGACTAAGAAGAGTGTGGCATAACAGTCGACATTCCGAAGATAAAAGAGCATTTAATAAAGCAGCCGCTGACCTCAAACAATACCTTAAAGATATTGAAGAAGAAACTTTGCAAAACAAATTAGCTAACCTTAATCCGCAAGCTAAAAATGAGTACTCACTCTGGAACACGGTTAAAAATAATAGGGCGGCCCCTCAGGTAGCACAACATCCTGTCAAAATGAACGACAACACTTGGGCTAGAACGGACAAAGAAAGGGCTGAGGCGTTCGGACAGTTCCTGTATGAAGCCTTTACTCCAAATGGCGGCGATGCAGAAACTGAAAAAGAAATACAAGAATACTTGGAAACCGATCTACAACTATCTCTCCCAATTCAAAGCTGCTCACCTAGAGAAGTCCAAAGAGAAATAAAAGGCCTAGAGTTAAACAAGGCTCCTGGTTTCTGCCTGATAACAGCTGAAATTCTGCGAGAACTTCCTAGAAAAGCTGTAATCGGTATAACACAACTTTTTAATAGCATACTTAGGAATGGGTATGTTCCATTGATATGGAAAATATCAGAGATCATCATGATTCCAAAGCCTGGCAAACCCCCACATCTCGTATCGTCCTACAGGCCAATTAGTTTACTACCAACCATATCGAAACTATTTGAGAAGATCATCCTACGAAGGCTAACACGAATTCTTACCGAAAATGATCTCATCCCTCAACACCAGTTTGGTTTCAGAATTGGCCATTCCACTATAGAACAAGTTCACCGTGTCGCCAATAAAATAAGAGAAGCTCTCGAGAAAAAGCAGTACTGCTCTGCTGTTTTTCTCGACGTACAACAAGCATTTGATAAAGTTTGGCACCTGGGATTGCTTTTCAAAATAAAGAACCAACTCCCATACAACTTCTACCTGCTCCTTAAGTCGTACTTGGAAGACCGTATATTTAGAGTTAAAATCAATGACACCTACTCTGCCTTTCAAGACATAAAAGCCGGTGTGCCACAAGGTTCCATTTTGGGCCCTGTTCTGTATCTTTTGTACACTGCAGATATACCTACAACGGATAATGTTCTATCTGCCACCTTCGCAGACGACACCGCTGCACTTAGCAACCATGAAAATCCCAATACAGCGTCCTTAACTCTACAAAGTCACCTCAACAAAATAAGCAAATGGATGGAAAAGTGGCGTATCAAGGCCAGCTCAAGCAAGTCAGTGCATGTCACTTTTACCCTAAGAAAAGACAACTGCCCCCCAATCAAACTAGGAAACGATGTTCTTCCTCACCAAGATTCAGCAAAATACTTAGGCATGCATCTTGACAGGAAACAAACTTGGAAAACCCATATAAAAAAAAAACGCGACGAGCTAAACATAAGGCTAAGAAACTTAAACTGGCTATTAGGCAGAAGATCAAATGTCACCATGGAAAATAAGATACTAATCTATAAAACCATAATTAAACCCATCTGGACTTATGGAATTGAGTTATGGGGATCGGCCAAAAATAGCAACGTGGAAATCCTACAACGGTTCCAGAATAAAGCACTCAAAATGATAACCAAGGCACCTCTGTTTATCAGAATCAGTGAATTGCATGAATACACAGAAATGAAAACAGTCAAAGAAGAAGTGGAACAAAGAGCAATAGCGTACCAAAACCGCATAAAAACACACACAAATACCCTGGCAACAGCGTTATGTGAACCATTATGTGACAGAAGGCTCAAAAGGCAACATATATGGGACTTTGTTCCCAAACAAAGCCGGAATTAAAATAAAAGACAGCTTCCTCACAGGAGGAACAGTTCTTACCTGACAATAACCCGTACAGCAAATCTGCTAAGGGCTTGTAAAGCCGATCGCAAGATGACACACAGAAGAAAAAAAAAAAAAAAAAAAAAAAACTATATATTTTCGGAATTACTTCTATCTTTAAGGAGACCATAAGGGCGCTTTCAATTTAGACGTTTCGTGTCGCGCCGCTGCGGTGCCAAAGCAGTGCGTTTGTCACACGAAACGTGTGTGGCACGAAACGACTAAATTGAAAGCGCCCTAAGATAAAACTTAAGTCAAGACTGTTGTATTAAAACTTTTCTAGCCTCAACACCATAAATCTTACAGGATTTTATTCTCATGAATATTCAAACTGGAACAATTTAAGGGCCCGATTTCGACCCACCAAAGTCATATGATACATGAAAACTATCTTACGTCATTTTAACCATTGCTTTAAATTGACCAAATAAGCACCAGACATAATAACTTTGACATTGAATAAAGGTCAAGTGTTCAACTTAAATAATTACTTAAAAGTTCTTCCAAGAAAAAAATAACAACTCTTTTTTGTAAAGAGTTTCACCTTGTAAATCTTAGTAACTGCTTCAGTGATAACTGCCTTCTTCCAGTTTTCGTCAGTCGTATGGACGGATAGGTTGTGCAGCGTAATACCAAAGGAGAAGGGCTTTTGAGGATTCGTGATGCTGTCTTCATATCTTATGTGTATGTCTGTGATCTTTAACTGCACATTTTTGATGATCTGAGTCACCAGCTTCTCGACAAATGTCTCGTCGAGCTTATGTTCAGCATCTATAAATAAAATGGAAGATTATTACCGGCGATATCAAAGGTTTTGTTTTAGTTACGCTCATATTTAAATAGCTCCGCACAGTAATATCAATTTGTTCTATTGAAATAGCAACTTTGAAAGTGATTAGGTAATTTGGCGTATTTCACGTATTTGTGTCATTTCATCAGGAATTCCTCAGTGACTGCTAGTCACGGAGACTGGAATTGTGACCGGTTGATGGCAATAGGCTAGCCCCCTATTTACGGGACTTAAACATAACTGGCGAAATGTGTGTGTACTATTAGGTACACCTCTGCCTAACCCTTCGGGGGTTTTATGTTGTGTCATTGCATTTTTCATTACTTTAGATGTGACAGTCTCATTTGTGGAAACATTATACTATGACGTTTTGATTCAAAATCATTTAAGGCGATTACACGAGCTAAATTAGCAACTCTATTTGTGGTGGTTCAAACTTCGTTTGAAATGCTGTTGGAATAAACTTCTAATCAGCTTGCACTACAAAGTGGTTGTTATGTCAGTCACTGCGGGCCAAATAACGCGAAATGAGTAGTTTCGGTGGATTACAAAAAAAAAACTATTGATTGGATTAAAAAACTAAAACACTATCATGCTAAATATTGCTTGTAGAATTATTTGCCAAAAAATCTGAATGATCGCATGCATATTAGTATGATTTTTTTTGTTTGAAAGATATTTTTAGAGATAAGTTCGTGTTTTTTTTTATCGAGTCAAATTCATTGTATTATGTTTTCAAAACACTATCATGCTAGCGTATATCCTGAATAATATCATATATTTTTCTGGTCTTGTTTATTGCAGTGAATCATATACTTTTAGTAATTATAAAACTCGCGTTTAGCTCATGTAATCGCCTTAAGTGGTTGGTGTATTGATCCACTGTGTATAAGGCTCACGAATCATCTCAGCTTATTGAATATTTCCCTTTACAGGCATAGATGATGATAGTGATATCTCAACGGATATGAGACCTTACAGATAATAAAGTCGTGCATGTTTAGTTCTCATGTATCCATATACACGTGCTCAAAATCAACTGGAAAATACGATTTCACTTGTACGAGTTCGTATCAAATAACGTTAAGGCTTACTTATTCGGCCGGAATATAATAGGTATTAAATTATGTTAGTGATTAAATTAAAATTAGATGAATTGACGACTCATGCTACAATACAAACTAAGGCATTTAAAATAAAATGCCTCATAAGTTTAGTCTCAATTAAAATCGAATAAATTGCCCAAATAACCCCAACAGTTTGCTTTTTGTTTTGTTATTATTGGAAAAACATTTCTATGAGATTAGTCATCAAGAGTATAAAACCTGCTACCCTTCGCAATAAGCAAAGCTATAAAAAATATGAGAATCTAATTCTGATAGCCATTTTATACAAAGTTTAGTATTCATGGCCACTAAACTGAACAGAAACAGACGGTTATATTATTTCGATTTTTTTGTACAGACAAGAACTACATTAGTAATTCGTCGAATTTATGTAATTTTCTTTTTATTCCGTTTGTAATGCACTATAAAATACAAGCCATTTGAACTATTGATATTTCTCGGTTATTAAGCCATATCTTTTTATTCCGCAATCATTTATTTTATAATAAGGCACGATAAAAGTTGCATTGTAACTGGTCATAGAACTGCAAACATAAATAACATATACTAACCCATTTGTGCCTCTTGCCTCTTGGCTTCTTCAACCCTGGCGAGTTCTGCCTGCTTGGAAGCCAGCGCCATCTTCTCCTCCTTTTCAGCGTCATATTTAACTTCAGCAGTAGGGTTGACGACCAGGAACAGTCGTTCAACGGAAGCTTCCACTGACGCGCCATAGAGATTCTTCCAGGGAATTTTCAGTACTAGCTTTCCTGTAAAAGGGATCAAGTATGAAAAATAACTGAAAACTTAGATGATAATTATAATTTATTGTTTTACAATGTATAATTATTGAAATGTCAAGCACCTTGTGAGAGTGTCGTAACTTAAAAATATTAGCATAATGTTATAGCATATAGTTGCGTCAAAACACGTAAGTAAACCGGTTTCATGACAACATACCTACAATCAGAAAAAAAATAAAGACGTTAGAGCCCGATTAAGATAATATAATAAATATCGTTTCTGTAATTTGGCTCTACTAGGCTAGCTTTCAAATAAAAAGCCTTAGTCGAAAAATAATCGTTATAAACGCCATATTTTGCCCATTTTGTCGAACTTAGTCGTCGTGCAATTTAAGTTGGGTATACTATCGGTCAGTCCAGCCTAGTTTAAATATTGACATATGGGGTGGTAATGGTTTTGGGCAGCTAGCTGGTTGTTATTTACCAACAACGAAATTAATTGAAAAACATATCAATCATCATCATCAAAAGCCACTTCAAACAAATGGCAGTCGTGACTATTAAGTTGGTGGTCAATAGCTTAACCATATAGATAATAATATTATATCCTCCACTTTGTCGCGTTGGAGTTTTAATAAACACTTCTAATTTTCAAGATGAAATTCAAGTTCTTCAAGTGTTTCTTAGAAAATTATTTCTAAATTGAGTCAGTATTGACACCCGAGTTTGCAGTGCAGTAATTTAGTAACTAACGAGCAATACAAGGTCGTGCCAGCTGCACGAAGAAGATAAACTAGCAAAACTGATTTTCTCGCAATAACTACAGCAACTTTGAGATAAGGGCAGCATAATATGAGTTCCAAAATACTTGGTACCACATGAAACAGCAAACAAGACAACATGAGAACATTTCTTTAGCAAGTCTTAACATATAGGTTCTCGTGACTGCAAGTATATATCTACTATTCGAGACATATCACACTCCCTTGTTATACACCGCAGCGCGCAGGCCACACCGCCCGCTAGCGAGCAATCACACTTCGTTCGGCACTTTTGATAGTTCGCGGTGTGAACCAAAGTATGAAAAGAGGTGAAACGATGCTTTAGGGTGTGGAGCTAAATTGTAATTGTTTCAAGTTCCATTGGCTACTCGTGGACCGTGGTTAACGTCATCGGGTCAAATACCTTCACAAACCTGTGACCTTGTGACCTACTTTTTAAGTAGTGAGGAGTGCCGAACGTTATTAAGTATTTCGCAATATCGTTGTCTGCCCACGTTTTTAGGGTTCCGTAGTCCTGATAAGGAACCCTTATATGTAGTTCCGGCATGTCCGTCTGCCCGTCTGTCCGTCCGAGGTTTTGCTAAGAGACCGTTAGGACTAGAAAGCCGTAATTTTGTAGGAGTGTGTATGTTACGCCGACAAAATGGTAAAATAAAATTATGGAAAATACTTTTTTTTAGGGTAAGTACTCGTATCTTCCCTACATTTACAGTGGGGATGAAGTTTTTTTTCAACGGGTAAAGACTTGCATTGAAAAACAAAATCCAAAATAAAAAAAGCATAACAAATTATCATAAGTTTAAGAATAACAGAATCGTTTTATAATGTGATAACGGGCTACTACGGAACCCTACAATGCGCGTGGCCCGACACGCACTTGGCCGGTTTTTCATAATAATAAATTAAGGCGATATTTTATCCTTCATCTATAGATAAATATACGGTAAATAGCAAACAAATCAAATAAAGTCTTTCATGTCTGTCTGTGAGGCAGAGCTGTTGTTCTTCTAAAGTACGCAACTGGTTATGAATGTATGATGCAGTTTTAGCAATAAGTATATTTTAGCAATAAGTATATTTTAGATTTTATTCCGGATTTGATGTCTTTAGTACAGTGATACTTATTAATGTTGCTTATAGCAAAGTACCTTTTTAAGTAGTTTTAATTGACCTGTGAATGAGCGTTAAAAATAACGTTATTACATTGTTTGGTGCTACGAAACCCTTTGTGTGCAAGGCGCACTTGGCCGGTTGTTTTTTTTTAATATAGAATCGACATTCCCATTTCGTTTATGAGTGTCTTTTTTCTTCGACTTGCTTTTTAAAATCATATTAAGCAGTAGTTCATAGTTAGCACCTGTAGTATCTCCTAAATGTGGTAATTGTTCAGGTTTTGAGGCCAACATAGCTTTGTTTTACATTTAGTATTTTCGGTTTTCTACCAGTTTACACAGTTTTATTTTACTAATACTTTTTCTATTTCACTTCAATTGATATACCAACAATGCGAAACACCAAGATTAAATTACCCTAACGTTAAAAGCTTATTTAAAAGTAATAAAGATAATCATGAACGAAACCTATAAAAATCTGGTTTAAAAAGTGATAGGTACAATGTGACATAGATTGATATAGCCTGAATCTTCTTTTTTATCTAAAAAAATGGTCTTTTGTTTGATAATAAACAGTGGCGTGCATATAATAAAGCGTGTATTTAGCAGCAAGGTCGCTAGACACCATATTTTGTGCGCCATAATTTATGACCGATTATTATATTTATTCGAGATTACTCATAATAAACAATTTTATTCCATTATCAAGTTCCTAACAAGTGAGGAGATAGGAAACGCCCGATAAATCATTGTTTTTGTGTAATGTTATTAATTTTGATTACTCATACATGAGTGTGATCGCAGATATCGTAGTTTTTTTTTTATTTAGATATATGACGTTGTTTTTTGTAATTAGTATGTAGCAATTACTAAAGCAAATTTTTACTGTGGGTTTTCATCACTTTTTTGTGCTCATCACATTTTTGTTTTTATCTCACACGCCCATGCCAAAAATATAAAGCCATTATTTAGAACTTGAAACCGACACCACCGACAGTACAAAAGCATTATTCTTTTCATCAACTAGATTAGTTAACCTACTTCCAAAAATTGAAATTTTAATACTATCTTTCAGCCATTAAATTTGATCAAGACCATGAAAATAATGTAGTTTAGTTTAAATTAGAACTAACAAGCATATTTTTCCTCTTAGGGAAATTGGGTAAATTGTACATACCTACATACATTTGAAGGCCACAGTATTGACCTTCAGTCTGTTTCGCAAATGAAATAGGTCTGATTTAATGGGATGATGTCACCCAGACAGAAGTTTATGACTGTAACAATTACAAACAGGGATGCCGTAGTATCTTTGTTGCATGTTAAGTGGTGACTAGTGTGATAACCTAGCCTAATTATTGGGTAGGCTTGTCTGTAGCCTCTCTATAAATAGATTTCAATGTTTATATAATTTGCTTTGAGAATTTATCAGAAGATTTTGCTGTTTAGATATTTAATTTTAGTTTCCAAGCTATGTCTAACATGAATAAAATAATACTCCACGGCTGCATTTTGAATCTCTGACAAGTATACAAACAGTACCTATATTCTATTGTTATTGATGAACTGTTTTTTTTTTTTACTCAAGAATCGCTTAAGTTTTTTTATCAAATCATAAAGGTCTTCCTTGATTGAGAATGCTAAAGTCAGTATTTTAAAGAGCAGCCTGAATATGAGTATTGATAGGATCCTGGTTAATGGCAAATATTATTAACTAGCGGACGTCCCGCGGTTTCACCCGCATAGTTCCCGTTCCCGTGGGAGTACGGGGATAAAATATATCCTATGTTACTCGTTGGTAATGTAGCTTTCGAATGGTGAAAGAATTTTTAAAAACGGTCCAGTAGTTTTTAAGCCTATTCATTACAACCAAACAAACAAATAAACAAAGTTTTCCTCTTTATAATATTAGTGTAGATAGATAACCTAATGAATGCATAGCAATGTTGGTTTTCAAGAAATAATCCGGTTGATATTTTAACTTGCAGTGCAGAATCGAAATACCAACACAATTATTTCATTAAGTTGTCACTAAAAATCAGTAAAACATGCATTAAATTAATCAGACGAAAACCTTTTAATAAAACAGGTGTTAAATTAAGGTACACAATCTTGTAGGTACTTAATTTTTAAAGTGCAAAATCAAACGCTTAACTCATTGAAATGCTGTTATTGTCTATAGATAAAAATAGATAACAAAAGAGTTAAATGTCCTTTTTATAAGTGCTACAGTATCAGATACCTTATCAAATAACTGCATCTATTGTTATGGAAAACTTTATGACAAATTTGATTGGAAAACAACAAGAAAAAAAGTTACACTACTTATCCAGTTGTGTAACTTTTGTAACTTTTTACCCTTAATCTGCAAGCAAACAATTTCAATGCCATGCTTTTAGGTGACTAACATGGTAAAAATTGACTATTAATCTATACTTCCTACTAATACTCGTATTATAAAATGAGAAGGTTTGTGCGGATGTATGGATGTTTGATACTCTTTCACACAAAAACTACTAAACAGATTTGAATTTAATTTTGCACACAGATAGTTTATAACCTGGATTAACACATAGGATACTTTTAGTCTCGGTAGAAAGACCCCATGGGAGAATTATCAAACTTCACATCGGAGAAGCCAATGACAGAAACTAGTACACTATAAAGTGGTAAAATTTGTTTGTAGGGGGTAATCTTCGGACCTACTCATCTGATTCCAAAAATTACAATGCAACTACACAACAAAGGGGTGAATTTGGATAAAATTTTATGAAAATACTAAAGCACAATTACTCTAACAGCACCAAGAGACAATCTGCACTACCCAAAATAAATTGAGATACCTATAATGAAAGAGCAGAAGAATGCTGAATGATGACGATATTTGAAATAATTTAAAATTCTCACAAAACAGGAGATTTCACATACAAATAATGAATGGCAATAAATGCACTCGCAGCATTCTAACTTTGGTCTCACACAGATGACCCATATTGTACACAGAATACATGGCAAAAGTCCCTGACCTGCTTGTAATCAGTTAAAATTATTTACTAAAAATATTACACAAGGTTAACACCTTTTTACAAAGAAAATAGGGCTGTGAAGCAGCTTGATTTAGTTCTCTACACAGCTTTAAGGCTTATTTTCAGAACTTACGTTAAGTAGTTTTTAACAGGTGTCTAAATTTTAAGATCAATAAAGTGCTATAAACTTAACTCACCCAAGTGTCCATAAACTGTCTGGATAGGAAAATTGAGTTCCTCCAAGGCATTCTGTTTGAGCACCAGATTTTCCAGCACGACGTCGCCTGCAAAACATTAAACGAAGACATAAATAACCGCAATCAAAGCAGTGCGGCAACTATGACATCACTCTGGCGCAAAAACTCACCGCCCCATATTCCCAGCTTTAGCTGATTCCTGTTCAGGTTCTCCACATAGCTTCCGAGGAACCTGTTCAGCACGTCCACCACAATTGATTCAAACACCATAGTGAACTACAAATTTCTTATTTACTAACGAAAATATTTTTTTCGTCACTCATGACATGGTCCGGCGTTTCACACCACAGATTCAATTTTAAACAATGCACTTCAGTATTAAAAAAATACACATATGTTCAAATTAAAGTAAATATCGTTATCATTACGCGCGTTAAACTGATTTGAAAAAGTAAAAAGTATTTTCTGAGTTCAACTCGTCGGACCGCAACGCAAAATATCAGTGTTCCAAGACTAAACCGCCAGTTACCACTTCCACTGAATTTAAGGGGAAAATAAAAGTCCGCTCAATTTTTCTTGTATAAATTTTGGCTGCATGTGAGACGACTTGCAACTAGAATTTTAAATGTGATTGGTTAAAATATTTCCATTGTATTTGTACAAATATATACCCATTTTAACGTTTTTATTAGACTGTGTCATGCAAAATTTCGTGAAAAACGCTATCAACCGAAAATATATTACCCTGTCTCTGGAAATAATAACTGCTAGCAACATCGTAATCAAAAGTCAATGGTGTCAAAATCACCCTGTCTCCAGCTGCACGTTCGGATTTTTACATGGAATTATGAAATACTATATTTACCATAAACAAAATCATTTGTAAAACCAATGGTTGCCCAAACACGCCGTGAAGAAAAACAAAATGAATAATTGTACAAAACGCGGATTGCACACGGTGAACTCGCTGCCCACCTGCGCCGTCTTCCCCGCGCACATGTTGCGAACTTGCTAAATCGTCGCGATCTCGTTGCGCACTTGCTCGGCTTTCAAGTCGCTCGCAACTCGCTAGTGTAGCTTTATTTTTGTTCTTTTCTTGCTTGCTTGTCAGCAATCTCAATACTCTGAGTATGTAATCGACTCAAAAAAGAAAATCGTATCTACCCCTAAAAACCTTTTTAAACGCTGGAGTATTGTATTCTCATTGTTATAGTATGGCGTATTTGTGTTGTGCCTCCGTGCCTCAGCACACAGCACAAATACTATTTTATAATAATCTTCTAATATACATGGCGTAAACAGTCTCATCACGAAGCCGTTACCTAATCAAGCATTCTGTATTTCTGTACATCGAATTAAGTAACTTTAAAAAATATTACTGGGTAATTATTATATTTTTTTGGGTGAAAAATCATGTTTTGTGGTAGAACTCAATCTAATTTATCGCACTCAAAACATTAAGCTGATAAATGGGTTGAATAGTAGGTACGGGGCCGTGGACGTGTTTGAATTTAAAATCTAGCATTAAAAACTTGTCAAAAAGGTGAAATTTTGACACCCCAATGTCTCCGGGAAGGATAAAAAAAAATTGCAATGATGGGGAGGACACGGTGTCTTTCGGCTTCGCTATCAGGTATTTTACACCCCTTATAAAATGTCGTCTCACAGTGTTTGTTATCGAACTCTCCGAAACGGCTGACCGATTTTTATGTACTTTTTTTGGGGATATTTGGTAGGTAGGAATAGGGCGTAGGCCTTTATAGACTATCTAGGTGTATTTTTATTCCCCCCACGTGGGAGATACCGTGGGGCGCAGATAGTAATTAAATAATCATTTCTTTCGAACGAAGAAAGACGAACCCACACGAACTACGAAGGAACACTTTTGAAAGGCAACGATCGCCATCGCCAGACAGCCAAACAAAAATCACAGTAGCATACATACACGTGACATACACACAGCACAGTATACAGCGCCCTCTATCGTCTTTGTGGAAGCTGGTTAAGGCGCGTCCCCGAGCAAAAGCCGTTTTTTGTGCTTTTTTTGGAGCCAACTACTCTATAACCAAAAGAAATACCAAGTAATAACAAATACATTCAATTTCTACATATTCTTGACTGCAAAATGGTAGTTTTTTTTTTTTAAGTCTCTTAATATAATAAATCCATCCCCTCACAATGAAACGACAAAAACGAGAAAAAAATATTTATAACATGCTTCTTCTCGTAAAGTTAACATTATTTTGATTTCCTTCTTATACTAATGGATAGGCAACTTAATAATGAACATAATGCTAGTTTTTTTTTTCATATAGACGGAAATTTGATTTTATAAAGAATAAAAACCACTAATTTCGCACTATTCGACTAAACGTAGTGATTATTATACTCTGTGTATTCGACCCGCAGTGACTGACGTAAAAACCACTTCGTAGTGCAAGCCAAAGAGTAAAGTAACTATTATAGAGGGAGTGCAAGCTGATCAACCGTATTCTAACAGTGCCACAAATAGAGTTGCTAATTTCGCTTGGGGTAGCACCATAAAAAAAAACTAATTTTTGAGCGGGCCCGCATAATCCTGTGTATCATAGCGCGACTGCGCGCAAAATTAATCCCAGCCGCGCTTCCTGGGCCTTTTTTGATGTGCGCATCTACACACGCATGGTCGAACGGGGTATGATTTTGTCCATTCAATTCACAACGAAAGAACGAACTCGACACACACGCGTCCGCACACACATAGTATGTAGAGTAAGGTGAAAGCACAGACGTGCTGAAAGCGTCAGGGTGGCCCGCGAAATTCAATATTTCTCGGGTTTTTTGCAATTTGCGGGCCAGTGTTGGGTCGTATGTTGGTGGAAGTACCGTTCGCGGCTGTGGGGCGTATGTGGTTGCAGAATTGTAGTAATCAGAATCATCGGTGCAGCCTTCCAAGTTCACGAAAGTCGAGGAACGAATTTTTCACGGTCAAAGTCGTTCCTCGACTTTTATGAACTTTGAGGGTTGTGTTGATGATTTCGACTGTCATAATTCTGTAACTTCATACGTCTTACAGCCGCGACCAGGGGGGTGAAACTTCCATACATTGGCTTCAAACCAAATTTTCATAGATAGTGCTGCCATCTGTGTGTTTAGGTACACCAACTTTTCAACTATTATAACGAGAACAGCTATTTTTAACCGACTTCTAAAAAAGGAAGAGGTTCTCAATTCGGATGTTTCTATTTTTTTTTATGTTTGTTCGCGCATAACTCCGTCGCTTGCCAACCGATTTGAAAAATTCTTTTTTTGTTGGAAAAGGTATACTTTCCAAATGGTCCCATATTCACCAAGTCGGGATCTGATGATGGAATCTTGGCGAAATCGAGGGAACTCTTCAAATTGTATAGGATAATGTACAGCGATTTTGGTATTTTCTACAACAAGTGAAGCATTTACGTTTGATATAAAAACCATTCCACCATCACATCTGATGATGGAGCCAAGAGTCACGTAACTCAATAATGAGACAATGTATCCTAGTCGTGTTTGGGCTTGTTGTAATTGTAACAGTATGCACTTTCCATGTGTACCAAGCACATCATGTAAACCACTAAAAAGTGAAAAATAAAAACTTTTTTACCAAAAATAAAACCGACTTCAAAAAAAAGTGAAAAATAACAGCTTCTGAAGTCGGTTACAAAAAAATCAAATCAATCAAACATAGGTCACCGACTACAGAAGCATTTTTTACTTTTTTGTTTTTTTTTTGTCGGTTTTATTTTTTAGACTACTTGCTAGTGAAGTAGATAGCCTAGCGGTGACAGCAGTTGCCCTTGTGTCTAATAGTTCACAAGTTCGAATCCTCAGAATTTCTTTTTGCATTTATTTGGTTGATCAAAAATTAACAGCGCCATCTAACAGTTTGGGTACACAGTTTTAAAAACGAAAACCAGAGTTGCGCATCTATCTTGTATTATATAGTGTATTATATATGGCCGCGACCAAAGTATAAAAAAGACAAGTAGGGTATCTTCATAGAAACGCACCGCGCGCGGCTTGTATGTGTGCGTCATACTATCTTTACGTCGCCGCACGCACACTCTAACAAAATCTCGACCCGTGTCTTACTGCCGCCAGTCGAGGCTTGCACACCGCACAAAGTTCGCGCGTCACGGCATAAAGGCATACGTAAATAAATTAAAAATGGGTGATTATCGCAGGAGAACCTATTGCTGTGTGTATGGGTGCCTAAATAATTCAACTATTCCAGAGTTGTCTCTGTTCAGATTACCTACTGAACAGGAAAGGTAAGCAAGTCGCTTATTCTAGCATATAATTTATTATTGATGATGAGATACCTAGTTAAGTATTTGTTTGTTGTATTAGTCTTCTATTAGACAGACGAAGTAGGCAGGTCTACTTTCCCACTAGAATGTTAGGTAGGTAGGTACTTGATCTGACAATAGATTCTTTGACTTTGTTTACGTTGAGTTATGCCGATTTCTCAGTATTTTAGGTAGGTATAGTAACTAAGTCCATATTTAAAGTTATAAAATACGTAATTTAAAATGATTGACGAATAGGGTAGACGACAAAAGAAATCTAATTAGGTAGTCCGTCAGTTAGACAAACCAAAATTTACGAACGTGACGCCTTAGTATAATTTTGAATGAGTTTTGAATGACGTCACGAGCCCCCACTCCCGAGTTTTGCTGCGTTTTATCTTAGTATTGACCATTGATTTACAAAACCAAAAAAGTACGTGTCCATTATTAATAATTATCCATCAACATTTTGTGTTTTGAAAACTTGTGATAGGTACCTACCTAATAATTTTATGTCGTAAATAAGTATTTTTTTGATGGTATCTGGAATCTTCATAGTATTATGATGAATTAGCATCATATCATCACAATTTTAAAGTCCAATAAGACCAAGAAAAATGTAATTTAAAGTTTTGTGTCACATATTTACCTACGTAACTTGAAAAGGTGATTTTTTGTTAATTAAGATATGACGTTGAAATTAGTGTAAAAACGTTGGACTTGGCTTAAAACCGATATCCATGCAAAAATCATGTAAATCGGTCCAGTAGTTTAGGAAATATAAGGTAAAACAAATAGTAAACATTGTGTTCATCGTAAATTTCACACTCTTTGTTGTAGAATATTTTTTTTGATAATAGTTTTTTGATCATATAGTCTCATAGTCATTTAGGTCACATAGTTTTTTGGTGGTTTTACGATGTTTTTTTATATAATATTTTAGTCACTTTACTCCACTTTTTATGATAGATACCTAATGTAGGTATATTAAATGTGCTTTCCATTCCAGACGCCTTCAGTGGCTGCGCTTAATTGACCAACAAGTTTTTATTGTAAGATTTTAACTTTATACACCTTCACGACCCGTACTATTCAATCCATTCATCAGAACAATGTTTTGAATGCGTTACATTGCGTTACAATCGTTTGAAAGATAGACCCATCCCCACCCCTCTAAATTTTAAAATAAGAGAGTAAAAAAAAATATGCCGTAGATCTCAATGAAAACCAGACAACACATTTCTAGGCACTGAATTTAAATTAAGCTAAAAGTGACAACCCTGAGACAGGCAAGTACGGTAGGTAATTATAACGCGGATTGAGCTTTAGTTGCACTACTGCTCCTATTTATACTATGCCGCGACCGATATTTTCATCAACAAACAGCTTAGCACTGCCCTGCAAATTGCAAAAAACCTGATAAAATTTGAATTTGACGAGGTAACTTGGAACCTGTTTACATAACAATATAACGCCTGTAATCCCCGAAGAGTTGGGCAGAAGTGTAATAGTATACCTACATTTCGCCAGTTATGTTTAAGTCCCGTGTAACGGGGGGCGAACTTATTGACATCAGGACACAAATCCAGAGACTGCATGGTTGATATTGAGAAATGCCTGATGGAAACAATGACGCGAACCCAGGACCACATGTTCAGCAGTCACGCTTGCGACCACTATAGATCATAAATTATTTAAACGGCGAAAGGCAAAAAAGTATATATGTCACCGTAAAATTGTCAAATACGTTATATTGTAATCTCTCTAGCGATATTGTAAACTCTCGAATTATTGTCAAACGAACATACTGCTTACCATAAAACGCATTATTTTTCGTGAAATGCTTGCGATGTTATGTTAGTCAACTCACGCGGTGTGGAGGTAAGGAGGGGGTCCCCCTTGCCCAGTGGTACCACTCTCATGAAAAGATACTGTACCATTCCAGAGAAATATAACCTAACCTTAATTAAAACACTTTATATTCCCCTAAAAAGTGTAGTCGACGGAGCCCCGCTTGGCGGGGCCCCTGTTTCCTAGTGCAGGGTTTAAAGGAACCTAATTAACCTAACGGGGGGGTGCCCCAGGTCCCGATTATGGGGGCAGAGATACTTCCGTATGTTCAGTTGACAATAATTCGAGAGTTTACAATATCGCTAGAGAAACACGTTATATCGTAATATAACATGTTTGACAATTTTACGGTAACATATACTTATGTAGTATATCAATTATCTGGTGTCCACGACACAAGCCTTGCTTAGTGTGGCACTAGATGGCGCTGTGTTATTATTATTATTAAATGATTTAAGGTAGTCCTTTTGGCTTTGCCGTAGTTGGATAAAAACCAGTTCTGCGGTATCTGTTTTCAAACCGCAGATAGGAAAGCAGCTATTATTAGCTCTGTCAGCAGGATGAATAAAAAAACCTTTTTTCAGAAAGGGGAATCTTTATTGGCTTTTATTATAACAATAATACTAGAGAAAAGTTTACAACTGCAAGAAAGTGTAATGGAATGCAATTATTATTTATGTTATCAATATCAGCATATTTTTATTAAAAGCTGAGACTTAGACGCTCAGGAATACTATTGATACTATGAGGGAAGAGAAAATTTCTATAAATTTACGATTACATAGTAAATAGGCTTTTAAACCTATTGAAATTGTCGATAATAAAATATACATTTTACTTGTTATACAACAGCCATGTCATCACCTCTGATAATTAACATCACAATATATATTTGGGGCTTAGGGAGATAATATCCGAAATATTATGTCTCTTTACGTCCAATCAGTACGTCATTCATACAATATCGTTCTATACCATAAACACTGGTACTTATATCTAAATTTCAGTTTTTAAAATAATATACTATACTCATTTTGTAATAAATAAATTAGTGACTTACATTTTGTTTGCAATACACCTTTTGAGACTTGTCTGGTAGATCTTTTGTGTTACATTTTGTCTGTGCATTTTTCAAAGTGACCTTGTAAGGATATTTTTTTGTATTTCGTCTGCTTTGATTTAATTTTTGATCTAGTCATTGACGATAATGGTATGACTTGAATATCCTATACAATACGTCGAATATTCGACTGAAAATAAGATAGATTAGAGGCAGACCAAGATAATCATGTTCTAATACAGATTAATTGTATTCTTGAATTTGTAAATGTTGAATAAAATATTAAAGGAGTTACAAAAACAGTATTTTAAAATATTCGAGACAAATCATTAGTTAAACATACAAGTTATCATCTCAAAACAAAAAAACTTATAAAAATTACTCTTAACTATTATTTGAACAAACAATCCATATGGTTATCACTATCAACACTTACCAACTAAATGGAAAAACTTAAAATATGTCATGACAGTGAGTAAATACAATGCTGATCATGCGGACGTACACCGGTCTTTTTTGAAGCTCTCGACGCGCGACGGCCAACTACATTTACCTGCGCCGTGCATGATTTTTAACAAAACTTTTAAATAACTTGTATGTTTTACAGAAATAATAATATCATATTTTTATTCAACTGTTGCTTTCCCATCCCGCATCTTTATCAATTATATTTATTATTTCTATTTTTAATAGATAGTTTGTATTATGCTTTAATCATTTACAGACTAGTGGAAAAATATGATACAAACACTAGTCATTCTAATAGAAAATAATAAACTTAAGTATAAAGCAATGGTATTTGAAACTTACACCTTTCTACACTGGTTTTCATACCTTCCTTTTACAAAAATATTCATCCTTTTCAATTAAACTTGCAATGACAATCAGCATTTAATGATTTTTTTTTTAAATATAAGTAGTATCACTTAAAAATAATAAGATTGAATTATATTAGTAAAAAACGCTTTTTTTTTATTTAATTTTTTTCTTTTTTGCTTACTCCATTAACAGCGATGCCGTTTTCAATGACTGTCTTTTCATCAGTTATGCTTAGGGAAGAAACAGATATATCATCTTCATCTGAAAACAAAAGAATAGATTTTTTTTTTATTAAAATTCTCAAATATAAAAAAAACTAACGAATGTCACCTGGAGAATAGTGTAACTCCCCAACGGTAAAGAATTTTTCAAATCAGTCCAGTAGTTTTTGAGTTTATTTGTTACAAACATACAAAAATACAAAGCTTTCTTCCTCCCTTTTTCTTTACAATATACGATAGAAAACCCACAATATTTTCATTCAAACCCAATTTTTTTTCTAAAAAATATTCTACTAACCTGAGCTGACATCGGACTGATTTCGTGGACTCAACCGACAGCCTTTCGACAAGTAGTTCTTGAGTTTTCCTAGTGATGCCAATATTAATCTGAAACAAAAAAAGTAATTAGGTGGGAATTGAAGCAAAATATCATTCAGATACTTAAAACTACGAGTTTAAGATCTTTTTTTGCATAATCATCATGTTCCCAACTTTGCTGGGGTAGGCTTCCCGTCTAACCGGATGCAGCTGACTACCAGTATTTTACATGGAGCGATTGTTTATCTGACCTCCACAACCCAGTTAGTACTGGGTAATACGATACCCCTTAGTAAGACTGGTTGTCAGACCTTTCGGGATACTGACTACACGTAATGACTATCAAAGATCAATTGACAACCGGGGCAAATGACTTAACGTGCTTTACGAGGCACAGAGGAAACTCGGTTTTTAATGGGTGGTCTTTCATCCATGGACCAACCTAGGCAAAGGCGGCTTAACCTGAAGATTGATCATATCGACTGAAATTATTTAATCACAAGCTACTAGCAGGCATTGTTGCATAGTGTAACATATAAATTGATACACCGCTAAATGCCTAGCACTAAAACTTTGAATGGAAAGGAATCTACTTACCCTAAGAAAGGTGGGCTAGGCGACAGCGGTCGTGATAAATACTCCGGGTGGAATTGCACAGTAACGTAGTATGGGTGATTGTCCACCACGGCTACTTCCATCCTCGTTTTAGACTCATCTTTGCCTACAAAGCGGAGACCGGCCGCTTCTAGACGTTCTATATATTCTGGGTTCACTTCATACCGGTGCCTGTGACGCTCTTCTATTACGTCTTTCTTGTATAGTTGAGCTGTAAAAATGTTTGAACATTTTAGACTTAGTGTATGTCACCATAAAATTTTCAAACATGTTATATTACAATATAACGTGTTTCTATCTAGCGATATTGTAAACTCTCGAAATATTGTCAACTGAACATACGGAAGTATCTCTGCCCCCATAATCGGGACTTGGGGCACCCCCCCGTTAGGTTAGTTAGGTTCCTTTAAACCCTGCACTCGGAAATAGTCAGTCATCATCGTCGACTACGCTTTTTAGGCGACATGCATTTCACGAAAAGTAATGCGTTTTATTGTAAGCAGTATGTTCGTTTGACAATATTTCGTGAGTTTACAATATCGCTAGAGAGATTACAATATAACGTGTTTGACAATTTTACGGTGACATATACAATGAGCAACATTTACACAAACATTAGAATTAAGAACGGGATATTTACCATGTTTATTGTTTGTTTTGAGTTTCCGATATTTCGGCACTGTTACAAGCGCCATGGTCACGGATGAACTGAAGTTATTGCGGGTGGATGTTTATGAGCAGACGAAACGGTCTACCCTCTTTCTTATTCGTTTTTCGCGCACGACACCGCTACCATTGTCACATAATTCACTCACAACAAACGAATAAGAAAGAGGGTAGACCGTTTCGTCTGCTCATAAACATCCACCCGCAATAACTTCAGTTCATCCGTGACCATGGCGCTTGTAACAGTGCCGAAATATCGGAAACTCAAAACAAACAATAAACATGGTAAATATCCCGTTCTTAATTCTAATGTTTGTGTTAGTGACCATGTCAGTCTAAAAACTCATATGAGCAACATTTATTTTAGAAAAAAGAAATTAACCAAAGGATAGTATAAATTGTTGGCAGTCATCGTCTATCTTCGAAAACACGAAGATTACTGAGCGCTTCACTATTATTTAAAGTTATGTAAGTGTGGAAAATAACAAAATAATATATTTTTCTAAAACGAGGGAACTATTCGATTTTCTGATACTAATTTTGTTAGCCATGCCATTAAATTATAAAAGTTTTACTGAAACTTCATACTTATTATGCTGGACTCCAAGTAAGTCTTCCTCTTCCCTAGCCGCATGGTTCCACCGAGGTTTCCAGGATGATGTTCAGGCATATCTATCACAAGTTTGTCTTCACAGTTAGGGTCAACTTCTGTGGTGTTAGCACCTTTTAGTCCGAGCACGTTTCTAGCGAATTCTATGACGGATGCTTGTAGCCCGAGACAGATACCAAGCATTGGCTTTTGTGTTTCACGGCACCATTGACAAGCTTCGATTTTGCCTTCCATTCCTCTTTGACCAAACCCACCGGGGACGATGACACCACTGGAATTGAAAATAGGATATAAATTAAAAACCGGTTCACATGGCAGAAAACCGCGTAACTTAGTAACAGGTCGTATATGGTCGCGATCCTCAGCATTGGGGGGAAGGATAAAAAAGAAATGTTATTTTTTTTCATTCAAAGTACGGCAGCGTAATTAATACCTATGTTTGAGATGCTTGACTAAACCTAAAACGCACATGTTCCAAATCTAATTGAACATTACTTACTCGCTCTTGCAAAGATTCTGCCATGCCTTATGATAACCAACAGGATCATCTATTTTAGTCTGTCGCTCTAGGTTCACAGCCTCAATATACGTCAGATTTAGTTTGCTGCCAGAAGCGATGCACGCATGCTGCAACGCTTTAGTAACGCTAGCGTAGCTGTCCTCCAATTTTGTGTATTTTCCAACCAGAGCGATATTTACTTCTTTACGTAGATTGTCGACCTGTTTGGCAAGATTATGCCACTTCCGCATAAACCTGTAATTGAATCGATTTGTATAGTTAGATTATAAATTATCATAACCACAAAAAATACGTGAGGTTGGTTTCAAAAATTGACTTAAGTATAACGTAATACCAAAATAATTTATAAATCAAACATATTCGTAGTGTGTATTAATTACGATTGAATTAAAGAATATCTAGGTTCCCAAATATATATATCCTCATAATACGCAGATCCATGCATTTAAATAGGTCCCATTAAATATAGGCAACGTAAATAACGCACACATTTAAATGTACGGTGCAAATCAGTTGAATTAATTCCTACACTTGATAAACAAAGTATTAAGCATTCCTTCTTAAGAATTTAACCAACAAAAATAAATGCGCTGTAATCAAGTCAATAAAAAATAGGTACCTAACATAAAGATTTATAAACCAGGGCATGACTGACATATTAATTGTTAATTAAAAAACATAGATAACAAAATCATTATCGTTATATTGTAGAGGAGCCTTCTCTAATTTTAAGAGTGTAATAGTTGTTTTTTATATTAATTTATGTTCATTAAAAATATGTTAAGTACATAATTATTCTGTGTGTATGATGTGCTCTTGTTTTTAGGGTAGGGATATAGTTGGTCCTCCTGCTTTTTTTATACACTTCAGTTTGTAGCTAATTTGGGCCAGTCCTTAGGGTAGCAGCAAAAACTCAACCTACAATCCACACCTTGGTCTGTCGCTTAAAGATGCTCACTGATACTTAGTGAATAGTGCATTATAAAATTCTTACTGGAATTTTAAAACACAGAAAATACATACAACATGTCCCAAAATTCAACGATAAGCCAGCACCGGAGGATAGACCTGCCCATGACTACTCGGGGAAAAAAAGAAAAAAAATATATATCTCTTTTTTTTTGAAGTTATAAAAAAAAAGAAGAAATTCTTAAAAAAGTGAGACCTTTTATGATATTTTTCACTACCATGACCACACTTTTTTAAATATTTCTGTTATTTTTTTTTATAGGCAACCTGAATAGCACTGCTATCTACCACAATTCTTAAAAAATCCAGAATACCTCTAGTTTTTTCACGTAAATTAATGAAACTTAATTTATTCCCTAAATTTTTTGAAGATTTTTACTTTTAATCAACTTTAACTCATCGTGGTGTAAAAAAAAAGTATGAACACTACTATGGCAAGTTTTTTTATAAATTGACGCAACTAATCAAGATTCCAAAATGGTATAATACTCTAGGAAAATCAACCACAAAAAAATAATATCCATACTAGTTCAAAACAAGAACCAAATTCCTTAAATTATAGTTGACAGTAATCACTTTCACTGCGTGCCCAAAATGGGTTCTTGTTACAATTTCTAGGAATTTGAGTGGGGCATACATACCTTAGAAGTTAGAGAGAGATAGATAGATAGAGATATTTACGTTAAAAAGAGACAACAACAGGGCAGGTAGTGGGTTCTTGTTACAATTTCTAGGAATTTGAATGGGGCATACATACCTTAGAAGTTAGAGAGAGATAGATAGACAGAGATATTTACGTTAAAAAGAGACAACAACAGGGCAGGTAGAGAAGCTGTTATTATTCTCAGAGCAAGTCAGTTCAGTACGCTCTGCTCCTTTGTTTACTGCGCACCGTTCCGTATTCAACTGACGTGGCTCTCGTACGTACTAACGACTTTTGGCTTGGCTTTTTGGACTGGAATCGATCTGCAAACTGAACTGACCTGGCATTATCTTGGACTACGATTGTGTGTTTTGTGACTACGATTGTGAGTTTTGTGATTTGGAGTTCTGGCGCATTTTGGACTGTTTAACGATCAACATGCCGCAACCATACACACCACAGGAATACGCAAATATGCACCTCATCTATGGGATGTTGTAAAGCGCAACATGGGTAACGAACCGTTTAGGGAATATATCAGTAAAATTAGTGATGGTAGTATTACTTTGACATCTGGATCTGACATTGCTAATAAATTTAATAATCACTTTGTTGACATTTCTAATAATAATGATAATGATAATAGCTCTACATATAAAAATAATAAAACTGACATACATAAAATAGAATCAAATGATAAAAGTATATTTATAGAACCCACTAATGCCTCTGAAATATTCCGTATCATAATGTCTTTAAAAAACACGAAATCGGCTGGTTATGACAACATCTCAACCGAGCTTGTTAAAAGAGTAGCTCGATATATAGCATCGCCATTAGCTCACATCGTCAATTTATCCTTGGAACAGGGCCGCTTTCCTAATAGGCTAAAACTTTCTCTGATAAAGCCGCTATACAAAAAAGGGTCAAAATCAGATGTTGACAATTACCGACCTATCGCTCTCACTCCCATTATATCAAAAATTTTTGAAAAAATTATGTACAGGCGAGTGATGAAATTTCTTATTAAACACAACATTCTTGTTGATCAGCAATATGGGTTTAGACAAAATAAATCGACTACTTTAGCAATATTTACCCTAGTGAAAGCGATGATGACGAATATTAATGATAAAATATCTAATTGTGCATTGCTCTTAGACTTAAGTAAGGCGTTCGATCGTGTTGATCATGCGCGGCTTCTAGAAAAACTTGAAAGATACGGTATCAGAGGTCCAGCAAAAGACTGGTTTCAATCTTATCTATCTGACAGAAAACAGGTGACGAGGTTAACAAAATTAAACAAATTAAGTAACACTTTAGAAGACTTTGATTCTGATGCACGGACTAATTTCTGTGGGGTACCGCAAGGTAGTATACTGGGGCCATTATTATTCCTTCTGTACATAAATGATTTGCCGCAGTCAATAAAACATCAGTGTGTATTGTTCGCCGATGACACCACAATTATTATTAAATGTAAAAATTCACAAAATTTAGAAATTGAAATTAAGCAAACATTAGATGACATTATACAATGGTTGGATGTTAATAAATTGAAAATAAATATTTCTAAAACTAATCTGCTTCATTGCAAAACATTTAAAAGTAAGCCTGTACGCCTTAATGTGGCACTTAACAATAATAATATAGAGCAGGTACGTAAGGCAAAGTTCCTTGGTGTAACATTTGATGAGCATTTCACTTGGAAGAATCACATCGAAATAATTTCAAAAAAATTAATCAATTCGTATTTGCTTTGAAAAGAATTAAAGTTATTACATCTTTGCGTACCGCCATAATGGTGTATCACGCATACGTTTGCTCAGTAATACGATACGGTATAGTTGTGTGGGGAAACTCTTCCGAAATAGCGAAGATCTTCATCGCCCAAAAGAAGTGTATTCGTGCAATATTCAAAATGCAGTGGTCTGACTCATGCAGGCCTATATTCAAGTCGCACAATCTACTGACGGTCCCATGCATTTATATATACGAAGTTGCCAGGTTTGTGAGGTCCAATCCTAAACTATTTAAACGGAAAGATAACACAAATAAAAGAAAACCTACACATTTAGATTTTGAAATGCCTGTTCCAAAGCTAGAACTTTTTCGGCGGAGCTGCGTTTATATGGCTCCCCTAATTTATAATGCTTTACCTAGGTCAATTACTCAACTACCCTTTAATAAATTTTGTGTTGCGTTGCGGAAGTGGTTGTTGGAAGAGTGTTTTTATTCTTTGGATGAATTCTTTCAAAAGTGTCCTTGCAAATTTTACACCATAAAGCACAGACATATTTAACTGTTAAGTAGTCTTTAACTAACAAAAATGTAGTTATCTAGTAATGAATTATGTTAAATGTAAATACCTGTACTATTGCATGCTATATATTGGCCAAATGTGTGTTACTAAATATTTTATGTAAGAACTTCATGTACCTACCATATTTGATGCAATAAATAAATGAATTGAATTGAATTGAGAAACCCGATGCAATGCTAACGCTGCTAGCAGACTGTATCGAGAAAGGTACCCAAATGCTCAAAGATATCCTGATTATCGAGTGTTTATTAATGTGCATCAAGCGTTTTCGGAGGGTCGTATGCCATCCAGTAGGAGAAACGCTGGAAGACCTAGTTCGGATCGTGATGAAGAAGTTCTCAATGAGATAGAAAATGATTCGACTACTTCGGTACGCGCCATAGAAGAAGCTACAGGAATCCCGAAAAGTTCTGCACATCGAATTTTACAACGTCACAAGCTTCACCCATATCATTACAGGCGTGTGCAGACGTTGTTACCGCGGGACTATCCATTAAGAGTCACATTTTGCCGTGTGATGCTGCAAAGGCACAGGGAAGATCCCCAATTCCTGGACAAAATTCTATGGTCGGATGAAACAACATGCAAGAAAGATGGATATTTAAATCTACACAACCTACATAGTTGGAGCAATGAAAATCCGCACTTGATGAGACAAGACAGATCCCAATATCAATTCAAGGTTAACTTATGGACCGGCATATTAAATGGAAAAGTAATTGGGCCCTTTGAGTTACAAGGAAACTTAGATGGCAATAGTTATTTAAACTTTTTACAAAATGACTTGCAAGAATTGCTAGACGACGTGCCCTTAAGGACGCGTTCGCAAAGATAGGTACAGAATCGAACTACTACATTGACACGGCTCATACACACAAGTGTAGTGCACGACTACTATTCTCGCTACCGAGAAAAGTAAACTTGTGTGTATTGACTCGTGTCAATGTAGTGGTTCGATTGATTCAAGTGAACTCATTTTGATACTTAGAAACATTCATTTTTTTACGTATTTATTTGGAATAAAATTATGGCACCAACATAAATATTTACGTTTTATATTTTTACGTTTTACCTCGGACTTGATGGAACGACCTGAAGGTGTACTTCGGTGACTGCTACTGGAACTCCTCGACGTGTTGGACTAGGTGAGCCGAGTTTGGGCTTGTTTTGTTAGTTATGATGAGACCTTACCTCCGGACTTGATGGAGCGACCTGAAGGTGTACTTCGGGAACTGCTACTGTAACTCCTAGACGTGTTGGACTAGGTGAGCCGAGTTTGGGCTTGTTTTGCTAGTTATGATGAGACCTTACCTCCGGACTTGATGGAGCGACCTGAAGGTGTACTTCGGGAACTGCTACTGGAACTCCTAGACGTGTTGGACTAGGTGAGCCGAGTTTGGGCTTGTTTTGTTAGTTATGATGAGACCTTACCTCCGGACTTGATGGAGCGACCTGAAGGTGTACTTCGGGAACTGCTACTGTAACTCCTAGACGTGTTGGACTAGGTGAGCCGAGTTTGGGCTTGTTTTGCTAGTTATGATGAGACCTTACCTCCGGACTTGATGGAGCGACCTGAAGGTGTACTTCGGGAACTGCTACTGGAACTCCTAGACGTGTTGGACTAGGTGAGCCGAGTTTGGGCTTGTTTTGTTAGTTGTGATGAGACCTTACCTCCGGACTTGATGGAGCGACCTGAAGGTGTACTTCGGGAACTGCTACTGGAACTCCTAGACGTATTGGACTAGATGAGCATAACTAACAAAACAAGTCCAAACTTGGCTCACCTAGTCCAAACGTCGAGGAGTTCCAGTAGCAGTTCCCGAAGTACAACTTCAGGTCACTCCATCAAGTCCGGAGGTAAGGTCTCATCATAACTAACAAAACAAGCCCAAACTCGGCTCATCTAGCCCAACACGTCTAGGAGTTCCAGTAGCAGTCACCGAAGTACACCTTCAGGTCGCTCCATCAAGTCCAGAGGTAAGGTCTCATCAAAACTAACAAAACAAGCCCAAACTCGGCTCATCTAGTCCAACACGTCTAGGAGTTCCAGTAGCAGTCACCGAAGTACACCTTCAGGTCGCTCCATCAAGTCCGGAGGTAAGGTCTCATCATAACTAACAAAACAAGCCCAAACTCGGCTCATCTAGTCCAACACGTCTAGGAGTTCCAGTAGCAGTCACCGAAGTACACCTTCAGGTCGCTCCATCAAGTCCGGAGGTAAGGTCTCATCATAACTAACAAAACAAGCCCAAACTCGGCTCATCTAGTCCAACACGTCTAGGAGTTCCAGTAGCAGTCACCGAAGTACACCTTCATCAGGTCGCTCCATCGAGTCCAGGACGATTAGGCATATATAAACCCTACTTACATACTTTTTTATAGCAAAATGAAATAGAATGAAAATCTTACGAGTACCTTGTCAAGTATCAAATTCGGTTTGTCGAATATTTTGTGTTTTTACAGCGATCTTTTTCAACTCGAGCCGCTCTAAACAGGCGATACATGTCCACTCTCGACGGGGGCCGCGCTCGGACTAAAGTTTCATTCCAAGTGCTTGTGCAATAAATCAAGACGGGTATAGAAATAAAATAACCCTTAATGCAATCGATTAAGATTCATCCAGAATAGCAAAATATGTGAAAAAATAAGTTTCTGTTTTCATTTTTTCTGCGACTATTTAAAGCATTTAGATGAAAAAAAAAACTAACATTAAACATTGAATATGTTTGCCTACATATAGTATTTTTAAAAGTAGTCAAATATGATAATAATAGCACAAAAAATGTACCTAAACTCAACCCGGTATCGTTAAATTTGTGGAAAATGGCAACGAAAGATCGATTTTACACTGTAAAAAAGTAAAATTTTCAATAATAAAGTACCGTTAATTTGAAGATGAAGAACCAATCTATACGATGTAGTTATTGGTTATATTGAATTTTGTTTTATTATGCTATAAAATGTACCGAAAAACAGCATAATTTTGCCTGATATGCAAACGCGCCCTTAAATGATCTCCAAAACATGTGGCTCCAAAATGATGGTTGCCCAGCACACTATGCCCGCCCTGTGCGAGAATATTTAAATCAAGAGTATCCAGGGCGTTGGATCGGGCGACTTGGTCCTATCTTATGGCCACCTCGTTCACCCGATTTGAACCCCCTGGACTTCTTCTATTGGGGTTGTCTTAAAGACAGGGTCTACTCAAAACCCATTGCGTCATTGGACGAGCTTCGTCGAAATATCAGTCAGGCTGCGGATCATATTAATCGCAGAAGATATGCAAGACAAATAAAACGGTCATTTTTAAGGCGATGTCGTGCATGTATTATTGCTGGTGGCAAACAATTTGAACATTGGTTATAATGTTAATAAATTACATGAGAAATTGTTTGACCATTTATTTAAATATTAAACATTTTCCAAGAACTAATACTTTTTATTACCTGACCGTCATTTGGCCCCTGTTTAGAAATAATAGGAACATTTTTTTTTTAAACTTGTTTGCCTAGAGTATTATACCATTTTGGAATCTTGATTAGTTGCGTCAATTTATAAAAAAACTTGCCATAGTAGTGTTCATACTTTTTTTTTACACCACGATGAGTTAAAGTTGATTAAAAGTAAAAATCTTCAAAAAATTTAGGGAATAAATTAAGTTTCATTAATTTACGTGAAAAAACTAGAGGTATTCTGGATTTTTTAAGAATTGTGGTAGATAGCAGTGCTATTCAGGTTGCCTATAAAAAAAAATAACAGAAATATTTAAAAAAGTGTGGTCATGGTAGTGAAAAATATCATAAAAGGTCTCACTTTTTTAAGAATTTCTTCTTTGTTTTTATAACTTCAAAAAAAAAGAGATATATTTTTTTTTCTTTTTTTCCCCGAGTAGTCATGGGCAGGTCTATCCTCCGGTGCTGGCTTATCGTTGAATTTTGGGACATGTTGTATGTATACTTACTTTCCTGGACGTGGCATAGACATATTCAGTTGAAGTCTTTCATTTAAGTATTGTACTACTCCTTGTTCTTCCATTAGCAGAGGTACATGGTATACAGAGGTCAAATCGTGAATGCATATGACCTGTAAATCAAAATTAAAAAGGCATATTAAAAATAAAATACGGAAATGCTATAGGTCCTTTTTGTACTGTAGGATTAAGGAGATATGATGAAAAGATGGATGGCAGTATGACATAAGAATCCAACAAAAGATGCACAAGAAGGCTTATGCACTGCATTCAGATTACAGGTTGATAAGACCTTTGGTGTAAATTAATAGCACTTGGCACTAATTTAAACCTTATTTGCACCTCAGTGCATTAACCTGGTTTTAAAATAATAAAAACACTATAGAAATCTTTAAACATCTCCAACTTTCAGTTTCTTGTGGCCTCATTTTAAAACTTGTTTTATTGATAGCAGTGATGCTTTCACTGTAACTAGGTTCAATTATAATTTACATTGGTGGACAAGGATATTTACGCATTTAAGTATAGGCAGTTCGTCATTCTTCTAATTATTTAATACTGCATGTTTGCAGTTCAAGTTATAACATTCCCACTTCTTCTAGGACACAATCCTTCTTTTATGAAATGAAGCTGGCGATAATCCACCACGCTAAGCCAGTGCTGCAACAGTTGGTGCATGTAACATGTCATCAAATTTTTGGTTTAAGAAGATATATTTTACGCATAAATGTGTGTGTGTGTGTGTTTATTTTTATGTATACTGGGATCGCAAGGTCGCGCTTTCTAAAACTACGCTTCCGTTCGAAACAAAACGCCGCTAATAATTCTTTTTCAATTAATCGCAGTTCGATCGATTGACCTACGTGTAAATAGACTATCTCTGATCTTATTAGTAGGTACTACCTGAGTGTGACAAGTATCGTGTTTTGTCCGACAATCAATAGGCGCATATCTCTGACTATTCTTTCCGCGAGTAGGTACAGGTGTGAAGCTTGTATAGGTATGATTAAGATATATCTCGATATTTTTATATGCATCTCGAATTTTAATAATTTCATTCACGATTTGCACAACAATAAGTATCGTTAATAGGTGCATACTTCCAATAATTTGGTCATGTTCGAATGAACAATAGGCATGACGACACGACGGAAAATAATGGACACGTATTTTTTGTTTTTGTAAATCAGTAAATATTGACATAAATAAAACGCATCAAAAGTCGGGGGTGGGGGCTCATGACGTCAGAACTAACTAAAAATTATACCAGTGTGACGTATTAGGAATTTTAAAAGCTTCGTATCTTCGTCAATTTTGGTTGACATAACGAAAGAAAAATACGGGTGAAATATTTTCTTTTTGATAATCTAATTATCAGGCTAATTTGTTTTTTTTTTGTCGTCCACCCTATAATGAAGGTGAAATACGTTTTTTTCCGAAAACTACATCTTCAAGAAGTACCGGCTTCAATTTATATGTATTTACCTAGTTTTTATCTTTTCATAAACACTGTTGATATTGTTATCAGTGCGTCACCTTATTCTTGCTTCCGTGTGCCGGAATTGGGTCACAAAGCATTGACCTGTTCTTATACTAAGCATTACTGAAAGTACTTAGTAACTAAGTTGTTATAGTTAACACATTTTTAATAACTGTGATAAGGATTACTGTCATGAATTAAAGAAACTTAAATAATCTATGGTGACTTTGAAGCATATAGGTACTACATTTTGTGATGGTGTTTTTTTGCACACATAGTAAGTTTAAAATCAGACTTTTTTAGATTTAAATTAAATAAGGATAACTTCGATCATTTATTTGAATGACCAAATAGAGATGTGTGTTATCCTTATTGAATCCACAATCATATCTCTTGGTGAATATTTATAATTCTCAGAACAGTGACAGTATAAATAAAACTGTTTGTTGTTTTTTGAAGAAAGGCTTCCAATCAAAAAAGCACAAAGGCTTGGGTGATTAAAATAATGATATGATGCTTTTCTCAGGATTTTGTTTCAATTTTGATAAAAACTGTATCAAATAATGTTTGCAAACAAAAATTACCTGTTCGGGCCCAACATGGCAGAAGTTGGAGATCTTCTCTTTGACTGGCTGATTGATTGGTTTCTCAGAACGGCACAATATCAAGTCTGGTGACAGGCCTAAGCCACGTAACTCTCTGACAGACGATTGTGTTGGTTTTGTCTTGGCCTCTCCTGTAGATTTTGGCTGTAATGTTAAGGGTTATTAGCTCAGAAAAAACCATTTGAATAATTTTCTTTGAAATCTCTTGATGCTACAAGAGATTTCAAAGAAAATTATTCAAATGTTTTTTTCATTTTAAATCTGCTGTTTCAAAAATGATTATTAGCACATGTGTGATATTTTCTGCAGAGTCAATTTCAGAATACATTACATTTCTGGAAACAATGTATTGTGTTTGATATTCTGAGACTAGTAACATGCAATTTGGTTAACTGCTAGATGACACAAAAATATACCAGAATTCAGCTTACCATTGGAATTAAGGACACATGTGCACAACAGAAGTTCTCTTTCTTTACTCTGAACTGGAATTGTCTAAATGCTTCTACAAATGACATTCCTTCAATATCACCTATTGTGCCACCAAGTTCTACTATGCAGACTCTGGGAGGTGCGTTGTCTGGTGTCACAGGTATATGAGCTACTCTCTGCACCCATTCTTGTATAGCGTCCGTTATATGTGGAATGACTAAAAGCAAATAAAGCAAAATGATGTTGATAACACACCTGATATAGAATAAAATAACCTATGAAACTGCAGATTTAGCAAGCTAAAGATTTTATATATCTATAAACTACAAACTAATGATTTAAAAATGACAAATAAACCGGAGTTTTATAATCACTAATCGGTTCCTTATTGTTATAAATTATAAAATTGCTTATTATCAGCTTTCCACTAAAATATTTTTATTGATGACAAAATTGGGCCATTCTAGTAAATATTATGAATACTAATTTTGAGAAAGAAAATTGAATGTTGGTTTTTACCCTGAACAGTTTTGCCTAGATAGTCTCCTCGTCTCTCACGCTCAATAACCTGCTGATATATCTTGCCAGTTGTGATATTATTGTCTCTATGCAGTGTTATATCCAAAAAGCGCTCGTAGTTGCCAAGATCAAGGTCAACTTCGCCACCGTCATCGAGAACGTAAACTTCACCTAGAAAATAAAAATAGACGCATGCAATAAATGCAACGTTAACACGCGGCGAAAAAAGCATTAGATTATGGTTAAAACACAATTTACTCGTTCCACTTACCGTGCTCGTAAGGAGAGAAAGTTCCTGCGTCGATATTTATGTATGGATCAATTTTTATTGAAGTCACATCAATGCCACAGCTTTTTAAAATTGTGCCAAACGAGCTTGCGATCACACCTTTTCCTACACCACTTATAACTCCACCGGTAACTAAAATATATTTCATGTCCGGCATTGTGATTTTTTGAAGCACGTATAACGAATTTAACTGGTCCTAGTACATTCAGTATTTGGTAAAATATTTATACATACACGATGTCGCAAATTATTTGAAACGTCAATCACACGTGCTTCTTCAACCGCAAACGCTGCGCGCACAGAGCATCTATATGTCACCGTAAAATTGTCAAATACGTTATATTGTAATATCACTAGCGATATTGTAAAGTCTCGAATTATTGTCAAATGAACATACTGCTCACAATAAAACGCATTATTTTTCGTGAAATGCATGCGATGGTAGTCAACTCACGCGGTGTGGAGAGAAGGAGGGGTCCCCCTTGCCCAATGGTACCACTCTCATGAAAAGATACTGTACCATTCCTGAGAAATATCGATTAATATAACCTAACCTTAAAACACTTCATATTCCCATAAAAAGCGTAGTCGACGGAGCCCCGCTTTGCGGGGCCCCTATTTTCGAGTGCAGGGTTTAAAGGAACCTAACTAACCTAACGGGGGGGTGCCCCAAGTCCCGTTTATGGGGCAAGAGATACTTCCGTATGTTCAGTTGACAATAATTCGAGACTTTACAATATCGCTAGAGAGATACACGTTATATTGTAATATCACGTATTTGACAATTTTACGGTGACATATACATACAGGAAAGCTGCGCGCCATTTGCAATTTTTGCAATAACTAGGTTCGATTACCACTGCATTCGGTTATTCTGGGATTTCGGATGTCGTAGGTTCAGTTGGACTACAATAATCGACTAAACTGGTTTTTTTGTAGTCTGTGGAAAAGAATGACAATTTGAAGTTTTGAACGAAAGATCGAGAACTAAGAAGACGCCATTCGTTTTCGCATTGCATGTTTTCATCTAATGTCACTTGCGAAAGTTTACTAATGTGTACATTTTCCACTTTTTAAGAAAATGCCGAAGTATTATTGTGATTATTGCGACACATATTTGACGCACGATTCACCTAGCGTCAGGAAAACACATTGTACGGGCAGAAAACATAAAGACAATGTGAAATTTTACTATCAAAAGTGGATGGAGGAACAAGCTCAACATCTCATTGATGCTACTACAGCGGCATTCAAAGCGGGTAAAATAGCACAGAATCCATTTAACAAGGGAGCTGCTATACCACCGCCATGGGATCCTAGTGTTATGGGTCCAGGCGGGCCTAGACCGCCTGTGCCTGCTCCGGGAGGGCCACCGGGAATGCTGCCGCCTCCGTCGATGGGTCCCGGAGGTCCCATGGCTCCACCAATGATGATGGGACCACACGGACCTATGCCACCGATGATGGGAATGAGGCCACCTATGATGGGTCCAATAATGGGACCAATGGGCCCTATGGGACCCATGGGTCAAATGCGACCACCACTAATGAATGGACCTCCTATGAATAAATAGTGTCGGTTTATAACACTTGATGAGGACTGGGATTAATTAAATAGTTGCCACAGACCGTGGTACATCAAGTGTTTTGAGGTTAGGAAACAGTTTTTGTATCGGTGAATGAACTTTAAAGTACTCTGTATGTGTTCTCATGGCTACAAGTAACTACAACCCGGCCGCATTAACTTGACACCTGGCTCAAATGACGTTTGTCTTTAGAAATTTCGAAATTCCGCCCTATGGCGAGGTTTGAAATGAAAACCCTAACATAACTAAAAACATAAGTATTACTGATTTATAATTTTATTTACCTACTGAGATAAAACATCTGTAAGTATACTAATAACGTAGTATTTATTTTCGAGCCAGGTGTCAAGTTATTGCGCCCGGGTTGTAGCTATAATCAAAAAGCAACCTAGCATACCTAGTGTTCTCTGTTGAATAAAATAGTGATAAAGACCATTACTTACATCTTATTGTGTTAGCTATTTCCTTCATTTTGTATATTCACTGAGATTAGATGTATACTTAACCCAATCACCTCACTTATTCTTGTTTAAACAAATTGCAGGTATGTAATACTTGACTACATGAATATTCCAGCAGTTTCTAGATAGTTTTATACTCACATACTGTAAATATCACTGCCTGCATAATGTACTGTAGAATGACCAAGATGTCCTGGCTTGTGGCATATTATTGTAATTTTTAACATTAAATAAATTATAGTTAATAAGTCACTTTTTGTTTTATTTAAAGTAACCATCTTCGAAGATGACCATCTGATCTACCCGTAACTGTAGCTGGTGTATTAGGGGTACCCTTTGTCGAGGGAGGCTAGATTGCTTAACAGGCTTGCTCAAATGGGCATTAAAAATAGATGATGTTAAATAAATCTACTGTATGGTTGTATTTTGAAATAGATGTTGGATTTTGTAATTTGTATTACTATTACATTTTCAAATTGAATAAGCTGCTAAGAACAAAAATATCGCCTAGATTATTTGTTGACATGTTAAAATGATATTATAAGTTTCATTTCAATGCCCTTCAGATAGCGGCCCACTTTCAGATTTCAAAAAGGGCTCTATATAAATAACAGGCTTTTCAGCAATGTTGATTTTCATCCGATTGTATGTATAAACTAAAACGACTTACAGGCAAAACTTCTCGAAGATATGGCTTTCACTAAGGTCCATGTTCACCGAAAAGATAACAGCCTGATTAGCTAAAAACAGCTGTCACTGTGACATATTACCATACAAAAATGTGCTTTAAACAGCTGTTTTAGCTAATCAGGCTGTTATCTTTTCGGTGAACATGGACCTTAATCTGAAGAATCGGATGATTAAAAATTAAACTAAAATAATAAAAAAAGCAATCTCAATTATTTCTATTACTTATTTCTTATTTTATTATTCTCAATTTACAATTCTTCATTTTCTGAAAAAATATACTTAGACATTTTTTATGTAGGTAGTGTAATTTAAACAGAAAATATTGCTAAACTTTTCAAAGATAAGTACTTAGGTACCTACCACATTCATGCTAAAAATTAGAATATGTATGAAATGTTAAAAAATAATTGGTTGTTCTTATTAACTACTTCTATGTAGATAATAGAATTTAACGTATTTTTTTTTAATTTTGTATATTTTTATCAGAGTGCATAGAATAGAGTTTTTACTAACTTACAATTTACCAAACATAAACATTACATTCGGTAAAACTTGACAAAAGTATTATTCTTAAGGGTGTAAAAAGACTTAACGAAGCCGAACGACACTTGTTCTCCCCGCATTTCGATATTTTTAACCGACTTCCAAAAAGAGGAGGTTATCAATTCGTCTGTATGTTTTTTTTTTTTTTTTTTTTTTTTTTTTTTTTTTGTGTTTGTTACCTCATAACTTTCGACTGAGTGAACTGATTTTGATGATTCTTTTTTTATTTGAAAGCTGGTGCTTTCCATGTGGTCCCATTTTAATTTTCTGAAGATCTGATGCTGTTCTTCGGAGATATACAATGGAACTCCTCAAAAATGTACGGCAAATCTGCAGTGATTGCTGTTATCGCTTGTAGGTTTATTGTTTATACAACATCATGACGTAATATCACGCCTGTATGCTCTGAGGGGGTACGCAGATGTGTAAAGTACACCCAGATTTCAACAGTGTTTGTTACCTCAGTACTTTCGACTGGGTGAACCGAGTTTGATGATTCTTTTTTAATTTGAAAGCTGGTGCTTCTCATGTGGTCCCATTTTAATTTGCTGAAGATCTGATGCTGGTCTTCGGAGATATACAATGAAACTCTTCAAAAATACACGGCAAATCTGCAGTAACTGCTGCAATCGCTTGAATGTTTATTGTTTAAACAACATCATGACGTAACATCACGCCTGTATGCTCTGAGGGGGTACGCAGATGTGTACAATGTTCCCAGATTTCGACAGTTAGGTGTATTAAGTTCCATTTATTGGGGATAAGCCTATTACCTTGACATGTATTGTTTTTTTTTATTTTATTGGCAAGGGTACTTCAAGGGTAGTTTGATGAGAATTTGGTTAGGTTCTGATTATGGGATCCATGACAAAGGAACGGAGCTCTTCAATTCTTAGAAGCAAATTAACGATACTCGGCCAAATCGTTTAAAGGCTATCCGGATATTTGGGTCACGTACCGTCGTTATTAACCGACTTCAAAAAGGATAAGGTTCTCAATTCAATGTTCCCCGATTACTCGAAGATGAATGGACCGAATTTGTTTTTTAATTGTTTGAAAGGATATACTTCCCAGAAGGTCCCATAATCATCAAGTCAGGATCCTGATAATGGGATCCTGGAGAAATAGAGAGAACTTTTCAAATTTTATAGGCACACCAGAAGCGATTTGGGTAGTTTTAGAAAGACTACTTTCTCGGAGTGATCCCATTTAAATTTGGTAAAGATTAGATGAAAAACTTCGGAGAAAGGCAACGGAACTCCTCATTAAATGTAGCAAATGTGTGTCTCTTACTGGGATTGCTGAAATCTCATGTATGTCTATTGTTTATACCAGTTCATAACAAAAAATCACGCTGGTACGCTGTGAAAGGGTATGCACATGTGAACCACTAAAAAGTGAAAAATAAAAACTTTTTTGCAAAAAATAAAACCGACTTCACACAAAAAAGTGAAAAATAACTTTAGCTTCAGAAGTCGGTGACAAAAAAACTAAATCAATGAAAATAAAGGTCACCGACTTCTGAAGCTAAAGTTATTTTTCACTTTTTTGTGTGAAGTCGGTTTTATTTTCGTTCTAGACCTTATTCAGGAACCTTCTAGTTTCGGAGATGTTGGGGGTCAAAGCTCCAACTTTTCCTCGTTTTTTTCAATGCATGTTTTAATGGTAAAGTTACTTAGTTGATATTGTACGGATTCCAAATGCTTAGTTGACGGCTTTGTGAAGAATCTGTTAGTTATTCACAAACGCTCGATTCGATTCTATTTGATTTTTAGTAAAAATCAAGAGAAACAAGTTAAAAAACAATGTGAATTAAAGAAACGTAGGAGATTTTCCTCTCAAATATGTGATGCCAGTTTCCACATTGGAAAACCGCTAAAAACCTCCAAAAAAAAAAAAAGCGCTAAACGATAAAAAAATACCACCATGAGCCTTGAAAAAGCACCAGTTCTGGTGGGAAAACCACCAAGGTGGCAACACTGCCTAAGATGCCAGTGCTGCTATAGCATTATAAATAAGTAAACAACTTTTAAAACAGCATTAAAATATAAGTTTTTTTTTTGCAAGCGAAGCAAATGAAGAGAGTTATTAAATATGGGAATCCTGATAATAATATGTGACTGAAGGAAATAGAGAAAAGAATGCAGGAATACATTCCAGGACACAAAAGAGTAAAAATATGTAGAAAGGTATCATACCTTACAACACTTCCCTATAAACTATGTTGGTAGTTATGCTGCCAGGAGCCAAAATGTAAAGAGAGTCAGGACTGGTGCCGCGGGAGCATGCGACGTACAGTTGCCTGTGTGAGAAGCAACTCGTCCTGAGGTCGACACCCGCTGCCCTCAGTGTCTGCCCCTGCGACTTATTGATGGTCATTGCGAAGCAAACACTCATGGGGAACTGTACGCGCTTGAACTGGAACGGGAAGTTATGAGGTATGAGGGGAATGCGTGGTATAAATACTGCTTCGCCGACGCCACAACCCGTAAGAATTTCTGCCTCAATGGTATGTCTGTGGAGCGAGATGACTTTAAGGCGGGTCCCGTTACACAACTTCGGCAGAGATAGGTTCCGAAGAAGCATAATCGGGACACCGACCTTCAGCTTGATGGTATGCGCTGGAAGTCCACTTGCTGACAGGGAGTTCAGAAATTCCACGGGAAAATGTGTGGCGTCATCTTGCTCGACAACAGTGTTTATCGAGGTGTAGACCACTTCATCCCCCTCAATTTCCGAGAGAATGCATTCGTTAATTGCTGCAGCCTGATCATTTTTGGGCGTCAAAATGGCCCGCTCACACACCCAAGAATTCTGCGGGTTCCATCTATCTGGCAGAATCTTGTTGCTCCGAAATTCATTTAGCATAACACACTTGGCATAATTTTAAACGAATGTATGAAAGGCATATTTTTTTTTAAATATACTTATTGTTTGGCTGAATGTTTATATGTCCGAATTTGGAATGGCATACTTTTAGATGGCAGAATTTTGTTTTGCATAATTACCTTTGGCAGTGTTCAAATTTCGCATAATTTCGTATAGAATACTGTTTATTTAGAACGACGATTAAGTTTTTGATATAATTTCACTTGGCATACTATGAAGATTGCAGAATTTCAGTTGGAATAACTTTATTTGGCATTATTGCTATTTTCCAATGCCACAAAATAGCATTTTTAACCTTAATTTAAAATTAAAATATTATCTTAAAAAGTCAATGTAATGTGCTAGAAAAGTTAGTGACAGAAACGAATCGCTCCAAAACCGACTCCACGTAGTCTTGTCTGCCCTACCCCTAGAGTGTTATTTAAAATCGCGAAGGCGCGGAGGGGCGAGGCGGGCCGCGAGTTGAGGAGCAGGTGGTTGTAACCTGCGGTGGTAAACCCATCTGCGACGATAAGCTCGCGTGGGACCGCCGTAGCCCCGCAGCGCCGGAGCCGTGACAGAAACCATGCCTCCTGCATTTTGCATACTGCATGCTTGCTTGCATGCTGCATGATTGCTGCATGCTTGTTTGTATGCTTTATTATATGTATAGATATAGATCAGATTGACCTTGACCATAGAAACCATTTAGCTGCTGAAATGCATGGTCCTACAACGCACCGTCTCCGAGTTAGGAGCTTTTTCTTTTTTTAGTTTTTTGAGAAACCCTGTATATTTCCAAAATGGTAGCTCGGATGAATAACTTTTCGGGTAATTATTTGTTACTCTAGTCGTAAACCATGAGAATATGTAAAAAAACCCGCGAAAAATCGTATTTTTTATATTCGTTTTTTAGGGTTCCGTAGCCAAATGGCAAAAAACGGAACCCTTATAGTTTCGCCATGTCTGTCTGTCTGTCTGTCCGCGGATAATCTCAGTGACCGTTAGCACCAGAAAGCTGAAATTTGGTACCAATATGTATATCAATCATGCCGACAAAGTGCAAAAATAAAAATTTAAAAAAACATTTTTATTAGGGTACCTCCCCCAGACGTAAAGTGGGGAGCGATTTTTTTTTTAATTTCGACCCTGACGTGTGATATATTGTTGGATAGGTATTTAAAAATGAATAGGGGTTTTCTAAAATCATTTTTTGATAATATTAATATTTTAGGAAATAATCGCTCCGAAAGTCAAAAACAATGTGTCCCCCCCCCCTCTAACTTTTGAACCATAAGTTTAAAAAATATGAAAAAAATCACAGAAGTAGACCTTTATATGAACTTTCTAGGAAAATTATTTTCAACTTGATGAGTTGAATAGTTTTTGAGTTATATAGCACTTTTTCAAAAAAACGCAAATGATAACTTTGTTTTTCATACAAATACTATGAAAAACAAAGTTATTTTTGCTGACGAAAAATGTTGGTATTTTTAATGGTCTGGGAAGCTACGGAACCCTACAGTGAGCGTGGCCCGACACGCTCTTGGCCGGTTTTTTTTTTTTTTAAGTCCCTGCCCCTAAGTAACGAGAGAACGATTAGTCTTAAAGCTCCTGAAATATGATATGATATAATATGATATGATATGATATTTTTTATTTCAGTTTTACTAGTTGGTTGGTTGGTAGTTTAGTTTGTGCACAACAGAATCGACACCAGTGTCGAAGAATCACCAAAATTGCCTCACGTAATTAATGAACGCCCCCCTACCAATAAGCGACAGTGCATCTATAATAAGCGACCTTGGACTCGAAGAGGGCTATACTATGAAATTGAAAAGAATAGCTTTATTGCAGACTTTCTCTCTCATGCAGATTGCATGCAATGTTACCAGGGAAAAAAGTGAACTACCTACCTATTTCGTTTTAAACTAGGCCTTTTACAAACGGTGTCGATTCTGTTGTGCACAAACTAAATTTAATTTAGACCATTGCTATCTTTTACTAAAAGGCAGTGCGAGAAAAGGACGGCTATAGCTATGCACTAAGTTAGAGATGTCAAACTAGTTCATGCCTTGCGTTTCACCGTGTTTTTAGTAGACATGTTTTTACGTGCACCCTTCATTTGTATGGAAATATTAGTTCGAATTAAATTTGACAGCTCTAAATTACGTCCGTCTCTTTCTCGTTTAATTAGTGAGAAAAAGATAGTAATAGCCTAAACTAAGTTTAGTTTGTGCACAACAGAATCGACACCATTATTCATTTTTTCAAGCGTGATGTAGTGATGTTTTCGGTTATTTACTAACTTGAATTAAATGTTAAAAAACAAAATGAAAATAATAAATTGAAAAATGGATTCTGGTAGTTTTTCTTAGTGTTGTAGTTCTGATAAGATTGAGTGAGGGTACAGTACCACAGTGAGCTATGATTTTGGTGGGGCTATAATGTTACAAGGTAGGTAGGTACTGGCTAGTACTAAATTAAGGAATAGTTGGAAAAACTCGAAAGGAGTTGTGGAATAAGTAATTAAATCAGCCCGTGAATTAAAAAAAATTCTATGCTTTCGATTACAATATATTCAATTGTATTGTATTTTCAGCTGTTGCTGGAAATGCCCAGATGATAGCTATTGAATGGATATGGAAAATAAGTGATCATCTGTACAACACTTACCCACTCGGACTATAACCATGTTAGGTGTAACAATGAAGGTAAGTGCATAGGTAGGTACCTAACAGGTGCAGACCTATATGGTGAAGTAATATTACAAGGAAGTACTTAAATGATACAACAACATAATTCAACACGTTTTATTTAAAATTGTATTCCGAATAACTTAAAAACTTTGAAAAAGTTCAAAACACTACTAACATAGTACCTATCAATATGTACTCAATAAATACTTACGTACTAAGTTTTATAACCAGCTATTGTGGAGTAGAAATATCATTTAAACAAAACAAAATTGGCCCCAAAGAGCGTTAAAATAAAATCATCAATTTGAGCTCGAATTACGAAGTAGTAAAACACTGGTTATGGAAAATAAGTGCCTGCAAAAATGGCACCGTACGCGAAAGAAAAGACTAGATTAAAGCTTCTATGAATTTGATTGCCTTATTTACAAACTTTGAGAATGGAATTTCTAAAGCACCGCTTTGACACATCAATATTAGCTTCATCATAATGCAGTTTCTAGTGTAGACGGCGAAACTTTGCCTCGGTCTGGAGACGTTTTGCTTCGAGAGTTAACTGACGGACCAGCCGCTGTTGGACTCTTGAAAGAGGTTAGCTTGGGGGGAGATGATTCAGGGCAAGTATTGAAAAATTCTGCTCTCTTAGCCTGCATTATTTCTGTTCTAGATAGACCTTCTGACCTTACAAAGTCGGTGTTGAGAGGAAATACTCCTTGATCAGTTGCTTGAGGAAAGCTTCTTTCTATTTCTAAAGTGTTTTTATTTATTGGAATTAAATTTCGCCGAGCTCCAAAATGTTGGTTAGTTACGATAGGAACTGTTTTCGAAGGTGGGGTTTCAGGTAGCAGGTCGTGCTTTTCACCAGAGCTATTCGAGTTTTCATCTTCATTATAAGCTTCGGGTATAGGAGTAGATAAAACATCGGATCTAGGGCTTGCAAATCGCCACTGTGATTTAGGGGAAAGTAAAATTTTAGGCGTATTTTTGTGTTCCTTTATGAGCGCTCCAGTTCTCCCGGGTGAAGTAGGCTGAGCATTTGGTTTTATAACTTTTCTGTGCGTATACGTTTTAGGAGACCCACTCAAATCGAGAATATTTACTTGTGATCTATTTGCAACTTGTGCGGGCAGAGTCTGTGGTTTTTCTCTAGTCAGTTTTAATTGCTCTACTGCTGATAATTTGTTGGATTTATTTTGGGGTAACGTATTTAACTTAACACTGTGTTGTAACAAAAGCTTCTTAAAATCAAGTCTAGATGTTTGAGACATCGGTCCATGTCTATCGGCGCAATTTGTTTCTTGCTTCTGTGCTCCGTAGAAAGGACTAGGAGTAGGAAGAATATTTTGTTTCTCGGAAGGTGACCAGCTCATTCTATTTCTTGGGTCTCCTAAATAGCCTGTTTCAGGGTAGCGCTGTGAACCCTTAGTATATAAAGATGTTTCCGAACTTACTGGAGATAAACTAATAGTAGACAGTGCGGGCGATTCTGATCTCTCGTTATCTTTAATGTTGAGTTTCTTCTTACTCTTATGTATAACAGCATAAAGTTCCTCATTTGTCATGGTCGATTTGACGGGAGATAGTAATTTACTGCTGAGGTCAATAACATTTTCCTTATTAGATGGAGTGGAGGATTTAAAGGGTCCTGATGTTCTGGGATCGATAGGTGATATTCTGATCGATTCATTTCTGTTTGTAGGACTCTGTACCTTTTGAACTGGTGGGGGTTGGTTTCCGGATGCTGGAACATTCCAGTCATAATTTCGTACGGATTTTGGAGGCGCGTTGGATTCTAAGTTGCTTCTCTTAGGAAGGGTCCAGAATTTCGGTTGCTCTCTCTGTGCCGCATTTGAAGAACTTTCGTAGTTGACGATGCCGTGTTTACCACGTAGATGAGCAGTATGATTTCGATGTAAGGTGGGGTTTATCGCATTCAGATCTACAGTTGGTCCCTTGTCTTGGACTAGACTTGGCGGTATGTTCAAGTAGGGCTTGTCAGCACTGGAATGTCGATAGTCTGAAAATATTACATACATTTTATTAAACAAACGTCCAAATGCAATTAGATGTCTTTCGTCAATGCTAGGTGTACTTACACCGCCTACATTGCCCTACACCTACGCGCGTTTGATACTTTGCGGCGTATTTCTACTTTTATAGAACCTTCGAGATACCATCCCATATTCATTCCAAATAAAAATATATATATCAGAATATATACCTACTAGAAAAATATATAGGTAACATGTTTTATCCTAGGTGAAAATTAGGACCCCAAACAGCCTCGATGAGTGGAAAACCAAAATTAATCAACTATTCATGTCATCATAATAGGTGTGTATTACATGAATAGTTGATTAATTTTAGTCGTATTATTACAATGACGAACATTGTCTTATTGCATCGTATTGGAATAGTCTGTAAGGATGTTATAATTGGTGGTAAATAAATAATTCATTGATCTGTCACAAAAAACACCGGTAATAGGTTTATTAAAAACTGAAAATGTTCGCTAGGGTTCCCATTTGTCACCTTGTATAACGAGCTACCCGAGCCTACACCTTAAGAACTAAGGAAAAAATAAATTAATTATAAAAGGAGGGACCCGAAATATAATAAACGGGACAATAAGCTTATTCTCAAAACAGTACGTCATGCTAATTGGGGAAAAGGGTATAAACAAAATACCGAAATATCAACGTAACTACTTACAAATTACTCAAATATTAAATAACAGTACAATATTGGTCCAAACCCAAAAGCAAAACTAAGGCTAAAACAACACTAATAAAATACTAGTTACTAATAAATAAATAGCTCAACAGTTACATTATAATATATTTCGACGTTCACATAGTAAATAACCATAATGGGTATGTTGTCTGCTAGAAAAGTATAGGTATAAAGTGCATGGTATTTTATTCTTGACCTACAATCATTGAACCAATTTAATTTTAGTATATTATTACAATTTTGTTTAGTGTGGGCTACTAAGTGCTTTTGTTTAATTTTTTTAGTTGTGTTAGTAATTTTGAGTCCCCATGCATCATGCCAAATAAGCAACACAAAACTTTACCTTTCAAGGAGGTGTCGCTAAAGACGAAACATTGGAAGCATTCTCCTTCACTGTGCAAAGCGATGTAAGATGAGTGCAAAGTACTGTACACCTATGGTTTAATCTTCGAACATTGTTAAACATTATAACAGTATGTTACTTTTCGTGGTCACTTGTCCACAAATTAGTCATGTTATATTGAGACTCTGATTTAGTTTTGTTCAATTGGTTATTATCGCCCATAGATGTGATGTGAAAATAGATTCAGTGGATTATTTACAAAATCTCATTTTGTATAATTATTTTTAAAAGCAAGTTCTGTGTATCGTTATTTATTCAAAAGGAAATCATTTGGCAAAAGGAAAATGTTAAGTAGAAAGAAAATGAACATCCGATTTTTATGAAGGAAATCAGATGCTCAAAATGTGATTGATACAGCCGAATAAACAGAACTTGTTAAAGTTTCATAGCCCAGTGCTATAATCAGCAGAGTGAGGGTGATAGCTGAAGGTGTAAATGAAATAAGTGCGTTAATTCACAATAATTCTATAATAATATTATTTACAATAAAAACACAAGGACACAGAATAACACACCATGCACTTACATACGAAGAATATGAACCACTCGTAAGCTGTGCACACTGCGGTGAAAAAAGCCACCATGCATTATTTTAACACTTAACACTAAAACATTTTATTATGTAAAATAAAATACTGATACATCGATGTAGCTATAGAATTTAAAATTCATTCATAATATCATTAAAATTCACATTCGCCTACATAAAATAAAAACTATCACAGAATTCACAATTAATTTAAAATACAGGGAAGACTGATTTTGGTACTAATTGTACGTTGGACGGATTAGTTCCTAATAGATTTTTAATAAGTATAATAATTTCTAATTCTACGGCAAATTCTTCTAATTCTAAACATTTCGAGAGTTAAGCGTAATAACATTGATCTAAGTACGTTGTCGGTAACACGGATATAGCTCCTATTTTGAAGAGAGAAAAGTAAGTTGAATTGAAGGAAAAGTTTCAAGAATGCTTCAGAGGTTACCAGATTTCAGTGCCATAATCAGATTCAGAAATTGATAAAATTCTAGCGCGGTGCATAGAACCATCAACAGGTATAGTTACTTTGCTAGGAGTGAGAGGGCAAGCGGGTGGCGAGTGAAGAATACAGACATCGTCCGGGTCAGCATCTAAAATTGCCGTTAAGATGTCTAAAGAAGTATCTCTTCTATCAGGGATGATTGCCACTGTGTGCCTTTTGGGTATAGGAGTGGTAAACGGACTTAGCGTCAAAGCAGACAATTTACTCTCAAACTTTTCGGCAATAAAGGAAGTGTTATTGTCCATACATTCACACTTTTCCAATTCGTCAATAGCTATTCTATGACTCAGTTTAGGGGACACAGTTGGCGGGTAGTTAATCTGATCGCGTAATAAATCAGCAGCTATTTCGGCCTGAATCATTTCTAACGAGTCTACTTTTTTAGTATTTGTGCCAAAACTCTCGAGTTTTAGTAGCTTTTTGATGGGCATCAACGGAGAGTTTGCCAACTTATAGCTATCGCTTCGTTTTATTTTGTTGAGATTTGATTTATCGAAAAGTTCGTTGTTAGTGTTATTGGGACTTAATAATTCTCCGTTACTATTAGCATTGTTTCTATTAGTGAACATTCTTAAAACTTCGGCTACTTTACTACCCGACTTGTTAAATTCTTGTTTATCGAATTTATTTTTCATCATTATGGGAGTTTGGAAGTTCGGAACGAATGGAATTATTTGTTCATTTACTTGGGGTGCTAGGTCAACGACATCTACATTTTGCAATTTTGTTTCGAAAAGTTGTCTTGAGATGGACTTTGAGCAAATATTCTTACCTGCTAAATCATCTTTCGTCGGAGATAAGCTGACGCCCTCCGCATCGTGTATATTTACATAAGCCCCGGTCCTAGTGATTGCTTCTACTACCCGCGGTATATCTTGTGGTTTTTTAGTTGTTTTCAAGTGTTGTTGGTTGCTTAGTACAGGTGTTTCGGTGATAGGTGTAGCAGTAATAATTGTACTGGGTTTAGGTGTCGGTAAAGTAACAAATTCTGTGGTCATAAGCCCATCAGGAGCGATCGGTGCTTTGATGATCATTTTTCCTAGCTGTGGCGACGTTGGCTTACTTGAAGGTGGTGGCGGATCATAAGGGAAATCAGTTTCATCCAAAACTTGCACAACATCGGCAGTTTCGCGTTGGATTACCGCTGTCGTAGGCTTGATTTCTTGAACAAAGGGTCCCGGCTCGAAAGTGGTGTGTGCTCCTTTTCTTCGTTTTAGAGTGTCAGATGAATAAATTACTTGACCTAGAGAGTCAAGAGTAACTTTTGCACCTTTTATTTGAATATCATCTAAGGCTGGTGAAGGCTTATCTTCTAGGCTGTGTTCTAAATAGTCTTTACTTCCACCAAGGCAGTTTGGCAATTCGTTAAGTGAAACGTATTCGGTTTCAGGCAGTTTTCCGGAGAGTACAGTTTGCAAGTTTTTCTTGACTACATCACTATTACCATAGAGGCCTCTATTGAAACTTAATTTCTGATTATTATTCTTGACATCAGCTATCGTTACGTAATCACCAGTATCGTAATAACTTTCAGTTAATTCAGGTTCTTTTGATACTGGCGACTTTTTGTTGGACAGTTTATGGGGAAGAACACCTTTTAATTTGCACATTAAACTATTAAATGGCTGTAATGAAGATTTAATTTGACTTGTTTTATTACTTGGCTTTGTTAATTCTGTCGGTGCTTTTACTTCTTTAGGCTTTTCTTCAACTGGTAGGTCTAATTTAGGCCGACTGGCTACTTTCGATAATTCAGTCTGAGATTTGATGACTATTTCGGAATCTTTGTTACTAATTTCACTTTCGTCATCTGAGTTCGATGGTGTAATCACACACATTGAAGGAATTCTAGAGCTGTTAATTGTTGTCTTGTATCTTATCCTCTCTATTCTTTCCGTACCTTCGAGATCTGATGATTCTGAATAGTCCTGTTCTGACAAGCTGTTCTTCCCGTGTGCACTTGACACGGAGTCTTCGATAGGTGAACTAGATGTGTTATGTCCAGAATCTGGAGAACTTGTACCTGTACTCTTCTTTGCACTGTCTAGTTCCGTCTCTGTATGAACTTCAGCAACAGCTGTTATCTCTTTATGATTGCCCACATTTCTAGTTATAGTTATTGTTGGGGGAGGTGCTTCATTTATTTCTGGCGACGAATGATTATACCCTTGCTTATCAGTGTATGGTCTTACTGGGTTGTACCTAAGGCTGCCGAACGGAGACTTTGAAAACGAAGAATTTATACTCCTGTCTAGACTAGCATTTGCGCTATGTGCATTAGTGCTTCTATTTCTGCTTATTATGGCTAATGAACTCTTGCGTTCCGGGACAGTTGGACCGATTACTAGTGATCTATCGCTTCCGGCGGCCATTAGCGTCGTACAAACTGTTCCAGCAGAACTTGTAGTAGTACTAGTGGAACCTTTACCGAATAACTCGTATTCGTTCTCCGCAGTCATTGTTTGACTGTTGGAAGAGTTTGAGAGAGCATTGCTTGTATGCATTGGTGTGCTAGGAGTAATTTCCTCTTCCTTCAAAGTCTTCAGGCCAGAGTCCATATGGAATGATGTGTAGTAGCCTTCGGTATCACACGAGAATTCCGAGCTTGTTTCCAAATCCTCATGCAAGTCATTAATAATATCAGGTGTTAGTGTACCTTCACTTGTAACACTGCCTGAGCCAGAGGTATTGAGGAACCTTCGTCTACTAATTATAGAACTTGGTGGTCCGTGGTGTGCATTCAAGGAATTGATAGATGTTGCGGCTGAAGTTGAACTTTTAGGAGGTACTGTAGTGGTAGTTATTTCGGAACCTATGCTTGTACGACCAGACTCAGAACTTGCAGACCAATTACCGCTAGACGAATGGGGTTCATCTTTGGCAGTTCCTGAACGTCTCAGTCTTCTTTGTATTGATGTACCTCGTAGTTTTACACCAGCATTAATAGTCGCAATATTTGGTTGAGTAGTAGCAGGAACACCTATACTCTTCTCTGAAGAGGAATACGATGCACATCTTTGATGTGTCCTCCTGTCTTCGTCTCCCGTTCGTTTCTTCCGCATCGTTACCGAATCTTGAACCAATTCTATTTGGTTATTTGGTGATTTTGAATCCTTGGACTTCTCACATTTAGACGTGTCCTTAAAGTTATCCCTACTGGCACTAGGAGATCTACCGATTAACTTTAATCTGTTTTTGCCCCATTGTTTTAGAGAGTTGAAGTGTCCTTTCTTGGTCACCGGATCGATAGGGCTTTTCTTAAGTAAATCACTAGACTTCGACCTGATGACTGTATGGCTATCTTCGATTTCTTCAGAAGCTGCAGCATTTGATGTATCGCTACGATAGAACAAACCAAGCAAAGCATTAGTCACACGCTAAATGCATACCTATGGTTGAAAAATCTTTAAGGAGTGCCGCTTAGTCTCGTTACAGCGGAACACTTTAAAGATGAAATTAATCATGAAGCTAATGAACAAATGGCACTATTAGTGATCAAGTGCACAAATGATTGGATGTCTTTGTTTCCGAGTTATAAGAGCGTTGAGTCCAACAACGACACCCAATGTTAAACATAATGTATTCACAGAAGCACGATAGTATTATCAACGAGTTGTTAAGAATGTGTGCTCAAGATTTGAATCGTATATCATCAAAGCTGTCCACACGAATTGTGCTGAACGGTTACTGTCGTTAATCGAGACGCTTTGAGATTACATTATCTACGAAAATTATTAAAACAATGAACAAAAAACATAAAAGTGTTGATAAGTGATAGATAATGTAATCTGTGTGAGTGTATACAGTGCATACTAGAAGCTTACCCAGCTATAGCCTCTCTAAGCTCTTTTTGATCAGTGCCCGAAATGGTGTTTCGTCTTTTACCGCGGGGTTTTCTTGTCCGGGTCCTTCGTTTCACCGTGTCCGTCTCACCGGCAACACTCTCTATGTGGAGAGATTTTCGGGAGGTGCACATTCTGTCGAAGAATTTTCCGGACGTGTCGATAGCTATGACCTCCGGGGGAAATCTGTTACATAGAAAATATCACATTAATAAACTCAATTTACCAATCGGGAACTCGAAAAAGTTTTGAGATACATCGTTGCAATGCAAATACTTGAGAACCAGTGCGGACTGATTAAATCGCCAGGTCAACATACAGATACAAGTCAAACATGCATAAATTTTCACTTTTACACACATGTGCGTTATCTTTGGCAATATAATTAATTAGTGACCTTATTTATTGATCATTCCTTTGCTCTTATTAAGTGTTTTGACGTTTATTTTATTGATAATAAGTATTGCACGATAAAAATGCAATTTTCCTACATTATTACTTTCATAAACAAATATATAAAGCCGATTTATCATTATTTTACGAAGCAGCTGAATTAAACAGCGGTAAACAATAAAAATGGATTAACGAGGCACTTATTTGGACGGTGAACCGCGAAATTAGCTTTAAAGGTGCATTATGATCTTTCACGGCCCGTAGCCTTGTTTTCGTGAGAGTAAAAATGAAAATTAAGCAATTTTTCCGTAAAAAGCTTGCCAGGGTTATCTGGGCTGTATCTATATTTAGATACAAACTGGTACTTCAGTTGGACAAGCAAACATAAACACACATTTCGAATGTTGTTAGATCATATCTCCACAGATTGACTCTGTCAATAAAGCAGCTGTATAAATTGGATATCAATCGTTGAAGCGGATTGACAGCCGTTGCATTTAAAACAGACAGGGTTGTCAAAGTGAAAAATTACTTGGAAGCAATGATCCTAAGTTGTTCATCAGGACTGGGCAGCCTGTGGTCGATGGGTTCGTCGTCTCCGGAACCGCATTCCGAAAGTTCGTCGGGCGTCAAAGTGACGCTGCTTGCGATCCTCATGGAAGCGTCCGGCAGGGCTGTCACGTCACCCACTGCCTCTTTCGACGTCCATTTCCGAAGCTGCTCAACGACTGACGGCTGGAAATGAGTTGCGTTTCAGTGCTTAATAAAGCGAATATTGTAATTGTTTCATCGTTATTATACTGAGTACCGGGATTATGCTGATTTCGTACTTCATTGGAGTTCAATTTGGACGTGCTGACATGATCGCAATTTACAGTTTATTGAGCAAATAAATGACGAACTTTTGTCAGTTACTAAATAAAAAATTTTGTTTGAAAAATCTTGGAAATTCTCGTTCTTTTGCTAATCGTTTTGTTGATGGTTCTATGAGTTCTAGGACTTCTTAGTCGTGATATTAGCATAAGTTTCTCCAAGTGAATAATTCAAAAACAATTGCAGTACTTTACTTACAATGTGAGTTTCGATTTCCACATCGACCTTCTGGTAGATTCGTCTTCTTTTAGTGCTAAGGACTGGGGTACACAATAGGTATGGGGAGTGTTGCGAATCCTTCCGTAATTGGTCAAGAATCGATGCGGAAAGACGGTCTGTCGTTGCCTTTTCATAAAGCTTGCGTATACTTGATGGTCTGAAAAGAGGAAGACTTGTTTTAAAAAGTAAAATGTACGTTTCGAACTCAGCTATTTTCATTCGGAGATAATAGAGCCTCGGAAAGAATTTGAGCCCGAGAAGAAAAGAATTAAAGACCGAAGTCTTAACACTAAGGACTGATCTGAGCGGAAAATCCGGCTATTATCGCGCGTGTCATTCCGCTGTTGATGACAAGTTCGTCGCGCCTTTTTTTCGCCTAGGTAGCAATTTGGGAACATTTAAACCTGCTACGTTGGAGCGGGAAAACGCTCTAAGGAAATGCGCGATTTTTCGCTCAGTTTTTTTCTGGATTAGTTGAGGTTATCCCAAAGGAATTTTCTCATAACCCAGATTAGTTCTAAACCTACCTTATTACTCAGATGCCAGATACCCACCTCAGTGGTCATCGGGGAACAGTGGGTGTTCCAGTTAATAAACCGATTGCCTAACCCGTCGGGACGAAAGACGTGACTATTGTGTTAATAATACGGATTGTAAAACCTTATTAGTCATTGCGAAACTCAATGCTTCAGCACTAATTGGTAATATAAGTACGATTGCAGGCGAATCAATCGTTTCGAAAGGAATCGTGCACAAGGTAATTTTTACCTTCAACTACAGATGCAATACAAGTGGTTTCCTTCATTGGCATACATTAATGTTCATTAGTGATAATTATATTAGAAAGTTAGTTTTACCTTGAATCGGGTGTGAACAGGCCCTTTTTGAGGGGATGACTTGCCGTGTATTGGACTTTGCGGGCCGCAAAGTCTGACAGGCTGCCCTCCGCTGTAACAAAAGAAAATATAACTTTAACATTTTGAAAAGAAAGGAACACATTACACATAATTAATCATGGCCAAAAAATTTGATTCCTTTATACATTCCGAAACCATAAATTGCCAAAAGTTAAAGGTGTTGATAGGAATTCATAAATGCGTTCAGTTTCGAATCAAAGGGCACCCTTTGATATCAAGCTATCTTTTGGAGAATGCTATTTCATCTGGTTTATGTATTCGCTCTCATTTGCCTCTTACGACGACCTTTGAAATGCTGAAGTGTGATGCTAATTAGCTTTCCTTCAGGTCTTCGAAATTTTAAAGATTCGAGGAAACATCTCTCAACCGACTATTTTTGTCGAATGGTAACACATTTTTCACGATAAAGGTCGTGGCTCACTTGACAAGTACCGCACCAGCACCGCACCAGCACAGCTCCTGACCGGCGTCGCCTCGAATATAGGCTACGGCGCGCGGCCCGCGCGCCTCAAGCGAGGTGTAAGCATGCGGTTCCCTCGCTTGCGGCGCGCGGGCTACGCGACGGCCGCGCGCGGTCCACTCGCCGTCCGCAAGGCGCAAGCTCGCAGTCCGCACGCTGGTAGTAATAGTCCGGGAGGTAGCATTGTATTTTAGGTATTATCTCCAGTAATTATATTTTGTTAACGTGGATTCGTGGTTTAATTCACCTACCCCGCCCCTTTCCATTACAGTTCTGAGATTTTTTTAAGTTCAGTATATGTAAACTAAGTATTTATAAAAAAAGTTTCAGCCGGTGTACTGTAACGATTGATTCAGTTATTGTAACATAAGATCAACCTTCGATTACAACAATATCAGTCGGTTTATTAGGGCTTTTTTTATTTGCTTTTTTATTTCTAACCGAACTAGGTTTAGTGTCGTGGGCTCTCTAACTAAATTTGTAACTGGCCATACATTAAAAATAGAGTACCCACGACGTGGAGAAGCACGACTGCGCAATGACGTTGTTTCGCGGGCCACTCGGCGTCCGCGCGCGGTCCCCTCGCTTGCGGCGCGCGGACCGCGCGCGGTCTCCTCGCTTGTGGCGTGCGGACGCCGAGCCGCCCGCGAGGCGAGTCGTATGGTAGCGGCAAGCGCGTTGACCACCCGCCGTTAGCTTTTTATATGGACATTAAAAAATATGTTATACGACACATGATTTAATGCTCTAATTTGAATGGCAAGTAAATTGCTGGGTTGGAGCGGTGCTGGTGCAGTGCTTGTCAAGTTAGTGAGCCACGACCTTAAGTCGCATTGAAAGTAAACTCCATTTCTTTGAAGTAATAACCATTTTTTTCCGAAGAAACATATTAACTTCCAATAGGATAATGTTTGCCACATCGTTAGTGTAAAAGTCAACATAATTGAGTGTCATCATTCTACGCTAAATCAAGCGAATCACCTTGCGACGGACGACCGACGGTAGTTTATGCTCGGGCTCATAAATGTAGCCATATATCTGGGCAATATACTGACTAGTTATACAATTACCGGTTCATGCTAATATGATATACCATGGTCGTAATTATTTTAGTCAGATATTAGCCTTAAACAAAATGCAGTAAGTTTAAAGACAAGAGTAACTTTATAGTCTCTACTCTCTACCCGCTATGTTGAATGCTGAAGAGTTTTCTTTAAAAAAAAGATGGATCTCATGATAAAAAGACATGTGCCATCAGACGTAAATAAAACCGAAGACTATTATACAACATATCATTAAAAGATAGTTAGCCAACAAACAGATAAATGGCCGCTTCGAGTCCCAACACTCCATGAAACAGACAAATAATCCGCCATTAGTCAAGAGCCCGCCCCCCAGGTTATCAGGATTAATGTTACCGGTCCTCACGATACCTCATTTCACCTTTTCTTGATTGCCTCATACTTAACTCTTATTGTACCTTTATTCAGCTCATTACTTCCATGTCTCGTGATCTACCATGACCTTTTGAAGCCTTACTCTTCTATTCGATTTAACAAATCACTGCCGGTTACAGCAAATACATTTCAGATTAAATTAATCACGACGACAAACGGCTGTTCAGTAGTTTTGTTACGTTCTGAACATATTTTATTTTGATAATGAAGAATGCTGATTAACTGTGATCCAGTCTAGATAACAGAGCGGTTTATTACAGAAGGAGGAAGCGATGTAAAAGCGGATACAGAGAGAGACAAGTGAGTTATTGCCCTTGCATAGAATCGTGTTCAGAGATCGTGACATGACCATACCTATTTTAGTTTCTAATTATCGATAGGAGAAAATGGATGATATTATTTATCGGCATCGGGATGAATCGTCGGAGCACAAAGCAAGCTGTATAGCGATACAATGGGAACAAATGAAGTAATCAATATAGAGAATGCAATCGAAGAAAATACGCGTGATTCAAATTGTAATAATAATACGTCTCTACTGGATTTATTACGGGAATACATTAATATTAAATAAGGCAAAGAAGCTTCTCATTATGAATCACTCGATACAAAGGATTTTGTGCCGATGGCAATAAATGAAATAAGGAATCAGCTACTTATTCAATTCGAAGCTTCTTTGCATCCCGATGTAGCATTAAAATAATTAGAAATAGAAGACAGGCTGTGTGCACAGTAAAGCTATTAAATTTTACTACTAATACGATAATAGAAAGCTTAATTGCATTTCACGGTATGAACCTGGCAATGTAAACTTTGACACAGAATGTTTCACTATAAACTATCAGGAAAACGACAACTTTGAAGATAACGGAGATGGAGATTAAAGATAAAACAAATATTACGTTCCCAAAGAGGAAATTGAAATGATTTGAGGTTGATCGGGATACCTGTTAAACGTTTTATCGTTAAATTAAAAGATTTTATGCGTGCAATCAAATTTGTATCCAATTATTTATTTGTTTTTAATCCCCCTTCGAATCGATGTTACGGTGTTAATTGAAAATGCTTTACAAGTGCCATGACTGTCGAAAACGAGGAAAAATTCTCATGAAACCAGTTTTTCTGATATCATATAAAGTATTTATATGTCACCGTAAAATTGTCAAACACGTTAGATTGTAATCTCTCTAGCGAGGTTGTAAACTCTCGAAATATTGTCAACTGAACATACTGCTTACAATTATAACGCATTATTTTTGGGTAGATTGTAATCTATCGAAGTGAAACCGTAATATTATGAAATGCATGCGACGGAAGTATCTCTGCCCCCATAATCGGGACTTGGGCACCCCCACGTTAGGTTCCTTTAAACCCTGCACTCAGAAATACTCGTAGTCCGAAATAGTCCTCCGTCGACTACAAAGTGTTTTGAGGTTAGGTTATATTTATCGGTATTTCTCAGGAATGATTCATTATCTTTTTATGAGAGTGGTACCATTGGGCAAGGGGGACCCCACCGTTCCTACCTCTCCTCCAGTGTCCGCGAGTTGACTTCCATCGCATGCATTTCACAATATTTCGGTTTCACTTCGATAGATTACAATCTACTGAAAAATAATGCGTTTTATTGTAAGCAGTATGTTCGTTTGACAATATTTCGAGAGTTTACATTCTCTCTAGTTATTTTAAAATCTAACGTGTTTGACAATTTTACGGTGACATAATTATACATGTTTGCTGAGGTATTTACATGTACGGTCAAAGACAGCAATGTCGCACATTCCGTAGCACTCTCAGTGGAGAGAATAAATTTCCAACTGCAATGGATCCGTGGACTTACGACCGCGTTTGCATATTATGGCCTGACATTGGTCATTGTAGTCTGATAATGTATGCTGCATACAAAGGTGAATTCTTAACTCTTACATTACTTTTACGCAGTCCAGTAAAATATGCTTGCAAAAAGAACTAAAGCTAAATGGTTCTGGGAAATACAGGATTTATCATACTGGTAGTGTTAGGGCTTAAAATTATTTATTACACAACTCTATGGAAACGTCAGCACATTGACTCAATAAATAAGACTTATCAAGTGAAAGTCAAGATCTTATTGCGAATTCAATACCCCTGTGAGCAGCAAAGTCTATGAGGGAAATGGCCTCAGGAAACTAGTTCCATATAAAATAGATAGTGAATAGTATTGGATCGCAATAAGTACTGCAAAAGTGGGCCCATTGTGAACCGGCCTTGGCTCCCTGCGGGACGGCGCGCGCGCAGGTACGCTGTGGGTGGCGGGGGTACCGGTGCCGACATATACGATTGCTGGTAAAATAAATTTAATTCTATACTATAAAGAGTATAAGATGATAGTTCCCATTTTTTACGAATTATAGCCACATATTTTAATGCCAGATCAAAGCTCGTAATTTTAATCTTTATCGATCACGGCCGATGGATTATATTATTTAAATTAGAGGTTTCCAATGTTGGGAATGGTGCCCGATAGCACTTGATGGATAAACGAAAATATAAACTGACTTAATCAAGATGGTGGGACCGGTAAAAATAAGTAATTTTGTGACTTGAATTTTATATGTATACCCAAGTGAGTAATATATCCCAGACTGCTCTGATTGGTTGTAATAAAAAAAAGTTAGATTAAACGATTTCTACCACATTTAAGTAGCAGATAAGATAACCGGACAGACAACAAAGGCAAGCAAAACATTGCTACTACTAGATCATGAGCATCATACGTAATACTATCACAGTGCGTATAGAAACTGCGCTGAAGGCAAGGTCCTATGAGGTCACGACTTTGAGAAGGTCTTGCAAGGGCGCTTTATCAGCGTATAGAAGCAACCTGTTCTGTAAAACTGGTTTCGTAAAATGGAATATGATGGGTATGGAATGTGCATCCAGACTCCAGAGCGTAGAATTCTTTGGAGAAAAGAAAATGTCTTTCAGTTAGTCTTATAAAGGAGAAGAATCATAAAGATTAGGTCCGATTGAGAACAGATCGTAAATCTAAGAAAATATTCTAGTTTTTGCGACGGAAAAGTGTGAATCAAGTTCAAGTCAAATAAAACGTCCATGAACTCGGTAGAAGTAATTCGCACGCAACCGTCCGTAACAATTTATCGGCTCAAACTTGCAAAATGGCGCGATTCCCTGCAAACGAACTCCTTTCATCCGTAACTCTTCATATAAAAACGGATGTGTTGTAAAGAACCCCCTTTCTTTGTTTTTGGCTTTATAACGATTCCGACGCCCTGTAATTGATTTATTGCTTGTTTAATATTCATTGGTGCAAGGAGTTATTTAGTTATTATAACTGTACAGGAAGTGCTCCAACTGCTAAAGCAAAATTTGCATTGTTCAAGAATTTAGCTTGCACTTAGTGGACTTTTCGTATTATTTTTACATGTTAACAATTTCATAAGGGCTTTCTACGGCTTGAATACTAAAACCACAGGGTACGTGGAACGCGTGGGATTAAAGAGCTATAATCTGACAAGGCTTCTTTAGAAGCATTAAATTTTCATGGGCAAGGTATTGCAACCTTTTTCATTTAAATTGAAGCCTACTTGCTTTTATACAACGTATCCAATTACGAACAGGTAGTGTGCATTTCGTTTGCGACGTGGTAAAGTATGTAGACCATTTATTTTTTTACTACAGTAGAAGCACAGGATTTCACAAGAGTTCGCTTTATTTTTTCATCTTTACGGCATGCTGGGTTTTCTTCTTCCTTCGTCTAGCTCTGGGCGTTAATTTTAAGCTTTATCACATCTTAAAGCAGGTAGAAGTAATATCCTATTTGTTTTATAAGCGAGAGTGCGTAGCTTATTCGAATCTGCTTGAAAACCACGTACATGCTCCAGGCAATTTTCCTTCAAGTACTTAATTTAATTCACAAACGTTGCATATTAGTATGAATGAACGTTAAACATTTGTCTACAGAATTCCAATTATCTGCCGGGTATAGCATTTTCCATCCAAACACATAACACATGACTCATTCGGAGTAACTGATGTATAACTATTTCGGGATCGTCTGGGAATCACAACAAATGCAGATCGTCTCAAGTAGTCTCATCTCATTTGTCTCATTATAAATCTTTCAGTCAATGAAATACACCGCCAATAGTTTGTGACAAGATCAGAAAACGTATTGACATTTATTAGTGGTTTGGAATAGAGGCTAAGTATTAAAAAATCATCAATCTTTTTTACCAAAACAAGACACGTTCTACGTTTATACTATATCCAAAGCTACTACGAGAAACTGTGTTTTTGATAGTATAAGCCGACTCGGCAATAAATAATATCAAGCTCCAAATAAACAAATATTCACTTCTTTATCGAAGAAGGGTGAGCTTCATGAATTGCTGATGTCAGCTGTAGTCTATAGCGTTTCTTTTGCAAATAAGGACGATGCATAAATTTATAAGCTGACATTCCAGCGCAGTTTCCTTAAGAAAAACAGTTTATATCTGGCCATGATGTTGGGGGCAAAGCAAGGGTCTTGAATAAGGGAACGGGTTTTACTACAAGTGCAAGACGTTAACTTAAGAAAGCGCCGGGTTGGTTTCTGCAAAAAATTGCTTGTGACACTATGTTGTCTCCAAACGTTAAATTTGGAGTGTACTTATCTTGACCCGCCATAAACCCCGACCCGAATATGGTAATACGGACATAAAGAACATTTGTTAAAAAATCCTGTTATCAATTCAATGAAAAGTTTTACGGCAAGGCGGTATAGAGCTTATCCGATGTAAGATGTATTAAGGTCAAAGGTTCTTATTCAGTTTCCGAATTGATGTTCTTCCTGAGGGTCTAAATGTGGTACTGGTACTATTGTCCTCTATCCAAATTCTAGTTCCTAAACTCAAAGTATGGCGCTAAAACTTGTTTCAAGTTTCCTCAGCGAGAACGTAAATAAACGCTTTACGTGTTAGTATGTAGAGCAAACAATTCCTTGCGTTCATAAACTTAAAGCTCCCTAAAGTTGACCGCATATTATTATACGTTATTATGATGGAAGGGAGGGTCGGGTTTTATACCAATATTACTTGTCACATGTGAGAGTTATAACAGCCGCAAATGTAGGCTTCCCTTACAATAGCCGGGCCTACTAAACTTTTACATCGATTTACCAATTTCCCTATATTGCTCACTTCCCTTTCCATACACCCAAGGGTTGCAAAACTAGCGCAATACGTAATGATTCCCCCTAATTTAGAACAAAACGTTTAAGAAACTTGCTGTAAAAGTTTACGATCAAGAAAGTTTTACGGTTGATGTTTCACAGTTGGAATACGTGAAAAATGTTTTACTATTGTTTGTGAAATAAGTACAAATTACTGGCAAGCAATAAATGCGACATTTTTACCGCCACAACGATTTAGTACGGGACTGGGGATACCATTGGCACGTTCGAGAACATTAAACCTGGGACCAACTGTTTCTCGCCATCGACAGCCGAACGGGCTTTCTTGAATTCGAACGGATGCTACTAAAAAGTAATGGTGGACTGCGGAAATACAATGGAATCTTGCAGGCAATATTTTTTACAAGACGGATCCGTTTCCATTTTATCGGAGATTCAGGTGTTTCCGGCTGAAAAGTTTATGTCTCGGATGAAAGAAAAAAATCCACTTCAATTATTTCTTTGTCAAGTAGTATAACTGGGTAATATTCATATAAAATCGTTTGCCTTTTATAGTATTTATCCAATCTAGTTTGTGATTGGAAGCTGTTTCCCTAACAATGAAAGACGATTTGGGTTTAGACGAAAATACACTAAAGAATAAAATAATTACTTTTAAACGATAAAGAGGTGATTTGTATTTTATCCCTTGGGACATCGAGTCCACATGCCACTTAAATGGAATGAAGGTGTACTCGTGTTAAAACCGAGTTTGTAAACACTGCACGTATCTCTGGCTGGGATCACCCCCGTTCGCCAGTCCTGCATCGGGGCACGGACCCAGATATTTGTTCGTTCCACCAGCATGGTACGAGGGTAATGGCTTCGAAAATTTCAAGATTGTATTTTTTGTACACTTCGTTGGCGCGAACAATTTCGGTTGTCATTGATGGACAGCTGAATGAAGTGTTTAATAATGGATGAAAGTGTTCGGGGCAGTTTATAAAGCAAGAAAGCTGTTTATGGAATTACGGACGGTTAATATACCTACGTAAGCCACAGGCAAACTATTACAAAGTTCATTTTGAACGCAAAGGTTCGGATACTCAACACAATCTCAAGCAATATACAAGTAACTTGAGGAAGCAATATTCTCTGCGGCTACTAAACAGACAGTAGCCTCACAATACAGGTAATATTCAGCCTCCGTTTTACAGCCCAGGGCGGCAACGTTAAAATATGTTTTAATTATTAGATACGAAGTGTGAGTGCAATAAATATTACATAGTGCGTACGCGGCATTCTCTGTAAGGATTTATTGTGCAGTAGTACCTACTAGTGCTTCAAGCGGCCTTCAATTGGTGCATTTACCCCGCGATCCGGCTCTAGAACCTATTTTATTCCTTCACAGCACATTTAAAGTATTATTGTCGGTGTAGTGGGAACTATTTCGCAATACAGTATTGTAAATACACACTAGTACTTTAATCACAGGTTAGGAATTGCTTAGTATAATTTTCAGAGCAAGAAGAGGTCATGTTTATATAACATTCGAGTATATTTGAGTACATAGCGTGCAATGTGCATATTTACAGACCACAATTCCACATCGAGTGACACCGAGACATCGTACGATGTAGATTTTGTTCGCGATAATAATCTCGCAACAGATAATGGAATCGTTCGAAAAAACGTAAACCAAATCGAGTGAGGTACGAACTGAGATAGAATCAAATCGATTTCAGTGGTACCGAATGTTGTAAAAGTTTGAAGTTAGTAATAAAAGTTTCTCAGAATATTATGGGCAGTACGTTTATACGTTTTGCTTCGCCACTCACGTAATCCACCGGTCGTGCGAGCGAATCGTAGAAAGATTATGATGTATGTAGAGATGACGTAATAAAATACCGAAATAATATTGTACCAGCCTATCAGGAGTACGATTTGACGATGTTCACTTTAAGCGTTTATCAAGATCCCATTCAATAAACGTTTAAAATTATTATCTTGTTCGAGATAGGTGGTCTTTAACAAGGCGTTGATAAAACACCGCAAAAAACCTTGCATCTTTATAACAACGACTTTTTAATTGATCGAAAACACGAGCGTTAATTTTTTGTGTTCGTTGTTGTTGCTAAAACAATTAAAATAGATAAATAAGTTGTCATCTACCCACATACAACATTGAAAAAGTTATGAATGGCCGAGTTCATTTTTGGCACGGAAATCCAATCAGGGCACAATCCATGTGTAATGGCTGAACATTTTTACGGTTTGCACAGAGTGCCACGGGGAATAGATTTTCAGTGCGTCCCAAGTATAAATCACGACAACGCCAGATGACGCCCCATTCCTGAATTCTGAATGAGCTAGCCGAGACTTACTTTAAATTAAGGATTCTCATGCTACCTCCTGCATTTTATGAAGTTTTGATGTTTTCTGCTTTTATGTACTTCAATGCTTTTAATAACATAAAATTCAGAGGAGCCGTGTTATTACTTTTTTGCGTCTAATATTACTTTCTATTTTTTCTGCTACAAAACAAAAATATATAAACTTATATTACCTACATTCAATATTTCTAGTTACGGATGAGAGATAATTCCTTCCCTACAAGCGAAAATGTTTCATACATATAATTTGAATGAGTGCCAAAATCTAATAGCTTTATTTTACGAGTGCGCCATGTATATCTTTCTAAAGAAGATAGATAAGCTATGAGTATTTATTGAAAATAGCATGACTGCCTCTTCATATTTTTCATGTAAATGAACAGTGTAAAATGTAAATACTTTACGATAATCGCATAAAGTCGCATAAGCAAATATTGCTTATACGACACGAAGAAAGGCGTCGTTTAGATTCAAGATACCTAGGTTCATAAAATAAGTAAAATATAAGCGAGGCTCAGTGTTATCTACAGTACTCAATGGGTTTAACAATGTTAAGTTCATTGACCAATGCCGGCCGACAATAAAGATTAGTTGCCTGTATCTGTGCCTGTACCATTCAGAGTATTTGCAAAAAAATATAGTACGGAGAAAATTACACGCGTTGTAGCACCATTTAAGGATCATAGCAGGAAGCAAAGCGACCGGTTCAAGATGGCACCGCGGGATAGGAACGCCGGGAAAAAACTAATCACTTCAGATAACTGAACATTCTCACAAGACTCGGATAAAGTACCACTGTGACCAATATGGTATTGTTTTTAATACCGCTACATCGGCTACGTTATACAGGACAGCACGAACACCGTATTGGTTCGAAGTCATCCAGCCACGCTGGAAAACTATAAAAAGTGATTTATAGCCATTCCTGAGGATTCATAATACCTAAATTGTGAAGCCCGCATCGCTCATAGAGGCTTGATGACGCCTTAAAATAATAGTGGTGAAAATAAAAGACAAAAACCCTTTGAGCAAAATATTTCGAAAGTTTGCGGTTTTTATGCGAGCAAGTATAAATCGCATCAACAAACCGGTCAAAGTCCGGCACAGAATATCATAGGTTTTACCTTTATTTCATCACTTCCAAAGAGACATGCTATATTCACCACCCATGATAAACGAGGAGCGATAAAAACGTGATTTTCGTGGTGTATGAGAAAAGAAAAATGATGTGAGAAAATACGGATATCTATGCACATCGTACTGTACGTTTTCGGCAGCACTAACACAGATAACAACACACCATTTGGTTTTGTACTAAAATATTTTGTAAGCAAGTTGAACCTTCTGTTTTCGTTATAAAATTTATGCAATACAGGAAGATGTCAGTGACCGCATGTAATGTGATTCGCTGCGGTATCCGCCAGCGTGTATAAAATTGATTTATTCACGTAACTATGTGGTATACACAACACGACCCATAGGAGTCGAATGACAAACTACTGTAGTTTGCAGAGCTCTGATCTCCATCTCATATGGTCTAGCTTGTCTAAAGGCTTACCTTTAATAAGCGGATATTCGAGCCGCGTGAAATTTACTTATCCACGCCTTTACCTTGTTAAGAGGAAGTAGTACAAACTTTCGTAATTTAATCTGCACATATGAGAGAATTAATGGCGCCGTCACCGGTGATACAAATTCAATAAATTAAATTTTAATAACGACGTTAAACGCGTTATAACAAGGAATAAGGTAATGAATTATAATTATGCGCGGAGCCGCCCGCCCCACGCGTTCTAATGACTATGGTACAACATTAGCCAAACACAAATTACCAAGAAATGTGTAAACAGGTAATATAGGGATCGCCGAGTTTTACGTAGCCGAATTAGGGGAGAGTAATGTTCCCTTGTTGTTTTTTATCATTCTTCCTTAATTTATTTTTTGCGTTACTTTGCTGATGACACGGAATTAATGTGTTGCTTGAATTAAATTACCATTAAGAAGTTGTAGAAGTTTGAAACTAAAGTTCATTTACAAAATAGCAACAGAAGCTATTGTCGGTTTAGAGGATTATTGTTCACATTTAACTGGCCAGGAGCCCGCAATGCGATAATATCGACGGCTCGTTAACGTTTAAGTTATAAATTTTAGAGACCTGCACCACAATGGAGGGCGTGGTTGAAACTCGTAATATTTTCTACTTGCGCTGAAGTTGTAACTGCTTCTGCAATATACGACTGTTTTAATAACATAATACATCTTTACAGCCAGTAAAAACTTATTCTGGTTCTTCTTCCATTCCAAAAGAACAGTTAAAAGTAAACCAGACCTGTTTGTGGCGATGCATTTGAATTCCAAGTCGGCGTAAATGTCCGGCTTCCCCTAAAGAATATTGGTTTGCATAATAGCAATCACGATCACAGTAGCTACAAAGTTACGTTGCTGTTGTATACTTTCGTATTGTCTTAGGATAAAGTTGAGAATAGATATGGGTGGGTGTATTCTGCAGTCTGCTTTACATTGCTCTGTGGTATGGTATTGAATGACGTGTCCTTATTTCAGTGCGGCGCATTCACGTCATCGGAGAATAGATTGAAATGAATAGGAAATGTATGGAGTAGACAGGGATATGTACCGTTGTGGTGTGGTGTAGCTAAACCACTCCTCGTTAACGTTCCGTACATCCAAATGTACCTAGCTCCACAACTTCTGCCATGTAATGATGCTTGAAGATGGCTTGCAATAAAATATTTATTGCATTGCATTCAAAGACTTGGAGCAATTGTGGTTAAGAAAGACAAAAGGAAAGTAAAACAGTATTCATCAGTCAACTCATAAGTTTCGTCGTTTTGCGGTTGATGCGAAACTACTTGTAAGTTAGGTCGCAAAGTTGCAACACTGTACGTACGTTATAATATTTAGATTATGTGGATATAGCTGCTCACAAGTAACTGTGGAATTTTGTTTGCTTCAAAATCAAAACAACACAAGTAGTTGGCTTGGCACCCTCTGTAAATACTTCTTTTGGCTTCACCGCAGACTGATCGATTTTATTGAACGGAATGGCTGATGCCTAATACCGATTAACCACCGCATAGGTGGTTTAAACTTTGTAAATATTAAACCTTTGATCGGGTAAGGTTCTTTAGTGTCATAAAAAACTTAGATGGGATCCTTTCAGACAAACTAGCCACAATGTGTCGTTTAAGGGAAGCAAACATTATAAAACAAAGTAATGGGAAAAGATAAGTATGTAGTTGAAGTTACGAAGATCTCTGTGCTTCGACATTTAAGTGTGTCGTAACTCACGTTAAATGTTGCTGGTTATTTCCAAGTGAACAAAAGAAGACCAAAGAAAGGCCGTGTATTAGGTAACGAAATAAAGGTAAAGGTAACCAAACTGTTGATTAAAGCTAATTCAGGCAAACATAACATTAACGTCAAAATTGCTTCGTAAAAGAACTACCAACAAAAGTTACGTTTATTAGAAAAAGTATTAAAATATCAACAGCAATTAAAAGAGCATTATCTGAAGATTATCTGCAAGGGATAAACGTGTAAAAGAAGAAGGAAATACGAGTTATCCTGTAGCTGTTTTGATTTAAGAAAATTGGGGACATGGCCGGGGAAAGAAGCTTTGGGGCATAGAAAAGCTGGTTGGGAAAACTGTGAAAGATAAAACGTTGGATCTACAAAAGCCTTAGAAAATCTTTCCAAGCTGTTTCAATCTCGAAAAATGAAGTCAGTTTGATTTCATATTTCAGAATATTGTGTCTTTACAGCTGTCTCACGATATATCGTTGATTCAAAGCTCTCATTTACGTTACGAGTACTCGACGATATAATTATTTTGTTCATTTTCCACTGTATCTTATTCTGAATTTGCATTTGGTTCAAAATTATAGTAATCTTCTTAGACTCCACTCGCACCTTAAAATAACTGTATTTTTATAATGCATGGAATTTAATTGAGTTAATGGCATTAACACTGGTCATTTCTTATTTAGTTTTAACTGTTTATTTACGTTCATGTTTCCCAGTGTTTGTTCTTCGTATCTCCATGGTCGTCCGGGAACTCCGGTATGGTGCGGCTAGTGGCTTGCCAACATCCCACGAGGTGTGCCGAGTCGATGACCTTTCTCTCCAGGAAGTCTATACCTCAAATTAATAGCTCACTCCATCACAGAAAGCCGTTAATAGTTAAGCGTTAAGTTTAAGCAATGCTTTACAATGAGATACAATTTTGAAGTAGAAAATAAGGTATTGTTTCGTGTTGTGTTAATTGCATTGGAATGGCTTCTCACTATAACCTTTCTCATTTGATGTTTTGCGCAATTTATGACTATGCTGGTAGAATACATTTTATGCATCCGTCTGTCTGTATCCGCAATTGCAACTATACCTACTGATAACATGGATAAACAAACTAAAGATATCTATGTGTAAATCCCTCGTATCTCATGCATGCAGTAAAACATTTCAGGGCGACACGTATGATATCGCAAACGACGTCTGCCCCAAGGGTTTACTGGTACTGAGAACTTTCATAGAACCAATAAACTCGTACCTAATACATACATAAATCATGTCGATTTGTTACAAGTTTAATGGGAAACTTTATATCTACCACTGAATGAGTTCACAATATTTCAAATGTTGTTACAAGAGTATCAGATTAAACTGAAACGATGAGGTTTCTTTTTTATGTCAAGACAAACAGTTTTGTTTCCTTTCATACTATAGTCTAGTCTATAATTTAGGAACAGTAAACAAACGGTAAATAGTAGCAGTACATTTTTGATAGATAATTTATGTTCTTCGTGGAAAAATCAAAGAAAGAGATTGTACAAAGTTATCAGAATGGGGCCATAGGTTGCGGTAAACACCGAGGGCCAGATATCTGAGGCATTAAAGAAGACAGCCTCGTGCAGATAACCGCAACATAAACGAACCGTAAAGCTGTTTGTTCACTGCTTTTACGATTATTTGTTGGCACTTTAGTGCGACGAAAATTCGCAAGGAACCGGCCAAAGAAAAATATCACGTAAGCGGAATAGAACTGGAGGAAGATAACATCGTTGTATTGTCGCGCTACCTTCTTTGAGCGATAGTAAAAGTGTTTCTGCGAGCCACGGTGAGATAACAACGACTACCAGCATCGCGGAAAATGTAGCGCATGCCTAATTTACAGAGACCGCTATCTAGGCAGTAAATTCCGTGCTGGTCCCAGAACCGCGAACATTGCATTAGCGGTATCGCCTGTGTAAACAACCCAAACACTAGCCGCTTTGAAGTGCCGATGGCAGACGTTGTTTGACACAGGGCCAAACAATGAACCTTCATATACTCAACACCTCTGCTTTTTAACATCTTCGACGGTGTGTCTGGCACAATGTTTGGGTTTGGAAACAAATTGAGAAATTGTTATCGTGTATTTACTGTTCCGAAGGGAAAGCTTCACACAAGAAAAACATTTACTTTTTAAGTTTCGTTAAATATTATTGTTTGAGAAGTCAAATAACGACGAGAACTCCGGGATTATGAAAAGGATAGTTTCCAAGGGGAAAACAACAAATGTATTTTTGGGTGATATCTATTTCTAGGAATAATAACACGCTTTTTTCTTTCTCTCTTCATAACCTGCCTGTCGTAACATTTTCATTTGAGTCCAACTGTTTGAATGCAGTTGTCAGATGTAACGAAAGCACGAGCAAGAAGCATATATCAAACGCATCACAGGAACTCTTAAAATAAACCACATGAAAAATGTTTGATCGCCATCGATTGACCTAATCATGTCGGCACCGTTTACTTTGTGGACTAATTACAACGCAGAACAAGATGCATGTTTCTCATAAACATGGCGGAGGAGTGCAGTGTATGGCCATCGTCAATGGGGCCCGTACAAAGTGTAATAGCTTCATTGCCCAACCGTGCGTGAAGAAACATTAAATCAGCGTCGTTCACCTACGGAAGATTACACCAGGATATAGAAAAACGTAACGGTATCAAACGATTGCTCCTTCAAACGTTTCCACAATCGTAATAATATTGAGTTTCCGACATATGATTTCAAAATGTAATAGGCAATTCCGATACGAATTTTAGTATCGTTTGGAGGCTTGTTGTTTCAGGAAAACAAAAACAGGAGCGATATTATACCTATTATGTATATTTCTCAAGAAGGTAAAGTCAACAGCCGTTTCTGCTTACCTAATAGGTATTCAAGCCGTCATGTTTTCTTTGCCACCGCTGAAATAATGTAAATATTTAGATACGTAGGTTTATAAGATCTGCGTATTGCAGAGTCGATAACAGTTCTGTATACATAGGTCAACGATTGACATACCGTACTCGGAATAATCTGTTGATTTATCTATAAACAAGAACAAGCGTCTTTTAAAATAATGATTAGCAATACAGTAAACAGAAGCTGTATAAGGTAAAACCAAGCTAGAGACTGTGAGTTACCCTGTATAGTAGATTGAATGACATTTAATCTATCTTATATAGGTACCTAGGTACAGTCGAAGCAATATTTCACAAGCGTGTGGTTACAGTACAGCAAGTTTGTGCAACAAGCTCATAGTCATTCAACAAGTACACAAATCAAGGTTGTTAACCCATTTGCGTTACGGTCTGATACCACTCTGTGGCTTCCTCGTATTCATTACGTTTTGCTGGTATTCATTCACAAAAGCCTTTTGATCGAAATTATGTAAACTTTTTGCCCTTTCACATTTATATTACCTCGGCGTTTGGTCATCGTCGTTTTTAACCGAGTTCTACAAAGGATTTATTCTAAATATTTATTTTTATTTAGTAAGTTTTCCGGCCATGTTCAGAGATAGTCTAGCCGAGTATTGCTTCGCTTTTAAAATTGTATATGAAATAGATATGGCTTCTATTTACATCACGAAATGACAAGAACAATAACTGCTGTGAAGTTTCAAAGATAAAACTATGTACATAGTTTTATCTTTGAAACTTCACAGCAGTACATACTGCAACAGTTCGGAGAACTGCCCGCGATGGTCCGAAGACTACCTGGCTGGAAACTTTAGTACCTAATCCCACTTTATGAAAGTAGGATTACTTACTTACCTAGTATAATTTATTTAAATAAGTACATTGTTCTTCTCAAAAACCGATACCCGGAATAGCTTCATTATTTTTAATTGAATTGCTAAATACATTATTTAGGTTTCTGTTGAAGACATAAGTTAATTGAAAGGATAAACTTTACAGGGATCACAAGTAATTTCATTAGCAAATGGCTAACTGGAAAATTAATTATAAAACGCGAAACGAATTTTGTACCCGAACACGAACCTTCAAAATTAAATGTTGTTACGTACCTACGTCGGTACCTACAAAACAAAGGTGCTCAGCGTCAATCAGGATTACGAATAATCTCCTACGTGACATGTTTTTCATATGATATACATAAATTATTTTAATAGTTTACTAGGCAGGATCTGTTACTATTAAATCTCTGTAGTTGTCCGACGTTCAATTGTTATCTTCGTAACAAAGGCACTGTTCTAAAAAAAACATGTTCGAAAAAATTTCAAAAAACTTGCCAGTTCATTTTCATAGACATTATGTTCAGCAACAGAGCAATCTCTTTCAACTTTTATTTCGAATTTCGAATACATTACGAATAACTGGGCACGGCGTGCAACGGTGCATTCACATTCATACAACCCGTAGTTCCGAGAGTACAATGTTTTAATAAATCACCAAGTAATGAGCCTGTTACTGTACCTACAGTAGCCGTTTCGCCAAATCAGGACAGCGGCATGAAGAGCGATTTATTTCATTCGAAAACGCTGTGGTTCATTGACGAAAGATAGCGAAGTGGGTGAGCATTTGCATCGCACTTGAAACGGTGAGATACAGCCACTAAAATTACGTTACTTCTGCATATAAATAGCTTGTTACTGAATGTCCAGTCAGGTTTAAAGTTATGTGAGTACTTGCGGATATTACTTTAACTAAATCTATTTCAACTCTATCGCTAGTTCGCTGAATGTTAAGTCATAAGTCATAAGTCATTTAATCATTTGTTAACATAGGTACAATAAATAGTTGTTTTAAAAGATTACAAGCGCGCTATGTTATGCCCGAAGGCGTACAAATATTTATAGAGGTCATTGAAATTAAAAATTGAAAAACCTTTTAAAGTATACCTACTACTGCAATACAAAGAATAAAAACATATATTTAATTAAAAAAATGAAATAAAATAAAAATAATAATAAAAACAAAAAAAAGAGCAAGTGCAGAATCGTAAACGTTCAACATTTTATATCTCCGCGAATGTCTCATTGCCTAGTCCTATCCTTTTCAAAATAAAGGACTGCTCTTCATTGTCAACTGCAGAAAAGATTTGTTTACTTACTTTGGAGTTTCCAATAGAGGTAGGTAAGGTGCAATAATAGGTACCACGGTAACCTTATTCTAATTTAAGAGCTATCGATAACGGGCGATCTTAAATGTTAACTACAAAGCAAATGTGGAACTATAAACCCAACATAAATTATTTATGAGACTCTTAAAACACTCACTGAAAACACATTACTAGACTAATTTGCGTTAAAAGAGAAGGAAATTAAATCAAGCTGCAGAAATTACCCGAGGTTCGAGACGATGAAAACTTATTGGAATAAGTTAAGTAAGAAGAATAGAATAAAGCTTAGTTATTCTCCCGTTAGAATGCCTTTCTACTGTATAATGTGACTAGACACTGAATGTATTAAGTTAGCATTTTATATCCACACTCCACACCATCCAGAAAGTAACTGTAAGCTTTGGTTCGATTAGCGGGACTGACTCCGGTCTAGGGTCCACCTCATTAAAATTTTACTGCAGCATCGCTATGATAAGATAAAGGGGAGTCGCCTCTCGTACGCGTATTTACACCAAGGTGTTATGTTATCAGCATCTCGAATTTTCACAAAAGCTTTAGTGCTTGAGAAAAATTAAAAGCTGAATGCAACAGGTGTATGTTTACGTAAACTAACCAAGAAGCTTAAATTAATCCAATGATTTATTTAGGTGACATCGCATCGCCTCTCTCATTTACATATCTGTCGCTTAGAAAACGTAATGTAGGCGCGATGGGCAGAGCTTTATGCTAAGTACACCCGCATACAATGACAAGAAACGTTCGAGAAGTGTGGAATTTCACAAGGAAGTGGCACTCGGGATGCGGTCGAGCATTTGCCAGGTCCGCCTTTAGCTAGGGCTGTCAATCTCGTGACCACGACACAGACAAGGTGCAAGCTTCCGGCAACTAGCGGTGAGACCCTGTATAAAGCAAGTACAGGTTTCCCGAAAGCGATACACATAAGAAGAACTTGTATTAAGGTAACGTGATATATTGCATCCGTCATATCGATACAGTTACTCATATGAATGTATGTGGGAATGGCGAAATATGTCTATCAGATGTTCATTCCACCGGGTAAGTTGGAGCTTGCTTGATTTTATTTATAAATTAAATGCTACAATGTTGAAGAGGAATTTGAGGCTTGATTTACACAATGGATTTGTATCTTAAACTGCCGCAACAAGACTAGCAATTTCTTAACCCTGCTCAATCTGCCGGGGAAAAGGGCGACACGGGTTCAAGAAGATATGCATGTATTTTTTTTTACAAACTTCTGAGCTTTTATCACAGAACTAGGAAGTAACTAAATAACATGGATACGCAAGAATTGAGAAGTACAAGAGAAAAACAAATAAACTCGTTTTATGGCTTCATAGTTAGATTGGAAGTGTAAGTCTTTATTCTAGTGCAGGCGGTCGCAGCAACTTATAGTTCACGACTAGCTTCAGGCATCAGGCAGGAGTCACCTGTGTGGTCCGCCGCCGCGTTGTGCAGGTTAATACTTAATTATGTGCCTTACCTCTGGTCTACATATTCAAATACATGTAAACAGACCACCGCATATGATAAATGGAATATTTAATCAATACCACCGGTTGAATGAAGCCATCGGTGAAGAAAATTGTCCGCTATCACGAATAAACAGCACGTGAACATGACAGTTTTATGGAACAGTAATTTGAGGCCGGCTTGATTTACGTGTATGAAACTTTGGTCTGTAAAATTATCATTTAATTGCGGGCGGAATAAATAAGCCATGAGGTCAACGAAATTGTAGCAATCGAAATGAGACGGATGGCGGCAAATTTCAATAAGCATTTCCTAAATGACGTTTACTTGGAGGAGAATTCTCCATCCACGCGGTGCTACTTTGGCAAATAGAATTTTCACGCGTTCGTTCTAAGTATACGACGACGGGCGGCTGCAATTTGTCAGCCGCCTCAAGCAAGCCCCTTCAAAATACACAGCTGTTGTTAAATTGTATTAGAGATCCTTCATTATATAAGACCCTGTATAAACGTTGACAGTAATATTCTGATTTAAATTAAAAGCCAAGCTGGCATAAAAAAAAAACGAATTAAGAAGTAAATTAATGGCAAGGATATAAATAGCTTCAGGCCATGAAAATAAATTATCTACTGATTGCTCAATGGAGACATATACGAGAACTTTACTATTGTGCTAATCACAAGACGATGCTATTGCTACCAATAAAGTTACAGCGAGGAATCTAATGCATGAAACTGGTTACAAAGCCTGGAATGTGATATTCAAGCCAGCCTATACATATTAAACAAAACTTAAGGGGCCGGCGGAGCATGCGTATTTCATACAAACGTAATACCAAAATAATTTGTAAATCAAACATATTCTTAAGGTAGTGTGTATTTATTTTGATTGGATTACAGAATATCTATGTTCCCAAATATATTTTTTGAGAGGACAATGGTACAAAGACGAGATATGAGGAATTTAAAATTTCCATAGAAAACTTATTTTTCTTATAACTCTTGTTATAATCAGTGTCCAATCAAAATATATATTTGGGAACCTAGATATTCTGTAATTCAATCGAAATAAATACACACTACCTTAAGAATATGTTTAATTTACAAATTATTTTGGTATTACGTTTGTATGAAATACGCATGCTCCGCAGGCGTCTTAAGTACAATGGATATAAACTTAGTGTCATAAAGTTGAGCATTCTGACTTTCTAATACATCGGATGTGATTGTAAACACACAATTCAACTTGCGTAGGTATTTTATAACCCTCTGCATTCGCTAGGATAAACTATGTTAATAATAGGCGTCAGTCAGTATGCTTTTAAGGAACAAAGTGTTGGGTATAAGCAGTCAATCTTTGCGATATCGGGCTCTCGGTAACTGTTCCTTATCGCGAATAGCAAAAAAGCCTTTCCATGTCAAGAGCTGTCGGTAGAAAAGCCCCTTTGTTCCTACCACGACACTTATGGATGTGAACTGTGCAAACGAAACTGGTGTTTGCAGTTTTAGGGTTTGACACCTGCGTAAAATATGGCGTAGCTCGGAAGAAAGCTTTTAGGAAATAATATCGACGAAGTTCCTGTTTTCAATATGTGAATGCATTGTTAAAACAGAAGAAACCTTTCTAACAAAACAACTTTTGTAAAGAAAATACACAAACAACAAATCTTAAATAACTGTTTTCACCTTAGTTTACAGAAAATGCAAAGACAAACAAATCTTATAGCTGTCACTGTCACCCCTACTGGTTTTCTTTACGCTATTTTTCTCTTCCAATAGCTTTTTCAATTCTCTATGGGGTTACGAGATGAAAACCAAGCGATTGCACTCTCACAATCAGCTATTATTGGACTATCGTATTCAAAGTCCCATTGTCCGCTCCGAAGGCGTTTTACAATCACCTCGGAATTTTCTTTTTACTGCACTTTGGAATGTGTTTGTGTTGGTTCTAAGTGAATGGGTAGACGCCTCTGTTCAGGTTTCAGATGGCTGAAGAGGACAATATTAAAAGATAAATCACATTATACCAAAAATTATATGAACTGTTAAACCCATCTGTAGCAATTAATTAACTGTGTTTAATTAATGACACTGTTATAAATAAAGGGTAACTTTCTATCATTTAAATACGTCATGGAAACAGAATGTCTGAGTCTGTCGTTTCCACAATGTACACAGATGTACAGTGTAGTTATGTATGTATTTGGGTTCAATAGGTAGGTCGGGTGGGGCATGCAGTTAATTTGTAGTCGTGATTGAATTAACGAAGCCGACCGCTTGGCAGAGCTCATTTCGAAAGCTGTTAGATACTATCATCTTATGCCTTTATACTGTCGACCGTAATAACGAAAGCATTTCTCAACTTTATAACAAGCCTACGACTTTATTGCTGCCAGGAATTGGCGAACCGTGGATTCTCACAGGCAAGGTACGACTCAGGTAATCTAGCTCAAAATTGAAAATTCATTTACTGTGACGGTTTGCCATTGTGTGCCCATGCAAATGAAACGAAAACAGAAACCGAATAGCGAAATATTAATTTTCAACAGCACTGTCGACGGAATTGAATTGAAATGAGAAATTAATCTGGTTTGCTGTGGTGTTTGCGACTGCGCAGGGATTCTTTTTCCTGTCAAGTCAACTCAGTATAAGCTGTATGAGAAACGATGTGTACGATTTATTTCGCGGCAGGATTCTAGTCCTGAGGTTGTCGGCTACATTGCATCTGTCCGTTTGATAATATTACGCATACTTTAAAGCTGTCTGAGTACACTTCACAAGTTTAGCTGATCATAAACTGTGAACTTTAAGATGAGCTGGTTTAAGATGAAATCTGTTTGTTTAAGTATAAACCTGCTCGTAGTCACAGTCGACTGGACGCCTGTCTAACGAGGAGTGACGGCTCTAGGACACAATACTTGGCGGTTCAGGTGTGTAAATTGTGACGGCAAAGAATGCTGTGCTCACACGAGACACACGTAAGCCCATCACAGGTACAATAAAATTATTTAAGTGGAAACATTGTACGTCAATCAGAGTTAATGCTTGACGAGGCATATCAGGAGTTACATACATATTTATGGCGCATTTCATGCTAATTATTGCGAGGGGTTGTGGAAAAATGTATCTACCAAGTACAAATATAACGCCATCACAGTGAATTGTTAATGAATCACCATCATCATAGGAAACAAACGGGAAGTTACGTAATTACTCTTTGTACTCGTAAAGAAAGCGGTCAAATGTTAAAGAGATAATTGTTAGTACAGGAAATTAAAGGCATTTAGTAATGTAGGACAATCCTCGGCGGGCCCGCTTGATGGCAATCTTGAACAAACTCAGCTAACTTGTTCTTATTACTGGCAGTAACGCTCACTGTAATCTTGTTCATCTCACGATTTTACAAGCTTTCCACTTGACATGCAGAATTAGTTTTTTGACTAAACATTCCGACGAGATTGACATCTTGAATACAACGACCGAATAAACTTGTATGCAGTATCATGTATTCGTATGCTTGTTAAAGCTATTTGCATACCTATAGTTTGTTAGTCAGTTCTCAGTGATTAGATAATATTGTTTGTTTTGACTGTGTCTCCCACACTTGATTATACAACTTATCCATATCCATTCTCATTTATTAGCAAACTAAAGTTTGCATGTTTGTTCGTCTGTGAACCGTCTAAGTGCGTGAGTCATACGCGTGGGATTCAACTAGTGTACTGAGTTAGTACTTTGCCAGTTCAAGTGATCATGATTCAAGGTTTCTCCCGTAAAATAGACCTTTAATAAGCTAAGTGTTCTGTGAGAAGTGGTTCATAAACTTATTTGGTTGTGACTAGTTGTGAGCTAAAATAGGCACAATGTTATCCGAAGCTGTAGCTAGCTGTGTGGTCTAGGAGCATAATCCTAATTGGTTTTAATATAGCAGTCCGTTTTATGCATCTTTTGAATTACAGTAGCTACTGAAATGGAGGAAGATGCCTGTAAAGTTCTGCCTAAAGCTATAAACATCTAGTACACGATCAAAGCTGATTTTCACTTGTGCTTGAGCAGGTTCAAAGCGCCGGTTTTGTTCTTAATTTGCAATATTAAGTCTAACAAGCCTTGATGCGAGTATGCGAGATGATCGTGTTGAGTCGGCTAGAACATCGATTAATTAACTTTTATGAGCTGCCGGCTGATTATATTGGAAATGCTTTTTCTGCGCGCGTCGTAACCATAAAATGATAGGTACAAGTCAGACCAAGATTAGCAACGCCGACTTCAAATTACTTTACAGTACCCTTTAGAACTGCATGGCTATAAATAACTGGTACTTAGGTATATCTGTATCATAGAGTACATTTACCAATCAATTAAGTGGGATTCCAGTATCGCGTGGCTAACGCTTATCTGTCGAGTATTTTTTGTTTACGATTCCATCCAGGGGCGTGGGTTTGCAGATAAGTCGAACGCAGGATTTGTCCCAAATGCTTTCAGAGCCGTTTCGTGAAATAAAATCTTTATGTTCACGCAATTTTCAACGGAATTCCCAGCAATTCTTTTCATTATTTTTGTCTCACGGTTCAAAAATAAATTACTATAAACAATGAGTGTTGGTAGTATCACTGTCAATTAAACTTCAAGAAACTTTTTCTTTAGTCATTTATTTTTTGTGAGAATCCAAAATAAATTGGTAATTGTGGATTGGAGACCATTTAAAATTCTCTTCGGACTATTTTTTTGTGATGACAACATTCCATAAACGGACAACTTTCCATACTGTTCATGTCTGCATTAACGTGGACAGGAATTTATCGAAAGTTAACTTAATATGGTCTATAATGTCTTTCATCATGTGTAGTATTGTATAGTAATTGAAATTAATTTTCTTCCGCTATCCTATGGAATTGAAAATGTTTATATGCTTTGCTCTCACTAAATAATATTGTGATTGTAATAGCCATTTATTTAAGATCAATAATTTCAAGCTATGTGAGGCTTTTAAAACCACACATAAAAAAAAATGAAGAACTACGATTTTACAATAAATGATAGTCTCCAATGTTTCTACTTCGAACTCTTAAACCTGCTCGATTAGTTCGGCTTTAACAACAAGTGGCTCAAATAATCAAGTAAGTACCATTACAAATGTTTGAAAGTCCGACTTCCTTACCTACCTACCTAAGTATCTACCGTACAATTTGGTATTGTTGGCTGTCACGAGTGGCGTGACTAAAGACCATCGTGGCTTTATCCATGCGAGGTCATTGGGCCAACATTTGGCGAAGCGATGCCAAGGTCAACTCAAGCTCTGTATTTCCAAAGTAAACTGGTACTTGTAAGTTGTAACTCATAAAATGCCTTATTATAATTCTGATCTTTAAAGATTAACACTGACGTGTCCTTCTTCAAGCAGGCTTAATTCATCATTTTGTTGCAGTCACTGAAACAATTTCGGGCCCTTCTGATATTTTCCAGAACTTTTGTCCAATGATGTTCGGAGTTACGTTCGAGTCATACTTACGTAAAATCATATTTCGTGATGAATTCGTATTTCAGCCCAAAGGAAATAATCCAAATTATAAAAAAAAAATAAGTAAGTAATCCATTTAAAACAAGATTACGACTGCCATTAAAAAAAAACGACCTTGTAATATTTTAATATGAGTTTTATTGGCACTACGCCAATTATTATTTTATGTATTTACATTCGTAACCGGTTTGTGTTACTAGTTGCGTGTTGTTGTTTCTTCGTATGTAAACGTCACAATTTTATGTTTGATTAAATTCAACGTTTTACAGTTGGGATTTGAAATGGTCAGTATTTTATTGATCAGCGGGCCTAAAATGGCCGCTTTAGCAGAACATAATATGAATCACGTTAAAAATTTAAAATTCTTAAAATGGATTTTATGGTTATGTCTGTAAAGTCCATTATTAGAATTTAAATTTTTTAACGTGATTCATATTGTGTTCTGCTAAAGCGGCCATTTTTAGACCCCCAGTTCTCTACATTTTGACCTTTTTAAGGTGACAGCGTCAGGGAAGTTCAAATTTTTGCGAAATCGAAATTCAATTTTTTTACGCTTTTCTCAATTTTCAGGTCAGTGCTAGGTTGTATGTTGTATGTTGATTAAAATATTGTTCGCGAGTGTATGACTTAAATAGTTACAGAATTATTATCCTCGAAATCATCAATGCAACCCTTTTTTTTTTTTTTTTTTTTTTAGGATGGGAAATCATCAAATGACTTCTCCCACTCTGGGCGGAGCGGGAGGGAGTGTCAGACTCTTACTGACTAAAACCCATCCATGTTCCTTCCTCGCCCTTTACGTTCCGGGGCCGCGGTATCTCTTTCGAACAGTCCCGCAACCCCGGCAGGCTTCGGCCCTTGCGGGCCCCTCTCTTCTGCTGACATCTCTTTGAGGCGCGCGTGGAACACGAACGCGCCGTCGACACGGCCTGTCGTCACTAGACGGACGGACGGCTAGCTAGCCCATAGCTAACCGTCCACAGGCCCGCATCTACGGTGGCCGGTAGCCACCATGTGGCCCCCGACGCCCGGTGCGTCTCCCGCGGCGGCCGGGAAGAGAGGCTCTCTCCCTCTCTTGTTCCGCCACCTCCTTCGCCAGCATGACTGCTTCGCAGAAGGAGGTGACGGCTTCCCATTCCGTCTCGCTCCGGACCATGGATTGAACCAGGGCCGGACGCGAGAGGTCGCCGCCGCCGATCGCCGCTAATCAATGCAACCCTACAAGTTCATAAAGGTCTCGGGATGACTTTTTCAAAGACAAAATCGTGGTTTAAACGACAGAGTTTAAGATCTAGAAAATACGAGAACTGCATGAACTCCTCTTTACCCGTGACATGCAGGTTATTCACCTGACGTAAGTAGTCATTTTACATATTATCACGGACGTGGTCAGTAAAATAAATAGCAAGTGTATGTAATAATACTAATAAAAATCAATGAATGAACATTAATTAACAAGTGCATGCAAGGGAAGTAATAAACTGCTATACGGACCGTACACACATAGGCCTAATTTTAGAAAAGCGCCAAGTGTGCTTAACTCGATCTCTTCACTCATAAATGGGAGAGGAAACTTGCGTCATAACTGTGTAAGGCCTTTTCGTAAGTTAGTACAATTTGCATAATAGGGTCACTTTTTCCTTGAGTTTTCGTAGAGCTAAGCAATAGAGATAAGGACTGAACGGGATAAGAAAAGGTGTTACTTCAATAGCGATGGTCAAACTTAGAGCTGTCTAGGTGGCTACGTACTGGGGGCCTAATATGGCCGCTTTAGCAGCAGAATCATTATAGGAAAATAATATGAATCACGTTAAAACTTAAAATAGTCACAGACGCAGTAAATATTATGAATCTTTCACTGAGCATTTTACGAATAGGCTAGTTTCCACCAACAATAAATTGCAAATCTAATTAGTCCGTCAGTTAGAGTATTGGAAAGTAATGGACACGTATTTTTTGTTTTTGTAAATCACTGAGTACTGACAAAGATAAAACGCATCAAAACTCGGGAGTGGGGGCTCGTGACGTCACAACGCACTAAAAACTAGAGCACGGCGTGACGTATTGCGAATTTTAAAAGGGTCGTATCTTCGTGAATTTTAGTTTATGTAAGTAACAAAAGAAAAAATTCGGGTCAAATATTTTTTTTTAATCTAACTGACGGACTAATTAGATTTTTTTAGGACAAGCCTATTGTAACGTAATTCATGTTATTTTCCCAATAAGATTCTGCTAAAGCGGCAATTTTAGGCCCCCATAACATAGCGACCAGGTCAGACAAAATTTTAGTCATCGATTTAAGAAGAACAAAGAAGAAGCAACAGTCAAAGAGAAACAAACTTCATATTTCAGTAATATGTTAGTAAAAATATTTCTTGCAAAAACTCTTTGGTTAATTACAAATGCAGACTAATTGAATTCAAGTTTTCTTGCGCTACGGCTGTGAGTTTCAGAGACTTCTGGGTTTTATGTAAGTCGGTGAGGCATAGTCGCTTTTTCCTCAAATGAAAAAACTTTTTTGCAAAAAATATAACCGACTTCACACAAAAAAGTAAAAAATAACTTTAGCTTCTGAAGTCGTTTGACCTTTGTTTGATTCATTTCGTTTTTTTTTTGTCACCGACTTCTGAAGCTAAAGTTATTTTTTACTTTTTTGTGTGAAGTCGGTTATATTTTTTGCAAAAAAGTTTTTATTTTTCACTTTTTAGTGGTTCACATGTGCTTACCCTTTCACAGCGTATCGGTGTGATTTTTTGTTATGAACTGTAAACAATAGACAGACGTGAGATTTCAGCGATCCCAGTACATTTGCTATCATTTATTAAGGAGTTCCGTTGCCTATCTTCCGAAGTCACCAGATCTTTATCAAATTGAAATGGGATCACTCCGAGAAAGTACTCTTCCTAAATCTACCCAAACCGCTTCTGGTGTGCCTATAAATTTAAGGAGTTACCTCTATTTCTCCGGGATCCCATTAAATGGAACTTTACACGTCTAACTGTCGAAATCTGGGTGTATTGTACACTTCTGCATACTCCCTCAGAGCATACAGGCGTGATGTTACGTCATGATGTTGTATAAACAATAAACAACCAAGCGATTGCAGCAATTACTGCAGCTTTGCCGTGTATTTTTGAAGAGTTCCATTTATATCTCCGAAGATCAGCGTCAGATCTTCAACAAATTAAAATGGGACCCAACGGAAAGCACCAGCTTTCAAATAAAAGAAGAATCATCAAAATCGGTTCACCCAGTCGAAAGTTCTGACGTAACAAACATTGTCGAAATCTGGGTATATTGTACACATCTGCGTACCCCCACAGAGCATACAGGCGTGATGTTACGTCATGATGTAGTATAAACAATGAACCTACAAGCGGATGCAGCAATCACTGCAGATTTGCCGTCTATTTTTGAAGAGTTCCATTGTATATCTCCGAAGATCAGCATCAGATCTTCAACAAATTAAAATGGGACCCAACGGGAAGCACCAGCTTTCAAATAAAAAAGAATCATCAAAATCGGTTCACCCAGTCGAAAGTTCTGAGGTAACAAACACAAAAAAAAAAATACAGACGAATTGAGAACCTCCTCTTTTTAGAAGTCGGTTGAAAATGAGTTATATCCCGTGATTAAAATAACTCTTATCTGATAAATAGTTTCTGTGAACTGAGGTTGAATGACTTTACACTTGTGTAATTAACACTACGCTGTGAATACAGTTAATACCAGTATTTTACATGGAGCGACGGGCTATTTGACCTCCACAACCCAGTTAATACTGGGAAATACGATACCACTTGGTAAGACTGGTTGCTAGACTTTTTGGGCCACTGACTACCTGTTACGACTGTCAAAGATGGAAAAATAACAGCCGGGACCAACTGCTTCACGTGCTTTCCGAGGCACGGAGGAAACTCGGTATGTAAGGGTGGTCGTCCATCCACAGACCAACATAGGCAAGCACGGCTTAATCTTTTTTTTTTTAGGATGGGAAATCATCAAATGACTTCTCCCACTCTGGGCGGAGCGGGTGGGAGTGTCAGACTCTTACTGACTAAAACCCATCCATGTTCCTTCATCGCCCTTTATGTTCCGGGGCCGCGGTATCTCTTTCGAACAGGCCCGCAACCCCGGCAGGCTTCGGCCCTTGCGGGCCGCCCTCTCTTATGCTGACATCTCTTTGAGGCGCGCGTGGAACACGAACGCGCCGTCGACACGGCAGCACGACTTAACCTAAAGATCGACCCGAGCGGCTGTTATTTTGCCACGAGCTCCTCGCGGTACTTCTTTGTTTGTTCCGGCTAATTTCTGAAACACCTAGACCGATTTTAACAATTGTCTCAACGATCTCTGGAACTATTAATAGTCACATTTAAAAATTGTTGTTATTGTATTTGATAGCCCAATTCTTGAAGAAGGTTATAGGCTATTTGACATCACGTTATGACCCTTGGGAGCCGAACCAAAGAGAAACGGTGGGTGAGACCGCGGGGCACAGCTTGTGTTTACATAAAGGTGTTTGCACCCATTATTTGCAGCTGTCACATTTATGTTCTCTTATGTTAAAACATTGCGACATAACGCTACAATGTGCACATGAAAATTGCTTCTTCATTCTGTGCTGCACTGTAGCGTCTGCAGCCAAGCACATTAGCTTCTGTCATTTATCTCACTACTCTCAGATTTACATAGTTCCAGGAATAGTCAGTAATTCAAAGACGCGCTATATCATGTCACACCAGGAAATAGCGCACCTTATTTTGCTCTATGTTGTGTTAGGCAAGGAGTGAACAAGTTAAATCTTCCTAATATAGCTTTTACATTAATTTGAATTAGGTATAAATTAGATAATTTACAGGCATGCAAAGCTGCTTCGTATATATGTATTTTCAGTTTTTAAATGTGGTAAGTTAAAATTGGGCTTGAAATTTTATATCGCATTATTTATAAAAGCAGTATAAACATTCCGGAATGTTTGTATGTAGTAGAGCGGAGAACGTGACTCCCGGTTTTAGTAAACAAACAATGTTAAACCAACAATGTTTGTATTGTAATTTCAGCAGGTGGACTTTCTAGGCACGTTTCTGTGCTTGAATATCTTGGTAAAAATGTACTCGCTTATGAGCCGACAAAGCTTTAGATTACGTTACTCACTTTGTCCAAAAAATAAATCAAACTGAATTTAACACAGACAAATTATAAGCAAGCAAGCATCCTCCAATTTTATATATATCTTTTTTTTTCAATTTATAATTGGATCAAAGAAAATTCTAAATAAAATCTTGGATTTTCCTTGTACTTACATGTTTACTTGTAACAATAAGATACGGCTTTGTTAAATTTTAGTAAACGAGGAAAAATATTTAATTCCAGGATCCATCCATGAACGAAAAAAGTACAAAACTATCGAGATTTTTTTCATTAAAACATCTCATCTCAGATAAGTGGCGCAGTCGTGTGACCTTACGGGCCGACAGAGACGAGAGACGTCCAAAATTCTTTCACGTCCACTACTCACGCTTGTAATGATTTAATTTTGTGGTATCTGCCTTTACCCAACAATCATGTTTATCCCAAGTTCCGGCACTGTTTTACTCCTCTACTACTACTACTCCTCTTTCACTTTACTCCAGACGCATGAACATTCAAACTGATTTAAATGGGCAATTCAATAAGATGACACCGACAAATTCTTGGCACGTGTACAAATCCTCTTGCTTAGAAACTCATTAAGAGCTTTACCGGAGATCTATTAAAGGTTTTATTGGAATGGCCATCTAATAAAGTTTTATGTTTGATTTTGACGAGGTTTCAAGCAGTTTCGGTAGATTAAGAGCAATTAAAACCTAAGGATCAAAACATTTATTTAAATTCGGACAGCAAAAGTAATTTCAACAAAAAACATTTCAAAGAGAGTTCTTGTCCTGTTTTAAGGTCAAAGGGCACTTTCTGTAAATCAAATACAATAGGACTGATGGTTTCATCATCTGAATGTTACCATATGGCTCTTGTGAAGCAAATAAAGGCGAAACACAAATAGCTTCAGGACGTTACCCTTGTCAACGCTAGCTTTTCACTTACCTAAGTTATGGTCCTATTGTTCTAAATGCCGACCGAGTGCCGTCCTGGCGCATGGCGGGGTGTCTATCTTGCTTGTACTCCTTTGCGTATAGCAAATCATTTAAACTTTCTACTTTATTAATGACCAGCAATATCCCCCGATTCATATCAACCAGGTTGGTATCCTGTATTTCATTCTAATCGCATTTGTACGCAAAACATTGGCCATATATCTCTGCAATATGTTGGAAATGTTTGAGAAGCCTGGCGTTCGTTACCCTTTGTCATATGGATACGCCAAAACAATGCTGTGATTTATGTGTTCATGGTTTGCAAGTTTGCTCGGTTGCACACCTACTTGTGTAGTATACAGAGGTATGAATGTACAATAAATTATGTTTGGGAGAAACTGTCAGCTACGCGGTTTAGCCCGATATTATCAAATAACTTTCAAAACAAAATGTGACTTCGAATTTATTGCAGAAGCTGTGAAAAGGAAAAAGTTTGTCTATCCTTGTGTTTGATAAGATGAAATGCCGGGAACAGGAAATGTTCTATCAGTGTTATGCTGACCATTAATTCACGAGAGCCCCTAATTGGAAAATCCTTTTCAACAAGAGCCGTTGTAGACTAATGTGCATAATTGGACCCTCGACCGTGGACAATCACTGGCGAAATGGGGCCATCCCAAGTTTTTGTATAAGCGAGGAGTGGACAGGCGTCGTTTAATTTAGAGATTAAAGACGGCATTTTAATATCCACTGATTGCGAAGCAAAGCTGAATAAGCCTGATCCCTTGTTTTGGCACAAAGGCCAAATGAAAAACAAAATATAGAAAAGATAATAATACTTTGTTAATCTGTAATTCTGTAGGTAAGATTATCGCTATAACCGACGAGAAAAAAATAGTAAACTATCTCATCAAGTCTCATTATGACAGGAAGTTACGTGTGGTTGGTGATTCAACTTTATCCGGCTTGGCAACATCCCGGAGTTGAGGGCACTTTGCGTTATGGAAGAGCCCATGTTGGACAAAGAGTGAAGAGGAAGCTGAACAATCAAACTTAGGTCACCGATGCTCCCCGGATATCGAATTACGAAATCAATTTTGAAACGGAACGTTAGGCAAGGATGCCATTTGAAAACATCGAAATTGAAACCGTGTTTTACGACACCGAACCGAATCGAAAATGTCAAACTTTTTGCATATTGCTTGAATAAAAAAAAAACTCCTAATTAAGTAACGATGACTGGACAAACAAGTGGACCACGGAATAAACCATTAATTAAATTCGTATTAGTGTCAGTTCCCACAGAAATTAAGGAGTTAGTGACATGTTAATAACGATAATTGGGCAGAAATTTGAATTTTACACATCCATAATTTACACGAAATGAATTGGTAATAATTACCCGTTTGGATTATTGATTAATGTTGTAATTCAATTTCTTTTTTTTAGAGGGAACTGAGTGATCAAACCGGTGTCATAGCAAAGCCAAGGCTAGTTGTATTCTATTCCATATTAAATCATCGATTTACCTCCTTAAACCACAGCTATCCCACGACAATAACTAAAGCCTTGCACTGGTCTGTAAGGTATTGTCAGTCATGTATTTTAATAGGTCTTGTTCATTAAGGTCTTGGGAACAAAATTGAGATTGTAATGAGATACGTAATGTCTCGTCGAGGTCGTCTCAGATCATCTTAATAAGAGGCCGACTTCGTACAAATCGTTTTAGTAGCGTGTTTGCGAAGCGGTTTCGCCTTGATGAGCTGTTACGCAGATTCAAAGATCATGGGTACGCATTTACGCAATCTCAGTAGGGTTTGTCGTCTTGAAGTGAAATTACTTACTCAAGGAACAAATTTGAATATTTAAAATCCGGTTACATTTCAAAATGTTTATAGTTACTACGAGGAAGTAATATTACATTAAATGTTTCGCAGTCTACGCGATGGCTCATAATTAAATTCGTCAAATTTGATCATTGAGGGGCACTGCTCACAAGAGAATTCATAAAGCAAGCTCGAGGTCAGAATGAACAATGGTTTTTTAAATTAAAATTTAACGTTGGTTCTCATTTTAATCCGTTTTGTATGATTTGATATTAATATAAGTTTTGTATGTCTTTAATTTTGATTTCCATTTGAATGTTGTTTACATTATGCTTCAGTTTCCAGTAACAGATATCCAGACGCTTCGACCGAGCCCTTTCAGTCACGCCGCCATTCGTGACTAACATTGATGTGGCTTTTAGATAAGCCTACGATATTATTTACACGGAGAATTTATTCTTTAGACTGTTTGGTCCACAATAAAACAGAATAAAGCTGAGATTGTAAGAATTTTGTAAGATACACTGATATTTTATGGTATTTATTTCAAGTTCAAGAGTAAGAAATATTACGTAGATATCAAATATTTTCTCGTCTGACTCTGTGATTTGTGGAGCGGTAAAGTGAATTTGCTGTACTAAATCTTCGGTAAAGGTAAAGTTTACTACACAGGATTTTCTTTGTAGTTTTTACATTATCCCTAAACAATCCTTAGTGATAGACATCTAATATCGTTTTGGGGGGATAAATAATCATTGGGGAAAAACACTCGTATTAAGCAGCCAACAAGAATCAGCAAGGGGCCATTTGTTTCGCAATAAAGTCGTCCTGCCCCATCTGCACAAATGAAAGGTCAGTAGATGGCCAGCCCTTAATTAAACTCAACGAATTCGTAATCCAGTCAGCTCGTTCCTATTAAGAAAATATCAAGAACTTCTGCTAAGAAACCGTACCGTAACGTAAAAATGCCACAAAACTTTGCCTGTTCCTTATTAGTTTACTAAAGTCTTCAAGTTGTAGTAAGAAAACTTCATGAAGTCACATTTCAAGTATAACAATTTGGAAAGATTGTACACTTGTTTCGCCTGAATAAATAATGAGAATGGATGGAAGCATTTATGAGAAGGGCATGATGAATGAGAGGGTATTTCCAAAAGAAAACAATACTTTTAAGGAAAAAGGTCGACGCACTGATGATGATGAAGATCTACGTAACAACATTGTATGTTTGTGTTTGTATCATTATAGTACGTCATACCACTTACCTAACGATAGTAATAGTGTATTAGCAGGATGTACTTACCTGAAAACAAAATATTTACGTTAGCTACAAAGTTGGGTAAAAATAAAAATAGAAGTCAACATCACAAAATACAAAAGAAAAGAAAGCTCTTAAAATAAATGGGCTTTTTATTGGTTTAGTGGTTGCACGAATTGTTTCAGTATGCAGGCGGCAACAATCGAAATGTTCAAGTAGGTTGACTACACTACATGCAAAAGGGCTGCGGGATCGCTTTCAATATTACCTCTCCGTGTTAAGAGTACTTATCCCGTTGACATTGGGCATAATTTCGCTTGGAGAATTATATTGTTAGATCCTGGTACAAATTGTTTACGACAACGAAAAGGCCAATAAGATCGGCCATTGTGGTCAATAACGGATAATTGAAAAATGCTTACAAATTCGATTGTGAAGCCATGCGAGAATATTTCTTATGATTTACGATTGGGCGAGAGGTTAAAATACCGCGGTAGGTTATTCTTATTTTGGCAGTTAAATGATTGCTTTTTCTTTTTTGCCAATGTAAACGATGTAGCAATGCGATCCGGATTTCACGACGCAGAGAATGTGTAATTACGATGAGGAACTTTTCGATTGTATAATTGGAATGTTTTACAACAGACTATCCAATAAAAATGTGGGCCCAGAATACAATTACGTTTAATTCTAATCATCTATCAATGGAGCATTGTGGCGCCCGCGCAGTCGGGCGTGAAAATGTAAACCGATCGGAATAGGAATGCAACGATAAGTGAATAGGGCCTAATTAAACGAGGGCCGTTGTTAGATAATAATGGCTGGCGGACTGTAGGTCACGAAGCTAAGGGCCCGTGATGCGATCGCGCTTTTGTTCAACAGATGTTCGCTCACACATTGGATGCAGATGCTTGCGAACTGTGACAGATTTGGACATTGATACTGATTCGCCTTTGTGCTCTTCACCTGCTTTTCGCTCTAATGTATTCAAATTAAAAATAAACGCTGGGGCCACAGTAAAAAAAGCCTGATGGATTTTACACAAAAAATTCAAGTACGGCTCTACATATAAAAATAATGTATTTGAAAGTTATTCACGATGCACGCTTTTGTTGAATGACGTCAGTGGTGCATGGGGGAGGTGAGACGACATCTGGCGTATATCAAAAAGCTATTTTAAAATGATAAGCATGATAACATCCATCCATACCACTAATGCACCGCCCCGTGCGTTAAATTACAATTACATTAAAGTCATTATGCTGTGATTACTATTGTATACAGTCGAGGGGAGATTATAGGATGAAAGGACCATTATTAAATCCTAAACGTTTTATTTCTGCGGTTACACGGCACGTGTTCAAAGCAAATTGTCGTCGAAATAAACGAATCTTAATTGCCACCACATGGATTTTATATTTTGTCGAGTGAAATTGGCGCGATAACTTTCGTCAGGAAGACTTTTATGGTTAAATACACGAAAAAAAGTAGCCATTCACTGACGATACAATCTGGTTACGAAAACCCGTCTGGACAGTGAAGTGAGGTAAAACGTGGGTACTAAGTGCCCCAGTGACGTCATCGGTAATTTCAACCGTGCCCAACTGACCAAAACGGATGAGCGTGAATAAGGATGAGCCCGCACATCACGAATACATTAAATGAAATTTAAAAAAACTACAGCATTAATGTCCTTTTAAACTACTCTAATAGCATTAGTCGTGTAATGAAAAATGGAGTGTTTTTATAATTAGTCTCTAATGTTTGAAACGACCTGATTAACGTTCAAAATTGGTTTAATGTTTTGACGTAAGTATTAAAATTTATGAAGCGCCAACATTATTAAATAAATTAATTAATGCCCTGCGTTCACATTTTATGTTGTTACACTAAAATCGTGGCACGTGCTTGGAACAGCTGTCGTAATAAAAAGCGACAAAATATAAGAGTAATTGTGTCGACGGGTCTGTGTATTATTCGCTAAACACAATAAATCACACTTTATCATCTGTCGGTAGAGCATGATTTTGGATTATGTTTTTATCTCGCGTTACATGTGGACACATGGTCATCCTTTTGTAACGGACGCAACTGTACTTCCCAAAATGAACCCCAAATTAAGGATTGCACATTATTTAATAGTTTTAACTGTGCAATACGTACATAAAATAAATGTTTTTAATAAGACACAAGTAGGTAAGATGGTGCACAGAACATTAGCTGAAACAAAAATCGATCGCAAAATCGCTGATGCTACGAAACTACGAGCAGTTTTTATAAAATAAATCAAATACCTAATAACATGTATCTATTCACATATTTATGGCTGGTCCTAAGTAAGAAAGCGTATCATAAATTCATGCGATTCACCTAAACAATATTTACTATTTTAATTAACCTGTCAAACAATGCAATTTAATCGCAATCGTAAATGCAATCTCATTATTATATTATCCTCTATTTTTAGGGGTCGATAATAATAACCATGGAATAACAAACCATATGGGTGAGAGCAATGTTTCTATGAATGAAACTGGCATGTGTTTCTCTGATCTCTTAAACGGCAATAAAAACGTTGCGTTACTTTTTATCCCAATTTGGTCTATCCATCTGTCATGTTTTATTACGAAACCACTTCATCACACGTCGCAAGCGGGAAATATACATCGATAAATCGCTTTCAACTAAATTAATTCAATTTATCGGCACAGAGATACCAAAGGACGGAGAGAGAGAGAGAGAAGGAGAAAATTAGCAACTCTATTTGTGGTGGTTCAAGCTTCGTTTGAAATGCTGTTAGAATAAAGTTCTAATCAGCTTGCACTACAAAGTGGTTGTTACGTCAGCCACTGCGGGCCAAATAGCGCGAAATGAGTGGTTTCGATCGATTTACAAAAAAACTATTGATTGGATTAAAAAACTAAAACAGTATCATGCTAATATATTGCTTGTAGAATTATTTGCCAAAAAATCAAAATGATCGCATGCATATTAGTATGTTTTTTATTGTTTGAAAGATATTTTTAGAGGCAAGTTCGTGATTTCTTTTTATCGAGCCAAATTAATTGTATTATGTTTTCAAAACAGTATCATGCTAGCATATATCCTGAAGAATATCATATATTTTTCTGGTCTTGTTTATAGCAGTGAATCATATACTTTTAGTAATTATAAAACTCGCGTTTAGCTCGTGTAGTCGCCTTAATATTTAACCGCTTAATAATCGCTAACATTGAGAATCCTGAACACAAAATGAGTGGAGAAATTAAAACAAATATAGTACTGTAATATGACCGGATCGGTGAAGTTTCCAAGTTACGGTAGACGACGTCACGTAGACATCCAACTGTTAAACGTAATATTGTACTTATTTATCGAAGAAACGAGGCTAAACTTTCCTAATCATAACTTGAATTCAATATAGCAGATCCCGGGACAAGTCACTGCCTCTGGCTTCGAATCTCCCCACCTCCCAAATGCGGTTCGTCCCTCGAATCTTAAAGGAGCGTGTTTATTTTCCGGGTGGTTACTTCTGTCAGTTATATTAGAAGACATTTAAGTTTGAGATGGTACTTGTAGGTACCGAATTTGGTACCTATGTAAAACTACTAACGATCAAAGCTATTGTTCCTGTCGAATGGTAATGCCGTACAGATTTCTCTTTTCTAATCCGTATCCGTCATTACAACCTGCATTTTAAAAGGTACTGAAAGTTTGAGAAATTTAATTAAGACGCCGATAATACGTTTGCCCCCAGCGTTCCGTCGATTGAGTTTTACTATGCCATTAACCGTGGCGAACAACGCATAAAACGCATCACTTTGCATGGGAAAAACAAATAAATTAACTTAAGGGGGCACTTGAAGAACAATTTATCTCAAGTTCTCGTCTCTATAATAATTCACTGTTATGGCTGTGTTGGCAAACAAAAGCAAATGCGGAAGACTTGTAAAGTTGGTCGATGTTATAATATTGTTTCCTTGTCCGTAGTCCGTAGTCCGTAGTCGCGTAGGGCCAGTGAAAGCTTAACTTTACCTTATTCACTCAAAGCACGAAACGCGAGTTAACCGCGCACTTTGTCTTCGTGTTCAAGTAACGCAGACTAATATGTGTCTCAACGTCACCATTACGTTACCGGCTGTAAGATTGCCGGTACGCGGTTGGATCATATTTGACGCAAGACAAACATTCCATATTATTTAATATAATAAAAGCCACAGGGAGGGCGTGATTTAGAACACGGAACGTGAGTCTAGACGCCATTGTTTTAGTGCTTTTAATGCTCTGTATTTTATTGTTCCGGCTTCGAGTTATGAGTTACACCAGCACGACACCGTGTTCAGCTTCCTGTTTTGTTTTAAACTATTAGTCCTTTATTTAAAAAAAGCTCCGTATTGTTAATTTGACAATGGGTAGCAGATGAAAACATCGTAAAGAACTAACGATCTAGCTTCTTTCAGCATAGACAATATGGACCAACTGTTTGAAGGTGTATCACATTTCCGGCCTCCCCGAAATGCGAAGACAATTTCGTCTAAAAATAAAGAGTAAAAGTGTGCATGAAAACAAAAGTTTTATAGTCGGTTAGATAGTACGTGACAGGATAATGTGTTGCAAAGTGAATGCGGCGTCTAGCCTTAAACGGTTAAGTGAACCATTGGGTTCAAGTTCGTTTGGACGATAGGATCGCGGTGGGTGTTTGTTTTGTTGTGACGTGAGAGCCGCAGGCGCCGGCAACGTCTATGCTTCTAGAGGTGCTATTATAAAACGTGGAAATATTGTTACTGAAAACGGCAGCAACGATTTTTATTGAGTGAAGTAAAACAAGATTCAAGCTCAGCGTGCAAGCAGACTGGGAGTCAAAACGATTGTGAAAATTATTTAAGTCTGTTACAGAGACCAAACATTAATTAAATTATTATTTTTTACCGTTTTTATTCGTTCGATCGATTTTATAATCATCATAAAACATTAAAAATTAAAAGTCACATTAGCATACCTGACGTTTTTATGGTAATCTGACATGCTGATGAAAAAATAATCTTATATGCTACCTATTTATGTATACAGCATATAAAAACCTCGGTTGGTTATGGCAATCGTTGTATGTCCGCCATCAAAAACATTCAAACATGCAATCAAGTCAACAATAAAAGTCAAGCAACTAATGTTTACAGGTCCTTATAAGGGCCAGAGTAGTCATCATAAACCTTCCTTTAATTGATAGTCCACGACCACACCTCAATAATTAATAAGTTGAGGGCACTAAAAAGGCGAGCTTGTTAATGCGAATGATATTCAAATTCTAATCACGCTCAATCCCTTCCAGCTAATCTAATTCAACTATTAAGTCCTCAATAGCGCCGCACCGTATCTGGTTTCTATATCGGAGTTGTTCAAGAGGCAACACGGTACAAAAATTCGACAGAAAGTCAGAGTAATGCCGCATGGCGTAGTACCGGTTTGGCCCGTGTAGGCGTATGTACTACCTACGCTACGCCAGATTACTCTCCGAGCAGAATTGTTCAGTTGGTGGAGGCGCCCTAAAATATTTTTGTCTTATCGAATTTGATTTATGAACGCTCCAAGCGTCTTTAGGACAAGGATACCAAGATACTTATCGACGAAGTTCTTATTGTGAATGGAGTTTCTATTTTCGTGTGTATAAAGGGAATATGCAAACAGACCAGCGCGTTTATTTTTACTCCGATGTGAAAGAGTGAATTTATATGATTGTTTATCTTTGAATCTCGTAAGATGATTTACATCTGCAATTATTGAGTGGAAATCTTGTAAAGTGAGGCTGGATTTTGAAAAGCTATGAAAGAACCAGTTTCATAATTTTAAAGCGATTTTCAAATTATGAAACATGTTCTTCATTTCAGATCAGTTTCTATTGTTTTTTTTTGCAGTGACGGTTGAAAATCACAGTACCTACTTAGTAAAGAAATCAGTACGTATACATCGAAACAAAAACATACACATAAAAGGGCAAAACAATCATACAACTTTTTAATTAAAACATGAGCTAAGTAATCCATTCGCTGTAATAACAACCCTTAAGTGCACCTTGAAAGAACCATGTAACAGAAGCACATGTATTTGTTTGTAACGCTCTCATTAGAAAGTAAAGACGCATTTATTGTTATGTTTATAGTTTTTAAGCTAAAAATAAAATGGATCTTAATGAAGGGCGTGAAAGTATGCTTTACTTCGGTTCACACCTTCCCCGTGTAATGTCATGAGGTTTGATTACCTTAAGGAGCGTGTTTCAGCTATTTTTGTTCCCAATTTAGGGTGCCACACACGATATTTGTACCGTTTTCTAAGGAATTACACTTTCCATTATGTTTGAGGGATATAAATAAACATTGGAGAATGGTTTCTATAACAATCTGTTCTGTTTTCTAGTTAAGACAAATTGGATGTCGACAGGAATGATGACAGGTTTCAAATGTTTTTTTCACTGATTTGTCTACTTCAAACCTGAGAATGTTTACATCTACAGTACTTCAGCCTATATGCAAATAACTACAACTAAAAACTAAACCTGTGCAACCAGAATAGATTTCTTTTCAATATGCGGTGCCTATGGAGGATCTCCAAAATCAAAATATTTCACATAGGCCTAGATAGGCACTTATAAAACGTCGAAGATGATCCCTAACCTTATCATTAACCAACGGTGAATTATATTGCGTTATTTTTACAATGTTTATGAAAATTTTTTTGGGCCTCCGGGAAACTGACATGACGTAGTCTATTTATACAAATAAATAGTCCAGGTCAGTTTTATTTAATTCACAGTTGTAGCTAAAGAGGCTTTATTTTATAAAACGTACGTAGGAGTGTCGGAAGAGGGCTGTCGTCAGCATGCGTCTGACCTCAAGGTACCCACGCAAATAACTGTATACATACGCCACGCCACACTAGTATTAAAAATACCCATGTAATTGTATACACGTACGTTTATAAAGACGTGACTCAAGATCCAATAAACTCTCATAAACCATCTTACATCAATTTAGAATCATAAAGTCATTTTGAACAGCTTACATTATTCATAAGGCCGGGCCTACACTAACAAAGGACAAAGTAATGACCCAATGTAATCCACCTGTGATTAAAATCGATACAATGATCAGTTTTAGTACTTTAAACATATGGATAAGTAGCGTTATAAAAGTAATGATAGACTCAAATGACGAACTGAAAACTTGAATAACAAATGAAATGATGGGACATTTACGGGCCTATAATGCAGTGTAATGACGTAAAAGCATTTTGAGACCTACATGGAGTGACGAATTGTGGTATACCACGGCAACTCATAGGCAATTTATTTCTAACATCACTCGTGTTTTTTTACTCAGATTTGTCACATGATAAAGTGAGCTCATTTATGGATATTTGTGCATACACGGTGCCATTTCTTTAGAAGAAAAAACTTAACATTCACAATGATAAATATTTCTTTATAAAGAACGTATCTAATCTTGTTAGTTACATACTTGAGCAAACACATTTTCGTGATAAGATATCCATACTAATCTTTCACCTACATTTGCGTTACAACATATTGACGCTAAATTAAATATATTTTTCTTTCATCGGTGCATCGTCGGTCTACCTAAGGGCAATAAAGTGAGCATGAAGGATCAATTTGTCCATCTTGACAACGATCAGCAAGAGGTCACCGAACTTGACCATGATTTCGAATCGACCGACACCGACATTCATTTTCATTGATTTATTATTCACGTATTGCATTCAAAGAGATGCGTACTTTGAAAGGCGAATACAAATCAAAAATGATCGGTCAGACGTATTCACCTATAATTTAGGTGTACAGTTATCAATTTATTACAAGACAAGACACAATTGAATAAACCGAGTCTCTAATTTTATCTTAGTCTATTGTGTCTAGTTTGAGAAGAATTAGGTCTTATTTCCTGTGGTAAATTTTGAATCTTCTTTAAAACTTGACAAGTGTTAAAACTACGTGAGCACGAACACCCACACATAATAATGTAATGATTACAATAATATTTTTCTTGTTCGACTCCGACGGGTACATCGCATGAGTCAAGATCTGTAATGAAGGCCAAGGTGTCAAGTGTCACTCCCTACAGATGCATTATGTGGAACGCTGACTGAATGTTTGCTTTCACTGGCTGTATGCATGCTCGTAACATTACACCGACCACCTAAGCGAGAGCCGAGAATCCCAGATAGCTAAACCTGTGGATTAGGAAGATTAAAACCAAGGTTTTGTGTAACTAAATTGTAAGAAATAGGCCAACTGAGTGTAAAACAGAAATCTGAACAATTTTACTATCGTTCGTGACCTCGTCTGATCTAAACCATTTAACACTATTTAAACGATGGTTTTATACATCTACGTAAATTGTTACGGAGTATTTGTATTAACGAGGCGTGAACAGCGGTAGACCAAGATACGGGGTGCTGTGCTCTGTTTATATTTGAGCTAAGGGCCGGTCTGCCCACACCCTCACTCCCACGCCCCATTGTATGATGACGATCAAACTTATTTACATCACAATAAGACGGCTTGGTCGGCTCAGTTTAATGCCATGTCATCTCCATAGAATGTGCCTTCAGTATTTTACTATCGATAGTTTTCAGAGGGAATTGAATCTAAATAATAACGAAGACTGCTGTGCATAGCGCCAGGAATTTACTATAATATCAACCATTGTATTCAAAGTCAGATTATTAGAGATAAGTAGATGTGACTATTGTGATAGAACTAAACATAATATTATCTAAGCCATTATAACGTCACCATGCCCTATTCGGATCCAACTAAAACAGGAAAAACTTGAAGGAAATACGCGGCAATAATTTTCTTTTTATTGCGATTCGGAGATATAATAATGAAATCACAATCATTATATCCGTAATTTCGTATGCGGTAGGTAATACATTATTGCGAAATATGCGGTAAGCAAAAAAATAACAATGTTATTATAATGAAACAGAAACAACACACCTTAACTGAAATTCGATTCGTCCGACCGATTGTTTGTTCTTGCAATAAAATGCTCCTGCAATTTGTGTGTCGCTTTCAAGAGAATTAAGCGATGTTCGTGTACCAAGTAAATAAAGAAGTTTTTATAGGAACATCGTTATAATCGAGTTTAACAAAAGGATTCGTATGGGAATGATGAGCTTGTCATAATTAAGTTGTCTGCTGTACGAGTAGTCGATGCCTCGATTGTTTCAGAAAAAAACTAGTATAAAGGTCTTTATAACTCAATAATAGTTTAAGGCTTTTTGTGCTGATTAAATTGCTTTTTTACAAATGTAAACCTAGCTGAATGCTGAAATATTTCCGGGTCATTGTACCCACTCAAGAATTTATGTTCGGAAACATTCATAAACAAAAACTGTCGTCGGAATCGTTCCTTCACATTTGCAGGACGAGATAAGGGGCGCAGGCAGCGGGAGGAAAACATCATACTAATGTTTTGGAAAATACTGGGACAGGCAGAGTAATGATGGCAGCTTTAGCAGGGCAACGAAGCCCGAAGGCAAACGGACAAAATTCTTGAAGCAGGTGTTTGTGTAAGTTTTAAAACAGGTGATCCTTAATAGCCTTGCTTGCCATTTAAAAAATAGATGTAGGAATGTGAGCAAATTAAAAAAATACTAATATACATGAGCTGTGGGCCAAAATAACCTCTTTCTGGAAAGACCTTGATACAGCCAGAAGGCGTCGCGGCAGACCTCGCAGAAGATGGCGGACGAGCTAGACAAAACCAATGACCAGTGGCCGACATTAACCCTAGATCGAAACAACTGAAAATGATGGGGAGAGGCCTTTGCCCAGCAGTGGGATGATGCAGGCTAGCAGCAACAGTAACGAAAAAGAAACATATTTTATTAATCAGAGATATCAACAATTGGTTGGACAAATAGAAAAGATAGTAGGCGATATTCATACTTTACATGAAACGATTCGATTGTTCAACAGAGCCATTTATTTCCTTTTCCAATTTAGCTTAGAGGGGTACATATGACAGATAAAACAAAGACCATTTAAAGTTAAAACCGTCGCAGAATCATAAGATCATTATATCAATATTTGTGTATCTGTAACAGTTCAAACAATTTAGTTATCGATAGTTCAATATCGAGTCATCACTACTAGGAACTGGGTCAAACTGAGACAGAGTTTATAAGATAATCGTTAAACAAACAATCGCAACTCGCAGCCGGTGGCGAGGTGTCAAAGTATCGAGTGACTGTGTCGTAATGTGATCGGTCACCAATCGATATCGGTTATCTCACATGCTGTTTGACTTACGATAAATAGCGGATGCAACGCAATGCAATAGCGCGTTCTATCAATATTTAATTAAAACTGACATTACTTACATAATCTTAATATTATGAAATGTAGTGCGCGTGAACAAACATTTGACTTTTAACAAACGCAGCTGCTTAAAAAGCTTCATAATTGCGCAAATAGTGCCGACATCTGTTCTTAGAAAATGATAAATTGGAGTAATTACGAAATTAACAAGGATATTAAAGACAGACGTCGTAAGTCGAAACATTCATCTTGTAGGGTAATATTGCCGCGCGGTCTTGTACTGGTAATAATTAAAAGCCCGAACAACTAGTTATTATGCTAACGTGTGTGCTATTAAGGTTCAAGTCCACGTGTCTGGACACACGACACACGTCGCGCGTCGCTCTCGGTTCAGTGGGCAACGTTCCCGCAGGTGGGCGACTAACGGTCGCTACACAATGCAACCGGTTGCAAGCGACAAAGTACACGCCGAGGTCTCAGCAAGCGTGGACATTTGCGCGCCAACCTGCCTTTAACGGTCGCTGATGTAACTTCCAAGGGGTTGTCACGAATCGATTTAAATGCAACTGCTAAGGACTCCTGTTTCGATTAGTATTCATGGAATATCGCGATCGCATCAATAATATACACTTTTCGCTCCCTTAATAAGTATAAAACAACAATGACATCTCATACAATTCTCTGCCGGAAATTAAGGACTGAAGGGTTTATTTTTTTATGAGCCACGAACAGAATATTTGGAATGGATATCGCCGTTGCATTCATTCCGTATTTATATGATACGTTGTTAAGGTTATTATTAAAAATTGACGATGCACGTGATTGAAATGCATGCATGCGATTTGAAAAATCGATGGAATACCTCGCCTGTCTCGAAATAATAAAACGCTCATGCAAGTTTCAAACACGACACGTAAATCGACAAATAGGGGTGGCTCACCCTTCTATAAGACTCGTTTTATGGCTTTTAATAATTTGGTGGGTAAGCTGGCACTGATTGTTGAACTAGCAGCTGCTCGTTGTTACAGGGATTATGGATATAAATAACGTTTTTTTTTCGGTTGCCAAGGTAAGTGTGGAGACGATAAGATTAGGACGCATGTGTGATATTTACATTTTACAAGGTTCATAGAAGAACAGTTCAGAAATGAGATTACAATAGTCACTAAAATGCTCATCAATATTCTATCTAGAGTCGTAACTCGTAAAGCAATATCACACAACAATTCACATTGCAAGGCAATCAAAGGTATAGCATGAAAAGCGAACTTCAAAGTATCTCCATAAATAACAGTTTAATCGTCATTTACAACCAACGACCATACAGCCTATAGACGCCTAATACACGATCTAACGCACGAAAACTATTCTGTCAACTCGCTGAGGTACGAGGTACGCGAGGGGGACGGGGTACTGCGTTCTGATTGGCCAATTCAAGGTCATTGCATTTCACTAGGGATGGGACAGTTTTAAATCAAACAAGAAAGTATCGATATTTTTTAACTGTGGGCATAATAAAATATGTTTTACATACTTTACTTACATTAAATTACCTCCTTTATTCTAATTACGATTGAATCATGTAAAATATCTGAACTTACATGAACTTAGTAGGCGGCGACGGTTTTTCATAGGGATAAAACAATCTTCGGTAAAATGACGTGAACATATTAATAAATAAATAAATCTTGTAATTTTTTATTACTAAAAATATTTTTTTTTGCATAAATAAATAGGTAGTTATAGGTTTTATTTTTTGCTTTATCGATAACAGACTCGTGGTCGTACGATTTGGAACATCACTAAGTATGCTAACTTAACATCGAGGAAAAGAGATAGAGAAAAAAGTACTTTCAAAAGAAAGGGACGCAATCATAAAAGACATCAAGTATGACCAGTATAAGATGAACTCTGATAAATATTGTCAGAAATTTAATCTAATTTAGATTATGGAACTTTTAAATTACCCATGAAATGAGATACCGTCTTTCAGGAAACTTGAAGTTCGGCTTTCTTTATCACACCAACGTATTATACACGGGGCCATATTATGTCTATTTTCTCGATTTTTTAAAGGAGTAATGCGGAAGTGTTTGCGGCTCACAGGAGTGGTCGAAACTAATTCGAACTCGGTGAGTGACGACGGCTATAAGATTTATACCCCTTATGTGTTGACAGACATCGGTCGCCTGTTATTAGGAGTCTAGAGGCTGTATGGTCGTTGTTTACAACAGTCCATGCCTTCGAAGTGTGAATTCATGATGCTTCGAGTTGTGGTTTAATATATCACACAGCATTCACAGCTTATGCAATCCGTACTTCGTATAATCCCATTCAATCGTACCTTTATGGGTATTACAAAGTCGTTGTATCTCAGCCGGTTTGTAATGAATGAACGTGCTATGAGGTTTCTTGTCCATAAACGGTCAATATGCGCGTCGGGTACAAAATCTTCTGCCGAAGTGCCGAAACCAGTAATACGAAGTAGCGCGGTGACAGGGTTCGTTCACCTAACCGAGCTAGCTTCCACGGCGGCTGCGAAATAAATCATCTGTTACATGATCTTCGGTACCCAGTGACGTAACAAATTAATGAGGCGTACCTAGGGCAAACATTGCAAATCAGTCACAATTTGAACGCTTCATAAAAACTTATTATAATATGCGCTTGATTGCAGTAACTGCGGGCAAAACTGCAATTACCGCTCCAGATGCAATTACCCGACTACTTACGATGACAGTAATCACTTTCTTGATTTACTCACTGCGTGCCGTAACAGTGTTACTGATAACTCTGCATAGTTTGTTATTGGGTCTCGTACTATTCCGTTTGCGTATAAATACTATCTTTCTCATTACTAACTTCTCAAAATTCGGAACGGCGACGGTTTTCATTGATATAAATGAGTCCTTAATGGCCACAAAAATGTTTGATAAATGGCAGTGCTGACTGCTGAAAGATAAAATTATTTTTCATCATAATGGAAATAGTCTTTGTCGGTGCATCACAGCGCACCTTTATAAGCGGCCATTATCGCATGGCCGTGCGTTCCTTATCTAAATAATACGTTGGCGATCAGTTATTTTCACCATTATTTTTATGCTGTCACCCGTCTGAAACACTGCTTTATCTGTATGATTCACGTCAGCCATTTGCGCTGTGGACCGAGCGCAATTAGGCGTATTTCAAATGAATTTATGTCATGCACATGTAATCGTTTTAGTTTGTAATTGATTCTCTATCGATGATACTGGTATTAAAGCGTTTAGAGGTTAATCAAACGTTGTGTGAACGTGAACATTTCTTGCAATTGAACAATAAACAATACTTTTGTTCAGGCATACAAGACCCATTGTAATTCAGTCCTCAATGTCTATACTCTTTTATCCAATTCAAAAAGACTCCCCACGGGTCTCGAATACCATGTAGCACGAGATGAAACATGACATGACCGAGGCTATCCAGTCATGGCGTATAATAAAGGTACCAGCCAGACGAACCATTTGAAATCAATTCAATTTGTTCCACAGCCTTTGTAGCTCCATGAGTGTATGTATGAGTATGAGTGAAGTAATCTTCGATGAAAGTGGTATTCATCCCACTTTTCGACTGTAAGCAATCTTGAAAACGGCCAGCTAATGATGCGGTTCACGAAAGTTGCAAAGAACATCCGCTTGCAATATAAATGAACTGATCAAACGAGAGCCTGCAATATGGATGAGAGCAGGCTTGTTTTGCCCATATTGGCTGTACCCGTTCTACCCGGACAGTATGTGGCTATGTGGCACGGTGGTACGTGATGTGCGGACACACCGGCATTGCTAATGAGCTTGCAACGGAACCGTGTCGATAAGGTTAACATGATTGATTTGAGAGCTCCTCTGAAAACGCTCTTGTTTATCGAGCACTGTTCCCCGTGTTTGCGTATCGTGTACGTTCGCCGTTTGAACGTCAATGCGGGCTGTTCAGTGCTCACGCTTCGTGTGTGAAGAACGAAAGTAATTAGCTGCAACCGAGACTGGTTTACATAATATCCACCTCTTTGAAGTGGAGTTCATTTTTATAGTTCACTTCTCCAAAGAGTACTTACTAGTGTAATAAAGTTATGAGCACCATCTACGCATCTTCCATGGATTTTTTTTTACTTCTTTTCCACTTGTGCGACTAGTAAACGACAATAAAGGGGTGTCAGAGTATTTGCATCATTTAGCCACGATTAGTAGTGCTATAACAAACCATTTATTAGTTACAAATGCCGCACTATCATTAAGCTTATACGTTGAGAGTCAAATCATTATAAAACCGTTACCTAATGAGAAAAAAATACCAATCAGTTCTAAGCGATCAATTAGCTCTTGTTATTAGACGAATTATATTACATTTTATGTAATTAATGATATACATTTACCACAGAGAGATCGATGAAGTACATATTATTAACATTCAAAGGTTAGGTTCCCATTCTCAATAGCTCATTACAAATTATTACGAAAGATCATTTAACCGCATCCAAAGCGTTCAAATGCTGTAAAACCACGATCGTGATCACGCAAATTTATATTATTAGCTTAATTACACTTTTAATGGGTACACACTCCTATCTTTTTGCTCGTCGTCTAGACAAAAGCTCAGTTTAAATTACTTTTAAAATGCTGAAGGACTTGCAACCCTTTCAAATCCCATTTCGATTAGGTAAGCAAGCACGTAGACTAGACGGACCCACAGAATATCTTGTCTCAAAGTTCGCTTTGAAACATTTTTCCACCTCTATTTTCCGCCAACAACTGAGCTCTCCTCTCCCATTTCATCTCTGAACACATCTCAAAGCTATCAATAAGCTCAACGTCTCCACCTACAGGATATTGCAAGAATAATTATGTTAATAATATCCCGTTTCCTTGTTCGATTGCATCATATTCCCACGTAGTCTTACGTCATGAGCTCACTTCAATGGACCATTAACAGAAACAGTGGTTGCATTACCAACAATCAGATTTTGTCCACATGTTTGAACCAAAAAGTTAATGTTCCAAAAAGATTTATTTTGACTAAGCAACAAGAAGTATCTTTCTCATGATACTCAATTAAATTCATGTATTTTTTTGTGCCAGGATGTGTGCCCATCTAGGTATCTAGATTTGTCTGCAGCCTTTTTTTGGCAAGCAGACAGACATTATCTAGATAATATCATACTCAACGATTTTTAAAAACCTGTTAAGTTGTTTAACGACTAATTCTTTCCGAAATCGAAACTGCGAAGGAAGCGAATGAGTCAAGGTCTCACGTCCCCGTAGGTATTTCTGATTAACAGTCACTCGTTTGATTCTAAGAAATACTTATTTCAATATTTCCGTTAAAGTGAGTTTGTGGGCAACTATAAACGCTATTTGCAGAAGCCGCAAAACTGTCGAGGTGCTGTAGCTCACAGGTCGCGCACAAACGCCTCGTGCCGCTTCCACGCCACGGCAACCCGGGGTTAAAGCAATTAATTAATTAACTGCAAACACGTGACCAGGTTTCATGTAGATTTGATATGTATCAGATGAAATAGTTTGCATAACAAAGAGGAGGCTGTCTACGGACTTCATAGAGGTTAAAGGCCCCACACTAGAATCTAATCATCATTAATTTATCCCCGTAGATATACCGACAGAACTCAGGTGATTCACAAATGTTACAAAGAGATTCCTTTAGTATTGAATACAAGTCCGGTATAGAGGATACAGTAATAAATCATTAGACACAAAATATTTAATGAACGGAAACATACTGGGAAGGGCAGGATGTAGTTTATAAAAGTTAAAAAATAGTCTAGGTGTGTAGTTCGTTTATATTCGCATTGTGTCTGACAAAGCCAACAATTTAAAATAACCGCCTCCCTGTATATCGCCAACAATCGATCTTGTCGGCAATGGATCACACGCTGCGCGTGCGCCGTGCGCGGTCCACCATTGTACCCGAAATATTCTGAATAATGGAAAGCTTTCCCTCTTTGTCTGGATAAAAAATGCGGATATTTCGTAAGGGACAATGGAGCGTAACACACAAAATTCGTGACATGTAAGGAAATAAAACGCATACGGCATGAAAAATTTCTATCTGCACTGACATCGAAAAGTTATTACCAAATCGATCTGTTTTTTAACTTCACCTAAAGTGAAGTTAAAAAACAGATCGATTTAGTGAATTCCTGACTTCCTTCCTTCCTTGAACAACAAAAAGTGTGGTTGAAAGTCGAACAAAGGGCAGGACTTCCGATCAGCTGCCGGCACCCCTACGTTTTAGGGGCTTCATCTAATATTAACTAGGTGCTTAGTTGGTCGAAGTCACGCCAAGTGATAAGTAAAAAATATGGGAATTGTCTTATTAAAATGTATGGTACCGAGCCAAGTGTGGACGGACTATTTTACTTATTTTTACTGGATGCATTTCTGCAAGACAGTATAATAATAGTAGTAATAGTAAAAAAATGGTTTCTACGTCGGTGCTTCGTTTCATTATTTAATCATGGTTCATGTTCGTGCATTGAGATTTGATACATCACGTAATGAATCAACTCCTGAACTGAAAACTGTTTGAGTAAGAAATACCAATGAAAACTTCAGAAACATGGGCTAAATGATTCAAAAATGGTACATCAGTTGTGAGAGCAAGTCCTGAATAAACAAATATTACGTGAAAGGATTAATGAAAGTCGATCCGATTAAATATTGATGGACCGTATCGTATTAACTGGAAACAAATTGCATCTAAACCTTGCGGAATACCTCGGACCCTCGTCAATAGTAACAATGTCGGAGGGGAAAGAGGATCCATGTTAAGTTGCTGCGGTTACAAGCGAATCGAATTAAAATACACAATAACCAAAACTGCAAAAACGGAAGAAGGAAAACTACCTACTACGCCCTGTTTTTATATGATTTCATTTCTTTGCTTTCAAGCTTCAGGGGCCTGTAAAAGAATTTTATGCGTCCCAGGCGTCGAACACTTCATCCTATCTTTTTCTCGATTTTATAGCTATGACCAATATTTGTAGTTCGCCCAAAGATATTTGTTTTCGGCGGTACTTTATCGAAGTTAACGTGTGATCGACTTCAGCTGTCGTAGAGGAACATGTTGTTGAAAGAATCCGACTCGAACAGGAAACGTTTCATATTGTAACAATGAGTTTATAGCTAGCTCAATCCGTGCATCATACAGAACCCAACAATCGGTAAGAACTTCGGGTAAGTTTAAGTAGATTAGCTATTGCGCCATATGCTGGTAACAGGAGGGGTTCAGAAAATTTATAGCCGTCGAATCGGTACGCTTATTGTATCATAAGCATCGATGCGCGTTAATTCAATCTTCCTTCTCAATCTTTTTTCCGTACGTCCAATTAAACTGTGTGCGGCGAACAACTGCTGGCTCTAATTAATTTAATTGAATCCTCACATCGGGGAGATAATTCAGCGTACTTACCTTCTTGGAATGCATTCATTGTTTTTGTCTAGTTATTTTAAAATAAGTCTAGATTTAAATTGCCTCAGAATCTTTAGATGCTATTGCTAGTTGCTTCTTCGACCACAAGCGTACTCGCAGTTAAATTAGGCACTTTATTATGTTGCGTAGCTATGTTGAAACGTGGCATGGCATGAACTAGTCTGGCACCGGTTGTCGATGTGTGTATAATTAGCGTGGGTTTCTAAAGGTCATTGTCACAGCCTCACTGCATTCAGGAATCAGATTTAAAATAGACTTTACAGACACATTATACGTTGGTATACGAGACAATTAAATTATAAATCCGGTACCATCTTATCGAAATATTTGTCCAAATAGATCACTACCATTAAAGGATTAGTCGAACAAAAAGTACATAATGTGACTAAATAAATAATGTCTATGTTAAAAGATCAGATTAATTATTCGGAGAAAGTTTTATTTAGAACACATACTGTAACTGAAATAGGTTTCGTTTCATGAGAAACATTACACAGAGATATTTCTCCCAAATGTTATGGTTAGGGGGCGAGTCGCGGAAATGTAATTAATTAATATTGTAATATAGTCCTAGAAATGTAATATCACACACCTGAGACTTACATTCGCAATAAAACCGCGATATTTGCAACGTTTAAGTAGATTTCGTGTCATTAATCATTGTTATAAAATTCGTACGACGACATGACAGGTAGGTACATTTACATTGGTACTTGGTACACGGAAAGTTGAATGTGCCTTTCTGATTACAGATAATTATGATTGGCAAGTAGGAAGTTAAATTTAATAAATGCAAATTATTGGCTTTAGATCCGCCTTGGTGTGGATAGTTGCGTTATTAGGGGCAAAATCGCGTTATGAATACTTAGTAAATTTATTACCATATTGTTCCCAAACATTAATTCATCAATAAAATTCAAAGCTCTTCATTTGTAAAGCTGACGGGATGGTCAATTGCAAAATCTTCTCTCGAGTTATGAATACAAAAGCTCGCATTAGTACCCAGCTACCTGGGACGCATTCTTAGAATACGCCACAAAAAACCCAGCTTCCCTGTGGGTTCAAAAAGTTCCCACAATGACTTCAGAGAGGGGTGAATTTCTCAAGTGTGGTTTTTGTAGCCTCACCCATTTGTCGAGTGCGATAATAAAACTGTAACGCAACTGACATTTTGACTTAACAAAAAATATCGAGGTGGTGGTTTCCATAAACGAATACGCTCTGCAAAAATGATGTAGTTCCAGTTGTAAACGGATATCCTTCTTACATTACCAGTACACGAGGTTACACTATAGCCGCTTGGATTTTCAACCCTCCTTTCGAAAAGATATTATTTTTCGTAATTTATTCAGGCATAAAGTATTAGGTACAAAGCCGTTAGATTTAAGCTGGAGCTCAGATTACGCGACGAAGACTTGCTTAATACGGACCGACTGCAGTCATTCAATAGCCTGCAAAACAACACCGAGGAAAGGCACTATCGGGGACGAAAGGTGACACCGAAGCCTGTGGCATTAGATCTATAGGTGACTAGGTATTGCATGGAGATATTAAGTACGTAGTGCTGTGTGCAGTTGGGCTTATTACTGCTGACATTCCCAGGAGTGGCGTGACATGAATTCTACATCTGTTTCGTGAGCTTGCAATTTGATATTGGACAGAAACATTCGATTCGTCAAATTCTTAGGTTTTATTTCGAGTTTTCTGTGTTTGGAAATCAAATCTTTAGTATTTTTTATTTTATTTTATTTATTTAAGGAAAAACAAACAGTAGCACAATAAGAATTCGTAAAAAAAAATATTTTAACCTTTACAATCTAAAACAATTATGCTACCCACATCGTTCTCCACAGATTACAATTAAAAGTTTTTTAAAACTAGCTAATTACAACACAGAAACAATACATAAATTATATACAACGGTCATTCTCCTGGAACGATTATTAAGATTTTTAAATGTACTTGATTATACACATAAAAGAAAAAAATAATAATAATGATAATAATTTGTGTGCATATTTAACATTACGTTATTATACCTATATCTAATTTTACGTTAGTAAGTTGCTGGTCCTTTAGGGTTGCTCGGATTTGTTTCCTAAATGCATTTTTAGTTAGAAAAAGAATGTCGATTGAATGAAATTCATTGTTGTATGTTTCAACTAAACGATGTAGTGGTGAACGCGAGCCAGCGTTGGATTTACAGAGGCTAGTAGCAAATAGACGTCGAGTGCGAATCTCACGTACATGAACTGTTCGAGGAACCAGGTAACACAGACTCCTTACTAAGTACAATAAAACACGAAACAATAAATTGGTACAATACAGTGGACTGCACATTCACTTGACATCTGGAAATGTATAAATGTACTGTGTTGAGCAATAAATATTTGAATTTGAATTTATAAGTCCGGACAGTCAAAATGATTACGACACACATTGTAAAGAGTCATAACTTCCAGAAGTTTCCGTCTAGACTTTAAGGTCAAAAGATTGTACTTTTCAAGAAGTAAGTGGTATGACATTTTTTTCCGATAACATCTCAAATTCATAGCACGAAGGTATTTACGTTGCACTAGCTCCAATCTATCAATATATTTTATGTATAGAGGGTTCCAAATAGGTACTGCAAACTCTAACTGTGGCCTACTTATAGATTTATACAAATGCAAAAAAGTAGACGGTCGGCGAAAATCCTTGGATGATCTCATAACAAAACCAAACATTTGGAAGGCCTTGTTTAGAATTTTCTCTATGTGAACATCCAGATGGAGCTTCGAATCAAGCAGAACACCAAGATCACGGAGAAAACTTACTTTACTAACTGGCGTAATGGCAAGACGATAGTATGAACCTTACAACGGAACTATTCACCAAAAAAACTCCCAAGTCTCCAAATCTCTATTCATTTTGTCGAAACTTGGAGCGCCCGAACGAGGTATTACAAGAGTATCCCAGGATGATGTCATAGCACTACCGAGACTCCCGATAGATACTCTAAGTCTAGTCGAGTATTCGTGTGCCTTTGGTCTGCCGTTTATGATGTCTTGTTAAGCACGTAGGGCCCCTCCCCTATGTGATAACAAATGGATGATAGACAGCTCAGACGTCCAGTCTGACTTAATAATCACTACTTCAGAGGCACGGTGAATGAATATTTATCAACATAATACAGTTTTAGATAGACTTTTTGATATCTAAAAAAATCTGGGACACCAAAATTGATCAAACTTTCACTGTCAAGAGTATAATAATGCCTGTCTGGCATTGATGAAACCATTTTGTTCAACTTCGACGGATGACGTAGTAGACGTTTGAAGAGTTGGCAGTAGTCTCGGTTCATATATTCGAGTAATTGCCCTGAATTTTTATAAACATAACATCACGCTTGCAATCCCCGAAGGGTTAGGCAAAGGTGTACCTTCCTAATAGTAGATCCACATTTCGTGTTTTATGTTCAGGTAACATGTAAGTAGTAAGCAGTAAGCCTATCGCCATCAGCCGGCAGAAATCCAGACCCTGTGGCTGCTAATTTATATTAACTCAGTTTGAAATGTGGTGTGAGTACTAATAATACTAACGATCTAGCTGCTTAATAGCCGGTCAGGTTATCGACTATGGTTATTTCGAGATTAGATCGTGTCCGGTATAGAAAGCCAGATAAACACTGCAGCATAGGGAAATATCGCGTTCAATTTGTTTATTCAACTCAGACTTTAATTACTTTCTTTTATTATTGATTAAATGTAGGTTGTACTGAATTTGATGAAGCACCAACCGTTACTTTTACAACGAGCATTAGATTAAAGATCAAATGAACTGATGGTTAAAGAAAGTGGAGTAAGCTTATCTTTTTCTCTGATTAAAACGTTACGGGCGAGTCGAAACTATTTATTCCGTTTAGTTTGTCCAGTTTCGCAGCTGTTTCAACTTGGTTAACATCCTTAATACAATTATCCACTGGAACTCGAAGCACTTAAGGAACAAATTGCCCTCTGGATCTAATAAGATTTATATGTGATCAGATGCAGTGGACGGAACGTATAAGTCCATCTGATCGTTTAACTAGAGGAATATCGCCTTATCGGAGATGCGGGCAACGGAAACATTCTCTATCATTTCCTCCTATTCAATATATGAGATCAGTGATTTATGTGGACACTGTCACGGTCCATCGTTATTCCACAGTTAAGAATCAAAATGGAATAGGCTTGTTAACTGAAAAAATCTAATTAGTCCGTCACTTAGATTATCAAAAAATATTTGACCCGTATTTTTTCTTTTGTCACATAAACCAAAATTGACGAAGATACGACGCTTTTAAAATTCCCAATACGTCACTGTTCGGTATCATTCTTAGTGAGTTGATACCGAACAGTGACGTCACGAGCCCCCACTCCGAGTTTTGATGCGTTTTATCTTTGTCAATATTCGTTGATTTACAAAAACAAAAAATACGTGTCCATTATTGTCCAATACTCTAATTGACGGACTAAATAGATTTGCAATTTATTGATGGTGGAAACAAGCCTATTATGTCGATCCCTATTCGATGTTTTTTAGAATAAACCGTACTATTTGATACTGATCGCATACCATCAGTAATATTAGGAGTTAACGACTTAAAAACGATTCGAGGCCACCTTGAAATAGTTTTAAGTAAAACAAATCAATTTGGTTATTCACGACTCTTAGGATACGTTTTCTATGAAACTGGTTCCTGTGTATTATTAATAAGGTTTGGTATTGCGTAACAGGGTTCGTTTAGCTACCATCGGTATCCATGCGGTTGAATGGATGTTCCTCACGCAGTATATATAAATCAAGCATGGGAAAAACCGACGCCATACAGACACAGCTCTCTTTGTTTTCCAGACACCATGACATTTGATCGCTTGCAAATGCAAAATAGACTTTGTATGGCTGAATGTCGAAGGCGAATCATGATGATCTTTGCTCACTTCGTATTTCCAACAACTTCTGAATAGCATGTGCAGTTGTATGTCACCCTAGTACTATTACGTATTTTCTCAAAGACTATTGTGCCTTTATGTATATTGCGAGGCTTATCTCAGTAATTTCGCCATTGCCTAATTAATTCTTGCGACACGGCTTCGTTTCCTAGTTACAAAGAAAACTGATAAGAACTTTATCGGCCAATGAACTCTGTAACAATTGCACAAACGTCGAGTTACAGTGACCATTGTGTACCTGACTTATGTAACTTTAATGTACTGTTCATAGATGGATCAGATTGAAGTGTTACATTCGTGTTTACAGAGTATTGTTGGGCATTTGGAGCTCGATTAGGAAGCATTGTCTGTGGTCATTACTCAGCACGCTGCATTTCAGGCTACGTGTTGTGAACCGCAAGCTATTGATAACGCTGCTGTTAGTCTTAGCCAACCCAGTCGTATACTTGATCTGGGTGCACAGCTAGCCTCTATCGGCTATACATACGACATATCAAATCAGAAGCATTTGATAAAGATGTCCAGATAAACTGGGTGTCGTGTTCTCCTATTAACTAAGTTATGAAAATTACTCCGTAATAACACATTAGTCATCTTCGAAACATAGAAAGTTTATGCTGTAATTGTGATTATACCCTTCACTTTACATGTTATACCGATAGCATCTGTGCAACCGACCAGGTTGTGCGGCTAATAAATTATGAAACACGTCGTGTAACTGCACTAACTTACAATATGTACTCAGTATTAACTATCAGGAATTACCAGAGAATCTTAGAACATTTATGTTGTTGAAAATATACGTACTCGTATTACTTAAATCGTACTGAAATAATTGCCAGTCTAAATAATGGCTCGGCTCTGGGGATGGCAATTATGATAATTCACACCGTCTAAGTTGATCATTGACTAATGCTGTGCAATAGAATATCTTAGTCCTGAATTTAATATGTTAGACTCATTCTGACGAGCCACCATAAACAGACTATGTGCAATACATGCGACTGTTAGCATAAATGAGGTAAGCGTCGACACAGCAGTATTGAACGCAACAGACTGCCAAATGGGCTTTTTATACACAAGTGTGAGCCGAATACGGCCAGTGTTTAAAGTCCAGGGATTCTTTACAGTACAAATAAACGAGACCATAAAAGGGCAGAGCTCCATGAGATGACACTCAAACAACACTTAGCGCTTTTCGTCCACGCCAGGTGAAAGGTTGTTCAATGAATTGCAGTGTTTACCCTCGCCACAATACCATCTAAGTCAAAAGCTATTTTTGTTTGTCTCCTTTTCTTGTTGTTTATCTTGCTTTGTTTTCTGTAACAAATGCATTTAAAGAGATTTTCGTGTCGCCGCTGACTGTCTGCGACAGAGTCGTGGTTACACAAAATTAATGTCCCCATTTAGGTACGTGTAATACGATTTGCTTTGTAAGGAATTTACCGTTTCGTGTTATCTATACGAATATTAATCAATGTAGTGAAATCTCGATAAAGGGTGAACCTATTTTCGTTACTGTTCCAATGTTCGATAGTAATTAAAGGTCGTTATTATCTTTTGAGTCGATCGGAATAATAGGAGCGTATTTCATGAATAGTTTGATGATGTTTATAAATAAAAGAACAAGGAATTCCATCGTTCAAGTGTTAAATACTTGAGCGGTCAGAATCATCAAAGCAGCGGGCAAGCATTGGATGGGCTGGAAATTATCTCGAGACGTTTTTATGGTTCGCATTGGAATCTGGGAGTTTTTTTCCCATCGCGGGTCCGTTCGAACGCTCAAACAGGTTTTTAGATAGCGTTCAGAGTAATGCATCAACGTGGTGCGTTTTTGTAAAGGCGGCATATCCAAGGAGCACAGAGTAATGAGGTTTCGGAACGGTCCTTTCAATGAGTTTAATTTACAAAATATGCTTGCCTGCAGGCCTTTTTACTGACGGCGCTATGTGAGGGACGCTAGTCGCTAACATTTACCAGTCGTTTATGAGGTAGCTACCTACTGAAGGAGACACTTAGAGACAATTCAGTTTAGGAATATACCTCTATAAGATTTTATAACCACAACATGCTTAAAAGCCTTTATGGTAGTACATACAAGCTCTCAACCTATCCCTTCCTCAAGCCATTTACCGTCAAGGACGGTTTCATCAAACAAAGTACCTACCTACATAGCACTAAATGAATTTTCCTTATAGGCGAATCCTAAGGATATCTAGCAGATAGGTACCCTAGAGTTTTAATTGGTCTGTAATCTCTAAACATGGGTAGCCAGGTTAGTCTGTTTACTTAACAAGTTCCTAGCTGATGGCTATTTGAAACTAGATTTAACCTAGGCACGAATCCTTTGGATTGGACAACTGACTACCTACTTTGGTTCTAAGTAGGTACCTACCTACAGAGGTATACCTATGCGTAAGTATAATAGGCACTTGTCGATATTAGACATTGTATCTAGCTACTTTAGCATAACCACTATAAGTTTGTATAGACCTCGTTCTATTTTGTTAGGCAAATAGGTAGGTAGGTACCTACCTAATTTTGAATAATTTATAAATAGTTATTATCTAGATAAATTGAGATGTAATACCTACTTCTTTGATCTGAACCTACAGATTAATTATTTAACCTTCGGTATGCCTGGTAGGGTCTGTCAGACCCACCTGTGCACATAAACCGTTGTATTTCCTTCAAATTCGAATTTCGCGTCTAACCGCACTTAGTAGCTGACCGTTATGAATTGCTAGACACCCGCCGCCCGCTACCTCGCTCCGGAGCGCCCTCCCGTAGTAGTAGGATGTGCGTATAGTTCACGCGGGTCTCACAGACCCGACCAGGCATACGAAGTGACGTTACTATGTAAGTATTTTGTGTCTCTATTTTTGGAAATTGATGTTATGTTTTGTGCTTAAACATAATATTTTTACTTTACTTTAGTTTCGATGCGATGATGACATTAGTATTTATTACTTGACGCGGCTTAAGAAGATGACGTAGTTTTCAACTCGAGTGGAGGAGAGTCCAATCACGTGAGTTAGGGAAGGGAATCTGATTCAGAGGCAGAAAACAACGATTTTGGAGAGGCTGTTGCGGAAGAAAGTTCGTCAGATTCTGAAAAGGACGTGCCGTTGTCTAAGCTAGCTTCATTGCCGTCAGGGGGACCGTACAAAGGTAAGAATGGCACTTTATGGCATAAAAACCCTGGTTGATCTAACGTACGTACACGAATTGAAAATATAATATCTGGTAAACCAGGAGTGAAACCTCAAGCTAGAGATGCAAGGACTCCTTTAGCATGTTTTGGACTCTCCATCAACGACTCTATGTTGTTCGTCGAAAAAAGAAGAAATACTAGCACAAGACAGGCTAGCACCATTCAGGAAGCTCTTTGATTATTTTGTCACCAAGTGTCAGCTGCGTTACACACCTTTCGAGAATCTGCATTTGTAGTCAAGAAAAAACAACAAGCGCCTACCTATAGATCTTTGTAAACGAATAGGTAGTCATTTGGGAACCCAAGATGACTTCCCATTGATAAATTCGACTCCTGGTATGAAACGTAGATGCTACGTGTGCCCAGTCAAGAAAGATCGCAATACGCAATATATTTGTAAGACCTGTAAAAGTCACTTATGTCTGGATCATGCAATTTTCCAATGTGCAATTTGCTTCCGTACCAGAGCCCTGGAAAATGTTAATAGAAGTGATGAAGACTGAAAATTCTTATATTTATAAGAACAAAGAAGTGCCTTAGATTTTTATATAAGTAGTATGATTGAGATCTCTTCAGATTTTAAAAAGTAATGTGTGTTATAAGAGTAACTAAGTTTTTTTTGTTGTTAAAAACACTACCTAAGTTTAATTGGAAAGATAATTATTAAAAGTTGTTAATTTGCAATATTTTTTTATTTTATTTTATATTATACACCCCTAGTAATAATATAAGTATATTATAGTAACTTATTTATCAATAAATATTTGAGAAATTACAAGTTAAAAATCCGGGTCTGATAAACCCACCAGGCATACCGTGTAACTTTTTGCCTCCAGGCATACCGAAGGTTAATTGTGCTAATTTCATTCAATAACGTGAACGAACTTTGGGGTTTATCATAGTTATCAAATTCGACAATCTGTGTACCTACCTACCTACTTAATTACTTCGTTTTGTGTTTTGTCAACAAACAAATTTCGTAGGCCTACTTATTCTTATTACTAGGTACCTACCTACTTATTTAGGTAGCTTACAAAGTTAGGTATAATTTACCGAGTGAAAAATGGAGAAATTTTAAACCATCAGTGACCTGATTTTCAAAGTCAACAGACCATGAAGGCTTAACCTTTTAATGTTAATTGCTGTGCGATTATACCTTTAGTACACGGAATAGTCACCTAGAAAGTAGGTATCGTTGCCCGACGCATATTAATTAGCAATTAGGTAGGTGTCTTGGAGATATCTAATTCTAAACGTAAGCGCCGGTTCCGGCCTCAGGGTAGGTAGGTATCGTGTGAACTTCGAAAAAGGAAAACATTTTGCCGGGAAGAGGTAAAAGTAGCAATAAGTGGTCATATACAAATAAAACTTGTACTTACGGACTGGCACTTTCTTCGGATCATATTGTTCAACGAGTTCGTTTATTTTGATGATCTTCGTCTGCGCTACTTTTGATCGCTCAGTGATATCTTGGAGTTGCGCGGTCAACTCGCTGAAGATATCCTCCGCCAGCAGCACTAGCGAGGCGAGCTGTCGCAGCGCGTTGCTCAGGGTGCAGTTAGTGACCGCCTGGAGCTCGTCATCCGACACCCTCGGCTGCCCATCGCTGTCTCGTAAGCTCGTGCGCGATAAAAACTTAGGTTCCACTGCACGCTGCACGAAAGGCATCTCGATAGAAGTCCCAAAACACCTTGAACCACTTACTCACCCATCCCCGCGCCACGAATTAAACGTAATTCCGACATCCATTCAACACACCAACACAAAAAACGTCAGGTAACCGCCACTTTGAATTAACCGACATCCTGACCAGTGAACTTTCACTTATTTGCGGTTTTTAACAGTATCGTGCAGTTTTTGCTATAATCTAGTTATTTTAGATAAGTTTTAGTTCATGGATCCAAGTTTTAAAAGTTTGACAAAACTTCATGTCGACGAAAGCCCGCCATAATAAATGCCGTGCGACGCACTACAATCCACACCTGCTGCCATCGGGCATCGGCCGAATGAATTGAATGAAGCGGCTGGTGTTGCCATGGTCAACATTCTACTATCCCCTTCGTTTTGCTCACTTTTTCATTGCTGAAACGTTATGGTCAAAATGAGTTTATTATATTTTGAATTTTGATTTAAACATGAAAATAAGCCATTCGTTAGTTGTTTAGTTTTTGTTCTTTTCCAGTTGGGATTTGAGTTAAATAAATAACATAGGTTAACCATGTAACTTCGTTTTCTCTTATAGTGTCCTGATGACCTGATTTAGCAAAAAGTTATAAATAAACAAATAAAAGCCAAGGACGCCTTTGATAAAATAGTGAAGCATCACTATATTCCTTTTTACCTTAAACAATGCAAATATTTTTGGTAATTTCTTGCAACATTGAGTTAAACGAAAATTGCGCCATCTAGCTTCATAAATAAGAACGACCTACATGGTTGGTTTGCCTAGTGTTGAACTCAATAACAAAGTTGAAACACAGATGGCAGTAATGTCGAAAATATGGTTAGGGTTATACCAACGCCCTAGATGGCGCTATTACGCGAATACATCAAACACAACGACACGTTCTCAAAATGGGTAAAGCAGACAAGTAAGATCGTAAAACCGAACTTACTTGAAGATGAATCGGAGGAGTTTATGGTTGGTTAGGTCTGTTAGTAGATACATCATGCAGAAAATTTAGGCTTTTTTGCCCTGTTTTTAAAAAGGGATTTAAATGAAAGTCCAATTAGCACAAAAAATAGTGTATTACATTTTATATAACAAAGCGTTATAGCGTGACATTCCGAACACACGTCTACATAAATCTACTTAACGTAGGTAATGCCTGGCATTCATTTTCATAGATATAATAACATACAAAGATATAGCTTTAATTTAGAAAACAGTTCAAATACCTACTTTTAATTTCAAATTAAATGTGACTTTTAAATGGAAAAATAAATATATACTTACCTGGTGTTCAATAAAATGAGGAACGTAACAAAAATGAGTGTAAACTATATTTTTTATATGTAGGTATGTATTTATACTGAATCGTGAATTCATGACAAAACATTGCATACAAATAAGTATATAGTATATCAGTTTTTGACTAGATATACAAATACCTACGTATTTTAATTTTTCTGTTAAATTAGGTATAGATTTAACTAAATTGAAACATAACTATTGATAATTTATTAAATAAGTACACATTTTTAATTCAACACTTTGGAATTTCATTGCAAATTAGTTTAAGTACAGCGACATTTATATTATATACTTATTTAATGATTAATTAGATATTTTAAACTTCCTTGCGCTTAGATAAATCTTTAGTCTGAAGGAATTTGGTACACACCTACTTAACATGTAGGTAAGTACAATGCGGTCACATTAATTTGACGCATCTCTGGAATGCGAGGCCCCTTAGCTTATACTGCGTAAATGTAAGAATTGACAAAAATGTCAAGATTGGGTAAAATCAAATCGGTAGTTTAATTGTTAATCCTTTTTTATCACACCGTACCTGACCGCCAAAATGACGTCATGCCAAGCGCCAAGTTAACGTGACTGCGTTATGGTGATGTTTCTGAAAATGTATTTGATCTAAGTATTACCATACGTACGTATATTTTTCGCGATTACGATGGTGGTTCCATGGAGAAAGTTGTTCAGTTTGATGGTCTGTAGCACACCCTTTCATATGACTATACCCTTGTATAATTTGCATTTCGTTTCTGTATCACACAGATTTTCTTGGTGACATGGCGGATCAAAATGGTGTTAATGAAGTGCAGTAACTACTAATTTTCTTTATTTCACCCCACACTGTGGCAGAGGTCAGTCGTCACAGGAGTGACAGGTTACATTAATGTCAGACCCATACTTTTGGAATACAGAACGACATAATATATTATGACCACATGTGCAGTTCAGGGTGGTGGGTGGCTTGTCAAGAAAATTTGCCTCGCTATGTAAAACTTGGTACTTACATTTATTTTTTCCGCCTGGATTGATAAGTTGGTTGAAATGTACGTAGGTGTGTGCTGTTACCAGCTACCATTCTTATTACTTAAATATTTATTCTTATAAGTACTACAGTAACATACAATAATCCACCCTAACTCAATGGCAGTATATTTTATTACTTTCTAACAATTTATAGGTACATACAGTCGCACCTCAGCCAATAGATATTGGCATGTGATTAATCATTTATTTAACATTAGCACATATAAGTACATTTATTATAAGTTAGAAGAGTATGAGATAATTATAGGAATGTTTAAAAAAGTCTACATGATTTGATGTTTATTTATAGTAATGGCACTTTTTCCGATTATCTGATGTCTTGCTTTCTCTTTTTAGCTACTATTATTTATATAATGGTATCTCATTCTATCTTGTTGTTACAACGTGCCAACACTAGATAATAATTACCCACATGAGCATAATTACGTCTTTTGATTCTAGTGACGTAACAAACTGAATATGTAGGACGTAGGTCTAAAACTAGAAATATGTTTTGATTCACTTTTTAATACAGATAACTATGATTTGTTCTATTCTAACATTTGACCTCACTATTTGCTTTCATATTTAATAAATAGTACAACATACAAAGCTTACAAATAACTAATGTGCCTACTTGGCTTAATATGTATTAAAGTCTGTCTTTGTGACACTGAGTATATATTATTTGCTTACGATAATTTTGTAGTAATTTTAAACGTGCATTTATTGTTTTATTTATAGTCAAAACAAAAATTAGCTTAGTGAATTTAAATGTGATTTATCTAAGAATCGAAGTAATAAAGAAAACCTAAGACTATTTCTCTGCGCATAGAGAATCTTAGCTAACTTTTCTGTTCTTATTCAGCAAGGAAAAATGCTTTCTTTTACAAATTATTGATTATATTGAGATAATGATTATTTTATTAATTATTGTTTAAAGGTAAAACCGTCGATGTAAGATTGTTTGTAAAAGAAAGCATTTCGGTAACCAAGGAGTTAGAAGAGTACACACGGTGACACATCAAGTATAAAATGGCCTCGCTTTGTATAGATTTCTTGTACAATAAGAGATCTGCATAAACCTGAATTGTATAGCTTAATCGTCGTGCGTGCCTACAGTTTTTATGTGTGTTTAGTCTTCGACCTTTATTAGCAGATTCCTAAGTAAACTGACATTTCAGAAAATTGAGGGCAAAACGAATATTTTTGTTAGGGTTGTAAGAAACGTCGTAGCGCATCGGGTAGCATTCGTAGCGCATCGCGTAGCATTCGTAGCGTTGCCGATGTTGCGTAGAGTCTATTATTCTTTCATCTCATAATTATGTTGTTTTGTTAAATAGATAAAAATGATGTGCCTATTATTTTAACAATGACTTATTACTTCATAGCAATATAATAATTATTATCTTAGTATAACATTATTTTTGGCATTTGTCTCCAATTATTTCATTTATTTAAATATCTTAATTTAGGTACACATTTAGTTCATAACTTACAAGCGTCACATATTATGCTATGCGTATAAAACATAGTAAACATTAAATAACATGAATTTTCATACTAATTAATTTGTCTATTTCATCTTCGCTCGAATTCACAAACGCACTAACATAATCTCTAAACAATATTAAGTAGACTACATTCCAAATTAGCTTTTTATTATAGAACTCTAAATAAAGTACTTAAGTATGTTTAAGTTAGCCATTTAAAGAAATGGCTCAAGTAAAATAGTGTCCTAAATAAAATACACACAGGTAAATTGCAGTTGATTACATGATATGTGTAACAGATGATACATTTAAGATTATGACGTAGGTAGATATTATACAGATATGAGTTCTATCAGAATAGTAAGTATAAGCAGAATAGTTACAAATATTTAAGGCTATAAACGCACTGACAGGTGGTTTGCTTGGCGCTTAGAGCCCAGCGAGCGAGTCGCCAACGAGTGGCGAAGTGAAATTAACGTTCTAGTCTAGAACAAGGCCGCTCAACTTTTTTAAAGATGTACCAAAGTTTTGGTCAACAGGCCATCTGCTAAAGTAACGGTTGATACCTAGTAACCAGCTTTTAACATTAAGCTTTAGTTATTTAATTGTTAATTGTTTGCTGGATGTTGGCTTACTGAAAAAGGGCCTTATTAAGGGAAACATTTTTTATGGTATGATTTTTTTTCAATCCTTAATCCTTAAATCTATGTGGCGGGCCACATTTTCACCCGCGGGATGGTAGTTGAGCAGCTTTGTTCTAGAATTTTTGCGTCCAGCTGCAAAGCTTGGCGCCTACGATAGTCGCCTCCCAATTTGGCCACCGGGCAAGTATGAACGGATACGGAATGTAAAGTCACTAAGTTCTAGGCGCTAAGCACAGCACGGTCACTGCGTACGTAGCCTTAATAAGTAAAAGTATTGCAAGATGCAAGATGGCGCAAGAATTTACCGATATGTCTATGTATTAATAAGTTTGTTGTAAAATCATTAATGATCCTATTAATATCCACATTTTCAGCAAACTACATACAATGTTGAACACATGCAATGGCATTACTATTTAATGTACATTCAACAACACCCATACATTTATCATTTAATATTTGCTATCCTATATTTGAATACATTTTGATGTTATTTATTTGTGATAACATGAAGCAGTTTTCCTATAAATCTCTGTATGGTAAATAATCGCGAGAAAAGTTATGAGATTTTCAGATTTATAGTGTGGTATATTTTAGGTTGGTAATGTATTTATTGCACACAAAGATATGTACAAAAATTGTGATCGATTAATCTCATAAAAAGTACAGATTTCTGAAATCGCGTTCTCTGATAGAATATGATATGGTTAGATACTCGTAAGAACATGGATATAGTGTGAATAGGTATTATTAGATAATAGATTTGTGTAAAGGTAAGAAATATGATTATGTCCACAGAAGCTCTTCTTTGATACAGCGAGACAAGATATGTAGGTATATAACTTGCGATTATGTAGTAGTTGGAGCAGAAATACATAAAACAGTTGAAGCACAAAGTCTTGAAACAAAATAAGAATCCAATTTCGACATTACAGACAGCTTTAGAAAAAAAAAAACTAGAAAAACGTCACATTAGACGTCTAAAAATTCAATGCACGACATCTCGGCTTCCAATTGGTTAAATAGGATTACAGATTTCAATAACTAAATGAAGGATTTGTACAACTGAAGTACACACAAGGACGAGTACAGACACATTAAAATCTAAACTTACACTAAACAAAGTCCAATGAACCAAGTGGCGCAAATTAAACGAGTACTCGTCACACTACTCGCCGCCAATTCCACCAACACACCTATCTTTGATCTACCATCTTTGAATATACGGATCCCAATCCGTTTAACACTTCGAACAATAATTTTGATTAACCGTCAATAAAAAAAACAACTGAAGAAATTCAAATTAAATACAAAAAAACAATTGACGGTTGTACGCTCAAATTCAAGATGGCAGACATAAGATCATCATTTCACTCCAACTGTTGCTCTCCCCTGGCGAAACTAGCGACGAAACGACCTCTGTCGGTCGGTGAATGAGTGCCTCATTTATTTGCGCACCCCGCGCTATGGATCCACCTCATGGCACACCTCCATGTAATCGGGGTCGTGCATGATGTCCTTGATCATATCTTTGAGCATGGTGTAGCGAGGGAAGATTGGGTAGACCTTGGAACTCACGTAGTCCGACTGGAAATAGAGAAAGAATCGATTATGATGTAGAAGGTGACAATTGACGAGAGATGGCAAATATTTTCTCAATATCTGCTTACTCTTGCTTAGTAAATAAATGGTCCGTCTAAGGGATCAACTCAAATAAAACTGAAACCATCAAAAACTGGGATATTTACATTTTTTTTTCTGATGTAATTCTCCATTACCTTCAATTCCCTTATTAAGTTCCGTAGACCAGTATACTTCTTCAGCAGACGATACAAGTCATTTGTCATCTGGGTATTCTCCGTTTCAATCTGAATTGTTGTCATGTCTGAAAATATAATAATGTAAATGTCATAAAAGCTTTATGATAAAAGAGCCTACATAATAATTCTCTTTTTACTTGTATCCTCTCCAAACCACACGATGTAGAACCCTACATCCCTATTTATAAGCACGAGAGTATCCATAGAATACATGAATGCGTAGTCGGTCCCGAGTGTATTTGGGTGTAAGCCCGTTTTATTGTTTGTGCTTAACTCGAGCCTAGGTCAGGGTTTGCGGGACGGTCACGGCGACGTTTAATTTGGTTCGAGAACACAAACACCAATTTACTCTAAAACGAAATGGAAGGTATGATCAGTAAATATTAATTAAAATAGACTCGGAATGCCCGCTTTTACAAACGAGATTTTTACTAAAAGACAAGTAGTTATGCTTTGGACGATGCGAGGTATTTTTTCCGTATGCAAGTCTAAGATTTTAAAATTGTAAATCATGATATTATACAGACTGGAATTAATGCTTCAATTAAATATAAATCTATTTGCATCACAGATTACATTGATGAACGTCAAGTGGGCCAAATTGCCACTATTTTGCGCAATCAATTATATCAATCATGTCCATTCACCGATTGCCAGACATCGAAATTATTATATGCATTGCATTTATTATACGATTGCAAATGTAATTTTCAAATGATTTTAAGCGCTAGAAAGGGGCTGGAAAATCCAGCGAAAAGTAACACTGTGGACCGTTGGCAAGCCGCCAATAGAATTTAGAAGCACGCTTTGGTTTATTTTCCTAATGTAATCGTTTGGTTTTGGTTGGTTGGTTAACGACACCAAGTCGTTATATGAAGATGTGATCATCATTAGATAGACGTGTTTGATGCAAGCGCGAAAATGTTTTTGAACTTTTAAAGCCTGGAAGTGGTCGTGACTCTGTTTTATTTTCTTGGGGTATAAGAAAAGAATTTCGAGTACTCGAGCTGTTATATATAACTTGGCTATAGAATTTGATAAAATGATTCTACGTTACCGTTCAGTCTTTCAGTCCTTTCCCTTTTATCAGCAGCTTCTTCAGCGAGTTTGGCAGAAGTTTTGACTCCTTCTCCAGACTTCTGCGTCTTCTCCATGATGGCACACGCTCGCAGCACAAACGCCGGCACTGTCTCGGCCTTCTCCTGCCGAGGGATCTCTACCAACGACCAGTACTGAGTCTCTAGCCGAATCACGTCCTGGAATATGAAAAATGTGAACTTATCAGAAACCAGTAATGGTACGTCCCAAATTGTTGGGTACGCCTTTGAATTTGGAAGTTGAAAGATGTAGTCGAATGAACTCATAACAAAGAAATTCCAGCTCGATGGAGTCTGTAGCCCCACCATATCCTGCTCATTATTAAGACAATAAAACATGGATATAGGCTTCTGCCATATTTCTGATGTTTCGGATTCAATCAAGAAAATAAAATCAACAGCTTCTCAAAATATTTTTATACGAATATGTCCAATTTGGAAATCCAAACCAATTTGGACATATTCGATGAAAATATTGTTTCAAATAAAACAAATTCCATCGAGATGTTGATGTCCACAAAAAGGAAATGGTTGGAATAAAAAATATGAACAATGTTTGGCTATGCAAAAGAGACTTACACTGAGCCTATTATAAGAAAAAGTTTTAAAGGAGGCTTTAGTGAAACTCGGGCACGATACTACAAACTACGAACTACTCCAGTATTATTATGAACAACTGATTTGAAAAGTGTTTTTCTTTGTCTTTAACATTGCTAGTTAGTTTGTTTCTGCTCAGCGAATACCTTCAAGCTTTTGCATTGTCAGCGAATATTTGTTCGAGTTGTAAAATGTTTGCTTGCTTCGAGTTTCAAAGTGTTAATTGCAAATTTTCATTCTTTGCGATTCGTGGAAGCAGTGAGATTATAAAATGTTTTGAGCTTGGAGCGAGCATTGCAAGCAATTATGAAATAGTTGACTAGATGTTTATTGGTATTGAGGTGCTATTATCCAAAGTGCGGTTTTAGACTCTTGTTCTGTACTTTGTTATCTTCTTTCTTTATCGGGTGGTTAAGTGCTTAACCAGGTGTCAGAGTTTCTATGCCAACCATATAGGCCTTTGACTTGGCTTGCTCAAGAAATATCTTTATGGTATGCTGGTTTCCTCACGATGTTTTCCTTCACCGAAGCAAGTGATAATTATACAATACGCACATGAATCTGAAAAAATCAGAGGTGCGTGCCTTGGGTTCGAACTCGAGACCTTTGACATGTGTGAGTCCGACGGTCACATAACTAGGCTGTCACTACTACTATGTTACAAACTCATAAGTTTTATGGACTACTTTTCAATTCTATAATTAAGTACGCCATATCGGCTTTAGGCATGCAGTTTCGTTGCGAAGTTAATTCCAGTAACGACTTCCAGCAGACGGTGTGCCATGATATTTCAAACCGGATAACTTTTCGCTGGGCCAGAGCCAATTCTACCGATAAAGATCGTCTTCTCGCCTTGTAACGGCCCGTCTAATGAACCCACTGTATGTTCAAGTGCATCTACACCCTGTATTTTGGATTATGGTAGTCTGGTCTGTGTAGATATTATTTAAAGACGTTGAAATTGTTGAATTGTTGTTGTTTGTTGAATTGTTGATTGTTGGTTATTCTATTAGTATCTGTGATTTGATATATTAGGCGAAAGGGTAGAGCACTTCATTTAGGCCTGAATTCTTGTCACGATGACTGTCGCGTTCGAGTATATATTGTGTTCTATACAGGGCGGTCCAGGCCAGATGGATATTATAAATTTTTTTTAGGTAATCGGCTTAAGGACCTATTTGTACCCGCCAGGAAAAAAATCGCTTGTGACCCGCTTACAAGATATGATTTTTTTTTTAATTTTAGAAATGTCACCACTTTTAATTGTTTCATGATTTTATATTTACTTTTAAAATGAAAAAAACTATTAAGTGTTTTGTTATTTTAGGTGCTTACTTAGACATTGCACTCTCTCAGAAAAAAAAATCAGACTGATCTGCAAATTTGAAGTGCATTTAATGTCATATCAATGCAAGAATAATTACTAAACTTATATTGTCACTTACGGGATATCTTCCATGATTAGGTATTAAGTTTAGTTTTAAACCATGAAAGCTTAAAACAGTGTTTAAGAATAGTTACTTTCCTTGAAATCGACAGATTTTTCGTAAACTCCAATTAAAAAGTTTAAAAAAATCCTGGCGGATCCGACTACCTAAAGAAAATTTTATATCCATCTGGCCTGGACCACCCTGTATAGCACCATACTGCGACGTTGACGTCAGCGGCGACCGACAGCCGTATTTTGTTTTCGCTGACATTACGAACGACCGTAGGTACGCGACCGACCGTCAGCACGACAAGAATTCAGGCCTTATTTTATGTATGAAACTATTAAACGTTTTATTATAAAGAAACACAAACATTGAACACGTTTAGAAGATAAGACGGGTAGGTAAATTCCACACTTCACCAAAAGTATTTACGTAATGGGTCATTACTTACACGTGGCGCCTTGTGGTTTCATCCTACGTCTTTGGGCAAACAGTATCCAACGTACAGTGTTTATTTATTATTACATAACTACATTATTATTACACACTCTATATTTTGTATTATAGAGTGTGTAATCTCCTATGCGCAAAGTGTCACCTTGAATTCAGTACTTACACGATTCCATAATCCATGAGAGTTTATTTATACCTATACAGGGTGTAAACTACCTCATCACGAAGCCGTCAACCAAGCATTCTGTACATCAAACTAAGTAACTCCACGCAAAAATGATTGCTGGGAAACGGCTTCTTTTTTGGGGTGCAAAATCATGTTTTGTGATAGAACTCAATGTAACGCACTCAAAACATTGTGCTGAATATTACGGAGGATGGATTGAATAGTACGGAGGTCGTGGAGTTGTTTAAAATAAAAAACTTACATTAAAAACTAGTATTAAAAAAAAAACTTGTCAAAAAGTTGGAACTTTGACCCCCAAGATCTCCGTAACTAGAAGCTTCCCAGGTATGGTGTAGAGCAAAAAAAATATCGCATGATGGGGCAAACAAGAGCCTTTTGGCTTCGTTAAGAGGTTTTTAACACCCTTTAAATTTAGGATAATCAATCCTACTTCCTACTAAAATCGAAATGCGAAAGTTTGTGACGATAATGTTTATTACTCATGCACGCAAAAACTACTGACCGGATTTGGATGTTTGGCACACTGATAGTTTATAACCTGGATTATAACATAGGTATTTATTCCGGTAGTATTATTCCGTGGGACATTACCGAACTCCACGCGTGCAAAATCGGGGTCATAAGCTAGTTAAAATTTTTTAGAAGTAGGTTAAGCTACAATCCATGACGTTTCCACATAATTATTACTTAGGTTTAAATATTTTTTTTTATTGGGTATAAACAAAAAGAAAATGTTGTTTCATCCATTTAGACCGTGTAGGTAATAAAACTTTTGCATGAGCCAGCAGATTTACTATAAAAACCCATACAAAATTTAACATCCAGAATAGGGTAGATGACCAAAAAAAACCTAATTAGTCCGATAGTTTCCAATAAATATTGGACACAAATTTTTTATTTTTTTCACGTAAACAAACAAGTAAAATTAAATTATATTTTTTAAAACACACAATGTACACAATGTACTAAAAGTTAAGTAGAAAATAATTCGTAAATTCGCCATTTTGTGATGGCGGCCATCTTGGATTTTTAATTTATCATAGTGTATAGTATTCTACTAGTCCCCTTCCCTTTCATTTGATACCCATATTGAGGGAGTTGTTGAATAAAAATGTAATCCGCCATTTTCTGGCGGCGGCCATCTTGGACTGATTTTTATCAAACATAGTTATGATCACTCCCGACTATTCACCTTTCAAGCAAAAAAAAATAAAATCAAAATATGTTCATCCGTTCGGGTGCTACGATACCACGGACACATACACACACACACACACACACACAGACACGTCAAACTTATAACACCCCGTCGTTTTTCGTCGGGGGTTAAAAATGAAGACGCCTCGAAAACTCGTGTGTCGTCACATTTGAGTAAATTTTTTTTATCGGAAAGTTACGTCACTCATGATCTTCGACGCGTTTTATCTTCGCCAATTTCTATTAATTTGATAAAACCAAAAACATGTCTCCATATCTGGATTAAACAGAATTATGTTTTTTTGTCAGGACTCATCTCCATTGATATGCTGTGCTGTCATGGTAACAGTTGCGTCGATGTTCTCTTATACCTACCGTGTAGCTAAGTTACATCCATATTAGCGACATTTAATTATCCTTTCTGCTAGGAACCTCATTCAAACTTTAAAAAAAGGCTATTCTACCAACACGCATGAAATGAAAAATAAGAGCTAGTAAGAAATCACCACTGAAAAATGTAGCAAAATTATAGTGGCCTGAACAAACTATTGTTCTCCAGATGTTTTTCCAGTGTCTTGGGAACCAAGGAGTTTCTTTTAGATATAACCCAAGATAGTCGTATGATTGTCTAGAACATTTTCTTGGTTCTCTCATATCTGCAGGGCTTTAAGACGCGACTATATTACTGGAGAATACATGTAAAATATGACTGTATTTGCCGTAGTTATATTATTCTTTTACACTTATTGCTTGAAGGAAACGAGATTTTCTTTTCAGAAGCTTATTAACTTTATTATTTTCACCTTATAACCATTGAATTTCGTTTGTATCTCATAAAACGACAAGAATATTTATTGTAACACTGATATTTTCAATAATAATAAACAGACAATGGGCTAGTTTGCACCATCAAAAACTTGCAAATCTATTTGGTCCGTCAGAGTGTTGGAAATAATGAATTTTGTTTTTGTAAATCAGTGAATATTGACAAAAATAAAACGCATCAACACTCGGGAGCACGGCGCGGCGCCGTGACGTATTGAGAATTTTAAAAGCGACGTAACTTCGTCAATTTTGGTTTTTGTAATAAAAGAAAAGTACGTGTTTAAATATTTTTTCATAATCGAACTGACGGTCTAATTAGATTTAAAACCTGTCTTTTGCAAAACTTCCAATTTTTTGACAAAGGTGAAGATGAATCAATACAAATGTACCCAAAACATGTAGAACATGATAAATTGCTCCATCCTTATTATCTGCCGTCGACAGCTTGTATCGAAATTGATGTTCTCGTTACAGAGGATTTTTGGAACACCAAACTCGATTACACTGGGTACACCAACAAAAGTTGATGAAAATGTAATTTATAACAAAAGCCACACACGGCGCGAGGAGCAGGCTATCACTTTTCCTTGTTTATTAATGTTTTCATTAAATAATTAAATATATTAAATAAGCTGCGCTGCCGGCAGGATTGCGTTTACGGTCAGGATTGTGGGTTCGCGAAAATACATGCATTATTGGTCAGTGACAAAGCCTTGATGCGTTATACGGCGATAAATTAATTTGCCTTATCTTCTACAGACTCGAATCTGGATCACTTGACCTCATTTTCAATAATCTTCAATATTTACTTCAAATTGCCTGAAACACAGGATTACCTAGTTCAGGCTCAAAGCATGTGTGAAATTGATTCTTGAACATAGATTTAAAAAAAACTGTAAACGTTTTCCTTTTATTTTTTAACAAATTTTATCAATATAATTAATAAGATATAAGAAAAAACCGAGATTTCAATACAGCTTACAGAGTTAGTATCCCGCCAAATTGTATAGGTATTCTATTTAAAGTTTACAAAAAAACACACCGCGTGACTGCCGCGGGAGGACCCGGATTCGGACCTTAGTCTATTTTTAATTCTAAGGCTGTTTATACACTCACAAGACCGCAGCATTTTTTACATATTTAGCACATGCTAGAAGTGCATACAGTATAAAAAAAATATAAAAACAAAACAAAACTTGAACCTAAACTTCTTCTTCTTCGTCCTGGCTATTGTTCCAATTTATTTGGGGTCAGCCCTCCTAGTACATCTGCGCCACACCGCACGGTTGTGCGTTGTCTATGTCGTTGTGTTGCTCGCTGTCATGTCCTTCGCTAATGTTTGTAGCCAGGTTATAAGTGGTCGTCCACGGCCTCTTTTTCCGTCTTGTATGTTCACGACTCTTTTTGTCATGTGGGCATCATCGCGCCTCATCACATGTCCGTACCAGCGCAAGCAGTTTTCGCAGAGCTTATCCTGCATCTTAGCGACTTTAAACGTACCACGAATATATTCATTTTTTTTATCCTGTCAATTTTTGAAAAACCACCAGACCAGCGTAGTATCTTCATATCTGTGGTGTGAATCCTTTGTTGATCCGTCTTCCTCATAGGCCAGCACTCAGATCCATATAGTAGAGCTGGTCTAACTGCCCTTTTGTATACATTGCCTTTGACTTTAATTGGCATACGGGAGTCACATAGAACACCAGACAACGATCTCCATTTCAGTCAGGCTGCCTGGATTCTATGTAAAAAAAGTTCTGAAAAAAACTTGAACCTAAAAAAAACTAAAACGACTACTACTAGGGTAGGTTTTATATTTAACCGAAATATCCGATGCATTATAAAAACTCTTTGATTTATTGACGGAATGCAAATCAAATGCAAAGAGAACGGAAATTAAAATTCATTTTGATTTTCTCGTAGCTGCGCGAACCGATTTCCTTACTTGTTCACATTGCAATTTTCTTTCTTTTTTCCTAACTTCCTTTAGTCTGACATGTGGAATTGCATAAAACATTTTTAAACGGTGAAGGAAAACATCGTGAGGAAACCGGCATGTCCTAGAACCAAAAATTCGAAGACTTGTGACATCTACCAATCCGCACTGGGCCCGCGTGGTAGATTATAGCCCATTCCCTCTCATTGACAGGAGGCCGTGTCCCAGCAGTGGGAACATTATAGGCTGATGATGATGATGATGATGATGATGATGATTTTTACGTACTTAAGCCTTTGTTTCTTTTTTTTTAATTCAACCTTCCTTTCTTGCGTGCCTGTGTTGTATTTGTACTGCAGTATCAAGCAACACCAGGGTAACCCGCAAAATTCTGTCCCGTGTTTTGAAATTTAGTTTACTCGACTTATTAAATCTATCTGTTGATAAAGATATTGGGATAGTTTTTTGGATTGACATAAGTTACTGAAAAGCTTGTGTAAGTCTGTTGAAAGTTGTTGTGGAAACTGAAAACTGACATTCACCAAGTTCCTTGTTACCCGATTACGGCAAAGCCGGGAGGGTTATTTATTCCTTCTGTTAGAGAAAATAACATCTCAGTTTTTGCATTTCATATTTTGTAAGCACCTGTTTAAAATTCAACGTTCGCATCTGCTTCTATCGAATCGCACGTATCTTCCAATCCGGAAAAGAAAATTGAATTCACGTTCAAAAATAAAAGTGAACCACAAGTTTCATTCTCAAGGTAGAGCGGTATAAAACAAAGAAATCCGCTGGCATCGTATAAATCGGAAGCAAAAACCATAAAAGCCCCGGGAGCCGCTTCCTCTGCACGCTGGCACCGGAGCTAAACTTAGTTCAAATAATTGTATCACTAACTCGAACGGTCCACTTTCAAGCGCAGTGATTTATGTATATTAAAGCATGGCTGTGTTTCAATTTCAGTAACGATAACAAGGATGCGTTTTGATATTAAGTAAATTATATTTCTAATGAAAATAGGTCAAGAAAAAAGTCGTAAATTCAGAATAAAAACTGAAAAGCCAAAAAGAAAAGTACAAGTGATTCTCAAGGAAGAGTGGTTTAAAACAAATAAATCAGTAGGTATCGTATGAATCAGAAGTAAAAAGTATGAAAGCCGAAGCCGGCACGGTTCCTCTGCGGCGCAAAACTTAGTTTAAATAATTGTATCACCAACTCGAACATCTTGGCCGACCAACTTTCAAGCGCACTCATTTATGATACTCGTATCATACTCATGTATATATAAAACTATTTTGGGGTTGATCGTAACCATAATAATTATGAGGATTCTGCTTTTTGATATTCAAAGACGATGTTTTTATTTTCAAACCAGAATAAGTAATCAGCTGCATCCGGTTAGACTGGAAGCCGACCCCAACATAGTTGGGAAAAGGCTCGGCAGATGATGAATGAGTATGAGAAAATATATTATGAAATTCGGGAATAAACACCTTTTGTGTTTCTAACATCGATACGACTTTCTCACTGATTATACATACATAACATCACGCCAGTAAACCCCGAGAAGTTAGACAGAGGGGTTCTCACAAAAGTAGGTACACACACACACTTATGTTTCGTCAGTTATGTGTAAGTCTGACTGATTATACTAAACAAAAACATATCCCGCGTTGAAGAACAAGAGAAAATGATTCTGTAACAGAGTTATAATGGAAAATAATTGCCAGGGGGAGGTGAATAGTTTCGTAATTACATTTACCTCCCTGGACCAACACGATTCGTTCGTGTTTACCTACACACGTTCCGGGTATTCTCAGAAGGGGTAACTCGGGTAAACCGAACTTTTCCGAACTGTAAGCAATTTAATGAAAACGAAAAGAAGTTCCTTCCGTGTAAGGTCGGGTTTTCACTATGTCGTGACGATTAATTTTAGTTGGCAAAAGTCGTGGACGACAGGAATCGTGTCGTCCTTTATGTGAACACCACCATTGCTACTAACATAGTTTTCAATTCAATTTATTTATTTCAGGCTACAATGACCCGTATATTGTTAGGTACCTTACAAACTAATATATTTTGAAAGAAAGAAAGAAAGAAAAAACATTTATTAGACCGACAGGATAAACATAAAAGTTACGAAATTATAACTAAGTTTTTTTCTAGTAAAAACAATTTTCGCGACAATTCTGCCAGCTTACAAAAAAAAAATGGTAAAATTATGATTATGAATACCTAATAAAAAGTAAACATAGCGAGAAAAATAATAAAAAAAATATATACAAACAGAATAAAATAAAATAAATTGTTATAGTTGTATTTCAATTAAATAAACTAAATAAGACTTAAAACCATGTTAGTAACACTTCGTTTTAAGTTTTAAGTCTTATTTGTTAACACAAGTATCGTTTTTACTTTTAATATGTTAGTTTATAAGGTATATATCTATGGGCCATTGTAGCCTGAAATAAGTGACGTTGTTGTTGTAAAATACACAATCCCCGACACTTAAAACTACACAATTATCTGTTGTCACGACAAAGTGGGAACGCGACCTAACGGCTATGACAAGGCAAAAAGAGACTTCATTTTGATGAGGTTATGCAATAATGACTAATTTAATAATATGCGACTGCTGAGTATGAGGTCCTGGGTCCAATTCCGGGCCAGGCAAAGTGTTTTTGGTTTTTTCATCAGAAATTTCTCAGTAACAGCCACGGAGTTTGGATTTGTGCCGAGTTGATCGTAATAGGCTCGAGCCTTATACATGGGACTTAAACGTAACTGGCGAAATGTGCGTACTATTAGGTGCACTTCCGGCTAGCCCTTCGGGGATTATTTAAAAATTCCCATCTCATAATAATGCCGAAGACACTCTGTATAGATTTTAGAAAAAGGAAAATTCTACTGAAAATTCTAAAACACATGACTCTCTATCTCTTTCTATGTGATGTATCCATTATTTTTTTTTTGCTACAAAAAGTAATCTTTCTACATCTACTACATTCAAACGGCAAAGCAAAAAGAACAAAGTCGCTAGGTAGGTGAAGCTCATATCTAGGAACAAACTGCATATTTATGAGAGAACTCCGTGACGACGCGTCGTGGTTCAGCGTTATGATGCGGAGATTGCTCTGCTTACGTAGCTTATGCATGTTATTTCCCTGTCAACACACGAACGAGGTGTGTTGTTTGATTAAATCGAGAACAGAGAAGTAATCACATCAAGTGCACTGCAAATGTACGGAACTCAATTACATTTGGAGGTGCCATTGAAAATGACAATCAGCACGCCAAACAATCACTAGTATTGCAATTTGTCAATGTGTTACGGTATACGGTACTTCTGTCAAATTCCTTATTTCTTTCTTTCCTGAAATATTAAGCCACCGTCTGATTTAGTACGAACGAAAAAAATTAAACGTACTTGAACCCTAAAATTGCAATAAAAATAAATTGGTAGAAGAAGGTTATTATCTGAAGATTGCCTTCAGTTATTCCCCCGGCATCTCCATTCCTATTGTTAGGGCTTTCACTTTGATTTACGACTTTCTCATACCTCTGTATAAATTCGAAGGTCTGCGGATTTTTTTTTTATTTCTTGGTTAGTGAGTTCATAAAGCGGTTCTACATGCAGTGGTATAGATGTAAAAACGTGATGTCCAAGACTACAAGTAATGATTGATGAATTCGTGAGTCAATTCTTCGTGGATTGTGGCTTTATTAAAACAGTCGAACATTCTATTGTTTAGAAAAGACGTCACGATTGTTATTGCTAGTTCTATCAGAAAATTAACGTTCCTGTGGGGTTCAATTATGAAAATTTTGGAATAGAGTCCGATACGAATTGAATCGATTTGAATGCTAAAATGACCTGAAATATAAATTTGAATTTACATTTCGCTGGGAAATCAAAGGCTTCTTTCTTCTCGGTTTCAACGAAGCTGGGAGCGGGGCCTTCGAATTAACAGATATTATATTTGTTCAGAGCTCGAACAAAAATATTAAATTCCTTTATCCGATATACCTTGTTCGTGATATGCTTCTTTTCGTTTAATATACTCGTAGCAGTAAAATGATATTTAATTTTGATTCCAATACTCACAGGAACTGCCACTTGGGTTTATTGAACCTTCTGTTGACTATTGATTCCGAAATAATATGTTAAATAATTTGAGTCCTTATGGAATGTTTTCATATTATTATCCTACGAAGGTGGTGAATGTTTATGAAGTAGGTTATATTCCACATTAGATTTAATGTTTTGTTAATTGAAATATTTGAAATACTATAAAACATTTTAAACTAGCCGACCCGACAAACGTTGTCCTGTCACCTACTACCTACCTACCTACTACTACCCTACTACTACCTACCAACTACCTATCTACCTACTACTACCTACCTACTACATTTTTTTTTTCATAAGAACCTTCTCCTGACCGTAACAAGCACAACAAAAAAAAATTCGTGAAATCGGTCCAGCTCCAGCCATTCACGCGTGATGGCGGGCGTGACCAAGGGAAATAGGGATTCATTTTTCTATATATAAATATATAGATGTTGTATGTTTTAGAGGAGTGTAAATAAATAATTACATTCCACGAAAACAAGTGGATTATTCGGTAGCTTGTAATACTAGGAAACAATGCTTTCAGTATTTACTTTAGCCGGTGTTTGGCCGAAATGCAGTGGAGCCGATTGCAATTTTATTGAGAACCTAAACTGCTTGCAGTTCGTTTCGTTTGGTCTGGTCTGGTACAGGAACTGCTGTTTTAAAAAAATATCCATACCGGTACATAAAATTGCAGTTTCTGTTTGTAATATCAAAATAACAGCTTTATAATGAATGCATATGAAAAATAATTACGGCACTATTAATAAAAACATTTTTTTTAAATTTTTGTCTGTCTGTTTATTCCGGCCAATCTCCGAAACGGCTTGACTGATTTTGACGGCACTTTTTACTGGCAGATAGCTGATGGTATAAGGTCTAATATAGGCTACTTTCATTATAGAAAAATAATTAGGGTGCCGTGGAAAAACAATTAAAACCCCTGAAATTGGTAACAAAGTCCGATTCACATTTTTTGTAATAATTTCACGTGCAACAGCTAGTTATCAATAAAGCGCTAGTTTCATGTGAAAAACATAAAATCTGTACCGAGTTAAAAGCATATTTCTGTTAACGAACATCAAAATGGACTGCATACGAGTAGTCAATATGAGTTATGTGATTATGTGTAGTGCTAAAGTTTTGTAAAAGCTTCGAATAGGTAGAGTAAACAAACGATGATGCAAAGAGTTTTTCCTGTTTAGTCGCTATCGACCGCAGTTTTAAAATAAAAGATGCTTCTTCTGGGTTGACGGAGCTGCACACCCCAGTAAGTACAGGTAGTCAGTCATACACGCTAGCATGTATGTTGTGAAAGTGGAGGAGCTCGTGGCTCAATAATAAAAGCCGTTCGGGTCGATCTTTAGGTTAAGCCGTACTTGCCTAGGTTGGTCTGTGGATGGGTGACCAACCTTTTTTTTTCGAATGGGAAATCATCAAATAACTTGGGAGGGAGTGTCAGACTTTTACTGACTAAAACCCATCCATATTCCTTCCTCGCCCTTTATGTTCCGGGGCCGCGGTATCTCTTTCGAACAGTCCCGCAGCCTCAGCAGGATGGGTGACCACCCTTACATACCGAATTTCCTCCGTGTCTCGGAAAGGACATTAAGCTGTTGGTACCGGGTGTCATTTGTAGATCTTTGACAGTCGTAAAAGGTAGTCAGTGGCACAAAAACTCTGACAACCAGTCTTACCAAAGGGTATCGTATTACCCAGTACAGTACTAACTGGGTTATGGAGGTCAAATAGGCAGTCCTCCATGTAAAATACTGGTATTCAGCTGCATCCAGTGAGACTAACAAACATACCTAGCTGGGAAAAGGCTAGGCAAATGTTGATGTATGTTGTAAAACTGTGCAGGTTTCCTCACTTGTAAGCTCAAGCTTACCTAACTACCCTTAACACTTTCTTTGACAACTTCAAGGATTTTGAAGGAACTTCCCAATTCGTTGCTTTCTGTGTTTGAAAAAATAGAATACTAAGGTCCATGTGTTGTTGTTATTGCAGAGTAGAGTGATAAACACAGTTGGAAAGAAGTGAAATATTTAATATATATTATTATAAAATTACACATGACATATGTACAGGAAAAATAGTTGCCGAGTGACAAACAGAACAAACACCAGCTTTCACATTTGAATCTAAAGTCTATTCTCTAGATGGCCAGCGTTAAACTTACAACACCCCCCCATAACGTGGGCATCATGATGGCTTCATGCCACACCAAGCTGACGAGTGAACACCTCGTGCTTGACACAGCCCAGGGGCTTAGTGAACACATCTGCTAACATCTCATCCGTAGGGATGTATACAATTTCTACGTTAAACCTATCTATCATATCTCTAACGTAATGAAATCTTATTTCTATATGCTTGCTCCGTCTGTGATGAGTGTGATTGATAGCAAGCTGTATAGCAGATTGATTGTCACAATACATTACTATTTTACAACTAGTCGTCATTAGCAATTCCTTAATTAAAGCTTGTAGGAACACCGCTTCTCTACTCGCTTCGCTCAAGCTGCAATACTCCGCCTCGGTGGACGAAAGCGATATGCAAGACTGTTTGTAGCTACCCCAAGATACCGAATTACCGCCGTATTTAAACACATACCCCGTGTACGACTTACGGTCAGGATCTGCCGCCCAATCTGCGTCAGAATAACCCTCAAGAACGGGAACTACATTCGACTTCTTAAATACCAAAGCCTTTTGCTTAGTACCTTTAAGATATCGCAGTACACGCTTAGCTTGATTCCAATGGAATTCCGTATAACAACTGTTAAATTTACTTAAATATGACACGGCAAACGAAATGTCAGGTCGCGTAGTTACACATAAATACATAAGACTACCAATCAACTCTTGATACGGAAACTTTGTAACATTATTAGAACTCTCAATGACCGAACTAACATTAGTTATCATGGGAGACTTTACAGGCTTACAGTCTGTCATGCCAAAACGATCTAACATATTGTCAATCCGCTTTTCCTGACTAAGTTTGATGGAAGTTGCATCACGTTCTACCTTTATACCTAACATGTTTCGTACCGGGCCTAAGTCTTTGAGTTTAAAAACATTTAACAAAGAACTTTTTAACGTCTCAGCCAGACGTTTGTCATTATAGAACACGAAAAAATCGTCAACATACAGAGCGATAAAAACAATCGATTCACCTGATCTCTTAGTGAAGATGCAGTCCTCTTGTTTACACTGTCTGTATCCCAAAGAAAGTAAAACATCTTTTACCTTTTGGTACCAGGATCGCGATGCTTGCTTCAACCCATAAATAGCCTTTCGTAATCTATAGACTTTGTTCTCACTCCCAGGGCATATGAAACCTTCCGGTTGTTGCATAAAGATCTCCTCCTGCAAATCTCCATTCAGGAATGCTGTCTGCACGTCCAAATGATCAATTTTAAGTTTCATTTCTACTGCCAGAGATAGCAACAATCGTATAGAACAATGACGAACGACCGGTGAAAAAGTTTCTTGGAAATCTTCACCATATCTTTGAGTAAAGCCTTTAGCTACCAACCTTGCCTTATAACGTGTAATGTTCCCATCCGAGTCTCGTTTAAGGGTAAAAATCCACTTATTTTTAACGACGTTCTTGTCAACCGGTTTATCAGTAAGCTCCCAAGCTCCGTGTAAGACAAAAGAATCGATTTCCTCTTTCATGGCCTTCTGCCATAACTCTTTATCTTCACATTTCAAAGCTTCTTTGACAGTACGTGGCTCTATGGGCTCTGTCACATTACACACGTTAGTTATGTTACAGGTTGTCTTAGGCATACGTGGACGTAGGTTATATCGTGTACTAGTAGGCTCTGGTGCCAATTCAGGCGACGTTACCGAATCTTTACTAGCCTCGCGTTCACACTCCAACTCAACAGGATGATTTGGTGATTCTGCAGGAACTGTATCAGGCTCCGCCTCAACCGACGTAGTCTCCAGCATCTCCCTCTCATCATCACCTCCTGTAAGATAAATAGGTTCAAACACACGTTTTGGCCCTATTTTAGATTTTCTCCCTGGAAACACAGATTCGTTGAACACCACATCACGTGATACAACGATCTTATTGTCATCAGGGTTGAACAAACGATATCCTTTGACGTTATCACAGTAACCTAAAAAGATTAGCCTTCTACTTTTGGGGTCTAACTTTTTACGTTTACAGTCATCTACATGAGCAAATGCCTCGCAACCAAAGACACGCAGATTTTTAAGGCTCACTTTCTTACCACTCCACACTTCCTCTGGTAATCTACCAGAAAGTCTCGAGCTTGGCGATCTGTTGATCAGAAACGCCGCAGTGTTTACAGCCTCTGCCCACATCTTGTCATCGAGATTTGCGTTATACAGTAGACATCTGACCTTGTCAAGTAAGGAACGATTCAGGCGCTCGGCGGATCCATTCTGCTGACTAGAATATGGTACCGTTAGCTGATGTACAATGCCTTTCTTTTTAAGAAAGTCCGTCAACTCAGCATTAACGTACTCAGAGCCATTATCTGTTCTCATTACCTTGACTTTTGCACTACACTGATTCTCTACCAGTCTAATAAAATCTTTAGTGTACTTACACACTTCACTCTTCTTTGCAATGGGATAGACGAACACCTTCCTGGAGTAGTCGTCTAGAAACGTGAGGACGTAGCGCTTGCCTCCGAGAGAAGTAGTCGGCATCGGCCCCAAGACGTCACTATGAATGAGCGCCAGCCGCGCCTCGGCCATCTGTTTGTTATGATTGGTCACAAAGGGAGCGCGGGATTGCTTACCCTTAAGACACACATCACAAACTTTCTTCTGAGTAGTAACCTGAAAGTCAATATCATTAGCTACCTTCCTAAGTGATGCCAAGCTGTCAAAATTAATATGAGCTAAACGTTGATGCCATAACATCATATCCTTAGACGTAGATGACGTTGTCAGATTGACTTTACCCACAGAATCGAGCCTGTAAACTCTCCCAACTTTCCTAGCATGTATAACTAATTTACCAGTTTTAAATATGTTACATCCATTTTTATCAAAAATAAATTTAAATCCCTTTTCTGCAAGAGTAGATACAGATATTAAATTAACAGTAAGGTCAGGTACAAGCATTACATCTTTTAAAGTAGTATCTATCGTATGTCCACGAGAGTTAACCGTAAAATGTACGTCACCTTTCCCATTCACATCTAACTTCTTGCCGTCAGCAACACAAACCTCCTTAGTCGACGACTCATCCAGAGCTTGAAACCATTCTTGGCGTCCTGACATATTATCTGTCGCTCCAGAATCAATGATCCACGAACTGTCAGTGTTAAGTGCAGACAACACCATGGAAGTTGACGTCGCTCCATTACTGTCCAATTGAGGACAATCCTTCTTGACATGTCCTTTAGAACGACACTTCCAACACCACAACTTGTTCGTACTTGACGAGGTACTAGCGTGTTTTGATGTACTTGAGGCATTTTTCTTCTCGCCTCGAGAGCCAGCCTTTTCATTACTACGATTCCGTGTAAATAAGCAGCCATCGCCATTATCAGCGGCGCTCCCTTTCCATCTCTTATCTTGAAGAAGTTTTGTTTTTACCATATCTGTAGTTATGTCTATACTAGAATGCTCAAGAGCCATAATCATTGGGTCATAATCTTGAGGCAACCCTTGGAGCATAATAGCAGCCAGAAATTCATCATCAAGTGGTTTCTTCATACTACTGAGTTGTTCAGCAAGTGACAAGATCTCGTTGACATAAATCTCCATGCTATCGAATTGTTCTAGCTTAATAGAGCATAAAGTTCGCAGACACGACAATCTCCTATGCAACCCGGTGTCATCGTAAGCCTTCTGCAAGGCATCCCATACATCCTTTGCAGTTTTCGCCTGCACAATGTGAGAATAGCACGATTTTTCAACACTCAAACATAGCCTCGCTCGAGCTTTCTCCTCTCTACGAGCTAATTTGTTAGCGTTCTCACCTGAGTTTTCGTATTTTCCAGTAATACATTGCCACAAATCCTCGAATATAAGTATATTTTGCATTTGAAATGCCCAATCGCGATAGTTGATGGTACCTTTCAGCTTTTCCATCGTAACTTTCGAATTAGTATACTCATCCATATTTCGAGTAAAATAATAATATTTTCACAAAATATTTACACTTCACACATGTAGCACATAACCTGTTGTTGTTATTGCAGAGTAGAGTGATAAACACAGTTGGAAAGAAGTGAAATATTTAATATATATTATTATAAAATTACACATGACATATGTACAGGAAAAATAGTTGCCGAGTGACAAACAGAACAAACACCAGCTTTCACATTTGAATCTAAAGTCTATTCTCTAGATGGCCAGCGTTAAACTTACAACACCATGTTCACCAAAAAGACACATTTTGAAAGTCTGATTTTCTAAAACAGCTGTATAAAACACATTTTTGAATGGTAATATGTCACAGTGACAGCTGTTTTTAGATAATCAGACTGTTATCTTTTCGGTGAACATGGACCTTATACGATGCAATAAATATAAGTAGTTGCAATGTCAAAATAGCGTTGCGTTAGTGTTATAGGTACTTTGTCTTCGAAGTAGGTTAATAACCTACGATATTTGAGATACTAATTCACATGGAAATTTCTACGAGGTGTTAGAAATGTTAAAAGACTAACACCTGTTGATAAGCCACCGAACTTTCAGGTAAAGCTCCGGCAGGCTCACAAATTGGAAAAGCTCTTAAACTTTTGAGGTTAAAATAAATTAAAGTTTCTACTAGTTTTGAGTTAATTTCTCTTTAACTTTTCAATAAAGCTTTGATTGCTTGCTTTTTACAAATTCATTGTTAATCTTCAAGGATTGATGCTTCTAGGTTCTAGCACTTATAGTTTAAGCCCAGTTGCACATGTTTTGTTTCCTGCCACTTACTGTCCAATGAGGGATTTTCTTTTTCAACTCTTCCCTTGTCGCTGGATAGATGGCGATGATCTCGGTACGTTACTGCAAGGATCAGAACGTCACATAATTTCCCTTGGACGTTATGAATTTATTCGGAAGCTTAGACAAACGAAAGTGTCAGTCAACGAGCGTATGTGACGTGTGTTTTTTTTCCAGCGTTTTGGCTTTGACACCTAGTAACGTAATCAGATCTCCGCCATCATTCTATCGAGTTCAAGGAAACAAGTTTTTTTTTCATTCTCAAAAAGAAAACCTCTCATTTAAGGTACAATTATTGTAAAATAGGTTTCGGGGTCGGTTTCCAGTCCGGTTAGACTGAAGCTGTTTGGCATTATTTTACATGGAGCGACTGCCTATCTGACTTTCACAACCTAGAGGGTTGAACCAATAAATATTGTTTATTCCTTATAATTATGATAACCAAGTAAAGGATGACGCACGCTAGACGCCGGGGTCCGAGCCGAGTGTCGACCGTAGCTCAAATCTATTGTCCGCTGCTCGGTAGCGGCTCGGAAGCGTGAGTGTGTCCATATAAAATTGCACGGTCGACACTGAGCTCGGTCCTGACACAGTCTTGCGTGAGTCAAGCTTAAAGCGTTGAAAGCAGGCAGGAAGACATTTTCTGATCATCATTTTCATTGGCAGCATTGTTCTACCCACTTTCCCTCCGTTGCCTTGGTTTCCTTCATCAACATGCTAAAAAATGAAAAGCCACGTTCCGCTAATAAATTAAAAACAAACATATTTGGGCGATCCAATTGTTTCTTATTTCAAATTCGGGCCTCACAAAATGTGATCGTCTCGTGAAATTCAACGGGGCAGCCCTATCGCTAAGGTTGGAAGTAAAGTAGGTAGATACGTGACATGTTTACAATAACGGTGAATTTCGGCTGGCACGTTTTCAGCGATATTGTTAACTGAGTTACAATGTTTCTCACCCAATTATGGTTGTCCGTAATAATTATAGAACGAAAAAGTTTTCGATTATGTTGTGTTGTTTGAGAAAAGGAACAAAACAGTTTGGCCGGGTCGTTCACGATTACTGAGTTATCTTGTTTAAAAAGTATTTTATCGTCTGCCAGCCTTTTCCCAACTGTGTTGGAGTCGGCTTCCATTCTAATTAATGTAGCTGAATGCCATAAGTAAGTGAAATGTGTCTATCGGACCTCATAGAGACTGGGTTTGGACTAGTTTAAAATCTCTAGATTTTTCAGCATTTATACACCACAAATTTTTAAATTGTACAAAAAATGGGATATTTATGTGGTCAAAAGTAAACACGAAATCTTAAAATTGTCAACGAAAATTTGTCATAATTGGTACCTAAACAAGACTGAATGACGCTAAGTACGATGATCGAATGAATGACTGAATGACGGATGATGGTCGCAAAAACGATTAATGAATACTAATAAGAATATAAGAATGGCCAGTACAATATTTCCATAAATTGAGTGACATTTTGGGATACTTACTATACTTTGCTGTTTACCAATATTATTTACCAGCTTCTGACAGCGGCTTCGCCCGCGTGAAGTTTGAAATTGACCCGTGACATCTTATTACCGGGATAAAAAGTATCCTATGTGTTAATCCAGATTATCAACTATCTGTGTGCTAAATTTGATCCAAATCCGTTAAGTAGTTTTTGCGTGAAAGAGTAAGAAACATCCATACATCCATTCTCACAAACTTTCGCATTTATAATATTAGTAGGTAACAATCCCTTTAAGTATTTGTACTACTTAAAAAATAGTAGTGTATTGAGCAGTAGTTAGTTGTAAGCTAAAACGAGAGTAAGAATGCGAGGAGGATAACTCTGATGGCTCAGAGCTAGGGGGCTTCAACTTACGTTGGTTGTGAGTACCCGGAATACCCTAGAACCAATATTTTACGACAAGCTAGGACCAATCACCAATGAATTTTTCAACGAAATAATATAAATAATAATTCGCAACCGGTGGCGTGGACATTAACAGTAAATTAACAGTTGTATGAACGTGGGTGTCGCAAAAGGAATATACTTATAGCCTGCATGTATTCTGCATGTACCTATGTTAAAATATATAAATAATCCACGTTGGGCCCTCTTAGCCCGATCTTTCAAACAGACAGGCCAATGTCCCTGCAAAGGGAAATTTTAAATAGGCTAATTAGGCATGTGTGTTCTATGTATAAACAAAGCAACCACAACAGAATGACAATTCAATTAATTACTTAAAAACCCATTCTAAATCCGGACAAAGCTTTAAATAATGAAGACGAATACAGTAGCGGGGTGGTAATTCCTAAACGCAATTATACAATGGTCCCAGTTGCAAGGAGGACCGTGTAATTTAACTTGGCGGGCTCGCAACGACATTCTGCAGAATCCTGCTTGTTCAGTCACCTACGTAAGCTAACACATGTCAAGGAGAAAAGCGTTATAAATAATTTGGGAGCGGGAATATATAGTAAAATGGTATAATTTTTGGCAAGGTAAATGTTTTTTTAAATTCGTTTTTATTCAGTGTTGAACGTAAATAGGTGTGTGATATAAACTGGTTCCTGTTTTTATTAACAGTAAGTGAAACCTAAACTGATTCCTACAAATCCTACATAAAACTACCGCGTTAGATTATCAACGCCAATTAGTGAAGGCGGAAAAGTATTAGTAACTTTTCAGATAGATCAGTCAAATTGTAGCTTAATGTTAAAAAAATATAAAGTTACTCAACACTTGTAAAAAATACAACCTAGAATGGATTAATCGAAAGTTACTAAACAGTATCCTTACTAACAGTATCCTCCTCCGATTGTTACACACGGGAGATCTTATTTTGTTTCAAGTATTTTTTCCCGACTTTCCGTGTGATAGACAGATCGAAAGCAGCCCATTTATAACTAAATAATAGAAGCCTTCGAACACTTTTTTCTTAGTGTTCGCTTTAGTTTTAAAATATTGCAACAGGCAGTGTACGTTATCGTGACATCCTAACTATAAAATCCAACTACTGACATAGTTAGCCTGGATAGTGCGTGGGCGAGTGCAACTTGTGACACCCGTGCCCTTTACACTTAACCTATAATATCTAATGGCTGCGGGCACCCTCGACACGTGTTTGCACCACTAATGTGCTCTATGTTGCACATGTTTGTGTCACCTATGTATATGAATATTATTATGCGTCTACAAAAATAAAACGTAATTGCTGCTACAATGAAGGTTCATTACTTGAGAACGGCTCGACCAATATGGTCGTTCCTTTTCTGTTTGCAACAAGATTTGTGTGAAAGAAACTTTTGTAAAATTCACAAACAATTTTTTGTGTGAAAATCTTTACAAAATTTATAAATTATCACAAATGTAAAGTCGGGGCGGGTCGCTGGTGATAAATAAATCAGATGTGACATGATACAAAGAAAAGCTTACCAAAAACATATAATTTCAAGAAACTCATGTGTTGTCTACATGACTTTCTTGAAATCATACAGCATTATCTTTTGAAAGTCGACGACTACTGAGATTTTCCCAGAGGGGTATATATTTATATTGTCTTGCTACATCTCGTAGAATATAAATCCCCATCGTGTTCCTGAGTGTGATAAAGCATTGGCGACAAAAGCTTTGTCGCCTAACTAAGACAATGTATTAAATTGTTCAAGCCATATTTACATACACAAAACATGGTAAATTCCCAAAGCTACCCTGTTCAGTATACACCTTGCACAAGGTAAACGTCTGCTGCAAGTTTAAACAAGCAACGGTGACAAATAGTTCTCGTTGTGATCCCTGATGAATTTTTATAAGCAAGTGCCAGGTGCTCTTACTTGAGAGCATTAGGTTCGCAAGACATTGCTTGAATCGGAAACCTAATCCATTAGAGTGCAATAAAACTTAGAATTTTATTTACGAGGAAACTGTAGAAAAGTATGTGTTTCTGGTAGACTTTTATGACATGTGACTGTATTACACCTCCACGGTCCCTGTAGGTACCATTGCGTGCATGCACATTGATTTGCGTGTGTTAGATTGCACGCTACGACTTCATGCACCACCAATCAAAGTCGTTTAAGGACATTGCACAATGTTGCTTAGTTTGATTTACAGAATGCGTAGATTATGTGATGTGAGATGATGTGATGTGAGATGATGTGATGTGGGATGATGCGAGATGATGTGATGTGAGATGGTGTGAGATGATGTGATGTGAGATGATGTAATGTGAGGTGATGTGATGTGAGATTATGTGATGTGAGATGATGTGATGTGAGATGATCTGCAGATTGCTACAACGTTAAGCGTAAATGATCACATTTACATAACGTCTCGCTTGTAAAGTTATGCAGACAGCTTATGTATGTTTATGTTATTGGGTATTTCTATCAAATGAATTAATTTCTCAGTCGATTTGTGCTCGTTTGGTGGAAATATGCTCGCCCCATATAACATGGGACTTACATAACTTAAAGCTCTGCCTAACCCTTTAGAGATTACAGGCGTGATGTTTTGCGTGCATCAATGTATGTATGAGCCAATCTCACACTTCCCAGCTATTCAAATGAGTCTGAGCGGCGTAATTTCAAAGTGCATTGAATTCAAATGTAAGACTTGTTGCGCATTCATTTCATAAATTATACTCGTACTGGCACATTTAGCCGTCTCGCGTCTTGTTTTCGCATGATTTTTCTCGTAATGAATATATTTAGATACATTTTTTAGGTAGATTTCCTTTTTTTGAAAAAAAAAAAATCTACCTATTGGTCTCTCACCTACGGGGATATATATGAATACGTATGTATATGGGTGACAAGCAAAATTTAGCCACACTCTACAGGTCGCAATTATGAACCGATTGCTTTCAAACTTGGCCAGAAAATCGAAACGGTCAAAACTTAGGCTAAGTTCGTGAATGGGCGGAATTCGTCCATGGGGGGCGGCGGGGGGGCGGTTTTTCTAAAATCAGTTTTTTGGCCATAACTTTTTTCCTATGGAAAATTTTTGAACCGTTTCTCATTTTTATCACTCTGAGTACGAATACGGACATCTTTAAATTAAAACGTTTCTGATGCAACCCCTAAATTGGGGAAGGGGTTGAAAATTCCAAATTTTTTGCGAAAAAAAATCATATCTCCGAAACAGTAAACATTTTGAACGTCGCAAATATTTTTTTTTGAAAGCCTATTGTTTACTTTACAATTGTTACCTTCAAAGTTTAGCGATAAAACTTATAGTTTACGAAATAAAAAATTATAACTAAACTTTTGAGGGCGTTTCCATGCTAAACTCTTATGAGAGAATTTAAAAAGGGTAAACTTTCTATTACAGGGCAACGATTTTGAAATCATATTTTTTTTTGTAGATTGTACACATAAGTACAACTCTTTATACAAATTTTCAATAGTCGGACGCTCCAGCACCTTCGTCGAAATCTACCTCCTCCTGCGGCTTGCCGGAGGGATTTTTTTGTATAAGCCTGTTATTTTCCACTCTTGTAAGGCCTGAATTCTTGTCGCGCTGACGTCAGCGTCGCAATATTGTGCTATATAGAACACAATGTATGCTCGTACGCGACCGACCCTGCGCGACCGACCGTGCGCGACCGCCCAAAGAAAAGTTAAAGCTTTGAGCAATTGTGAAGATCCGATGGTATGGTCTTTACCAACTGTGTGGTAGAAGTATGTGTTGTTAGTAATGACCGAACGCATCTACTCTTTTCTCAGACACAGAGAAAGTCCCAAATCGAAAGAAGTAGATCGTGAGAGAGATATTTTTGCACTGAAACTGAAATCTCATAAAACAAAAGACATACGATTTGGAATGTAAGTTAAATCAACCACAACTTTAAATAAATAAATAAAAATAAATATCGCTGGACATTACACACAGCGCCATCTAGTGCCACACTAAGCTAGGCTTGTGTCGTGGTCACCAGACAGTTGATATACTTTTTGTTTGTAAATACATACTTATTAAAGGATATGTTATTGGCTTTGCATAGGCCTATCAAGATATGGAGACGGTTTCAACTTGGAGTGATAGGGACAAAGTTGACAATAAATAAATAAATCATTTATTTCAGATTCATCCTAAGATTACATCCCTACTTCTTGGTAAAATTACGAGCTTACAAGCTAGTGTAAGTAATACATAATAAGACATTTAGTTCCATGTTCACCAAAAAGATGACGGACGATTATCTAAAAACAGCTGTTTAAAACTCATTTTTGTATGGGAACATGTCACAGTGACAGCTGTTTTTAGATAATCAGACTGTTATCTTCTCGATGAACATGGACCTTATAAGTAAAGATTAAGTGTCAGGACACGGTGCACTTCCCGATGACGGTGGCCAATAATGGTGGCAATATATTAAAATTATTTCTAAAACAGTACTTGCTATAATTATGTCACACAGGTGAATCCGGATCAAATTATAATAATGGTGCTAAGTACCAATGCAGCAAATTCCTGACCTGACCCTGTCTCCACCAATGTGAGTAATGTAATTATATTAAGTTAGCACAGTTAATCGCTTATCCGTAACCTTTTCAAATGACTGAGGAATGCGACCTCTACAGCATATTAAAGACACACGAGGTATTTGTATGTTATGTTCCTACGCATGTGGTTGTACGGGGTGGGTAGGTCACCGACGCACAAACTGTTACCACGCATTATAAAACTTATGCAAACGGGTATTGATCGCGAACTTTACCTTTAATTTAAGGCGCTTAGACGAGCTAAATTAGCAACTCTATTTGTGGTGGTTCAAACTTCGTTTGAAATGCTGTTAGAATAAAGTTCTAATCAGCTTGCACTACAAAGTGGTTGTTACGTCAGCCACTGCGGGCCAAATAGCGCGAAATGAGTGGCTTCGATCGATTTACAAAAAAACTATTGATTGGATTAAAAAACTAAAACAGTATCATGCTAATATATTGCTTGTAGAATTATTTGCCAAAAAATCAGAATGATCGCATGCATATTAGTATGTTTTTTTATTGTTTGAAAGATATTTTTAGAGATAAGTTCGCGATTTCTTTTTATCGAGCCAAATTAATTGTATTATGTTTTCAAAACAGTGTCATGCTAGCATATATCCTGAAGAATTTCATATATTTTTCTGGTCTTGTTTATAGCAATGAATCATATACTTTTAGTAATTATAAAACTCGCGTTTAGCTCGTGTAATCACCTTAAGCCCGATAAATACCCGTTTGCATAAGTTTTATAATGTGTTCTGATCGTGAAAGTTTAAAAAAGGCAATTGTTATCGCGCATTCAGTACATAATTATTTTCGATCAGATCCTCCCCATAGCGAAATTTTTCATCAGTATTTTTTTTTTACTATCTGACCTACGCAACTTCGTTTGCGTCACATTAAGAAAGAAAAAGCTCTTTATAGGAATACATTTTCCCCGTTTTTGCAACATTTTTCATTTATGCTCCGCTCCTATTGGTCGTAGCGTGATGTTATGTAACCTATACCTTCATATCCTACCTTTACCTTTCTCAATAAATGGACACAAAAAAAAACAAATCCAAACAGTTTCCTGAGATTAGTGCGTTCAACCAAGGAAACAAACAAGCAAACAAATTATTCAGCTTTATAATATTAAGTATAAATTATTATAAAATGGGCCTGTTCTGCCTGATGGAAAGCGATGGATGAGGTCTATGTTGGAATGAGCGTGCTCAGAAGATACCTATTCACTCTTGCTTTGAAGGCAGACGGGTTAAAACTGGCTAATAAAAAAAAAAACTGTATTTCCATGCAATTTTGACGACCCGAATGGCGTAGTGGTAGTGACGTTGCCTTACGTTCTTAGGGTCCTGGGTTCGAATCCCGGTAGGAGCATATGTTTGTGTGATGAGCATGGATATTTGTTTCCGAGTCATGGATGTTTATAAAGGGTGTAAAACACCTCTTCACGAAGCCGAAAGGCACTTGTTCCCCCATCATTGCGATCATTTTTTTGTTCTACACCATACCTGGGAACCTTCTAGTTACGGAGATATGGGGGGTCAAAGTTACAACTTTATGACAAGTTTTTTTTTAAATACAAGTTTTTTTTGTAAGATTTTGACTTTTAACACCTCCACGACCCCCGTACTATTCAATCCATCCATCAGCACAATGTTTTAAGGACGTTACATTGAGTTCTACCACAAACCACGATTTATAACCTCATAAAAAAAGTTGTTTCCCAGCAATAATTTTTGCGTAAAGTTACTTAGTTTGATGTACAGAATGCTTGGTTAACGGCTTTGTGATGAGGTGGTTTACACCCTGTATGTATAATAAGTATGTATTTACAAACAAAAAAGGATATATGTAGTCTATCAACTATCTAGTGTCCACGACACAAGCTTTGCTTAGTGTGGCACTAGGTAGCGCTGTGTGTTGTGTGAATGTCCAGCGATATTTGATTTTACCCTGTAGGTATTCCACTTTTGAAAGAAATAGCTGTTTTTAAATTACCGGGGTACTCAATGATGTACTGAATGAACCATTCCACCCTGTATTGTCAAACGAAACAAAAATTAATTCCAAAAGAGAGGCACCCCTAGTTTTAATTGGGTTAGGTGTTTGTCTTAAACTAATTCTGTTGCTAGATTGCCTAGATAGATCGAGTTAGCCAAGTTGTCTAGTAATCAATTTTGCGAGGCAAACGTTTATCTAGAAGTTCCTAATTATTGTGTGTGTTTGGCGAAGTTTATTTTGTTATTATTAATCGAAAAACCGTCTTCAGATTATTCATCGTTCTTTAGGTACTTATACAAAATTCATCTGAAAATGTTCTTATCAGACAGAAAAAGTACAATTATAAATTTTTAAAATATCTGTAAATTAGTACTTGAACAAAACTGCAGCATTCGTTTACATGCATGCAGATAAGTATGCAAATTGATTACTGAATTGGCATTGATACGCCATAAGTAATATAGATACTCGTACTTAACTCAGACATCAAAAAGCCTACATTCCCCCGCTAACGATGCATTTCAGGTCATCGAAATTCGAACACACGTATTCGTTCTGGCTGAAAGCAGACTGCACTCATACCTGTCCGGCGAAGCAGTAAAAGCCATCTGCGACTAACTGCATTGTCCGATTGAACAAAAATAAAGACAAACAACCCGATCGTGTTGGCATTCGCAACGCGAGCGAGAGTGATGAGCTTTGAGCTGCACTGGGCAATTTATTGCTCTCAGGTTGAAGAAACCCGTAATTTTTTATGGCATCAAGAGCGCATTTTATGGTAACTACTCGTTAGTAACTAAAGATGCAGGAGTTAAGCGCTAATTGAGACGTAATGGCTTTCCGGAGGTCTTCAAGAAGAAATATCAAAAGCACTTCAGATTGTCCTATAAATCTGAGTTCTATTTTCTTCCCAAAATAAAACTCCACCAATCTTCTTCGGCCTGGCCTAACAAATCATGGCTTTTGAAAGAATAAGCCACTTCGCTCGGTCCTCGATGCTGAACAGAAATGCTGCTCTTGCATTTTCGGATCGAGGGGAGTGGAAAGAAAACCTTCCGCCTGTATTGGGACAACATAGACTAAAAACGTGAATAAATGTGATTTCTAAATTCAAACATACCTTTATCATAGCCTTGAGCATTGCGTATCTGGTGAACACGTTCCTCTGGGCCTTGGACTCGGAGTAGCGAGCCATGAGCGTGACAAGCGCCTTCTTCGCCGTGTCATAGTTCTCGTCAAGTCGCACGCGCACTCCTCGCAGACGCTCGTTGGTTTCTATCACCTCCTCTTTCGTCTGCCCGCCTGGTACACAGAAAGATAGGTTAGAATTGGTTTTGGAACATTATGGTTTATTCTTTTTCGGGATTTGCTTTACAAATGAAATTTTTCACGTTATTGTAGGTACCTATACTTAGTGTACGATGTAGTTTCTTTTTATGTTTTTTTTTGGGTTTAATGAATAATGTAATCTAACTATAACGTTCCGATCTGGGACAAAGTTCTCTTCTCTGAGAAAGAGAGTAGGTCTTTTTCCATCCAGCTCTCAGTTGGTCTTCGAATTAGCGGTTTTAGGACATGTCGGTTTCCTGAAGATGTTTTCCTGCACTGTTTTGAGGACGAAAGGGTGGTCTTCACACAACACAAAGTGGCTGCCTGGGTTAAATCTATATGAAGTTGAGGCCGCTTCAATACCACAATATGCAGTGATCTCTCCTAATTATCAACTCGTCCTAGGTGATCCGCCATTACCAACGCGTTATTTTCAACAAATATTTACTATCACCGGCAAGAATGTAATGATAGCCAATTTGTAGCGAATACCAAGCATCCTTCAATCATTAAAATTCTTTGATGTTTTAATTCAATTAGACGGCCTTCGGCATTCCTTAACAGTATATTTGATCTTAATTTATTTGATTAGTGAACTGACCTAGTCAATCTAATTAACATTGTTAGAGCGAAGTGCCAGCTTAGCACTTAACATGAATAAACCAGAGGAATTAAGAAAAGCGAGAAACTAACAGGCAGCTTTTATAATCAGCGGTGCTGCCAAAATTCTGTGAAATGGGCGCTTATATTTAATGAGGGACATAAATATGATTTCAAAGAAATTTTTGGTGGATTTAACTTAGCCAACGAAAAGCCTTCTGAATCCCAGAATTGTGTTCATAGCTGTTGAACAACGAATTCGTGTTTTGAAACAAACTTTGCTTTTATCACAATTCAAAACATTTTGATCCGCACACAGTTGTAAATTGTTAATTACATTTGCACGCAATGTTCAAATGCAGTCATGCAATTCCTGCTTTTAATTGATAAATATGTTGAACCGTTATCATAAATGAATGAAACAAACATGTTTGAAGAGATTAATATTTAACGAATCTGCAAATAACGTTAAAATGAATTGTTAGTTCCATCATTCCATTCAAATAAATACATTGTCGGTTTGTTGTTATGTACCGAGTAATAGAATTTTATTGTTACCACTAAAACCTGTTAATATTAAAATGGAATACTTGAATTCATTTTATGAATACTAAATCTAATTACAGCAGTCTAATTTCACATTTGCATGTATTATTTCAATTATTTACATTAGAAACACATACTTTATTGTTTTGTTCGTTGGCTAGTGGTATTAATAGATAATAGCCACAATTCGTACTACTTGTACCTTCATCAAATGTTTTACAAGTGACAAATGGCCACCATAACAAATGAGGTACGTCCTAGCAGGTCGTGGCTACTGGCTACACAAATCAATGACGGGGTCGGCTTGCCAGCCTCTTAACATTCCGCCCGGCTACGAGACTAATCTTCTCCTACCCGCCTTTGGTTCCGCGTCCAGTGGAACTACCCTCCATATTCATAAACGTCTTACTATGATGGTGTTAGGCTACCAGACTGGCATGAAAATTACAAGGTATGTGGAAAGACAATTTTTTTAAACTCATTTTCCATTTCACTTTGACTTTGGCATACTCATCGATATCGGTACATTTTCCATTAAAAAAATACATGGGATAATATGAATATACTTTGCTTTACTTATATCAAAGTCTAGCAGTTGCATGAGGTATGATGACCCTTATTATGGATTCGTTAATTTTTTATTGTCATTATATTGTCAAATAATTTTGTAATAAGTATTTTCAACAAAACATTATTTTATATAAATATTCCTTTTATGATTTTGTGGTTGTACAATCACTGCAATCATAACTACACAAAAGAGTGACTTGATTGATTGATATCAATCAAATAAATCTATTGAAGATATTAAATTAACGTTAAGTACTCACTAGAAGTGCCTTCATCCTTGACATCTTGTACGATACGACGGACGCTCTGCGTGAACTTGCCCACTAAATTCGTACTCGCTGAAACAAAGAGAAATATTCACATTAAGTAACAAAAACAAAACACCGAAGTTTCGAGAGAAAAGACTTGACAACTTTGAAGGCGTCAAAGCTACGACAAAGGACGAGAAAGTGTCCGGAAAAATTCTGTAGAATTATCAAAATAATCTTTGAGACGGCGCTTGGTGATATAAAAGTGATAAAAGTAGCAAAGTTTGTACCCATTGAAATATCTAGCTTTTACCCGTGGTTTCGTTCGCGTTACTGTCGGAAATTATTCAACGGGATCGTTTTACATATAGCCTATGACACAAGAATAATGTAGCTTCCCATTAGTGAAAGAATCTTCGGAATCGGATCAGTATTTCTGTAGATTACCCCTTACATCCAAACTTACAAACTTAACTTCTTTCAAAATATTATTGTGCCTAGACAGATATCTGTATACGGATACAGATATCTGTCTAGGATCACAAATCTCCACATTTAAGCTAGCGGTGGCGTGTCGAACTTGAAACATGTATGTGCACTCAGCTGCAGCAAGTGAGCGGTTCGAACGAACGAACGAACGAACATTGGGAAACAAAAGCCGAACGAACGAACGATGAATAAACCTCACTGGCCAGCTTTATTCTGTGGGCTTCGTTCTATATTGGACTAGTGAGTGTGATTGGATTAACCAATCTGACTAGTCTATTACGTGTGAAGCAGCTTTACGTATGCGATCTATTTTATGCAATACTAAGTTTTTTCACGACTGCTGAGTATGCGGTTAGATTCAATACCCGGTTCGGTCAGTGTTACTGAGTTTTTCTATCAGTAGTTTCATTATTAAGTAGCAGCCACAAAGTCTGGATTTCCGTCCAGTAGATGAAAATGGGCTCGTCATGACATGGGACTTAAACATAACTGGTGAAATATGGGTGCAGGTACTTGTTAGGTTGCTTTACTTTACCGTTCAGGGATTACATGCGTGATGGTAGCTTAATATTGACTGCATGCATAAATCATAGGTATCTCTTTCATGATAAACCCCATTAAAATTGAACGGGATCACCGTTAAATAGCCAACACTGTCAATGTTCCATAGCTATAATGACACTAGCTGACAGCATTTCAACGCAGTTTAGATGTGCAGAACCAGTTCAGTTTTTTGGTGAGATTGGTCTTTAGTCTATTATTTCTTATAAGCCAGTTTCCAAATAAACGATGGATGGACTGTGTTTGAAGGATGATCAAAAAAGGAGGTATGTATTCGATAAAATTACGAGTAATTGAGAATTATGGAAGAAGACATGCTGACCCCAAATAAATTGGAATAGAGCAGCAGAATGATGAAGCCGTTTTTTGTCGTATTATAGTAGTTTTATCTTGCTTGCTATAGGTACATCCATGATCAAAGTTTTTCATCTCATCAGGCAGAGCATCATAAAACACACGTCATCATTATGATGATTCAACCAATGATTTCAGTTCATACTAATGAGTTTTCCTTACGATTCATTTCGTCACCAGTAGTATTAATCCAAGCTTTGCTCTATGGTATTAACCCGTGTTCTTAGTAAGATCATCGCGTAATCCCATACAGAGAAAGACTAAATTATCATAAGTCATGTTCATGTTCAGTTTAGCTGACTAAGAATAATTATAGTCTAATGAGATCACATGCGGAATATTTAAAATCAAGGCTACGTCATTTCATTGTTATGGCTTATATCAAAAGACTACGTATTCGAAGATAAATTGCGAAGACGAAAAACGGACGGATTTAGCACCTAACTCAACTCAACTCAAAGCATTGGAAACAAACAATGAAATTGACCTCAAATGTACGCCGAAATGCCATACTCTAAAACCTGTGGTTATTTTAAAATCAGAACCCATTAAAACTCGATATATCTCTTGCTTGACACTGAATCTATGACATGCGGGTATTAAGCTGTGACCAATATTGCGTCTACTACCCCACTCTGTTTCACGGAAGTCCTGGGAATTGAAAAACTTTGACGTACATTGTTATAGGAAACTCTGTGCAAACTTAAGGTGGATACTCCAAGGTAGCCCACGAGTTCATGTAACTCGATTGAATGACTTTTTCAGGAAGTAGTCATTCAATCGAGTCACATGAGCAGGAGGGTTGGCTTGATGATTATAATTCTGTAGCTCTTAGTCAGTCTTACACCTGCGAATCATATTTTAATTAACATACAACATAGCACTGGCCTGTAAATTGCAAAGAACGTAAGATTTTCGCGGGCAATCCTTGTGCATCCACCTTAAGACCTTACAACTGGGTATTGTAAAGTATTGCTTGTCATTTGTTTGAAGTTTATACAGTACAAACTATCACTATAACTTTTAAACCAGGTTCCTAATTATTAAATGTTTCTAAAACTCAATCATTTACTATAAAAGTTGTACCCATGTGCCTGTTTATGTTTTCAGGAATCCAGTTCTACGTTTTTGAAACCCCTCCTAACAATAGCACGATCTACCTCATAAAAAAACACTACTTGAAAAGCAACTGAAAAGGGTGAAAATAGACTCTTTTTCACAAGGTTTTTTAAATAAGTACTTGTTTTTAATGTGACCTCCGTACTATTCAATCCATCCATCAGCACAATGTTTTGAGTGCGTCGCATTGAATCCTACCATAAAACATGATTTTTCTCCAAAAAAAGTCGTTTCACAGCAATACTGTTTGCGTAAAGTTACTTAGTTTGATGTACACAATGTTTGGGTAACGCCTCCATGAAGAGTCTGTTAACACCCTGTATATTTAATATCTAATTCAAAGTTTTTCATGCATTTTAGGGACACAAAGTTTCGTTGTTACATTATAAAGGCCGACTACTCAGATATTTATTAAAAAGTGAAAAGCTTTTAATGCTGTAAACATGACAGCAGCCGCTTTAGGTCTCTTTATGTCTCCTTATCTGGTAAGTTGAGTTAGGTTTTGTTTTTGGAACTTTTATTAAAAAGCAATATTTTGGTTGACACACACATTGAAGTCTCTAGACATCCAAGGAATTTAGTGTTCATTAATAAATTAAACTGAACTAAAGTGAGTAGAAATTAGTAACCATTGCCCGAAGCGTTATTATCGTTAAAATATTCAGCATAATGTTCAAGTGCTTCCACTCCAAGTCTGGTATACTGTTGAGAATTCTCCAGACAGTTATGTCAGAGGATAATTATAAACTCCCTACTTTAGTTCCGTACTTCAGTAGGTACTTAACTTTGCCACCGTTGAAAGTTAAAATAAGCTGCGACTATTTAAGTTCGTCATAGGCGTTGCGTTGGTATTTGCAAATGGGAAAATTAGTTTTGTTTTTCAGCCGTGACTAGATTTTTGATAATAGACGGAGATCCCGTAATCGCCTACGTCATTTTGTAAAAATAAAACCGACTTTTAAAAACACAAAAAAGTGAAAAATAACTTAAGCTTCAGAAGTCGGTGACCTTTGTTTGATTGGTTTAGTTTTTTTGTCACCGACTTCTGAAGCTAAAGTTATTTTTCACTTTTTTGTTTTTTTAACAGTCGGTTTTATTTTTTTGCAAAAAAGTTTTTATTTTTAACTTTTAAGTGGTTCACATGCGCTTACCCCTTCACAGCGTACTGGCGTGATGTTATGTTATGAACTGGTGTAAACAATAGACTGACATGAGATTTCAGCAATCCCAGTCCATTTGCAATCATTTATTCCGTTGCCTATCTCCGAAGTGGTACTCCCTTGCTTGTCCTAAATTTTTTGTCCAAAAATCATTATCATTACACGTTTGCTATAAACTTCAGTAATCATAATGTTCAAAATACCGAAATTTTGTTTTACATAACTAACTTTACTTCTATAACTATTTTGTCATAATATCGAATACTATAATAATTGAATCTCCTAATTTTACATGACATAAAGTCGTATGTCCTAAGTATTGTATCATAATGTGTATGATTCCGAATGGTCATTTATAAATTGTTAGTCGCTAAAAAAATCCCTAAAAGTTGGGTTTTAGTGACAGAAACGAATCGCTGTAAATCCGACTCCACGCAGTCTTGTCTGCCCTACCCCAAGAGTGTAATTTAAAATCGCGTAGGCACGGAGGAGTGCGGCGGGCCGCGAGTTGAGGAGCAGGTGGTGAGCGTTAATCCCATCTGCGACGATAAGCTCGCGTGAGGCCGCCGCGCCGGAGCCCCGCAGCGCCGGAGCCGTGACAGAAACCATGCCTGCTGCATGATGCTCTTGCTCGTTTGCATTCTGCATGCTTGCTTGCATACTGTATGCTTGTTTGCATGCTGCATGCTTACTTGCATACTGCATGCTTACTTGCATACTGTATGCTTGCTTGCATGCTGTACGCTTGCTTGCATGCTTGCTTGTTGCATGTTTGCTTGCTGCATTTTTGCCTGCTTGCTGTATGCTTGCTTGCATTGCAGGTCAACGCCTACATACGATCCAACATTTGGAGCACAAGAGAATTAATCAAAATTGTGCAGAAGCTTGGAGTAATAGAATAAATGAGCCTAAAAGAAGAGAGAGAGAGAGAGGTAGAAGAAAAACTATTGCGTGCTCATCATCAGCCTATAATGTTCCCACTGCTGGGACACGGCCTCCTCTCAATGAGAGGGAGGGCATGCGCGATTACTAAGCATGAAGCCTTGGCTTCGATTCCCGGGACGGTCAAAGTGTTATTGGATTATTTCAATAACACTTTGCCTGCATCATGCTTTAAAGTATGACGTAAGTAAGCAGCTATCTAGCACACCTTTGTTACCTCATATCTGCTAGAGCCACCATGACCGACTTTTAATAATATCCAAATTTTCTTAAGGGGCCGGCGGAGCATGCGTTTTTCATACAAACGTAATACCAAAATAATATGAAAATCAAACATATTCTTAAGGTAGTGTGTATTTATTTCGATTGGATTACAGAATATCTATGTTCCCAAATGTATTTTTTGAGAGGACAATGATACAAAGACGAGATATGGGGAATTTAAAATTTCTATAGAAAACTTATTTTTCTTATAACTCTTGTTAAAATGAGTATCTAATCAAAATATATATTTGGGAACCTAGATATTCTGTAATTCAATCGAAATAAATACACACTACCTTAGGAATATGTTTAATTTACAAATTATTTTGGTATCACGTTTGTATGAAATACGCATGCTCCGCAGGCGTCTTAACAATTTCAATTTTCAAAAATCCTTTTTAGTTCAGCGGGGTAACCATGACGTCTTAGAGCAGGATTGCTTTAACGTCATTCCAGTGTGGGAAAGAGACGGAGCTATGGAGAACGTCTAGCGCCATCTCTTTCTCACTCTGGAATAAGATTAAAACAATCATGCTTTTTGACGTCATGGTACGCCACCTGGTTTCAAAACTGAATAATAATCATTTGTCTACTGACGTCTATCAATATCAATTGTCAACTCATTATAGCTTTTCGATCACGAAAGATCTAGCTAGACAATAACAAAGGAATGTGATTATCGTATATCTACTCTTTACGTTTAGTATACCTTCACATTTAAGTATTGACCTTACTATCTAACGTCTAGGTACACAAGTCCAGGGTTAGTAGTCATAAAACTGACATAAACACTTTCAGTGTGCGTTTCATATAATTCTGCAAGGTTGCAATAAAGTTTAAATGTTATAGTTACGAGGATCTAGGATAGGTTTTCTATTATTTATCCTTTCAACATTGTGAGCGACGTATTTTCACCTGCGAAACGATTCAAATACAAGGTCCTTTTTCTACTAAAAGACACATTTACCTATTCAATTTCGATATTAGTTGTTTTTCTTTGTTCGCTACGTTTTTGGTTATATGAGGCAATGACATACATAGGTAATGCTTTTAAAGGTCGTGGCTCACTTGACAAGCACCGCACCAGCACAGCTCCTGACCGGCGTCGCCTCGAATATAGGCTACGGCGCGCGGTCCGCGCGCCGCAAGCGAGGTGTAAGCACGCGGTCCCCTCGCTTGCGGCGCGCGGTCCCCTCGCTTGCGGCGCGCGGGCCACGCGACGGCCACTCGCCGTCCGCAAGGCGCAAGCTCGCAGTCCGCACGCTGGTAGTAATAGTCCGGGAGGTAGTATTGTATTTTAGGGAATATCTCTAGTAATTATATTTTGTTAACGTGGATTCCTGGTTTAATTCACCTACCCCGCGAACACCCTTTCCATTACAGTTCTGAGATTTTTTTAAGTTCAGTATATGTAAACTACTTATAAAAAAGTTTCAGCCGGTGTACTGTAACGATTGATTCAGTTATTGTAACATAAGATCAACCTTCGATTACAACAATATCAGTGGGTTTATTAGGGCTTTTTTATTTGCTTTTTTATTTCTAACGGAACTAGGTTTAGTGTCGTGGGCTCTCTAACTAAATTTGTAACTGGCTATACATTAAACAAAAAGTACCCACGACGTGGAGAAGCACGACGGCGCAATGACGTTGTTTCGCGGGCCACTCGGCGTCCGCGCGCGGTCCCCTCGCTTGCGGCGCGCGGACCCCTCGCTTGCGGCGCGCGGACGGCGCGCGGACGCCGAGCCGCCCGCGAGGCGAGTCGTATGGTAGCGGCAAGCGCGTTGACCACCCGCCGTAAGCTTTTTCATATGGACATTAAAAAATATGTTATGCGACACACGATTTAATGCTCTAATTTGAATGGCAAGTAAATTGCTGGGTTGGAGCGGTGCTGGTGCGGTGCTTGTCAAGTGAGCCACGACCTTAAGGGTTCCATAGTCCTGACAAGGAACCCTTATAATTTCGTCATGTCCGTCTGAGCGTCCGTCCGTCCAAGGTTTTGCTCAGGGACTGTTAGTACTAGAGCTGTAATTTTGAAGAGGTGTGTATATCAATTACACCGACAATATGGTAAAATAAAATTTTGAAAATATTTTTTTTTAGGGTAGATCCTCTACATGTGAAGTGGGGATGAATTTTTGTATCGTCGTATATCCCACCGTGTGGGGATCGTTGAATATGACTTTTAAGGGTTGTTAACACTTTTTTTTCGATTGAATGCTCCATTTATGAAATATTAAACTTCGAAGTGTAAATATTTTTTCCAGTAGGGCGTGTCATAATGACTGTATATTTTATGAACTTTAAAGGAAAATTGTAGCGGTTAAGATAACTTTATTAGTTTAGCAGTAATAGTCGTTGAACTTGGGTGTTGGATAATTTTATACCAAACACAAAATCCTTAGAATAAATCGTTCTATATTGTGACTGGCTACTACGGAACTATACTGCGCGTGGCCAGTCACGCATTGTGCCGTCTTTTTTTTAAATTGAGAAATACAGTCTCCCAATTCACATATGAAAACCTAGTTTGGGAGCCAACCTGTCTTTGGGACATGCAACAATGTTGTCACTGTGTTGAAAACTGAAATAGAGAATGTATTTATTCTAGAGCAGAATTAAAAACTCAGATGGCATATATACACGTATTTTATACATTAACTTTGATTGGTTTGGTAGAAACCAATTTGAATAAATCAACAGAAGCCGGCTGATAACGGCCCGTGTAGTGGACCACTACCTATTAAAAACCGAGGTTTAATATAAGCGCACGGTGTAAAAGTAAACGTCAATTTTAAAATTCAATACTTGTTCCACATAATTATGATATTTTATAATAAAAAATGCGATTTCTATGGATGATACTGATTGTTCATGTTCTAAAATGCTATGGGATAAATGTCTTTTCGATTGAAACATCGACGTACATACATAAAATATACATTACTTATTTTATTTTAAGTACCTATGTATTTACAAACAAAAAAGTACATAAATGTAGTTTAACAACTATCTGGTGTCTACGACACAAGCCTTGCTTGGTGTGGCACTAGATGGTGCTGTGTGTTAATGTCCAGCCATATTTATTTATTTATTTATATACTCGTGCTATTCAGGGCTTCAGGTGGTCTGTGTCCTAGACTCCTAGTTGTGCGAATGTTAAATACTGATGATGCTTCGTAAGGCGTTGGCATATATATACTATAACATCTCACGTAAAAACGTGAAACACTGAAACTACTTCGCTGACCAATTTCAGATTTCCAATACAAGTTACCTAAATCCAATACAATAGATATTAGTCGATGCTCAAACATGTCGCTGATAGCGATGATTTATGACCCGTAACCGAATTGTGGCCAGAGGCACAATACATACATAGGTATATAGTATGCAGTACATAGCCGTGTATATATTTGACGGTCAATTGCTTATGATGAGATTGGAATTGGTTCTTTTGATTTGGGAGTGAAGTACATAGCTGAAAGTCTTGTACAAGTGAATGATTGAATGAACTGATGATGTTGCCATCATTATCATCACTGGCAGTGTTGATTTTGTCTCATGCTTCCTCGGTTTGCGGGACTACCAGTTCTTACCTTCGATCATTTGAAACTTATTCGTAAGGCTGTTGCCAGACCAAAGATGCTAATGGGTCTGCTAACACTGGCATGTGATACGGTATTGTATGATGTGGCTATATGGATGGCTAGTCTTGGTCGACCTCTACTTTTCGCAAGTTATACATGTCTCCTTGCTGCCTTATATATTCAGTTCGTTTCTCTTCAACATTATATTGATTAAAACGTTTAATGGACGTTGGGTTTCGGTCATATTTATTCGAATATTGACCTAACCTAAACCATCCGTGTGGTTAAAAAAATCATGTGTGCACAATCATATACTCAATTTATCGAAGCAATTGACCTTTCAAATAACGATGTGTTTGTAAAATGAACCTTCCATATACAACACGTCACGTTTTTATGGTACAACAAATAAAAAGTATCCGATTTTATTTGGAAATTCTGATTCGCTCGAATGGGATTTCAGGTGGGTTGTGCTACTCGTGAAATACGAGTACAGACCAATTTTGCTATCTGAAAAAATATACTTATTTGTTTTTGTTGCGGCGCCGAAATCTGTGAAAGCTCGGCTAATATACGATGTTATATCGTATGTATCCGATCGTTATAATTTTTGTTTCAATAAAACACAAATTAATTGTTTTCACTTAGATTTCACTTATCATAAACCGAGATACTTTGTTCGCTAATCAATTTTTCAATAAGAATACATCAATTTTATACCTTATTCAAACAAACATAAAAGACAATTTAACAAGAATCATCCATCTTATCAAACGAACAGCTTTCTTCACATATCTTTCAGCTTCACAATACGATAGAATAGCCCGCTAAAAAGGTTCAATACCAATACGGTTCCCACGGCTGTAAGGAAAGGCAGCTTAGGCATTTTGTGATACGAATCCGAATGCGAAATTGAATCTTTGAAATCCTTCCGAAGAGCTCCGAGTAAAATACATTACCACAGCCTCATTTAATGTAGTTGTTCAGTAGAATAATCTACTCGAATTAGCCCTCTGTTCTTTGTTAATCTGTGTACTACTGCTAAGCTGAAAAAGGAATTGCGTGTTAGATTTAGCAACCACTTGTAGAACTCATTTTCGAGTCTTTTGTTTCAGAGGTTTTGCTTGTATTGATAAAATAAAAACTTTTTTTTCAAAAGAAGAAAGAAGTCGGTGACAAAAAAACTAAATCAATCAATCAAACAAAGGTCACCGAGTTCTGAAGCTAAAGTTATTTTTCACTATTTTGTGTTTTCTGAAGTTGGTTTTATTTTATGTAAAAAAAAAAATTATATTTTTCACTTTTTTGTGGTTCACATGTGCTTACCCCTTCACAGCGTACCGGCGTAATTTCTGTTATGAACTGGTGTAAAAAATAGACAGACATGAGATTTCAGCAACCCCAGTACATTTGCTATCATTTATTGAGGAGTTCCGTTGCCTATCTCCGAAGTTCTTAATCAGATCTTCACCAAATTGAAATGGGGTCACTTCGAGAAAGTACGCTTCCTAAAACTTCCCAAACCGCTTCTGCTGTGATGAGTTTTCTCTATTTCTCCAGGATCCCATCATCAGATCCTGACTTGATGATTTATTTTTATTTTTTGTTATACAATAAAAAAAAACATAATCGGTCCAGCCATCATCGAGTAATCGGGGAACAATGAATTGAGAACCTCCTCCTTTTTGAAGTCGGTTAATAACGACGTTATGGTAGGTGACTCAAATATTCGGATAGCCTATAAAAATTCGGCCGAGTATCGTTAATTTGCTCCTAAGAATTAAAGAGTTTCTTTCTTTTGTCATGGATTCCATTAGCAAAAGTAATCAGAACCCAACCAAATTCTCATCAAACTACCCCTGAAGTACATCCTTTCTAATAAAATAAAAAAAAACGATACTTGTCACCGTAATATCCCCAATAAACAACTTAAAGGAACTTAGCACCTAGCTGTCGAAATCTGGGTGTATTGTACACTTCTGAGTACCCCCTCAGAGCATACAGGCGTGATGTGACGTCATGATGTTGTATAAACAATAAACAACCAAGCGATTGCAGCAATCACTGCAAATTTGCCGTCTATTTTTGAAGAGTTCCATTTAGTTCCATTTTAGATCAGAGTCAGATCATATCCAAAAAAAAATGAGACCACACGGGAAGCACCAGCTTTCAAATAAAAAAAGAACCATCAAAATCCGTTTACCCAGTAGAAAGTAACAACACCTTTTTTTTTTTAGGATGGGAAATCATCAAATGACTTCTCCCACTCTGGGCGGAGCGGGAGGGAGTGTCAGACTTTTACTGACTAAAACCCATCCATGTTCTTTCCTCGCCCTTTATGTTCCGGGGCCGCGGTATCTCTTTCGAACAGGCCCGCAACCCCGGCAGGCTTCGGCCCTTGCGGGCCCCTCCCCTTATGCTGACATCTCTTTGAGGCGCGCGTGGTACACGAATGCGCCGTCGACACGGCCTGTCGTCATTAGACGGACGGACGGCTAGCTAGCCCATAGCTAACCGTCCACAGGCCCGAAGTAACAACACCTCCTCTTTTTGGAAGTTAGGGTTGAATTTTCCGATACAGTGGTTGCTTTATTGAGCAAAGGCCACACCGACTGCACTAAAGTGAAGTGGGTACGATTCCCAGGTCGGGGTTAAGTGTGATTTGGTTTTTCCATTAGGAATTTCTAAGTAGCAGCCACGGAGTCGCAAATCCAGAGATTTGCGCCCGGCTGATGGCAATAGGCTCGCCCCTATTACATGGGACTTAAGCATAACTGGCGAAATGTGGGTGTACTATTAGGTACACCTCTGGCAAACCCTGCGAGGATTTCAGACATGATGACATTATGCGAAGATCTTTCCCAAATTCCTCCAAGTCCTCTGTATGTTTCGCCTTCTGCGGCTAGTTCTGCAAGAAAACTTCCAATTTCAAGTAAATCTAACCATAACAACATTCAAAGTATGAAGCAGAGATCATAAGCGCATGTTCCCTGCACATTACACATGTAAGTAAATAGACGTAGATTCCTATCCCACATGAACTCGTAAGGCGGTGTTCATCATAATTAATAGGATTAACTTGTTCCTTCCACCACGCTGGCTCGCATTGCATTTCAATGTAATATTCTATTTCACAGAGATGCTCTTGTTTGCTGACGATCTGAGCTTGTATTGTGCTCTTGAGGGCTGTATGAGTATGTCTTTGTTAATTTATCGGTATATTTCTTGAAATTCAATCATTTGGAAAGACCGTCCATTGTTCTGCAATTTTTGTTATTTTATGAAATTGTTGTTCGGTAAAGTAATACTTGTCACTTCCAATATAGAGAGATGATGAGAGAGGTTAGGGAATGGGCAATTACAGTACTTTCACAGTTTTTATGTCTTGTGACTGGGACTGTAGCTACAAATAAATTACCTGATTTTGATTTATTTTGAGGGTGTGTGAGTCATGTTTTTGTGAAAAGTATATTATATAAATATATTATATTTTTGTGTTTCATGGTTTTGGAAATTAATTTGTTGATGTGTTTTCCTACGCGGACCCAGAGGGTGTTTAAGTAAGCAATATGCAGGGTGAAGACCCGTGTAAGTGAGGTATTTATACACTTTCAGATTTACGTTTGTAGAATGCAATTTTGAAATACAGACTTTAAATTAAAATAGTTTAGAACTCAATCATTAAAAAAATATTGTCCTAGGATATTTGCATCAGTACGAAATAGTTTGGTTAGTGTACGATTCGAAAGCAAATGCCAAGAAGAGGTCGATGCGAACTCGTAAGAAGACGATGTTTGCACAAGCGAGCCAGGAAATGGAATTTCTACCGGCGACAGATGGATATTACCGGGAGCATTGCAAGGTTGGTTAAGTAAAGTTTAGATAACATTTAAAGGGGCCTTTAAGTCAACTGTCAAAGTAGTAAGCAAGTTAACTGCCGATGACATGTTTGATAGATTTGACGAAGATATTTCGTCTGAGACAGCCCATTACATATTTTAACGCAAGCGCAAATAAATAAATATCACTGGACATTACACACAAAATCCGCCCCTAAGACGACCCACTGACCCAGCCATCTAGTGCAAAACTAAGCAATCTCGCAATTTCTCACAAAATTGTTCAAACATCCAACTTTTTGTAAAATACAATGTGCAACGACTGTATTAAGAGAGTTACAAATGAACTTTACTAACAATTAACCAAAATAATTATGAAACTTCACAAGGAAGTTGGTCAATAACAATGAATTATAAAAGAACTTATAATATGGCAATGAAAATTCATTTAACAAAAGTTTTAGGGTGGTATGGTTCGCAACACAAATGCCGGAACTGTGCAACTCCATTTAAATCTGTCGAGATTCTCGCAGAATTTCGGTCCAGCGTTTAAAACAAGCCGTTTCAGATGAAAATTAATTACCACTTCCCCGGATTCCTTCTAAGGCGCTACCAATTTAATCAAGTTAGTGGTACTATCTGGTTTCATCGAAATTATTAAACGATTTTTTATGTTGAAAACTAAAGGAACTGGTTCATTTGTAGACATCATGAAGGAATAGGTAATCATCTTACATTGCACAGAATTTTTGTCTATGTAAACGGGGTGTAAACAGACTTGAATCACAAAGCCGGAAACCAAGCATTCTGTAAGTACGCAAAAAATATTGCTGGGAACCGACTTTTTTTTGGGGAGAAACATCATGTTTTGCGGTAGAACTCAATGAAACGCACTCAAAACGTTGTTCTGATGGATGGATTGAATAGTAAAAACTATTCAACTGGTTGTGGGAAAAAACCTTGTTAAATGGTTGGAACATTGACCCTCAATAGCTCCGAAACTAGAAGGTTCCAAGGTATGGTGTAGAACAAAAAAATATCGTAATGACGGGGAGAAGAAGTGACTTTCGGTTTCCTTAAGAGGTTTTTTACACCCTTTATTATACAGCACATACATGTATGTATAGGAGTATCATAAATGTTAATTAGAGAGAGTCAACCTCATAGTAATTTATCATTGTTCATTATTTGTTTAGCGTGTCCTTGTTCTCACCCTTGTTAACTTTTGTGCTCGACTAATTTATATGACGTCATATCCTTCTTAATTACAAGGAGGGTAGCGTTTTTCTACCAAAATGTCTAAAGGAATGAGGCTTTATTTATTTTTAACTAACTGTTGCCCGCGAATTCGTTCGCGTGGAGTTTGTGTGAGAGAAAAGTAGAAAGTTTCTCTGTGGCAAATTACATCATGATCCGTTCAGCCGTTTTAGCATGATTGAGTAACAAACGTCCATGCATTTAGAGTACTAAGTAAGATGGTGAATAAAAAAGTACTTATAATATGATCTTAGATTTAGTATCACAATACCACAGAACTTATAATCGGTAGTGTTTAGAGATGTGGCCCCAAAAAGTGCGCTAACTTGACAGCACCTGCATTAAAATTAACTTGTTTAAAATCAACATGAACATACTACTATTGTTTTTTTGTTATGGTTAAACTAAAAAATGCTTTTACTGGGTTGAAAACTCCTACAGCAAAATGATCAAGCCCCTAATGCGTATGCCAGTTTATAATTATTAGAATGCTACCAAAAGAGAGAACCCAAGAAGAATACATTTCCCAGTATAGTGAAAATTTATGAGTAATTCCATTAAAATATACCCCAAAATAACATTTCTCAGTCGCAATTACGACTTCTGGGTATATTACAAAAGATTCATTTTCCATTTTCAGCTGTACAGTCGGGTTGCTAATCCCTGTTTTATATTTCACGCGTTTGTTTTTATATTCTTCATTTTCATTACTCAGGGAGGTCATGGCTTGGTGAGTGGTGACAGACGGTTTACGATACTGTTTACTGCCACCACATAATAAGAGATTCGTGTCGTAATCTTCACGAATTAAATACATAAAGAATTAACAATATATTTTATGAGGGGAAATAAAAAAGAGTAGGTTGCGCCTTGAAGACTGATATCTGATTTTAGATCTTAAAATAACCGAGCTTGCTATTACTTTGACTGCTGTATTCGTTAGTCAAGAATAGCTCAATATTCACCACGATTAAGGTGTGGATATAAAACCAAATGATTTTTTGGGTTTTATGCCTTGTGACGGTGACTGTGCTTCGTTTTTTTTTTTTGGCATTCAAAAGTGCCTACTGGTCTAATTGAAACAACTGCTTTGAGTTTGAGTTTAGTCGAACTCTTATAAACTATCTCGTCGTATAACTTATTCAGCCTTTAACATATTACTGGCCTGCTCTTTGCGAGTCCACTTACTCCAGTTAGCGATCAGCTCACACGCAGGCCCAGTGCTGGTTGGAGATATCACATGTCTTCGAATTTTTGTTTCGAGGACACACCGGTTTTTAACCGACTTCCAAAAAGGAGGAGGTTCTCTATGCGACTGTATGTATTTTTTTTTTTTTTTTTTTTTTATGTATGTTACCCGATTACTCGAAGACGCCTGAACCGATTTGAAAAATTATTTTTTTGTTTGAAAGGGTATACTTCCAAGTTGGTCCCATAGTCGCCAAGTCGGGATCTGATGATGGAATCTTGGCGAAATCGAGGGAACTCTTCAAATTTTATAGGATAACGTACAGCAATTTTGGTATTTTCAACAACAAGTGAAGCATTTGCGTTTGATAAGAACCATTCTACCATCAGATCTGATGATGAAGCCAAGAGTCACGGAACTCCATAATGAGACAATGTATCCTAGTCGTGTTTGGGCTTGTTGTAATTGTAACGGTATGCACTTTCCATGTGTACCAAGCACATGTGAACCACTAAAAAGTGAAAAATAAAAACTTTTTTGCAAAAAATAAAACCGACTTCAAAAAAAAAACCAAAAAAGTGAAAAATAACTTTAGCTTCTGAAGTCGGTGACAAAAAAATTAAATCAATCATACAAACGTCACCGACTTCAGAAGCTAAAGTTATTTTTCACTTTTTTGGTTTTTTTTTTGAAGTCGGTTTTATTTTTTGCAAAAAAGTTTTTTCTCTTGATGTTTTCCGAAGCCGTTTCAAAAGCAGACATTTTCTAGCTGTATACTTAAATAGATTAAAGCATATTAAAGTGGAAGCTCCTCAAGCTATGAGACTAGCTTTCAAAGTGCAAATTGAGTTGCGTGGGAAAAGCCTCACGGTCTGCGTTCTGGAGGAACTAATTAGAAAGTCTAATTACTTGCCAATGCGAACGACTAGCACGTAATGTTTTGTAAACTTTGTAGTAGGAACTGTTTTTAAAGGTTTCTCTGAAAGACACGATTCTCTTCGTTTCGGGTTTGACGTCGCGCGTCGCAACTCGACGCCACGTCGGATTATTTTCGTTTATTTATTGCATAGTTTGTTTTACCGGCTCAAGAAGATTCTTCTTCTATACTTGTGTTCTTCAGTCATATGAAATAACAAAAGTTAACTATGAACTTTCGCTGAAGGTGGATTAAAATACCGGATTTAAATGAGATGAGGTTAAGAGCTTATTTTGAAGCATGAGATCAGTTATGTGGTAAAGATAATGACGTATTCCGTATACCGACATGACGGCATTAATTATCATCATCATCGTTTGAATCACCTCATACCTACTTGGGAAAATACGAGTACTTCCATCTCATGTCACGAGTCACGACCCCTTCAAGGAAGCTGCTACTAACATCTGCTCGGAAATTATCACATGGAAATGTATCACCGGTATAAAGGGTGTAAAAAACCTCTTAACGAAGCCGAAAGGCACCTGTTCTTCCCGTCATTGCGATAATTTTTTTGTTTTACACCATACCTGGGAACCTTCTAGTTACGGAGATTAAAGTTCCAACTTGTTGACAAGTATTTTTTGTATTCAATCCATCCATCAACACAATGATTTGAGTGCGTTACATTGAGTTCTACAACAAAACATGATTTTTGAACCCAGACAATCATTTTTGCGTAAAGTTACTTAGGCTTCTTGATGTACAGAATGCTTGGCTGACGGCTTGATGAGGTTGCTTACACCCTGTATACAGTAAAACAACTCAGCTGTACGTGTGCCAAATAAAATCCAAATTCATTCAGCCGTAAAGACGTGAGAGGCAGACTGACAGCTAGGGTTACTTTCGCCAATCATCATCTGCTAACCTTTTTCCAACTGGAGTTGGCTTCCAGCCTAAACGGACGCAGCTGAATACCAGTATTTAACATGATGCGACTGCCTATTTGAGCTACCAACCTAGTTATTACTGGAAAATACGATACCTTCTTGGTAAGACTGGCTGTCAGACTTTCGGGCCACTGAATATCTGTTATGACTGTCGAAGATAAGATTGACAGCTGGGACAAACGAGGTATGGAGGAAACTTGGCCCATCCATATACTAGCCTAAGCAAGCGTGGCTTAACCTTAAGATTGATATAAGCGGCTGTTATTATTTAGCCATTAGCTCCGAGTTACTTTCATTAATAAGAAGGTATAATAATACGACATATTAAGATCCATACCATTTTAAAATCAATTTGTAAGTAACGAATTTGAAAATTACCAGCCAGTACTACAAGGTTCTACGGCTATATACCTCTATAGTCTATACCTTCGTAAGTATGCCATAGAGTCGGCAACTTCGTTAGCTGGGAAAATATTGGTTCTATACGTCAACCGAGCGTTAATGGACAGCTATCGTCTTACCAATCTTGATTGTGACCATATTTTTCAGTCGTAGGCGGACTGGTATAGATGTGGCATGATCGAATTCAGTTTTCAGTGATCGAGCTTTGTTAGAGGATGAATTTAGAATTTAGTTTGATTCCATAACGCAATAAGTTTGAAAAAGAGGTTCATTTATTCAGGTTTTAGGTATTCATTTACTTTTGTTTCTAAGTTACCAAGGATGTACAGAATTTTAAATTATTTGAATTTAGAATTTGACGACACGATTGGCGCAGTGGCTGAGCGATTGGCTGCTGCGCTGCGCGTAGTGGCTTCGATTCCCACACAGAACAAATATTTGTATGAACTACGGGTACAGTAATTGTTCCGGGTCTGGCTGTTTGTGTATGTGTAAATTTAAATGCTCCTATGATACTGGAGAAATAACTAGAGTGAGGCAAACTTGAAAAAAATACAATTCGACTTAGTTTAATTTTATAGTCAGTTAAAGTTTGTTTTTCCGACAGTAGAGGTACTTTAAATCCGCTACTGGTCCACGTGACCGTTTCACTGAACCTGAAAGTATCTATAAAAGTAAAAGCCTCGTGACTCCCCTTTTGAAATACGACAGGACAGCCTTTGTTGTGTTGCTCTGTAATAGTTCGTGACTCGTAAATTGAATATCAAAATGGAACAACTCTGTATGGGGTTTTCACGCAGTTACGAGTGCCACCTAGCGAGAAATACGTGCTCAGGATTTTAATGTATCTCAAAAAAGAAGCTTTTGTTTTCCTTTTTTGTTGAAATGGACAGTGACAAATATTTCTGCTGTGTGATTCTGTAAGACCTCATTCTAAACTCCGAATCTGAATCCGCTGTGAGTTTCTTGGATGGCATTCTAAAAGCTCGGTTTGGTAATTCGAATTTTGCACTAGCGCCACCCTTGCGAGCGTGTCAGCGAGTTGAACTAAATTGACAGATAAAGTATGAGATGACGTGGCATTCTGTAAAGTAATTTCCCCGTCACTTCCCGCGACTAGGTGATGCTTACAGAATGTAAAATCAAGGTAATTTTGAACTTTATGTGATGTGAGAGTGAATAGCGATGTGAGATGCGAGTTGATTTTTGAATTTTACAGAATCGACCGGCTGGTCAAACAAAGGGTGGCTCTCTTGTAATTTGCCGGAACCTAGAAACTTTTAGCAATCACGAACTGTAAGGAGCTCTCAATAGTTATGCATGGAAACGAAACGTGATTGTATCAAAACTAACTTTTGGGGCACACAGTTTAATCTCGCAATTTCAGAGACACCTAGTACGGCTTGAATTTTGTAGTTTAATGCGAATAACAGTGACTTGGAGAACTCATTCATACTCTAGCTCTCTCATTCTGTTTTAGGTAGTAGTACCTCTTAATTACGATGCAGTAATTACGCCAACCGCGCAAATGGGTCTTCTTCAGAAAAGTTTTCGAAGAATAATGAATTTAATGAAACTTTTGAATAAACTTTTGATTAAAACGAAGCCATAAACAAGTTTAAGTTGAAGTTTACGGGATGAACGCCGAAAAGAAATTATTATTGTAGTAGGTTTGGTTTATTTTTACATTTGAAGACCTACAAAGTTATTCAGATATTGTTTTAGGAAAATGAACTAAACTATTTACTCGTACTTCTTGCTTGGTATTCAACCGAGAAGAGGGGCGATTTAAAGTTATTTAAACTGCATAAATAAAAAGCCATGGTCGAGGTGATACTAACAAAGTTATCTGTTAAAATCATGAACAGCGTGAGACACAAGAAGATTCCCTATAAAGCAACAACCCGGAATTCTTTGTTAGATGAAATGACATCACAAATGCATAGACAGCATGATACATAAAGTCGACACACCTGTGTCTGACGCGAAGACACCTGAATCACGGGGTGTTTAGCATATTGAACGCCACGTGTAGCAGACGAGCTTCCCATTGTGCATTGTAATGATTCAGAAGTATGTCATGGCGGTACTTGGAAAAGCTTAAGATGTTATAGTACTCATTCATGAGCACACCATGTAGGTAATTCTTGTTGGTGTTTGTTTAAAAGGTCTTTGGCATCGTCATCGTTTTCATTAAGCGATCGATGTCGTACTTTGGGAATCATTATTAGGGTTCCATAGCCAAATGGCAAAAACGGAACCCTTATGGATTCGTCATGTCGTGTCTGTCTGTCCGTCCGTACGTCACAGCCACTTTTTTTCGAAACTATAAGAACTATGCTGTTGAAACTTGGCAAGTAGATGTAGTCTGTGAAAATTTCAATGGCGTTTCAGCGGTGTCTCAGTATTGTGTCGATAGTGTGGCAGTTCGATAGACACAACTGTCAAGACACTTAAAATATTTACAGACTACCGTAACTTTGGCTATCATGATGACATTAATAGATTATAGTGGAGCAGAATACCAATTATTACAATAGTCTTTCTATGGCGTTTCAATGGCACTACAGTCGTAAGTCAATGACCTTAAAAAAATGTAGAATACAAAATGTCAATGATTAGCCTATTGAGACACTACTGACACACTACCGACACACTATTGACAAGTTGGTTATTTTACAGAATTGGGCCCAAGATACTTTGAGCGGATATAAGAAAGATATTTCCGTATCAATTTTAAGCATAACTGTGTGGTCCCGAAGAAGGTATGGGTAAAGCACGTTGAGCCGTTGGTCCCGCCTGTAATTTTTAGATCCTTGACGGTCGCTACAAGAAGTTAGTAGCCCGAAAGTTTGACAATCGTACTACCCAGTGCTAACTGGGTTCTGGAGGTCAGATAGGCAGTCGCCCCATTTAAAATACTGGTATTCAGTTGCATCCGTTTAGACAGGAAGCCGACCCAAATATAGTGTGGAAAACGCTAGGCAGAGATGATGATGTTTCAAGTACCGGAAAAATAAAGTTTCCAGTTAAGGACTAAATAAAACTTGCATTGTCGGATCAGGTATACCTGGGTATTAAGTTGTGTCTGTGTCTAAGATTCTCAAGTAATGCTTTTGAGAAACACTATTGTAGCAAATGCTTAGAATTTCGGGTCAATCTCGGTTTGTTTAATGAAATACGTAACACAGAATTCTATTGTGAAAGCTTTCAGAATTTGTGAGAAGGAAAACTGTCCTTAAAAATATGAAAATACATATATAACTGTTTTGAAAATGTAGTATTGCCTTCGAGAGTTTATCGGACGTGAGACAAAAATAATGAGTTTTATAAGTAAGTAGAGTGGTTCAGCAAAAAATATCTAAATTGAAGTAAAATTTTTATTCATAACGAATGTAAAAAACCCTTCACGAAGCCAAAGGGCTTGTTCTCCCCGTCATTGTTTTTTTTTTGCATTGGACCATACCTGGACCCTTCTAGTTACGGAAATATTGGAGGACAAAGTTCCAACTTTTTACAAGTTCAGAAAAATACAAGTTTTTAATGTTATAACTTTAAGAAAGTCGTTCTCCAGCAAATAATTTATGCGTAGAGTTACTTAGTATAATATACAGAATGTTTGGCTGACGGGGCGTCGTGAAATGGCCGTTTACAACTTGTATAGGTGTGTACGTGGCATCGTATTTAATATACGAGTATACACAAGAGTAATTTCATGTAGATACATAATATTTATTTTAACTTAAAAGCCGTTGGTCTCGGCTGTTAATTGTAGAATGTCAAAGACAGTCGTTAAGTAGTCATGTGGCCCGAGAGTCTGACAACCAGTCTTACCAAGGCAAGGGTCCATCATATTGCCCAGTAGGTACTAACTGGGTTTTGGAGGTCAGATAGGCAGTCGCTCGTTGTAAAATATGACAGATGCAGACTCCATAATAGCCTCGTTGCTTGGTGTGGCACTAGATGCGCTGTGTGTAATGTTCAGCGATATTTATTTATTTATTTTATTTTTTGCACGAATGCATTTTCTGTTATGATTAATACGCGGGGATTCTTTCCGGATTCCCATTTTTCTGATAAACGTATGGTGTTTCATTTACCGGTCCTGTTTTTTTCGTTCACTTGTTTATTTACAGGAATTCAGTTTCATTAACGTAAACATCCTTTAATAATAAACGTTTGATAAACGTTAATATTTTTCACGGAACGAATTTTCTCTTCAGAGTATTGGCGAAAGCTTACACAAAGCTCATGCCTGTGAAATGTTCAACTCTGTTCGAATACTTCAATTTTAATTTGACTTTTTAAGGAGGGTTTAATGTGATAAGTTTTGTTTCAAAATCATTCCTTAAGTAAGTATTCTAAGTACTGACTTAATTATAAGAACTGTATTAGGTATCATTGTAACGAAAATACGACTTAAATTTTCCATACCATCATGTAAAGCCTTTCTGAAGATTTTATATAACATTTTTTGAAATATAGAAACAAAAGACAGTTTCGAAAATGGAATTCACATGAATTTGATCGTTTGGTCCTTATTCGAAATTTAGACAAAATTTTCGTACGTCATTTGTTTTCAGCAGGTTAATTAATTGAATTTGAAAATTCACATCAAAGTAAATCAGTTCTGCTCCGTTACATTATAGGCGGGCTTACTATTTGACAGTTATGAAATATTTATGTGCTGATATAAGACCAAAGCTCGAATTCCTACGTAGGAATAATAACGTAACGTAACGTAATGTAATATCTCACGGAGAGGAGGTCTGTGTAAGGAAAGTTATAGGCTGTTTACACTGTATACCGGGTGGAAACGGTAAACGGAGCAGTAAGAGGAGCTACCTCAACCGTTACAGCTACATGAAATCGGTCTTAGAAAACCATCCATAATTTTTCGTAAAATTTTGATCCCCATTCACAGATTTAAAAAAAAAATTACAGTAAGCAAGAAAATTGCCATTTTACACAAAACGTTTTTTTGGTGCCAATCGATCCTGGTTCTAATATTGATCAAAAAGTTCTTCTAGACCAACCCAGGTTGGAGTACTCAAAAAGTAAAAAAATGCAAAAAACTGGGCAATAACTAAAATATCAATGACGACCGTCATTGAACTCGGTACTTTTCACCTACCACTTTTCACATTTTGCCCTGAGTAATAAATTTGAAAAATGGCCGACCGCCTCGGTAGTAGGTACCTAGGTGTTAAACGATCTATACCGGGAACGCAAAAGTTTACGTTTTGTTGAAATAATGCTTGGTTTACCACATCGATTTATTTGGTTTAAAAGAAACACAAACTACTTCTCAAGCCGGTATTTTTAAATTGATTTTGTGGAAATTACTTTTATCAACATGATTTTGGCACAAAACTCCCTGAAATATGTTATACTTCTGAAATCTATCAGCAATTTCCTTGCTATAAATTTGGCTGTCCTGTCCTTCACAAACACATAATTATACACACACGGCTAGTAACATATGTGTTCGCAATATAGGCTACATAACATATGGTAAAGTAACCATCCATGAACGCGATGGCGCAAGTATTTTATCAGTGGGTTTTGGTATGTAATATAAGAGGAAATGTGGGAAAATAGGGAGCGCGGAAATGACAAATTACTACAATGTTGTCGGCAACGTCGTTATATAAATGTAGTAGGGACTGACTTGTGAGTGGTGAATTCAATCTCTGCTATTAAATATTTTGGTACATTTTGAGTGATGCTCCTCTTGTGTAAAGGAATGTTGACCTAATGTGAGGAAACGATAGGTCAACAAAATAAAAATAAATAAATTAGAATCTTGACCATACCAATGTTACAGGATCAGAGATAAAAATAAGCATAGCAGAAGAATTACATGTACTATTTCGAAAGTTTATTCTGTTGCTCTCAACTGAATAAACTTTTGAAATAGGTAGATGTAATTCTTCTGCTGTGCTTATTTGTTTTAGTTTATTTATGTTTCTCACATACATATTTAACAATCTTTATATCATTAATTATGTGTAAATTGACGGATAGATACTAACAAATTATATTATAGTTATGGTATAAACAGAACTAGAAATAAAAAGTTTGACTAGCACAATTAAATAAAAAAAAGAAGTTTATTTCAGACTAAGTAATGTCCATACTTTGTTGGTAATATTCCTCATTTTGTTACTTATTGCAACAATTGCTCTCAAAACGTGAGACGAAGATGCCATATTACACAATAAACGACCATGATTGGCTAATTTGATCGATATCCCAGACAGCTTAGATTGATGTACCGATTCGGATCATAATGGATTTGACCGATTGCTTCCTGATTGATAATCTCATTGTGTTTTCAGATCTGAATCACGGTAGACACAATCCAAGACTGATGCGGCCTTGTGGTTATATAATAACAGCCGCACGGGTCGATCTTCAAGGTTAAGCAACGCTTGCCAATGTCAGTCTGTGGATGGGTGCCCATCTATTTCAACCATTGGTGCTGGCTGTTATTATTGTACGTCATGTAGATCTTTGATAGTCATTACGGGTAGTCAGAAAATTAAAATATGAACGGTTTATTCATAATTAATTTATTCAGTTGTTAAATCAGTTTGATTAATTCGAGCTACGAATTTTTCGCACTACCCTCATTGCATTTGATATTTTTCTTAACATTCAGGCTAGTTGTGTTTTTGAGTTAACCGGACCGGCTCGTGTGGCATGTATCTCTTATCAAATCAAATAAAATCAAATCGTTTATTTGTGATACATGGGTTAAATGCATGAGGTGTTCATTACATAATTATAAACTAATAATGTTCATACTCATCAGCCACTTACGCGCATACAAATTATTAAATAACAATCAAAATATGAGTCGAAATTCTAATTCCATTTAAGATTAAATATTAATTATATTATTACTTTTAGTCATGCATGACTCATGACAGATACAAGACAAACAACAACAATAAATTATCGTCAAGCGGACATGATACATATAAAAAGTTCTAGTCGATAAAAAATCATCTACAGAGTAATAACACTTCTCCACAAGAAATTGGAAAAAATTGTTTTTAAAGATATTATATATTGCTACATTCTTTTATCGCCGATGGAAATAAATTGTTAAGTTGTAATATAATTATCATTTATGCTACGCATAATTTGCGGACTTATTTTAACTAATAATCTTACACGTGTTCCTCAGTAACTGTGTTGTGGAGGTCAGATAGGCAGTCCACCCCATCCCCATGTAATCATATTTCAAGGCTGATGAGCTCAGTATAACGCCTTTACATTCTTCATAAGTGGTAACAAGATCTTTATCTAAAATCTCATTAGTTGGGTTACTGGACAACATCTGACCTTAATCCTCCAAGGGATCTTCGTTGTAAGGACCTTTCATTAGTATCTTTTGTGTGTTCATTACCTTTCTATATACAATTTACTGTGGTCTTCGTAAATCTTCGTTAGTCAATCTGGTCACGTCATTGAGACTTCGATTAAGTCCAGTCGTGATCTATTGTAGAAGGTACGTCGGGTAATTACGAACCTATCTCTGTTTGTGCAATTATTGTGATCCAACTTCTGCCTGCAAATTACAGTGTTTCTATACTTGGTCATTTTGTGTTGGTGACGAAACTATTCATTCGCTTTACGCCTTTGTTTGTATTATTGATGGTTGGAAATTGAATTACCATACACATAATTACGCCAGTATTTTCCGAAGGGTAAGGCATAGGTATCGTGTACGGTCGAGCAAGCTATTTGGTTTACACTTTACAACGTAATTCGTAGGTTAAACTGTAAACCAAATAGCTTGTTCGACCGTACCGAATAGTACACCCATATTTCGCCAGTATGTAGATATAGAAGGCAGGTCTGTTGCCATCAACCGGACTCCGTGGTTGCTACTGAGGTATTCCTGACGGAAAAACCATCACAATAACAATTTACCCAACCAGGAAATCGAACCCAGGACCTCAAACTCAGTAGGTATAGTCGCGCTTGCAGCCACTAGACCAACGAGGCGGTCCATTGTGGACATGAATGTTTTAATTAGCACCTTTCAAAAGATGGCTTTAAAATAGTAATTTCCTTAAAGTAGGTAAGGTCTAAGTATGTAATTATAACAGCGCTCTTTTTGAAGGCATGGTCGACAAAGAACGGGTGTCAATCTTAATGATGATTATAATTATCTGTAATTGTTTCATACATTAGGCCAGTCACTTGTAATTATACGGTTTTTTTTATAACACAACAATTAGAATGAGTACAATCAGTTGCAGTCCTGTTAAACGGTATAAAAGTGTCCGACACAGATGTTGTAAGAAAAAAAAGTCCAACTTTCCCATAGCTCGCAGCCCAAGTTCCAGGACCAAAGCGGGTCATTTGTTCCGACTAAAACTTTTTATTGATAAAAACGTTTTATATGGCAACTTTGCCTTATCGGGCGGACGGAGGAATTCCCCATGCTTCTAGCTAGATGAAGCCACAGCCATACAAACTTTACATACGAAGCCGTAAATGTTTTTTATGAGCAATGAATTCGACCTTCTTTGCTAAACTTTTATTACTTGATAGTCCGCGGCCGTTATCTTTTCAGGAAGAATTTAACTGAATGTAGCGAGAGTCTGAACGACCATTACAACTTTTAAAGTACACAAAATAATCTATACTAATATTATAAAGCAGAAGAGTTTGTTTGTTTGTTTGTTTGTTTGTTTGGTTGAACGCGCTAATCTCCGGAACTACGGGCTCGAATTGAAAAATTCTTTTTGCGTTGGATAGTCCATGTATCGAGGAAGGCTATAGGCTATATAACATCACGCTATGACCAATAGGAGCGGAGCAGCAATAAGAAATGTTGCAAGCGGGAACAAAGCAGTTTAAACTTCCGTTGAGTAGGCGATGCGTTGCGATATCAAAACTTCACACGAACGAAGTCGCGGGCAGAAGCTATGAGGCTATAATTTATCTTGGAAACTTGAACACCTGATGCAGAACCGCAACAGACCAGCTAAACTATAAGAGATACAAAAATGCCACCATAGCAAAAATTGTTCTACATGATGAGCATTTTCTGCTGAGAGTATAAGTTTGAAGATCTGGAACATCTGATGTGGAACTCCAAGAGCCCAGCTACACCATAACACATATAGGAATGACGTCTTAGCAAAAGTTGTTCAATTTTATGAGCACTCTCTGTTGGTTTATAAAAATCGAAGATCTGGAACACCTGTTGTGGAACTCCAAGAGCCCAGCTACACCATAACACATATAGGAATGACGTCTTAGCAAAAGTTGTTCAATCTGATGAGCACTCTCTGTTGACTTATAAAAATCGAAGATCTCGGACACCTGTTGTAGAATTAATTTCCTTTTCCAGTTATCTTCGTGACTCGGTAGCCTACCCGGTAACGCAGGGGAGCAGTTACCTAGATTTCAATTGATCAGGTATCTTCACAACAAAACTATAACCATGCCTAGAAAGAGGTCAAATCTTTCCCAATGTTCCAAAGGAGCTAAAAGATTGAGGATCATAAGATCCCAAGAATCTATCGAAGAGCGTCAGGAGAGACTTGATGCTGTTCGAGAACATCAGGCTGCAACTTGCTCCGTGGAAACCTCTTCGGATCGCGAAGCACGCCTGCGTTCTCAGCGTTTTTACGCATCTACATCCAGGTCTCTAGAGACCAGTGAAGAATAGATGCGCGACTGACCGCTAATCGTGAACGTCATGCATTGTCTTGCGAGTCGGAGCCGTTCACGGATAGAGAATTGCGCTTGAGTTTCAAGCGTATCTACGCATCGACTACTAGATCTCTAGAGACAAGTAGGGAACGGGATGCGCGACTGACCGCTGATCGTGAACGTCACGCATTGTCTCGCGAGTCGGAGACGTTCACGGATAGAGAATTGCGCTTGAGTTCTCAGCGTATCTACGCATAGCTTCTTCTAGGTCTTTAGAGACAAGTGCGGAACGTGATGCGCGACTGTCCGCTGATCGTGAGCGAATCCGAAATTTTTACCGATACAGAATCAGGCTTGAGTTTTCAGCGTATTCGCACATCTACTAACAGGGTCTTTTGAAACGAGTGATGAACGTGATGCGTGATGCGCGATGCACGTTCATTGAACGAACGTTTGAATTCTGATCGACGTCGACATTCTCTGAACAGAATGTCGATATCATCTGAAAAACCGGATGTGTCTCAAGATATAGCCGTAGGGCATGGCGACCTGCCGTGTCGACGGCGCGTTCGTGTTCCACGTGCGCCTCAAAGAGATGTCAGCATAAAGGGAGGGGCCCGCAAAGGTCGAAGCCTGCCGGGGCTGCGGGACTGTTCGAAAGAGATACCGTGGCCCTGGAACGTAAAGGGCGAGGAAGGAACATGGATGGGTTTTAGTCAGTAAAAATCTGACACTCCCTCCCGCTCCGCCCAGAGTTGGAGAAGTTATTTGATTATTTCCCAACCGAAAAAAAAGGGCATGGCGACCTTCCTTGGGTTGATAAGGCACGGAGTGCATTTACGTCTCCTATGATTGAATACGCCACATATTCCGCCATCGGAGGTATGGCTAAAAATTGTACTTTTTGTGAAGCTGTTAAATGGCAAAAAGAAACAAATGGTATGTGTTGCTCAGGTGGGAAAGATCCGTTATTTTCCCGTCCCCGGGTTCTTAGAATTCGACATCAGACGTTTCAGATCTTCGACGACCCCGTTGTCGCTGGCAAAAGCAACAGGATCCGCGTACGAAGTCGCGGGCAGAAGCTAGTTAGCTAATAAAAGTGGACTTTAGTCTTTGGGAAAGTTTGGCTATTAAGTGCTTTTACAAGATAGCGTTCTTAATGAAAATGTTGGTGAATGGTAATTGGAGCTGCAGTTCTTGGAATATAAATATGGGTTTTTTTTGTCATTAGCCTATTCTTTCCCACTGCTGGGAAAACTTCATCATTCCATTCCAACTCTCCCGGTGTTTTGCCTTCTCTGGCCAATGAGTCAGGAACGAGTCCAAATCGTCATTTCTTGGGCCTGCCTCGGTGACGGCAGGCACCCACTGTGTGACGGTTCTGGCACATCTGTCCTGATCCATCCTGGAAATACGAACCACCCTGTTCCATTTTAACCGCCATCGACATCCCGATGTTGGCAATAAGTCTACGATGTCTGTCTTGGTTGTGTATTTGGTGTCTTATCTGTATTGTTTGCGCATTCGATCGGTGACTTGAGACTTTGATGTCTAAGGGACTACGCACACTTATTCAGCTCTATTCAGCTTATGCCCATAGAAAACAACGTATGACGAAAATTTTGTATGAGACGCGTACGCGCTGAACGCGCTGAACGCGCGCGTACGCGTCGCGAACAAAATCGTTGTTTTCTATGGGCATAAGCTGAATAGAGCTGAATAAGTGTGCGTAGTCCCTAAATGGTCCATCGGATAAAATGATTCATTAAAAACATTATGATGGCGATTGATAAATATTCGTAAAAGTAATGTACTTCATCCGCCTTCCAACGGAAACTGGTTTTCGTCCGAACTTTATTCGACCCAAAGCAATCCGATTTACTTGAAGCTTTGAATTATGTTATCCTATTTCGAAGATTGCAAATCGGTTTTTGGGCGAAATGGTCAGATTTTTTCTATTGCCAACAAAATAAAACTGCTCATTTCGGCGAGATCGGAAGGGAACTTTCTTGAATATTTTGGCACGTCACGTAGAACTTCAATTTGGTGGGAATTTATATTCTGACAACAAGCTACAGCTTTGTGTGTTTTTATTGGATAGTTAAGGAGCAAAACCAATTCAAAAAAAATATGTGGCATTCCTAACGAAGTAGACGATGTCCTAATACGAATTGAATGTAACAAAAAAAAATAATGATTAGTAATGATTTTTTGCACAATCATGTCATTGCCAATGCAACAATAGTCCCACTGGGGTTCGGTACGCATAATATAATGATCTTAAGTCTGAGCATATCATCACGATTCTAGATAATCATTTGAATTACAGAAATGTAAACTTACGTACTACCTACACGAGAATTCCAGGAACACATTGACAACGTTAATAGAACATTTCCTGTTTGTTCACATAAAGTGGAAACAGAAATTGTTTGTCTCCGAGGAACTAAAAGCTTTTTTATATATAACTGTCAGATTTGAATTAATATTTGCTCTAGTAACAACAATGTTACTGACGCAAATTACAAAATTTGCGTCAGCGCCAGCGAGGAGAGAATGGCGTGGAAAGTGTATCAGCTGTAGGTAGCTGACGTAAAGATATTTTGCAACGAATTTTGAGATAAGTATTTGTACATTGTGTTCTATACAGGGTGGAAATGCCACCGGGAGGGAAATTTTACTCAAAGAAGAAAACAGCGTGACAATTATTTTACATTGTTTCACACCCATAAACATGTGATTGTCATTATCTTCCTGCCCTTGTCCCATGTTACTTGGGGTCCGGTCGGCGCAACACGTTACTTTCTTCCACTCTCCCCTGTCAATTGTCACGATATTCCAGATTGTTGCCAATTTGCCATTGTCGGTCGCGGGTACGATTATCCTTTGTGTTCTATACAGGGTGGAAATGCCACCTGGAGGGAAATTTTACTCAAAAAAGAAAACAGCGTGACAATTACACAGTTTCACACTCATAAATATGTATTGTCATCATCTTTCTGGCCTTGTCCTATATTACTTGGGGTCCGGTCGGCCCAACACGTTATTTTCTTCCACTCTCCGCTGTCAACTGTCACGTTTTCATTTACTTCTTTTTCTTTAATATCATCCCTACCATAATCCATCCATTGTTTGCATGGTATTCCTTTACCTCTCTATCCATCAACATTTATATATGTCACCGTAAAATTGTCAAACACGTTATATTGAGATCCCGATTATGGGGGCAGAGATACTTCCGTATGTTCAGTTGACAAAAATTCGAGAGTTTACATTATCGCTAGAGAGAAACACGTAATATTGTAATATAACGTGTTTGACAATTTTACGGTGACATATACATCACTCTTTTAGTTTCATGCGATTAATTCCTCCTTATCACATGTCCATACCAAAACATGTAGACATAGGATCCAATGGAAATCACAAACTTTATCAATTACATTTTCATAAAACGTCCGTTCATCAAACAAATCCCATAGGATTTAATAATTGCGTTATTTACAGGCTATGATTGGAATATTTGATGAAAATATTTTACAAAAAATATCCGATCCGAAAACTCGTAATTTAATACCGTAAGCAGAAGCTACAAAATTGCGTAGGTATTTTGTTTGGTCGTAATTATAATAGGCCCAAATATCCTTCAGTGGTCATGTCCTACAAGCTCGTGACTAAATAATAACAGCTGCTCGGTTTGATCTTTAGGTTAAGCCACGCTTGCCTAGGGCAATGGAGAGGGCTATGCTCGGAGTTTCCTTGCGTGATCGAATCAGAAATGAAGACATCCGCAAGAGAACTAAGGTCACCGACGTAGCCCGAAGATTTGCCAAACTTAAGTGGCAGTGGGCAGGTCACATTGCTCGCAGAACGAATGGCCGATGGGGCGGAAAAGTTCTGAAGTGGCGACCGCGAACCGGAAGACGATGCGTTGGAGGACCTCCCCCTAGGTGGACCGATGACCTGGTGAAGGTTGCGGTAATCCGTTGGATGCGAGTCGTAAGGGACTGGTCAATGTGGTGACATTTGGGGGAGGCCTATGTCCAGCAGTGGACGTCTTTCGGCTGAAATGATGATGATGATGACGCTTGCCTAGGTTGGTCCGTGGGTGGGAGTGTCGTTACAGGTAGTCAGTGGTCTGAAAGTTTGCCAACCAGTTTTACCAAGGTGTATGACGATACACCTTGGTGAAACCGGTTGGCAAACTTTCAGACCACCCGTATTACCCCGTACCGTAGTAACTGGGTTGTAGGTTGTAGGTCAGATAGGCAGTCGCTCCTTATAAAATACTAGCGGACATCACGCGGTTTCACCCGCTAAGTTCCCGTTCCCGTGGAAGTACGGGGATAAAATGTAACCTGTGTTACTCAGGGTGAATGCAGCTTTCCAATAGTGAAAGAAGTTTTGAAATCGACACAGCAGTTTTTGAGTTTATTCATTACAAACATATAGACAAAAATACAAATTTTTCCTCTTTATTATATTATATAGTGTAGACTGGTATTCTGACTGGAAGCCGACCTCAACATAGTTGGGAAAAGGCTAGGTATATGACGATGGTCATGTCCTCCAAAAAAGACATCATGACCATAACTCCCCGTTCTTTTATGACCTAAAGTTTCAATAGCACAATTGCGAGTTGCAACAGGATTCAATAAGATCGATTCCTTATCTCAATATTACTCTTTTTTGACTTTCCTATTGTCGTTAATGCTTATAGAAAGTCAAACAAAAAATCTATAAATGACCTAAAGATACTAATTCTCATCTTAAACTCTAAATATTGAATAGGACGTCATTTCTTCCGCTTGCAGTTTTAGCAGGATGGAAGGAATTCCTTTCCTAAAGCTTTATGCCGAGCAGATTTAGTGCAGTATGTGGTCTCCACTTGCCCTAACATCTGAAATTTCAGCTCTCCCACTATCTCATAAACATGTTAAGTACGACGTTTGAAAGGAGAGGGTTAAAAGCTACAGTTTTAACTTAAAAGGTATTAAAACCATTTGCAGTTAGTATGCAAATACATGCAAATGGGTAGGTTTTATTTTCGCTATCTTTTCCCGCATTTACCTGGTAAAGGGAACGAAGAAGCGTTGAAGACAATTAGTTCAATTTTGTGAATTGCTTGTGGCCACTGAAATTATTTCTATGAGACCTTCTTTCAGTTAGTGCGATGAGCAACTTAAATGGTTAATAAAATAAATAAATATCGCTGGACATTAACACACAGCGCCACCTAGTGCCACACTAAGCAAGGCTTGTGTCGTCGGTAGTTGATATACTACATATATACTTTTTTGTTTGGAAATACATACTTATTATACATATAAACATCCATGACTCGGAAACAAATGTCCATGCTCATCACACAAACATTTGCTCCTACCGGGATTCGAACCCAGGATCCTAAGAACGTTAGGCAGCCTCACCACCACTACGCCATTCGGGTCGTCAAAATTGAAACGGTCGTCGGGTCGGTTTCCGTCAAAATTAAAAGATGTATTTTCGTACTGTATTTCTAGCTCAACTTTCGCAGAGAACGGCTGGAGATGGGCCTCTCCCGACTTCTCTACTGTTTCTTTGTAACGTAATGTTAGACTCACTAAAAAAACATAATAATTCTCCTGTCCTGATCCTAATTTATTTGGGGTTCACGCAGCATGTCTTCTTCTTCCTTACATTTCTATTATTCGTCATCTCACGCCTCCTTTCTCACCATCTCATTCTTCACACAGTCCATCCATCATTATTTCTTCTCCTTTACTCTGATACCGATCGACTATTACAATTTCTCTGAAAAAAACTGTCCTACCTTCTATTTTCAGAAAAGAGGAAAATGGAAAAAGGATGATCGAAAACTGCAGTCACGCGATAAATGTTCCATTACCGCTCTGTAAGTATTAAAAAAAAAAACTAATAATAACTCAAATCTCCGATTGGCTGCGACAGGTTTGTCAATATCAGGAGGTCGATTCCAAAACCAATTACCCGCCGCAGTTCAAATAAGACGTATTTCTTTTTGACGTGTATTTTGTCCTTGCTTTATTTCTACCATTCACTGTTGTTTTATCATAAATCTATTGATAGTGTAGATATGAGATATTTATTATTTTTTTGACCAATTCCTTGATCCGTTTCGTGACGTCAATGTGTGACACGACTTGTCCTAGGATATGCACTGGTCATGCTTCCGCATTGAGAGAAACAAACTTTTAGTATTTCCTAAAATATTGTAATTCGGTACAAACCCTTCTGTTCTTTTATGTGACGCGTTTTTTTATTTGCACTATAAGATAGCCTAGTTCTACAGTAAAGTCTGTAGGTAGAAAGGCTTTAATACTGTTGTGCTGGTAGCAGATTCAATTAAACTGTCATGTGCACACAAAGGACAGTTGCTGTCTGTCACAATTTTTTTTGCAGCGATCATCGGAAGGCTTTTGACATTGCATTCGATCGCGCGAGTGGCTTGAAATACCCCGAAACAACGGCACAAAGGCACTGTTAATTTGTAAAACATTTTTCCCATTACCGTTGCTTCTGTAGGTAGGCTACCGATTCCATTGTAAAATAGGGATAGCCCATCATGTAATTCTATTGAAAATTGCGCGAAGAGAAATTATTTTTCTGTCGCTTTTCTCATTGAGCACCGTTTTAGTGCAAAAAATAATGAGAAAGTTTTTCTCTGCATAAGTAGATATTTATTTTACAGGTAAATTTTGAGACTGTTTAATAGTGTGAAGCTTAGCCTTAATGCTATTATTTCTATTGTAACTTGAACTATAAGAAGTGAACTTTCTATACTCACAAACATTTTATTACTTTGGCTACAAAATCCGTAGCTTCACTGATTTAGCCATCAGCATCATTTTTGAACGAAAATAAACAGTTAAAAATGGCTTATCTGAACAAAACAGGAGATGGCTGCTTGTTAGCAAAGCAGCTAATGCATAATAATGATCAAGGACAAAAGGATTTTATCTTAATTAATTCCGCCACGAAAAAACGTGCAGAATAAATTTGCTGGCGATGATGCACCTTATTAATTTTCCTTAATTGAATTATTGTTATTTTATTATTGGTAGATAATTATTTTTATTTTTATTATTGCCATTTCATGATATTTTGTGCATTACTGTGGGCAAGAATGATAACTTTGAAGTTAACAAAAAGTATTGTATAAGTACGTTTAATTATTTTATGTAAACTTTTAAGTCGACATTCGGAAATGAAACTAAAGAAAGAATAAATAATAAACAAAACAAATAAAAGCTAAGAAAACCAACAAACTTAAACGCCCCAAACTGAAGCTAAGTTAAGTAAATCCGAATTAAAACTGCAAAACAAATATGCTTGGTAAGAAACAGTAGAAAGTTAGAGGCAGTTATAGGAATTTCATTTGTGGCTTTTCAATAAGCGATTGGAATTAAGGAAATCAAAGTGATTTTGTTTGAACGGAGAACAATAACGGTTGCTGGCGTCTGCGGTTCTCTCATTTCCTTTATTATCTTCTGTTCTTATGATCTTCGTTCGTTGTTTCACCTCAGACTGCTCAGCTGCTTCCCGTAAGATGGGATTACTTTTTGTTGCACAGTTAATTGAGAATTCCTTGGTGGTTTAAACCTTTGTTGGGGGAATTTTCTAGAAAAACCGTTTTGTTTTTGTTTGGAACGCGGCCATTGTAGTGATAAATAGAAATTCGGTTTACGAATTAAAAGACAAATGTCAAACTGTCGGACCGAGCCGGGTGTTTTATTAACTCTCTCTAAACGTAGTGATTATATAATCTGTGACTCTCTCCATTTAAAAAGTGCAGTCTATTTAGTTGGTTGAAAAAAAGGAAATCTAAAATTGAATCCATAAAACTGTTGGACACCGTGGCGGCTGTCAACAAATCGACGGCGTTTTGCATTTTTGCATTTAAATTCTGACCGCACTGGTTTGTCGGCAAATCTGAATCCTTTTCAGCTTGACGCAGTCGATTTAAAAATATTATCCATGAGCAAAACAAAACGTTTTGTATATTGGCGATCGAGATAAAATATCGCCAGTCACATCATACTTTGAACCGCTGTTTGCATGCAAATGTTATTTATTTACTGAACTATACGCTGCGCTGGCTTTGCTTGCTTTTCCAATGATATAAATATGTGAAACGTTTGCCAGACGTCGGCGTCGCTCGCGCTGTCTATTTTATGAGAAAAGTTGGCGAATGTGACATCAAATGCACGGTGCCTGAGTTACAAGATACATTGAGGAAAGGTTTAATTGCAAACGTACATGTTAAATTTGGTTTAACCATTTTCAGTGTCTAATATACTATAACTGAAACTGACTTTCATGTTTTTGGTATTTTTTTGAGTATTTCAAGGTAGTACGTTGGTACTGGACAAATATTACATGAAGAAGAAGTATTACTGAACCGAAACTGTAACTTAATACTAGAAGTCTCAACGTTCTTTGTGAAAGCTCTAAAGCTTTCCTTACTTCTTCATCGTTAAAATTGACACCGTAAGATTCGCTGTCAGTGTTTTTTTTTATGTAAACTTTATATAAAGTAGTGGTAAGTACATACATTGGCGGACATAATGCCGCAAGGAATTCTCTACCAGCAGATTATCATTTTCGTCTTTTCGATTTTCAAACTTATTCTTTCTTTCTTTCTTCTTTCAGGAACGTAACCTTAAAATCCGGAAAATTAAATAAGGATACCAAACCAACCTACGGAAATCCAGTCGATGGCTTTCCGTATACCTACGGGAAGCTAAGAAACTACGCTCTGAAATTGGAGCCACAGTCCCTACTCAATAAAAGTTAACAATTCTCGAAACGGTTTCTATTAAGGCTTCCTTAACTATAAAGGTGGGTAGTTACCGTTATTTTATATGACTTCACATCGTATAAAACTTTGCGTTTGTATTTCCGTATACACCTCTCTTATTCTTATTACAATCAATGTGTCCGTAGCTTTGTTATAGCCAACAAGAATTGTAAAACCTCTTTGTATTTTTGTTTTTAAATTTTAAATATTTTACGTTTTATTTTATTTCTTCTCTTTCCATATAGCTTTGTGACGTTCAGCTCCACTTTTATCAACATTACTTACATTTTATTTTCATGCGTTTTGTCTTAACATATGTATATGCTAGGCTTAGACCAAATAAAAACCAAGACATATAGTGCTGCGAACGATAAAGTGAAGCCAGCGTAAAACTACTCGCTCTGAGCATACACGCTCACACGCACACAATTACATCAAACTATAATTAAACTACGCCAAAATAAATGTTTACGAAACGGGCCTCACTTCTATGTTCGCAGAGTTCAGTTTTAAATTTTTATTTGGTCTGAGAAGCAAGATCAAAATGGCGGCGCAATGTCTTAATTAAAGGATGAAAGTAAAAAAATACATATTTTATTGAAGCTTGTTTTGCCGCATACTCTTATTACAATCAAATTGTCAGTAGTACAGAAGTTATTCAACTGTGGCAGTGGTATTATGTCACAGATGTGGAATTTGTGGCATTACTCGCATAGTCACACCTAATATTCATTAAATAGGTCTATTCGATTTTAGGAACATTCATGCATCAATCGTAATATCTGCATCAACACCACCTGCTTTGTAGTCTTTTTTGTAATAAGGCTTTCAGAATGCTTGCGAAAAACTTACACCATGACAAGCAATAAAAAATATAAAGTATGCTATTAGTGTTAATTGAAGTGTATTGAAAGCTTTCTTAAAATTTATTAAGGTTTTCACAGTTTATAAGCAATATTTGCCGCACCAAGATACTGAGGAAAAAACAATGGATTGTTCAAAAGCTGCTAAACAGCTTTAACCGTTGCTGCCTGTCGTTTTACAAGTTGAGATAGAAAAATAATATATAAAAAGTAATAAAATGTTGTCTAATGGAGACTATTTAAATTGGAATGCCACATTGAGTGGCAAATCTGTATAAACGAGTTTCAAAGCGCCTCGAACCATCCATCGCAATGTGTTTAAAATGTATTTCACTAACTTTAAAAGGGGGGAAGCAAAAGTCATTTAAAAGTATCTCGAAATGTAAAGTCTAACTTGAAAGAGACAGTCCCCTGTGATGTCGGACAGTCGTACTTGTAATTTAGACGTCTCAACCATGGCTAAGAAAACTGTGAATGTTGTTAGGAAATTGTAAAGTTTTCTTATAAATCAAGAGGTGGTATTCCGTTTAAATTCGTTGCGGGTAACAAGATAATTTAACTTACGGACGACCTCTCAGATTTCACCGCTTGGCTGTCAGCTTTGATTTTTCAGTACATGTTGTTTTTGAAATGAGTAAAGTTTAAAATATTCTTCATATTTTTTTTGCATTTTCTTCTTGTTTTACAACTCAACATTATTTAGTTCTGCGTCAGGTTGTGAATACCTTCATAATATCCTACAAGACAACTGCATATCTTACCGTGGGCTTTTTCCATTTAGGTTTCTTAGACCTTTGACGTGATGTAGATATTTTGTGTGGTTTAGTGGTCAATATACTCGTATAATGTCTGTAAGTTTACTCTTTGGTAACCGTTTCTTAGCAAAATACGCGGAAACAGACAGTGACACTTCTTTTCTTAAGAAACTAAATAAACCTCAACAGCGATTTACTTAAACAATTATTCAAATATTCACAAGATCTGACATTGACATGATTCTGATAACAATAAATTCCAGATACGCCAACAATAAGAGATTATCTTTTAATGCGAATTCTATTTTAATCTATGAATTGATTCGTGTCACATAGTCACATTGCAAGAACATTATATGTAAGTCTGAAAATTAACATACAATCGCCGTTTTTATAAATCACCCTATGTAATTGTATCTGAATACTTTACATCGCTATAAACAGCTTTGATCGACACTGTTAATATTTATTGATCATTTTAATTGCTAGAACTTTTTTAGACCTCAAAGTAAGTGCATGACTAATTGCTGATGCCATTTACGATGAGTCACGTTGAAAACTGAATACCAATAGCAAAAACGTAAATCTTTCTTAAGGTACCATAGTAGAATAATGCATGGGGATACCATAAATGGTTCTTTTGTAACCGCAGTCATACGAGTATTACGTCTTTTGTCACGAAACTGTTGCCCTAAACTTTCCAATTCAGAATTTGATTTGAATATATTTGAATATATTTGAATTTGCCGTTGATATCACGTTTCGCGTGATATCAACGGCATTATATAAACAATACGATGCCTTTTGGTGGACCGTCTTTCTTAAATTTTAACATTCTTACAGTTTTCGTTACGGTTAAATAATATAATAAGACATTTTATAGAAATCTTAAAGGGGAGGAACTCGTGGCTAAGCCGACCCCAATATAGTTGGGAAAAGGCTAGGCAGATGATGATGGAAATCCAAAAACAAACCACATACCAGACCCTAATTTTACATACAACATACTTAAAACAATCCATAAGCATATATTATTCCGGTCAGAAATAAATTAACCAACACGTCCTTGCCGAGCACTGAATCCAGGAGAAAATGAGTTCGTTTAGAATTCACGACAGTCGTTGCTCTTAATTATTATAAAAGCACGTAGAACTACTCGTATATTATCATAAAATCGCGTAAGTACGTGTATATTTTACTTGGAATGAAAATTGCTAAGAAATAAAATAGTAAAACAATTTTATCAGAGTAACATGGTCTGGAAAATTGGAGCTTGGGAGAGTGCAATCATGGTACAAGGGTTTTATGGCGTTTTTCATCGTTTTATGTATTTTTTTTCATTTAAGGTAACTATTATCAACACTACACGAAAAACTTGCGATTACGTGGCATGTTGTACCACCGTAGAAATTAATTGTGAAGCAAATTGACAAAATTGACTGTTTACTTGCTGTGTTATAGCCGTTTAGTTATGACTAGAATATGCGGGCTATTTTATTAACTGACTTCCAAAAAGGAGGAGGTTCTCTATTCGACTGTATGTATTTTTTTTTTTTTTTTTTTATGTATGTTCACCGATTACTCGAAGACGCCTAAACCGATTTGAAAAATTATTTTTTTGTTTGAAAGGGTATACTTCCAAGTTGGTCCCATAGTCGCCAAGTCGGGATCTGATGATGGAATCTTGGCGAAATCGAGGGAACTCTTCAAATTTTATAGGATAACGTACAGCAATTTTGGTATTTTCTAGAACAAGTGAAGCATTTGCGTTTGATAAGAACCATTCTACCATCAGATCTGATGATGAAGCCAAGAGTCACGGAACTCCATAATGAGACAATGTATCCTAGTCGTGTTTGGGCTTGTTTTAATTGTAACGGTATGTACTTTCCATGTGAACCACTAAAAAGTGAAAAATAAAAACTTTTTTGCAAAAAATAAAACCGACTTCAAAAAGAAAAAGTGAAAAATAACTTTAGCTTCTGAAGTCGGCGACAAAAAAATTAAATCAATCATACAAACGTTTATTTTACGTTTATTTTATTTTATTTTATACTTTTCGGGAAACTTACAGCTAACAAAAACAATGCTCTTAAATTATACGGATTCGAAGGCCATTTACAATTTTCCGCAGATAAATACATTCGAAGCAAAAAACAAAAAGAAAATAAACAAAAGAAAGGGGTTGATACAAAATACTTATTATAAGTGTAAAAAAACACCAACACTATCGAATAAATACAAACCACAAACTAAAATATTATGCCGGCTACTGTTTTCCCTGATCATTTTAATCTGGATGTATTTAAAGTTCGAGTGAAGTTCGAGTCAAACGTGCTTCACCCTAAGCCGCATCATCGCTTCACTCAAATCAGACGTTGAGGCCAAACGCAGTATACACTGTGACTTTTTAGTCGTCTTACAAAGGCAGTCCAGTTCATGTATCCAATGACTAGTAAACGTTCATAATAAAAAATAGGTGTTTATGAGATTTGAATAATTTAAAAATAAATTTTTTATTCATTATGCGTAGTTTTGTCTCGTTGAAAATGGTGATGGAATGATCTGTTCGACTCTACAGTTTGATACGTAAACATTTTTAACAGGGTGTTTCATATTTCTAATGTATTATTTATTTTTCTTCGTACCTATTATCTTAATATCTTAATGATAAAAAACATAATAATCGCGCTTAGAGATATTTTATGTCGGGTACATTGAGTGGACCGCTTTTGTAAGACGACTAAAAAGTCACGGTGTATGTGTCACCGTAAAATTGTCAAACACGTTAGATTGTAATCTCTCTAGCGATATTGTAATCTCTCGAAATATTGTCAACTGAACATACGGAATACGGAAGTATCTCTGCCCCCATAATCGGGACTTGGGTCACCCCCCCGTTAGGTTAGTTATGCACTCGGAAAAGGGCTCCGTCGACTACGCTTTTTAAGGGATATTCCCCTAAAAAGCGTGTAGCGTAGTCGTGTCGACCTTAAAACACTTTATATTAAAGTGTTTTAAGGTTAGATTATATTAATTGGTATTTCTCAGGAATGGTACATTATCTTTTCATGAGAATGGTATCATTGGGCAAGGGGGACCCCACCTTCCCTCCACACCGCGTGAGTTGACTACCATCGAATGCATTTCACGAAAAATAATGCGTTTTATTGTAAGCAGTATGTTCGTTTGACCATATTTCGAGAGTTTACAATCTCTCTAGTTATTTTACAATCTAACGTGTTTGACAATTTTACGGTGACATATACAAACAACACAAAACAAAACAATTTCCCTGACAATACTAGGCAGTTTAAAAACTTTGAATGTTTCCGTCGTTTGGGAGGGATATTGTTTTCTGATTGACTGAACCTTAACACGGAAACACCTGCTTTGTTTTTACTAAACGATTAATTGCAATACCTACGATCAAGACAAGGTTGGTTCAGATCAGGTTGTCAGTTACGCTTTTAAACATACAATAACAATAGAATCGATATTATCTAAAACCACGATTTACTAGCAGCTGCATAATAATCATGATTAGAAAAACGTTAAGCTAAGTGTGTGTTGTTTCAGATGTTTTGTAGGAGACTGCATAGTCTGCTCTCAAGGCAAAAAGTTTGGCTCAACTGTAATGATTATGTGCATTGTAACTTTAGCCACATCAAGTAAACGATTTTATTTAAATAAACTAAAAAAAAAGTCAAAATAAATTTAGGAATTGATTGCTCACATTGACGACCCGAATGGCGTGGTGGTAGTGAGGACTACCTTACGTTCTTAGGGTCCTGGGTACGAATCCCTTTATCCCGGTAGGAGCAAATGTTTGTGTGATGAGCATAGTCATTTGTTTCCGAGTCATGGTTGTTTATATTTGTATGTGTGTACAAACAAAAAAGTATATATGTCACCGTAAAATTGTCAAACACGTTATATTACAATATAACGTGTTGCTCTCTAGCGATATTGTAATATCTCGAATTATTGTCAACTGGACATACGGAAGTATCTCTGCCCCCATAATCGGGACTTGGGGCACCCCCCCGTTAGGTTAGTTAGGTTCCTTTAAACCCTGCACCCGGAAATAGGGGCCCCGCGAAGCGGGGCTCCGTCGACTACGCTTTTTAGGGGAATATGAAGTGTTTTAAGGTTAGGTTATATTAATCGATATTTCTCAGGAATGGTACAGTATCTTTTCATGAGAGTGGTACCACTGGGCAAGGGGGACCCCTCCTTCTCTCCACACCGCGTGAGTTGACTACCATCGCAAGCATTTCACGAAAAATAATTTGTTTTATTGTAAGCAGTATGTTCATTTGACAATAATTCGAGACTTTACAATATCGCTAGAGATATTACAATATAACGTATTTGACAATTTTACGGTGACATATACATAATGTAGTATGTCAACTATTTCTGGTGTCCACAACACAAGCCTTGCTTAGTGTGGCGCTAGATGGCGCTGTGTGTTAATGTCCAGCGATATTTATTTATTTATTTATTCATTTTGATATTTGATATTTGCCTGACCCGTTTTTAACGTGCTTTGGTTTAACATTTGACTTTAGTGACTTCTAGTAAGGCTCACTCTCGTCGCATTGGTAATAAGTACAAAAAGTCGTAACCGAACAAAGCACCATCACGCCTGTAAATCCCGAAAGGTTAGGCAAAGGAGTACCTAATAGGTAGTAGTAGTACACACATCAATATATGGCCAGTTTTGTTTTGAGTTCCAAGTAATTGCCATGTGGCTGATATTGAGAAATTCCTGATGGATAGGTACTGCCCGACCGGCAGTTGCACTTGCGACTACTAGATGTCTTACTCCGTACTAGAATAGAATTCTAACACTTAAGGTGGAAGCGACAGGGTAGCCCGCGAAATTCAAATTTTCTTACGATTTTTGCAATTTGCAGGCCAGTGTCATGTTGATTAAAATATTTTGTTCGGAACTGTAAGACGTATGTAGTTACAAAATGATATCATCAAAATCATGCCACGAGAAGCCATAATTTTTGTAAAACAAAGAATTTCTACCAAGATAAGTAGCGACAATTCAATCAACAAGAAATACTCCCAAATACGAAACTAAGGAGCAATTTCACTTGGTCAAAATCGTTCTTACACCTTTATGAACTGAATGAATTTTGCGGGCTACCCTGGAGTATCCACCTTAAGCTCTGGTATTTTAGGTGACTGTACGCTTTCAACCTATGAGTAACATCATCCGGTGCATAAGTGTCCACAGTATAGGATATTCCAGTCAAGTGCTCTTACAGGTTCAAGTAAGTTGTGGTTTCACAAGTGGCTCTCTGTTGGAACCAGCATGACTCACCTCACATAATAACATGCCGCTCTCAAGGCGCTTAGACGAGCTAAATTAGCAACTCTATTTGTGGTGGTTCAAACTTCGTTTGAAATGCTGTTAGAATAAAGTTCTAATCAGCTTGCACTACAAAGTGGTTGTTACGTCAGCCACTGCGGGCCAAATAGCGCGAAATGAGTGGTTTCGATCGATTTACAAAAAAACTATTGATTGGATTAAAAAACTAAAACAGTATCATGCTAATATATTGCTTGTGTATTGCAGAATGATCGCATGCATATTAGTATGTTTTTTATTGTTTGAAAGATATTTTTAGAGGTAAGTTCGTGATTTCTTTTTATCGAGCCAAATTAATTGTATTATGTTTTCAAAACAGTATCATGCTAGCATATATCCTGAAGAATGACAGATATTTTTCTGGTCTTGTTTATAGCAGTGAAGCATATACTTTTAGTAATTATAAAACTCGCGTTTAGCTCGTGTAATCGCCTTAATGATATAATGTTTTTGTATACATAATCTTGACTTTTTTGGTTGTCTCTAGTTTTACAACTATTAATAGCTCTGTTAAGTTAACATGCGGGTCAGACGATTATAATAAATATTGACATGTGTATACGTTGACCAGGGTTGATGGTTTTCATGCCATTATGCGGAAAAGGTGCGCATCTATTCTCGGTAGAGTACGTGCTAGCTCCCACAGCATTCTGAATGTGTTTTGTGATAGGTGGGACAGCCCCATGCTGGCTCACTGGATACGGCTGCACATGTAAGTGTAAGTCTTATATATTTTGTAAATTTTTTTCTTTTTGTTTTACTAACGTTAGGTTAAGACTTACTAACAACATATGGATTGTATGATCTGAAATAAATTTATATTATTATTATTATTATACAGTGTGACTGGTAAACACTTTTGATTAGCCTATTGTCCTGGAGGAGTCTTTCATGAGTAATCATTCTTAGGGCCATGTTCACCGAGAAGATAACAGTCTGGTTATCTAAAACAGCTGTTTAAAACACATTTTTGTATGGGAACATGTCACAGTGACAGCTGTTTTTCGATAATCAGACTGTTATCTTCTCGGTGAACATGGACCTTACTCAAGTTTCAAAGCAGTAGGTAACACTTAATATTAATCCCGATTGGCGTAGTGGTAGTGACGCTGCCTTACGTTCTTAGGGTCCTGGGTTCGAAACCTGGTAGGAGCAAATGTTTGTGTGATCAGCATGGACATTGGTTTCCGAGTAATGGAAGTTTATATGTATAATAAGTATGTATTTACAAACAAAAAGTATATATGTAGTATATCAACTATCTAGTGTCCACGACACAAGCTTTGCTTAGTGTGGCACTAGGTGGCGCTGTGTGTTAATGTCCAGCGATATTTATTTTTTTATCCACTTCGTCTGAAATCAGTTAGGTTAACAAATATAGACTTCTTACAGAGGTCAAAAATAAAACCTTGCAACAATTTTTAAGACAGTTCTAAGTATAGCAAGGCAGGCGGACCTCGAGTAGATTCACTTAAGGTTCTTATTTTGGTACCGGACACGGATGTCCGACACAGATATTAGAGGGTCTTGAGTTTATTTTAGCTGGAAATAGCCACGACTTATTGATCTAAACTGAAATATTGGAAAGTAGAGTAGACATCTGAGAGGTTTAAAATAAAATAAAATCTACGAGTGTTCTAAAAGTTATAGCAGTCAGTACCATACTGGACCAATAAAATTGTTATCGTTATTTTATTTGTAACAAAAACAAAAAAGCAATAAAGCACAAACATTTTCAATTGACTTTTTTTATATTAACGGAATCCCAGTAGATGCAAAAAACAATTTAAAAATATTTCGACATGTATTTATTGGGAATATTCTCTGCTAGGTATATTAGTTATTGCCCCAAGAGAAAAACCTTTTACGGTTTCGTTCGGAATTGGTCGGAATACGTAGAGAAATATTTACTAAATTGGCAAGAAAATTATTAAGAGGGAAAAAGGGTTCGCAAGGCCATTTTTACTTCCCTAGAGGAATGTTTGGTAAAGGGGGCAGGATAGTTTGAAGTTTTGAACATATTTTTTTATTATTAGTCATTTGTGTCCCACTGTAGGACAAAGGCCTCTCTTCTCTCCTTCTACTTATCCTGCCAATCCTTGTGAAAAGAGTCGAGTTCGTCCCGTCAACTTCTTCTAGGCAAAAAAATATTAAAGCTTTTGCCAGCGGCTTCGCCCGCGTGGTGTTTGAAACTGACCCATGGGATCTTATTACCGGGATAAAAAGTATCCTATGTGTTAATCCAGGTTATAAACTATCTGTGTGCTAAATTTGGTCCAAATCCGTTCTGTAGTTTTTGCGTGAAAGAGTAACAAACATCCATACATCCATCCATACTCACAAACTTTCGCATTTATAATATTAGTAGGATTAATAGGATATAATTATTGGTCGCGTAGGCCCGGTTCCACTTTGTCGTGACGACAGATAATCGTGCAGTTTAAGCAGTTTTAGGTAAGTGTCGTGTCTTGTGTATTTAAATGGAGGTACGACGCGATTACTGTTGTCCACGATTTTTTCCAACAAAAAACCAACAATAAACTAATCGTCGCGACATAGGGAACGCGGCTCGAAAAAATCTGGGCAGCAGCTGAAGTTTTTCTACGATTTCATGGGCAGTTCCGTAGTAAAAGTTGGTCAATATCATGAGTACTACACGCCCATAAAGTATTGCCAACATTTAAAAACTCACCCTGTAAACCCAATAAGCTTCCCTTTATTTTCAGAAATTGGTATATTTTTCAAATGACTGTTATTAGTTTATGATACAGAAATTCACAGAGCTGCACTAACAAAGCTATTTATATGAAATGGTCTAGAATAATACCATGTATTATTAATGAACAGTGCACTATTGTTTCTCATATTGGATTACATTGTTCACATAATTAAATTTAAATTTAATTACATAGGCTAGCGGCCATGGAGCTTTACTCCAGCACGATAAAGTAATAATAGATTAATATTTCATTGTTTATTTAGTTCATTGTTCAATTAAGTTAAGTAACTGCTTCATTTTGTTTTATTTACGCCTTTTTATTAAGATCGTGATCCCAAAAATAATATAAGAAGAATTAGAATTTATAGTTTTCTGATATCGTAGATGAACTGTTGTTACATTACAATGGCTATTTTTTTGTATATTTTGAGCTAGGATATAGTCTATCTCTGTGCAAATTTTCACACAAATCCGTTGAGCCATTTTTGCGTGACTGCAAAGAAACTTGTAAAATCTCACACGACAACGACGACTGACATAAGCAGCGGCCGGATGTTCCCAGTATCCGAAACCTCCCTCTCCCTATAGGGAGACTGGTAACTATCAATCAATCAATCCAAACAAAGTGACATTGTATCAGCGCCAACGATGATGGAAATGTTTTGGATTGACAAAACCTACCGAAAGCTTTTGTCAAGCCTTATTGAAAGTCGTTGCAGATATTTTTTTAGAAACACGAAACAGCATGGTACAGGGGAAATTTCTAGTGCAGGACGGCCCTTGGTACCTACGCGACGTATGATGTATTTTTAAGGGAGCGTCCATTACGACAGTCGATTTTGTCGATTTGTTTAGCCCTCCTGGTGAGATGTCGTGAGATTTGAATTGACCCTCTGGGCTCTGACCCGCCCCATAATCTCAGGTGTGATTTTTCAAAATGCGTATTTTAGTGTACATGCGTTAATCTGTGCTTGATTGATTTATTCAAAAAACATAAGTTGCTTAATTAGTTTAATTGAAAAATTGTTATTAAATATTACTGTTTCTCGAAATTTTACACTGGGAAAAAAATACGTAATATTTGCTAAGAACCCCTACCTCTCCCTCGTGAGAATGGGTAAGATTCGGTTTGAACCCCTTCCCCCTTAACGCCTCATGTAATTAATGTACGCTCGAGTACAATAATTTAGAGAAACACAATCTCTCTTACCTCCCTTTAAGTTGGCCTTGAGATTCGCTAATTAGAATGTTTATTATTTAATAGTACATGATTGTTACGCCACAGACATTGTTTTCGAGGTTACCGCCCATTGTTTCGGCTATCAAGTGTTCAACAAAGATGGGTCGGCGAGATGCAACACTGCTGTGAATTACAAGATAACAATGTTACAGATAGGATCAGGATTGTGCAATGGATTTTATGGTACTCCATTATTCGATGGAGATAGAAGCAATTGTTGTACACATAACAAGATGCATCATGTTTTAGATTGTGAAACGGTGTAGCTTGTATTAATTAGGTCAAGTTCTTAAAAAAAGCGTTTCCCTGACTAGTTTACGACTTTATAACCTGCATACTTAAGTAGTCGGGATATTTATAAAAGGACAATCCTAAGTGAACGTAGCATAACATCACGCCTGTAATATCTGAAGGATAGGCATAAGTGTCCCTAATAGTACACCACATTTCGCCACTTATATTCAAGTCCAATGTGAAAGGGGGCGAGCCTAATGCCATCCGGGCACAAATTCAGACTCCGTGCCTACTACTGAGAAATTCCTGGTCGAAAAACCTAATAAGAATTTGCCCTATCCAGGAAGCATACCCAGGACCTCATGCTTAGCAGTCGCGGTTGCGACCTACTCCAACGAGACAATCAAGACTCGTCTTGTTGCTTAGTGTGGTACTAGATGGCGCTATGTGTAATGTCCAGCAATATTTATTTTTTAATTTAATTTTAAATCGTAAGTAAGTTGTTGCCAATACGATAGTTCGTTCCTAGTTCAAATCAACGTAATAGTATTTGAAAAGTACATAAAGTAGCCGCATTGAAAGTCTCAACAGGTCCATCGTATAAAGCCCTAATTAATTCCATTGCTACAAAACACAACCTCACGGAAGTAGACAGAGAGATAATTAGCCGACATGTGCTCGCACGGACGGAATAAGCTGTCCGTTCCGTTCCCCACGAGAAAGACGTAACAAAGCACATTTTTATAAGGAACTTTCATTCTTTTCGACTTTAATAAGTCCTATCGGTTCACAAAAATTCTTTGTTGACAATATTATTGAATTCCGCCACTGTACGAAGGGACGTTGTTCCAAGAAACATCCAATTTTAACCGCCACTGCTTTCGCGAAATATTTTATTTATTGTTCTGCATGATCCTATATATAGAGAATAGAGGGATATTTTTAGTAGAATAAGGGCAAAATACCCGATTTTTGGTGACAATATTCTGAGTAACGCTATAATGTTTCAGGAAAATGGCTTTGTAAAATCGTAGCAAGCTGTAATATTTTCCGGGTATTTGATACCACCAAAAAGCGCTTGCTTTGCTATTTTATTTTCAGCTATCTTGTTGTACACGTAAGTAGGAACGCGCAAAGGATTTTCGTATTTATCTGCTTTGAAGTCACTGAAAACTTCTATCGATTGCGAGATTTCGGAAATCATTAGATTGTTGACAAATGTTTAAGTATGAAACTCTTGGACTTATGTGTAACAGTATCTAAATTTTAAACATTGTTTCTCTGTAATAACTTCGAAGATTCATGCAAATAATATGAAAACGAAATGAAAGAACTTTTCAGGTAAGACTTTGGAAAAAGTTAATTTCCTTTTTATACGGCTTAATAAACTGAAGATGATACAGGAAATACGGTAGGAACCTTAATTATGTTGTTATTGATGTTTATTTTCTTTATTATAGGCTTTATTAGAGCGCTGTTGGTAAAGGTGTCGTGAAATCGTTGGTTGTGAAAAGAGAAGAATGCAGCTTTAGTAGGCTATAGAAAAGGACCAACCTAAGTACATCTATCTTTTTAAATTTTTAAGTGTCCATGTAGCTTTTTGTGAAATATAATATTTTGAATTAAAGTCCTGATTAACGCCACGGGCCAAAAGAACCATGACAACCTATCAAACATGAATTGAATTGTCAATAGCTTTAAAGTACTGAACTGGTGGAAAGGTAAGTTCTATCGCTCTCACTAGTAAACTGCCATCAAAGATAAACCTATTCAGGTGAATATACGCCAGACTTCAGAGGGTGCACGTATGTAAATGTAGAAGCATAAATTAGCCAAGAAATAATACCAACTGTGAATACTGTGGCCGTCCGAAGTGTTTGCAACGGTTACGGAACCCCGATGTGGTTTTTGAATTTACATTATTGAAGTGCATGAATGGAAATTTTATTCCTGGGTGTAACTAGCCTTGGTTGTCGACTGCAAACATTGTTGCTGTTATTTTGACTTCAAAGCAAAACGAAAGTAATGTCACCATTATTATACTTACCAGGTTAACATTTTTGAAGTTATATCCAGACGATATTCTGCTACTGTGAAAATTCATACTAGAAAAACCCACTTACTATGTTACCCGGTTGATTACAGATATGGGACTGAAAAATAACTAGCAACATGTGAGTGTAGTTATTTGCTTCACCTCTGCTCTTAGGAGTGAAGCATGATTTTATGCTCTGTGTATTTTTTTAAGTCTAGATGAGGTACCCAAACATAAAAAGTTACTAAAATTGATTAACGATAAGAAAAATGCTGGAAATCGTAAACCTTTGCAACCAATTTAAAAAAAAGTAAAATCTTTTTCATCTAATCTCTGGTTAGCTAACAAAAACAGCGTTCAATAATAAACAAATTAATTAGAGCAAGTATCGCTTCGTAAAGGTGTTCAACTCTACTTGAAACTTTGCCTACGCCATTAAAGTTTACGCAAGCAAGCGATAGCGGGCTGCCAACCTTTTTAGTTTTTATTTTACCTTATTTTCAATGCAAAGTCGAGCCCCTGTTTGTTGCCAAGTAAGCGGCTTGGGAAACAACACAGCTAATTGTACAAATAAAATTGTAGATAGCTCTGATTAGCTGATCATTAATAGAGAATTATGGCAAATGAAAAAAATATTAATTGGGATAAGGGCAAGAGAATAGAGCCTAGTAGATTGCTAGAAAGAAAATTAGTTTACTTAGAGAGTCGCACGGGACGATTAGGTTTTACAATGTCGTCTGGTAATCGTTTACTTTTGTGGACTAATAAATAGAAATGATCAGGGGCTTAATTCTTAAATTCGTCACGCCAACACGATTCCATTCTCATCCCATTGTCATTTTCCTTATAGTTCGTAATCTGCTAAATTCACAATGGTCGGTCAATGGTCTCGTAATAAAATTGTGTTTTAATGGCATTGTCGTATTGTCATTATATTATAAAACCCTTAGTACAAATGGTTTTCGAATTTATTCATGCCAGATTTCATGTACGAGATTAATATTCTACGACATTTCTTTCAATGCAGTGTCAGTGGTTGTTCATTGAAAAGTCATAATGGCGCCATTATGATAGTAGAATTAACAAACTTGTCAAAATTTGACATAACTTGATCATTATAAAATCAATGATTGAATACCCTGACACTATTGTAATAGCAGAATCGAGCCGCAGGAACGGTGCGGGGACGATAAAAATATGTACGGTCGAATAAGCTATATGGTTTACATTTTAAAATGTAATTTATACTGTAAACCAAATAGCTTGTTCGACCGTACTCATCGTCATCTTCCTACCCATGTCCCATGTTACGTGGGGTCGGCGTAACACGTTTTTTTTCTGCCAGTCTCCCCTGTCAACCGTCACGCTATCACGCTATCATATGAGCATAGAGACACGCTATCGGATGAAAATGTACTATGCGGCATTAGTCGACCCAAAGCCCATGTTTTTTTTTCAGAGTACTGGATAATCAACGGTCGGTTTAGCGTTAAGAGTTGAAATTCCAGTTCCAGTTGAGACAAATACAACAAATGTTAATAACACTCAGATTTATGACTCTGTCATTTTATTGAGTTTTATTATGGAGACGTGTCTGCAAATCAGATTAATTGATATTTATGATAACAGCGACAGATTGATTGAAGTGTTAGTTATTGCCACTATTACGCACCGGTTTTTACATGGTGCTGCCTCTTTGTTCGCAGTCGCTATGATGCAACAGGAAGCTGTTATGGAGCATCCTCTAGATAAATTTATCGACTGACTGAGCAGTAGCATGCACCAGTGGGTTAATAACTCATAGTGCTCTTGTCATGCGTGTATTTTGTACAATTAATAAAGACCACAGAGAGACCTGACCTAAGATGGTGTAGAAATTGGCTAAAATCTTATCTGCCTAGCCTTTCCTATGTTGGGGTCGGCTTCCAGTATAACCGGGTGCAGCTGAATACCAGCACTTTACATGGAGCGACTGCCTCCAACACCCCAGTTAGTACTGGGTAATACGATACCCCTTGATAAGACTGGTTGTCAGACTTTTTGGGCTACTGACTACCTGTAACGACTGTCAAAGTAAATGACAGTCGTGACCAACGGCCTAGAGGCACGGAGGAAACTCAGTATGTAATGAGTGGTGTATGGAGTGGCGGATGGATATCCACAGATCAACCTAGGCAAGAACGACTTAAGGTCGTGGCTCACTTGACAAGCACCGCACCAGCACCGCTCCAACCCAGCAATTTACTTGCCATTCAAATTAGAGCATTAAATCGTGTGTCGCATAACATATTTTTGAATGTACATATGAAAAAGCTTACGGCGGGTGGTCAACGCGCTTGCCGCTACCATACGCCTCGCCGCGCGGGCGGCGCGGCGTCCGCGCGCGGCCCGCGCGCCGCAAGCGAGGTGACCGCGCGCCGTCCGCGCGCGGGCGCCGCGCCGCAAGCGAGGAGACCGCGCGCGGCAAGCGAGGGACCGCGCGCGGACGCCGCGCCGCAAACGAGGGGACCGCGCGCGGACGCCGAGTGGCCCGCGAAACAACGTCACTGCGCCGTCGTGCTTCTCCACGTAGTGGGTACTCTTTGTTTAATGTATGGCCAGTTACAAATTTAGTTAAAGAGCCCACGACACTAGACCTAGTTCGGTTAGACTCCCAGATAATATCTATATATATAATTGGTCACGATGCTGCAATGCATAAAAACCATTACTATTATGATAAGACTCCCGAGTTATGTGAAATTCAGTACAAATCGAAAGCTTGTTGTCACCCAAGTAACACAAACTAGTTGCTTAAGAGCTCTGGAGCCAATCCGATTATTCCCAAAGGCGCCAAGCTCAAGTGCTAGAGCGTGCACTGCAGACCTTATGTAGCCGCTTTGCAGCCAAAGGGGCACAACTTTTTGCAACCTACAGTTCCGTTAGAACTTATATTAGTAGCATGCAAGCGCTACAGCAGCTGCAACTAATAATTAATACAACACTAAAGCTCTTGTGGCGCTTATTGAATGAATGACAGGTTTAACTGAACGAATAAAAAATCACAAATCATTCACCTGTCTCTCATTTATTAAAATACATCTGTTGTTCCTGAGTCAGACATTCCTGAATACAAATATAAATAAATAATAAGTGAAGGTATAGTGTTTTTGAGCTAAATATGCAAGTGGCTAAAAACGCAGATCAGTTCATCGTGCATACTCGTATAGTTGATATTATTGTTTATATTATTGATATTATTGCATATTATGCACCCAATATCTCCTCTTCCTTTTTTTTTCCTGTTCCTCGTCGTCGAGAGCAATTGCGATTACTGCTAGTTCACGCAATGTAAACCGAGACATTATGAAAACGTACAAGTCCTACGCGTGTTCAATCACAAATGCCTTACAATTGTGTTCGTGGTGACAGCAAGCTCGTAGTCCGGGAGGTAGCGGTGCAAATAAAAAACCCTAATAAAGTCAGTCAGTCGTTCGGTCTGTAACCAATCGTTACAGTACACCGGCTGAATCTATAAAATATAAAATAATTTAAATATACTGAACTTTAAAAAATCTCAGAACTGTAATGGAAAGAAAAATTAAACCACGAATCCACAAAATATAATTACTAGAGATAATTCCCTAAAAAACAATGCTACCTCCCGGACTATTACTACCAGCGCGCGGACTGCGAGCTTGCGCCTTGCGGACGGCGAGTGGACCACGCGCGGCCGGCGCGCGGCCCGCGCGGCGCAAGCTGGGCGACCACGCGCGGCCCGCTCGGCGCAAGCGAGGCGACCGCGCGGCGCAAGCGAGGCGACCGCGTGCTTACACCTCGCTTGCGCCGCGCGGGCCGCGCTGGTGCGGTGCTTGTCAAGTGAGCCACGACCTTTAACCTGAAGATCGTCCCGAGCAGCTGTTATTATCTAGCCACGAGCTTCTCCGAGATATTGCCTGAAATAGTACACACTAATTAGGTTACCAATTGGGTATGCCTGTAACCATAGTTCCAACATATAAAATCACTAAATTCCGTGCTGCTAAATTATCTGTTCATTAAAGCAGCCTTTACAAACAGTTAAGAAATTGATGCTGTAACGCACCTGATATGTCAATTAATACTAGAAGCTGAAAGTTTTATCAAAATGCTCAACATATTTGTTTGATCTATCATTACGACAGGATTCTATGTTACTCTATGAGAACGATTCAGTATATGCCAATTGAAGTTTTCATCGAGTTCCATAGAAAGTTAGAAACCATTCATTCAGTCGTTGCGATGCGGTTTTATCTCAGGAATTTAACTTCATTGAAATTAGTAACAACAATACTCATCTTTAGTTGAATATAAAGAGAACTCGTTTGAGAGGTCACTGCTAAAGCACATCTTTTAATAAGCACAGTATACTTTCACCTGAGCAAGTAGGCACACTGGCTACTCAAGCTAATGTTTACGTTGACATTCTTTCAGTTCAAACTTCTGTTACGCCATAAAAATTAAATACCCAATACTGTCCAAAAAGAAATCATTAGTGGCCAAAACAATTGTCAAAAGTCGCCAAAAATTGTTTTTGAAAGTTCGCAAGAATCATTGAATTTCGACGATTGCTTTTTATGCGTTTTGTTTGTACCTTTTTTTCGGCGCTATCGGTATTGTTCGCAAAGTAGGAGCAATATAAAATGGCGACCATCCCATGAAACATTCATGAGTCGCATTCTCTTTCACCGAAATATTCAAATCTTATAGATTTTTTGTGTTGTTATACTTCTTTCCTTGTGAATACGTAAGGACAGTTTATCGAGTAATCTGTTGCTTCGTTGTGTTGTACCTATGTTTTATTTGTAACGTGGCACTTTTCTACTTACGGTCTGTGATTATTTAAGTTTAAGGCGATTACACGAGCTAAACGTGAGTTTTATAATTACTAAAAGTATATGATTCACTGCTATAAACAAGATTAGAAAAATATACGATATTCTTCAGGATATATGCTAGCATGATACTGTTTTGAAAACATAATACAATTAATTTGGCTTGATAAAAAGAAATCACGAACTTACCACTAAAAATATACTACAAGCACTATATTAGCTGATAATACTGTTTTAGTTTTTTAATCCAATCAATAGTTTTTTAGTAAATCGATCGAAACCACTCATTTCGCGCTATTTGGCCCGCACTGGCTGACGTAACAACCACTTTGTAGTACAAGCTGATAAGAACTTTATTCTAACAGCATTACAAACGAAGTTTGAACCACCACAAATAGAGTTGCTAATTTAGCTCGTCTAAGCGCCTTAAGTGCAGAGGCACGCATGTCTTACAAAGGGTACCCTCTGTGAAGCCGAAAGGAGACAATACGGGTCAAAGTTTAGTTTTTTTTTTTTTAAATAAGTTTTTAATTTTATAACGTCAATGTATCCATTAGCACTCAATGCATTCAATGTTTTGATTGCGTTACATAGAGTCCTACCGTAAAACGTGATTTTTCATCCGAAAAAATTAGGTGCCAGTAATAATTTCTGCGTAGAGTTACAGTCAGTATAACAGAGCGCAGAGAGTTTTATCTGACCCATGATTCAAAGGAAATGGACACTGATCCAGGTAATACAGGGCCCTGGCTATGGCTGGTCAGTGAGTCATGGAAAGCAAAAGCATACGTATACAGGGTGATTGGTAATTGAGTGCAGGCCTTGAAATGGGTGATACTAGAGCTCACTTGCAACAAATTTAACCCGATAACTAGGGGTCCTATACTACTGATTTCGGAGTAATCAGCTTTTTAAGTTTTTTTGGAAATTTTCCTCCTCTCGACCATAAATATGATAATTATGACAAATTGACGTCGCTCAGAGCGTTGATATGATACTTTTCAGAAAGCGCATAAACCAATGAATATTTTCGAAATTAAAAAAAATACATTCACCTCTGACTATAGGCATTAAACCTATTTGGACTAAGTATAGGTTTAAAACTATACCTATACTTAGTCCAAATTGGTTCTGTGGTAATTTTCATTCCCGCACACGTGGAATAAATGACAAAAAAGCACGTGTGTGAAATACACTGCATTTTGAACCTAATCGTAGTGCGAAAAGAACCAGTTTTAGAGGAAGTGTATTGAAAAAAATATTTAGCGATTACATGTAAAGATAACCTAATAACCCTTATTCATGACCTGCCTCTATCTTTTAATACATTCACGCACAGAGCGTTGATGACGTAGCGGTAGGTAGTTGTTTTAATAAATACGTGCAAGAATGGATTTAATTGATTTCCGGGTTTTTATTTTACGGAAACAATATTAAACCTGTCTTATTTCAATTCCTAACATTTATATCTTGAATAAAAGTGAATATTCATCTAGAATCACATGTTTACATGAAGCGCCATTAAATAGGTGTTTATTGGAATATAAATGGCACGCTGTTCCTGCGCTGATTGCCTTGAGTCTTTTATCAACTTCAGTTAGACCATAATATAAAGTAACACGACGTAAAATCGAAGTTTCAGCCGCGATACATCATACTTCTTATCACACACTGCCACGGCATCGGCATGAAGAGCGATGACTCGCTCGGAAAATGTTCAAGAGGAAAATAGAAGCTCATCGAAGTTTGATTTGTAACTTTAGTATCGCATCGTTCTGCAATTAGTGTTAATTTGAAATTGATACGATAATAGGCTTGTGTCCTAAAAAAATCTATTTAGTCCGTCAGTTAGATTATAAAAAAATATTTGACCCGTGTTTTTTCTTTTGTTACATAAACCAAAATTGACGAAGATACGACGCTTTTAAAATTCGCAATACGTCACGCCGTGCTATAGTTTTTAGTGCGTTGTGACGTCACGAGCCCCCACTCTCGAGTTTTGATGCCTTTTATCTTTGTCAGTACTCAGTGATTTACAAAAACAAAAAATACGTGTCCATTATTTTCCAATACTCTAACTGATGGACTAATTAGTTTTACAATTTATTGATGATGGAAACTAGCCTATTGTCTCTTATGAACTTCTAAAGTTCGTGTAAAACATGTCATGGAGAGTTTAAGTGGATCAAGTTACTTAAATGTTGTCACGTACGTGTCGAAACATATACATAGATTATTTTGAGGGCCAGGCAAATTACTCATGGCTATGACGAGTAATGTACTTACTACGCAGACCTGAAGGTTGACTGATGTACTTACTTTGATTTACTGTGAGCTGAATACATTCAAATTTAGTAATAAACGTGGACAGAATACGAAACATGGAACACTTATCATAATGTTTTTCGGACTCGTTGTTAATGGGAAAAACAAAAGCAAATCGATTCATTTAAAAGCCTTGGTAGATGATTTCCTACGATTGTATTTTTGTGCCTGAATGGTGTTTTTAATATTAATGTGAGGATACCGGTATATAGCAGTTGCACGTTCTCTGCTAAAACTAAAATTGCAAGTGGCTATCTGTCACGGTTTTTAAGATATAGCCCCTGTGACTGACAGGCATACAGTGCAATTCCCGTTAGTAGCTTCGTGTAATACGGAATCCTGAAAGTAGATTGATATTACAGGCCTATAAGTACGTGAATTTCGATATAATTTTACGGCTGTAGATCCAATTACAAGATATCAGCATCTAACATAAATCTATAATTGATTCCACAAGCTTAGCCATTCGAAACGCGATGAGACAGGTCGTAGGGAATACTGAGATTTATCGCCCCGATAATCTACTAATGGGAAGCGAATTACATGAAAATTATAATTCGGTTCGTAGTGATTTCGACGTAGGTATTTATGCTTCAGTATTTTCATGGGTTTGATAAAGGAGACCACGTTAAACTGTCAGTCCTGACATGAGGTTAGTGGTCCAAAAAGTCTGACAACCAGTCTTACCAATGGGTATCGTATTACCCAGTGCTAATTTGTGGAGGTCAAATAGGCAGTCGCTCCAAGCAAAATACTGGTATTCAGCTGCATCCGGTTAGACTGGAAGCCGACCCCAACATAGTTGGGAAAAGGCAAGGCAGATGATGATAAAGGTAGGATATAATATTATTTTACGCAAATTAAATTGTCCTATTTCAAGGCCATGTGCCAAAAAGGCAACCCTTACTAAATGTAATATTTCCTACAGATCCAGATCAATTACTTACCAACTAGGTCATTTACCGTTGGGTTCTCAAAATTCTCAAATCACCAGACGTAAATGTAATTTAGAAACAACTCAAAGACATTCAAATATTTACGAGCAATAGACGGGACAAAGACAAACAAAATCGTAATCCAAATATTTGTTACTACGAGTACTTCTAGTAACAAATCGTTCGGTCTAGTGTCATAATTATACTTACTCATGTGATCATACGCCCGCTTGTCAGGTAGCATTCTTGTGTCAAAATTGAAAATAATAATAATAATATTATCACTGGACATTACACACAGCTCCATCTAGTACCACACTAAGCAAGGCTTGTGTCGTGGACACCAGATAGTTGATATACTACATATGTATATACTTTTTGTTTGTAAATACATACTTATTATACGTATTAACATCCATGACTCGGAAACAAATGTCCACGCTCATCGCACAAACATTTGCTCCTACCAGGATTCGAACCCAGGACCCTAAGAACGTAAGGTAGCTTCACTACCGCTACGCTATTCGGGTCGTCTAAATGTTTGGGATCAAAATTCTCTCTGTCTGACTATGGCTATACCTAATTCTTTTAAGTCTCTTTGAAACATTCAAGTCACTTTCATTCATTCAAGTGATATCTTAGCCTTTGTCTCATTGTAGTCGTATATAATGTGCAAAGACACTCTATAACGATTGTGGACCATCACACAACCTAGAACGTACCTATGTCTCACTTTTCTGTATACAAGAAGACCGTTATGCTATTCTTTCTTTATAAATTAACAGTTACCGAAAGCACAACACCACAGAATGACCAATATAACCTGACCGTTGATAGTGGCGCTAGTGACAAAGGTGAAACGTCAACAATCCGTAAAATTCAGTACATTGAACTGTAGTTCCGTATTACGCCGCATACCAAGACATATTTGACCTGGTATAGACAAGATAGCTGTCACACCTGCCCTAGATGTATGATCGGTGCTAGTGGCCCGTAGTGGCACGCAGTGGCTCACTGTGGCCCACTTGTCATTGTTGATCAAAGGTTCCGTTGCTTGTATGAACAGTGTATTTGAATTTAGATCGCTCCTCGTAGTCTACAGTGTAGACAATGCAATTTGTATGTACGAGCTTCGTAAATTGTGCAGTTTCGTAGAACGGTGTATGTACTGACATTCTACTGGTCCCAATTTACTGGGTTGTAAACGCTACTGGGGAAATAACTATCTTTGTAAAAGCTTAGTAAGGGGGGATTTCATTAAAACATGAACGTGTCTGTTATCGGCGAAGGGCTGTACCTACCCATTAGCATACCCACTTGCCAGTGATGTTCAGGTCCCCTTTGATATGGGGCGAGCTTATTTGGCATTAACCGGGCAAAAATCCTGACTCCATGGTTGCAACTGAAAAAATCCTGTCGGAAAACTCAATAATAATTTGCCCGACCTGGGAATCAAAACCAGGACTTCAGCCTCAGCAGCCGCGATTGTGACTTCTAGACCATTGAACACATGAATATATTAATAGTCACTCATAACCACAGTACAACTGATTTAAACCAACCAAGTTTGAAAATATACACAAGTTTCTTGAACTAAGCCTGCCCAAAATCTTCAATTTGATTTTCTGCTACAAGACGTTTGGAGGAAGAACGTACTAAAATAGTGATGGCGATAAGCTCAATGCTATCAAACCTCATCATATTGATATTTATTGGAATGAACAGGAATTGAATGTACACGTTATTTAGTTAATACAGGGCTGGTACTACCTTTTATAGACCTGGTGGCATCCGCAATTTAATTGGATTGATTGTGCACGTGATAATATGCCAGCCTGCATTGTTTCATCAAAAATCGATCAAACACACAATACATTTATCGACAAAACATTTTGTAAAGGTATGTGGTGGGGTGGCATTGTCTTTTGCTTTATTATGAGGTTATATCATGCGACAACGGTAAATACAGGGTGATAGGTAATTGTGTGCATTCCTGGAACTGGATGATGACCTAATTTGTAACAATTTTGTCGCCAATAACCTGGGGTCCAGTCTGGGTTGTTTTTGAGATACTAGACCAAATTGTTGCAAATTAGGTCTAGTATCACCAAAAAGTTGACAACCAGCCTTACCAAGGCTGAGTGGCCTTACCAAGGCGTGTGGAGGTCAGATAGCAGTCGCTCCATGTAAAGTACTTTTATTCAGCTGCATCCGGTTAGACTGAAAGCCGACCCCAACATAGTTGGGAAAAGGCTAGGCAAATGTTGATCACCCATTTCAAGGAATGCACCAAATTACCAATCACTCTGTATTTATCAAAATTAAAATAATATCAATTCTATCCTGATTTATGTTTTGAGGATCGCTATTTGTATTTAGTAATCAAATAGGGATCGTTTCGTTCATACCCAGAAAATTGTCTTGACAGTTTCTTAGCGCACACTTGGCCATCAAGATCCCAAGATCCTCTTAACGACAATAATCTAACAAAGAAAATAATCACCCATTTAAACGAATTAACCTTTCGTTTACATTTCTCCCGGTCCCTTATTAAAACTAGCTTTAATAATTGTCACTCCAAACAAGATAATGAAACAGGTACAGAGGCTTATTTGTTTTATAAAATAAACAGGCTGCTTGGGCCCAATATTTTCACGTAAAATTACTGGTAATTTCCCAGAGGTTAGTGTTTCAGTTAACGAGTTCTTAGACCTATTTAAGTGAAGGAGGGTTGTTTTAAGTGTCACTGAGCCTAACAAAGGGTTGAAAATGTCGTCTCACGGCCTACCAACCTTTATATACGGCCTACCTTAAAATTATAGTGAAACTAAGTAACGTAATTAGTGGCGTTCTTAATGTATGTATTGTGTTGGATATAAGTGTTCGAATGAGTAGGGTATGTGCTAACTGCTGGCAAGAGGTCGACCTGATATTACTCTCATTGCGTTCCAGGTTGACATTGTGGGTAACGAAATATACAGTTAATGGTTTGGATAGGTTAATCGCAGGGTTGATAAAGGTAATTTGCTAGAATAAGTTGGTTAATTTTTGTGGTCTGCGAATTGGGATTTCGTAATAGCGTATTTCGTATAGCAACCCAAAAAAATTTACCCGCAGTTCAATTAAAAAAGTTCAGTTAAACAAAAAAACATGGCCATTACGTATTTTTATTTTAAAATCAAATGCGGAATTCTACTACTATAATTAGAAACGCTACTATTTCACTCCACTTAAATTCTTGGCATACGATCAAAGTGACTATAATATTTCACGGCCAGAATAGATCATTATGTTACCGTCATCTTTGAGCTCTTCCCTGTGTAAAAGAAAAAGGTCTCGGCTATACTAATCATCCTATTCATTGAGTTTAACAACTAGTGAACCCGCTCGCTAAACTTGCTCACGCAAGTTGAAAATGTCGGCGGGAACGGGGATTGGTAAATTGGTAAGTTGGCTGAAAATCTATCACAACTATGTCTTTGGAGGATAGCGAAAACGTGGGACGCCATTTTAGAGAGAGATTGAGAGCGATGGGAGGTGAAAAGGGATTGAGTTGGTCTGTGTTTTTGTGGGTATAGGCCTAACCGTAATTTTTAGTAGGTTATTTGCAAACGAATTTAATTTGCTGGTTTGAATTTCGCGACACTCGAAACTGCAGTTTTGGAATGTCGCGAAATTTGTCGGGGACAATAAACCCTCTAACCAAAGAGAAGGTAGTTAGGTACGAGTATATCAAAATGACTAACCCGTTCTCTTTTTGGTGTCGGTTTTTACTATTTTTACATTGCCGATCTACATTTCTCAGTAACGTTCAAATTTTATCCGCAAAAACCTTAACTTATTTTCCGAAACTTCAAAGCTATCTGGAAAGCTCAGAAGCGCCGATATCAAAGAGCTGAATCCTTTGACATGTCCAGAACACACAAGCAAGTAAACAAAACTAGTATTATGAGTATGATACTGTTATTAGTTACTGTTTACCATCAGAGGCCGGTAGCCTGATATTGCTGTTAGCTACTCGTATTATGTTTGCCGACAGTAGTATTGAATGTAATCTCACGCATTTCGGGAAGGCACGTTTGTGCGAATTAGGGTGCGTTTACATTTAGTAGAGTAGCCTAACACGAAGGGGATGGTGGGGTCTGAGTTCACTCGCTTCGTTTGCTCACTAGAGCCCGCCAGGCAGTTCAGGTTGAAAGTTTAACGACTAGTCTAATGTTCCATTATTGGTTTTGCATAGTAAGTAAGCAAGTGCACATTTTGTTTTAAGTAAAAATCTGCATGTAGTAGATATCTGCATGTGGTTACACTCTAAATCGACCACAGTCTACGTAATTGGGAAAATTATATGAATTCAGAGCGTCGGAATACTATTTTGGCTCTATTAAATCCAAAACACAAGTTGCGTAATGATTAAATGCTCTACTTTCCGTAGATTACCTAACTCGTACGTATGATCCGGGCCGTGGGCGTGTAGGACGAGTTGCTGAATTACTCGATCCAAACGGTCACCGAGGGGGAGGAGGTACCAATGTAAACGGACCCTCATGTTGGCGTTACGAGACCAACTAATAGTGTTGTTTTCTGTTTTCCCAATTATCCATAATGAGCTGAAGGGTTAGCTTCCCGAGGAAGTCATATTAAATAAGTGGGTAAATTGGTGGGCAAAAAGGAAAAAGTTACCTACTTGATATCCTTTAATAACGAACATATTTTTGCTAGTTTGGTGTATCATGGCCTAAAAATATATCCCGTTTACCTCGTGCGAAGACGAAAGCAAAGAGCCGAAAACTGTGAACACTGTATAGGCTAAATAAACAAATAAGTACTTACGGTTTCTGACACCGAAAAATTCAAATGTTTCGGTGTTGTGATACTTACCTGAAACGAGAAGAAAATCAATGAAACATTACAATGTAAACAGAACATAAATTACATATATTCTTTAAAAACAATTCCTTTAGCAGTAACCTGTTATTGGACTATTAATCAACGTATCGTACTCGTATTACAGTGCTAACTGGGTTGTGGAGGTCAGATAGGCAGTCACTCCTTGTAAAAAAACAGTATTAAGGCGCTTAGACGAGCTAAATTAGCAACTCTATTTGTGGTGGTTCAAACTTCGTTTGAAATGCTGTTAGAATAAAGTTCTAATCAGCTTGCACTACAAAGTGGTTGTTACGTCAGCCACTGCGGGCCAAATAGCGCGAAATGAGTGGTTTCGATCGATTTACAAAAAAACTATTGATTGGATTAAAAAACTAAAACAGTATCATGCTAATATATTGCTTGTAGAATTATTTGCCAAAAAATCAGAATGATCGCATGCATATTAGTATGTTTTTATTGTTTGAAAGATATTTTTAGAGGTAAGTTCGTGATTTTTTTTTATCGAGCCAAATTAATTGTATTAAGTTTTCAAAACAGTATCATGCTAGTTAACCAGAAGAATATCATATATTTTTCTGGTCTTGTTTATAGCAGTGAATCATATACTTTTAGTAATTATAAAACTCGCGTTTAGCTCGTGTAATCGCCTTAAGCTGCATCCGGTTAGCCTGAAAGCCGACCCCAACATAGGTATGTAGTTGAGAAAAGGCTAGGCAGAAGATGATGACCAACACTTTTTGACCGAAGGCGGTTGTATGTAGGTAATCACAGGACCAGACCTAATCGGGGTTGCGGGACTGTTCGAAAGAGATACCGCGGCCCCGGAACGTAAGGGCGAGGAAGGAACATGGATGGGTTTTAGTCAGTAAGAGTCTGACACTCCCTCCCGCTCCGCCCAGAGTGGGAGAAGTCATTTGATGATTTCCCATCCTAAAAAAAAAAAAAAAAAAGGACCAGACCTAATAAAGATTCCATTCTGTTATATAATGAATCTATTAAAGAGCAAGTCCGTGAACAATCGACTCAAATAACATTCACGCACCTAACAAAACAACGAGTCATTTAAATTATTCAGGGCGCCAGACTGAAATATAGTGTACTATTTAGCTACTTAAAGAACCGCGGGGTATTTAAGCTAAGGTCAGTGCCACACCAGCGACTAAACAGTGAAATATGACACAGTATATACAACTCGTAGTTTCCATCATCAATAAGTTGCAAATCTATTTAGTCAAATTATACCACGGCGCGACTTGTATTTTGCACATCTAAGTCTGACTCATTTCCCATCCTAAAAAAAAAAAAAAAAAAAAAGGTAACAGGTTACTCGTGAGTAACTCGGAGGTGTTAGGTACATCGAATTTTATTAATTTCGCGATTAATGTCACAGAAAAAGGAAGTTGGTTAAGTATCTAGCTTAAGGCTGATGCTCCAGGGTAGCCCGCGAAATTCAAAGCAGCGTTTTTTGCAATTTGCAGGCCAGTGCTATGTTTTAAGTTATCGAAAATATTGTTCGCGACTGTAAGACATACTCGTATGTAGTTACAGAATTATGAGCATTAAAATCCGGCTAGGCATCATCGTTTCGCCTCTTCTCATACTTTGGTCCACACCGCGAATTGGGATGACGACTGTAAAAAAACTATGATTCTGTTTAGTCCGTCAGTTAGATTATCGAAATATATTGGATACGTGTTTTTTGTTTTTTCAAATTAATAACAAATGACGACAATAAAACGCATCAAAGTCACTGTCTATTACCCGTCACTGTCCAGTACTGTCCAGTAAAAAAAATTAAAAAAATAATACAGTCGAATTGAGAACCTCCTCTTTTTGGAAGTCGGTTGAAAATGTACCGAAATGTGACGCTACACGAGTTTTCGACGCACTGTATCGTCTTCAATTTTGGTTTACTTACGTGAACAAAAATAAATGTGTCCAATATATTTTTTGGAAATCCATCAGACGGACTGTTTAGAGTTTTTTTATCGTCTACCCTATGTTACTGTAACGAAGCATGAATCGAAGCTCGCCTGGCTCACTCGCTTTCTAGCTGGCGGTGTGGCCTACGCATTATACTTCTAGCCACAGTATGGACTGTGGCCAAAGGTACTTCGAGCTATTTAAGGTCAGTGCCACATCATCGTCTAAACAGAAAATCATGGCGCCAAACCACGATAAAATTTTAGTACTAGAACAGTTGGTCACGCATCATAAAAACCCGTACGTGCCTAAAAGTTTCAACACATACCTAGCCGCGAAAATCCAACATTAATAATTAACTTTGCTCATTAATACATGGGTGACACATACATCCAATGATTCTGCTTTTTCGCTGCAGGAAAATACAGGGTGTAAACCACCTCATTACGAAGCTGAAGAAAAAAGTTGTTTCCCAGCAATAACTTTTGCGTGAAGTTACTTAGTTTGATGTACAGAATGCTTGGTTTCCCAAGTTTTTTTTTTGGGGTGAAAAATCACGTTTTGGAGTAAAACTCGATGTAACGCACTCAAAACATTGTGCTGAAGAATAGATTGAATAGTACGGGGTTCGTGGAGGTATTAAAAGTAAAAATCTTACAATAAAAACGTGTATTTAAAAACTTGTCAAAAAATTGCTTTTTGACCCCCAATATCTCTGTAACTTGAAGGTTCCCAGGTATAGTGTAGAACAATAAAATTATCGCAATGACGGGGAGAACAACTAACAAGTGCCTTTCGGCTTCGTTAAGAGGTGTTTTACACCCTTTTTGTGCATTACCTGTTTATTTTCTTTTTGATTCTATTGAGTGTTTTACTGATTTGCTGTTGCGTTTAAATAAAGAGTGTTTTTGTATCATTTTTTGAGCATCGTACTTATTGCTAAAATAGCATTTTTGAATAATATTATTTTGTTAATTAAGGGCGCAATGGAGTGCGCGGTAAGGTTACAATAAGATTTTTTTTGCGTGAACATGAGTTTACTTTAATTCCAAGGATTTTATCCTCAATTGACTCAAGTGTTTGAAGTATTTTTTTCTTATTTAGGTACATTGTTCTACTTGACTGTATCGAATTATTGCATGTAGTTCCGAATTTTATGTTAATTATAGTCACATATTGCGTACAAATAAAACATGGGTGTAAAATACGGTGACACAAACGTAATATGCAAACAATTCGGTAGGACATCGCATCGTGTGCAAAATTTTGCAATGATTCACATGAGGTAGCCCAAAAAAGGTGATATAACGTGCTTCTAACGTAATGGGACGTCTAATGGGGCATTATTTTACGTTTTTGGGGCGTTTTTGTGGTTATCTAGTAAATCTTTTATTTAAATACGTAAGTGCCTTGTGAGTCATGGCATATTAGTAGCAGCGTACAAAGATAACACGACGCTTTTAATCCAAGAAGGCTTAGGCAGAGGCGAACCTTCAGTTGAGACACCCTCATTTAGCCAGATTTCTTTTATAATTCAGAAGAGCAAAAATCAATATTTTTTTCCCAGTTAGGATTTTTTTCTGTATTGTGCATTATCAAACACAAATCTCTACACAAACAGCCAGATTGTTACTTTCAACACAGCTACTATCACAAACCGAATTATAGCAATATTTTTGGTTCTGTTTAACCCACAGTGTACCTAATTCCAATGGTCATTTCCTGTGAAATCAGAACCTCTGTAAACTATCCGATAAAGGGCCTTGTTTGTTTGTTAATGCTAATGAACGTGCCAACTGGCGCTGACCTGGAAACTAACTTAATTGCCGTTAAAGGCGAACCTCTGTGATTAATTTAACAAATATTACTGCTGTATATCCGGAGCGCCCATGTAGGCGTAAATGTATGAAGAAACATAGCCAGATAACATAAAGAAACATACCATAACATCACGACTGTAAACCCCGAAGGGTAAGGCAGAGATGTACGTAATAGTACACCCGCATTCCATTAAACCCATTAAATAGGGGCGAACCTTTAATTGCCATCAAACAGGCGAGAAACTCCTTGAAGACTCTTTTAAATAAAATCTATTTTTAAATAAATTCTAAAAATGTTGCCAGTTGTTCAGCATTACATTCTCACATACATAAATGAGTCTAGATTTGTGCCCGTTTGATGAATAGGCTCGCCATCTATTTACATGGGACCTATACCTTATGGTGTACATAATAAAAGTATTCTATTCTATTCTATAAAACATAACTGACGGAATGGGGGTGTACTACTAGGGAAACTCTGCCTTATCCTTCAGGGATTGCCGGCGTAATGTTATGTTATTATTAAAATAGAATATTTATAACAACGTGGAAAAATCGTTTCACTAAAACCCCTAATTCCGCATGTACATTCAACGCTGAAAATTTCTCTTCTTAAAATATTAAAATGAAAATTTCCTAGAGTTGCAAAATAAACAATTTAAAACATAAAGTACCTGGTACTTAAAGGAGCAAGCTCATCTCACAAATAGGATTCTATTTCTATCGTAAATTATAACCATCATACTAAAGTACGGGCTGTCGTCAAAGCTAAGTCCTGTAATATTCCTTCTGGCTGCATATTATAACCAGACCGTTGAATTTTACAGCGTCCGCCTCACTAACGATATTGAATTCACAGACGCTTATGCTCTTCAGCTAGTTTGGCTGTAAATTTGAGAGTATAAGCATGGATAATATTTGAAGTGTCTGTTTTGAGTTAAGTGTGCTTACTGGGTTATGTGAAAATTCATCTTCCTAATACATTAGGTAAAAATGACACCAGGTTTTGTGAAATTATTTCTATAGCTGTAATAATCGCTTACCCCAGCCATAGTATAAATAGGAGCAGTAGTGCAACTAAAGCTCTATCCGCGTTATAATTACCTACCGTACTTGCTGTCTCAGGGTTGTCACTTTTAGCTAAATTTAAATTCAGTGCCTAGAAATGTGTTGTCTGGTTTTCATTGAGATCTACAGCATATTTTTTTTTACTCTCTTTTTTTAAAATTTAGAGGGGTGGGGGTCTATCTTTCAAACGATTGTAACGCAATGTAACGCATTCAAAACATTGTTCTGATGAATGGATTGAATAGTACGGGTCGTGAAGGTGTATAAACTTAAAATCTTACAATAAAAACTTGTTGGTCAATTAAGCGCAGCCACTGAAGGCGTCTGGAATGGAAAGCACATTTAATATACCTACACTACGTAGGTATCTATCATAAAAAGTGGAGTAAAGTGACTAAAATATTATATAAAAAAACATCGTAAAACCACCAAAAAACTATGTGACCTAAATGACTATGTGACTATATGACCAAAAAACTATTATCAAAAAAAATATTCTACAACAAAGAGTGTGAAATTTACGATGAACACAATATTTACTATTTGTTTTACCTTATATTTCCTAAACTACTGGACCGATTTACATGATTTTTGCATGGATATCGGTTTTAAGCCAAGTCCAACGTTTTGACACTAATTTCAACGTGATATCTTAATTAACAAAAAATCACCTTTTCAAGTTACGTAAATATGTGACACAAAACTTTAAATTACCTACATTTTTCTTGGTCATAGTGGACTTTAAAATTGTGATGATGCTAATTCATCATAATACTATGAAGATTCCAATAAGATACCATCAAAAAAATACTTAAGTATTTACGACATAAAATTATTAGGTAGGTACCTATCACAAGTTTTCAAAACACAAAATATTGATGGATAATTATTAATAATGGACACGTACTTTTTTGGTTTTGTAAATCAATGGTCAATACTAAGATAAAACGCAGCAAAACTCAGGAGTGGGGGCTCGTGACGTCATTCAAAACTCATTCAAAATTATACTAAGGCGTCACGTTCGTAAATTTTGGTTTGTCTAACTGACGGACTACCTAATTAGATTTCTTTTGTCGTCTACCCTATTCGTCAATCATTTTAAATTACGTATTTTATAACTTTAAATATGGACTTAGTTACTATACCTACCTAAAATACCGAGAAATCGGCATAACTCAACGTAAACAAAGTCAAAGAATCTATTGTCAGATCAAGTACCTACCTACCTAACATTCTAGTGGGAAAGTAGACCTGCCTACTTCGTCTGTCTAATAGAAGACTAATACAACAAACAAATACTTAACTAGGTATCTCATCATCAATAATAAATAAGCCACTTGCTGACCTTTCCTGTTCAGTAGGTAATCTGAACAAAGACAACTCTGGAATAGTTGAATTATTTAGACACCCATACACACAGCAATAGGTTCTCCTGCGATAATCACCCATTTTTAATTTATTTACGTATGCCTTTATGCCGTTACGCGCGAACTTTGTGCGGTGTGCAAGCCTCGACTGGCGGCAGTAAGACACGGGTCGAGATTTTGTTAGAGTGTGCGTGCGGCGACGTAAAGATAGTATGACGCACACATACAAGCCGCGCGCGGTGCGTTTCTATGAAGATACCCTACTTGTCTTTTTTTATACTTTGCCCCAGCCCCGCACGGAGAGGTGCTACGTAATGCGCAGGATTCACGCGCGCTTAGCGCACTAGTCGAGGTCACGGACTCGAAAAGATACTAAGTTGCGTTACAGAGTAGAGCAATGAGGTAAATCAACTTGAATTGATAAGTAGACCTTTATTTTGTTTTGTTTTGTGTAAACTTGAACCTATATAACCTATAAACTTAAACCTATAAAGGGTGTAAAACACCTCTTAACGAATCCGAAAGGTACTTGTTCTCCCCGTCATCACGATCATTTTTTTTGTTCTACACCATACCTGGGAACCTTCTAGTTACAACGAGGGATATTGAGGGTCAAAGTTCCAACTTTTTGAATTTTTTTTTTTTAAATGCAAGTTTTTAATGTAAGATTTTTACTTTAAACACCTCCACGACCGCCGTGCTATTCATTCCATTCATCAGCACAATGTTTTGAGTGCGTTACATCGAGTTTTATCACAAAACATGATTTTTCACCCCAAAAAAAAAAGTTGTTTCCCAGCAATAATTTTTGCGTAAAGTTACTTAGTTTGATGTACAGAATGCTTGGTTGACGGCTTCGTGATGAGGTGGTTTACACCCTGTATATACTAGTTTTTATGCCGTCTATGGGCATCTAACTTGGCTTAACATGCCGTCAAGAAATATATCTCAGGCATGCTGGTTTTCTCACGAAGTTTTCCTTATCGAAATTTTCAATATTCATAAGATGAAGGACCACGCATTGTAAGCTTTCCGTACATGAGGTTAGCTTTTACTGGAAATATACACGTAGTTCATTTTAATATCGTCATGCGGTCGTTTAGATGTATGTGTTTGTTCATATCACGAATTTTTACGGTTATTTCTATGGTAATAACGATTTTTGGAGAACATTTTTCGATATTCCCAGCGTAAAAAACACAATGACAGACAAAATCTCACTCTAAAAACAGTTCATTGAAGTCTTTTTTAGGTTCAGTTTCGAAAGACTTGAAACCAGGCAATTTCTAATTGAACAATCTTGAAAAAGAGCCGTAGCTTTGAAATACTACCAACATTGTGATATTGTGACCGTGAAGGATTTTCCTGTGTAATCAGTAGCAAAACATCGCATCTTTGTGTTTTTGTATACACTTTATTACAGTCGAATTTCCTTTTTCGTCTTTATACTGTAAAGGTTTTCTTTGTAAATATTTTTTTCGCACTTTTTTGTGATCTGTAATTAAAAGCTCCTTCAGTAAGTGAAAGAGAAAATGTTGTTGTAAAAGGTCGGTGCTTTAATTTTTGAAGACAGAAAGTAGCTTTGGTTTTTAAAAAGGAATGTGACGTTATAATTTATGTTAGAGCCAGTTTTAAAAATAGCAGCGTAACCTTTTTTCAAACATGTTGGGGTTGGCTTCCAGTCTAAACGGATACAGCCAAATACCAAGTACCAGTATGTTACATGGAGAAACTGCATACCTGACCTTCATAAGTCGGTTCCTGGATAGGTTTGGGACTTCTACAGAATTCAAATACATATGTTTTTAAATCTAAAGATTGCCTAACAGGATAACAGAAATATTACCAACTAATCAAGATAATTTAAGAATAAGATAGATATTTTCAGAATAAGTTGTAAACAGATTTGAAAAGGTTTTCAGTAGTTTTATGTGTGCTTTATTACCAGTATGTGAATTATGCGCGTGTAGTTACGTCCGGCGATAATCGCCGGCGATAATGTGGCCAGCCAAATTGTGTGGCGGGCGGAATTTAGCACCTGTTTAATTTGTTAAACCTTGGCTGGGTGCATGTGTTATACCTTTGTACAAACGTCAGCACATCAAGCTAGTCGAAACTGACAAAGAAGATCTGGCTGAAAAAGTACAATTACCTAAGATGTAAAATTATATTTGCATGCCCTTTTTTTTTTTTTTTTTTTAGGATGGGAAATCATCAAATGACTTCTCCCACTCTGGGCGGAGCGGGAGGGAGTGTCAGACTTTTACTGACTAAAACCCATCCATGTTCCTTCCTCGCCCTTTATGTTCCGGGGCCGCGGTATCTCTTTCGAACAGTCCCGCAACCCCGGCAGGCTTCGGCCCTTGCGGGCCCCTCTCTTCTGCTGACATCTCTTTGAGGCGCGCGTGGAACACGAACGCGCCGTCGACACGGCCTGTCGTCACTAGACGGACGGACGGCTAGCTAATATTTGCATGCCCTAAAATGGCAAAATATAGTTTTGCCTTAACCACAAATTTTAACAACTGGTAAAACCTGTATTTTAAGCAAATAAATTATTCTTATTCTTATTCCAAAATGTAAATAGTCTGATTTTACCAATTTGGCCATTGCTGGGAGATGTCAAAATTGGGCTTGCGAAACCTTCCTCTTCTAATTTATGACAAAATTTTAGCACTGTAACGCCAGGCCCAATGTTTCTACAGATTTTGGAACTTCTCCTTTTCTCAATCAAACTTGAACCTAATGCTTTAGCAAAAAGATGTAAATCTATTAGACAGATTGTCGTAGTTTTGATATCATTATTTTCTCTTGAGTTTTATTTTTAAACTGCTGAGCCATGTTGGTTATTAATATTCGAACTTACATCGGCTTTTCAATTGTAACGTGTGTTTTCAAACTAAACAGTTTCTGAAACTTTCAGGCAGAGTTCTCGGAGTTTTTATCTGAAAGGGTTACAAGATGAAAACACTTATGAGGAACTTTATGAACTGTTGTACCATGCTTATCTCACGATACCTAATCCTCGTTTGGATAATAGGGGACAATCCTAAAAAAAACTAATTAGTCCGTCAGATAGTTTGCCAAAAAATATTGAACAAGTATTTGTTCTTTTCTCGTAAACAAAAAATGAAGACGATACAGTGCGTTGAATACTCGTGTGACGTACATGTAGCTACATTTTTACCCACAAGTGATGTCACAAGCCCCCACTCATCTTTGATGCGTTTAATCTTCGTCAATTTTTATTTTAAGCAAAAAATACGTGTCCAATATTTTGCGATTATCTAACTAACGGACTAAATAGAATCATTTTTTCTTTGTCAGGCCGGTCCCACGCAACACGCACAACGTAGCTTCGCCACACAAGTAATCAGAACCATATTATCGTAACGTCAGTGATCTCAATAAAGCCGTGAAGCTGTATTGTTGATAGTGGTTGTGGTGTTGGTATTAAGTCCCATGAATAGACGGGCCAATCACCAATTACCGGACACAATGCCAATCCAATTTTCAGCTATACGAGAATTGTAGTTCGTAACAGAAGCTCCTTGATATTGTTAAGAGTGTATTGTCGGTATATTAATTGATTGAAATATTATATTGGAAGTTATTATAGAGTTTTCTTGTTAAATATCAAGAGTCGGGTAAGAATGTTCAAATATAAGATGTCAAAAAGAGGCCGCTGCAACAAATGCCAGCTTCTTCATTTAGAACTAACAAGATTTTGCCTTACGAACAGTAAGTCATGGTTTCGAACCCAGGCAGGCGCTCAACTTTGTGTAATTTATTTCATCACCACTGTTCTCAAAACGGTCAAGAAAAAATCGTGAAGAATGTCCTAGAACCCAAAAATTCGAAGACATTACCAATTCGCACTGGGCTGGCGTAGTGCATTATAGCCCATCCCCTCTCATAGAGAGGAGGCCTGTGTCCCAGCAGAGGGCATTATAGGCTGATGATAATTTTGCCCACGGCTTCGCTCTCGTTATGGTTGAAATTTATATATTCCAGAAGAATGTTTGAAATAAAACCTATAATGACTGGATGATGTAGCTCCCCATTAGTGTAACAATTTTCGAAATTGGATCAGACGTTCCGAAGATTAAGTACCTTACAAACTTTACGTTTTTTTTTTTTTACAATTTACTGGTTCTATAGAAAAGTGGCCTTACTTACTATCTACAAATCATTACGGAATCTGCAAAATTATCAACATCAATCGAAACTAATCGGGAGTCAATCTGTACCAATCTCGTTAACTTCACAAAGCAAGAATATTAATTATAGGCTTAACTCACCTTGTACATACTACAGAATATACATAATAGTGTTAATATATACTCGTGATCTATTACATCATTCAGATGTCAATCAGAAGCCAATGCCATACAATTATCGTCGATGTTAATTAATAGAGCTAGCTTTGACACATCTAGTAAGTTACTAGATGTTCACATCGTAAATATTGTTAGCATGATTATTTATGGATTACGGAGTCATCATGCAAATAGTTTACTTAAATTAGATTTAAGTAGTAACTTCTGTTTATCTGTTTATAGTTGTGAAGTTCCTAAAAGTGCGGTGGTGCGTTGGTTGAGGTGCTTTCACGCTGAAATTACTTTCCGTAAAGTAACATTTTGCTACATTAAGTTACTTTCTATAATTTTTGCGGTTTTAAACAATTTTTTTATTATACATTGGCTGTAGTGGTGTATATTGGATGTAGTATACATGTGGGTTGCACATTTTCAATGGTAAACGCAGATTGACGGAAAATTGACTGTGTAGATAGTTCCTATGTGTAGACAGCTCTAGTTGTTCGTGTTATTGAGAAATGGCTCAATAACACGAATTAGACTGCCTACACATAATTATGAACATCCAAGTTATAAAAATGACAACAGTACTAACTATGGTGCACAATTTAGTACAGCTACAGTGACAGTGTCATTTCTTGGACAATACAACTCCCTACGAAGAGTCTTTTTTATGATATTATTATTGCGGATTGCATATAAAACCACCAAGCGGTGATAATAATTATCTGACTGAAACTTTCACCGGTAGCGACAGAGGAACTTTAAGGCCATTTGCAGCGGATGCGTAGCGATAACGGTATACCGCGAGTTTAGCGACTCCAAACTTAAGTCGTGCCTTCAACATTATTCTTTAGGAATTTATAATCGAATCAATTCAGTTTATACGATTACAATTAATAATACATCATCATTGCCTAGCCTTTTTCCAACTATGTTAGTGTCGGCTTCCAGTCTAACCAGATGCAGCTGACTACCAGTATTTTATTTGAAGCGACGGCCTATTTCTGACGTCGTCAACCCAGTTCAGTTAGTACTGGGTTGATAATACGATTAATTGGTACCCCTTAGTAAGACTGTTATCAGACATTCGGCCCCCCGATTTACAAATTAAACACGCTTCAATATTTTTCACAATGAACGTTATCGAAATCCCCCCATTTACCCCTAAAAGTCACTGTATAGTTCATTTTAGTGGAAAATAATTTCAGCAATATTGATTGCAACATTGTTAAAACATGAATTTCTCTCTCGCATGACCCGGTTCAATAACAGCGGATGTAGTGATGACTGTACATTGACTGGGGAAATATTTAACGGTAATAGCACTCTTCCGGAATTATTTATTGTAACTTTACCAATCAGCCATATTTTAAATTGCTTTTCTAAACGTCATTTGATGCTATACTGGAGCCCTGAGACAGCTAAGCGAGGTCGCGACAGACCGAGGAGAAGATGGCGGGATGTCTCGGATGCCTTTGCCTTGCAGCGTGATAGACCATTAAAAAAAACTTGGACGTGTACATCGAGGGCTGGATCGTGTTGGCACGGTATAGTTAGTTAGTTGGTCTAGCGGTGGGACACTTAAGGCTATTAAAAAAAAACTTGTTGTTTATATGTTTTTGTATTGGAAAATGGGCACTGGCGAAAATAACATGGTCAATTATTAAGGCACCTTTTTTTTTTCAAGGCGTCAGTCCTTTACGGTACAATCAATGGAATTTAGAGATCATGTATATTTTCAATGTGCTTTTTGGAAAACCGACTTCAATATTAAAGCAATACGAGCAGAAACTTTCCTTTTATTGTTTTGAAATATTATAGTTCACAAGTCCCAAACAACGCTTTTTTTAACTTTCATTCTCTTAAAAGGACAAAGAGTTAGTGCAATTAATATAGGTAATAAAATATCTACATAAATGTCAATGACATTGACATTTATGTAGATATTTTCCTCCCCTTAGCTGGCCCATGGCTTGTAAAAGTTTTTCCAGGTCAAGATGACAAAATTCGTGTTGTAGAGGTCATTACACCCAACAAAAAGGTATACAAAAGATCACTGAGTGGTATATGTATACTACCTTTAGAATAAGTAAGTAATAAAGATTATATAACCTAGAATAAGAAATAAATTTTAGTGTATACTGCCTTTAGAATAAGTAGGTATTAAAAGCTATGTGCTACCTCTGTGTCAATGACATTGACATTTAACAGAACCTGCATTGACTTACATTTCTACCTAACTGACAGACAGACTCATAACTACGAGTATTAGGACAAGGATTTTAAAAGTGCATTGAAAAATGTCATGCCATTCTTCTGCAACGGCACCGATATCTTCACCTTTTTTTAATAAACTATCTGGCATTGCGGTTTGGCATTAAACTCATTTACGAATACAAGATAGATTTTAAAGCTGGGTTTATAATTATGGAACATGCAATGCAATTTACTGCAATGCAAATCAGTTAAATTGCTCTGTTTTGCGATGTAATTACATCGCACGATTGCGGAGTAATCCAAATTAGCTCGTTTTTTGCTGTTGTGTACCCAGCATTAAACCAGAGGACTGTGTAGGTATGCGCATTTTTAATAAACGGGCTATTATTTCAGGTTTACTAGTATGGCATTAAAACCCACAGCTCTAATCTAACCTATCCTATTTGCCCGGAGTGACCGGAATGTTATGATGTAACTTTAATGACCCCTTGACATTACAATGACATGAAAACCGGGCCGTGAAATTGTAAGAAATGAAGTCAATTGATAATCTACCGTTTAATTATAATATCACTAGTGAAATTGTAATTAATTTATTATATTCATCATCATCATCATCATCTCAGCCGAAAGACGCCCACTGCTGGACATAGGCCTCCCCCAAGTGTCGCCACATTGACCGGTCCCTTGCGACTCGCATCCACCGGATTCCCGCAACCTTCACCAGGTCATCGGTCCACCTAGTGGGAGGTCTTCCAACGCATCGTCTTCCGGTTCGCGGTCGCCACTCCAGAACTTTTCGGCCCCAACGGCCATCCGTTCTGCGAGCAATGTGCCCTGCCACTGCCACTTAAGTTTAGCAATTCTTCGGGCTACGTCGGTGACCTTGGTTCTCTTGCGGATGTCTTCATTTCTGATTTGATCACGCAAGGAAACTCCGAGCATAGCCCTCTCCATTGCCCTTTGGGTGACTTTAAGCCTTTTGATAAGGCCCATTGTGAGCGACCACGTTTCGGTCCCGTATGTAATCACTGGCAACACACACTGGTCATAGACTTTCGTCTTGAGACACTGCGGTAAGTTGGACGAGAAGATACCGCGCAGTTTCCCGTACGCTGCCCAGCCGAGTCGGATTCGACGATTGACCTCTTTCTCGAAATTAGACCTACCTATCTGGACCGTTTGTCCTAGGTATACATAGTCGTCTACAATTTCGAGTGTAGAGCCTCCGATCTTGATAGGAATGGGTGTGACATGGGCATTCAACATGACCTTCGTCTTGTCCATGTTCATTTTTAGACCCACTCTTTCGGAAGCTCTACTGAGGTCATCGAGCATTGTACTGAGGTCCTCCATGGTCTCAGCCATGACCACTATATCGTCGGCAAACCGAAGGTGAGTGATGTACTCGCCATTGACGTTGATGCCCAGCCCTCTCCAGTCCAGAACCTTGAAGACATCCTCCAGTGCAGCGGTGAACAGTTTCGGAGATATTACGTCTCCCTGTCTTACACCTCGCTGTAGAAGGATAGGTTCCGAGGCTTAGTCCTGAAGTCGGACTGACATGGTGGCGTTTTTGTACAAACACTTCAACACCTCGATGTACCGGTAGTCAATTTGGCACCGTTAAAGAGACTGCAGTACAGCCCAGGTCTCGATCGAATCAAAGGCTTTCTCGTAGTCCACAAACGCTAAACAGAGAGGCAAGTTGTACTCTTCGGTCTTCTGTATAACCTGCCGAAGCGTATGTTTGTGGTCCACGGTGCTAAAGCCTTTTCGGAAACCGGCTTGTTCGGGTGGCTGGAAATCGTCAAACCTGCGCGCGAGACGATTCGTGATGACTTTTGAAAACTACTTGTAGACATGACTTAGAAGTGAGATGGGCCTATAATTCTTCAACCGGGCATTGTCACCCTTCTTGAAGAAGAGCACCACCACACCCCTGCACCATGCCTGTGGCGTTTTCCCCTCGAGTATGACGGAATTAAACAGCTTCTGAAGGGCCTTAAGTACCGGTTTTCCACCCGCCTTCAGGAGTTCGGCCGTAATTCCGTCATCCCCCGGTGCCTTGTTGTTTTTGAGCTGTTTCAGAGCCATCCTAATCTCGTACAGGCTGACGTCCGGGATGTCTTCGGTATAGTGTCGGGTTAGTCTAGCTCTTGGGTCGTTTGCTAGGTCGACAGTGGGTTTGCTGGTTGACGTGTACAACTGTCCATAGAAGCTCTCGATCTCCCTCAGTAGCTCCGCTTTGGCGGATAAGATCCTGCCATCGTTGGTCTTCAGTTTCGTGAGCTGGCTCTGCCCAATAGCCAGATCTCTTGAAAATACCTTGCGGCCTTTGTTCCGTTCGATTGCGTCTTTAATGCGCTCGGTATTATAGCGGCGGAGGTCGCTCTACAAGGATTTAGAGATCTGTCTATTGAGCTGCCAGTATTTCAACGCCTCGTCTGAAGACTGCAGGATCATCTCACGCCGCTCCTTCATGAGCTTGAGAGTTTGATCGGAGAACCTCTTTTTCTGATCTGTACGACGTGTCTTGAAGAACTTAGACCCGGTCGTATGGACAGTTTCCACGAACCCATCGTTGTATTCGTCCACTGAGCTCCCCAGGCACTCGAAACGATTCTGGAGTTCGAGCTGAAAGCTTTCGGGGTTTTGGATTTGGATCTGTGCTGGACAGAGCGTAGACTTCATCAGTCGAGACCTTTCTAGCTTGCTATTGATGTTCAATGTGCCTCTTACTATGCGGTGATCGCTCCCGGTTTTCACCGAATTGATCACAGAGACATCATTGAACATTTGCTTCTTGGTGGACATGATGAAGTCAATCTCGTTTTTTGTTGCACCATCTGGGCTCTGCCAGGTCCACTTTCTGTGCTCACGCTTTTTGAAGAAGGAGTTCATCATATAGAGGCCCTCCTTCTCGCCCCGGTGGTTCCGACGTCCAACTCCAAATTGCCCCACTTGCAGCTCATCCCCGTCTCGTTTGCCCAGTTTTGCGTTGAAGTCCCCATGACAACGGTGAAGTGAGTTTTGAAACCATGCATGTCTTCAGAGATATCCTCATACATGGTCTCCACTTTGTCGTCGGGGTGTGCCGAGGTCGGGGCGTACACCTGTATGACCTTCAGCGAATATCTTGAGGATATTCTGAGTATAAGGTACGCCACCCTGGTCGACAAACTCTCGATCTTCACCACGTTGTTCACGAGGGACTTGTGGACGATAAACCCAACACCTCCCTGGGACTGGCGGTCACCCTCTCGGAAATAAAGCAGATTGCCGGATTTTAGGATTATCGTGTCCTCCTCTCTTCGGACTTCAGATAATCCCACAATACTCCATCGCAGCCTGCTCAACTCCTCCTCGAGTTCCACTATCTTCTCGTCGGTCCGGAGTGTGCGCGTGTTATAGGTTGCCAGGTCCAGTCGTTGGTATAGGCAGCCGGATCCCATCCGGGGATTCTTAGCACCCCTTGCCACGCCATCACCTCGACCGCTGCCGCTTATTATATTGGCTTTGACAATATACCTGCGACATTTACGCGTTGAACGTACCTCCTATAGTGCAAACGTTTATGATATTTAAAAATCGAATGAATGTAGCGCGTAAATATGAAAACCAAAAAATCACAAACACAGAAAATCCAAATATGAAAATTCGAATCATTTGAATTCTCTCAATACTATGCTAACGCGATTTGCAAAGAAAAGTTATTTATGCAAATATCTCTGAAAATCAATAAAGTGTCATCCCAAATATATAATGTAAATAACAAAAGACAAAAAATCAATTAACCAGATATTCAAAGACAGGCAGTATGAAGTCATCACAACATTTTGACAGCTCAGTTCACGGTCGGTCACGGTTGTAATAGACAAGGCCCTCCCACAATGGGATTGTTTGTCTATGGTGACGAAATCCCGGCAGTAATCTGTCTAATCCTCTTGTTTGTTAAACTATCTGTGGTATTTGATGGCGTTGCTAAGTAAGCGGATGATTACTCATCATGGCGGCTAATGAGCAAAAAATTTGTTTGTATGTTGTACACAGCGTTTTTGCTCTAATATACGGCTAATGCCCGAAATTACAATGATGGACCGATTTGTTTTATGTTAGAGCGAGCTGTTTTCATAAAGTATAGTATGTTAATTTTTGTTGTAAAATCAGCTGATAATGTTCTTCAACGGTCGGAAAAATACTCAGTTTAAGAGAAAATACTATTAAAGTTTCAGTGAAGTTTTCCATTTTACCAGCTCTTCTCTTTATCTTAAACTGATTTTGATGCATAAAGTTAACAAAGATTTAGTCTTTTTGACATTTGATAAAGTCAAGTGAGTTTCAATTGCCTTGGTTTTTCATCTTCACGTTTTTCATGTAAAATTAAAAGGCTTTGATTACCACATGTTAAAGAGTTTTGATTACCACTCAATCATGACGGCTCCTAATGATGACTTTAGACATTGGCAAAAAAACACCAGCCAAGTGCTAGTCGGATTTGCGTGCATATGGTTCCGTAGCACCAAAACAAAAATCACGCTCATTAAGGTCAATTCATTCTTAGTCACAAAAGCCAAATATCAAATCTTATTCAAACCAATTTTCGTCGAAAGTTCTCTTTACGTTATAAAACCTCAAAAAAATTTAACAGCTTTTTTACGGCTTTAGAAACAAATATCTCATCAATCATTGACATAAGAAAAAAGTGTCTGAAATTTCGATGGAAAAAAATTAAGAGCGGTCGATTCGAAAAATATCGAAAATAATTATGTATCAAATTATGCATTGACATAATAATTTACGTTTTTTTTTTTAAACCTTTATTCGCATGCATGGATTGCCCCCTAATTTTGATTTTCATAATTTCTAATCAATTTTATGCAGCGGTTCATAGAAGACATCTGCTCTACAAACTTCAACTGTGTGATGCCAACAGTCTTGGAGTAAAATGGCTGTGACATAATATGGACGATAGACAGACATTTTTCAATGGAACCCTAATAATCCGAGTAAAGTAATTCTGTCTATAACATTATCGTGTTTGCTAAAAACTTAGAATTTGTGAATCATTGTGGTTGTGGCAAAGAAAACAATGATTTCTTAAAATATTTATTTGGTTTTTTTGTTAAATCCTTCTGTTGTTAACTTGACAGGTTATGTACACTTTGGCCTTTTAGTCATGTTTCTTATCTTATGTTTCTTAAAATTATTTTCATCTTTATAAAAACTTATAATACGTGATAACAAGAAACATTGCTAAAAATACTTTAAACGATTTAACTTGAAGAACGGCTTTATCGCTTAATCTTTCTTTAATTTAAAAGAAAACCGGTGTTTCTTTTAGCAAAGAAGATACAATTCTTAAAGTTATTCTGCTCACATCGGATGCACCGACAAGATCGGATCGGGAAAAGAAAAACGAAATGCAAGAATTCTTGCGAATCGTCACGTATGCACGAAGTTTAGCTACATTCTGTTGCAATGTCGATACACCTTCGTGCTAGCAATGCAGGCACGTATTAAATTCAGGTTATGTATTTCGGGACTGTATCAGATTTTTCATGAAGTTACCAGGCAAGGGCGAGTTATATTCGCACGTTCTGAACCACAGTGCAATGTTATGTGAATTATTTTGTTTTTTTATTTGTTTACATCGTGTTCCACTGCTTGGCAAAGCATCTCATTTTTCCGTCCTCTCCAGTGCGATCGGTAAAGACAAATTAAACGCTAAAAATCGTGTGTTTTTTCGTGTAAGACACACCAGCCACTAGTATTGGGTTGTTGACTGAAATTGAGTATAGATTGAAATAGTCGTCAATTCGTAAAGAGAGTTAATTTAGCCGTATTTTGTGATGTATGGTGACATAACAAAATTGGAATTTAATAAGCGCTACGCTGTTACCACATAATTGATGATATCAATTTTCCACAACAATAGTATTTCAAACGTCATTTGAAATACTATAATGTATAACTAATCCAATTGTTAAATTTCATGATATGATTAATATTAATATTATCATATTAATGTAAATGAGACAAACCGTAAGAACAACCGTAAATTCTATGTTATTACAGTGATTCTAATTATGGATAATAATTAAGGCTTAGGTTCCGATACATGTATTTCATTAAAATATGATATTTTGGTCAGCAATGAACATTAAAGTTTCACTAATTATTTTATCCGCTCACGCACAACAACGAAAAATACTCTTTACTCATCACTTCTATTTTGGCCAGCAATGAACATTAAAGTTTCACTAATTATTTTATCCGCTCACGCACAACAACGAAAGATACTCTTTTCTCGTATGAGTAGGGTTGCCAACTATACTGTTTTAAACAGTATTATACTGTTTTTAACTAAATTATACTTTACAGTTACACAATTGAACAAAAATAAAGCATCAAAATCATCATCATCATCATCATCATCATCATCATCGCCTATTAATGTTCCCACTGCTGTGACAGGCCTCCTCTCTATGAGAGGGAATGGGCAATATTATGTGTTTGTATTTTGATGCTGAAAATAGAAGCTCACACAAATTTCGCCACCTCAGCATTTACTGAAAGAGTTTTTTCAGTAATGAATGCTAAGTGGCGGGAGGACTGAAATAGATCATCTATAAATTTAATAAAAAAATATGAGCTCCTCATTTATTTTAATTTTTGTTTAATTGTGGAGAGGCGTATGAAGTTTTAAAAAAAGATTGTAAATTGATAAGTTGTACGAGAAGCTCTAAAAAATATGTACTTAAAACAATAAATAAATAAAATACTATTCATTTTTCTAAAATACTTCATAGACCTGATACTTCATTTCTTGAAAAAAAAGTTGGCAACCCCACATACGAGTATTATAAAACAAACTCTCCCGCCGCGTCTGTCTGTCTCTACGTATGCTTAGATCTTTAAAACTACGCAACGTATATTGATGCGAGTTTTTTTAAAAGATAGAGTGATTTAAGAGGAAGGTTTTTGTATATAATTTTACGCGGGCAAAGCTGCGGGCAACGGCTAGTTTAGAATATAATTTAAATTGTTTTGCAATTAGCACAATTTTTGAAAACTGGACAATCCTCAAAAGTACCGTAGGTGCTTCGTGACAACCTTTTACGAGAATTTCATTTACGACGTATTTTATTCGTGGAAAGATGTTATGAAAATATTTTGATATCATTTATTTATTTGCAGTTTGAGTACCTTCATTTCAATGTTATATTGGTGCAATGTTACTCAATTCCTCGTGTTTGCACAATAGCTGGTTTCGATACAATGCAGGATAAAATAATATTATCTAGTACGTATAATTATTGAATGTGAATTATGAAATACCTATGTAAACCAGGCTGACAATAGGCTGACGACCCATCAGATAACTTTGTTTAGTACCGAGCTTTTGACGCTATACAAAATCATAGAGCATTTGTTTGCTATCATGGGTACAATGTTGTTGATATGTTCATAAAATGGGCTTTTATGAACTGTTCTGAAAGCAGTAAAACACTATGGCCCAGTACCTACCTTTCTAGTTTAAAATCCACATTCGCCACCTACCTAAGCTTTTCAGCCATTACCGAAACCATTACCACCCAACACTGTTTACATTAGGCCCAACTAACATTACCGTTTAGGTAATTATTGACATCGTTTATGAAACTAGCAAACAGGCTGTTACGGCAAAATCAAGCACTTAACGCGTCCATGAGAGGGTTAAAATGAACGCTGACCGAGCCAGCCCTGTTCACCCTTAAGCTGAGCTTACACGTACAGTTTTCAGCAATTATTATTAGCGGCATCAGTTGGAGGTTGATTGTGGAACTATATCAAGTTATTTTTTTAACTGTTTTATGTACATTTTAACCTCATTATGCTATGCTACTACTCTTTATACTGGGCTTTATGTAACCTACAATTCGTAAAATAAAAATACTTAGATTCAAAATTGCTTCATATCGTTCAATTTGATCTCACGCTATCTCTAGCAGCATCTACCACATTTTGCACATGTCAACACAATATAAAACAATAATATCTGCATCTGGTTAGACTGGAAACTGATCCCTACTTAAAGGGTGTAAAACACCTCTTAATGAAGCCGAAAGGCACTTGTTTTCCCCGCCCTTGCGATCATTTTTTTGTTCTACACCATACCTGGGAACCTTCTAGTTACGGAGATATTGGGGGTCAAAGTTCTAACTTTAGGACAAGTTTTTTTTAAATACAAGTTTTTAATGTAAGCTTTTTAATTTAAACACCTCTACGACTACTATTCAATCCATCCATCAGCACAATGTTTTAAGTGTGTTACATTGAGTTATAATACCACAAAACATGATTTTTCACCCAAAAAAAAAGTGGTTTCCCAGCAATAATTTTTGCGTAAAGTTACTTAGTATGATGTACAGAATGCTTGGTTGGCGGCTTCGTGATGAGGTTGTTTACACCCTGTAGTTAGGAACAGGCTTGGTAGGCAGATGGTGAATTTAAAACAAAAGAAAAATCAATTCTTCTTACAAACTGAAACTTCAATCTCAACAAGCAAGATAAGATCGTGTAAGTATCTCACTTAAGGCTACACCAAATGGGTCCAGTTCAACCGGACAACTAAAATTTGAAGCTGGTTCTCAACTAGACCTGGTAACGATTAAATCAAGCAATTGCTTGATGATGCGTAACTTCGTTATTTGACCAAAGTAATGTCTTGAGAGCAGCGGTGGCCCAGTGATGGCGGCCCCGACTTACGAACAGTAAGTCGTGGGTTCGAACCCAGACAGGCGCATTACTTCGTGCAATTTATTTCTTCACCACTGCAGGAAAACATCGCGATGGAACCGGCATGAAGAACCAAAAAATTCGAAGACATGTGACATCTACCAATCCGCACTGGGCCCGCGTGGTGGATTATAGCCCATTCCCTCTCATTGAGAGGAGGCCTGTGTCTCAGCAGTGGGAACATTAATAGGCTGATGATGATGATTGTCTTGAATCTACTCTATATATTCTGAATCTATTTGTTTTTCTGAAAGCTGCCCTCGTAAACGCACCCTTACAAAACTTGCAACACTTGGAGCTCCAACAATTTATAACTACGAAGTTTCCCACTTTATTATTACCCGGCTATCTCCTTAGGCTATCTCCTTGTTGCGAATAATTTCAACTATTTTCTTGTTAATTGTTGTTATGCGATACATTCTTTGTTAAGTATGTATACGCCGATCGGTTAGCGTGATGGGATCTTGTATCGTTTAGTTAAATGGTTTTATAACATAGTTTTCAAAGAAGATTCTTAGTAACTTAAAAACCTTGCTTTGAAGTTTCTCTGTTAATACTCTGTGGTTTTCTGATATGAAAAGAATATTAAGAATTTACGAAGCTTTAAAGGTCAATCACTCGTTTGCGAACAAACCACAATCAGACAAATGAATCACAATTAATAGTAAATGGAAAAAAAACCTACTAGATAAAAAAAAGCGTAATGAAATATGCATTTTTCAAACCGTAATTACTCCGAGCGGATTCGACTACAAAGTTGCATTGCATTGCTCTTGCACAGAGCAATGCAACTGCAATTCCCGGATCAACGCGCACGCTGCCAAAAATTGGCATCATCGGCCGAATTACTGCATGCAATTTTTCATGTTATCCACGACCATTTACAGGCTATTATGGCTTGTAGGTATAACTTTTGGCAATGTACTTTCTGCATGTTCTGTTTAGAAAACGATTATAGCATCTCTCACATATTTAAGTTATTAATGATTTGTTTTTGAATAGTCCGAATCTGTAAACTATGTATGAATTCATTGAAATCTGCATGAAAGTTTCAACCTTCAGTTCACTAAGTTTACGAAAGAGGGATGTAATATCATTTAACAACAGAGTTTAGCTTTTTAATGTAAAACATTGTACCTTTATAATGGTTATTTAATTTACTTTAACAGAAGAGAACAGTGTAAACAACACTACCAGTAAATCCAGCAAATCAAATCACAGTAAAATAACAAAAAAATATGTAATAAGACACGTGCGTACAGGAAACTTAACAAGTATATAAATAATAACACACCACAGCAGATTCATAATCATAAACAAACATCCACCATTCATCCTAGAAATCGTACTTCACGATATGTTATCGGAACGTTCGATTAAGTATTAATCGGAATCGGAAACTGGAATTTCCCAAAGAAACTGCACACACCTTGTACCAATAACGTAGATAATAAAAGCAAATATTTTGTCACTACCGCTATAAACAGGGTCTTTGCTGTTATCTTAACACCTTGAAATATACCAACCAAGCGGTAATAAATTATCCGAATTATTCCAGGTAACGCAGTAAGTAGGTAATTCCGGCTGTAATCATTCTTAACCCTGTTACGTGTAATATTATTTCGTAAAATACGCAGGTAAACGTTAATTTAAAAACGGACGAAAATGTAATTTGTACATGATGAGGGATGACCAAAGTAATACGTTGTAAGATGGGGTGCGTACCCCTGATAAATATGGAAAAAGATAATACTTTAAAACATGGGAAAATATGGAAAAATAAACTGCTACTTTAAAACATGGCAAAATAAGGAAAAAGAAACTGCTACTTTGAAACATGGGAAATATGGAAAAAGAAACTGCTACTTTGAAACATGGGAAATATGGAAAAAGAAACTGCTACTTTAAAAGATGGGAAAATATGGAAAAAGAAACAGCTAAGTACTTTAAACACAGTACGAACTAATCCCAAAAAGCTATGACCGACTTAGTTAGATTTGAAGGAACCTTTAACCAACGGTCGGTACAGGTAGGTACTATATAGGCTTTAAAAAGGACTTTGACTCTTCCGCTTCCGAGTTTTTTTATTTAAACTTAATAGGCTAAGAGACCAGGCCAGGTTTGTAAAGGACTACTCTGCAAATCATAGAAGTAAATGTTACTGTATCCAAGATCGTTATGAAAAATCCCGTGACCTATCAGTCTATATATATATTAATGTATCATTTATGTAAAGGAATCTACATAGCTATCATTTATGATATCTAAGTTTAAAATCATTTACATCAACTCGCTACTGAAACATTGCTTAACCACTTACGAACTGCCAACTAAATAAAATATGCTAACAGACACAGACATCTAAACTTTCTGGATATGGCTCCACAGACTTGACGAATGTTCTTGGCTCACATTACTCCAACAAAATTAATAAGCGTCTTTGAAACAAACTCTGCACGTGACTTCAAGAAAATTAAGTTAAAACCTTACGTAAACTAGACCTTCCTACCCTACATTAAAGTTTAATATTTGGGCTCGTAACAAGCTCCTTTATTTTTGAAGTTTTACAAGTTAGGTTATTGCTCGGTTTTGTAGGAGAAATTGTTTTACCTCTTTCATTATGTTTCAGGTTTATTTTTTTGTATATTGATATTAAAAAAAACTGTTAAAAGGGTAGAAATAGGCACCTAACTTCCCATCGATGGTAACTGGGAAGTGCTGCCAGATGCTTTAAAGGCCGCAAAAATGTAACGTGATTTGCTCTCTCCCAAATTGTTTTTGAATACACTCGAAATTAATTTATTTCAAAAACTGGCAGCCCCATGGAAGACTGACAGCGTCGAAATCGGTAGCAACAGGCTGACTAACCTTAGATTTTCCGATGGCATTGTCTTTTTGGCTACTACTACAGAGTTTTCGATCTATCTGTAGTTCGAGAACTCATGAACTCATCACTCGCATGGTCTGGCATGCTCGAAGACCTGAGGACGGCTAGCCTCAAGACGCGAACCAAAATCAAAAAGCGATGAATCGGTCAGAAACTAAATGCACGACAGCACGACTAATATGACAATAAGGCTAATTCTCATTTTGGCAACCGACTCCCTATATTAGTCGTTTGGGTTTTTCAATTTAATTATGAATGAATGACTTATATAGGGTATAAACAAGCTCATCACGAAGCCGTCAACCAAGCATTATGTCATGTACATCAAACTAACTTAACGCAAAAATTATTGCTGAGAACCAACTTTCTTTTTGGGTTAAAAAATCATGTTTTGTGGTAGAACTCAATGTAACGCAATTAAAACGTTGTGCTGATGGATGAAATGATGACATAATATAGATAGTAAGCTTTAAAAAAACTAAACCAAGGAGTCTGAAGTAGGGTCCAATAATTAGCAAATGACTTCCTGTATACGACCTACCTACAGGTACTCAAATGAAAATCATTGCAACTATTCTGTAAATCGATTAGACGGTCGGTCGAGAAATGATGTTTCGAGATTTTGATGCATCGAGGTATTGAACTATCGAGAGCTCATAATTTATCGATTTCAAGTACTATCGAGTAAACGTTTTCGTTCGAGCAAGTGTTATTCGACCTCGCGTCATTCGATTTCAAGTAGGGAACCCGTTTTTGGGCTTATTGTATTTTGTTCCGGTTATGATAGGTCACTCGTTTAAACGAACACATGTTTTTTTTTTAGTTTTTCGTAAGCTATACTGTACTGTTTCTCCTTCCAACCCTCTTTGTTTTGTGCATTTTCTGACCACGATTGCCCCGCAAATCTTTAAAAGAAAGATATTTTAGTTATGAAACAACATGTTACGTAACTAAAATGTACAGAAAACCTCACGTTAGTGGTTACAATTTGACATTGACAAGGTTTTAATGACATAATGTTAAGGGCGGTTTTCTTAGTGCCAGTATTACTGGGGTGCGGTTAACATTACGTTGTCGGCAAAAAACGAACCCACTTTGTTCCATATGAAAATGGGATATCCATTAAGGATATAGTAATATACAGCTCAGCGGTCAGGTCAGGACATATTTCACAGAAGTCAGTGAACCGCAATGAGTCTTTAAAAGCTTTATGCATTTACGGTGAACAGTGGGGTGGTGGAATGCATCGGGAAATGTGGAATTTTTACAGAAAACAGATAACACACAGGTCCTTTCTGAACAGTAACTATACTCCGCGCCAGGAGAAGCTATACTTTTAGTAAACAAAGAATTTCTACCAAGATAAGTAGCGACAATTCAATCAACAAGAAATACTCCCAAAGTCAATAAACTCAAATTATCATACGTGTTATACGAAACTAACGAGCAATATCACTTGGTCGGGTTATATTTTGGCGATACAAAGCGCTGTCGTCTACTGTTTTGTGGTACTGGAACGCATGTGACATCATGGAACATAAACATTTGGGCCGCCGTTTTGAAGTAAGATCACGCTGACGCTGCCATTTTTAAATATGATCCAAAGGTTGCGAACTCGAATGTGTGTTTACAAAATTTTCAATACACTTCCTCGAAAACTGGTTCTTTTCGCACTACGATTTGGGTCAAAATGTAGTGCAGTGTATTTCACACACGTGCGATTTTGCAATTTTTCCACACGTGTGCGGAAAGCAAAATTGCCACACATTGAAACATTATAATTAGTCCAAATTGGTTCAATGCATTTCGGAAAAGCGATCTACGTTTTTCTTTGTAAACATTTTTTGAATATTCAAATTGTGTTTATAAATTCAATATCATAGATAAACATGATTATTTAAAACTAATATTATTTACTTTTATAAACAAATTTATAAAAAACTATTTTTTAAATTAGGCTGTATAACGGTTTCATACCTTTGCTTCTTCTTCAACCTGGCAAAAGGAAAGCGCTAAAAAAAATTAAATTTAAATCATAGTCTCGTGATAATTCATGACTCAAATATTTTACATTTTACTTCACTAACAGCTTTGTAGGAGCTCGTGGCATAATAATAACAGCCGCTCAGGTCGATATTCGGCCGTGCTTGCCTAGGTTGGTCCATGAACGAGTGACCGCCCATTACATACCGAATATTCTCCGTGCGGCAGGTATGTTAAACCGTTGGTTCGATAGGTCAATTGTAGATCTTTGGCAGTCGTTACAGGTAGTCAGTAGACCGAAAGTCTGACAACCCGTCTTGGCAAGGGGTATTGTTTTACCCAGTACTAACTGGGTTGTGAAGATCAGATAGGCAGTCGCTCCATGTAAAATACTGATATTCAGCTGCATCCGATTTGACGGGTAGCTAACCCCAGTCTAATTGGAAAAAGGCTAAGGAGGCGATGACTTAATTAACAGCTTTCAAAAAGTTTTTATTTCGTTGAGTTTTTCTTTAATATCGGTCTGACAAAACACTATTGTGTTTTAATTTTTTGCGCTATTCTTTTATAAAAGCTTCTTTAAATTTCAAAGAAAAACCATTTGGTGAGTAATTAAATACTGACGTCCAGTGAACAAGTCATTGATTCGATCATCTTTGGGCTGCGGTTTATATGAACAAACAACCAAAAATTATTAGGAATTACCACAAATATTATTTAGACAGTAATTGAAGAGATTCTTGATATTTGAAGAAGTTTTAATTTGCGTATGTGCCAAAATAACTCCTCAATAGTTATTGCTTTTCAATCATATTGTAAGATATTGTAAGCAAGAAAAGTGATGTAGAAGACGGATGGCCGATGGGGTCGAGAAGTTCTAGTTCGAACCGGAAGATGATGAGTTGGAAGACCTCCCACTAGGTGGACCGATGACCTGGTGAAGGTTGCGGGAATCCGTTGGATGCAAGTCGCGCGGGACCGGTCAATGTGGCGACACTTGGAGGAGGCCTATGTCCAGCAGTGGACGTCTTTCGGCTGAAATGATGATGATGAAAGTGATGTATGCTAAACGACTTCTTCGCCATCAAGTCTGGGGAGACAACATTGTAAAACAAAAAAAATGCTATAACTGTGATCCTCTTGAATTTTTTTCGGTTCAAAGAGTAGCGTTCTCTAAAATTCGATTGCGTTGAAGCAGTGCAGTGTGGTGAATTCTGATCACCTTGTGTAACAAACCAGCATGCAGTATACGAAGGGACGTTAACTACGTACGTAATTAAAGCTGAATGGTGGGTGGTCTAGGTTGAAAAAATATTTTTCTCGTTAGTTGACGTCAACTGCCCACCAAGTGGCGCCAGATAAGACATGATGTTGGGTTTTAGTGGGTGAGAAGCGAGCGGTTTATTGATATTATTAACTTTAAAATAGATAGCTGAGCTGAGTCGTCGGTTTTTCGTTTAATTACTTTAATGCCTTGGCATCTGAGTTATATACATTTCCCTGCGTCGGTAATCTTGGTTCTCTTGCAGATGACTTCATTTCTGATTCGATCACGAAAGGAAACTTCGTACTTAAGTGGCAGTGGGCAGGGCAGATTGCTCGCAGAATGAATGGTTAATGGGGCCGAAAAGTTCTCGAGTGGCGACCGCGAACCCAAAAGCGGTGCGTTGGAAGGCCTGCCACTAGGTGGACCGGTGAACTGGTGAAGGTTGCGGGAATCTGCTGGATGCGAGTAGCACGAGACCTATATCCAGCAGTGGACGTATTTAGCCTCAAATGATGAGTTAGTATTTTAAAGTTAGTTCAGGGTTTTTATTCAACTTTACAGCCAAAATCATAGAGCACCTCCTCGTAGCCAAAATCTGGCCACAATTTAGATTTGTAAGTTAACCTGCCAAAAAAAAGTGCGACAGGCAATATTATAATTGATTGTATTCAATTTATTATTTAATAAATATATTATATTATATATATATTATATATATTATTATTATATATTATTATATATTATATTATATATAAATATATATATATTTTGATATTCAATTTAGAATAAGTAAATGTCAAAGCTGTCTTTTACTCTGTATAAAGTATGAAAAATGTGCACATAATGTAAAACTTGGCTGAACGTTACTAATGGTTTCAAATAGTCGGTAGGTACTGCGAATTTTCTCGAGTACTTCAAATAAAGTGCTACGGAATGATAAACGAGGGAACGTAGTTCGCATGTTCGTTATTTACTCATAACTAAAGCTTTTGGCTGTTAGAAATATGTGGAATTGTTAGTAAACGTGAATATTGAACACTATGTATCTGCAAAAGTGATATTGATCAAAATACATGTAATAGCAAAATTGACGTCAGTCTGTGTAGATATGGATCGTCATCATTTGAGCCGAAGGACGTCCACTGCTGGACAGGCCTCTCCCAAGTTTCGCCACATTGACCGGTCCCGTGCGACCCACATCCAGCGGCTTCCCGCAACCTTCACCAGGTCATCGGTCCACCTAGTGAGAAGTTTCAAAGCAACGTATTCTGGTTCATTTGGTATTTAAACGTTGACTAGGGTTTTTCTGGGTATAAACAGATCTGGAACCACTACCTGTAGGCCATACAAACATTAATTTTTTCTGTGAGGGTATCGAACCCGTGACACGCAGTGTAGCAACCAGTCGCTCAGACACTGCGCCAGCCGTGTCATTGCTCATGTAACCGTCATCCTATATTTTACAAACATGAAAAATATGACAGATATTAATAAAAAAGTACTATCAAAGTAGTTTTCGGGTAAACTACAACGCTAAACTCGCTTTTGTACGAAATTTCTGTTTAAAATTTATAAACGGTCGGTTAAGTACCCGTTGCAAACAAGGGGTGACCACACACCGTGAATCCGGCACTAAATTTGCGAATACTGAGTTTAAAAATACTGCTGTGGGTTACATTATGCTTACTTCTGATTTTGCATTGAACAAAGCTGCGACCTTTATTTTTAAATATCGGTTCAGAGGGTCTATAATGGCAGAGAAAATCATAATACGATACTTATATGAATTATATTACAATTCTTAAATCCTCACAAAGTCACTATTCATAATATTAATCTATTATTTGGAAGGGCTCTCACTAGGTGGACAGATGCTCGGTGAGGGTTGCGGGAATTCGTTGGATGCGAGTAGCACGGGACCGGTCAATGTGGCGACACTTGGGGGAGGCCCATGTCCAGCAGTTGACGTCTTTCGGTTGTGTATGATGATGATGATTTTGCCAAACTGACCATATTTAGTTTCAATTATTCAATTAACTCAATCTTGATGTAGGTAATCTACATTCAATGTAACAACAAGATTAAGTTCTCAACTAAAATTATTGAAAGATGCGTCCAAGTCCTTATTTAAAAAGTTAAGTTAATGCTAAGAACATTGTATGAATGTGCCACCTACCTGCTCTTTATATCCAATCAACAATATTTTCTCAGAGTAGGTATAATATAAGTACCTACATATATCTGCTGACTAAAACATTTTATCCAAACATTCCAAATAGGTGAACATTTTGCAAATACGCACACGCTATTATTTCCATAAATTCGAGCGCCGGACATTATGTAATTGAACTAATATCCATTGGTGCGTGTGTTTAATCCGCGATTTAGTGTAAACAGACCGTTATTGGGGCTAATGTTTTTAAATGGGAACTTTCAGCGGGATCCCGGTAATTCGCTGAGCCGGGATATTTCGGGGTATTTGCTCCAACATTTGGATAAAAAGCTCCGGTTTTTCATATAGATAAATGAGGACGGGTCTGGGTACAGGCCGTTCAGTTAGGTTTGATAGAAATAAAACGGTTAGTGTGGATTTGTGTATATGTCACCGTAAAATTGTCAAATACGTTATATTGTAATATCTCTAGCGATATTGTAAAGTCTCGAATTATTGTCAAATGAACATACTGCTTACAATAAAACGCATTATTTTTCGTGAAATGCATGCGATGGTAGTCAACTCACGCGGTGTGGAGAGAAGGAGGGGTCCCCCTTGCCCAGTGGTACCACTCTCATGAAAAGATACTGTACCATTCCTGAGAAATATCGATTAATATAACCTAACCTTAAAACACTTCATATTCCCCTAAAAAGCGTAGTCGACGGAGCCCCGCTTCGCGGGGCCCCTATTTCCGAGTGCAGGGTTTAAAGGAACCTAACTAACCTAACGGGGGGGTGCCCCAAGTTCCGTTTATGGGGGCAAGAGATACTTCCGTATGTTCAGTTGACAATAATTCGAGACTTTACAATATCGCTAGAGAGATACACGTTATATTGTAATATAACGTATTTGACAATTTTACGGTGACATATATATGCTGTGTGAATCTTAGAGAGGCGAAATAAACCTGGAAAGTAATAGTTGAGAAAATACTACACACTTTTCGCGATTTGTATTTAGATACTATGTGTCTGGTAAGATGACGAGTAATAGAAAAGTATATTATGGAAGAAGTAGACATGCCGCTGCCCAAATGAATGGGGAAGGCCGGTCAAAGCTGATTGTAGATGGCGCGTCCACCGCATGGACCCAATCTGACCAATGAGGTCAAAGTATTTTTGAAATATAAAATGACATTGACAGATTTTCAACCAATGACGATGTTTGGTACAAACGGTGCTAGCGCCATTAGTTCCACAGTTGCTAACTCCATTGAATGAGAATGATAATGATGATGTAACGTGCAAAAAAATGTACAAATTAGCCATTTCAGGTTGTTGATGAAAAGATAAGATAAAAGTTAATTTTTGTCGATAAATATTATATATACTTACCTATTCAGTTTTGGTTCTAACAATTTTAAACCAAAAGCGATTTAAAAAAAAAAAACACTGTGCATTTGAAAAAAAGAGTGTTATAAAATACTGAATTATTGCGAAACACCAAATTGACAGTCATATGGCAGTTCGAAAGCAATTGGTGCTTTTAATTAAAACCACTGATGCAAGCACTCGGCCGCCTAGGCGCCTGTCCAAAATTAGTTTCAATTTCAAATAAATATTCTTTTTCGTTTTTAGCACGTTGCGATTTTTTTGTGGTACTGTATTTAAAATTTGAAAATGGAACACAAGTTGTAGCTCAGTCATAGCTAATTAATTGGCCGTAAGTATGTAAAAAAACGCAATATAGTCTCGTTGAACAGAAAAAAAACGAGCCGACTGTTCCTCTATTCTTTTTTCACGGAAAAGTGGATCAGTTTTATTTTGTGGTGACTTTCTGCTACAGTCATTTCGAATTCTATGTATTCTTTTATTTGTATTATGACGAACCTCAAAAAATAAAACACGATTCTGTTTTGATGATTCAAAATCCAAATTAACAATTTTGAGGGGTTTGAATCATAAATTCATAACCCACTTAGGTATATGAGGATATGATGTTAAGAAAAGCATTTTTTTTGCGGCTTTGCCGACCAAATACGGCCAGCGCATTTCATGCGTTCTGTATGACGTCACCTTCGGGCAGATTTCTTTTTAGACCAAGTCAAACTTGATTACGTCCAGCCAAGCATGCAAGAATCATCACTTTGTTTCTTAATAATTAAATAGGTTTGTAAGCCAGACCTGACCTATTTCTGAGTAAGTACATATTTATGAGTTTTGTGTTATCATAAGTTCTTATCTTGCCATTCATGTTTCTAGGAACTCTAATAACTAATGTTTATTGATGGGTTGAGCTGTTACCAATAGTCATAACATAAACATCTAGAAAATCTTAAAACATTTCAGGGGCAATATACAATATTTACCATGAAGTTTAATAGTTATTACAATATACATTTTATGACGTGTATCTGTGAGAAGACATCTGTCGTGTCGGCACCGTATGGAAAAAACGAGCAAAGGAAGATCACAAAAGCTTTTTTCTTTTTATTAGCCTTTTTGAGTGTCCCACTGCTGGGCAAAGGTCTCCCCTTTCTCCTTCCAAACCTCTCTGTCCTGTGCAATATCTGGCCATGATCGCCCCGCTAACGAGATCTGCGGGCCTAAAATGGCCGCTTTAGCAGTACATAATACGAATCACCTTAAAAAAATTAAATACTTAAAATGGACTTTATTGTTATGGGCGTAAAGTCCACTTTTAGAATTTAATTTTTTTAACGGAATTTATTTAATGTTCTGCTAAAGCGGCCATTTTAGACCCCCAGATCGTTACACCACACACCGTACAACTCTTGTAAACATTTTATATTTAAATGGCTGCATCCCAAAAACTATAACGAAACAGAACACCTTTTGTGTACCTATACAGTCGTAATATAGTAACAAACCATGCACGTACTCACCCACCAAATACACCACACCCACTCATATACGCCATACATAAGTACCCTAACACCCATTGTCATTAGTTCAGCTAAAGCTAACATGTTACCTTTACTTGGGAAGAGACTGGACCCACGACACAGGGTATCCTAGTGTGGAGTCCAGGGAATTTGTAAAAACTTAGCGTTTAAGGATCATTGTCTTCTGTACAAGTTTTTTAATATTGTACTTTGTTATGCGAACTGAATAAAATTTTATTTTATTTATTTACCACCTTCGTCGCGGTCTGCCGCGACGGCGACGGCGATTTCCTTCAACAGAGGACCGTGAGTGACGATCGTTGCCCATCTCTCCAGGCGCATTCGTGGCCAGCCCTCTCCCACCTCAGCTTGGCTATTTTTACAACAACATCTGCAACTTTAGTAATGGAGAGCAGGGTAGTGTTTCTTACGCGATCTGTCCGCTTAACACCTATTATGTCGCCATCCATTGCCCGCTGTCAAATCTTGAGCTTGGACTTCTGTTGTTCAGTAAGTGACCAACTTTGCGCACCGTAAAAACTATAACCTAAAAACTATGCGTGAAAAAGTCTGTTAATAAACTAAAAATTCTAATAAACTTTGCTGTTTGACCGGTTAAAAAAAAAACCTTATCAAAACGGTGGCAGCCTTGATTGATCATATCAACACCTAGAAGTATTATGTATGTAGACTTAAAGGTATGTAGATAGTCAATGTTTATTCATAACTATACTTATGACATTCCGATCGCATATCGGAATGTAGCGTGAGCGCTCCCCTTAACCCAACCCATTCATTTGTTTTATTTTTGAGAAGAAATTCTCGAGCCTCAGGCATCATGACTGTAATATATTCCAAAATAAAGGCAAAACCTGAATAAAGACAGTGAATATTTAAGCAAAAGGGATTAAGGATTGGTCCCTTGAAGCACATCCGCGTAAAATGTCGTTGATTTTTCTTCTTTTTCAATTATGTTAAGTATACTTGTACATTTTTATCGGCCAGCACTTTCAACGCCTTGCTAAATTATACTCGTAATACCAAGATCCTTTTATGGAGCGGTGTTTTTTGGAAAATATGTGTAAATGGATTTGGATATGGTCATTTGGTGTTTCAAACGGAAGAAGTAACTTACTGCCTACATCAGTTCTGGTTAGTTCCGTAAAACTCTCATTTGCTTTTGAATTTTCTCTTTCTAATGGAGTCGACACACGACAGCCGACATATCGGAGACATCCACTGAATACGAAAGAAAATCAATGTCACAAAAATGTATTCGTGATGATGATAACAAGTTTGGGTAAAAGGCAAGAGAAACATGAACGAATAAGTGTCATTTCACAGCCCCATAGTTAGTGAGCATGTTCCACGTTTGACAGACGAGACAGGTACTCCACTACGGACGTGGTTTTTCTCGTTTTGTTCATCATAAATGAAAAAGAGGTTGTGCTACCGAATGTCCGTTGGTGCTTTCAGTTTTTATGACCCACACGGCAACAGTAGCTTTTCTTTTGCTTTATGTCAGGCTGCTCCGTCGAATACGTTTTGCTTTTCACAATTCTCGAGCATTCACCCGATAAGGGTGGGTGTTACGTGTGCAACGTGCTATGATAGAGTAGGCACTGCAAATCTGTGACTATTTATTCTACAGTAAAGTGCTCTATGATTTGCATACATAAGGCATGTTTTACATAATCTGTGTAGGTGGAAATTTCTGTACAATTTTGACACCTAATACGAATACAGCTAAGTTTACTTTTCTCGGTTTCTTAATTAGTTTTAAGTTTTTTGAAAAGTGTTGAAATCACTTAAAACGACTTTATTAAAAAAAACTGCTGCCTTAATATTTTTTTGCAAAACTCTACAAAATGTGTAGAAGCAGTTAATTTTTCGCCATTTCAGGGTTGGTCCATTAACACCAGTTGTAATTACTAACAAACATTGGCGGTTTAAGTTCATGTATTAGGTTATGTGGGTATAACCCATCCATAGTTACCATATAAAGAAATAAGTACACCGTATCTTTTATCGATCGTAAAGTCACGAATGATTAGAGCAGCCATTTGTATCGATTTTCGATAAAGATCTCTACAGTCACCAGATCGTGATGTCACTGGGTTTACTAAACATGACACAGAGGTTGGCCTAATAGGATTAGGTCAATTGATGTTTAGCAATGACTCATCTGATTATCGTTATTTAATTGCATGTTTGTTTTATTACGTCTTATTGAAGTGGGAGTAATGAGCGTAGCTTGGCCTAGAACTCAATTTATATCTAAGTGAGAATTTCTGTAAGAAAATTATTACAATCATGAAAATCTGTAGCAACAGGCACGGTAATTCGTATTAGAACTGCTGCCCGAAAAATGGCAACATCATTTGCTTATCCTTTTCCAAACTATGTTGGGGTCGGCTTCCAGTCTAACCGGATGCAGCTGAATACTAGTATTTTACATGGAGCGACTGTCTATCTGACCTACACCCCCCAGTTAGTACTGGCCTACTAGGTAATACGATACGCCTTGGTAAGACTGTTTGTCAGACTTTTTGGGCCACTGACTACCTGTAATGACTGTCACATGTATTTCACGAAAAATGGCTGCAAAGCCTTGTTTTTATTTGGACCATGAGACTAGGGTGCAATATAAATGATAGTTGCGTAGGGGAATAAGTATTAGGTGCCGTGTATTGCTTTACAAAATAAGAGAAATTTATATTTAATTTTACTAAACAAACTAAAACCATAAGAAACAAGGTCAAGGACAAGTAGAAGGACAGAAAAGATGATATAAGTCGCAGAAGACGCTCATCTCGGACTGGACTGCCACAATGTGTAAAGGTAAAAGAGAAGCTTTTGCATGCAAATATGGAACAATATATAAGGTGTTAAAAAATTAACTGCAAGAAACTTGAGAAGTTGTTTGGAACCACAAATAAAAAATAATCAAGAAAAAATTTATCTAAGTAACGATTCGTTTCAAAGATATGCAACATTTTCACTGCGCAAAAAATTATTGAATACGCACTTGACTGTACTGTGACTGCACCGCGCAGGGCGCCGCGCGCGTGGACCCCTACGACAGCGCAAACGTAGACAGCTGATTCTAACTTTTCCCATCACATTTTGCACACTTTGGACTGGCAATGTTTTTTTTATGTAAAAACTAAAAATGCTTGAAAAACGTTTTTTTTTTGGAATATATTTGTTTTTTGATACCGAGCACGTACACGAAATTAAATTACTTATATATAGGCTTAAAATAAACAAACAAAAATAGTATATTTTTTCACTCACTGTTGGGCAAAGGCCTCTCTCACAGCCTCCGTGCGACCTCTCCAGCCAATCTCTCACAAACGCCTCAAAGTCGTCACAATACAATAGTAAATATTTAACGTCGCCCAATCCTTGTCGGGAATACAGACAACAATTTGTGTTGCCGTGTTTATTTGGTTCGATGTTTCGTCGATTTATGTGATAGCAATTCATTGGCCTAATGAGAGCACTTTGTTAGGCGCCTGAAGTTTCTATTCGTCCCGAGGGAGCGAGGACAAAGCGTAAAATTGGGAGCCCTGTTGTTGACTTAATTGAGGTGCCAACGCTGTACTCTTTACCAAAATATTATACAGTGACATTAAAGAATATTTCTGAGTATGTCAGTTTAGCGAAAAAATCCGAAAAAGCTTGTTTTTTTTAATTAAGATTATTTATGCGAACATAAGCTTTCGCAGATGTCATCTAATGTTAGTGTAATCTGTAATCACTAAAATAATATTACATAACATCACGCCTGTGTTCCCCGAATGGTTAAGCAGAGTTGTACCTCATACTACACCCAAATCTCGCCAGCTATGTGTTTGTAATACGGGGGCGAGTACATCACACAATAGTCGTGAGTATTTGGCTTGACTAGAAATTAGTTCCAAACCATTTGGGTGTTAGGTCTTGCGAACGAACAGTCATGACTAAAAAAACTGATCCCATTATGAATCGGCTTAGAAAAATCCGATGATGAATTTTATTTTATTGTGATAGTCTTTTTTCACTCATCATTCCAAATATGAACCAGAAATTCTGGACTAAAATATTCCGTGTAAGATGACACACGTTTAGCTGGTTTATTTAAATCTGTGCTTAGTTCAGGTTAGCTAAGCTAAGAAGCTTACTTCGTTACCATCGTCGACCTCATCTATGTCCTCAGGACCAAGATTGAATTCAGGAGTCATCATGTGCCTAACCTTATCCCAACTATTTTGGGGTCGGCTTCCAGTCTAACCGGATGCAGCTGAATACCAGTATTTTACATGGAGCGACTGCCTATCTGACCTTCACAACCCAGTTAATACGGGGTAATAAGATACCCTTTGGTAAGGCTGGTAGTCAGACTTGGGCCACTGAGTACCTGTTACAACTGTTAACCGACGGCTTAGCGTGCTTTCCGTGGCAAGGAGGTAACTCGGTATGTAATGGGTAGTCACCTATCCACATACCAACCTAGGCAAGCAGGGTTTGACCTAAAGATCGACCCCAGCGGCTGTTATTATTAAGCAACGAGCTCCTCAAGATTGAATTCAAGAGCAGGCCCATTTAATAAAGAAAAAACTCTACAACAACCAGATAGTCTATGCATTAACAAAATAAACGTAAATCTAAAGTCTCTCACAGCAGCAATTCCAGTAATTCGGACGTTAATACCGGCTGCGGATGGACATCGTAACGTTAAGGGCCCCAGATTAATCCCAAACCAAAATATGCAGCATAACATAAACATTTATGTTACGACAGAACCCGGATGTGTCGGTTTGTTACTTTTTACCCTCAATTTAGAGGAATTAAAACTTCTTATAACACGAATGTTTACTGGAACAATGAAACTCTTGTTATTTTGGTTTTTTGTCTGGTTAAACGATCTGAAACTGTTTTTTTTATTTATAGACTAGCCGATGCCCGCGGTTTCGCCCGTGTAAAATTATATACAAAAACCTTCCTCTTGAATCACTATCTATTAAAAAAACCCGCATCAAATTCCGTTGCGTAGTTTTAAGGATCTAAGCATACATAGGGACAGACAGACGCGGCGGGAGACTTTGTTTTATAATATGTAGTGATTATTATTATGTAGTGATTTTCAGTGTATATTGTTGGTCTAGTGGTCGCAAGCGTGACTGCTGAGCATGAGGTCCTGAGTTAGATTCCCGGATCGGGCAATGTGTTGTCAAGTTTCTCTATCAGGAATTTGTCTGTAGCACTTTTTTAGTCGGAGGTTGAAAATATAAAAAATCAGATAGTTTCCAAATACCAAAAACATTTTTGTCATCGTTCAGAAGTTTCATTTTAAAACATTTTAAGAAGGTGTAGGCAGAGATGTCTAATGGAAGGACGTCCACTCACAGTTCAAATGACCATTGGGCATAATTCCAATTGTACCAGAGAAAACCCAGTGGCATCATCGTGTAAACTGGATCAATCCCAATTTTCCAATGATGCAAAATGTTTTCAAGTACCTATCACCCAATATCGTAGGTATTACCCAGTACCGGGTACCGCCGGTACTGGGTAATACGATATTGACGGCTTGCGGAGGTCAGATCGCTCCGAGTATTGGTATTCAGCTGAATCCGGTCCGGTAAGACTGCAAGCCGACCACAATATAGTTGGACAACAGGCTAGGGCAGGTGATGATGATGATGATGTTACCCTGCATCACAATATGATTGTTGCGATAGTTGATGCACGAATGGGCGACAATAATGGTTTGAATCCGCAATGAATACTGCAAGAAACTCGTGTCTGTCAGAATGTTACACTTCATGCCTTACAGGATAAATGGATATTCATAAACTTCGGTATACAGGTACCCTATGTCTATATATACCTAGGTTAATAAATAGGTTACTTTTAATTCCAGTACGATGATCATTAGGCTGCTAGAGGTCATGTGCAAATTCAGTTACACGCTATACCAAATACAAATAGCAACTGGGAAGCTTCGATTATGCTTCCCAAGAACCAAAATCAGTTATTTATTTCACAACTCCAGCAAGCCAGAAGTCAACACTGAGAAAGGCAAACTTTAGATATGAACCTGCCCGATCTTCTTCCTCCAGTTTCCAAATAACTAGATTTGTTTGCCGATGAATGAAGAATCTTGTTGGTATTTCCTTTAGTTAGTATATTTAGGTGCATAGGGCGAATAAAAATATCAAGCTTCTTCAACTTGATAGTTTCTTTCCTGCGTAGTGAATTTATGTGAAAACATCCCAAAACACAAATGATTATATCGCGACCAATGAGCCCTACGCAACAATTTACGGAGCACTCTCAATCAACAGTTAAACTAGTCCTTGAGTTCCATACAGTACAGAACGTGTGTATTAAACTAATAATATTGCATGCGTATTAGTATTGAGTACGATAACACTTCCGACTTGAGTCATGAAATGGGACCCCTTGATGTTGGCCCAGAGTAATGAGCAAATGGAGAAATAAAGTGTAAGTGAAGGGCACGCATTGATTCCCGTCACTGCTGACTCACTACTCAAGAAACGATTGCATTAAATACAGAGTACCGTTTTCGAAAATTTAGAAGTCTAATTTAACTTTGATGGCAATTTTATTTGAGATTTTTCAGATCACGAACGAATGAACGAGCAACACGGTTGGCGAGGGCTGCGCGATTCGATCGAGGTTCGATCCCGGAAAAAATATTTAATGGGCTACAGTTGTTTTGGGTTTGGCTGTTTGTGTATGTGCTTTTAAATGATTACAAACGTACCCACGATACAATTCATCTGAATGTTTAATTCAAACGTTTTCATTAAAAAAGTCTAAAAATAAACCAAGTCACTTTTTATCTTTCGCTTATGTGCAGAACTCTTAGGAGGATTTCATCTTTAGTAGATAGATACTCCGTTTGTTTCTACTCTAGGGTTGAAGTTAATGAACGCATTAATTGCTGAACTGGTGCTAATTCTGCTGTTTGTGAGCAAAGTGCCGGAGCATTGTTATATAGGTAACGAGTGGTTACAAATGAGTGTTTTACTTATTATTTTGTAGGCACGTTGCTAAAATTTGAGTGCGTTGCATAATCATATGTTATTCTAAAAGAACATAGAATAAAGGGACATAATTAAAATATTTAGATTACAGTCATCAAAGTCTACTGTTACAAGTAGTGTAGTCTGGATAAGTAGCTCAACTTTTTAAATAGAGGAATAAATGGTTGTCTCATTAGTCTAGTAGTCCTATACTAATAAATACGAAAGCTTGTGCTGATCAATTATATAGGCTAGACGACAAAAAAATCTAATAAGTCCGTTAGTAAGATTATCAAAAAATGTTTGACCCGTATTTTTTTTTTTACGTAAACCAAAATTGACCAAGATACGACGTTTTTAAAATTCTCAATAAGTCACGCCTAGGTATAATTTTTAGCTAGTACTGACATCACGAGTTTTGATGCATTTTATCTAAGTATTTATTTTATTTAAGTATGTCAATATTCATTGATTTACAAAAACAAAAAATACGTGTCCATTATTTTCCAATACTCTAATTGACGGACTAAATAGATTTGCAATTTTTTGATACTGTCGTCATGCCTATTCTAATATTATGCTGATGGATGGATGGATGAATGGATATTTGTTGCTCTTTCATTCATGTAAAAACTACTAAGCGGATTTGGATGAAATTTTGCAAACAGATACTTTACAACCTGGTTTAACACATAGGATACTTTTTGTCTCGGTAGTAAGATCCCATGGGACAATTATCGAACTTCACGTGGGCGAAGCCGCAGGCAACAGATAGTAAACCAATAAATTTGTATTTCTTGCAATGCGAGGAGGCCATGGCCACTCTGCGGGGAGGTCCAAATGCCGCTTCATTGTTGACATATGAATTATGTGAGTTGACAAAAATTTATTGCTACGCAGAAGTACGATGACTATCAGTAGATGCTAAGATCTACTTTATTAAATACGGGGAACTGTTAATGAATCAATTGGAAAAACTGAAGACTCAATTGGTTTGCCTAAAACCACGAACGCATAGCAAACAGCAGAAAAACCATGATTGTCTAACGCGGAAATTCTGTCAAATCTGTAGGTACACCATAGTTTATCCAATTAACTTACCACGATTTTACAAGCGACTCACTATGTATACTATACAAACAGCATCTAGAATAATATTGTTAAGTACATTGTGGGTAAGTACAAAGTTAAGTACATTGGAAGGATTTGGAAGTCATGAGGAGAGGCTTTTGCCCACCAGTGGGATGACTCACGCTAACAGTATATTGAACAGTAACATTGTGGGGTTAAGATAATTTTTACCAAGACCCTGTTGATTGTATATTTAGGACATAATAAGACGGAGTGGCGGGATTCGGGGTTGCGGGATTGTTCGAAAGAGATACCGTGGCCCCGGAACATAAAGGTCGAAGAAGGAACATGGATGGGTTTTAGTCAGTAAAAGTCTGTCACTCCCTCCCGCTCCGCCCAGAGTGGGAGAAGTTATTGATGATTTCCCATCCGAAATTTCTTTGATGATTACATTTGATAGTTGAATTTACGGCCACTTGCGGTGAATTTGCAGACAGGAGGACCCCTTTTCCACATTTACTTTACTTGGTCAAAGGAAAGGGATCTCTATGCTAAAATATTAAAACCCTATTTACTACTTTTACATCATCTGGAAAACAGATTCTCACGAACAACATATACGAGGTATAAATCACACAACATCACGTCTATATAACCGAGGGATGAGGCAGAGCTGTACATGATATCACACCATCATTTATGAGATTTTCCCCCTCTATTTCATATCCTCATAGATAAGACAAGAATGACTGCAGACCACAATCATTCATAAAAGCCCCGAAGGTCCGTTTTCCCCAATTTTACAGCACATTAAACAGTAATAACGTCTGAGGATAAATGGAACAGATGTGGACACAGCAAGGTAGGATCGCTGAGCTCAAATTACTGTCCCGAAAAAACCTTTCTTACATACAAAACCTTTTAGTCGCATCTGAAGGGAGTTCGTAAGTAACTAAGGCACAAAGGGTTTAAAAGAAAATGTTTATACAAGCTGTTAATGTGGGAATTCTAAAGAAAATTACAATATTTAAGAGCGCTATCACACTTTTTCTTGTACTTAAGTGTTTTTAGAGTCTAACACTCACATGCAAGAAAAAAATTAATATTTATTTTGAGCACTTCATAGAGAAAAAAACAAGCTTTTTCTTGGAATATTGAAACTTACCAAAAGAAAAATCGTTCCTTAACATCACGTCTGCAATTCCTGAAGGGTGTAAGCTTGTAGTAGGTACCCACATTTTGCTAGTTATGTTTAAGTCCCATGTAATTCGATGCGAGCCTATTGCCATCAACCGGGCACAAATCCAAACTTCGAGGCTGCTACTGAGAAATTCCTGTCGGAAAAACTCAACAACAATTTGCCCGGCCCGGAAATCGAACCCAGGACTTCATCCTCAGTCGCGACTGCGACCACTAGACCTAGGGACAGTTGGTCGTTTAAATACTACTACTTATTGATAGGTACCTACACTACAATCTATGTAGTAGCGAGTCACAAGTGCTATTCAAAGACTTCACTAGATAAGTGCATAGTTGCGATAACTACTTATGACACCTACCAAGTGCTTATACTATGCATCCATTTAATATCAAGTCATAAACTAGTTTCACGAGTATTTATTTACTAATCGTGCCAAGCTGCATGAGTCAATATTTATCGAACACCGTGTCCATATGGTGTAGGAGGTTGCGGGGATCAGCTGGATTCGAGATGCACGGGACCGGTCAAAGTGGCGACTCTTGGGGGAGGCCTATGTCCAGCAGTGGACTTCTTTCTTTGATTATGATGATTTAACAGAACTTATTTATTTCATCTCGATTACAATCTTTGACAACTTATACATGACTAAAATACAACTGGAGGCGTATACCTTTGGCCCCCAGGCTGGAACGGACCGGGGCTGCCTTCAGGCGGCTCCTGCCCAACCTTGGGGGGCCAAACGCTTCTTGCCGCAGGCTCTACGCGGGGGTCGTGCGGTCCATGGCCCTCTACGGGGCCCCAGTGTGGGCGCGTTCCTTGAGGCGGCGAGCCGCCCATTATCTGAACGCGCCCCAAAAAGTGGTGGCCGTAAAGATGGTCCGTGGGTACCGCACGATCTCCCGCGAGGCGGCGGGCCTGCTTGCCGGATTGCCGCCATGGGATCTGGAGGCGATAGTCTTCGCGCGCCTGCACGACTGGCGCGCGGAGGCACTACGCCGGGGGGAAACTCCGCTGCCGCAAATTGCCGCTCAGCGGACAGACCTCCGGCGCGATCTCATGGCGACATGGGGAGAGCGATTGTCGCAACCCCGAGCAGGGCACGCCATGATAGTGGCGGTAAGTCCCCTCTTTGAGGAGTGGCTGGAGAGGCGCCACGGCGTCCTCACCTTCCGCCTGACGCAGGTCCTCACCGGATACGGATGTTTCGGGAGGTACCTGCACCGAATCGGGCGGGAGGAAACGCCCGGGTGTCTCCACTGCGAGGATCGACCGGAGGACACGGTGGAGCACACGGTGGAGGTCTGCCCTGCGTGGGCGGAGCACCGCCGTGTCCTCGTAGCGGCGATCGGCGGCGGCGACCTCTCGCGTCCGGCCCTGGTTCAATCCATGGTCCGGAGCGAGACGGAATGGGAAGCCGTCACCTCCTTCTGCGAAGCAGTCATGCTAGCGAAGGAGGTGGCGGAACGAGAGAGGGAGAGAGCCTCTCTTCCCGGCCGCCGCGGGAGACGCACCGGGCGTCGGGGGCCACGTGGTGGCTACCGGCCACCGTAGATGCGGGCCTGTGGACGGTTAGCTATGGGCTAGCTAGCCGTCCGTCCGTCTAGTGACGACAGGCCGTGTCGACGGCGCGTTCGTGTTCCACGCGCGCCTCAAAGAGATGTCAGCATAAGGGGAGGGGCCCGCAAGGGCCGAAGCCTGCCGGGGTTGCGGGCCTGTTCGAAAGAGATACCGCGGCCCCGGAACATAAAGGGCGAGGAAGGAACATGGATGGGTTTTAGTCAGTAAGAGTCTGACACTCCCTCCCGCTCCGCCCAGAGTGGGAGAAGTCATTTGATGATTTCCCATCCAAAAAAAAAAAGAAAAAAAAAAAGGCGTATACCTCTCTAACCAATAACTTCATCATTCCAATCATAAAACAGTAGGTTAAGAAAGTTAAACAAACATAGATAACGTGTTGCTCTCTAGCGATATTGTAATATCTCGAATTATTGTCAAATGAACATACGGAAGTATCTCTGCCCCCATAATCGGGACTTGGGGCACCCCCCCGTTAGGTTAGTTAGGTTCCTTTAAACCCTGCACCCGGAAATAGGGGCCCCGCGAAGCGGGGCTCCGTCGACTACGCTTTTTAGGGGATTATGAAGTGTTTTAAGGTTAGGTTATATTAATCGATATTTCTCAGGAATGGTACAGTATCTTTTCATGAGAGTGGTACCACTGGGCAAGGGGGACCCCTCCTTCTCTCCACACCGCGTGAGTTGACTACCATCGCATGCATTTCACGAAAAATAATTTGTTTTATTGTAAGCAGTATGTTCATTTGACAATAATTCGAGACTTTACAATATCGCTAGAGATATTACAATATAACGTATTTGACAATTTTACGGTGACATAATATACAACAATGTCAAAAGGACACTTAGGCGTCAAAGTACTCCTCCGCATCGCTGTCATCGGGAAAATAAAAATATAATAGAATTAAAATTGAATTGAATCGACTTCGCATAATTAATGTTGTCCAAAAATTATTTTCTCGTGGGTATTTTGGGACTTTTTTCCAAGCAGGATTATCAAATGTCTTAAAGGTACATTTATGTAAAAGTTTAGACGTCTAGGTCAATAATATTGCCTTTGCTTTGGTATGACAGTCAGTCGGTCGGTCACTCAATAATAAGTCAGTGTTTCCTTTATTTATATAATTCTTTTTGGCACCTATTACTGGCATTTGAAGCGCGCTTTTATTGTTATTTGAATTAGCAAGCTAATTTGTCCTTAATTAATTATTTCGAGTTAAAAATTTGATAACAAATGAACGTGCTGAAACTCTAATAAATTACTTGCTTAACTTCTAAGGTTTTTAAATTTTCTGCAGGGAAAACCAATTATCTTGATACGTTTGCACTTGTAACTTCACCAGAGACAGCTGTATAGGTATTTTTTTATCACGGTTAGTCTTATTTAAATAAAACTAAAAAGTCATTTCTCGGGAATTGCTGTATTCCTATTGCCTTAAAATATATAGACATTAAACACATAAAACCAATTAAATGGGTGACCTTGCCACAAATTATTGAAAAATTCATCACAAAGCAATAACTTTTTAAACCTCAACAGACATGATTAAATAGAACATTTTATCAATGTACTGAAACTATGAAGTAATAATAACAATATAATACTACAAAGGGTTTTTTAACCTCATAAACTTTGTAATCGTGATATCTCCGTTTGCATTTTTTATGATTTAATTGGTTTTCGTTGTATGGCGGCGAATTACCTATACAGGGTGGACCTTTAAAATGCCACCTGGAGGGAAAGTACTCGTACCTACTCGAAATACTGGAGATAGCAAATTTTATTCAAAGGAAACATTATTTTTTTTTGAAAACGAAACAATCGGCATTCACAGATTTTCAAAAATTCGCTTTCCACACCCTGGAAACGAACTGACTAAAGTTCGAAAGAATAACATCCTGTACTTTTTTAACATCAATCGATAGTGGCAATCATAAATGTATCAAATCACTCTAACATACATGATAAATTAAATGAAGAGAAAACCATGAAATCTAAAGAGCAGATATAAATTCAATGGGATAAATTCAATAAGCTATAGCACTTTTATTCATGGTTTTCCTTTCATTAAATTTATCATGTTTGTTAGAGAGATTTGATCCATATGATTGACCCTATCGATTGATGTCAAAAAGGTACAGAATGTTATTTTTTCGATCTTGACTCGATCCATCCCGGGTTCGTTGCTCGAGTGTCGCAAACGAATTTTGGAAAATCTGTGAATGCAGATTTGTTTCTTTTTAAAAATAAAGGAATGTTTCCTTTGAGTTAAATTTGCTATCTCCAGTATTTCGAGTACTTTCCCTCCAGGTGGCATTGAAAAACTCCACCCTGTATACCTACATACATTGAAACTTCAATTGAAAATAAATTACCCAGCATCAACGAGTTACACCGCATTTCTCTACGAACACGTCTAGTAGTGTCTATCTTAGTCTGCAGGTATTAATTAAGGAAAAGAACTTAACAATTTAATATAACTTTACGGTAGTACTAAAGAGAATTAATTCATACAGCCAGTGAGAGAACCTTAACTATTTTATTATGCATTGCGGGACATCGCACTACGCTGTTAAAACATTTCCTTGTTAAGGTGGATGGTCCAGGGTAGCTCGCGAAATTCAAATTTTCTTACGTTTTTGCGATTTGTAGGCCAGTGCTACGAGTAGGTTGTGAAAGTATGAATCGCGACTGTAAGACGTATGTAGTTACAGAATTATAATCATCAAAATCATCAATACAACCCTCCAAGTTCATAAAGGTCGAAGAACGATATTAATTTCTTTTTGGATTTTCAAGTACTATTTTAATTGACATGACATAATTATTATTGACAGATATTATGTATAAATTATTATTTGAAATGAATCTAATTGTATTTAAGTTATTGATTGCTTGTTATTTTAATTATGATGAGTATTTTAATGTAACTGCCAATTTCTAAATGTGTACTGCCTATTAGTATATTATACCAAGATGAAAACTTAAATATTTGTATGGCCGAAATGCCGAATATAGTGCAACCCTTAGATATTAAGAACTTATGTAAACTACCTATATTTTTGCAAATACATGTATCATTCATTCATTCATTCATTCAACGATTTTTTCAAGGTCAAAGACATTCTTCGAATTTCGCGGGCTACCACAGAGCATCAGCCTTAAGTAGGGGGGTATGAGGAGTTCATGGCTACAATAATAGCAGCCGCTCGGATCTTTAGGTAAATCCGTGCTTGCCTGGGTTGGTTCGTGGATGGGTGACCACCCCTTAAATACCAAGTTTCCTTCGTATCTCAGAAAGTACGTTAAGCCGTCGGCTGTCATTTGTCAGTCGAAAGTCGTTACAGGTGGCCTGAAAGTGTGACAACCAGTGTTACCAAGGGGTACCAAATTACCCAGTTCTAACTGGGTGGAGTAAGGTAGGCAGTCGCTCCATGTAAAATATTGGTTAGACTAGACCCTAACATAGTTTGGAAAGGCGTCGTGCCACGAGCCACGAGCTCTCTCAATCTTCAGTCGTCATCATTCTTGAGAAAACGAAGTTCAATATTTTGTCTGAGAGATGTATCAGTGGAAAACAACTGCATGTTTCAACCTTTGCTTCAATGATGTATAATTGCATGCCTTTAAAGTCTGACAATGGATATTATCTTGACTGGTTGGAAAAACACAAATACCACCATAAGCGTCTGCTTATGCGCCTTGCATACAAAATTTGTGAGATAACTCAAAAAAGGATCGCTAATCTAAACACGACAAAATCCTATCTGAAAAGTTCCGCTAGCTAATCAATTTTGACCTTGTATATAATCTCGTTTCTAAAGGGGACTGTACACTCGGAGCCAGGGCGTGAGAGTGTATGCAAGGTAAAAGGGAACCGACGCTAAAACAGTAATAACCGACCTAAAAATGTCTATGATAGGATTCAGAATGACGTATTGAATATGTGGTAACCGTTTTTAGCGTCAATGTCCCTTCCACCCTGTATAAAAGCGCTCATCTATAGTTGCTGCCAGTTAAGATCGCAATAGCGGTCATTGACCCACCTACATTTATTAAACTTCTTAACTTTAAAATCTCAAAATAAGCCTGCTCAAGTCTCGAATCTATCGTGATCTTCAACAAATTGTTCTAATGAAAAAAATTGTTTTCTGTAAAGTCGGTTTACGGACGATAGTTTAACGTGACAACGTCATAACAAAACATTGATGAAATGATTGCATACATACGCTCCGATCGTAACTTTACAATGAGCGTAACGGGACAGAGCGTAACGGGACACTTTTACGTGCGTGCAGCCAGCGTTCATCGATTTATTAGACGTTGTCACGTCAAAACGATACATGGTTCATTTGTTTGGGTTCGTACGAAGGGGGGCAATGACCGCTATTACGATGTAAACTGGCAGCAACTATATAGTCTCGATGTTTCTCGCTTGGCTGTACGTGTTCACGCTCGCATTCGCCCTGCCTCCGAGTAAGTGTACATGTGAACAGCCACCATACTACACTATTAGTGGCGTAGCTATGCCAATGCAACAAATGCAGTAGCAAGAGGCCCCCGATTCAAGGGGATCCCGTCCCGTGGTGATTTTTAAATAATTTTAAATAAGGCCCTGATTAAATGTTAGAGAAACACCGCAAGTAATATCGTCCTTTTCTGCACACCATTTCACCCACTGCATTTCGATTTTTGCATTAGTACCTAAAAAGGCTAATTACGCCACTGCATAACAACATAAAATATTGCGAGATGATCAATCGAAAATTCAACAGGTAAATTCTTACCTCAAAACAAGGTCGGAATATCTGAATGAATGTTCGTGTAAATATTACTTATATGTTTACTTGCGCCGTTGTTTAACAAAATGCGGATTTAATGTACGTTTGACAGAAACCAGCCGTGCAAAATGAGAGAATCTTTATTTTGGATGCAGTTCATCATGTAGATTGTAGGCCAAGTATCCTGTGTATCTCGGACAAACAATACTTAATCATATTATTAGTGAATTAACGTAAACATCCCCTCTAGAAGCTGCAGCCAAACGAGAAATTATTGCACGTGCTGAAATCAGCCGAATACATTGCACAATGTTTAGGATTGCTCAATATTACATATTTTTGTGTGAAATATTGAGCAATTTGTATTTTTTTTCTCAGTGTTGTGCTCTCACCAAAGATCACGATAAGGTCAGATGCTCTTTGACTCTCAGATATTTTGATTAAACGCTGCTGCAGTACATTTTTTAAACCCCGACGCAAAAACGACGGGGTGTTATAAGTTTGACGTGTCTGTGTGTGTGTGTGTGTCTGTGTGTGTGTGTCTGTGTGTGTGTGTGCCTGTGTGTGTGTGTGTGTCTGTCTGTGGCATCGTAGTCCCCGAAGGGATGAACCGAATTTGATTTTGTTTTTTTTTTTGTTTGAAAGGTGGATTAGGGGGGGGGGGGGGTTTGTTCCTAGCTATGTTTGATAAAAATCAGTCCAAGATGGCTGCCGCCACAAAATGGCGGATTACATAATTATTTATTTAACAACTCCCTCAATATGGGTATTAAATGATAAAGCTTGACTAGTAGATAGTTGATACTATATACTTAGATAAATTAAAAATCCAAGATGGCCACCACCACAAAACGGCGAATTAACTAATTATTTTCTATTTAACTTTTAGTACATTGGGTCGCGGGTTTTTTAAATTTTTAATTTAATTTTACTTGTTTTATAATTGGCTTCTCGTATTTTCAACCTTCGGGGTTGCCGGCTATTTTTAACCTTACTGTCCTGTGGTGCTTCATAAAAAGGCTTTCAGTCAGGGTAGTATGAATTTTCCACCGTCGAGACTGAAGTCTCCGACACCAACTGCCTTTACCTGTTGCTGATCGAGGAAGTTAGTGTCATCGCGGCTCCTAGAGTCTAGTCACCACTGTCAGGTGCGGCTGTAGACACTTGTAGACATAATAAATGATTCACAAGGTGTAACAGGAAGTTTAATCTAATAGGATAAAGTATTTCCTGTAAAAAAATGGTGGAAATATTCACTCTAGGTATATAGGTTTTTAGGGTTCCGTAACCAACGGCACTCTATAACTAAGCCTCCGCTGTCCGTTCTTCCGTCTTTCTGTCTGTATCTTGTCTGTAAGCGAGATGAATTTGTTTCCATTTCTCATATAAAGATTTATAATAAAAAACTTTTTTGCAAAAAATAAAACCGACTTCAAAAAGAAAAAGTGAAAAATAACTTTAGCTTCTGAAGTCGGTGACGTTTGTATGATTGATTTAATTTTTTTGTCACCGACTTCAGAAGCTAAAGTTATTTTTCACTTTTTCTTTTTGAAGTCGGTTTTATTTTTTGCAAAAAAGTTTTTATTTTTCACTTTTTAGTGGTTCACATGGAAAGTGCATACCGTTACAATTACAACAAGCCCAAACACGACTAGGATACATTGTCTCATTATGGAGTTCCGTGACTCTTGGCTTCATCATCAGATCTGATGGTAGAATGGTTCTTATCAAACGCAAATGCTTCACTTGTTGTAGAAAATACCAAAATTGCTGTACATTATCCTATAAAATTTGAAGAGTTACCTCGATTTCGCCAAGATTCCATCATCAGATCCCGACTTGGCGACTATGGGACCAACTTGGAAGTATACCCTTTCAAACAAAAAAAGAATTTTTCAAATCGGTTTAGGCGTCTTCGAGTAATCGGAGAACATACATAAAAAAAAAAAAAAAAAAAATACATACAGTCGAATAGAGAACCTCCTCCTTTTTGGAAGTCGGTTAAAAAAATGAATTATAAATAAAAAGGGCCTCCCCTACTACACTATGGTACGGAACCTTTCATGCACGAGTCCCACTCGCCCTTGGCCGGATACGAATTAGGATGATTTACTAAAAACACATACCAAATTGTAACATTTACGGATATTCTCGTATCTAAAAATGTATCATCGCATTCTGTATTTCTCACATCGATGGTTTTTTCCAGAGACACTCAACCAACTGAAATTGTATTTAAAATGCTGATTACCTATTTACACGTTTCGAACGTTTTCTTGGAATACAATTTTGGTAATAACACGCTTAGTTACGAAGATAATGTCCACATTATTTACACTTGAGTTTTAACAATTCTAAGTATTTATTTCATAAATCGGTATGACCTAAATATTTTTCAGAAATGTATTGTGATTCGTGACAAATGTATGAAAAATAATTGCCTCGGATAACTATTTGTACGGATAAAGATTTCCACGATATTCTTAAGCGGTTTACTCATGTTTCTTACGTATTTGAAACTACTGTACTGATCTATCCTTTGAAGTTTACATTTCTAAATAGTCATTGTTACCTACAACAAAAATTGAATTTTGCTTCAATAGCTTCAGGTATTTGTGGTTTAGCCGGGACGTGGAAGGCGCACTAGTTCCCGTGATCCCCGGTGCAAGTGTGGGAACGAAATATCGGGGTGGTTTTTAGTCAGTTACAGTCTGACAGACCGATGCGCCCGCCCCTGGGCGGAGGACATCCATGAGGATTTACCACCTTGGAACAATTTCTTTTCCCACGTATCTTGTGTAAGACATATCCTTGGTATCGCTCATGAAACATATTTTTTTAAAGAGAGATTTATAATCAGATCAGGACCTTCAAGACAAACAATTTACAAATTGTTAATATTTGTTTGAAAGTTCAGATAAATGGTTCACTTCAATTCATTGAAGTCATACATAACCGAGCGAATAATAGACTACAATGGCTGTACTTGACTTTTCACTGTAAATAAATAATAGAAATACTGATTAGTCTGTTATTCCAACTACGCTAAACTAACCGTGAAGGGTTTTCATTGTGATGTCACCGACGAGAAATTCATCATCACCGAGTTAAATATTTCCGTTAAGACGCCTGCGAAGCATGCGTATTTCATACAAACGTAATACCAAAATAATTTGTAAATTAAACATATTCCTAAGGTAGTGTGCATTTATTTCGATTGAATTACAGAATATCTAGGTTCCCTAATATATATTTTGATTGGACACTGATTTTAACAAGAGTTATAAGTAAAATAAGTTTTCTATAGAAATTTTTAATTCCTCATATCTCGTCTTTGTATCATTGTCCTCTCAAAAAATATATTTAGGAACATAGATATTCTGTAATACAATCAAAATAAATACACACAACCTTAAGAACATGTTCGATTTACAAATAATTGTGGTATTACGTTTGTATGAAATACGCATGCTCCGCCGGCCCCTTAAATATATTACCTCTTTAATTTCTTTTAGTTTTGAAAGGTGATAGGCGTGTGCTTATTCAGCCATTATTTCAAAGAGAAGCTACAAGCCACTGCGAAAAACCGATTTCAAAACCGTTTGCTAAATGTGGTCATTATTATAGGATTATCACTTAACATGCCGTTTCCTGCTTACTTCGAAATCTTATTGACTTTTGATTCCTTCATTTTAATTTCGAAGTGTGAAGGCCACTTTGTTAAAGGACGAAAGAGGAAAATCAAGCACTAGTTATTTTAACACTCTGTCAAAGAACTAGGATATCGGCGACATGTGCTTTCCAAATATTGAAATAAACCGCTTTCCAAGTAGAATAAAATGCTGTACGTTTATAGAATACTGATACTGTTAGCCTGCGTCATCCCCGTGCTGGGCAAACGCCTCCCCCACGACTTCCAGTTGTTTCAATTTAGGCCTAGAATAATTTGTAAAATAAAAGCAGACAAAGTAGGAAACATAAATTGAACAAGTAAGTGGAGTAGATACAACAGAACACTTCAGCGGTCTGCGGTCGCGACATTGTCACTCGAAACAAAGGGTATAGTTTAATGTTGACGTAAGTTCTACTGTTAGTCTGTTCTAGTAGTCAAATCGATAACTATATTTACAAACTATAAACATAATTATGGGAGATGAGTTCTCAGGGGTTTCGATTATTGGGCTATTGAAAGAGTTTACACGCGTTAATTAGTAAAAAGTATATAATCAGGGTTGACAGTAAAAACACAGGATTTGGAAAACAAAGAAAACAGGAATGAACAGTAAAACTAATAAAATATAATTGAGCGTATCGCGAATGCTTTAAACCTACTAGCGGTTGGCTTGGCGGGTCGCGGAGTTCCGGGTGGTATCTATTGCCAGCTCATAAAAAATGTTTTAGATTCAGTGCTACACATTAAAAATATTAATAGAAATAACTGCAAAAATCGTCCACATCGCTGTCAGTAGGAACAGTGTACAGCGTGCACCTTTTTCGACGTTGTATAAGTGCCCATCTAAGCCTATGTGAAATAAAATATTTTGATTTTGATTTCAGAAAGCTGTCTGCATTGCCATGTTGAATGGTAATGCTGCTTTTTTGGCTAAAACAAGACCAGGTGGCGTAATCGTTAATCTTATTCCAGAGTGAGAAAGAGATGGCACTAGACATCCTTATAGCTCCGTCTCTTTCCCAAACTGGAATGTCATTAAGGCTGATGCTCCAGGGTAGCCCGCGAAATTCTAAATTTCTTAGGTACATTTTTTTGCAATTTGCAAGCCAGGGCTAGGTTGTATGTTGATTAAAATATTACATACTGCACACGTCTTCGCGACTATAAGACGTATGTAGTTACAGAATTATAATATTAAAATAATCAACACAACCCTCCAAGTTCATAAAGATCGAGGAACTACTTTTTCAAGGTCAAAACCGTTCCTCAACAGACTCACTATTCCGTGTTTCAACCTCAAACCGCTCAAACATAACTACTAATTAGATAATTTGTATTAGATTGATTCTGCATCTATTTGATGACTCTGCGGGATTAGTCTCTTGTACACTGACCACGGTTATAAACTCATCATGTAGGCTTCATTTGACGTGGATAATTAACTTCCTGACTAATTTATGTCGCCACTATATCCCGTAATCAGCTGAATATACATAATCCTATTGTAAATGTATGACCGTGATAAAACGGCTGAGCAAACTAGTGAACCATGACTAGTGACATAGTATTATGACATCATACCGAGGACTTGGTACGTTGAACGTTCAAAGATTTATACCTAGCTCACTTATTCAGTATTTTATTCAAAATCAAAAATCATTTGTATTGTATTGTATAACGGGCTAATATTCGCAACTCCACGTCAAAGCGCGTATTTTGCGTATGAGCTATAATCCACCACGCGGGCCCAGTGCGCATAGGTGGATGTCACATGTCTTCGATTTTTTTGGTTCTAGGACATGCCAATTTTCTCACGATGTTTTCCTTCACCGTTTTTGAGAGCAGCGGTGATGAAATAAATTTCACAAAGTAATGCGCACTGCCTGGGTTCGAACCCAAGACTTACTGTTCGTAAGTTCATAAATCATTTATTGAAATTAGGCTGATAATCAGCACTTTGTGAAAGTTATAGTTTAGAAGAGATAGCCCACCAAAACGCATGCTTTTCACACTGGTGTAGCAAAGAAGTCCTGTTTCCAAGTTCTTTTTGTATATTTTTGCCCTGTGGTTTATTTGTCTGGGTCAATTCTCCACCCTCGCTAAAAATATTTAGGTAGGTTTAGTTTTGTTCGCGGTGTATTATCCGCATCTGCCAAACCTGTCCTAACTATGTTGGCGATGGCTTCTATTCCAACCGGAAGCACCTAAACACCACCATTTCATGTGGAGTGACCGCCTATCTGTCCTCCACAATTTAGGCACTTATCTATTGAGTAACATGATTAACCCCATGATGACATTGGTTGTTAGAATTTTGGACTTTTGACCATACTCGTAGGTCTGTACGTAACAACACTAACAACCTTAATATGTACTCGTGTCAAAGATTTGCAAATCATTTTTTTTTAAAGTTTCCCATATTTTCCTGAAATAAGTATATAGTGATACCAATTTGAGCCCGAAGAATAAATAAATAAATAAATATCGCTGGACATTACACACAGCGCCGTCTAGTGCCACACTAAGCAAGGCTTGTGTCGTGGTCACCAGTACAGTTGATATACTACATATTATATACTTTTTGTTTGTAAATACATACTTATTTATACATATAAACATCCATGACTCGGAAACATATGTCCATGCTCATCACACAAACATTTGCTCCTACCGGGATTCGAACCCGGGACCCTAAGAAGGTAAGGCAGCCACACTACCGCTGCGCCATTCGGGTCGTCGAACGAAGAACGACGGCTGTTCCAAAATAATCATCATCATTAATCCTATTATCTCCTGCCTTTAACCCCATTTACTTGGGGTCACAGCATGCTATGCTTCTAATTTCAAAATTCTTTATTCCTCGTCATCACAGCAGTCACCTGATTTCCAACCGGCTGTGCCATTATCATCATCATCATCATCATCATCTCAGCCGAAAGACGCCCACTGCTGGACATAGGCCTCCCCCAAGTGTCGCCACATTGATCGGTCCCTTGCGACTCGTATCCACCGGATTCCCGCAACCTTCACCAGGTCATCGGTCCACCTAGTGGGAGGTCTTCCAACGCATCGTCTTCCGGTTCGCGGTCGCCACTCCAGAACTTTTCGGCCCCAACGGCCATCCGTTCTGCGAGCATGTGCCCTGCCCACTGCCACTTAAGTTTAGCAATTCTTCGGGCTTCGTCGGTGACCTTGGTTCTCTTGCGGATGTCTTCATTTCTGATTCGATCACGCAAGGAAACTCCGAGCATATCCCTCCAATGCCCTTTGGGTGACTTTAAGTCTTTTGATAAGACCCATTGTGAGCGACCACGTTTCGGTCCCGTATGTAATCACTGGCAACACACACTTTCGTCTTGAGACACTGCGGTAAGTTGGACGAGAAGATACCGCGTAGCTTCCCAAACGCTGCCCAGCCGAGTCGGATTCGACGATTGACCTCTTTCTCGAAATTAGACCTACCTAACTAGACCGTTTGTCCTAGGTATACATAATCGTCTACAATTTCGAGTGTAGAGCCTCCGATCTTGATAGGAATGGGTGTGACATGGGCATTCAACATGACCTTCGTCTTGTCCATGTTCATTTTTAGACCCACTCTTTCGGAAGCTCTACTGAGGTCATCGAGCATTGTACTGAGGTCCTCCATGGTCCTATATATCGAGTGCCAATTATATCGATGAATAAATAACTTAATATGAAACCCTCTCCAAACTTAATAGGTTGAAGCTTCGGGTATTAATTTATTCACAATTTAATTGCTTTGGTCAGTCGGCCTCCTGCTTCCAATTTCGGTCTGTATTCGAGTATTGACCGTGAAAATGGCGTAGCTTCTCGAGCAAATACAAGTTACAATCAAGCACTTTGTACCCACGCTGATCGAAAATGGACTCTATTGAATGCAAATAAGTTCGACGAGCAATGATGTCATCGATCGTGATAATCCAAAGAGCTAAGAACGTCATAATTATAGCGTAAATTTTGTTCTTATAATTCTTATAGTGACGTCATTTGGATTTGAACTAATCATTGATTATGTAATAACGGAGACTATGCATGTGCGACTATTTGCATGTGTGTGGTGCTACACACTTGTTCCGATTTATTCCATTCGGCAGTTTTTGTCGAACAACAATTTTGACCAGAAGGCTAATTCATTCGCGGATATTCGACTTTTATTCGGATCTTAGGGGTTAGGAAACTCTGTTTGGTACAAAGGGTGTAAAAACTCCCTTAAAGAAGCCGAAAGGCACTTATTCTTCCCGTCAAAGAGAGAGTTCTTTATATTTTAACCCTTATAGAGCTACGGAGATTTTGAAGGTTAAAATTCCAAGTTAACTTTAAAAATATTTTATTAATACATATTTAATTTTACTATAAATACATCCATGACCCCAGTACTATTCATTCAATACACCCACCAGTGCTTGAATTTAGTGAGCAAAACTATTTGTATAGTGTATAACTTAGTTTAATGTACATGCAGAATGCTTGGTTGGTGGCTACGAGTAGGGTCCGTTTACACCCGTTTATTCGACCTAGTATAATATGTTCGAAATCATATAATATTCAAACATAAGCGGCTAAAAATGATTAATCAAATAAAGCCAACACATTTTTCTGGGTTTTATTTCAAATTAAATTTTCCCGCCTCTAAAAAGAACAACCGTTACCTCTTGGCTCTGACGTATGATTTTGAAAAGGAACATGACAATCACTTTTGACATTTCAATTTAAAATAAACTAATTCACCACGTGTGTCGGTGAGTCATTTTGCTCGAACATGTTTCTTATCTTATAATAATAATAATAATCATTTTATTATCAGGCAACTATGGCCCATAGACAAAATACACAAAATAACATATAACAGCAATATCAAATATACTAATACATAATTTAAACCTTATGAAACTATAACTATACACGTAAAGTTGACGGCGTCGTGTTTCGCTGTGTGGTGTCGCGTAACCGTCCTCGGAAACGTCGATAAACGACACCCTTCGGCCAAAAGTCCTCCTTCATGCAGGTCTGTAGATGGTTGGTTGGAACTCGTACCACGAATGACTTGAAGTTGATATTGTGGCGCGATTCCAACCTTTCAACCCTCAGAGTCCAGTTGGTCTTCACTTTCAAATACTGCACCACTTCCTCAGTTGTAGTTGAGTGATGCAGACGTGAAAGGTACAGCTGCGTCGTAGGCACTGCAGGACGCAGCAGCATGTTGGGTCCACTCGGAGCGGTACCGCACAGGTTGCGAGAACAGGGCTTCTTCTTCCTCCTCCTTTCCACTTTCGTGAAGCCCTCCTCATCAACTTGGCTCGTTCTTGGCACGGAGCTATGGACCGCAGCCAGGGCAGGTTGAGCACCCATTTTCAATTTTTCCCCTGTTCTGGTTTGTCGCTTAGGCAGCGACGCATCAGGTTTACCGCTAGTGACAATAGCAGCGTAGGCACGTTTAGGGGTCGACGTACCTACGCGTGACGTATCCGCAGCCGGTGTTGTGGCGCGGGCGACGACGGTGGCGGGCGGCGCTTGCTCAGCGTTATCGGCAGCTGGTGACGCACTTGTGTTCGCCGATCTAAAACTGCCGATGGTTGCATTTTGCGCCCCTCGACGATTGTTCACCTTTGAGGCCTCTGGTGACCCAATTTCCGAACCAACGTTGCGCAATAATGCTATTTCTGCACGTAGTTCGGCATTGGCTTCTTCTGAAACCTCCATTCTGGACTGCATCTTGGCCATCTCCGCTTTCAAGGAAGTGATGTCCTTTAGCAGCCTTGTAACGTCGACGTGATCGAAAGTGACGGGAGGCAGTTTACTTAGCTGCTTCGCCACGAAATCTGGGACGTCGTCCGGGTCCGTCTTCTTCAGCATATCGATGATATCCTGAAGACTCTTCTCGGTTCCATCTCTGCGCCGAGAGGGCATCTGGTCTAGTTTCCCAAGAGACTGAAAGAGCAACAGTTTCCCGCTGCTGATGTCGTCCTCCTTGAAATTGGACCGGCATATCTGCAGGATGCTCACCTCGTCCATGTAGTCGATGGCATGGACTAGGAATGCCAGCAACTCATTCACTATAAGTTGTTTGGAACTCATAGTGATTACGGGCAGCGGCTATGGCCGCGCAACACGCGAATATAATTCGTGCCGTGCACAGTGGAAACACGTCCGTGTTCGAGCGCGCATCGCACTGCACTATGACCATTATGTAACATTTGTTTTTTTTTTCGGAAGGGGAAGACGTTTTGACGATGACTGTTTATGAGGAAAGCCTATAATAAAATAGAGGAAAGCCCCACCCACACTAGACAGTAGAGGTTTTATTGTGGTTTAGCTGAATGAGTCGGGGTATACCTTACAAAAAAAACTGGTCAAGTGCGAGACGGGCTCTTTTGAAAATTTTTATTGCTTTAGAAACGAATATCTCCTCAACCAGATTGTGCACAGTCATTTAACACTTTGCCCTACCCGGGAATCGAACCCAGGACCTCATGCTCAGCAGTCACGCTTGCGAACACTTATATTTATTATTTATATTATTATAGTTAAATTAGTAATAGTTAAGTAATAGCCTAGTTTAATTATTAAACTTACTATTTAAGTAACACTGCCTCGTCTCTCTTTTTCTCTATATAATTATTATAAAGAGAAAAAGAGTTATCTTTTGAGCAGAATACTTAGGTATTCGGCTAAAAAAAGGCAAAATAAAATGCAATTAAAATGTGTCAACTTAAGAACCGCCTTTTTTGTGGGTTGAAAAGAGACGTCATAGTTTTTTAATCTTGAATGAAATGTTAGGTAAGTACTAAAAGTTTACACAAGATTGCGGGCACCATTAAGTACATAATTATAGTGAGTCACTTTTTGAACGCACGCCATACGAGTAGTGAGTCATGTGATGTATTGTTAGTAATTGACTTCATGAATGAAAATTCCAGTAAAGAAGTTTTAGTTTTTCGCGAAAATTTTTATTGTATGTACTTGAGGAAAAAAACCCGCCCAAATTTGGTAAGCCTAAGCCTGTTATGTTCCCATGTTTAAGGGGCGGGCCAATTGCCATCAACCGGCTAGATCCAGACTCCAGGCTGCTTATTAGAAAATCCTGATGGAAAAACCAATGAGAGATTTTTTTTAGAGAATTAAAAAAAAGGTATCATGTTAATTAGTACAAATTGGGTTGTGGAGGTCAGACAGGTAGTCGCTTTGCGTAAAGTACTGGTACTCAGTTGAATCCGGTTAGACTGGAAGCCGACCACAACGGAGTTGGGAAAAGACTAGACACATGATGAAATGGATAAGGGTGACCCTGTGACGTCATACTGGTGTCCTGGAACGGCTACAACTGACGCATAAAATATTCCCACGCACTCACTATGTTTGCCGATCAGCTGTTGCGTTTGCGCAAGGGTCGACGACAAACTGATAGACAGATGTTACTTTTGAAAACAAACGAAAAAAAGCCAACAGTGCCGGATGTGTGTGCACGATTTATAGAGATTAAAAGTTTGGTTTCCGTCTCGGTTTTAGATAGAACGTGCCCTATCCGTTGATCTACTAATTGTATGTTTACAGGTGAAAAGGAACTTCGACGCAGAAACGGTTTGCGCGTATTCAACATATCATTCTGAACCCTAAACTCGGGAAAATTTATAAATTCTTCATCGATTTAAAAAAAAACCTGCTGTTGCCTACAAAACATAACCACCATATGCTGTCAAAATGTTTGAACTGGTTTTGTTTCATTGTACTGAACGCGTACTGTTTAAGCGTACAGTCACGTCAATAATATGTAAACACTTAAGATTTTTTTAAATTGTGTTTCTCCTAATGTACTGATTAAAATTTAATGTTATTACGTACATAGTATTCTGGAACTTATATTTTTATGAAAAAGACCCAATCTCCTAGTTACAATCGTTATTTCTCGCGAAAATAACTAAAATATTAAGGAAAGTGTATACATATTATTAGACGTGACTGTACACCCTGTATTTTATATTAAATTTTAGTCACTAACTTAATCTATACTTCTATACTAATATTATAAAGAGGAAAACTTTGTTTGTTTGTTTGTTTGGTTGTAATGAATAGGCTTAAAAACTACTGGACCGTTTTTAAAAATTCTTTCACCATTCGAAAGCTACATTATCCACGAGTAACATAGGATATATTTTATCCCCGTACTCCCACGGGAACGGGAACTATGCGGGTGAAACCGCGGGACGTCCGCTAGTAGATACATAAAGACACACACACACGCAAATAATTGATTACTTCCGCGTAGTAATTCGGATCTTGACCACAGCCACAAGTCACAACGAGTCTGAAAATCTAGGGTGGGGGTGTATGACCGTGTGTGTACCTACTCCCGCACTAACTGACTACCGACCACATTTCAACCGCGCGGCAGTGAACTCGGTAATACCATAGTCAACCAAATATCTACTTGACTGTATCATTATAAAGCTATGGCCACTCTGAGGTTAATCCCGTGCTGGATGGAAAATTCATTGAAGCAACCAGCGCAATCCCGCATCTCGGGCGAGATTTGATTCAGTGTGACCAGCTTTATACAGGGTGTAAACAGACTCTTCACGAAGCCGTCAACCAAGTATTCTGTACATGTTAAGTAAGTTTACGCAAAAAATATTGAAAAAATAACCTTTTGGAAAAGTTGAAACTTTGACTCCGGTATGGTATGGTCCAGTACAAAAAAATGTTCACAAAGACGGGTAAAACATGAGCCATTCGGCGTCGTTAAGAGTCTTTTTAAGTCGTGGGTTCGAATCCAGGCAGGCGCATTACTTTGTGTAATTTATTACATCACCGCTGCTCTCAAAACGGTGAAGGAAAACATCGTGAGGAAACCGGCATGTCCTAGAACCATAAATTCGAAGACATGTGACATCTACCAATCTGCACTGGGCCCGCGTGGTGGATTATATAGCCCATTCCCTGTCATAGAGAGGAGGCCTGTCCCAGCAGTGGGAACATTAATAGGCCGATGATGATGATGATGATGATGAAGAGTCTTTTTACACCCTTAATAGTGAAGTATTGATCGTACAACGATCTATACGCATACGTTTCCAAAAAAAAATACGCAAAAGGTCAACGACTCACTAGGAATAGATGTAGTACTCGTACTTAAAGTTCAGTGAGATTGATGGTACAGACGTCAGCGTATCAAACTACCCGAAATTGTCAAATTTTTCCAATCAACCTTGTGCCTCATGCTTTAGCCATAAAGTTGAAAATAGATTTAAAATATTTGATAGATATAGTAGCTTGATATGCTGGCGTTTGTACTTATATTGTATTGGAAATTAATCACTAATAAGTTATAAGTTTAATAGGAAATGGCACGGGAAATCTGCGTACGAGTGGATAAATGGACATCTGCCAAGATAGTATGACGTTTTAGTTTTTAGTCTATTTTTACTTTGAGCAGTATTAATGTCGATGTGATTTCATCAGAACAAATAGTTTTTTTTTTATTTCACAATAATACAAGCTATTTCGTTGGTCTAGTGGTCGCTAGTGTTACTGCTGAACATGGGCTCCGGGTTCGATATCCAGGTCGAGCGAAGCGTTATGGGTTTTTCCGTAAGAATTTCCCCAGTAGTAAGCGGAGTCGGGTCCTGTGCCTGGTTAAATTAATGGCTCACGCCTTGTTTCACATAATTCCATTCTATTCTTATTTCATATAATAATGTAATTGTCAACTATGCTATAGATATCTTTTCCTAAACCTTCGATGATTATACCGACGTGATGTCATGTTACGCATAAATATTATTTTGATATAATAATGACAATTTTTTTTTTACTAAGCTAATTATCACTTTCGAATAATCTAAAAAACTAAAATTAATATGAAATTCTTCACATAAGAATTTCATATTTCCATTATTTTCATTTGTAAATACAGAAATAAAAAAATTGTGGTAAAGTATAGTTGTTGTTTATGTTTTTGATGCCAACAAAACTCGTTACTCGGCTTGACATAAATAGGTTAATAAACGTAAATCAATAATTATCAGTGGGTAGATCTTCCCAGTATTCGGGAAATCCCTAATCGTTGAGCATTGCATAGCAGGACACAAGTTTACACCGAGATTCCTCCGTGCCTCGGAAAGCACGTAAAGCTGTTGGTCCCGGCTGTCATTTGTCCATCTTTGACAGTCGTTACAGATAGTCAGTGGCCCAAAAAGTCTAACACCAGTCTTAAAAAGTGGTATCATACGAGTTTTACCCAGTATTAACTGGGTTGTGGAGGTCAGATAGACAGTCGCTCCATGTAAAATACTGGTATTCAGCTGCATCCGGTTAGACTGGAAGCCGACCCCAACATAGATGGGAAAAGGCTAGGTAAATAATGATGATGCACAGCAAGAAACATTTGAGCGGGTGAAAATGTTGAGCAACATGATGAAAAATAGAATACTGCGAAAGAAAAATAAAGACATCAGAATTTCCCCCTGTGATAGTTGTAAGTACTTATTTTTATAATTTTATTTAGGTTGGTAACAGTTTGTAAATTTTGTAAATTTTGTAAATCTTACTTTATAAAAATAATAGTGCATCAAACTTGCGAATTGAGAAATTAAATCCTTTTTCCTTTACCATTAGTCTATTTTTTAATTAATTGTATGACAAAAGATTTTGCTCATTTTTTATAAATTACTCCTAAGTTTTCGGTATTTTACAGTTGGAAAGTTCACTTATTTAGTATATTTATATAAATTAAAATTTCAAGTTAGTTTCACATTGAAACAATATTTCACATCATCATCATCAACAAGTATTGTGAAAAAAAATAAGTCAACAACGTACCGTTACATTCAATTGCTGATTTTACAAATTAAATTGATATAATAAATTGCTTGCTATGCTCGTTGTGCAGTTGACCCAAAAATTCCATCTATAAAGCATTTTTTTTCCAATTTTAAGTCATTTTGTTGTGCAGGTCTAAACAAACTCGGTTTTTTTAGTACAGAAAAAACTTAAAGGACCCATAGATCCCTAGATTATTTATTTAAAAAAGAATAGTTTTCCTACGAGTTCCTTGCTAGCATTTTATTGAAAAAAAAAATCTGAGTCTGCATCTGCGTTCTTCTGCTTGACGTGCAAGCTACGACTGCTCGTACTCCATTAGAATGTTAGATTATTTCAACGATGAAACATACTCTGTTATCAATCAATCCTGTGTAACAATGGGTAATCCCAGTTTAAAACGCAGTAATATAAATGTTCTCCGCAATTAATCCTGCGCAGTCTCTGCCGGTCTCGCACGACTTGCACACAAATCGGCAGTCTTGAACACAACACGACGCAAACCGCACGCGTTTCAAAATAAACAATAAATTAACAGTGATAAGGTATTGAATTTCGGACGATATAAAATAGTGCTGTGCTTTGTGACGTATCAACAAACTAGTTTATTTCTATCTGAGATTTAAATATAGCAACAAGGTGTGTATGTGTTTGTTTGAGGATGTTCGATGAACACAATATCCCTGGATATGTGTTCATTGAGGTTATAGTTATGGCGATGCTGTGGCTGTGTCTGTTTTGGTTGAAATATTGATTTTAAGACGATATCTAAAATATCTAAATATAGATTTTAAGAATGAAACAGCATTTCGATGTATTGACACTAATAACAGTGTCGCTGTGGCAAGATAACTGTTTTTAAAATTACCGCCTGTTCTTACTGTTCATTTTTTAGTCTCAGTATACGAAAAAAAAACCGTACGGTATCACTGTACTACGAGGAAACGTGTCAATTTCAATTAATTGCCATTAGAAATCATTAGTAACTTACTGATGAGATAATGACCTTATAATGAGTTTTAATTGGTAAAAAATGTCACTGGTCACAAACAAGTTGACTCTGTAATTGGAATTGTAATTAATTGTATTAGTTTATGAATTGAAGATATTGCTTTTATCTTTGAAATAACTCTGATGTGCCACATAACAACAACGAAATATATCTCAGATTATATACCCATAATTTTGTTAATTTCATCGCGTTGGTCAACATTAAAACCGGCTTCTGTATAAGAATTTACAACTGGTTGGCGGACGATACGAACAAAATGTCAACAGTGCTAAATCGAGAATAAAATTAAAATTCAATTCAGCTTTGAGGTCGCCAATGACACTACAAATACTAACTAGTAGACTGTTTATTCGTGTTTCGTCATCTATTAGGGCTATCAGTAGGTCTAAAACACGTGAACTGAATTACAAAACAGTTTGTATGTAAATATCATACTTGTTGTTGACAAACAAACTATGTCTGTTAACTGTGAGACGTCCAAAATTAGTCACACTTAACAACATACTGTTTTTCTACAGCAAGCTCACAAAACACTGCGTCAATAATTGGGTCCACCCACGTTTCCGCATTGAACTTGAAGGCTACCAAATAAGTTTCCTGACATTTTGTTTTTTTACTCTTTTACAGATGTTTAGTCTATTTTTATCACTCGTTGTGCTTAGTTGTTTGGGAGAAGTCTTCCCCAGACACGTTCTAGATGAGATTAGCGATCCCGATTTGCTATCGCCTGACCAGAACGATGGGATCAGAAAGCACACATCAGACCAAAACCGGCATCGACGAAGGAGGTGGCAGGCTAATTACGGTGCATACGACTATCCAGTTCCACCTCAGCATTATTATCCGGAGAGAAGAGATTATGATCGGAATCAGCAGGATCTTTTACCACAGATAGTGAAGCTACTCGAAGAGATTTCAGTTTACGTCAAAAGGCCGCAGCCACCGCCGGCGATGCCACAGCCTATTTACATTCCCTACCCGGTACCCTACCCTGTGCCTCAATATCAGGCTTGTTCAGAAAACACAACGAAGAAACCATCCATTCACACCAGATTCCCTGTAATGGAGGACACGAACCAGAATTGGGGATTCGTTATTAATAAAGAAGATGAGACAGATGATCTAGGTGATTCAAGACCGATATCTTTCGATCCGATCAAGCCGCTACGACCAATGATGCGACCGCCACCGAAGGTGGAGCATGGCAGTACTATGGATGTAAGTAATCATTATGTTTTAATTAGGTAAGCATCAATAGATAGGGAGGTAATTAGACTCTCTCATCATCGATCCTAATCAAAGATAATTATGCTGGCATTGTTTGTAGAACACACGGAATTCATTAACATTTCCTCCTCGTAAAGCCTCAATAAAGCTAAACAAATACTTGTGTCTGGTTACTCTCAAGATTTTTGTGGTATATGTAAAAATAAATCCACGAAACGTTACGTAATCCATGTACGTTATTTCAAACATCTTTGATCTTTTAGTTTATAAAAGAGTTTTTCAATAAAAATCTGTGTTATTACCAGCAGTGGAGCAGTAAACGAAGTCTGCTATCCAGTTATTTACGCGTGGTGGTTCCACTTTCTGATTTCGTGCGCACAAGCCAGCAATTCCTGCAGATGACAACTTATCAATGTCGTGTTTAATATTGTTATCTCCTTTTACAGAGCTCGCCTCCGTCTACAATGGCTCCGAAATTTGACCAGCCGGGAGCATTAAGAACTCCAACCATGTGTAACGCTGCTATTCTGTCGTGTTGTGCAGATGAGATGTCACAACAGAAGTTGTGCTTCAACGGCTTCGGGTGTGGTGCCTCATACGACAGTGGAAGCGCCTGTAGTGAGGCGTCCATTAATTCTGCCCTGGAATCTTTCAAGAATGCTTACTCGCCCGTGCAGTGAGTCTTTGTAACTAAATTGTATGATATAATCAATGTCAGTATTGTCACAACCGCATTCGTGGTTTTAACGTTAATACTTTGTTGTACTTGTAATTATTTACAATTAGGTACTGTTTGTAATAACTTCCAAAGCTTATTGATGTAAGCAGTAAGTTAAAAATCTCATTTTAGCAACTGCTTCTGTTACACAAAGTACCTTGTTGGAATGTTAGCAATTTTTTAGGTGCAGATCTACCTCCAGGTTTCTAAAATCCTTTTCTACTTTAACTGCTATAATTATTATTATTATTATGTCAAGTGATCATAAGGGCTGTTGTTTTTTTTCTTTGTAAAACAATCTGTCAGCTAATTATTTGAATTTAGAAACCTGGTGTGATTGTCGTAGATAGTTGAATGTCGCAGTTCGTTAAAATGTATTTAAGTAAATTCAATGTAGCCAGTTCTTTTATGAAATGGTCAAGCCTCTGGGTCTGTCGAGGCTGTATCTGAATACACAGATGAAACCTTGTCTGGCCGGGAGCGATGACAATGTAGTATCAATTGAACGATTGAATCAATATTGAACTGATTCGTATTTACAATACAATTGGAAATTAATGCAGAAACTCACTACGTTGACGATTTTGTTAGTATTTTCGACTATAATAACCGACCAATTAGAAAAATGTCTTTATTTCTTATTATATAAGAAAGGCAAGTTGAAACCTTTATTGAAAAGTAATAAAATTAAAGTAATCTCTGGATGGAGCGCAGTAATAGTATTTTATACTAAAATACTTTTTTCAATGCCATATTTAGGTATCGTTCCATGCTTACGTAAGTAAATATTATTATAAATAATATTACAGACTGTTGCACACTATTCTGGGGAATTGGTCAAAAATTGTTATATTTCATAGTCTACTAAATTTGTATAAAGAGTTGTACTTATGTGTACAATCTACAAAAAAAAAACATGATTTCAAAATCGTTGTCCTGTAATGGAAAGTTTACCCTTTTAAATAAATTCTCTCATGAGAGTTTAGCGTAGAAACGCCCTCAAATGTTTAGTTATATTTTTTTATTTCGAAAACTATAAGTTTTATCGCTAAACTTTGAAGGTAACAATTGTAGAGTAAACAATTTGCTTTCAAAAAAAAATATTTGCGACGTTGAAAATGTTTACTGTTTCGGAGATATGATTTTTTTTCGCAAAAAAATTGGTATTTACAACCCCCTCCCCAATTTAGGGGTTGCATCAAAAAAGTTATAATTTAACGATGTCCGTATTCGTACTCAGAATGATAAAAATGAGAAACGGTTCAAAAATTTTCCATAGGAAAAAAGTTATGGCCAAAAAACTGATTTTAGAAAAACCGCCCCCCCGCCGCCCCCCATGGACGAATTCCGCCCATTCACGAACTTAGCCTAAGTTTTGACCGTTTCTATTTTTTGGCCAAGTTTGAAAGCAATCGGTTCATAATTGCGACCTGTAGAGTGTGGCTAAATTTTGCTTGTCACCCATATACATACGTATTCATATATATCCCCGTAGGTGAGAGACCAATAGGTAGATTTTTTTTTTTTCAAAAAAAGGAAATCTACCTAAAAGCAAACAGTGTTTACAGAAGTTATGCCCGATTACTCACGGTTCCGATTGGTTACCACAATATCTGTTAACCTTAACGCACACGTTATGGTTTCTAACATAATACATTAAGACCAAATGAGATTTAAATGAACAGTTTAGTGTCTAACAGTCAAAAAGCATTTATGTCCGTCGCTTAGGAGAATTTATTTTGTCTATTTTTGTTGGCAGCTTAGTGATAGCAAACGAATAAGTGTTTCCTAGTCTGTACTTTAGTATTAGTGCGTCTAAGTAACAAATAAAAAAATAACACTACATCTTCGTATTATTATACTGTAACCACAAACCTTAGAAAAAATACTGCTAACAAAATTGTTTTGTCATCACAGATAATTTAACGATTGAAGCACCAAGGTGGCAATGTCCTCTCAATAGTAAATAAAAACATCGGAAATCTTCATAGGTATTTTACACTTCCTTGGCGTCTGGGTAATTATAGTTATGAGGCTATTATACTCGAATCATCTGGAAAAAAATAACAGATTGACGTGAAGAAATGATTAAAAATAAAACGGAAAATTTCCTATAATATTAGGTACAAATCTACATTAATATTATGCAGAGGAATGATATTTTTTCTTTGTATGTTTGTACCGGATAAGCTCCGAAACTACTGGACCGATTGTAACCATTTTTTCACCATTAGAAAGCAACATTATCAGGAAGTAAGATCGGTTATAAATTATATTTACATCATGCAAATTATCTGAACTATCGAAATTTTCGCGGACGAATTGGCGGGCCAAGTGCTAGAATTTTACATGTGTTAGTCCCCAGTCTGTTTTGACAACCACGGTAGTTAAATTAACGTAAGAAACGAAATGCACTAGAAAATACAAGTGAGCAGTTATACTTGGAAACTGTCGTAGCGTAAATTTAAATTAGGCGGGCTACCTGGCAACATCGAAGAAAGAGCAGGCTAAGACTTGCAAATTTAAATAAATTAGTCATTCCAACGACACAAACAAGAAGCATTACTCATGAATGAACGAACCCAACATTTACAATCATTCTGCAATATAACACTCACTGTTATATTGCTTTAGATAGTGCAAACAGTTCCGTCGCTACACATAGCGCCATGTAACGGTGTCCTACAAAGATAACGGTTAACTTTTACTGCAGTTATCAGCAAGGTAACTTTACCCGCATGGTTTTACATGATGAATTGTTATTCATCGGATTCCGTGATTTATCATAACTAACTAAATGAAAATGAAAGCCAAATAGTTCAGAGAAAAGTTTAAAAATAAAAACTCTGGACCACAGAGTTTTGGCAAGACCACATCGGGTGCTAACTTTTGGCAAAAACTTCATAATCATAATTTGCATAATATTGTTCCCACGGCTGGGACACTGGTCTCCTCTATATGACAGGGCTTTCCCACTAAGCTACTCGTATCACACTATAAAATAAACTATTCATCCTCATCTCCTTATCACCTAAATAGATTGCACAGGGGGTCTAAAATGGCCGCTTTAGCAGAATCGTAAATGAATCACGTTTAAAAATTAAAATGGTCTTTGTGACTATTAGCATAAAGTCCATTTTAAGAATTTTAAAATTTTGTTCAAAAAAATGAATCACGAAAATTAAAAATTCTTAAAATGGACTTTAGACCAATGGTAACAAAGACCATATTAAGAATTTAAATTTTTTAACGTGATTCATTTACGATTCTGCTAAAGCGGCCATTTTAGACCCCCAGATTTGTTGAGTAGTTGCAACCTTAATACCGACGTAGCCCGAAGAATCGCCAAACTTAAGTGGCAGTGGGCAGCGCACATTGCTCGCAGAACGGATGGCCGATGGAGCCGAAAAGTTCAGGAGTGGCGATCACGAACCGGAAGACGTTGCGTTGGAAGACCTCCCACTAGGTGGACCGATGACCTGGGGGAAGGCTGCGGAAATCCGTAAGAGGCGAGTCGCACGGGACCGGTCAATGTGGCGACACTTGGGGGAGGCCTATGTCCAGCAGTGGACGTGTTTCGGCTGAAATGAATAAATGATGAATGAATAGAACTAATATGCTAGTTGACTACGTATCTACCTCCATACATTTTGTACCGGCAGCAGTGGAAATTCGTGGAAAAACTGGGATTAGAGTAGATTATCTTGTCGAGATTACCTAAAGTCTGTGCTAAAGTCATAAAATGGCAGTGAATGATGTGTGACGGATCGCTGTAAGAACTTCAAGATACAAGGGAGAGTAATGGCCGATGTTAACATAGTTGATTGTTTCAATATTTCTAGATCAATCAATTCAGGCATCACTAATTTGGGACAGCATACAAAATGTATAAAGACGAAGTTCTTTAATAGATTTTAAGCCGTCATTGTATTTGTTACAGTCAAAACTGTTAATCAGTCAAAATCACTTTTGAATGGTGTCAGAACCATAAAATGCGTGTTCTGCATTAAAAAATGTTCGCCTAAGTTGTAATTACCTAGTCCTAGAATTACGTGATATTTTCAAAGGGTCACAACAAAAACCTAACAACCTAACAAAGTTTCTAAGTAAATGTTAGTTATTGTTAAATAGTTTTAACCGGTCAAAAGTAGTTTTGACTGGTCTTCATCAGTCAAAAGTAGCTTTGACCGATAAACAGTATTGACTGTGACATATTCATACCTTTTTAAAAGACATGATACAAAAAGGAAAGAAAATTATTGCACCGTTGTCCGTGCTTACTTTTCTTAGAAGCCTGATTGATGTTGTGTTTGTTCTTTTTTAATTGAAATTCCTTTATGGTGTCTCAAAGCAGGTTCCAGACCGGTTCATCGACCTAAAATGCCATGGACGGGCATTGCTATGGGGTGCTTCACGCTTGTATGGAATTTAAAACGGACCCGAGACTTCATACCAATGCCTTAAATACTCGATTGGGGAGGGTAATGTGTTTATTAGCCTATATAATAATGTATGTTCCTTTGAGGCACTCAAGAGACTAAACGCGTGGGCCGATTTTTTCTTTCGTCAATCAATTTGTCTTAATTATGTGACTTTCACTAAAGACATGACCGCAATCAAAATTCAATATGGCGACAACCAGACACCATATATTATTGTAAAAATAAAAATAATAAAGTTGACCACCTATGTTGTGTTTTTTTTTTTTATACTTTGTGTTACCTTATTATAAGCATTAATTAATATTTTAAACTGCTCCGTTGGTCAAGACCAAAGTTTGCAAACGCGCCTGCTGAGCATGGGGTCCTGGGTTTGATTTCAAGGTCGTGCTAAGACATTTTTTTGGAATTTCTCAACAGTATAGGGCTGAGTTTGGAAGTTGACGGTATAATACCCCCGTGCCTCGTTAAGCACATTAAACCGTTGGTCCTGTGCTTGATCTCTATCCGGTCGTGTCAGATCGCCGTCCCATCGGACTATGAGGGTGAGGGAAGAGAGAGTGCAGCTGTGCCCGCGCACACACTTGTACACTATAATATTCCTCGCGCCGAATGGCTAATCTCCGAAAACGGTCAGGACTATTTATTTTAATTTTTTTAGGTTTGATTTAGGCATTGCATTTAGGTACCTTTTTTTTTCGGATGTGAAAACATCAATTAACTTCTCCCAGTCTGGGCGGAGTGGGAGGGAGTGTCAGACTTTTAAGTACTGACGAAAACCCATGATCCATGTTCCTTCCTCGCCCTATGTTCCGGGGCCACGGTATCTCTTTCAAACAGTCCCGCAACCCCGGCAACATTTAGATACCCTGTAGTGACCACGTACAATTTACCTGTAACTTGCACTTGCTTGCATGCCGTTGTGATATTTACCAATATTGAATTAGTACAAGAATTTGTTAGTACAATGGAATGCAAGATAAGTACTTCCTTGCGTAATGTATGGTAATTAATTAATTAATTTTAATTTTTTTTTTTTTTTGTTAGTAAGTTTAATCATTTTGTTTTCTCTCTCTTTTTTTTTCATTTATTTTTGTAAGTTTCTCTCTGGTTAATGCATTGTTTCAATAAGTACAAGCTGTAAAGTAAAATCTCAGTTAACAGAAAGTAATGCAATTCAAGAATACCTAATTAATTATTTTCATGCTTATTAAAGAACATGTTTATTGCTACTACGTTTATTGTTTTACCATTGCGGTTGATTAATCCTACACCTCTTATTTGTTTTCCAAATCACGTCTATAATTAAAATGTATGAGATATGTATATTGGCAAGCTCTTGCTATAAAAATCACCCATTCAGTACAGTTCCCAATGAAAAAAAAAAACCCCCATTCGAAACCGCCAAAAAACGAAGAAATTTTAAAACAATCAAAACCACAAAATTTCGCGCATTCCAATCCTACGTCTGGAGGGAGACAAAAAAAAGTTTTAAGTGCTTTTATTTCATCACTCTTAAGTTAAACTTTTCCTATGGGAAAATCAGGGGACGGCCAACATCGTAAAACATAACGTTTAATTCAATTGCTATGAAGTCGGTTCCCACTTCCCATCGTTCATCAGTCACTGTCAGGAATTGCGATTAACTTTGAACGGGTTTGCTATCTCGCTTTTGATGTGTCATCTCTTTCTGTGCCACGGTCAGGCCATCAGGTTCATTGTTTTGATGGCACACGCCGTGTTAAGGTCACTTCGACGTGTTAATGACACCGATTTTGTTACGAAAACTAGAGCAGGTAATGTTCGTAATTACCCCCCTGTTGCTAGATAACATTATGACTACTTTTGACGTAAAGGCTGCTGATTTAATTTAGTTAGGCGACGTAAATAAGTAGGTAGTCTCTTATTGAATTTAATTTGAACGTAATACGCGACTCATTTTTATTTACTTATTTATTTAACACTTCAAGCACAAAAGTACAGACATAGGCATTTTCTACCAGCCAAAGACCGAAGACCGAAGTAATTATCGTCACTCATACGACGTCAATTTTAATACCTACTATAACTGTCTCCTATTAATTAATTCCATTAATTGACCTAACGAATTAACAAGATTAGCGGTCAAGGCTTAAATTCTTTATCTTAATTCGTTTCCTTATAGACTAGACTTGGCCTGACCTATTGGTCAATGTGATCTACACTTCTACACTAATATTATAAAGAGGAAAAAAATGTATTTTTGTGTGTATGTTTGTATTGAATAAACTCAAAAACTACTGTGCCGATTTCTAAAATTCTTTCACCATTCGCCCTGGGTAACATAGGCTATATGTATAACTACATTTTATCTCCGTACTCCCGCGGGAACGGGAACTACACGTGACATCCGCTTGTGTCAAATAAAGATACATGGCGAGTTTTTCTTAAATTCGTGTCCAGGAATAAAATTGTCCTTTTCCTTCTAGTTTATCAATGTAATAATAATAATAAATTTATTTCTTTCACAAAAAAAACAGTACTTACAATAAATTACAAATAAAAATGCTTTGAACAGCCTGCTGTACACAAAAGTTTTAGCATCTGTAGCCAAACTAGGCAGAACCTGTATTTCGGCTTACAGCGTCAACCCCCTCGAGTTACATATAATATTATTTTTGTATGCTTGCGTTTGACAATACTTTTGAATGTTATGTACAAATATAAAGTAGAACTTGACCGTTTTCTGAAACTCCTATTAAGTAATCATTATTATCAAGCGTGGTTAACTAAGCGTGAATACTAATTATCTTCTGTAAAAGCCTTTTTTGTCTTTCCGTTTCAACTTAATTGCCAGCCGGCCCTTTTTTCATCCTGTCGGCTTTAGTAAGCATGTCCTATTAACAATTCAGGAATATTGTAAATTGCTGCGTAATTTATTCCCGAATTTGCTTATAATTTATTAAAGCTAAATTCGTTGGGAATATCTTTTCGAGAATAAATTGAGTTTTGTTCCAAATTGATTGCTTTTTAACGACCATAATAACTGTGTTCCCGAAAATTCGGAACGTATGATTGGTGCTTTTTTTACGAGTAAAGTAAGTATTGCATTTTATGTCTGCATGAGGAAATACAGCTTGATACATACCTGTCTTCTTTCATTTATTACAAGGTCCTCGATAGGTTGGGATGATAGGTAATATACTAATACAGAATACTGGTTATATATTTATGTAATCTACGATCTACCGTTTCAATTAATTAGTTAAAAACGAGTGCGAACATTCAATTTAATTAGCCAAAGCCTATCCAATTTATCATTATAGTTCTATTAAAGTAGTGCCAATTCGAAATGGCTGTAAACCTAAATTAAACGACTGAAGTCCCATTTAATGTCAAGCTTTGGTATTGACTAGAGAGATCCAAACCGAGCGGACTGATCTTTACTAAAACATTTTGTAGGAAAACTAGTTTAAATGTATTATGTAATTCACATGCAGATGTCAAATTGATTATAAAAGAGGTTTTTAATGATTTCAAAATAAGGATAAAACATATTACCTTGTTAATATCCTCATAAAACTCGTTGAACAAGTTATACACTATGTCAAAGCACTACAGATAAGCACTATTGACTGTTCTTTGACCAATATTTTTTTCTTTTTGCCACAATTGCACACACTACCTGCTACAAAGTACCAATAAGGTAGCCCAACCTTGTTTTGTTTACTTCAATCAGCAAAGCATCCAATCCAAATAGAAGAAGCGCAATGAGGAGCAAAACAATTTTGAATTTGAAATCCGAATCCGAAATGGAGCCAATTTTTTTTTTCTTTTATCGGAATTGGCATCTCGCAGATCAACCTATGAGGCTTGCTTCTGCTTCCGGAATACCTGTGGGTGCGGGGAGCCAAATAGTTGAGATGCACAATTAAGTACCCATGTAACGAATAGTAAATCAAATTGATTTGCGTTTCAATCTCATTTGGAGCTTTAGGTCTGTAATGAGTTACTTAAACCTACATGTTTTTTTATGCATCGATCTGACATAAGAAAATGAAGAGAAAATACGGAACGTGGTGTTGTGGCATACTTAGACCGGCAATTCTTATTTTCGGAATATTAACACTTTTTTGTATCGGTAAGCACTTACTTATAGTAGACCACAAACATGCCAAAAGTACTGACGTTAATAAAAGTAGGCATACAGCGATTAGAATAATGTATCAAGGAATTTACATATTTATCAATATGCGATTGTAGGCAATATGAGCTAATGGATCGTGGTTTCAAAACGTTGGCATTGTGGTAACGATTACTTAAAAATACAAAAAGTAGTCATTCATATTGTGAAAGTAGGCATCGTGCTACGAAATCCTTGTGCACTTGGACACCATAATAGCCACATAACGCTAGTTAAACAATTCGTCTATTGTGGTTTTTATGGTGTTTATATCAATCTATTAAATTGAGTGCCTAGGGTGTCATCAGCCAAAATAAACAGTGACAACGAATACAATTGAAACTGTCACATCAAATCATTCCTTGTTCCCAAAAGGTTTAGATTGTATCAACAACCATTTCAATTGTTAGGACACTCGCACACTAGGCAGCTTGTATGTTAAGTGCTTGCTTGTTTTATATTAGAGCCCGCGCACTCGGTGGCGTGGATGTCTGGTTGCTGTTACGATTGTCATGTTTTTTATGTGGCCATCGACTGGCTACCTTCGGAATTGTGGCTTGGCGTGGCGTGCGTTTATGCTCTAGCGGTCAAAAGATTAAACTAGCTGCTCAAAAATTCGGTCGTAGTGGCCCATCTGTATAGGCAGGCTGGCTAGTGCGTGGGTGCCTTAATAATCATTTTATGGATCGTTTATACAACAATGTTTTGTGAGATGAATGACCCTGCCGTCATTGAGAGCATTGGATGTCATGTCCCAATCAGAAAAAAGAAAAAAAAAAAGAATAGCGAACGAGTTATTTGAAAAAGGAATTTGACAACATCTGAACATCGGTAGACGAAAAGAGATTGGTACGACGACGGTTACTAAGTCACAGAGTTGGTAAATAATTGATTTAAATGGCTTACAACTCAATCACTTAAGCGTCAACAACAAAAAGACAGGCAAACCAATCACCCTTCACTTTTTCAGATACAATGAAGCGTTTTCCTAATAATTTGTACTCCAATTTGTGAAATGAAACAAAAGAGTAGAATTTCAAAAGGAAGGATGCAGAGGAGAAATAACGTGCTTGCCTCCTTTTTTTAAGTTTTCAGTATTTGTCGGTAGCTACTTTTAATTGACTTCATACGTATGTCACCGTAGAATTGTAAAACCCGCTAGCCCGTCGCATACATTTCACAATTTTACGGTTTCACTTCGAAAAATAACGCGTTAAATTGTAAGCAGTATCATCGGTTGTCAATCTTTCAAAGGTATACAATCTCGCTAGATTACAATCTAACGGGTTTTACAATTTCACGGTAACATATACATCTGTTGAAGAGGAGCGAAGTTGTTGTATGTAGTATATCAACTATGTGGTGTCCACGACACAAGCCACGTTGCTTAGTGTGGCACTAGATGGCGATGTGTGTAATTTCCAGCGATAATTATGTTTATTTATTTATTTATACATTGAGTTGTTGTGAATTGTTTGTACAGAAGTAACGGTGTGATGAGTGAGTTTTACATTGAAATAGAAGGAACTGCTGTTCCCCGGCCTTCTCTCGCCTTTGAGGTGGTGTAAAAGTAACGTAAATACATTGATTATAAAATTTAATATACTCATTCCATCTAAACTAATATTTTAAAGAGGAAAGATTTGTTTGTTTGTTACGATTTAACTCAAAAACTCCTCAACTGATTTTATAAAACGTGAAAATTCTTACACCATTAGAAAGCTACATAATTACCAAGTACTATAAATTATATTGAAAACATGCAAATTAGCTGAGCTATCACAATTTTTGCGGACGAAGTCGCGGGCAAAGTGCTAGTGTAAAATATTTTCCTTCTAATTAATCTAAACAAATATTCGTATCTATGGAATTATCCATAGATATGAATATGAAACAAATATGTAGTATGTAAAAATTGTACATATTAATAATTAATAGATCTAGTAAAAAAAAAATATATGGTGACGCTTACCTACATTTAATAAAAGAGTAAAAGGAATAAATAAAAAAAAAAACAAATATTCATATCTATATATCTATGGATAATTCCATAGAATTTGATTGGACTTGTTGCAAACAATTTGACTAGAATGCGATGCAAATAAAATAATTATATTTTCGATTAAAATATGCACGTATTTATTTAAGTTACGAATACACCGTGCTCGTGCGTGAGGCCTTTATTCATCCGTCGTAAAAAGTGACAGGTCAAACAGTTACTTTCGCATATTTTTATTAATAAATCGTATGGAAATCGTGATTCTCTTGAACCCGAACCATAATCAATTTTACAAACGTAGGTATAACCAGTTTGACTTCATATAACAAAATTGGTAAACTTTTTTAGCCGACTTCTAAAAAACTAGGAGAATATCGAATCTAGTTAATATCGTGGTTTTTACAAATGACCGCCAAGGTCAACTGGTTTGTGTTTGAATAGGACCGAGTGAGTGATATATTAACCGACAAAATGTTATTGACATCAAGTTAATCGACAACCATTTACACTGGAAACCCACGGGTCAACTGCGTAACACACAATGCCATTTATTTTGTCAGATCAACATTAAACATATAAATAAATAAATAAATATCGCTGGACATTAACACACAGCGCCACCTAGTGCCACACTAAGCAAAGCTTGTGTCGTGGACACTAGATAGTTGATATACTACATATATAATTTTTGTTTGTAAATACATACTTATTATACATATAAACATCCATGACTCGGAAACAAATGTCCATGCTCATCACACAAACATTTGCTCCTACCGGGATTCGAACCCAGGACCCTAAGAACGTAAGGCAGCGTCACTACCACTACGCCAATCGGGTCGTCAAAATATGAATCGATAGCATAGAAAAATGCTTTAGAATACATCAGAAAGTAGGTAGTCAGTGGCCCCAAGTCTGACACCAGTCTTACCAAGTGGTATCGTATTTCCCAGTATTATCTGGGTTGTGGAGGTCAGATAGGTAGTCGCTCCATGTAAAATACTGGTATACAGCTGCATCCGGTTAGACTGGAAGCCGACCCCAACATAGGTAGTTGGGAAATGCTAGGTAGATGATGAATACATCAGAAAGTATAGAAAGTGAGTTAAACAAATGGTTTGCTGAATTTTCTGCAAGATTTTGACAATTTCAGTTACTAACCATGTCGATCAATATTGGCAAGAATCAAACCAAAAGTAACATCGACGGAAAATATTTTTTGCCAATAGATATTTTGCGCAACAGCTTATGAATGACATTAAATTTTTCTGAAGTTTTTTCTTATTTCTTGACCTTTCATGATAATCTAGAAATAAAAAAAATGCAGCAACGTGTATGTTAAACAATGTTTATCAAAGTTTTTAGGATAGTTCCATATTAAATGGCCGCGCAGCTCGTGATGGCTTAATAATAACAGCGGCTCGTGTCGATATTCAAATTAAACCACGCCTAGGTTGGTCTGTTTATGGGTGACCACCCATTACATGCCGATTTATCTCCGTGCATCGGAAAGCACATTAAGCCGTTGGTCCCGGCTGTCATTTGTCGATCTTTGACAGTCGTGACAGGAAGGGTGACCAAAAATTCTGACAAGCAGTCTTACCAAAGGTATGGTATTACCCACCACTAACTGGGTTATGGAGGTCAGATAGGCAGCAACATAGCTCCTTGTAAAATGCTGGTGTTCAGCCGCAACCGGTTGTACTTAACGACGAACGCAACATAGTTGGGAAAACGCTTTTCAGATGACGTATAAAATGGCCGTCTGTTTACCCGTGCCTATGTTTTCTACTAAAACCCCAGCATGTGTTGACCAAATCAAAAATTTTGGATGTTCTCCCAGTTATTAATTTTTTTTTTTTTTTTTATAAAATGGGTTAAATCGCATTGACAGAAACTGCTGCATTTTATCATCACTACATATAATAAAAGCAAAGTTCTCCGCCACGTCTGCCTGTCTGTCTGTCTGTTCGCGATAAACTCAAAAAATACTGCACCGATTTTCATGCTGTTTTCACCAGTGGATAGAGTGGTTCTCGAGGATAGTTTTAGCATATAATTTGTAGGCGGGCGAAGTCGCGGGCATCAGCTAGTTGTTTTATAAAGGTTAGTTGTGGGATAATGTTTCTGCTAAAAACTGTAAAGATAAATGAGTGGAACCTGTCTGGAGTCTGTCTGGAACGAGGTGATCCGACACAGAACCAGGTTGTCATATCACCTAACAAAGTAAGCTGAAGTGGTAATGGCCGGCCATAAAATAGCCGTAGAACCGATGACCGTTGGGGTAGTCGTGTCCTTGAGTGGAGACCGCGAATCAGCAAACGTAAGTTGGGACGCCCAGCGCCCACAGGCTCGGTGGGGCGAAGATCTTCGCAGGGTGGCTGGTAGCAACAGGATGAGAGTTGCTGAGAACCAAGTTGAACGGCGTGCGATTGTGGGGGCCTATGTCCAGCAGTGAACTGCTGCAGGCTGGTGATGATAATGATGACCTGACAGGTGTTGTTTAATGTAACCCTAATGTTACCCAACTTAAAAATGTTTTTTGGGGCCTGAAAACCGTTCTGATTCATATATTTTATAATATTACTGATATTTACTCAATATAGTTATTGATTTGTATGCGTCACCGTTTGTAACAAATTTTGCACAATTTATATAATTTAGTTTGTCATGTAAAACTAATTACGTATGTTGTGAGTTTGTGACATCATGTAAGTATGTACTTTGCATTTAAACGAACAGTCACATCCACGTTAATGATAACGTATTGAATAATTATAATTTTAAATAGTGACTCAAATGTAATCGTCTAAAGGTTTTAATTAGCTATTTAAATACAAATATGTGTGGGGGTGAAAGATCACTACACTATCTCAATGCTAAAGTACAGCAATAGTCACTATTTCATCATAGTATGACTAAAATAGTAATTAGATCTATTAATAATTATCTTTGAATGCCATGACTCACGTTATCACGCACTTTTTAATGTTGTCGTGCTACATTTAATAATAATAATAATATACGTCCCTACAACAGATTTAAATGATTAATAAAGCCCCTCTGTGATTAATGTGATTATAACTGAAAATTAAACTTTACTCTGTTCACATTAAAGCTGTAAATTGCTTAGTTTTATTTATTTGCAACCCTTTATGAACAGGGTAGAGCCAGTGCACCAGACATTTTTACATTTATTATTCAGGGCAATTAATTACTAAAATTGCTCACTGAATAAATTTTGTTAAAATTATGCTGCCGACGTTTTAAGGGTTAAAGAAGAGTGAACTGTATTAATTTTTGCATAATTTTACATTACAACAGTTTATACTTACAGTTTCAAAGGAGTTTAAAGGCTTTTTCGGAATCGCAACGATGTGTCCCTCCGGTCCCGCAAATTTTGTGATAATGTGTGGACACAAGTGAAGTGTAACATCACGTTTACCTAGACACCCATTGTGATTGTTTTAACATGGGCAATACTCTACAGGTGGTAAGGCGCAGACACATGACTTTTAGTGATTTTAAATTGATCATCACGTCTTAACTTCTAGTCTAATTTCTTTGAAAAATATATGTTATACTAGACCATTTCTCTCATAATTTGATATTTGAAAATGTGAAGAAATATTTTTCAACCGACTTCTAAAAAGAGGAGGTTTTCAATTCGTCTGTATTTTTTTTGTTTTTTTTTTTTTTGTGTTTGTTACCTCAGAACTTTCGACTGGGTGAACCGATTTTGATGATTCTTTTTTTATTTGAAAGCTGGTGCTTCCCGTTGGGTCCCATTTTAATTTGTTGAAGATCTGATGCTGATCTTCGGAGATATACAATGGAACTCTTCAAAAATAGACGGCAAATCTGCAGTGATTGCTGCATCCGCTTGTAGGTTCATTGTTTATACTACATCATGACGTAACATCACGCCTGTATGCTCTGAGTTGGTACGCAGATGTGTAAAATATACCCAGATTTCGAACATGTTTGTTACCTCAGAATTTTCGACTGGGTGAACCGATTTTGATGATTCTTCTTTTATTTGAAAGCTGGTGCTTTCCGTGTGGTTCCATGTCAATTTGGTTAAGATTTTAGGCTGATCTTCGGAGATATAAATTGAACTCTTCAAAAATAAACGGCAAAGCTGCAGTAATTGCTGCAATCGCTTGGTTGTTTATTGTTTATACAACATCATGACGTAACATCACACCTGTATGTTCTGAGGGAGTACGCAGAAGTATACAATACACCCAGATTTCGACAGTTAGACGTGTAAAGTTCCATTCAATGGGATCCCGGAGAAATAGAGGTAACTCCTTAACTTTATAGGCACACCAGAAGCGGTTTGGGTAGTTTTAGGCAGAGTACTTTCTCGGAGTGGTCCCATTTCGATTTGATAAAGATCTGGTGACTTCGGAAGATAGGCAACTGAACTCCTTAATAAATGATAGCAAATGTACTGGGATCGCTGGAGACTCACGTCTGTCTATTGTTTACACCAGTTCATAACAAAAAATCACACCGATACGCTGTGAAAGGGTAAGCACATGTGAACCACTAAAAAGTGAAAAATAAAAACTTTTTTGCAAATAATATAACCGACTTCACACAAAAAAGTGAAAAATAACTTTAGCTCCAGAAGTCGGTGACAAAAAAACTAAATCAATCAAACAAAGGTCACCGACTTCTGGAGCTAAAGTTATTTTTCACTTTTTTTGTGTGAAGTCGGTTATATTTTTTGCAAAAAAGTTTTATAACTAAGTGTAATTAATTTGTGAAGTAATGTCTAACGCGGCAAAAAAACGATCATCACGCAAAAACTATCGGGCGTATTTGCATGAAACTTAGATCATCTCAAAGACAATTAAATGCCCTTTATATTAGTATACGGCTTTTATCCGTATTGTGTTTGATAAATCAAGGTGGGTTGTTTTTTCGAATAATCTTGGTGCGGGGCTCCTCGGGGCGACGGGCGGCAGTGTATCGCTGACCACTTTCACGCACGGGTATACGCTATTGCTAAACTTCTCCCACTCGCTCAAGGTCGTTGAGGTAGCCCCTTAAGTGGCGCTAACGAGCTCATTATAATGTTCAACCTTTACTATGGAAAAAAAAGAAATCGCAAAAAAATTAGATACTCCAAACATGTTTTCCACAAATGTAGGCACTTTTTTTTTAAATTATATAAAATTTCAAGGTTAGTCCCATAGTAAAAGTTACTCATATCTGTAAGTACTTCACTTCCTTACAGTGTTAACCACTGTTAACCAATCACTCTGTATGACACCGTTATTTTTAGTCGTTTTAATTACTTCTTTAAGGGCGAATAGTACTCATGAAAATGAACAACTTTTGCTATGGGACTGACTATGAAATCTCGAAAAAAATATCAGCTGCTTCATACATTATTGGTTGCGTAACTCGAAAAAATGAAGGCAGCCTGCAGTTGATTTTTTCGAGGTTTTATGGTCGGTCTCACAGTAAAAATTGTTCATTTTCATGAGTACTATCCGTCCATAAAACTAATTAAAACGACTAAAAAATAATGGTGAATATAATTTGTAATTCTTGTTTTTGACAAAAGAGATGTATGTATCTATCGTTCAGGCGTTCGTTCGTTCTATCTTTCAGGCATGTTTTTATACACCTTTGTCTTTCAACTTATTTAAGTGTGAACGATAAACGAAGACAGCAAACACAATATAAAAAAGGTAAAATACTTACATGTTATATATATATAGACTTATGTGTAAACGCGGCGTAACAAGTAACCGATTTCATTTATTGTCAAAATACGAACCTGTAAACTGTCTGAATGGAATTTAGCCTGAACACTATAATTGTTGGTTCGAAAGTAACTACAATCAAAATTATGACGTTAACACTTTATCTCGTCCTGGAAAAATTATTGTAATTATTTTTAATTATTGCAAATTATTTGTTAAATTAAAAGCATTAAAGTCACCTTCAGATTTGGTTCTGCTGATCATATTGTGGTTTTCATAGGTACGCACTTTTCGTCATTACGTTTGCACTTGACGACTGATAAAGTCTTCGCCAATTGTTGTGGTTAATTTACCAACGGGTTTCCAAACCATACTAAGGTCCATGTTCACAAAAAAAAAAAAAAAAAAAAAGGTCCATGTTCACCAAAAAGATGACAGTCTGATTACCTAAAACGGCTGTTTAAAACACATTTTTGTATGGGAATATGTCACAGTGACAGCTGTTTTTAGATAATCAGACGGTTATCTTTTCGGTGAACATGGACCTAAGAATTAACGGGTTAAGGGTCAGCAGCTTATCACTTAACCTTTTTTAGAGTTCCGCGGCGGTTAAAACAGAACTCTTATTAATGACGTGCCGTCAGTCTGTCATTTTGACTGTCAGTCCGGTTGACGCACAGCCATTGACGACACTATTAGCAATATAGCAATATACCTAATATGTTGCTGTAAAATTGTAAAACCCGTTAGATTGTAATCTATCTAGCAAGATTGTAAACGCTCGATAGATTGTCAACCGAACACACTGCTCACATTTTAAAGAATTATTTTTTGGTAGATTATAATCTATCAAAGTGAAACCGTAAAATTGTGAAATATATGCGACGGAATTCACCTGGCCCGCTGTGGAGAGCGGTAGGGAGGGGGAGTCCCGTTTGCCCCCTGGTACCACTCCCATGAAAAGGTAATGCACCATTCTTGAGAAAAACCGATTAATGTAACCTAACCTAAAAGACTTTATATTCGCCTAAAAAGCGTAGTCGACGGAGCCCCGCTACGCGAGGCTCCCATTTCTGTCTGCAGTGTTTAAAGGAACCTAACTAACGTCGCCGCGTCGGGGTGCTTCAAGTCCCGATTATGGGGCAAGAGATACTTCCGCCGCATGTGTTTAATAATGCGTTAAATTGTAAGCAATATGTTCGATTGAAAATATTTCGAGAGTTTACAATCTCGCTAGATTGATTACAATCTAACGGGTTTTAAAATTTTACGGTGACATAATTATACAGAGTGGAATATTGCAATGCCACCTGGAGGGAAAGTACTCTAAATACTGGAGATAGCAAATTTTACTCAAACGAAACTTCCTTCATTTTTAAAAAGAAACAACTCTGCATTCACGGATTTTTGAAGATTTTCCTTGCCACACTCGGGCATCGAACCGATATTCAGCTGCATCCGGTTAGACTGAACGTTCTGTACCTTTTTGACATCAATCTTTATTTTTTCGAACTTTAGTCGATCCATCCCGGGTTCGATTCCCGAGTGTGGCAACCGAATTTTAAATCATCATAATCATCTGGACAGCCTTTTTCTCAACTATGTTAGGGTCGGCTTCCAGTCTAACCAGATGCAGCTGAATATTAGTATTTTCAATAGGGAGACTGACTGAACGATGAAATCAGTGATATAATAATCAACTAGGTATATCCTGAGAGTTATGGCGGACACTTACACTCCAAATATGTATTACTTATTTTGTGCGGAGATTGATTAGGTGTTTTCCTAACTTGTCGTCCTTTGTTTAAATTAACCTATTTTACATCAATGTTGCTAACACTAGAACATAAGCTATCTGTTATACTAAATATGGATCACTGTTGTCATGAATTTTAATTTAATTTAATAATAGGAACCGGCCTACATTGTGCATTAAGTCACTGTTTGACTCATGTATTTTATAATCCGGTAGTTACAAATCAGACAAAGGGTAAAAAAATAATTCCAAATGCGCACAGATGCGCAAGCACAATGAGTTTTTAATATAATAATGTCAATTTGAAGACAGTGAGTCAATATATATAATATATAATTTGTGGTAGTAAAAGAAACACGCAAATGCGTTTCAGAAAAACAAAAATACCTGTTTCCTTTAGACTGAGACACCAACGCGAAAAAGGTTCCCGGTACTCAGTACATTTCTGAATCCTACAGGTATAAATTTTTCACCGGTATTTTATTTTAAATCAGCTGTTTCCTACAAAAGACAAATGTATGGAACAAAAGTTTTTTTAAATATAAAACATCAAACTCACTGCCTTCCTGTCTAGAAATGATCTTCTGAGTAATTTTCAATCCGGCTTTCGTCCTGGCCATAGTACTGTAACGGCTCTTTTAAAAGTAACTGATGATATCCGCTGGGCTATGGACCACAAGTCTCTTACTTTACTCGTACTACTAGACTTTAGCAGCGCTTTTAACTCCGTTGATTTTGACATCCTTCTTGGTATCCTTAAATCTATTAATTTCTCCTCTTCCACTATTGCTTGGTTCGATTCCTATCTTAAAGGCCGCTCGCAGCGTGTTCGTCTTGATGAATCTTTTTCTGATTGGTGCCCTCTTAGCGCGGGTGTACCTCAGGGTGGCGTTCTCTCTCCTCTTATTTTTTCCATCTTCATTAACTCTGTCACCAGTGTCATCTCTTCCTTCTTCCATCTGTATGCAGACGACTTGCAGCTTTACCGTCATTTCTTGAGGGAAGATGCAGAAGCCGCCGTATCTGCCATGAACAAGGATCTGGACTTCATTGGTGAGTGGTCGCGGTCCTTCGGACTGCAGATCAACCCTAAGAAGTCTCAGGCCTTGGTCATTGGCGGCAGGTATATGCGGAACAGGCTTAATGTTGCGTCGCTGTCTCCACTCAGGCTGAATGGAGTTCAGATTGAATACGCGAACAAGGCTAAAAACCTGGGGGTGATAATGGACTCTTACTTATCGTGGACTTATCAGGTTGCCGAAGTTAGTCGCAAAGTGCACTACACTTTTCATTCGTTGAAATGCCTCCAGAGCTTCTTGACTTTGAAAACCAAAATCTCCCTTGCGCAAACTCTAATCCAGCCCATCATAGACTACGCCGATGCCTGTTATTTGGATGCCACCGAGGAGCTTTTAAATAAACTTGAGCGTTTGCAAAATATCTGTATTCGTTTTGTTTTTAACCTTAGGAAGTATGACCATGTCTCCAACTTTCGCAAGATACTCAAGTGGCTCCCAATCCGACTTCGCAGGAACTCTCGGATATTGTGTCTGCTTTTTAACATCCTCCATAACCCTAAAACACCATCCTATTTGCGGGAACGCTTTTGCTACTCCCGTCCCTCTGATGCACCTTGCCGGTCGCATCTTAGGAACCTCCTTAAATCCCCTCCCCACTCTACCGATTTCTATTCCTACTCCTTTACTGTTCACGCTGTGCGGTTGTGGAATTCTCTTCCGCCTGATATTAGAGACTGCCAAACTATTGCAGTCTTCAAAAGAAGAGTAAAAGAACACTATCTGTCTAATTCGCCATAGTTGCATAGGTATTTATTTTTTATTTTTTTATATATTATAATGTAGTTTATAGTTGTGTATATATTTTTGTCTTGTATGTATGTAAGTATATTCTTAGGTTTATCGCTTGTTAAATTAAAATTGGCTTTAAGTTTGTATGTATTCTATTTTCTCATCTTTTACACACTATGTCTACATCTCTTTTTATCTACTCTCCTTTCGCAGGTATGCTGGAAGAGATTTCTTTAGAAATAAGCATCACCTTTGTACCTATTTTCTATTCCTTTCTTCTTTTCTGTATGTAGTGTGTACATAAATTGTTAAATAAAATAAAATAAATAAATCATAACCTGGCCTTTTCCCATCTATGTTGGGGTCGGCTTCCAGTCTAACCGGATGCAGCTGAATACCAGTATTTTACATGGAGTAACTGCCCATCTGACCTCCACAACTCAGTTAGTACTGCAATGGGTAATACGATACCCCTTGGTATGACTGGTTGTCAGAACATCGGGCCACTGACTACCCGTATCGACTGTCAAATATCTACAAATGATAGCCGGGACCAACTAATTAACCTGCTTTCCGAGGCACGGAGGAAACTTGGCATGTAAGGGTGGTCACCCATCCACAGACTAACCTAGTCAAGCACGGCTTAACCTAAAGATCGACCCGAGCTGCTCTTATTATTTAGCCAAATAATAAGAGATAATAAGTAATTATTACACTGTGTAGAGTTTAAATGCATGTATAATCTTTGTTTGTAAATTAGTGTAAATAATTGTTACTTAGTAGACTTAACAAATAAAAAAAGAACAAAAAATAATAAAAAAAAAATACTGAAAAACTGTATTATCTTTAAAACTGTTTAGAAAGATGTACTGAGTCCGCGGTAACGGTTTCACGTCGGTCCTCGCCCTGTATTGTAAAAGTTGCGGTAAAAAATTAAATATGATATTAAAAAAACCTAATAAATTTTAGTTTCATTTACTATTTAAATTGAATAAATTATAGACGTCATCAACGATAATACCAATACTTAACCCTGTTTTATTTAGGTTTTATGTTTTTCTTTTAAATGTGGTTTTGACTTTGTAACTATGATATGACGTCTGACTCATCGACTAGAAAAGACGATACTAATCACCTAAGCGAATGTCACAATAAATTAAACACTTAGATATTATTATTTTTAATGCACCAGAAGCCAATAATATAAATAAGGATCCGATCTTTATTTAATAACTTTATTTACAAAACTAGCTTCTGCCCGCGACTTCGTACGCGGATCCTGTTGCTTATTGGCCAGCAACAACGAGGTCGTCAAAATCGAAGATCTGAAACGTCTGATGTCGAATTCTAAGAGCCCGGGGACGGGAAAATAACGGATCTTTCCCACCTGAGCAACACATACCGTTTGTTTCTTTTTGCCATTTAGCAGCTTTACAAAAAGTACAATTTTGAACCAAACCTCCGATGGTGGAATGTGTGGCGCATTCAATCATAGGAGTATACGCACTCCGTTCCTTATTTGCACTCCGTTCCTTATCAACCCAAGGAAGGTCGCCTTCATCGTAGGTCGGTCGTATCACGTGGAACAATTTTTGCTATGGTGTCATTTTAGTATCTCTTATAGTTTAGCTGGTCTGTTGCGGTTCTGCATCAGGTGTTCAAGTTTCCAAGATAAATTATAGCCTATATGTTGCCCAGACTTAATATCTATACTACAAAAAAAAAAACCTTTCAAATCCGTCCAGTAGTTCCAAAGATTAGCGTGTACAAACAAACAGACAAACAGACAGACTTTTTTTTGGAAACGTACTCTATTACTGTTTCTAAACCCGTTATTATTATTTTTTAATATATTCAATGTACAGACACAGTTTTTTTACTCTTTTATTATATGCATATAGATGTTAAATGTCAATTATTATGTTATGCTCAATTACCTTCCACTTAACAATAATTGAAGTGTCGTAATAAATAACAAATAGAAATTTAATTGATTTCGTCCTCGGAGCGGCTACACTAAGGAAAATTCTGTGAAAAAAAAATGTAAGTATATTATTACAGTTACTTATGTTTATCTTCTAGAGTTCTGTAGTCAAAGGAAGCCCACGGGACCCTATTATTAAGGCTTCGCTGTTTGACCGGCCATGTCACAGGACTATATTTATTTTTACCGTAAATGGTAGACACTACGCTATAAGACCAAATTAAATAATTTTTATATCGAATTATTAAGGGTGTAAAAAACCTCTAAACAAAACCGAAAGGCACTTGTTCTCCTCGTCATTGCGATAATTGTTTTGTTCTACAACATACCTGGGAACTTTCTAGTTACGGAGATATTGGGGGTCATAGTTTCACCAACCAAGTTATTTTAACTATGTCAGTATATCTTTACTCTAAACACCTCCACAACCCTACATTATTAATGTTACATTGAGTGTTATCCATCGATCACTAATCGTGATCGATCAGATCGATGATGTTACCGTAAAACGTGATTTGTCACCCCCTAAAAAAAGTCATTTCCCAGCAAATATTTATGTATGGTTACTTTGTTTGATGTACAGAATGCTTGGTTAACCGCTTCGTGAATAGTCTGCTTACACCCTTAAGGTTATACGACTACCTTGTGCCTTATCACTAATAATTACCGTTACGTTCCACGTCAAAAGTTCCAGAATATGGAACAGTTAATTTCTTTGTGCGTCACTTCGTAAGTAAAGAAGTTACGAAGTATCCCAAGACGGCATTTTTTGTGATTAAATTCGTTACAACTTTCGAGAACACGCGATCCCTTGGAGATCATTGTACTGGTTTTTTTTAAAGCACCTCTCCCCTTAGGTGGTTTGTGACAAGTCAATCAGGTCATGTTTGAACTTTTGATAACAATAAGGTTGCATTTACACGTCCACATATTATTTTAAAATGCGCATCAAGATGGCAATAAATGAAATAAAAAAAATGTCACTAATCTGTGTTATTATGCAGGGTGTAAACAGACTCTTCAAAAAGCCGTTAACCAAGCATTTTGTACATCAAACTAATCACTTAGTTTGATGTACAAAATGCCTATCCCTACGCAAAAATTATTGCTGGGAATTGCTTTGAGGGGTGAAAAATCACGTTATAAAGTAAAACTCAATGTAGCGCACTCAAAACACTGCTGGTTGATGGATTGAATAGTGTGTGAGTTGTGGAGTTGTTTAAAGTAAAGTTCTTACAAGAACATGTATTTAAAAAAAAATACTAGAAGGTTCCCACTGTTCCCAGGTATGGATCTGGGAATCTTTTAGTCAAAATTCCAACTTTTTCACATGATTTTTCTAGAACAAAAAAAAAGTGGGTTAAAAAGATCGCAATGATGGGGAGAACAAGTCCCTTTAGCCTTATGTATTATGGGTAATAGGTAAAAATAGGTTAGATAAGGAAGAATCCTTTTTTTCTTTTCATCATCATCATCATCATCATCATCATCAACCTATAATGTTCCCACTGCTGGGACACGGCCTCCTCTCAATGAGAGGGAATGGGCTATAATCTACCACGCGGGCCCAGTGCGGATTGGTAGATGTCACATGTCTTCGATTTTTTTGGTTCTAGGACATGCCGGTTTCCTCACGATGTTTTCCTTCACCGTTTTGAGAGCAGCGGTGATGAAATAAATTACACAAAGTAATGCGCCTGTCTGGGTTCGAACCCACGACTTACTGTTCGTAAGTCGGGGCCGCCACCACTGGGCCACCGCTGCTCCATTTTCTTTTCAATCGTGACTAATTACTAAAAAACACTCGAGAGTTGTCTAATTACAGACGATCATTTGCCATCAATCATCAAATTCCAAAGCATTGTGTTTATTTTGCAACTAATTGGCTAATTACGGTTTTCATTGTGTGTTAACTAATGTCCCAACAATTTTATTAAAATGTCAATTTGTACCATTATTAGAACATGAAGTAACTTTTTTGTTATGACAACTTCTTTAGGTTGCGCCAGTTGCGCCAATAGGCTTGTTTCCACCATCAATAAATTGCAAATCTATTTAGTCCGTCAGTTAGAGTATTGGAAAATAATGGACACGTATTTTTTGTTATTGTAAATCAACGAATATTGACAAAGATAAAACGCATCAAAACTCGGGAGTGGGGGCTCGTGACGTCAGAACTCACTAAGAATGATACCAAACAGTGACGTATTGGGAATTTTAAAAGCGTCGTATCTTCGTCAATTTTGGTTTATGTGACAAAATAAAAAATACGGGTCAAATATTTTTTGATAATCTAAGTGACGGACTAATTAGATTTTTTCAGTTAACGAGCCTATTACAGAAAAGTTGAAAGGGAATGGAGTGTTGTTGGCCATGTGATAATGAGGGTTGAATCGCATGTAACTAAAAGAGTGATGCATATAAATGTTGCTGTATGGAGGGGGAGAGAAAGACCAAGGAAACAACGGACGTATTGTGTGAGGAATGGTATGAAAGATAAAGAAGTAAATGGTAGCGTGACTGCTGACAGAGGAGAATGGAATAAAGAAACGTGTTGCGCCGACCTCAAGTAACATGGAGCAAGGTTAGGAAGATGATGGGCTGTGGGACTGTTCGAAAGAGATACCGCGGCCCCGGAACATAAAGAGCGAGGAAGGAACATGGATGGGTTTTAGTCAGTAAAAGTCTGACACTCCGCCGCTCCGCCCAGAGTGGGAGAAGTTATTTGATGATTTCCCATCCGTAAAAAAAAGGGAAGATGATGTAGCTTTCTTTAGGTTTTACGGTTTTTTCAGTATTAGTAGCGAGTTCCGAAGCGGGATTTGTAAGAAAGCCAACGGAGAACGGTAATTGAGTTAGAAATTAGGCAAAATCAGCCCTAACGACCCGAATGGCGTAGTGGTAGTGAGGCTGCCTTACGTTCTTAAGGTCCCGGGTTCGAATCCCAGTAGGACCAAATGTTTGTGTTGTGATCACCATGGACATTTGTTTCCGAGTCATGGTTGTTTAATAAGTATGTATTTACAAACAAAAAAGTATATAATATGTACATCATACTTATAAACAAGCCTTGCTTAATGTGGCACTAGATGGCGCTGTGTGTAATGTCGAGCGATATTTATTTATTTATTTACTTGTTGTACGTCAAAATTGATTAAGACAGTCACTCAAAACGTCCGCCTACCCGAACTTCCAGTAGAAGAATTGCTAGAAGGTGGAAGAAGTCAGTCTACACACTTAGATGTACTTGATTCTGTAGGCGAAGTAATTACTTATAAAATTACAAAGCAAAAGAAAAGTAATAAAGCTTTAAATTAAATTATTATGTCGATAAACTTAATACTCGTATATATGATTCACTGCAAGTTCAACGTAACTTTCTCGCCATTCATAACTGAGCAAGCTCTAAGTGGTCCTTTCCGACCGTCGAGCTTATTCATTGACCATCAACGGGGTATTTCCGATATTTTATTTCCTCAAAAACCTACCGCAAACGTAGAGGTAATACGTAACGTTTATGTCACCGAAAAGGACCAAATGACTGTTAGAAACACACCTACAGACACTTTAGAAACCTGTATTTATGTTTGTCATTCAGTGACGACATAATTCAAACAAATTCAATATGTCAGCTACCTTTTATTTGTAAGGGAAAATAAAACAATAATATTAATTGGTAATTTCCCACGGGATTTACCGTGGGAATTAATAATTACTATTTCCCATTTATTTGTGATTTATAAAATAATTATAAATTGACATTATTCAATTTACCTATTGCTAATTATAAATGTCGTCGACACATAATACGTATATTGTGTGTTAACTAAGAATTGCAATCAAATATTTGAAATAAATTATGTTTCCGGTTAATATATATGGCAACAAACTCGATCGCTTTGATACCGGAAATCCTGCCTAACATTATAAAAGCCTTTAAATAATAATGCAAAACCGGCCAAGAGCGTGTCGGGCCACGCTCACTGTAGGGTTCCGTAGCTTCCCAGACCATTAAAAATACCAACATTTTTCGTCAGCAAAAATAACTTTGTTTTTCATAGTATTTGTATGAAAAACAAAGTTATCATTTGCGTTTTTTTGAAAAAGTGCTATATAACTCAAAAACTATTCAACTCATCAAGTTGAAAATAATTTTCCTAGAAAGTTCATATAAAGGTCTACTTCTGTGATTTTTTTCATATTTTTTAAACTTATGGTTCAAAAGTTAGAGGGGGGGGGGGACACATTGTTTTTGACTTTCGGAGCGATTATTTCCTAAAATATTAATATTATCAAAAAATGATTTTAGAAAACCCCTATTCATTTTTAAATACCTATCCAACAATATATCACACGTCAGGGTCAAAATTAAAAAAAAAATCGCTCCCCACTTTACGTCTGGGGGAGGTACCCTAATAAAAATGTTTTTTTAAATTTTTATTTTTGCACTTTGTCGGCATGATTGATATACATATTGGTACCAAATTTCAGCTTTCTGGTGCTAACGGTCACTGAGATTATCCGCGGACAGACAGACAGACAGACAGACAGACAGACATGGCGAAACTATAAGGGTTCCGTTTTTTGCCATTTGGCTACGGAACCCTAAAAAAGCACACATTCAGTAACTTAGTATGTATTTATAGTTCCAGATGAAAATAAAAACTTTAAAAATAGTAAAAAAGTGAGCAAGAACTTCTTGTTGTGAAAAACGAGAAACGAAATACAGCAGGTTACTTTTTTTGGTGGTATTTTTTTAATCCATTGTTTCTGACATGTAGAACATGTTCCAAAAATATACTACCGGCAGTAGATTGCAAGTAGGTAGTATTGAGATAATAAAAAAATTAAGTATGAATCGAAAGCTTTGATTTGTGTTACTTTTATTAAATTAATATCATTTTGAAAGTTTGTATCAGCCTTTTTTTCATAACGATTTGAACAAAAAAGCATAAATTTTATACCTATCGATCATAGCTAAATTGCGTAATTTTCCCCGTAAGTAATGAACATCAAAATATCTTATTCCTCAAAAACCTAATTCAGAATAGTTAAGGCGACTACATGAGCTAAACGCGAGTTTATGCCTGAAAGTATATGTACTCATTCACGTAGACTCGCGGGCGCGGTGGCGGGCGCGGTCACGAAATATCAAACATATGGTAATATCCAAGTGTTCACGTACACAACGCACGTGCGGTCTAAGTAGCGGGCCAGCTAGCGACTGGTGCGCGCGGCGGGCTTGCGGCAATATCAAACGCGTGAGATGTTTGTGTGTGTTCACGTCGAACTAGCGGCGGAGCGCGCGATTCACTCACGACGTCAGGTAAGTTTAACCAGTATGAATTTGTCGCTAGCAACGAACTCGCGCAAACGCCTGGCGGCCAATGTGAACTCGAACTTGGCACGTCTCCGCGCCCGCACCCGCTGCCGCGCCCGCGCGTTCCTACATGAACAAGTACTATGATTCACTGCAATAAACAAAACCAGAAAACGTATAAGATATTCTTCAGGATGTATGCTAGTATGACAGTGTTTTGAAAACATAATACAATCAATTTAACTCCATAAAAAAAATCACGAACTTTTCAGTAAAAAAATATTTTAAAGAGTAATGCGATCATTCTGATTTTTGGCAAATAATTCTACAAGCAACAAATTAGGATCATAGTGTTTTATTTTTTTAGTCCAATCAGTACAGTTTTTGTAAATCGATCAATTCAAAACCACAGTATTTCAGACGAAGTTTGAACCACCACAAATAGAGTTGCTAATTTAGCTCCTGGAGTCGCCTTAACCCTAGATAAAATATTCTGTCCCTATATTTATTTACTGCTTGATCATCATGAAAAAACCCCAATAAAATAAGTAGCTGATCCTATTCCCTTATTAAACATTCTGAGTAAAATACATGAATGAAGAAACAAGAAATAATAATAAACACGATACGTAGGTACACATGTTCGGCCTTAAAAACTGTTGGCAAAGAAAACAAACATTTATTTCGAGCAACAACGCGTCAAAATGAGACGTATAACGTACGCAAGGCGACCGATCAAGATATACCTAAACCAGTTTAAGCGGATCTCTCGTTGTATTAAGAATATTTATAAATAGAGGCCGTGTTATACTGGAAATGAATAGCTTCAAGTGTTACCGTGTGTACTGACACTGTGTACGTACGCGGAATTCCCTAGAACTGTCAGCCAACTTTATAATTTTTTTTTGGAACAGATGTTAATGCTCGTGAACGCACGGGAATACAAGAGAATCCAAATGTAATAGCGGGAACGTGGGTAATGTGGGTATATCAAGAGGAGATTCTAGAACATTCTGTTAGCGAAAAAAATCAGGAAATCCCCAAAAAAATCGGAGCACCTGAAACCTGAAACGTTTCTGTTTTTTTCTTGTCTAAAACTTAATAATATCCGCAGTAAAATTTTGTTTTGTTAGCCTATTACCTATACCGGTAAGACACGATGCATTGGAAGACCACTAGGTGGACCGATGACCTGGTGAAGCTTGCTGGAATCCGTTGGATGCAAGTCGCACGGGACCGGTCAATGTGGCGACACTTGGGGGAGACCTATGTCTAGCAGTGGACGTCTTTCGGCTAAAATGATGATGATGATGATGAGCATATTTCATCCTCCATTTAGCAATATGTCATAAAATATATAAATAATAATAATCTTCTGTTTTAAAATATAAAGTAAGTACTATACTGTAAGTAGTAATCTATTCAAATAAATAAAATTAAACTGTCGGTTTGTATTTTTTTACAGTCTTATTTAACCTTTCGTGACATTACCATTACCAACTGGATCCACAACTAAAAAATAAACTATGAATATTGAATGTTCGCAGACAAAAATATATTGTAATGTTTGACCACAGTGTATTTCTTTTAATTTTACAGTAGCGATATTCTACCTGTTATTTACATATCTCTACTATACTAATAATTGTAAAGAGGTAATATTTGTAAGTGTTTCGTACTACGCGTGTTTCCGAACGCATCCCTTGTCGTCCGAGCATCTGACAGTTTGTTTGACGTTTGGACTGTCATTGTTACGTCAACTGTCATGGCTTGACGCTTCTAACTTGGTTTTTGCTTACTTACGAGATCACATTGATTTTTTTGTTGATTGATTGAAATATTAAATATTATATAGAGCAGCGGTGGCCCTGTGGTGGCGGCCCCGACTTACGAACAGTAAGTCGTGGGTTCGAACCCAGACAGGCGCATTACTTTGTGTAATTTATTTCATCACCGCTGCTCTCAAAACGGTGAAGGAAAACATCGTGAGGAAACCGGCATGTCCTAGAACCAAAAATTCGAAGACATGTGACATCTACCAATCCGCACTGGGCCCGCGTGGTAGATTATAGCCCATTCACTCTCATTGAGAGGAGGCCGTGTCCCAGCAGTGGGAACATTATAGGCTGATGATGATGATGATGATGATTGAAATATTCGGAAATCGAAATTAATCCCCCTTTGTTTGCAAGATTTTGGTTATAATTCAGTGTAAGTTGGACAAAACGTCCCAATTGTGTGCCAAGCCGGGCTTATTTTGTTAATTGACCGCGCCGTATTGAGGTTGCGTCAGCCCCGCGTGTGAGATTAAAATTGAACATTATAATTTGACAATAATTGTGAAAAGTGTTGTTCTTGTGCCGTTTGAACTATTATTGTGCTTCATCTCGACCTGTTATACGCTGCCGGGGCAGCGTCTGTTGAAACACAGTCGGATCTGGCAAGTCACTCGACCACGCATCACTTTACACTTACACACACACATTTACATACATCCTTGCAGACCCGGCTTGATCAAGGACTGGTCATCCCCTTCAGCCCACCGGCACCAGGTAAGTTGATTCACATTTATTGTATTGGAGACAGGGTAGATTTGGTAGGGCTCACCAGCCCCCTGTCCTGGCGTAGAATCGAACAGTAAGTTTGGATGTAAAGGGTAGGTAATCTTCGGAACTACTGATCCGATTCTGAAATTTATTTTACCAAAGACAAGATATATTTAGGTATGTATAGAACCGTTTAGTCTACATTTGACCGATTCTACTTTTGACATCATATTCTACATTCGACAGATTCTACATTTGACCTATTCTACAATTGACAGATATTACATTTGACAGATTCTATTTTTGACCGATTCTACAATCGACAGATTCTACATTTGACAGAAAACGTTCCCGTAGGTATTTTCCGACTTGAAAAGGAAAAAAGGCACGGGCAAGCTTAGTTTCTTATAAATGCGACAGACTAAGTCATAGCCCTTTCATTTCACTGAACTTGAGGAATGCCATGCACAATGTAAGTTTAGTTAGACACATGTAAAAATGAAATTGCAGTTTTGCAAGTTTGTTTCTTTGTCTGATTGACACACAGTCGCCTATTGAAATGACCATCCCTCCCAAAAACCCAACTCAGTTGCTGCATGGAAACGCTCGCTTTGTCCAACTGTAAAGTGTTAAGATAGACTGTGGTATACAATAATATACAAGTAACAGTAAATATATTTTTTAATGAAGAGCCACTCACGTCACGACTCGACTCTAAACCTTGATATTTGAGCGTACCATCAGATCACGATGGAGACATTTATTAAAGTGCAACAAGTGGCAAATCAATTTTTAATACGACAAAAGAAAATGCTTTGAGGTTTTATTATCTGGAGCCAACTAGACGACGCGATGCCTTCAGAATATTATTATACTGGAAGCAAGGAAGAAAATTTTCAACGGTTATTTAAAAAAAAAAACATCTCGACCGGTAAAAAAGTATGGAACAGCCAGCACATTTTTTTTAAATTACCGATGAAAAATTGATTACATATACGTGGTATCCTGAATAATGTATTGAATACGTGGTCTGTTCCACGCTGTATTAAGATTATATAAAGCTTTTTTTATTTTGGAAATCATTTATCTCCGGTATGTAACAAGTCTAACAACCTATAATATGCATTTTTTTTTACAGCTTCCAAAGTTTATTGATCCGAATTTAAAAACAGGCGTTTTTGCTGAAGTTAGATAATCGATTTTAATAATGGCTACCGCATCCTCAGTGGTCGATTAATTTCTTCCTTTAAATATATTTTTAATACTTTATATCAAGTAAATATGACTACATTCTGGGTTCTTGCACAACCAAAAAAAAAATAAGAAGTCAATGCCACATTACTGATTAATTTTAAGTTATTTTAAGAGAAATTAAAGTAAAAATTTAAAAAACCCCCGATATAAATTATAATGTACCAAAAGTTAAATAGAAAATAATTTGTTATCGTAAAGTCCTAGGTACGAGTCATCACTCCACTTTCCTCATATAATTTCGTTAGTTAGGATTCCTTATTCTCTTTCAATATGGTTTACGTAATTGGCATGACGACAGTACCTATCAACAAATCCATTTAGTCCCGTCGTCAGTTAGATTATTGAAAAAACATGGACACGTATTTTCTGTTTTTGAAAATCAATGAATATTGAAAAAGATAAAACGCATCAAAATTCGGGAGTGGGGGGGGGGCTCGTGACGTCAGAACTAGCTAAAAATTATACCTAGGCGTGACGTATTGGGAATTTTAAAAGTGTCGTATCTTCGTCAATTTTGATTTACGTAACAAAAGAAAAAATACGGGTGAAATATTTTTTAATAATCTACCGGAAGGACTAATTAGTTTTTTTTTTGTTCGGCTACCCTTTTGTACTAGTCAAGCGATTTCATTTGATACCCATATTGAAAGAATTGTGAAAAAAAATGTAAACCGCTATTAAACAGCAAATCCACCTCAAATTATTACATTTTTAACAAAAAATATAATAGTTTAAATATTAAATTAAAAAAAATTAATCGAAAATGCATAAAATATAATCTCCTCCTCCATAAAATATACAAATTTTTTCGAATACCTAGTTTTTTTTTTTTTTTTTTTTTTTATATTAAAATACAGTTATCTTGTATCGATTTTCATCAAACATAGCTAAGAATACTCCGGACTATTTCACCTTTCAAACAAAATCAAAATCGGTTCATCCGTTCGGGAGCTAGGATGCCACAGACATACACACCCACACACACACATAGACACGTCAAACTTATAACACCCTGTCGTTTTTACGTCGGGGTTTAAAAACAGCAGCCAAGCATCATACGATCGAACGTTTTGACGGTACCTGTAACGTAACATGTAACAGTGAAATGACCGAAACGCATTACCTACACCAACTTACCATGTTAGTAATAAATTAGTAATAAATTAGTCATATTAAGTTAGTAATAAATAATTAAGAAACCCTCTGTTCTAAAGTAAGGAATAAAATCATGGCATTTCGATTATTCATTTTATTTATTTAACACTTCAAGCACAAAGTACAGAGGTGGACTTAGGCATTTTCTATTAGTCAACCTTTGGGTGATGCAGAGACATAAAGTGGATAGTATTTTTATACATTCAATTTGATTTTCTTAGGCTAATTTATTATCCATCCGTCCATTCCACCTGTACTCTGAGGGACCTGTCCGCGGCCACCACCAACGCTGTCGAGGTGGCAGAGTACAGCCGAAAATAATTTTATAAAAAAGGGAAAATCATCGACACGACGGGAAAGTAGACCCTCTTTACCATTGCCAAGTACAGTCCGCGCGCAAGCTCTGAGGAAAAATACCCTCATAGAATGATTTCATAATTTAGTTCGCTCGGAGTACTAAATTATGAAATCATTCTATGATGGTTCCGTATATACTTGAAATAAAACCACCGATTATTTAAGTAAGCCATCGATTCCTCGGAGCTCGCGCGAGGACTGTAAGTGGGTTGTGTGTGACGATCAGATGGTCAATCACTGCATGTGAAATAATTACATTCATCTGTTTCGATCAGACTGGAAGCCGACCCCAGCAATAAGGTCTAGGAACGATTTTGACCTTGAAAAGGCAGTTCCTCGATCTTTATGAACTTGTAGGGTTGTATTGATTATTTTAATATTATAATTCTTTAACTACATACGTCTTAAAGTCGCGAACAATATTTTAATCAACATACAACCTGCACTGGCCCGGAAATTGCCAAAAATTGATTTTCGTAGGCTACCTTGAAGCATCAGCCTTAAATCTAAAAGCTATAGAGTTTAGTTCAAGTTGTATTGTATGTATACCTTTGACCTAGAAAACATTTATATTGTAAACCTACATTATATGAGAAAGCCCTTTGTTGGAGAAAGGTGGGCCTTTCATGCCGATATCTAATATAATGTAGGCAGTTCATAAATTCAATTTTATGGTAAGTAAATTAAAGTTACCTACTTTCTTATGAAAATTGAAATATTGATTTTATTACAAATTAAACTGTCTTTATTCATTCCTATTAGAAATTAATTATAATTTAATGAAGGCGATATCAAATTATAATTTCTAATAAATCTGTTATCTTTGTTAGCTTAGCTAAAAACTAAATTACCTACAGCGAGCAACTCCTGGAATTAATACAGACGAATAGGTTTCAATTTGTACGAGCAAATACAATGTTCGATTGCTTAATGTTCTATTTTCGATTTTCGATTGGTTGGTCCAAAGCAACTAGTTTATAGAACTTGTAATGGGTTACGCAGATACGAATGTACGCTTTATAAGTGTACCGCATTATAATACTGAACAAGAATTCAATCACTGTCGGAGCATAAGCATGTGGGTTGTAAAAGCATAACTGGAAGTTCCCAGCACGCATTTACAACGTGAATCATGAACTAAAATATCGACTGAAAATTCCCTCTCGATCCATTTTTTTTAAATGTATTATTAAATAGCCACTCACTGAACGATCTTGCAGTCGGCGGTGTGTCTCGTACTTACCTGAAAAAATAAAATAAAAAATTAGCAGATATGTAGGTACCTCTATTATTATTTTTAGATCTGACTGGGACTCTTGAATCATATAATATATTTTTTAAATTCAACATACATAACATCACGCCTATAATCACTCACATCAGGGGTTAGACAGAGGTGTACCTTTTAGTACACATACATTTCGCTAGTTATGATTAAATCCTATGTAATAGGGGTCGAGCCTATTACCATCATCATCATCATCATCATCTCAGCCGAAAGACGTCCACTGCTGGACATAGGCCTCCCCCAAGTGTCGCCACATTGACCGGTCCCGTGCGACTCGCATCCACCGGATTCCCGCAACCTTCACCAGGTCATCGGTCCACCTAGTGGGAGGTCTTCCAACGCATCGTCTTCCGGTTCGCGGTCGCCACTCCAGAACTTTTCGGCCATACCAGCTATTACCATCAACCGGGCACACTCATTCATTCATTCATTCTTATTCTTTATTGCACACAAAAAAACAGATATACAAATTAATTGCAATAATGTAGCTTATGTACAAATGCGAGCTTAACCCAGAGTTGGGTTTTCTTACTCCATGGCTGCTACTGACAAATTCCTGATGAAAAACCCAATAAAACTTTGCCTGACCCGGGACTCGAACCCAGGACCTCATGCATCATCATTCCCGTCATCATCATCATTTCCGGGGCTGCGGGACTGTTCGAAAGAGATACCGCGACCCCGGAACATAAAGGGCGAGGAAGAAACATGGATGGGTTTTAGTTAGTAAAAGTCTGACACTTCCCTTCCGCTCAGCCCAGACTGAGAGGGGACCTATTGTTAATATTGGGATACAATATTTAAATATAAAACAGGGGCAATGAGCCGGCCATATTAGACCGAGAACCGATGATCGCAGGGGTAGACGTATTATTGAGTAAAGACGGTGAGCAGCTCGAAGTGAATTGCCGAGAATCGAGCTGAGTGGCGTGCAGCTGGAGAGGCCTGCCAGCTGTGGACTGCTGCAGGCTAATGATGGTGATGAAGTACAAAATAAAAGGACCAATGGGGGAAAATCACAGTGATTAGAAACGCATTAAATATTCCTTTGAGACCGATAGTCAATTACACCAAACAAAACCTCAAAGACAGGTTTGATACAGACTAGAGTACAAATTACAGTTATTCAGACTAGAGTACAAATTACAGTTATTATAGACTACGTAGAGTACGTACGGTCGAACAAGTTATTTGGTTTACAGTTTAACCCACAAGTTACATTGTGAAGTGTAAACCAAATAGCTTGTTTGACCGTACAATCGTAAACGTTGCACACAGATCTAGCTGGGAATACAATTTTCAAAGAGGTTTTGGCTCTGTTATCTCCTCATGCTTTAAATCGATGATTAGTACCATCAAGTAATGAAAACATATTATTAAACTACAAGACGAGTAATAGAGAGTAGCGTTCTAGGTTCGTAAGCGTAACAAAGGTTTTATAACACTCCTGATGGATCATGCGGCCTCTTAGCAATTTCCGTGGATGTGTGAGGACAAGGACATGTGAGTAAATCCAGCAGGAAATAAAGGTGAGCATAACACAACATAACATGACATCATAACATCACATAACATCAGACGAGTACCTAATAGTACACCCACATTTCGGCAATTATGTTGAAGTCTCATCTAATAGGGGCGACCCTATTGCCATCAACCGAACGTGAATCCATACTCCGTGGCTGCTACTGAGAAGCCACACACACAACAAGGCATTCAAGGTGAAGATTAACGTTTTATATACTCAACCGAAACTGACATTTCTTCGAAGTTTTGTTCCTGCATTTGATTGGCAAGTTTTGCAATTCTGTCTTGATTAGGCTCTTGACATATTATCTGACATTTCGGCTATTGAACTCGCATGACTGACGCTAACCGACACTGCTGGGATCTTCGAATAATGCCGTGTAACCACAATGAAGGTCAACGCTCACTTACAACCCAGACAATGTTTACAAACTAAATAAAGGTTGGCTTGGAAACTTTGTCGAAATGTTTCATACTTGTGTTTTCTCATGATTGTACTAAAATGAATTTTGAAACAGTTGTTTAAAAAAAATGAAGTTTTGCGTGATGGAAATTGTTTTATGATGAACCTAAGCTTGGCCGGAGTAGAACCCGAAGATTGCTAGAATATGTAATTGTACCTGAACAATTAGTTATTGATAAAATAGACTAAAAAACATGGAATGGCGAGTTTTCAATTACACGTGAAACACAAACTAGGTACCCCAAAAAAACATACCCAACCTTTCCTTTACCTCTGCGGTATTGCGGGAAATTCAACACATCTAGGAAAACTTAAAAATGTTTTCAGGTTTTTGTTGCCTACAATCCAATTTAAACTACGCTGTATTATACATTCGAAACAACAGAAGTTATAGCATAGATTTTTTTTTTATTTTAACTTTCCTTTCAGCCAGGGCCATCTTTGTATGAGAACGGGGGGCCTTGCAGTGAGCCCGTAGATAATAGGCTGGTATTATAACTATTATTTGTTTTATGGCGACTATCACTAGCAGACTAGCAGTTAGTACTGAGATAACTACTAGGCGTGTTGCACAAATTTTGAACGGTCGTGATCCGATCGGATTTTCAACATTGATCATTATTATCATATTTACAATCATTCAACAATCATGCTCCTTGAGCCTATATATAAAAAAAACAGTGCCTAAATAAGTTAAGCATTTTGTGTTTGCGCCTGGCATGTGCCATTATTTTTGTTCAGGTATGACACATTGCAAACATTGTTTGATCAGGCGTTAGAGTTTTATTAGTTTTTTTTTTGACGGACGTAGCGTGCTGTTATTGTGACGAACCACAGTGAGTGAGTATAATATTTGTGACGCTGTATTGTCAGGATTTTGGGATTTTTTAAAGCTTTTAATACACTTAAATACTGTAGCGCTATTTCTGAAATAGATACAGGTTCCAACCCGAGTTTGCTGGGCTACAATTAAAGTTTAATCACTACATAATTATTATAAAACAAAGTCCCCCGCCGCGTCTGTCTGTCCCTATGTATGCTTAGATCTTTAATAGAGTGATTCACGAGGAAGGTATTAGCATATAAAATTGAAAATATTGTACGTACTAAAAAAAATGAAATAAGGTAAATATAAATAAGGACCTACTGGGCCGTGGGGTTCAAGTGCACACAGTCTGTTCAAAGAAATTTCGGAAAGCCCAGTTGATGCTTCCCGTGACCCAAGGGCTGACTTTTACCTTGGCCAGAGGCTTGTCATACGTGGCAACACCGCCCGCGCCAGTCTCTTGGGGACATTACCAGCTGACAGCGTTGAGGAGGTATTTTTCGCTTCTCTCTTATAGTTTGTTGTTAGTTTATTTATTTCAGTTTATTTAATATTCGTTTTTAAATAATAATGTATAGAGTTAGTACAGTACCTACTAATCTAATGGACTTACATTGTTTTTATTCTCAATGTGCAAGTCCGAGACGTTTTCCCGTCGCTATAAAATGCTTAATGGTTGCAATGAACTAATAATGGCTGCTAACGACTCCGGATGTTATGTAGACGACAAATTACTGTTAACTTCATGACGGTCATATTATTCATTTACCCCTTTACTTATTGAGGTTTTTATTAGCATAGATACATGCTGCGGAAAATCATATATTGCCAATGGCTTTACATTGAAGAACCAATACGCTAGTTTCCACCATCAATAAATTGCAAATGTAATTAGTCCGTCAGTTAGAGTATTGGAAAATAATGGACACGTATTTTTTGTTTTTGTAAATCAACGAATATTGACGAAGATAAAACGCATCAAAACTCGGGAGTGGGAGCTCGTGAAGTCAGAACTCACTAAAAATGATACCAAACAGTGAGAATTTTGAGAATTTTAAAAGCGTCGTATCTTTGTCAATTTTGCTTTATGTTACCTACAAAAGCAAAAATACGGGTCAAATATTTTTTGATAATCTAAGTGACGGACTAATTAGATTTTTTCAGTTAACAAGCCTATTCTGAGGCTTTAGATATACCTACGCTTTTATTGTGTTTTGTCAAGATATCGAAAAAATCTGTTTGAAGAAACGTATACCTAACCATTTTCAAAGATACTTAGGTAAGTACTTAAAACGTTCAAGAATAGAATATTCTTTATTTTGTACACCATAAAAGTAAAATTAAGGCGACTACATTAGCTAAGCGCGAGTTTTTGCCTGAAAGTATATGATTCACTGCAATAAACAAAACCAGAAAAATATTTATGATATTTTTCAGGATATATGCTAGCATGATAGTGTTTTGAAAACATAATACAATTAATTTTACTCGATTAAAAATCACGAACTTGCCTCTAAGCATTTCTTTTAACGAGTAAAATCCATACTAAAATACATGCGATCATTCTGATTTTTTGGCAAATAATTCTACAAGCAACATATTAATAGCATGATAGTATTTTATTTTTTTAGGCCCATCAATCGATTTTTTGTAAATCGATCGAAACCACTCATTTCGCACTATTCGGCCCACAGTGACTGACGTAACACTAACAACCACTTTGTAGTACAAGCTGATTAGAACTTTATTCTAACAGTATTTCAAACGAAGTCTGAACCCCCAGAAATAGAATTGCTAATTTAGCTCCTGTAGTACCCTTAGTAAAAAAATACATTTCACATAGGGTGACGGCTTGGGCGATCTTGTCGCTAACAGCGATTTTTTCAAGACAACCGATAAGTGTATTTATTTCCAACTACTTAGCACTTCGCCTGCGACTTTGTCCGCGGAAATATTGATAGCTCGGTCAATTTTCATGATACGAGTATCAATACAATTTAGCTTAGGTTACTCGGTAAATATCTAGCTTTTTAGCAGTGAAAGAATTTTTAAAATCGTTTGAGAACTTCTTGACTTAAATCGTAACAAACAAACAAAAACTCAATACTTTCCTCTTTATTATATTAGTTTATAAGTTTAGATTGGTCGACGATTTGATAAATATAAAATTAAAGCACCCCGTGACCTTGCGATGTTCCTCGTTGCTGAAACCTCTAGTATATAAGTAGTTAGTAGTGAAACCCTTATGTATTTATTATAAGGGTTTCTACAGGGTGAAATTGAATAGATGCGACAAATTTAAATAAACAATAATACGTGTTGTCAAGAAAATGTATAAAATATCAAATGTAAAATTGTAATGAACGAAGGAAGGGTAGTGGGCGGCGCGCGGTCGCCGGGAAGGGATGTCAGCGCTGGCGCACATGCGAGGTTTGGCAACGTCGCGCGATACTTACATTAGAAACTAGGCTAAATTAGGTAAATGACCGCTATGAACGAGAATACCGATAATTCGTACTTAAATAAAGATAATAACATCAATGGACCTTTTGAAAACGATAATCGCGTTTTTTTTTAACGATTTAGATAGTAGAAAAAACAGTTTATAATTACTATGTTACTGTAACTGAAGCTCCCATTTCATTTTGTCGCATTTATTCAAATTCACCCTGTATATATCAATTAGTTCAAAAGCTAAACTGGCTCTTTCAAGTAAAACCTTATTCATTCTCAGTGCTCCATAGACCGGTCACGAAATTACTATCAGGAAACTCCGCTGTATTTAGGAATTACCGACGTACTTTCTAAGAAAATACGCGAGTACACTATACAAAGCTAGATTATCTTTCTTTTAACAAAAGCGAATACTCTGTGGTTAAATGCCAAGTTAACTTTATTCCCAAAACAGAAGTCAGGAATAAAATCTGTGCTATTTATTAAGTTACAACTTTTCTCAAAACCAATTGCAGTTACTAAAACAAGAACTAGAAGAACTATTTTTATACAAATAAATACAATTGTTTGGTCTGTTTATAATAAAAAATAAAAACTTTTTTGCAAAAAATAAAACCGACTTCACACAAAAAAGTGAAAAATAACTTTAGCTTCAGAAGTCGGTGACCTTTATTTGATTGATTTAGTTTTTTTGTCACCGACTTCTGAAGCTAAAGTTTTTTTTCACTTTTTTGTGTGAAGTCGGTTTTATTTTTTGCAAAAAAGTTTTTATTTTTCACTTTTTAGTGGTTCACATGTGCATACCCTTTCACAGCGTACCAGCATGATTTTTTGTTATGAACTGGTGTAAACAATAGACAGACATGAGATTTCAGCAATCCCAGTAAGAGACACACATTTGCTACATTTAATGAGGAGTTCCGTTGCCTTTCTCCGAAGTTTTTCATCTAATCTTTACCAAATTTAAATGGGATCACTCCGAGAAACTCGTCTTTCTAAAACTACCCAAATCGCTTCTGGTGTGCCTATAAAATTTGAAAAGTTCTCTCTATTTCTCCAGGATCCCATTATCAGGATCCTGACTTGATGATTATGGGAACTTCTGGGAAGTATACCCTTTCAAACAATTAAAAAACAAATTCGGTCCAGTCATCTTCGAGTAATCGAGGAACATTGAATTGAGAACCTTCTCCTTTTTGAAGTCGGTCAATAACGACGTTATGGTACGTGACCCAAATATCCGGATAGCCTTTAAAAGATTTGGCCGAGTATCGTTAATTTGCTTCTAAGAATTGAAGAGCTCCGTTCCTTTGTCATGGATCCCATAATCAGAACCTAACCAAATTTTCATCAAACTACCCTTGAAGTACCCTTGCCAATAAAATAAAAAAAAAACAATACATGTCAAGGTAATAGGCTTATCCCCAATAAATGGAACTTAATACACCTAACTGTCGAAATCTGGGAATATTGTACACCAGATGTGTACCCCCTCAGAGCATACAGGCGTGATGTTACGTCATGATGCTGTATAAACAATAAACATTCAAGCGATTGCAGCAGTTATTGCAGATTTGCCGTGTATTTTTGAAGAGTTCCATTGTATATCTCCGAAGATCCGGATCAGATCTTCAGCAAATTAAAATATAACCACACGGGAAGCACCAGCTTTCAAATGAAAAAAGAATCATCAAACTCGGTTGACCCAGTCGAAAGTACTGAGGTAACAAACACTGTCGAAATCTGGGTGTACTGTACACATCTGCGTACCCCCTCAGAGCATACAGGCGTGATGTTACGTCATGATGCTGTATAAACAATAAACATTCAAGCGATTGCAGCAGTTACTGTAGATTTGCCGTGTATTTTTGAAGAGTTCCATTGTATATCTCCGAAGATCCGGATCAGATCTTCAGCAAATTGAAATATAACCACACGGGAAGCACCAGCTTTCAAATGAAAAAAGAATCATCAAACTCGGTTCACCCAGTCGAAATCTGGGTGTACTGTACACATCTGCGTACCCCCTCAGAGCATACAGGCGTGATATTACGTCATGATGTTGTATAAACAATAAACCTACAAGCGATAACAGCAATCACTGCAGATTTGCCGTACATTTTTGAGGAGTTCCATTGTATATCTCCGAAGACCAGCATCAGATCTTCAGCAAATTAAAATGGGACCACATGGGAAGCACCAGCTTTCAAATAAAAAAAGAATCATCAAAATCGGTCCACTCAGTCGAAAGTTATGAGGTAACAAACACAAAAAAAAAAAAAAAAAAAAAAAACATACAGACGAATTGATAACCTCCTCTTTTTGGAAGTCGGTTAAAAAATGACAGCTTTTACACAATGCATACGAAAGTTACGACACTAAAATGAAATTGGCGGTGTGTCTGATTGCTCCGGCTAATCTGAGAAACAGATGGACGAATTTTGAGAGGACTTTTACTAGTACATAGCTGATGTTATAAGGAGTAACTTACAGTAGGGCCAATTTAATAGATCACATTTGACATCTGTTAGTTCTAAGTAAAGGTTACATTTTATGCCATTATTACAATAAATATGCTCAAAACTGTTGAGCAATTGTGCAGTTCTAACTTCGAAAAAATAAATAATATTTTATGGCAGCCGTTACAAGGTTACGTTGTTTTTTTTTTTTTTTTTTTTATCTTTATTTAAGGGGACTCGGTCAACAATGACGATGTCGCCCCGTAATTCTAATTATACTATAACTACTTATTCTACTATGGCTAGATACATCTTAAGTCTTCAAAATCTTATCAGAATCTTATCTTAACTATGCATTATTATTATATTGCCGTAAATGGCACATGTATAACGCACATAACTTCCTGGCCCCTTCCGAAAAAGGAAAGGCCAAGGAGCTGCTGCATAACCCTAAATTATACTGCGAATCCCCAAGTGCCTGTCGCCGCTGAGCTTCATTCCGGACACACTCGACCAAAACATGGTGCACATCCTCGATCACGTTACACTCCGTGCAATTAGGTGAATCCGTTTTACCCATTAAATAATATGCAAATTTATTTGATGGAATGTGCCCGGACCGAAGTCTCAGTAGTGTCACAATATATTGTCTATGGGCTTCCATCTCCTGGAACCATGGGCAACGAAAAGGTCCTGCCTGTATAGTCCTGTACCATATGCCTTTGGTGAGCGACCTCTCATCAAAATATTCCTGCCACAAGTCTTTACAGATCTTTTTGACTGTCTGAACCTGATCTGTGTGTAACGGTAAACAATTGTATGTGACCCCCTCCGATGAAGCTAATTTTGCTGCCTGATCCGCTTTTTCATTGCCCATGATGCCAATATGAGCTGGAATCCACTGTAGAACTATGGTTTTATTAGTCATACGCAGCTCTAAAATGGTTTGGAGGATAACAAAGGCTATCGGGGAACCTCGAAAACTCGAGGGTAGCCGAGCCAGTTGCAATAAAGCACTCTTAGAGTCAGTTAGAATCACAATATGCTGAGTATCAAGAGTTAACGCGTAAGACAGGGCTTCGGAAATTGCTATCAGCTCACAGTACATTACAGCAATATTAACCTTAATTTTAAATTGAAGCGTAATGTTTAATTGAGGGTCAAATACAGCTGCTCCCGCATACTGCGCGTTCTTAGATCCGTCTGTATAAAGTTGATAGAACGAACCGTAGTTATCATTCAAATATTTGGTACACTTTTGTCTTAAATCTAATACATCCATTGATCTCTTTGGAATGCATACATACGGGATATCGTAAGAGATGTTCTTTGTTAAGTCAATGCTGGAGAGCCATGTATCCAACGAGAATACACCCAATATGGAACTTGCATAAATAGGTAAATCTTGGATTTGTCTATGCGTGTCTACTAAAAATGGAATCTTTTTATTTCTCCAGTATTGACCCTCACACAGGTTCGACAATTCCTCAATAATATTTATAGTCACATTATTCTTTACCGATCTAGATTTAAGCCAGAATTTTCCCGCCAAATATCTTCTTCGAATTGGCAGCGGCTGTAAGCACAGTTCGTTTTCCATGACGTGAATTGGAGTGCTCTTAATGAAGCCCCCTATGGTCCTCATACATAAATTTTGAATTCCGTTAAGTTTATTCAATTGACTGTTAGCGTAATTACCAAATAAAAAACTACAGTAATCGAGTCTGCTACGAATTATTGAGATATACAGGCGTCGCAGATGTTTCGGGTGGACACCCCATTTGGATCCAGCTAGCACTTTAAATATGTTTACCAATCTTGAGCACTTTTCCTGTAATTCGTTAATATGTCTTTTCCACTTCAAAGATTTGTCCAGCCACATGCCTAGATATTTTACATAATCCACCTGTTGTATATCATGATTTTCAATATTTACCGAAAATGTTTTCTTATTTCTACCTCTGCTGAATAAAATTATTTTAGTTTTACTCAAAGAGATCTGTAACCCTACTTCTTCTATTAAACTTTGAAATAATTTTAAAGAATTTTGGATAACGGTAACGGAGTCCGAAATTTGTTTCTTAGCTATATATAATACAAAGTCGTCTGCATATTGCGACACAAACACATCAGCTATATTATGACAAATCTTTGAAGTGGCTGCATTAAATAATAGTGGGGACAGCGGATCGCCCTGTGCAATGCCTGTCCCAGTGGTCCTCACTGCTGTGCTACTATCATTAGTTTGAACTGATAGATGCCTTTCATGTAAAAATTCCCATAAGTATCTGCACAACACCGCTCCCACTCCCAACCCATCTAACATTTTTAACAGGGCTACTAAGTTTATATTGTTATAAGCGCTATCAATGTCAACAAAACATCCCAAAGTGTTAATGCCCTTCGAAAACCCTTCCTGAATGCGCGATACCAATCTAGCCAAGTTGTCAGCACAAGATTTTGTTTTCCTAAATCCGGTTGTTTCATGTGAAAAACAGTTATTTCTTTCAAGAAACCATTCTAGCCTACGGTTTAGGATTGTGTGTAAGATTTTACAAGGACATGACAATAAAGCAATTGGTCTGATACTTGATACAGAGCCAGCATCCCGACCTGGTTTTGGTATGGGTACTATTTTGACCTCTCTCCATTGATTCGGGACAAACCCCGAAAGTAGAAATCTATTGTATAGTGAAACCAGAACTACTTTACCTACTTCTGGTAAGTGCCTGATCATGGAGTAGGAAATATTATCCCCACCGGGAGCGGTATCAGTTTGTTTAATACAGTTATCAAGCTCTTGGATCGAAATTGGGCTGCTCAGCTGTTCATTTTCTGATATAAAATTAGGTGTGGGAGGGCTCACGTAATCTGGTGTTAAACTATGTAGTAAATGTTCCGTTTGCTCCGGATCCACAGCACTTCTTGCTGTCTTATAGCCTTTGAGCCACTTCATTCGTCTGTACACTTCAGGCGCTGACATCGTGTTGTCTATGCTGTCACAGAATTTTCTAAACGAGCTAAACCGGCTATTCCGAATCAATCTCTGGGCATCACTTGTTTTTCTTTGAATTTTATCTAAATTCTGTGGCGTAGGGTTCTTCCTGAATTCGGCTAAGGCCAGACGTCGCTCAGCAACTACACGTGATAAATCCTGTCCCCAATATGGTTTAGGTTTAAACATCTGCTGCCGAATTGGGTTATCGCAAATTTTTATTTTAGGTATGCTTTGATCCGCTGCAGCATTTAGGGCCTCAATAAAATTGTCGTAAGCTTTTTAATTATCTGCATGTATGTCTAAAACATTTAATTTTTCATTAATAATCTGTCTATATTTTGTCCAATCTGCCTTTTTATAGTTTCTTTTAATTTTGTACGTATTTATATTATTAATTTCTGTTTTAATTTTTAGAACTAGGTGATCGCTCCCTAAGTTCTCATTCATAACTTGCCAACTAAACTTCATTGCCAAATCCAGTGATGCTACGGTCAAATCAGGAGAGGTACTTTGTAGCACACCATTAACCAGTTTAACACGTGTAGAAGTGCCATCGTTAAGAGTAATGTAATTGTTTTCGAATATGGAGTCGAACAGCTGCATTCCTCTTGTGTCCGTCTTAGATGACCAGTTTGTATGGTGTCCATTAAAATCTCCGGCTATAAGTGTTCTTTCTTGCTTCAAAGAAAAGATATGGTCCCAGTCTCTTTTATTGGCGTATACTGATGAAGGACAATAGACGGTAATCACATTTTCTAGGTGTTCGCAATTAGAAATCTTTACATGCAATAGTTGGATACCCGGATTGCTAATATTGGTGTTACCTCGAATTGCTCTTAGGGACCAATGAGTTAATATTGCGACGCCGCCATATCCGTCATCACGGTCCCCTCTGAATATATTATAACCACTTATACGAAAATTGCTTTCAGGATCAAACCATGTTTCATTAATTATCGCAATATGCACTTTCTCTTGATTTAACAGCGCTTCGAACTCAATAGCATTAGGTCGAAGGCTTTGAGCATTCCACTGCAGGATATTGATTACTGAGGGTCTGTTAGTTCGTTGATCCATTGTTTAATGTTAATAAGGACTGGCACTTCTAAAATGTACTTCATGATATTAGATTTAATCCATTCAAACAGTATACGTACACAGCTCTTTATTTTATTCTCCCATGATGACTCTGTATCCAACAGTTTTTCTTTTAATTGGCTCCATATCCCTCTCAAATTCGATCTCCTGCTTCTTGAACGATTCCTCCCTCTATAATTATCTTCTGATTCTTTACCTTCATCGTCACTGTCTAATTCTTGAGAGCTTTCTTTTGTATTGTCTATATCATCGGGGGGTAGGGGGGTGCCCCTCCTTCCTTTACTTTTCTTTCTTTTCTTTTTTGGGTTTTGGTTATCTTGATTACTTTTCACTGTGTCTGCGTAGGTATTCTTACTTTCAGAGGAAATAGCTACAGTGTGATCTTCACTTGACTTCTGTATCTCTTCTCTCACTATGTATTGGTTCTTTCCTCTAGAAGCGGGTTCCGTTAGAGGAGGCTCTGGCGGGACATACATGGTAAGGGCCCGCTTATACGTACAATTAAATTCTGCCATCAGGTCTCTGATTGTTTTTTCCTTAATATATACAGGACACGTCTTTGCTAAAGTCATGTGATTTCCGGAACAATTATTACACTTGTAATCCACTGTATCGCAATTAGGGTGGTTCTTACTACATTTTGGACAAATCACCTTATTGGATGGGCATAGTTTCAAAATGTGTCCGAATCGCCAACACCGCGCACATTGCGTTACTGGGTACTTATAAGGGGTAACTTCTGCTCTTGTGTTAAATATATTTATGTAGGAGGGCAACGACGACCCTATGAAACATATACGAACTGCCTCCGATGGCTCCCATCGAGAATCTAAACTACTTCTGCGTTTTAGTCTTTTCACTCCTATTATCTGAATATCACTCTCCAGACCTTCCACTATTTCTTCTTCAGATAAGTCCAGATCAATGTATTTCACCACCCCGTAAGACTGAATTGTTTCCAAAGTTCTTTGACATTTATAACCCTCCTTTTTAAAGTATTGCGAGTTCATCAATCGATCACAACTATCTTCATTACTAAATACTATCAGTACTTTGTGAGGGTTAACGTATTTTATTCGTGTGATGTCACCTATGTTCTCAGATTTTAAAATTTTTGCCAAATTAAATTGCTTAGGAAGTACATTTGTTGATGAAACGCATACTTCGATTCTGTCCTCTGCTATTCTGATTGTATCATGTATCTCACTCCCTCTAGCATATCTTTTCCCTCTTCTGTTGACTGTTGTCCAAACCTCGTCCTGACTTATTTCTCGGTTCCTCTTATTATTTGATATATCTGTTGTCGAATGTTGTTGAGACACAACACTCGACATGTCTACATCCAGATTATCTCTCGCTTGATTTAATTCTTCCATACTACTTGTCATCTCACTGTTTTCCCTAGTCATTCTGCTCACATTATCACGATCATTAAAAGCATCTAACTCATCGCTACCGCTAGCCATTCTTAAACAACATCGTAATGAGTTTAATATGTACAAACGATAACACTCGAGCCGTAGTCGGGTGATTCAAACCGGTTTTGCGTCGAGCGAACAGCGCGTCTAACGATATGAAGCGCCCGCGAGCAACTGAGGTTACGTTGTTGTATTTTGGTGATAACTTGGCCCTACTGTAGGAAACTTTTGTTTTACAATAAGGATCAGGATTCCGTGTCAAAAAACCGGTGAAATTGTTAACAAAATCCAATTCAAGTAGCAAAGTAATATTTTAAGCGGACGAATATAAATTACTGCTATTTTTTAATATAAATTAAATGAAAAATATCTAATCTGGAAATGTAACCACCAAAAACCCGCTGATACATTTAAGTCTTTCTTTTTTGCGGAATACACATGAGTCATAAAATAAGAAAGTAGATACCTACGTGAAGACTTGTTGTTCATAATATTTGGTGAAAGCATAAAATGGGACAGTAGCTCCACCTACATACTGTGTGGTAGAAATTCTTTGTAAACCGCAGCAGAAACCCGGTCACCACAATAGTTCACTTAGAAACTGAGAATTCTGTGGTAAAACTATGAATAACTAGTTCCATATTTGTCCGTCTAAAACTGTTTTTAATAAAAAAATCAGCCAATAAAGTACAAATATTTATTTTAGAAACCTCAAATTTTACAAAATAACCGTATAATTTACACTAAATTAACTTTATAATTAATTGAGTGTTAATTTAACAAAATTAATGCTCAATTAAATGTATTAAGGTGGTGGTGTTAAGTAAACTACTTTAACAGGAAAATCTTGAAGATATAAAATCCGGCGCGTGGCCTATTGTTAATATTATGTCTCAGAATTTCCTTGTTTATCTTACCTCGAAACACATCTAACATGTGTTACATATTTGTTTTTTTATAGTGTATTTTCTTATTCTATTTACCAACTTTATTTGGGGAATCTTTTATACCTATTGGACGGATCAAACGATTCAATCCCTACCAAGTTTCAAGCATCGATTCTAGTTGACCTGTAAAATTATTGTCGCTAAATTCACACTGCAGTCAATGGGTTAAGTATGAATTATCTCGCGGTGCAACCTTAGCAACCGCAACAAAAAAATCGGAAAAAATAAGTTAGTCTCCCACGGATGTAAATAACGGTGTTAGAAGAAGCCGCTATAAACTTGTATGGAGAACGGTAGCACCGCAGACGGTTTCGAATAAACCACTCTTGCTATATCCACGGCCGCAGTCGTCGCCGACGCAGACAACCCTACACCGGCGTGCCGCCTGCTCGTCTTTCTAAACATTCGCATTTGTGATCGATTCGTGAATATGACATAACAAATAAAAATAATCCGATTTTATTAGTATTTTGTGAAAGTGTTTACGTGCAATTAAAATTGGAATTTGGATTTTTTCGAGCTAAGGTGAGGATTTTAGATTTTATCGTGTGTTGTTAGTTATATTTGTGTATCTGTATAAAGAGTCATTATATCACAAGGTCGGTAAATGAGTTGTTTACTTACAAATGATACGTAATGTCAACAGATCAATGTCCACTGATCAACAATGGATAATTATTTCAATTCTATTTACAGAGTTTTGATAAGAACACCTAATAATAGACAGAGAATGACGTCATGCCTAAAAAAATAATTTATTTTTTGCGAATGCTACACAAACAAAGTCAAACATGATTGCAAAATATGGAACCTCCTACCCTTTTGATGACAGAGCAAAAATGTGTAGCGCAACTAATTTTAGACGAGTGAACGGTAAAACAATCTATCTTTTTAACAAACTTTGTAGTGTTTTTTAATAAAGCTTCGAATTTGATGGTTATGTTCAGATTGAGAATTTGCTTTCACTTCATTGTAATCATTTTAATAAATGGACGTATCTAATATCAATAACTCGTACATAGATTGACTTAGCAATCGTTAAAACTAAACGAATGAATGACACAAGTTTATTATACAGGTACTTACCTACCAATCTTTAAAAAAATATAAAACTAAATCTGAATTCGGCCAATTAAGAATAGGTAGGTACAGATTTGCGGGTAATTTAGGATTATCTAATTAGTATCAGATTAATATTGAACTCGTTTTCAAATTCTACATTATTTAATCAACGATCTTGAAATGTTGTTTCCTTAATTTGAATGTAATGAGGTTTTTTAGATCAGTATTTAGATTCTAGATCATTTGTTTACTAGAATAATATTTTTATAATTCTTGATGGTGAAGAATAAAACATATTACCTACACCGCTATTTTTTATACTAAGCATAGTCAGATTCATCTTTCATTGAGTTTGGTAAGGGTATCCCACGGGAACCTACTACCTAAATTAAACTATGTGAGTGCTAAATGTTATACAAATAATTGGATCAGTAGGTTTTGCGTAAAAGAGTAACCAACATCCTTAAATCCAGACAAACTTTCAAATTCCTCCTCAATTTCTTTTGTTTTAGACCGTTTGTCTATTCGATTGATGTTTTTTAAACCTTGAAAGTGAAGTTTTTTCTGCTACTATTATTTTCCTACCTTTTTTTCGGATGGGAAATCATAAAATAACTTCGCCCACTCTGGGCGGAGCGGGAGGGAGTGTCAGACTTTTACTGACTAAAACCCATCCATGTTCCTTCCTCGCCCTTTATGTTTCATAAACATAGCTATGTAGGATGTCTTTGATACAATGATCTAAATATAATGACATTTATTGTGATGTCACATAACTATGACTAGGACTTCTACAAAAATAAAACGAAAAAAAAAATAGAAAAAATAATATCCTATTTCCTAATATAATTATTAATATTATAAATGCGAAAGTTTGTGAGTATGGATGTTTTTTACTATTTCACATAAAACTACTGAACGGCTTTGGATAAAAAAAAATACACATATAGTTTATAACCTGCATTAACACAGGATAGTTTTTATCCCATGTAGTAGGATCCCATGGGACAATTATCAAACTTTACGCCAGCGAAGCCGCTGGCAGAAGCTAGCAAAATTATAAAAATTAATAAAATATGCTTGATTGGCGGCAAAATGGAAAAAATGAAACCACAGCTTTGTTCCTTTTTAAAGAACTTTTAAAGATTTCATGTCAATATTAAGAATTAAAACTAAGTATTAATAATTAACAAAATTGTGTCGTGACAATCGTTTTCTGTCAATTAACCACCTGAGATGCCAAATAAACAACGAAGAGACTACAGAAAAATGTCTTTGTATACCACTCATATCTGATAAACCATATTTATTTTTTGTTATAAATAAACCTCTTTGTATAAAAATACATTTAAATGACGAAGGTAGAATCTTTGACAGGACTGACGATATTATTACCTTCTTGTTTTCCATTTATTAAATCTTGTATGCCAAGTTAAAAGAGATTGTAAATTAATAAAACATGTTGCATTTACGTCTTTGCGGATTATTACGAATTTATTTATGTTTTTATTTAATTTAAAACTAGGGTAGATTCTTAAACGGAAAGCTGTAAATGCCTCTTTATCAGTTCTTCTAAAACATTTAACGAATACGTACATCAAGTCACCACAAACTGTCAAAGTTCTATAAATAATTTTAAAACATAGGTACAATGTTCATGGTAAGTTCAAAATCGAATGAGAAAATGTGACAGTTTGTGGTAACTTGATGCGTTGCGTAACTGTACAAAAAATGTTCTGAATACTACGAGTATCATAAAATACCCGACGCTGCAGCATATTTATTTTCATTAAAACCTAACGATTTATGTGCAGAAGCATAAATCTAGTACCTGTCTTAAGGGGCTACCTCACGCCAACGACCTTGAGCGAGTGGGAGAAGTTTAGCAATAGCGTATACCCGTGCGTGAGAGTGGTCAGCGATACACTGCCGCCCGTCGCCCCGAGGAGCCCCGCACCAAGATTATTCGAAAAAACAACCCACCTTGATTTATCAAACACAATACGGATAAAAGCCGTATACTAATATAAAGGGCATTAAATTGTCTTTGAGATGATCTAAGTTTCATGCAAATACACCCGATAGTTTTTGCGTGATGATCGTTTTTTTGCCGCGTTAAACATTACTTCACAAATTAATTACTCTAAGTTATAAAAATATTTCTTCACATTTTCACATATCAAATTATGAAAGAAATGGTCTAGTATAACATATATTTTTTTCAAAGAAATTAGACTAGAAGTTAAGACGTGATGATCAATTTAAAATCACTAAAAGTCATGTGTCTGCGCCTAAAATAATATGAAAATAATATAAAAATTAAACATATTCTTAAGGTAGTGTGTATGTCACCGTAAAATTGTCAAATACGTTATATTGTAATATCACTAGCGATATTGTAAAGTCTCGAATTATTGTCAAATGAACAGTATGTTCATTTGACAATAATTCGAGACAATAACACAATGACAATAACACGAAAAATAATGCGTTTTATTGTAAGCTACTGCTTACAATAAAACGCATTATTTTTCGTGTAATGCATGCGATGGTAGTCAACTCACGCGGTGTGGAGAGAAGGAGGGGTCCTCCTTGCCCAGTGGTACCACTCTCAGGAAAAGATACTGTACCATTCCTGAGAAATATCGATTAATATAACCTAACCTTAAAACACTTCATATTCCCCTAAAAAGCGTAGTCGACGGAGCCCCGCTTCGCGGGGCCCCTATTTCCGAGTGCAGGGTTTAAAGGAACCTAACTAACTAACCTAACGGGGGGGTGCCCCAAGTCCCGTTTATGGGGGCAAGGGATACTTCCGTATGTTCAGTTGACAATAATTCAAGACTTTACAATATCGCTAGAGAGATACACGTTATATTGTAATATAACGTATTTGACAATTTTACGGTGACATATATATTTCTATTGGATTACAGAATATCTACGTTCCCAAATAAATATTTTGAAAGGACAATGATATAAAGACGAGATATGAGGAATTTAAAATTTCTATAGAAAAAATATTTATCTCATAACTCTTGTTTAAATCAGTGTTCATTCAAAATATGTATCTGGGAACCTATATATTCTATAATCCAATTGAAATAAATACATACTACCTTAAAGAGTTTGTTTGATTTAGGTACTAATTATTTTGGTATTGGGTACGTTTGTATGAGAAACGCATGCCCCGCAGGCCTCTTAAAGGCTGATGCAGATATGGATGGGTACCGCATTACAAAATCCCTAACAGAGTAAGTACCTATATCACTTTCGTACATTTTCAATAAACCATCGCACACCACAGGATGACCACATGACCACACCACACTTTTTTAAAACCGACTTCTATAAAAGCAGGAGGTTACGTATTCTTATTCAAATACGTTACGTACTGCCCGTTATAGCTGTAAAGGCCAATCTTTTGTTACAAACAATAATGGTTTTAATACCTCGCAATGAAAAAGAGGCCGAAGAACATGATTTCCATCAGATTTCAAAATATAAATGATAGCATGCGGATCGTTTTATTCTTTTCACTGTGGCTTAGCGTATAAAAATGCAATTAAAATCTCATTAATATTTATCAGTGTGGCGCCAATAATATCAGATTTGGTCAAATCTATAGAAAAAAATGTATAACTGATCGCAAAAGCCAAAAAAGTATTTCGTGATCAAGTCGTTAGGAAGTTGGGAAACCCAGAATATATTGCAAATTATTATTTATCTATGGTGGGTCAAAAGTCCTCTCTATTATTTCAATTTCAAAATTAACTGCGAATGATTACTTAATTATAATGTTATCAATGAATGAAGCACGATCCAAATGTCAACAATTGAAATATGATTTCACGTCGAGGATATGGATATATGGCTGAGACCATGGAGGACCTCAGAACAATGCTCGAAGACCTCAGTAAAGCTTCTGAAAGAGTGGGTCTTAAAATGAACATGGCAGGTCATGTTGAATGCCCATGTCATACCCACTCCTATCAAGATCGGAGACTCTGCACTCGAAGCTGTAGACGATTATGTGTACCTGGGACAGTAGGTAGGTAGGTCTAACTTCGAGAATGAGGTCAATCGTCGAATTCGAATCGGCTGGGTAGCATTCGAGAAGCTGCGCGGTATCCTCTCGTCCAACTTACCGCAGTGTCTCAGGACGAAAGTCTATGACCAGTGTGTGTTGCCAGTTATTACATACGGGACTGAAACATGGTCGCACACAATGGGCCTTATCAAAAGGCTTAAAGTCACTCAAAGGGCAATAGAGAGGGCTATGCTCGGAGTTTTCTTGCGTTATCGAATCAGAAATGAAGACATCCGCAAGAGAACCAAGGTCACCGACGTAGCCTGAAGAATTGCCAAACTTAAGAGGCAGTGGGCAGGGCACATTGCTCGCAGAACGGATGGCCGATGGGGCCGAAAAGTTCTGGAGTGGCGACCGCAAACCGGAAGACGTTGCGTTGGAAGACCTCCAACTAGGTGGATCGACCTGGTGAAAGTTGCGAGAATCGGTCAATGTGGCGACACTTGGGGGAGGCCTATGTCCAGCAGTGGAGGTCTTTTGGCTGAAATGATGATGATGATATGGATATAGTTCACAAGGCCAAGACACCGTGTTAAAAACACTGTTTTATAAACAGCGTTACTAAGTTCTTTTATTAAAGTATAAAATACCTACTTACCTTTCAATTAAGGTATAACTCTTTCAGAGACAACTACTACCAAATAAGGTCATATACCTTACCTTAGCCAGAACATGGTCATGTTCGTACTTGGGACACAATGATCTACCATACTTGGACCTTTTCACCATCACAAATGTTTCGTTTCCAATTTCCAGACTCAAAAGAGTTTCCATGTACTCGTATGTCTGTAGACTCAAGAGACATTCTTTAAGTCGGACAGAAACACAAAACCAAGTTAATGTTTCTATTACCGTAAAAACCAGCAAAATATTACTAATTCATTCAAAACGCGGTACTGTTATCTACTTATATGGAATACATTCATAATGGTTACTTAGCTCCTCTATTATTTCAAGTGGTTTCGCCTAATTGCTATTCTAATATACTATTACCTTCAGGCATTCTAATGTTTTTAGTAACGGCACTGCGACCTTCATTTTGAATGTTTCGTGATATGGAATCCTCAAAGTAGGCTTTTGAGACGTAATATGTAAATACGAAGAAATGTTTCGTAAATCATTGCGAATTTCTCACCTACACGTGGGAAGATGTCACGTAGTAACATAGAAGCATCATGATGATAAACCGCCCACGGCTATAATTAACATTTAGCTTGGTCTGATTTCACGCGACAATATTATTGGTAAACGAAATTTTGCAGGAAGTATGCGCTAACAATTACGTACATCGTCTTCATAAAACCAAAAATAAAGTCCTCACGAAGTTAGATATTTGTCGAAATCATCACATTCGGACTTTTCTGTACTGTAACTGTGAGTAGGTACTCAGATTCGTTCAAAAACATATTAAACTTGCAATTAATTAAGGCCCAAAGATGAATCATTCATTTGGTTCAATCGGGGAGAAGAAAGTCAAGATTGCTATTTACGCCTTTCAATTAAAATCAGGGCGAAGTGCAACTATGGCTGTTCGCTTCTACATCCTTAATAGGACATCCGTCAAGTGTCGTTTGAATTGTAAATAAATTGCAGTTTGCTTATGCATCTTGAGTAAGGTGACCATAGATATATATATAGATATAATATTTCTGTGAAGGTGACTGACCAGTTCTACTCGAAGTATGAATAAATCACCTTAGGTAGGTACTACATCAGAAATGCGAAAGTTCGGCTGGATGGATGGATGTTCGTTACTCAATCCCTTCAAAACGATTGAAAAGTCTGGATGGAATTTGGCACAGAGACCGATTATAGTCTGAAATAGCAAAAAGGCGCCTTTTTTCTCCACGAAAAAACTTCGTTCGCGTGGAAATTTAAACGTGCATACGTTTAAATTTCCACGCGAACGAAGTTTTTTAGCATGGGAAATCATAAAATGAAGGAATCCTTTCTCTCTGTCTGTGGATGATGCTCTGGGCGGAGCGGGAGGGAGTGTCAGAGTTTTATTGACTAAATCCCAGTCATATTCCTTCCTCGCCCTTTATGTTCCGGGGCCACGGTATCACTTTCGAACAGTCTCGCAGCCCCAGCAGGCATACGCGAACGAAGTTGCGGGCAACAGCTTCATATAGGTCCTCTTTTGACCACAAGCGTTTCGACAACAAAGGTTCTACGAAAGATGGGTAACTCAATAACCATGAAATGTCATATTGTGTGGTTATTTAGTAACCTACGGTTACGTGTACAGGAACTCTGGCTGGCAGTCAAGTACACAAAAGTCATGAATGCACGATAAATTGGTAGGTACTTTACTTCACTGTGGGACGGTATCACGATGCGCTATCAGTCAATGATCGAGAGATCAATTATGGTTATTACTAAATCGTGATTACGTGGTTAACATATAAAGTTTCTTAATAAGAACCTTTATTTTTTAAGTCTGTATTATTGGGTATGGTAAACAGTGCATAATAAATAGAATAAGTTCTTGAATAACATTAATAATGGGCAATTTTTTTTTTTAAATGTTTTTTATTTTAAGGTTGGTAATGATAAAAAACACAGGCAGTTTAAAGTATGAATTAAGGACAGACTACTTTTCCATTAATATACTCGGATATTTCTTTAGAATCAAATTGTTTAAAAAAAATGTTTTGATAAACACGTGATTTTGTCTGTTCTATTTTTTTTTCGAAACTTTGCTCGTTTATCCAAACAAAACTTCGGTGTGATTAGTCAGATTTGTAACAAAAAAATCATACAAGTGGGTTATTATCATAATTATTAGTCATGTAAATAACATTTGTCTCTCTTCCTAAAAAAACATGTTTCAAAACCGGTTTAAATCTTTGATACGTTCGATATGGTTAATTTTGTCGACAAATACGTCAACATAATTAAATGGCTCAGATGCTATAAAACGGTGAATGGGGGCGTCTTTTATGGTGGAAAATTACGCGTAGGCAATACAGAATTTACGTACACGTGTGCGATTTACTGTGTACTTAGATTGTAGTGTGTATACTGTATAGTGCTGTCAGACTGTGTGTCAGACATAACAAATATGTATTTTACTGTGAAAACATGCTTATTTATACTTAACGCTCAAAAAAGAAAGTTCAGCCTATCGTAAATATTTATGTTTCTATGCTATTTTGACAAAATATATCGCCATCATTAATCAGCCATGATTAAATAAATTGAATTGACAGAAATAATTGGTCTTGATTTGTACTCAGAAGTGACAACGTTATTTATAACTTTTATCCGAAAAAAATACTTCCAATAAACCTGTTCACTTCCTTTCAAAGTTTGATAAAAATCTGTTCCGATAAAAACGCGTTCAATCATTTTTATTCCGTGAACAATTTTAAGGGACACATTTTTATAATTTGGACTCATTTTTCAGCTCATTGGTTGCTCTCAATTGGCTTAAAATATTACCTACCCTTAAACAGCGTGACTAGGTCTGGGCCCACTATAGTAAATTCGCATGAGTATAGACTTTTTGCTCCAGATATTTATTTTTATTTTTAAAAACATACTTATTGTCTTTTTTTTAACCCAAGTTCAAAGTTCCAAGGTATTTTAATCACCAATGTTTATGACTACCAATAAATAATAAAAAAAAACTACTGAAATATGTAATGCAAAAAAAATCACAATAAGTATAAAAATTGACTAATCTCCAAAATTATAAAACTTTAGCTAGGGAAAGTACGGCTCAATAGTTAGTAAGTTAGTAATTGACTTCCTCCATGTGCGAATTTGCTATAGTGGGTCCAGATCCAGTCACCCTATACATTATATTGATTGCTTTTTTCTGTTTTTTTTTTCAAAAAGTGTTAGGTATGTACGTCGGGGGACAAATTGGATCCTATTCTAAAAAGTGCTTCTTAAAATAGTTACATTCAAGGTGGTTCTTATTTTATACATTCTATTTTCAGGAACTTACATAGTTACCTTGATTGAGTTATGCGACTTTGACACCGAGTTTTGATGAATCATGATTTTATCCGAGGGAGTGCACCACAGCGCATGCTAAAATTATGATTGCACGAGTTAATTATATCGTGCAGGCAAAAATGAGAATTTAAATAAATAAATATTATGACTGCTTCCTGGTTCAAACATAATTAAGTTTAATATTAGACTCTGACATTAGGAAAAAACAAGGTAAATGTTTCATACCAAGTAGTCCTTATTTATTGATGTTACAAATGTGAGCGAACCTCTTGAGAACTTGTTCAAAAGGTTGCCATTGCAGTCATGAATAAATGCATTTTAATAAAGGATTTACAAGACTCAAGAACGTGAATGTTTTTCTGATATGTTTGTCTTAAACCCAAAACAATTGCTTATCAGATTTCCAAGGTGCCTTTTTACGTAAGTAGGTAATTAAACAAGTTAGGAAAAAGATGTTAGGTAGCTACATTGTTTTTGCACTTGTGCCGGAATCAAGGACGGTTGAGGTAAATTTACAAGTGCATGCAACCTCTTTTGATTATTTATTATTATTATTTTATACGAGAAAAGCCTGACTAAGACTTCCTCAATAATAATTAGATAAGAACCGGATATTCAAAAAAGATTATCATCAAAATACTTAATTCATTTTGGTTCCTAAAACACACATCTATACTAAAATATTATAAAGCAGAAGAGTTTGTTTGTTTGTTTGGTTGAACGCGCTAATCGCCGGAACTACTGGCTCGAATTGAAAAATTATTTTTGCGATGGGTAGTCCATGTATCGAGAAAGGCTATAGGCTATATAACATCACGCTATGACCAATAGGAGCGGAGCAGCAATAAGAAATGTTGCAAGCGGGAACAAAGCAGTTTAAACTTCCGTTGAGTAGGCGATGCGTTGCGATATCAAAACTTCACGCGAACGAAGTCGCGGGCAGAAGCTATGAGGCTATAATTTATCTTGGAAACTTGAACACCTGATGCAGAACCGCAACAGACCAGCTAAACTATAAGAGATACAAAAATGCCACCATAGCAAAAATTGTTCTACATGATGAGCATTTTCTGCTGAGAGTATAAGTTTGAAGATCTGGAACATCTGATGTGGAACTCCAAGAGCCCAGCTACACCATAACACATATAGGAATGACGTCTTAGCAAAAGTTGTTCAATTTTATGAGCACTCTCTGTTGGTTTATAAAAATCGAAGATCTGGAACACCTGTTGTGGAACTCCAAGAGCCCAGCTACACCATAACACATATAGGAATGACATCTTAGCAAAAGTTGTTCAATCTGATGAGCACTCTCTGTTGACTTATAAAAATCGAAGATCTCGGACACCTGTTGTAGAATTAATTTCCTTTTCCAGTTATCTTTGTGACTCGGTAGCCTACCCGGTAACGCAGGGGAGCAGTTACTTAGATTTCAGTTGATCAGGTATCTTCACAATAAAACTATAACCATGCCTAGAAAGAGGTCAAATCTTTCCCAATGTTCCAAAGGAGCTAAAAGATTGAGGATCATAAGATACCAAGAATCTATCGAAGAGCGTCAGGAGAGACTTGATGCTGTTCGAGAACATCAGGCTGCAACTTGCTCCTTGGAAACCTCTTCGGATCGCGAAGCACGCCTGCGTTCTCAGCGTATTTCTACATCCAGGTCTCTAGAGACCAGTGAAGAATAGATGCGCGACTGACCGCTAATCGTGAACGTCATGCATTGTCTTGCGAGTCGGAGCCGTTCACGGATAGAGAATTGCGCTTGAGTTTCAAGCGTATCTACGCATCGACTACTAGATCTCTAGAGACAAGTAGGGAACGTGATGCGCGACTGACCGCTGATCGTGAACGTCACGCATTGTCTCGCGAGTCGGAGACGTTCACGGATAGAGAATTGCGCTTGAGTTCTCAGCGTATCTACGCATAGCTTCTTCTAGGTCTTTAGAGACAAGTGCGGAACGTGATGCGCGACTGTCCGCTGATCGTGAGCGAATCCGAAATTTTTACCGATACAGAATCAGGCTTGAGTTTTCAGCGTATTCGCACATCTACTAACAGGTCTTTTGAAACGAGTGATGAACGTGATGCGTGATGCGCGATGCACGTTCATTGAACGAACGCTTGAATTCTGATCGACGTCGACATTCTCTGAACAGAATGTCGATATCATCTGAAAAACCGGATGTGTCTCAAGATATAGCCGTAGGGCATGGTGACCTGCCGTGTCGACGGCGCGTTCGTGTTCCACGTGCGCCTCAAAGAGATGTCAGCATAAAGGGAGGGGCCCGCAAAGGTCGAAGCCTGCCGGGGCTGCGGGACTGTTCGAAAGAGATACCGTGGCCCTGGAGCGTAAAGGGCGAGGAAGGAACATGGATGGGTTTTAGTCAGTAAAAATCTGACACTCCCTCCCGCTCCGCCCAGAGTTGGAGAAGTTATTTGATTATTTCCCAACCGAAAAAAAAGGGCATGGCGACCTTCCTTGGGTTGATAAGGCACGGAGTGCATTTACGTCTCCTATGATTGAATACGCCACATATTCCGCCATCGGAGGTATGGCTAAAAATTGTACTTTTTGTGAAGCTGTTAAATGGCAAAAAGAAACAAATGGTATGTGTTGCTCAGGTGGGAAAGATCCGTTATTTTCCCGTCCCCGGGTTCTTAGAATTCGACATCAGACGTTTCAGATCTTCGACGACCCCGTTGTCGCTGGCATAAGCAACAGGATCCGCGTACGAAGTCGCGGGCAGAAGCTAGTCCTCTATAATCAACATTTATGGAGGCGTCGATACAATTAACATCTTTATGTTATTTGCTCAAGCTCAACCGGAAAATCTACAACGATGACGTAATTCGCAAAACAAATCGATTATTATCTTCAAAACTACTTTGTAAAAATTACGTTTAGATAAATTGCACGTAAAAACAATAACAAACTGTGCCTCTTTGTTTGTGGTGACGTCATCTCGATTAGCATACGCGTCATGCACTGTGCATTGATCCCTAGTGGGTTTTACACACCAAAGCCACCGATACAGCCCAGCGAGCGGCCTTATAAGTATGAAAAGATCGGCAACATGTTCCGATTCAGTTTGTCTCTGTCCTCCCCCAGCGACGCGCGACGCCCCAAGCTGAGGCTCGTGCCTTACAAGGGGTGCCCTTATCGTGCATTCGCTTAGTTTTTGAGTATTTTTCTCTGACTGGAGGCCTTCCACTCAGGGCACCCTCAGGATACTCCGGTGAAGCAGAAGACAGCCTCCTAGCTTGACCTGCGACTTTTGCGAGATGCAATTTACAAAAAAAGACACGACTTGCGTATACGATCTCTGACAGTCGTTACAGGTAGTGGGCCAAAAAGTGTGACAACCAGCCTTACCAAGGGGTATTGTATTACCCAGTCTAACTGGGTTGTGGAGGTCAGATGGACAGTCGCTTCATGTGAAATACTGGTATTAGGCTGCATCCGCGGCTGTTAGACTGGAAGTCGACCCCATGAAAGTTGGGAAACGCGTACGAGCTCAGTTGCCAGGCGACACTCAAGCTAAAATAAATATATAAAATTAGAAATGAAATTATTATTTAAGAGTAATAAAAGCATATCTCATGCCGTCGACAAAGGTTTTCGAGTTGCACTTGCAATGATTTGAAGTCGTCATGACACTTTCGCGGGTCGGGGCTTTGGTGTGTAGAGCCCCCTAAGCATTATTATACATAAAACTTCAGAACCACTCCAGTACTTTAAAAGCACAGTCATTATTTATTGGAAAACAATTCACCGTGTCGTACTATAAGTTTCGATTGTATTGTATTGCGTCTTCATTTTCACACGCAATTTAGAACAGCGACTTGAACTATGATTTGGCGTGCGAAATCGAAATATGGTGTAATTGTTTTTCTTTACATTCCGTACAAGATGTCTTAACATGGTTTTAAACCTGATGGTAATACCGGATTAGTACGAACTTTAAAACTTTTGGTTTTCTTAGTAATAAGATAAGAGACCTACCGCAAAATTACCAATTGCACCTTTACCACACAGGGCGCTGATTCTAAATTTAATTAATCAAACTTCTGCCTACAGGCAACACTTGGGATTTCCAAGCAATAAATCTAATGCTTTCAATCAACTTAATTGCTTATAAACAATTTGTACCAATTAAAATGTTTTAAATAATTTGATTTAGTGTGAATCACATATTAATTCTAGCGTACCGCTTATAATTTTTTTTTTCGCTCTTGACGTCTCTAAATGACATTGAAATGAAAAGTGTCAGATTTGAACTGACGTTTGAAGGTACTACCTACTTAAAGTGAAAGTTCATAAAGGTCGCGGGACGATTTTTTCAAGGTAAAAGTCGTTCCTCGACTTTGTCATCAACATACAACCTAGAACTGGAGTCCTGCAGCACTCGTCCCGCGACCTTTATGAATTTGCAGGGTTGTAATTGATGATTATAATATAATTCTGTAACTACATACTTACGTCTTACAGTCGCGAACGATATTTTCATCAATATACAACCTAGCACTGGCCAGCAAAGTGCAAAAGACGTAAGAAAATTTGAATTTCGCGGGCTACCCTGGTGCTTTCACCTTATAATGAGTAAGCTACTTAGAGCCTTGTCACACTAGCGAGTTGTTTGTTTCATTCATTTTGTTTTTCTTCAACCAAATCAAAAAAACCTTTGATAAAAGGCCGAAGGATAGACTTTTTTGAAACAGAAAAAGTTGCACTTAGTATTTATTACTGTCCAGAAACGTTAGAGCGCTTTCTCACTTAAGGCGATTACATGAGCTAAACGCGAGTTTTATAATTACTAAAAGTATATGATTCACTGCTATAAACAAGACCAGAAAAATATACGATATTTTTCAGGATATATGCTAGCATGATAGTGTTTTGAAAACATAATACAATTAAACTTACATTGTCACTTACGGGATATCTTCCGTGATTATTTATTGTTTTGAGTCAACCCGCGATCATGGCGCTTGCAACAGCGTCGAAATATCGGGAGCTCAAAACAATAAATAATCACGGAAGATATCCCGTAAGTGACAATATAAGTTTAGTTTTAAACCGTGAAAGCCTAAAATAATACAATTAATTTGACTCGATAAAAAAATCACGAACTTATCTCTAAAAATATCTTACAAACAAAAATATAAAAAAAAAAAACATACTAATATGCATGCGATCATTCTGATTTTTTGGCAAATAATTCTACAAGCAATATATGAGCATGATAGTGTTTTAGTTTTTTAATCAAATGAATAGTTTTTTTTGAAAATCGATCGAAACCACTCATTCCGCGCTATTTGGCCAGCAGTGACTGACGTAACAACCACTTTGTAGTGCAAGCTCATTAGAACTTTATTCTAACAGCATTTCAAACGAAGTTTGAACCACCACAAAAAGAGTTGCTAATAAAGCTCGTCTAATCGCCTTAACTTACAATAAGCAAGTGTTTTTTTTTACATTATATTCTAAATTATTAAAAGAGACAAGACGGCAATCTTCTGATGTCTCAAGGGAAGATAGTCTTGCTGTTTTTTTTTTTTTTTTAAAGTCTGAAGAACTTATAAACTTAATGCTATAGTACTATAGTGAGCTTCAGAGTTCGCGGAAAACTAATCCCTGAGGGTATAAGAGAAGGCTTCCATGTTTCTTGAAGTTACAGACAGCAAAACAAATTGCGTTTCAAGTTTGACAGAGTTTTACATTTAGGAGAGTTCGGTTGCAGGCATCAGTAACATGATAATCGTATATATTATTTTTGATTGGTATGTTGCCTATGCGAGACATGAGAATGTGACGTTCATTTGTTTAGCTTACTAATTTGATTATCGATACCAAATTCTTATTTTTTTTTTTGTACTATAATATTAAGAACAAAAGTCTTAATAATTAATTACGATCTAGCCTAAAAGACTGATAAGCAATTTAACTCTTACTTAATATGTAACGTGATAGAATATGTTAAAACTAAGAATAGTGTTCATTTGCACTTTTACACAAGTCCGTAGCACTTTCTTAGAGTCTAATATAATTTATAAAACACTATGTTCATGTGTTATATGAATAGCACAACATTGTTACTATTACTCATTCACTTTGTACACTACACTAATTCAAAAGGTTTAGTTCTTTTTATACGCACTAAGTCTGTGTTGTCTAGCAGCTGAATTGCCTCAACATTCACGTGTCGATGAAGTCTGTGTTCGTGGGCTTTAGTAAATTTTTGGATGATAGTGGTGACGAATTCCATTTTAAGGTCACGATGAAGGTCGTCATTTCTTATCTACCAGGGTGCATTGACAGCATCCCTAAGTGCTTTATTTTGGAATTGCTGGATTATTTTGACGTTGCTTTGAGATCAATGTTCGAGGCTGGCCTACGAAGATAATTATGTATGTAGATATTACTAAAGTTCTTTAGTTTCAATGATTAAGTAAGTTGGAACCGAAAAACTTTTTGAACAATTTCAGTGACGACTTTTACTGGCTATTCATTGTAAACTACGGAATTGATTGAAGTCTTTCCAAATCTTTCCATTTGAGAATACTTTTCCGAAATGTTTAATGTCCTAAAGATAAGGAGAAATAAAATTACATTAACCGTGATGCTTGAAATCTTTAGAATCTTAGTAAAATGGTAAGGTTAGTTGAACGAAGTTAAGCTTGCGTATTTAACTGTCCGACAACTGACTTTAACTACAAAGTTATGGCTGACTGAAGGTAAACGTGTAGTACTAATTGTTCGTGGTGCGATGCGAATCGTTAGTTAGGTATAATTACTACCTCATACATATTATTTTAATGATAATATTCGCAATGTTTATTTTGCAGTCAAGTACATAGGTGTGATACGTGAGTTTCATGAACTTTTGAATGAATTTTTGAACGACATAATTATCATCATTAAAAAATAAGACCTCTCTCCGTGTGCGTCGCTGTCGATTTGGTCCCAGCTGATCTTTGACCGTTGTAACAGGTAGTGGTGGCTCGAAAGTCTGACTACCAGTCTCAAAAAGGCGTACCGTATAACCCATTACTAACAGGGATGTGGAGGTCAGATAGGCAGACGCTCCACGTAAATTCAGCTGCATTCGGTTAGACTGAAAACCGACTCCAACATAGTAGGGAAAAAGCTAGGCTGATGATGCTGAATTTAATACCTATGTATTATCTTATATTGAGAGCAGCGGTGGCCCAGTGGTGGCGGCCCCGACTTACGTTCAGTAAGTCGTGGGTTCGAACCCAGGCAGGCGCATTACTTTGTGTAATTTATTACATCACAGCTGCTCTCAAAACGGTGAAGGAAAACATCGTGAGGAAACCGGCATGTCCTAGAACCATAAATTCGAAGACATGTGACATCTACCAATCCGCACTGGGCCCGCGTGGTGGATTATATTGCCCATTCCCTCTCATAGAGAGGAGGCCTGTCCCAGCAGTGGGAACATGAATAGGTCGATGATGATGATGATGTTATATTAAATCTGCTCTATGTCAAAATTTTGACACTCTGAATGGAAACCTCCTGCCGTCAACCACGTTTACAATTTACTCGTATTACGACAAGGTTTAAGAGATCAACCAGCTGTCAATAAGATATACACAAATCTTGGACGTTCCTACAAAAAAGTAAACGATACCAAGTCACGAATACAACCAGTCACGCGCCTGCATTTAGCTAATGTTTAACACCACTTAATGCATTTAGTATGCATTAATTGCCTCCTACCAGTCATATCTTATGGCTAGTTAGAAGTTATAACATCAAAATTAATGAGTGCCTGCCGTATAAATAATGCTAATATTTAGCCAAGGTCGATATTGCTGTGTTCATTGATTCATCGGTTAGGGACGCGCAGAATGAAAAAGGCAAGAGCTGTTCAATCATGTAGGTACATACATAATGTATTCCTTATGAGTCTTAATAATGTAGTCGTAAGCAGATGAGATTAGCTATTAGCTATTGATTCTAGCACAGATATAGAATAATTAAAAATATTTTTGTATGATTCATTAAAATAACAGTAACTTTTTGGTGCCATTATTTTGTTTCAAGGTTTAGTTATGATCCCTCATTTATAGCTTCCGGTCTTCGTGATAGATATTCGTTGTTTCATGCTCTCTGCTCTTTAGTTCATTAAAAGACCCTTCATGTATCGATTAGTACCTATCCGTCCTCGCGTCGGGGTGTGGACGAGCGGGAATGACTCGTAATTTTATGTATAAACAAGCTAAAAAAAAGATTTTTTTTGTAAAATTACTTTACTTCACACATAAAATTCAGTTTTCGCTACAATTACAGAAAATTACTTGTTCATTAGAATATTCAATTTATTACTGCAGTAACCACTAAGTGCCAATTATATTAATTACTAGGATTTGAAAATTACATTCGGCATACTTCTGTCATCCATCAATCAGCAGCCGCTCCGCTACGACATCATGATATTTTTCACAGAAGATCTATTTTACGCTATTTTAGAACCAGAAAACATCAAACCCTTGTCCTATTAAGGCGCTTAGACGAGCTAAATTAGCAACTCTATTTGTGGTGGTTCAAACTTCGTTTGAAATGCTGTTAGAATAAAGTTCTAATCAGCTTGCACTTGCATTGCTTGTAAAATTATTTGCCAAAACATCAGAATGATCGCATGCATATTAGTATGTTTTTTATTGTTTGAAAGATATGTTTAGAGGTAAGTTCGTGATTTCTTTTTATCGAGCCATATTAATTGTATTGTGTTTTCAAAACAGTATCATGCTAGAATATATCCTGATATCTGGTCTTGTTTATAGCAGTGAATCATATACTTTTAGTAATTATAAAACTCGCATTTAGCTCATGTAATCGCGTTAATACTCTAACATGCCGTTACCACACTATGCCCTTTTGCCTCCAAAATGTTAAGAGAATCTTAAACAGTAGGCAACAAGGCTGTCGCTTTAACCGCGTGTGGTTGTAATGTGAAGAATTTAACGAAGCACTTGTGAGAAAATGATGACATATTAATAAGCATAGCTCTTGGATACCGCAATGGCGTTTATTACGTAGATATATTCATAGCACCTAGAATTTAAGATGTGTATGGAATTTATACAATTTGAGGAAGAGTTTTTAGCCAGTTCTTCTCCATTGAAAAACACTTATTCGGACCGCTAGCTTAATAATATGAAGTTTCATTTTATGTGAAATTATTTTTAATGGATTTGAAGAGGCTACAAGTAACAACAACAACCACAACAAACCTAGGGCAACCTACCTTGTGTTGATATATCTCCTAGCTTATAAAGAAAAACGAAGGAAAAGAGGTTTAGTTATCTGAGATAAAAGCTGATGGAAAAAACTAAAAGAAAAAAAAAAGCTTTTGTTTAGGTTTTCCCAAAATTGGTTGGTCTAAAATTATGAAATGAATTAAGGGATAGGGTGCAAAATTACGTCTCTTTGCAATTTATAGGCAAATGCACAAATACGAAAAAAAACTTTGACGATTTCGTAGGCTACCCTTGCTCTGTCATCGTAAGGTGAAGGCGTCTGGGTAGCCCGCAAAATTCAAATTTTCTTACGCCTTTTGCAATTTGCAGGCCAGTGCCAGGAACGATTTTTTCAAGGTCAAAGTTGTTCCTCGACCTATGTGAACTTGGAGGGTTGTGCTGATAATTTTGATTATTAATTTAGTCGCGAACGATATTTTCATCAATAGGTACACACACCTAGCACTGGTCTGCAAATTGTAAAAAAAAGACGTGTGGCACTCGGGGACTGCCGCGGTAAAGCTATTGCATAGCATTTTTTAGCAACTTATGCAATTATAATTATTTTATTTTTCCGCTTGTTGCCGGCTCGAGGACCAAACGCAGACTGAATGTTCAGGCTCGGCTTCCCATCACGATGAAATTATGAATTTTATAATGATGGTTCCACACACACATACACAGACACGTCAAACTTATAACACCCCGTCGTTTTTGCGGCGTCCGAGCGAGGTACGCGCGCCGCAAGCGAGCGGACCGCGTGCTTGCGCCGCCCGTGTGTGTGGAACGGAACATTCATAGTAAAATTCATAATTTCATTGTGATGGGAAGTCGAGCCTGAACATTCAGTCTGCGTTTGGTCCTCGAGCCGGCAACAAGCGGAAAAATAAAATACATAAATAATTATAATTGCATAAGTTGGTGAAAAATGGTTACAAAGAAGGTCTGGTCAGGTTACATCAAATGTATACAACCTACAACTCCTAGTTACGGCAATATATTAAAACCTTTTTTTTTGAAGTCGGTTTTATTTTTTGCAAAAAAGTTTTTATTTTTCACTTTTTAGTGGTTCTCATGTGCTTGATATACATGGAAAGTGCATACCGTTACAATTACATCAAGCCCAAACACGACTAGGGTACATTGTCTCATTATGGAGTTCCGTGACTCTTGGCTTCGTCATCAGATCTGATGGTAGAATGGTTCTTATCAAACGCAAATGCTTCACTTGTAGAAAATACCAAAATCGCAACACATTTTCATATAAAATTTGAAGAGTTCCCTCGATTTCGCCAAGATTCCATCATCAGATCCCGACTTGGTGGCTATGGGACCATTTGGAAAGAATACCCTTTCCAACAAAAAAAGAATTTTCCAAATCGGTTTGCAAACGACGGAGTTATGCCCGAACAAACATTTAAAAAAAAAATAGAAACATCCGAATTGAGAACCTCCTCCTTTTTTAGAAGTCGGTTAAAAAGAAAACTAGCTTGTCATTGTCTGACATGGAGTGACATGGGGTGTTATAGGTTTACATACTCTTTGTTGTTAGGTTATTTTCGTTACGGAATTTCTGGATTAGGTCTCCACGCTCAAGGCCCGCGATAGAAGCTATGCAATAGCTTAAAAAAATGTAAGAAAATTTGAATTTCGCGGGCTACCTTGGAGCATCAGCCTTAATACTGCAAATCCAATTAAGCACCTCTGCAAGTTTCATAATAATTACTAATTTTACTAAAATAATACGGTTAGAGGTACGTAGACAACTACATGATTTAAAATGTGACGTCAACCTTATGATGCGATACAGAATTACTTTAGTAATATCTCTTGCTACATTTAAATTGCAAATAAAAAATAAATAGTCGAGACTACTTAATACGAGATTTCAATGTTTACGATAAAAAATAATATCCGTTTCGCTTAGTTTCCTCTGATAACCCGGAAATTCATTCCCCAGCGGATAACGATGCAACTAAAATATCAAATATCAATATCACACTTATAGATGCGATCAAACTGACGGAAACCTATGAAGGTTTCCGCCAGTTTGTTCAGTTTTTTTCAGTTTGTCAGTTTTTTTTACTTCAGTCAATTAACATTAGACATATTTTTTTGCGATAATTGACCAAAACAAATAGCATACTTATTATCTTAGTTGGAATAGAGTGTTAAACAATCTATGGAAGTAATGCTTATGGTGTTTCTCAAGATTCCTAAATTCTAATTAATTTCTTGTAATCTGAATGCGATCCGCATATCTCATCCGCGTTCCAGAACTCACTGTCAACATTTTATAGGAATAATGACAGCAGACAGCTCTTCATTGGTGAAATTCACCGTTTGTGTTGTGGGTTAAGATAAGGCTTTTTAAGACTAGACAAAACTTTATGAAATTGTACTCTTAGCGGGTTGGGTACGAAATTATCATCTATCTCTTTGGCTCACGATTTTCATGACTTTTGCGTTACTCTGCCATTATTTATGTAAGGTACTCCATAAATACATGGGATTACGTAACAATGAGTCACGAATACGCCCATGATTGTCGTGCCAAAGCTATTTAGTTCGATCGTATTCAAATCAATGACCGCAGTTTTTGTACCATATTCTTGTAAGGAACAATTTAATGGTTCGCTGTCAGTACACAATGGGCCATGCTTGTTTTGGATGGGACAAACTTGGTGACGATCTTTTTTTTTAAATTAATTTTCTGTTCCAATTTGGAATTAAAAGAGGAACATGCAATAATGTCATACGTTTTTATGATTTATCCTGTTCGCAATAAAGATCAAAATTCAGTACATGTTACAGGATTTATCGCAATTTCAATAGCAATGAGGACCGTGTTACGTAGAGAACGTATTTGTATTGCCGGATATTGACAACTCAATAATTATTACGCGTCGGATGAGCGTCTGAAATTGAATTTTGTACACCTACATAAATAATAAAATGGAGCAGCATTCCTACCAGGATAAACCATAATATTTGAATAATTTTCGCTTGTTCGCGATTTCACAAGTAGGTACTACCTACGGTACAAGAAACCTTCACTGTAGTTTATTAGTATGAGCATAACCATTCTATCAGTTATAACGAAGATGAGAAAAAAATAATGAATTGGACTGACACTAGCTACCTAAACATATAAGAAATGCTTGGAAAAACATTTCTACTTGTCTACGTCCTTTAGTAATTAACTAACCGGTGATGTCTATTATAGTTTTACACTCATACAATTGACCTTAAGCGATTCCAATAGGTACTAGGATCTAACAATGCGACTACCTTCGAATATTCATGCCGTTTTCCTTCACATTTTTATAGTTTTAGTGAATCAGTTTCTTCTAAGAAAGCGTGCTCCACCCTAAGCCACATTATCACAAACGATGCTTGCGTTTTAGAATTAAGAAAAAAAAAAACGTTTTGAGAGCAGTGGTGATGAATTTTGATACTTACTTGTAACCTCCTATTTTAAATCAAACCAAAGTATGAAATCATACACCTGAAGTCATTCTAAGTAATTTGTGTTAAATTTGTTTTTGATGGCATAAACTTCGTAACACACCGCGAAATAATCGCGTAACCTTAACAAACGACATTTAAGTTTTAATAAGTCCTTTCAATACGGAGTTTGAACAGTTAGCAGCATAAATCTGTGAATATTTCGGAATTTTGAATGAAATTAACATAGATTATTTAATAATAAAGAAATATGGCTACAATAAGACGGTAATTAATCAAAAGAATAACGACATAAGTTACAAAACTTTTGTTTCATTACGATTTTCATTTATTTTTTTCTCTTTGCAAGGACAAAAATTACTTCAGATTTTGCCTGTAAACTAATACTTACCCGTAGCCAAACACAATGGAACGACGTAACGTTCAAGCGTGTCTCGTTAACTTTTCATTTTTAAACTAGGAACACTTTATCTTACATCAGTACACCATGCCAATCGTTCTTACTGCACCGAAGTAAGAGCGCTGTCTTTGCCAAAACACTGATACACATCAGTGTTTTCTGCTTGATTCTAAATTTTGAAACATGTTTTTTAAAGAACGTAATTATTATTATATCGCTTTTCTAAACTGTTGACTTTTCTGACTTGGAGGAGTTCATGGCTTTATAATAACCGCCGTTCGGGCCGATCTTTTGGTTAAGCCGTGCTTGCCTATTTGGTCTGTGGATGGGTGACCACCCTTACATGCCGAGTTTCCTCCGTGCCTCGGAAAGCACGTTGGTCCCGGCTGTCATTTGTCTATCTTTGGCAGTCGTTTCAGGTAGTCAGAGGCCCAAAAAGTCTAACAACTAGTCTTACGAAGTGGTATCATTTTACCCAATATTAACTGGGTTATGGAGGTCAGATAGGCAGTCGCTCCATGTTAAATAAAGGTATTCAGCTGCGTCCGGTTAGACTGGATTCCGACCCCAACATAGTTCGTAAAAGGCTAGGCCCATGATGATGTTATAAGTATGACTGTGATGTAACTATACCAACCAATTCCTTGATGTTAATTCCAGAGACTATGGCATGTTGACAAATCGTTACACAATACACAGTATACATTTATGTATATTGTTTAGTACGTCACGTCACAAGTGTACTAGAGTCAACGATCCTCATACATGAAAATTCGCTTTAAGACACTCGTTATTTCTAAAACTGGCACAAACATGAGTTTTCTACTAAGTTTTATGGCTTTTTGGTCGTTATTCTTGTACGTGTTGAACCTCATTTTTGCTGAGACAAAAAATCATGAATAAAAACAAGCTATCATTAAGAATTTAGAATGATTGGTCGTTGAATGAAGAATGAACGTAAATATTATCGTGAATTTTTATGAAAAGTAATATATATGTTGGTGGCTTCTTATGTTGTAGCTCGTTATTCTTAAGTCTATATACGGGAAGTGGTTATCATTCTTTGTCATGAGAAAGTACACCCGATGAAGGAATATTGAAAAAATGTGTTTTTGTAAATAGGTTAGGTACTGCGTAAAAGAAGATAAGTCGTGTCACACATAATCTGTTTGACACGACGTATCATCTTTTTATCACTAAGTATAACAGTTTCAACTCTTTTCAATTAAACTCGTTCAGCTTTGTCTTCTTCAGTTTAATGCTACGTTTGTTTTTATACGATGGTTAGTTAAAAATGTCAGTGTGAAAATTTAAAGATTTTTTTTTCATTTCATTCCTGTTTGGCATTGGATGTCAAACAGGAAATAACGTGCTCACGTCGTTTTCTATTTGTCATTCGAGTCTTTTATTGGATTCCAGAGGGTTGAGTAACTAACTTCTAATCTGTCAAATGGCAATTACGATCCCTCTTTGCCTTTGTTACAATTTGAAATAAAGCCAATGATGATGCTGAAATTGTTTAATTATCATGCCTAAATATTAAATGAGTCAAAAATTTCCGATTGAATCCACATAAATAATGATGAGAAAGCATTGAACTGTCTCAGAGTTTCCTTAGTCAATTATATGAATAGAAACCTGCTTACTATACTGGTTTTCAGCGATAATCATAGCTGTGTACTTATCCTATAGTCCTCTAATTACTACCGATTAGTGTCTAAACGTTAGAAATGTCCTCATTTACGTTCAAGAGCTTTCTAACGGCGACACATTCGGATAATTAGGAACAAGTCTGCTACAAAAGATAAATGCTTACGCATATTCATTTGGCGTTAATAGAAATTACATACAAAATTCTTTATCAGTTTTTTTTTACAGAATAGCGTTTACGAGAGATAGTGACAGCCATTGGTTTTCTGAAAGAAAAGTAACTAAAAATGATATAAACATCTTTAGATACTAAAAAGAGCTAAAGATAGGCTCGCTTGCACCACAAGTTTCTAAATGCACTTTAAAACATCATTGACAGAAATAGCACGATGTTTTAAATAAATTTAATGATTTGCATGTGATGTTTATCGCTAAATGGAGTGAATGACTTGTAGTGCAACCGGGCTTTATTGTAGACTGGCTTTTACTAGCGGCTTCGCTCCCGTTATCGACGAAAATTATCCCACTGGAACGTTTTAAATTAAACCCATGATACTCGGAAAAATTAAGCTGGCCGTTTGTGTAAGAATTTTCAGATTCGGTTCAGTAAATCCGAAGGTTGCCCCCTTTTTTTTTTTTTTTTTTTAGGATGCGAAATCATCAAATGACTTCTCCCACTCTGGGCGGAGCGGGAGGGAGTGTATCTCTTTCGAATAGGCCCGCAACCCCGGCAGGCTTCGGCCCTTGCGGGCCCCTCTCTTATGCTGACATCTCTTTGAGGCGCGCGTGGAACACGAACGCGCCGTCGACACGGCCTGTCGTCTTTAGACGGACGGACGGCTAGCTAGCCCATAGCCAACCGTCCACAGGCCCGCGTCTACGGTGGCCGGTAGCCACCACGTGGCCCCCGACGCCCGGTGCGTCTCCCGCGGCGGCCGGGAAGAGAGGATCTCTTACTCTCTCGTTCCGCCACCTCCTTCGCTAGCATGACTGCATCGCAGAAGGAGGTGACGGCTTCCCATTCCGTCTCGCTCCGGACCATGGATTGAACCAGGGCCGGACGCGAGAGGTCGCCGCCGCCGATCGCCGCTACGAGGACACGGCGGTGCTCCGCCCACGCAGGGCAGACTTCCACCGTGTCCTCCGGTCGATCCTCGCAGTGGAGACACCCGGGCGTGTCCTTCCGCCCGATTTGGTGCAGGTACCTCCCGAAACATCCGTGTCCGGTGAGGACCTGCGTCACGCGGAAGGTGAGGACGCCGTGGCGCCTCTCTAGCCACTCCTCAAAGAGGGGACTTACCGCCACTATCGTGGCGTGCCCTGCACGGGGTTGCGACAGTCGCTCTCTCCATGTCGCCATGAGATCGCGCCGGAGGTCTGTCCGCTGAGCGGCAATTTGCCGCGGCAGCGGAGTTTCCCCCCGGCGTTGTGCCTCCGCGCGCCAGTCGTGCAGGCGCGCGAGTACTATCGCCTCCAGATCCCATGGCGGCGAAGGTTGCCCCCTACAGTAACATACAAAGTTACAAATTTTTACCTCTATAAAAGAAATACAGGCTGTTTCTGGCTTATACCGGTTACCGATACGTTTAGGCCCTATCAGAGCATTTTTACGTCTATAAGTCTCAAAAATTCAAAGATATTAGCATTTCATTGAACATACCCTAGATCAGCCGATTAGAAAAAGAAAATAGCTGTCATTCGCGAGGTGTGGGGTTAGGAGTATTTATGAACGTGTATTTGTCGATAGAAATGAGTAAGTAATATGCCCTTAAAGTATCGGTAACCGGTAGCCAAACAATCCGTATATTAGTACTGATAATGTAGTGTCAACTTATCTTATGCCTAACAATCTAACTATAAACTAAGTACATACTAGTAGGTTAGGAGGCATTCAACCATGCTCATTCCGATAGAGTAGTGGTAATGGGAATAAGAACGGTGCCAGGCGGATTGTGAGAGAGACAATAGCCGTGGTAGTCTGAATAAACTTTGACTCTTTGGCACTGACTCACTGAGGCATCGCTGTGTTAGCTTACCTAGATGTAAAACTAGATCTTTTGTGGGAAATAGGGTGAATTGTACTATAAAGTTAGGTAGGTAGGTACATTCGGAAGTCAACTAACCAATCTGGAGAACTCAAATTGCATGCATTCCTGTGGATAAAAACCACAAAAGTGGTCGAAATTCCTTCCGGACCTTAATTAATTTAAAAAGAGGTACAAAGTTTTTCCTTCACGTTTTAACAAATTGTCAAACGTCAACAAAGTTGTTGCCATGACGACCAAGTCTTTTAATACACGAAACGTCCGCGCGTATGCGTGTGCGTCAAATTCATTGCAGTGTGTGTAATGTTTTAGCATTTTGATCTTCTCTTCTATAAAAGTGCGAAATTTTATACTCCTCCGTGCGCGCAATTTTCGTAAAAAGGGGTACAAATTTTTCTCTTCGCGTACTTATTAATATTATGATGATCACGTACATTAGCTTACTTCTATTGTTTTTTTTTATACAGTTAAATGCAGAAAACGATTCGTCTATAACATCTACGTAGGTATGTTTGAAATACCAAGAAATACTTTGCCCCAGTACTGAAGGCGCTTAGACGAGCTAAATTAGCAACTCTATTTGTGGTGGTTCAAACTTCGTTTGAAATGCTGTTACAATAAAGTTCTAATCAGCTTGCACTACAAAGTGGTTGTTACGTCAGCCACTGCAGGCCGAATAGCGCGAAATGAGTGGTTTCGATCGATTTACAAAAAAACTATTGATTGGATTAAAAAACTAAAACAGTATCATGCTAATATATTGCTTCTAGAATAATTTGCCAAAAAAACAGGATGATCGCATGCATATTAGTATGTTTTTTTATTGTTTAAAAGATATTTTTAGAGGTAAGTTCGTGATTTCTTTTTATCGAGCCAAATTAATTGTATTATGTTTTCAAAACAGTATCATGCTAGCATATATCCTGAAGAATATCATGTATTTTTCTGGTTTTGTTTATAGCAGTGAATCATATACTTTTAGTAATTATAAAACTCGCGTTTAGCTCGTGTAATCGCCTGAATGTGGACAGAAAATAATAATGTCAAAAACGGACAAACGACACTTCTAAAATTTCGCAATGGTTAGTTGACTGTACCGACGATATACATAAACGTATATCTTTTTGAATGTTCAAATAAAGACTCCACGGATTTTAGTTAGATGTTGCGTGAACATTCAACATTGAAAGAAGAATGTTAATAAAAATTGAATAGAAAAGTTGTGATTGTGATAGAAAGGTGTTGCAATTAATTTATTATCGTGTCGTATTATATAGCTTCAATCTAAGCGATATTGCCAACTGTGAAATTTCGAAGGCTAGACGCTAGTTGTGAATCTGAGTAATCGTAATATACTGTTATGTGCGAATGCAATTAGGAACGATTCCGAAGCTGTATTTCTCCAGCAAACAATTGAATTGGCGCATCAAGAGCTAGCAGATAACCCGATTCTCATAAAAGTGCAATGTTTCAGAAGATTGCATTGCATTACAACCAATCTGATTTAAGCTTTACAAATATTAATTAAAATATTCCACAATCTGTACATTAGCATCACAAACTTCAATGAGAACTAAAAAACACATCTTTAATGTTTTAAAACCTGAATGCCAAAGCCTTGTCTAGATACGTGATTTTGGGCAAATTCGAAATTTTTAGAACTAGTTTTACAAGTAATACAAATAAATGATAACCTGACCTTAAATATCTCCAGAACGAATATGTTACTAGGCATTCTTTTTAAAGTTTTAAAGTTAACAGATTTTTTTCTCTCTGTTACAGATGGCGAGTTTAAACCACATTGCTCTTGGCTTTCTCATCTTGCAAATATACGTCCATGCAGCACCGAGTAACGTCAGCAAGTTGGAAGAAATCGCCAAAGTTGAACGAGCAGAGCCGAAATTAGAACAAGCAGACCCCGCATTAGAACAAACCGACCCCAAGCTTGACTCTGAACCGAAGGAAGTTGAAAGTGATAACAACTCCACAGAAACACAACGACACAAGAGATGGTACAATCCTTACAGTTATGGATTTCCTCCTTTTAATCCATTTACTAGTCCAGGTTATAATAAAAGAGATGACGGATCCAATACCGGTTACTATCCAGAAGATCCCTTGGCACAAATACATCGGCGCATACAAGAGATTGCCAGCTTCGTGAGGCAGCCTCAGCAACCACCACCACCTCCCCACATTCCTATATTCTACCCAGTGCTTTTCATTCCTTCTGCTGATTGCAACTGTAACACCGCAAACCAAAACCCAACTGAAACACCGGAGCCAGAACCTGAAAGCCCCGTAACACCTGATAACAATGACGGTAATAATACAGACAGCACAACACCGACTGTAGTCAGCCGCTGGCCTGCAATGGAAGACAATAGGCAAAACTGGGGTTTAGTCGTAAATGAAACTGACTCAGAAGAGGGCGTTGACTTCAATAGGCCGATTTCGTTTGATCCTATCAGATTGAAAAAACCTATTAGGCCACCACCGCCTGTGGAGCACGGAACCGTACAGAGTGACTCAAATAACCAGAATCGGCCACAGTCAGACGCATCAAGTTTTCAAACCACGCCGTCAAGGCCTCCGCCTCCGACTACATGGCGACCTCCTCAGAGCAGGCCTCAGAACTCGCAGCCTCCTCGAAAGCCCACATCAGGCTTAACACCTCCGAGTTCATGTGATTCTGCTATCCTAGCCTGCTGTCATCAAGCTTATATTGCGTACGATTGCTTCGCATCTCACGGATGTCGTGATTTGTCAGGGTTTGGAAATCCTTGTGATCCCAATCAGATATTGCGAGTGATTGAAAGGTACCAGACGTTCTATGGACATAGATATGATTGAGACTCGAAAATTGTTTGAAGTAGTGCTGTCCGTTTAGAAAACTACTCAATTTTAGTTCCGAGCTAAATTTAAAATAGTTATTTATGTTATAATTAGTGCTGTCCGTTCTTGTTGGCGAACAAAAAAAATAAATACGCTTGAAGTCTTGCTTGAACCTTTTACCCGTGTTTCGGGGAAATAAGTTTTTTTCGAACATTAATGATGTTGTAAACAGTGACCATTCCAATCATCTTTAAGGTATGAAACAAAGTGGAGACATTAATTTTGTAAGTAAAATATTAAGTATGTACAGACGCCAGCACATAAAGCTACTACAATCTGTCAAATTTCTAAACATTTTCAACTTTATTGCTAAAGCATTAGGTTCAAGATTGATTGAGAAAATTTGACAGTTTTGGGTAGCTTGATATGCTGGCGTCTGTACTCTAAATTTTGATACTCCTAGAAGTTAAGCAGTCTTTTAATTTATTACAAGTAATTACTGTAGCTCTAGTATTTTATACGAAGCTGTTGAAATGTAAATACTCTAATGATACATTTTTTATACTCAGACAAGTACAATTTATAGTAACAACGTTCCTATCACTCTATGTTTTAAAATTGGAAACATTACAATAAAATTGATTTGTCATAGACTAATTGACTTTGGTATTATTTTCCTTGATCTTCAGAACTTGTTCATTATTTAAAACTTGATTTGCAGCGTTGATATTCTAATCTTATTTAAAAAAGATATAAGTAGGTATTAGCAAAGTAACTAATGTCAAGCCGTATTAATAGGATTTACATCAAGTTCCATTAAAGATCATCCGTTACTTAAGTTTCAAGTTTCGTAGAAACAGCGACCAAAATATTTATCCTTTCCTTATTAAAACCTGTATCTATAAAAAGCCAAAGTGAGCTTGATTATAAGTCATTACTTAAATAAAATACAAGATTTGTGCTGTAGTTTAGTAATTGCTTTATGTTAGAACTTTCAAAAGCTAGAATTCTTAGCTTTGCTTTCGTCACGGGTCTTACTTCGTTTATTATTCCTGCCCATTGCATGAAACAAACTTGACAATAGATACTGGTGTGAGACTTAGTACATCATTTTCGTTTTAGTTCCCGGGTGACCAATGCAATGTGGCATACGTCCCATTCGGACGTTACCTCAGATTCAAGTTTTTGTTAGTAGAAATTAAAATATTTGGAACAAAAACAGTTTACTACGAGTAACAAAAACCTGAATTATTAGATTATCAATATCAATGATTAGATTTGTCCTAAGTATCTTGTCAAAAATCATATCGTCTCGCTTTCCGAAATACACCTCTCCGTCTAAACTCTTTTTGGGTGACCTTACTGCTGTAAAGGGGGCATACTTAATTGGAATAATTTCAATCTTACAGTTTAAAGGTTTTTTTTTTAAATACAAGTTTTTAATGTAAGATTTTTACTTTAACACCTCCACGACTCCAACTATTCAATGGGGATGCACACTGTGGAACTAATGGCGCTAGCATAGCTGGTTCCAAGCATTGTCATTGGTTGAAAAGCAAGGAATGTCATTTCATATTTTAAAATACCTTGACCTCAATGGTCAGATTGAGACCAGCTATGGTGGCGCCATCTACAATTAGCTTTTAACGGTCTTCCCCATTCATACAGCAGTACAATGTTTTGAGTGCGTTACATTGAGTTCTACCACAAAACGTGATTTCTCAACCCAAAAAAAGTATTTTCCCAGGAATATTTTTTGCGTAAAGTTACTTAGTTTGATGTACGGAATTCTTGGTTGACGACTTCGTGATGAGTCTGTTTATACCCGGTTTATTAAGATTTTTTCCCACACACCACAAAGTAATAAGGATCATTAGGTACAATAGCAGGAAAATTGGATTTTCCAATTATTACATCTGTGGTCTATGGTTTCATGTCATTATGTGTTATTGATACTAATGACATCAGTACAATGTACTATGGAGCCGAGTTATGACCGGTCAAAGTCAGGACATGTAATCAAGAGGAAATTCCGAGTTCAAAGGTGGCTTTAGTCATGTCCCTAAGTACGAGAATGTGTGGACCTCACGGAAGACATGTACGGAATCTTTACCCAAAATTAATCTCTCCTACATATTCATTCAGCCCACCCAAAGGTTGTCTGGAGAAGGGCTTGACTAGTAGAATACTATGCACTATGATAAATTAAAAATGCAAGATGGCCGCCACCATAAAATGGCGAATTCACGAATTATTTTCTATGTAACTTTTAGTACATTGTATCGGGGTTTTTTTTATCTCCACAACCGCATTTGTACCCATGATTAAAGAATTGAGCATCATTGATTTTTCGATTTGAGGCAATCATTTCTAATGATGTTCTTTGTTTAAGGTTGATTTTAATTGATGATTGTTGACAGTGAACATCTGCCCTTGCTTGACAAAATATCAATATTTTTTTATTATAGGTATATGTGTTTAATATTACTATACATAACATAACATCGCCTGCATAGCCCGTAGGGTTAGGCAGGTGTGTATCTAATAGTACACCCACATTTCGAAAGTTATGTAAAGAAAGAAAGAAAGAAAGAGTCCTATGGAACAAGGGGCGAGACTATTGCCATCACTACGACTATTGGGTCAGTGGGTCGTCTATTGACGACTATTGTCATTTTGACTTTAAGGCTGCTAGTGTCAGAAATTCCTGATGAAAATCCTCAACAACACTTTGCCCGACCTAGGAATCCAACCCAGGACCTGATGCTCAGCAGTCAAACATGCGGCCACTTAACCAACGGGGCAGTCAGTCAATTATAGGTATGTATGTTTAATAATAATATGACTATAGGTACTCAGACATAAAAAACAGGCTTGTCGACAGAAAAAATAAAATTAGTCCGTTAGTTGGTTTATCAAAAAATATTTGACCCATATTATGTCCCATATCTTCTGTTACGTAAACCATAATTGACGAAGATATGACGCTCTTGAAATTATCAATAAGTCACGCCTTGATATAATTTTTAGTATGTTCTGACGTCACTAGCCCTGAGTTTTGATGCGTTTTATCTTTGTCAATATTCATTGATTTACAAAAACCCAAAAATACGTATCCATTATTTTTCATTACTCTAATTGGCGGACTAAATAGATTTTCAATTTTTTGATAATGTATCTACAATATGACGAACATTTTACTCCGTAACGTAGTTTAGATAACTAGATAAGGCTTGAACTGAAGAAGGCGTTAGCGTTCGCGTGAATGCGGAAGGCGAGGAACCAGTTACATACTACTGTGTTTGAATAAAATCAGCATTTACATTATCATTGTAAAGAAATTAATATTTATTTTTATAAGAATTCTTACGTCTTTCTTATGGATACGAATTTTGTAAGCAAGTAATTGCTGAATGGTCAGTAAAGTATTGTATAACGAAGCACACAGTCGTCAACGCATCAAGTTCCCACAAACTGTAAAATTTCTCATTTGATTTTGAACCTAACTTTCAACACTTTGAAGTTTAAAATCATTAGGAGAAATTTGACAGTTCATGGTAACTTGTTGTGCTGGCAATTGTACCATCAATTTTGGAGGCTCGAACCACAGGTAGTCACGACATCGAACAGGATTGGTGTAGAAGGTGCTATATTCTTTTTGACAGCTAAAGTGTAATCGACTTCGGAATTATTTACTTTATTATACAGGGTGTAAACCACCTCATCACAAAGCCGTTAACCAAGCATTCTGTACATCAAACTAAGTAACTATACGCAAAAATTATTGCTAGAAAACAACTTTTTTTTTTGAGGTTATAAATCATGTTTTGTGGTAGAACTCAATGTAACGCATTTAAAACATTGTGCTGATAATAGATGAATTGAATAGTACGGGGGTCGTGGAGGTGTTAGAAGTCAAAATCTTACAAAAAAACTTGTATTTAAAAAAAAACTTGTCAAAAAGTTGTAACCCTAGTAGCATTTTTTGTTGGCATTTAGTTGGGCCACATACCTCTGGTTAGTTGGCAAATGCAAACAATTGGCGGGCAGTTTGCGGGTTGGGCCCAAAACTGATGGCCTACGTGGATTTGCCTACGAAGGCCCAACTTGCGATGGGGCCAACGTAGATTTGCCTACCTTGGGCCTTCAACTACTACCAATGTTTACTACCGAGCTGGTAGTGTTGAACTAACAACCTTGTGTGAACACCAATAGGGTTGAAATAAAACCAAATTGCTTTCTGATCTAAGGCGCGCCGTAAGGTAGGGCGCCACTACTTACTCGCCCCTCCCGCGCACCCGCGGCACCGCCATACGCTTACGCCGTACACCACTCGTGCTTGTCCCGCGCCTAACTCCTAAGCTGGTAATATAATTACGAAAATTCACTCGAACCCAACCAAATCGTGGTAACACAACGATAGCGACTTCTAATTGGACTACAACGCCATCTATCAAGGTTGGGATACAACTTTTGAACCTTTACGATATTATCATTACGGTTTCGGCATGAACAAACCGCCCACCAAGGACATTTAGTGACGGAATGTCCTTCTTAAATTATCCTTAGTTTTCAATTTTGCACTTTGTTTACAGTATAAACAATAAATCTCAAATGTAAACAAAAATATAAAAATATGTTTCGTAAATCTAAGAGTTACTAAGAGTTAAGAGAGTACTAGTAAGCTCATACTGGGTAATTATACCTGTACCAGTATATACGTATCATCCCTAACAGGCCCATTGAAAGGTTTAAGTTGGACCGATGTAAGTTGTTATCATAACTTAAATCCCTACAAAAAACTCCCAACAGTAGGAATAGAAGCAGCAGGCCCATCGTTAGTTGGCCCAATGTTGTTTTAGTAATTTAAATCCCTACAAAATCTCCCAACAGTAGGAATAGATGCAACAGGCCCGTTGTTAGTTGGCCCAATGTTGTTATAATAACTGAAATCCCTGCAAAAATCACCCAACAGTAGGAATAGTAACAGAAGGCCCTTTGTTGGCTATTCGTTGGGCAAATAGTGCATGTTTATGACAATGGGCCTATTTTAAGTTTAGGTTGGCGGAACAACTAACCGTCTGCCAATACATTCCCAACTGTTGGCATAAGGAAGCCAACGGCAATTGCTACTAGGGAACTTTGACCGCACATATATCTCCGTAACTAGAAGGTTCCCAGGTATGGTGTAGAACAAAAAAATGATCGCAATAATGGGGAGAACAAGTGCCTTTCGGCTTCGTGAAGAGGTGTTTTACACCCTTGTATATAATTATATTTTTTTTCTTTTATTTACTTTCTTTTTTTTTTACTTCTAGCAACTAATCTTAGGTTAAAACTATCTAATCCTAGGGCCACATTGCCGGTATTTGGCGAATCACTTTGTTGTGGGAAAGACATGGCGATACAGGACGTCTAACTCTATCTCTTCAGACATCATAACATCACATGCCCATACTAAGACAAATTCCCTTACCTTTCAAGTTTTCTGTAACTATTCTGCAACTATTGAACTTCGTCTATACTCGTTCCTTACTTTATCCATTCTTCTCACATCTACTACAACATTCTTATCTCTGCTATAAGCAATCTTTTATCCATCATCCTTACAACCCAGCATCCCGATTCATACAGTCATCATCTCCCTAGCCCTTTCCCTACTATGTTGGGCTCGGCTTTCAGTCTAACTGGATACAGTTGAATACCAGTATTTTACATGGAGCGACTGCCTATTTGACCTCCACAAACCAGTTAGTACTAGGTAATACGATACCCCTTGGTAAAACTGGTTGTCAGACTTTTTGGGCCACTGACTACCTGTAACGACTGTCAAAGATCTACAAATGACAGCCGGGACCAACAGCTTAACGTGCTTTCCGAGGCACGGAGGAAACTCGGTATGTGAGGGTGGTCACCCATCCACGGACCTACCTAGGCAAGCACGGCTTAACCTAAAGATCGACCCGAGTGGCTGTTATTACTTAGAGCTACAAAAAAATCCTGTTCTAAAAACCTGTACCATATCAAAGTTCAAACATTTAAAAAATATGGAATTCCCACTTGTCCGAAAATAAATAAATAAATTATTCAATTATATACAAATCACAATTTTGAGAAACACATTTTTTCCTGTTGAATTAGGTACGTGTAGGTAGGTATTTGCGACGTCAACCTAGATAGTGTTATATGATAACGGTATACTTATTTTTCACAGAACAATATTTAAAATCAAAATCGAGCTCTTGGCTAAATTATAAAAGAAGCTCGGGTCGATGCTTGCCTAGGTGGGTCTGTGGATGGGTGACCACACATTACATACCGAGTTTCCTCCGTGCCTCGATTGGTCCTGGCTGTCATTTGTAGATCTTTGACAGTCGTTACAGGTAGTCAGTGGCACAAAAAGTCTGACAACCAGTCTTACCAAGGGGTATCGTATTACCCAGTACTAATTAACTGGGTTGCAGAGGTCAGATAGGCAGTCGCTCCATGTTAAATACTGGTAATCAGCTGCATCCGGTTAGACTGGAAGCCGACCCCAAAATAGTTAGGAAAAGGCTATAATAGGCAGATGATGATGATTATTTAAATCAATCTAATTAAATATTTCGATTTCTTGAAACACTATCGTACTAAGACTCCGTACATTTAGATGACAACTGCCATCCGAAGATGCAGCACAAGAAAAGAAAACTTTAAAAGAAGATCAAGATGAGGACTATGTTTTACTCACTCGGTAAAAGTTTTTACGCTATTTTTCCGTTTTTGTCAACAAGTTTTTAAGGTCCGTTTTTTTTCCAAAGGTTTTTCCCAACAACGCTCGTAGTTGTGGAAAATTTCTGGTCGTACAATTGACTTGTGCAGCTTTTAAGGGCGCAACACACTAACAGAATAAACATATGTGACCAAAACAAATTGCCACAGATAAATATTTAAATTAAAAACACATGTGTACATAAATCAAGTGTTTTATGTAGCTGGGTTTTTACTACTACAAATATTTCCATTAGAAAAAAAAAATCTTGAGCTCGTAAAAAGGTTCTTTACTATAATCGCAGCGATTTACCGAAGAATCGACGTCATCACCAAATTTCACGATAACTAGCTTTACTGATACGAAATCCCGCATCCCCAGTTATCGAAGAGAAACATGACTAAGTAGAAACGATGTTTATATGCCTTAATAAATACAAGTGTCCTCAGACGATAGTAGACTGAACTCAGAGGTGGACGTATCGTGCAGAACAAGTGAAAATCACCGAATTTCGTGCTTAAAACTAGGACGGTTACATCCAAACAGGAAGAAATTAAGTAAGTTATATTCATTCATGTTTATGTTAATATCAAGCTATTTATATTAAAATTGCGCGTTTAATTACAATATTTCACGGAGAATTTTAACGCGTTAACCACTCCGAAACGTTTACACTGTTGTTACACAATTTTTTTGAGGTTATACTGCGAAAACCTGTTTTGTACATAATTGTAGGTACGTAATATTTTATGTATTCGTGGTTTATTTAACCTTATAACTGACCTACGATTGTAGATACTAAGTAAAGTGAGTTTAATCAGCTGATTATGTTAATTTGGAAGATTACCGTAAATTACGTGGTCAAAGTTCTCACAACAACTCTCTAAATTAATTGTTTATTTTAGTATCGAACATAAAACAATAAATTCGCGAATCTAAACAAAATGTCAGACGTATAAAATACTATGTGTTTAAACTGTGGTTACATAGTTTTTCTAAGAATATACACATGAGTAATATTTACACGAGATTGTGAATGGTCATAACGGTAACCTTCGCGACCTTGACATTGCCTACGCGCACACATCCTTAAAAGGTTTCAATACGCCCAACAAACGCAGATTTACAAATATTTGTGTATTGGTATTTGACCGTAGTTGGCTCTAGCTATACACACGCCATCGACCGTTGTCCTCGGCTCTGGGAAAACCAACCGCGTCGGCTCGCGACATTAATGCATTTATTATACAGAATCACGTTTTTCGTCACGTGAACCCACATTTTTAGTTATATAATGTAACATGATTCATGTTTATATTAGTGGTACTGATCTTATAGGGGTAAAAAATGTAGATCTCCTTCTGTATTTGTTTTGGATAAGTTATGGCATTGTTTGTGCTTAGTAGGAAGCGACATCTGCAGCATACCGTACATAACATTACTGTATTGACTTAAGTTGACGTTTAATACCTTGTCTGTAACCTTGGGAGATGGATAACCAGTTAATGCTGATCATCTTAAAGACATACAAATAGTCTTTAATATCGTAAGCCGTGCCTATATTAGGACGCCTTTTAATGTGGTTACGGTATTTTCTTGAAAAAAAAAGTGGTTTCTTATTAAGTCCATTCCACTAATAAATAAAAACGGTGTAGAATCGTAGACCATGTGTCGCTCTTTGACTCAAATCAATATTTTTGTTCTGTTATAGAAATGGCTACCTACACGACAGTAATCATCGCTACATTGATGTTGGTGCAGGCTTTTGGGAGACCCGAGGTTCATAGAAACACTATAACCAGCGGAAGTACTATCAAACCACCAGCAAGTTTATCCTACAATGAACTGAGATATATCCTCCAATCAAGAAACGGCGTGGATGTCCCAGTACCTACCATGCTGTCTCCTTGCGCTCGAGCAATCCTCGGTTGCTGCAAAGACAATCAAATTAACGAATCCTGCTCCGAAGCCCTCAAGTGTGGAGCATTCTTCTTCGACGATAACCCTTGCGATGAGAAATTCATACTGAGCGCTTTAAAAGCGGCCAAGAGTTTTTACCAGCAAATGAAAAACACCTCGTAAAGAAGAAATGGGCCACAGTGCAAATAGTGAAAGACTGTGCTAATTTATTTGAAGCGTATCTTGCCACAAAATACGACATCTTCGAAAATCGCGCGTTGAATTCTTTGGTTCTAAAAGAAAGACAATTTAATACGATTTTGACCTTTTTCGGAGTTGCAAGGCTGTTTTAAAATGAACCTTGTCCCAGTTACTAAATGCATTTATTGTTGAAATGTAATTTATGAACGTAATACACAAAATTATCAACTAATTATCGAAACCGAATGGCCGAATCTCATGTTATGATGTAAAAAAACAGTTCATATTTTCTTGCTAACACAATGTTTTGATTATGTTACATCCCCAGACAGTTTATGAAAGTGGTCTTGGCCTAATTACTTACCACTATATACCGAAAACTACGTTTGTATATAATGTTAATATACGCGTGCGTGCGTGGTATCTAAGCCTAGGGCTATTGTCTAGACCTAATGAAGTGTCCACTCAAGTTACACGCAAGATAAGCTATCTCGATTCAGAATGGGCCAAGAAGCGCCTATTGTGTATATAATCATGTTTTAATTAACTACATACATGACATGTAACAAAACACATGAATTTTGATAGTATTTTGCTCAAAAGTGTCGGTACTGAATCGAGTAAAAAGATTTAAAGTAAAGGATCCCATCAAAAACATAAATGTGTTCAATATTATGATTGTTCGCGGTCGAAGTCGCGGGCAAAGTGCTAATTAAGTATAAGGTAATACTTCTATGAAAGCGTGTTTATCACGTCAAGATAGGCGAGGGCCACGAAATCCTTCAGTTCGAGGCTCAAACGACAATGTTTGCGTAGTGGCTGGCGGCTGCTGCGCTGCGTGTCGCGAATTCGATTCCCGCACGGTATAAATATTTGTATAGCCTAATGAGGTAGTTGTTCCGAATCTGGCTATTTGTCTATTTGAGTTTCAATGTTTATGAACGCACCCACGATACAGGTGGAATTCATATAATCATAATTATTTATTCATTTGCGAATATGGGTACACAATTCCTAGTAAACTTTCATACCATGACGTCACAAAGTAGTTTGCAGTCTCCACTAGCATCGATTATAGTAGTAGCTCCGAGGTCATTAAGGTCGTGGCCCACTTGACAAGCACCGTACCAGCACCGCACCAGCACCACACCAGCACCGCACCAGCACCGGACCAGCACCGCACCAGCACCACACCGCGCGCCGTCCGCGAGGCGTAAGCTCTCAGTCCGAGCGCTGGCCGTGATAGTCCGGGATGTACCTAGACCTAGCGTTGCATTTTAGATAGTGTTTTACGCCGAACGGTTGCCATCTTGTTTAATAGATCTTTAATGACTGATAACTGAAACCAGCGTCAGCTGAGGCACCCGCGGTGGGTGTAGGATTGAGAGGTTATGGAAGTGGTGAAAAAACGGTGGTGGGTGTCGTTAAGTGAGCCACGACCTTTAATATTCACAAATGTTGTGGCTCGTTGTGACCTATTTCCACGACTGTTTATCTAAGCTAAGAATATTCCTAAGTCTATTTAAAAAATAAATATAATTCAAACAAGAATGGCTATCTTTTTAAGTTAAGAGCAATACAAAACATTTGGCTGGTACAGATAAAACACAATTTAAATTGAGTAAAGCTGTGTTTGGCAAGGAGCCAAGGTGCCTCGAGGCAACAAGTGCTCGTTAAAATAATATAAATGTATCATATTTTTATCATTTTTATATCTTCATATTGTCCCATAGGATACAATTGAGGTTTTGAATACGATTTCAATTTTCTTGGTGGGAATTATTGTATTCTCAGTAAGCTTTAAGAAATTGCTGATGGCTCGTTACCAGGGACATATTTAAAAGAGTGTAGTACACATAAAAATGGGTTGTAGAAGTCTGATATGCAGCCTAGTCTCTCCATGTAAAATACTGAAATTGATCTGCAACCGGTTAGACTGGAAACCGAACCCAACATGGTTGGGAAAAAGGCTATGCAGATGATGAGTACTCATGAGAGTAAACAAGAGTGGTACCAGTTCTGAAATATCAATAAATAATGATATATTTCCACATTTAGTCGAGTTATGTGCACATAAATATGTTTGGAGAAGCTGTGTTTCCCATTTCAGATCATAGTAAACAGGGTGTTAGCAACCTCATCGCGAAGCCGTCAATCAAGTAGGTATTCTGTACATCAAACTAAGTAACTTTACGCAAAACTTATTGCTGGGAAATTGTCTTTTTTTTGGGGTGAAATATCATGTTGAAGTTAATGTAACGCACTTAAAACATTGTGCTGATGGGTAGATTTAATAGTACGGGAGTCGTAAAGGTGTTTAAAGTAAACCTGTGTTAAAAAAAAAAACTTTTCAAAAAGGTGGAACTTCGACCCCCAATATCTCCGTAAATAGAAGGTTTGAAGTGCGGTGTAAAACAAAAAAATGATCACAATGACGGGGAAAACAAATGCCTTTAGGCTTCGTTAACAGGTTTTTACATCCTATATTAGTATATCTGTCGTTTCACCACTCATAGAGTATGATCTAAGGCGCTTGTGCGTGCATAAGCACCGCACCATGCACGAGCTTGCACCGTGGTGCAAGTTGGCTACGTGCGTGCCTGCACGGGATACGCGTGCAATTCAGAGTGTAGTCACTTGACGTGCACTCTTTCTAAATGATGCAAAATGTCTATGCAGGTACTTAAACTACTGCCGGGGCTGCGTGACTGTTCTGCCAGGGCTGCGAGACTCTTTGAAAGAGATACAACGGCCCCGGAACATAAAGGGCGAGGAAGGAACATGGATGGGTTTTAGTCAGTAAAAGTCTGACACTCCCTTCCGCTCCGCCCAGAGGAATCGTTTGATGATTTCCCTACGGAAAAAAGTTTGCTTGAACTAGTGCACTCTACGTGCACACTTGTACAATAACTACAACATGAGAAATTTTGCAAATTCGGGCAATAATTTTAAGCATTGTTTAATAAGAACTAGTACTAATATGAGTACCTGTAGGTACAAGTTCTAGAGAGACAAGAACTATAATGAAATTATCTCTTTCCACCTTTTCACATCGACAAGTTTTACGCTTAAAATAAAATATCTTCTGGATCGTAAAGAAATTCTTTAAACGACCGCTTTATAGCCAGTGTTGAAACACTATGAGGTTTACAGGCTACCCCCTTTTACGAGTTAATTCCCGTGGTATTAACGTTCCCCGCTTCGGAGAAAAGCTCTTCCCACCGTTTTCATTTCGAAGAATTGTGTGTAAATATTGCTTTACTGAATAAACGTTTTCAATGGTGGATAATATTTTGTAACAAATCAATGGACGAAGACTTCATTTATGCGTGAAAATTTTAAGAAAACATTTTAAAAGTTTTCTATCTTAAATTAAGCTCAATTGAAAATGTATGACCTATAATAAAGTAATAGAGTAAAATGAATTCAAATCATCCAAATCATAGCTCAAAATAAAATTGACAAAGCTTATCTATGATATTAGATACCTATGTTTGTTGGTACTCAAATGTTGCCCTTATCCTAGCAATTCACAGAAATGGCTAGTAGCATCGTCAGGCCTGCGGTTTGCCCAGTTTAACCAACTTACCGCTTCCTACGGTCCACTAGGCCGTAACCTGTAATTGACATCTCTCCTCATTTTGGTCGCCAAATGCTTACGGGTTATGGAACCAACCAATAAGCAATAACTGGCGGGCTCTCAGAGTTACTCAACGAATCTATGGTTTCGGGAAGCCTTCCGTAAATCTACTGTCAAATCCTTATTTGCGGCTTCTGTGGTTAATTAAAGTACCACTTACGGAATATCTTCCGTGATTATTTATTGTTTTGAGCTCCCGATATTTCGACGCTGCTGTTGCAAGCACCTTGATCGCGGGTTGACTGGAGAATGCGGGTGGATGGAAATAAATTGTTAGAAGCAGACAAATTTGTCTACCCTCTTTCTTTGTTCTCTGACGACCCGAATGGCGTAGCGGTTGTGAGGCTGCCTTACGTTCTTAGGGTCCTGGGTTCGAATCTCGGTAGAAGCAAACATTTGTGTGATGAGCATGGACATTTGTTTCCAAGTCATGGATGTGTATATGTATATTAACTATGTATTTACAAACAAAAAGTATATAATTATGTAGTATATCAACTATCTGGTATCCACGACACATGCCTTGCTTAGTGTGGCACTAGATGGCGCTGTGTGTAATGACCAGCGATATTTATTTATTTATTATTATATGTCTTTTGCTACGCGCACTATTGGAACTCGACATTAAGTCACGACAAACACACTCACAGTATCACCAGGTTTTGTGGAGTCCTTGTTATTATTCTGGCTGCTACTTTTGAGCATACTCAAAACTGGATTCCACGTACAATTTGAAGCCATCGTCTCATGTAATCACGGAAGATATCCCGTAAGTGACAATGTAAGTTTTGTTCTTCAATAGTGTTCGTGACATAAACTAGTGATTCCAAGACTGGTCGTCAGAGGTAAGATCTTAATTTCTTTTTTAATGGCATAGATTTTCTTTAACAATACGGGGTAAGAGTTTTAAATACCTTCTGGCAGATTTTAGTCATCTGTAATGGACTTATGTCTTCAGAAAAATAACTATTTAGTTCATGCTGATTTGACGAAAAACAGTCCATTGAATGATTGAAAAACATGCAAAAAACTTCAAACATTGGAATGAATCGAAGTTTTTGTTTCTCTTATTTCGCAACCGAAAGTGCGGGGAAGCATTACAAAATATACAACACAATGTGTACCGTTCCCGATATGCTTTTATGACGTAAACTTTGATAATGACGTCATAACCGTAGCTTGTTATCAGCGTCCGTACTAAAGGCAATAAAGTGAACAATGTCGGCCACCTGAAACCGTTTTATTGCCGTTTAAAATATGTTTTGTTCAGCATCAGGAACATTTTGTTTTGGTACATAAAAACTAAATAGGTCACTTTGAAGAATACAAGTTCCTGAAACGTAAGTACGTACTGCCAAGTTATGGGCGTAAAAGTATTTGTAATATTGTTATGGTAGAGAAAAGCTAGTTTTTTGTTAATGTATCGGTGTTCCCTTGTCGGTGAAAACTTTGTTACTAAGGGTTTTATCACTAGTGAAACCAAAAGCGAATAGAATAGCAAATATAAACTATAATGACACTGACTGCTCGTCACAACAATGACAATGACGTGTTGATCACAATCAGTTGCACTGGTGAAAATCCACTATTAGTTGTTTGTAAGATTTGTATTCTGGAGTTTTTTTCGTGCTTCCCTTTACAAAATAAATATTATAGGTATGTATGTATTTGGCAGCCGCCCACATCTTTTGTAATTTGTCGTTGTTTGTGCAGTCATTTTGTAATCATCTTTTGTGATACTCTCTTTTTGCTTGCCAAAAACTATTAACACCTTAGAAAATGCTGATCTATCAGACCCCGGCAATCGCTTCATTTAGTAGTTGTCACGCGGTATAACATAGGTGAACGACAGAAAATATTAAAGTTTCACAAAAACGTGTGGTCTACGTATTGATCTTGCAAAAACTTCAAACAATTTGTTGTTTAAGCCATTTAACATTTAATTTGGGTATTTCCCTTAAAAAATGAAAACAATTAAATGAGCGTTTTCCTCCTACGTCCTCAAATCAAGTTTTTTTCGTTCTGTCATGTTGTCAGGTTCTAAGTGGATTCTGTCACCAATTCACCTGACATAATCCCTGAGACGCCTCTTCAGTCACGCTCACTGAAAGATGAGGTATCTTTTCTAAGCTCAAAGATTAGAAAAAAATTACCTGTAATTATTGAATTTTACTTGTAATTTTATATTTCTTTTTTTTTTAATCAAACGTTTGGCTAAGGTCACCAGGTTATGTAATATAGGTAGTATTAATTATAGACCACCGGTTAAACAGTGGCAGTTTAAGGTCCATGTTCACCAAAAAGACGACGGTCTGATTATCTAAAACAGCTGTTTAAGACACATTTTTGTATGGGAACATGTCACACTGACAGCTGTTTTTGGATAATCAGACTGTTATCTTTTCGGTGAACATGGACCTAAGTTTAGTTGTAAACTATGAAAGATTAAAACAGTGTTCGACGATAGGTTGTTTCTTAGTGACTTGACCAACACCTAAGGACGATCTCAATAGGCATTTGGACATATCGTGAGATTGTTAATCTCTTTTGTCACCTGGAGCTTGGACCCTAAAAAAAAACCAAAGCCGTCTAAAAAATAATTGAGCTGCGAAATTGAGAGGTCCAAAGTTAAATACAATTTAACTTAAATGGGTAAAGGTCAATTTCAAATGAACAGATCGACCCGAGCGGCTGTTATTATTTTGCCACGAGCTACTCACGTACTAAGAATTAATGTGAAACAATACGAATTATGATGACATAATATGTATAATGAGTGTGATAATATCTAAAGATTTACATTTTGTTAAATGGTTGCGCAGTTGGAAATGTATTAAGTTGGCAGATGTCTGAAACTAGTCAACTTCTGCATGAAAAACTAAACCTTTTTAAATACCTTATTTTATCTGTAATATGAACTGTTAATTGTTGTGAAATTTCGAATTGTACATGTCGCCGTAAAATTGTAAATACGTTAGATTATAATCTACTTCTATCTCTCGTTCGAGAGTTTATAATATACCGGTATTAAAAAAATTACGGTGACATACGTAACGCAAGAAAAGTTGGGCTGGTAGGATTACCGGCCCAACTTTTCTTGCGTTATGTATGTCACCATAATTTGACCCCCAGGTTTCAAACACCTGCTTAATATCCATTAAGCAGGTGTTTGAAACCTGAGGGTGAAATCTTTATACTGAGGCTGAAAATAAGTTTAGGTCATTGATTTTTTACAAAATTATGTTTTTTTCAGCCATCAGTATCCAATGAACCATAAGTTCTACTAAATTAAAAGCCAGTAAAATCTACAACTTGTTAAAGCTGAAATGTAAAATTGTACTCACTTTTAATGTGGTACAATTTTACTCAAGTACGTACTTAAACTTTACACACAGGCGCTCTTTGGCGGCCGGCCAGTTGTGTCCTGTTACTTATTGTACATACCTACTTATTCCTTCTTTCATTTTACACACTTGTGGGTTTTATAGTAATTACTTATGCTATGTTGGAACGAATTGTTTTTAGAAGCTTTTATGGTTATTTTCACTAGCACAGCGCACTTGTGATGCCTTAATTTTATTGCACTGCTCAACGCTCTTCGCTAAACAAGCGTAGGAAATCCAATCTTACTATTTTGAAGTTACTATTGGAAATGCAAAAGTTTGTGATGAAATTCAGTAAAGTTGTTTTTTTGTTTGAGTTGGAGAATGCTCATGGACGATGTCTTGGACGGGACGAACGGAGGGTTGTGTTGGACTCTCCGACTAAAAACCAGCAAGCTTGAGAGATAATTCAAACGCTTTCGGACTTCGCTTGTTTATTATTAATTTCCCTTTTTTAAACACTGTGACATTGGATGATTTGACATGAAAACTTAGTTTAGTATTTTATTATTTTTTACTTCCTTTTTTATTATTTTATGTGTGCATTTGACATGAATATTTACTAAGTGACTGTGAACATTAAATTATTTTTGTGATTTTATTGACTTTCGTTTTGAACATTGTTATTAATTTTATTTAATTGTTGCGAATGTGAGGACCATGTGGGTCACATTTTTTTCCCACGACTGTCTGGCAGTTTGAGTACTATAGGCGTTCGTCGTTTCGTTGAGCTCCTTGAGTTATTAGTCGAGCTACAGGATAACTGACAAATGCTTGCACTGACTGGACAGGTCCACTCAAATCTGTATGGTTCTTTCTTCGAAAGACCATCTCAGACACTTATCTGCATAGATCTCATGTGATTTGAGCAAGATTATGTCCGGAGTTTAAAAAAGACTATGACCTCTGAGTTTATTTCGGCTGTTTCTTCTCAGAGTACTCAGGTACGAAACACCGGCCCTATCTAGTTTGTAAAAAAAATACGTGTAAAAGTGTTTGTAAAAACCTATTTGCAAAATAAACATTAATTATCATTATCATTAAAGCCAGGTCACAGGCCCATGGGTGGCACAAAATTCTGACACCAGGTTACGCAATGAAAAAAAAAAAAAAAAAAAAAAGGTTACGCAATAAAAAATAAAACCGACTAAAGACACAGTGTTCCAACAACTACCATAATTAGGTACCTACTACGGGACGGGGGCTCGCGAGATACAAGTACAATCGCGTGCATTCCCGACTGATAGCTTATAGCCTGAATACTTACACAAGATACTTTTTATGAAGTTCGGTTATTACTTATCGCACGGAATCGTACTACTCCACGTGGGCAAAACCGCGGGCATAACCTATCAGTTCAATATTTTTTTAGGCTTTCCAGGGGCCTTAGTCTGCTATTTCTATAAATTCGTCATTCCAACACGATCCTATTCTCATCCCATTGTCATTTTGCTAAAAGTTCGTAATCTGCTAAATTCATTATGGTCGATCAATGGTCGGTCAATGTTTTCGTATTAGAATTGTGTTGAACGATATTATCGTTTGCCATTACTAAAAAACCCGCCAGATTTCATTTCTTATAAAATATTTATTCATTTTATATTTTTATTTATTTTCATACATTATTTATTAGTGTTACGGCGGGTAGGTCTAACTTCGAGAAAGAGGTCAATCGTCGAATCCGACTCGGCTGGGCAGCGTTCGGGAAGCTGCGCGGTATTTTCTCGTCCAACTTACCGCAGTGTCTCAAGACGAAAGTCTATGACCAGTGTGTGCTGCCAGTGATTACATACGGGACCGAAACGTGGTCGCTCACAATGGGCCTTATCAAAAGGCTTAAAGTCACCCAAAGGGCAATGGAGAGGGCTATGCTCGGAGTTTCCTTGCGTGATCGAATCAGAAATGAAGACATGAAGGCAAGAGAACCAAGGTCACCGACGTTGCTAAACTTAAGTGGCAGTGGGCAGGCCACATTGCTCGCAGAACGGATGGCCGATGGGGCCGAAATGTTCTGGAGTGGCGACCGCGAACCGGAAGACGAAGCGTTGGAAGACCTCCCACTAGTCATAAGGGACCGGTTAATGTGGCGACACTTGGGGGAGGCCTATGTCCAGCAGTGGACGTCTTTCGGCTGAGATGATGATGATGATGATGATTTATTAGTGATAAAAGCAATCAAAGTAGTAAGAAGTTTGTAAATAGCACCAGTCATTCATTTGTCATTATGTACGAGATTACCATTTTAAGCCATCTCTTTCAATGAAGTGTCAGTGGTTGACCATTGGAAAGTCATAATGACGCCATTATGTTAGTAGATTGCCAAACTAGTCAAAACTTGACAGAACTTGACAATTATGAAATCAATCATCGACTATTCTGCCACTATTGTAATAGCAGACAGCCTACAGGGCCTCAAGGCCCTGTAAGCGTCGCCCAGTTTTCGTGATAAGTATTCATGAATATATTTGGCAATTCTAGAGAATTCTAAAAATAAAGCTTGGATAGATCTAAGAAAATAAGGGGTGGCGGGTAAATGTTTCTAACTGTGCGATTATTTATAATCGCTCTGGCACGTTTTAACTGTAATTTAAAAAAAAGAAATAATTAATATTGCATAAGTAACGAAAGAAATATTAATGATTCCTAAGTGTATTTTTTACAGTTTAAACTGTTAACTTTTTAAGTTAATCGGTCAAAATCACTGATGACTGGTTTCAGTCAAATCCCAAGTTAAAACTCGTTTTCTCTATTAAAAATCGTTTTTTTTTTGTTAATTGGTTATAATTAACTGGAATCACTACAAAATTATGTTTTAAAAAGGGGTTCAAAATAAAACCCAATAAGTTTCTTTAGTAACTGTTTTGTCGGGTCGAAAGTACTTTTAACTAAATTTTGCATTAACGTTTTTGACTGATACATATTCACTGTTACTAATTCACCTGCCTATCCTTCTCCCAATTATGTTGGGATTGGCTTTCAGTCTAACCGGAAGCAGCTAAATACCAGAATATTACATGGAGCGGCTGCCTATCTGACCTCCACAACCCACTTGGTAGTGCAGGGTAATACGATACGTCTTGGTAAGACTGGTTGTCAGACTTTTTGGGCCACTGACTACCTGTAATGACTGTCAAATGACAGCCGAGACCAAGAGCTTAACGTGCTTTCCGAGACATGGAGGGAACTCAGTATATGGGTGGTCATCCATCCACAGATCAACCTAGGTAAGCACGGCTGAACCTGAAGATCGACCCGAGCGTCTGTTATTATTTAGCCCCGAGTTCCTCATTCACTGTTACCAAAAAGAATAAAAGAAAAAAACAAATCTTAAGTTATGGGCCACGTAAGCTTTTATTCCCAATACTAAAATTACAATAACAATGAGTTGGCCAAGCTTGGTGGCATGGCAATATTTACTTAGGACCGCATTAAACACAATTAAGGTTTAAATAACTTCTGCGGACATTTACAGTACACATTAAACGAACAATTTATTTTTGGAGCGTAGAACAATAGCGTAAAATAAAACTAATGTAATAATTACAGCGTTGGCTATAATTGTTGCAGAAAAGATAAATATTCTACGAGATTGTATTACTCGTATTGCACAATTTGGCCAAGGTGCCTACAAATTGTAGAAACAATGAGCCACTAAAAAGATAAGATAACATAACAGTTACTTAAACTTCAAAACAGTTCAGTTCAAAGACGTTTTACTGGTTATAGAACACAATATAACGTGTAAAACACTTGCAAGCAATAAAAACATGAAACTGATTTTAATTTTAAGTCTAGGCAGATTTATTTTAAGTTTTATATTTTCCATGGTAAGTCTGTTTTCCGCTGAGAAAAAGAAAGGTAAAGAAGAGTGGTTCATTTCCTACGTGGTATATTCTGCTGCGTGGAATATGTACGTAGTAAAAGTATATCTACCTGTTCTATGCTTAGTTGCTTACACATTTATGTTCAGTTCTGTTTTTGTTTTTTTTTTAATATTTATTTTCCTTTAGGTATCTTTTCGACCAATAAATATTTTAACTTTCTTCTTTTTTGTTTCTTCATATGTATAAGTAGGTATTAAATTGGCAAAATATTCGTCCCAAACAAAGAATATGTTGTTGAGTGTGCTTTATAGTGGTACAAAATTGGTAATTTGTCACTATGAAAACTATTACGTATTTTTTAAACTATACATGTGTACATATATTACATAAATAGTGACTAACCACTTATAATTGTCAAGACTTATCATGAAATCGGCCTGTACAAAACTTCTATACCTACGCGACCCAAATGTATGGGATAGCTAATATTTTTTTCGCGATTTCGATGTTTGTCCCTCCCAAAAAGTTGTTTAATTTGATGGTCTATGCCACACACCCTTAAAATATCATCACACCTTACTGGTTCAAGTGTACATGGCAAAAGGTCTGTAATTTTAGATGGCATCCTCTCTCATACAGTTAGAATTAGGACTAAAATACTAGCCAGACTACTACTTCAAGATAAATTCCGCTCACATACAAGATCCAGCATCAAATGTACGTATTTCTAGTCAGCAGTTCAGTAAGTATTTCTGTCACGTCTTCGAAGTTCGCTATCTTTGTAAAACGACTACTTGCAAATCAGTATTTTATTTCCTCACGTTTGATCGTAACATGATAGTTTGGGAGAATACAGATGATCGATAAATCAGTAACCATTCTATAATATTCTTCTGTGGTGTGTTTGGATCGTCGATACATCGTCATACCACTCTTGTACGTGAAGTTTTTAAAAAGTTATAAATATTTTGCTACTGCGCAGCTAGTTACTAAAAATTTATTAATAATCTTCATCATAAAGAAGTGTTTCAATTAAATCACATTCATAATACATGTTATCATAATTCGTATAATTTCAATTAGTTTTAAATACAATTTATATTGTATCCAAATTGTATGATTGTATTATAAGGATTTTAGAACTTTGTAAAGAAGTAGTCACTATGGTGAAAGTTACGTATGCCTGTAATACCAGCAGTGGTACATACTAGCACTTTTGTTTTATTTGTCTTCATCCTATCATTTTCCCATACAACTTCAAGTCTTACTAGATGTATCAGAATATAAGCATTTGCGCTGTAATGGTGTACACCAATAGCAATAGCAATAGCGGTGTATTGGTGTACACCGAAAACCATAGTGTAGTGTTCGACTCCTAATGTGGGTAGGTAGGTGTAAGCGCACGGCGCCTACCGTCAACATTAAAAATATACTTCATATCTGTTCATGAACTTGGTGGTTTCATTGCGCGTCCTAAAATCCTCATATAAACTATTGGCGACGATTGTAAATAAAAAAAAAGTGCGTGCAAAGCATTGTTAAAACTCGTAAAGTGACCTGTAATAATGGGTATCGGAAAAATCAGGGAATTCGATATAAATACGGGCAATTGGACTTTGTACTGCGGCCGTGTCGACATGTACTTTAGTGCAAACGCGATTAAAGATGAACTCAAATTGCCGACGTTGATTGCATTGGTGGGTGAGGAGGTGTTCGAGTTAATGGTGAATTTAGCAAGTCCGAGGAAACCTACGGACCTTACCTATGACGAATTGGTGAAACTGGTGCGAGATCACTTACAGCCAAAGCCGTCCATCATGGCGGAGCGGTACAAATTTCGGCAGAGGCGGCAGACGGCGGATGAAAGTATTGTGCAATATCTGGCCGCATTAAAGAAATTAGCGAAGGATTGCGACTTCAAGGATACATTGACGGATAACCTACGTGACCAGTTTGTGTGTGGAGTGAACAGCGACTTGATACGGCAGAGATTGTTTTCGGAGCCAGATCTGACCTATGCTAAAGCGTTATCTTTAGCAACGGCCCTGGAAGCTGCGGAAAGGGATGCGGCAGCCGTAGACTCATCGGTGGCATCGAGCAGTGGGGCGGTAACAAGCGCGGTGCATGCGCTCAAGGTGACAGCGCCGGATCGAGGCGCGCGATTCAACGGTTCCACGAAACGTAGTGGCGCGGGTGCGTCAGCGGGACGAGCTGATGCCTGTACAGCGTGCGGCGGGCAGCATCAGATGGACGGGTGCAGATATCAAAACTTTGTATGCAGCAGCTGCAGGAACAAAGGCCACCTGAGGCGCGTATGCCCATATAAGGACGCGTCTAAACCAAACGGCGGGAAAAGAGTAGAAACGCGGCAACGCGGCGGTGGCAATGGTGGTAGCAGATGGAACCAGGAATCGCACCACCTTGTGCGACCAGTAGACGACAGCTCGGATTCAGCTTCGGAGGTGGAAATCGAAGAACCGATGTTTCAAATGTCATTAGGCCATTACACGCCGGTGAGTCTCGAGTTATTAGTAAACGGACGTAAACTAAAAATGGAGATAGACACCGGAACGCCAGGCTCATGTATAAGTAAAGAGACGTATAATAAATTGTTTAGCAATGTTAGATTAAAAGAATCGAAATATGTTTTCCTCTTTTACGATGGTAAATCCAAAGTAAAACCTCTGGGTTGCATGACAATCTGTGTAGAATATAATGGGCATAAAAAAGACCTTGACCTTTTTGTTGTTGATACAGGTGTAACATCATTAATAGGCAGACAATGGCTCACAGAGTTGTGTATTCAAATACCTATATTGCAGTATCCTAGTGTGACTCATAATTATAAAAAAAGTGAATGTAGCAAACATGTTTTTGATGAAATGTTCAGCAGATATAAGGAGGTATGGAGCGGCGGTTTGGGTCGGTACACTGGAGGGTGCGCGACGTTGAAAGTGCGGGAGGGAGCAGCGCCGGTATTCCACCGCGCGCGGCCGGTGCCGTACGCGCTGCGCGAGCGCGTTGACGCCGAGCTTGACGCCATGGTACGCAGTGGTGTCATCGAGCCCGTAGACTGCTCAGACTGGGCGACGCCGCTAGTGTTGGTCAATAAAAGTGATGGTGGGCTCCGCATTTGTGCTGATTTCAAGGTAACGCTCAATCCTGTACTTATGGTCGATAGATATCCGCTGCCGAAAATCGACGATTTGCTTTCAAATTTAGCCGGGGGTGAGGAATTTTCGAAAATTGACTTATCCCAAGCCTATAATCAGATTTGTCTGTCCGAGGATTCTAAACGTTATTGTGTAATTAACACGCATAGAGGTCTGTTTAAATATAATCGCCTCGTTTATGGATTATCATCTAGCAGTGGAATATTCCAACGAGTCATTAGTAACATCGTCGATAGTATCCCAAATGTACAATGTTTTGCGGACGATTTAATAATAACCGCGCCTGACAGGTTGTCACACTTAAAGTCACTAGAGGCACTCTTAAAAAAGTTAGGTTCGGTAGGACTCAAGATAAAGCTTGAAAAGTGCTCATTCCTACAAAAAGAGGTCAAATATTTAGGTTATATTGTAGATCGAAACGGAATTAGACCAGACCCAGAAAAGTTGCGGGCTATTAGAGATATGCCGAGCCCTGAAGGAATGCCCGAGCTTAGATCGTTCCTAGGTATGGTGAATTTCTACGCCAGATTTGTCCAAAATCTCAGCGGTATTTTGCACCCATTACATGAGTTACTTCGTAAAGGTTTGCGGTGGAAATGGACCAGCCAACACCAGCGGGTCTTTGAGCGCGTGAAACAGCTATTGATGAGCAGTAAAGTACTGGCACACTACGAGCCCACACGCGAGCTAGTGCTAACGTGCGACGCGAGTGCGGTAGGTATCGGCGGCGTATTGTCACAGCGCGACGAAAAGGGCGAAGAGCGCGCCATTGCCTACGTTTCTAGAAAGCTCACAAAGGCGGAGCAGGCTTATGCACAAATACACCGTGAAGCACTGGCTATTGTGTATAGCGTTAAAAAAATTCCATCAATATTTACTAGGCAGGCGCTTTAGACTTAAAACTGACCATAAACCTCTTGTAAGCATTTTCGGGCCCAACAAAGGTATACCTACTATGGCCGCGAGCCGCATGCAGCGATGGGCACTAATACTAGGTGCTTATACTTTCGATATAGAATACGTAGGTACGTATAGTAACGGCGCGGACATACTATCTAGGTTGCCGGTTGTAGAAAAATGTGCGGAGGAACCGCCAGAGCAAACTTACTTACATTTCGCAACCAATGCGATGCTCCTGGATGGTGAAGCCATAAGGCAGGAAACATCGCGAGATCCTATATTAAGTCGTGTATATGGTTACATCGAAAATGGGTGGCCCAGGCAAGTCGATGTAAAGCAACTCGAGCCCTACTTTACAAGAAAAAATGAATTATATATTGAAATCGGTTGTGTTATGTGGGGGCATAGACTTGTAATTCCCGATGTATGTAGACAATCGATAGTACGTGAGTTGCATGAGCCCCATATGGGAATCGTAAAGACAAAGGCATACGCGCGTAGCTATGTCTGGTGGCCCGGTCTAGATGAGGCAGTGGAGGCGGCGTGCCGCGCCTGTTCCACATGCGCGGCGGAGGCGCCCGCGCCGCCCGCCGCGCCGCCCGTGCCTTGGCGGTGGCCGCACTCACCCTACGAGAGAATACATCTCGACTTTCTTGGACCTATTGACGGTCAAACTTACCTGATATCAATAGATGCGAGATCAAAGTGGATTGAAGCGTTTAAAATGGGTCGAACTACGGCCGACGCGACAATGGCTAAGCTGCGTGAGTCGTGGTCGCGTTGGGGAATACCCAAGCAGGTTGTATCTGACAACGGACCCCCATTTAGCAGTAAACAATTTAAAGAATTTTTAAAAAACAATGGAGTGTACCAAATGTTTTCAGCCCCTTACCACCCTGCCTCCAATGGAGCTGCAGAAAATGCCGTGAAGATAATCAAGAACGTTATAAAAAAAGCGCGTCGCGACAAAATCGATCCGGAGCTCGCAATCCAGAGGTACCTATTGGTTTATCATAACACACCGCATTGTACGACTGGCGAAAGTCCCGCTCGGCTATTGCAAGGCAGGCGGCGATCATGGTCGTAGATTGCGAAATAAAGAGTTAATAGCGGTCGAAAACTCGAAAGAATCCCGTAGTTTGAATCCAGGTGATTCAGTTTGGTATCGTAAATTCAATGATAGTAACAACACTAAATGGTCGGACGGACAAATCATCGAAAAGCTAGGTAGGAATAATTATTCAGTGAAAACTCACGATGGCGCGGCAGCGCATAGACATATCGATCAGTTAAAACGGAGGAGCTCATGCGTATTTCCCAGTGAGCCCACCACCAGCACTAGCGGCGCCGGCGACAGCAACATAGCCCAGCTTGACCCTTCTGTACCCAGCGGCAGCGCGCAAGTGGTCTCCTTATCGAAACCATCTGCGTCGGTGGAGGCGATAGGGTCAGGTGACAGCTTCGGGGTCGATATGGCAGGGAAAAGTGTAGCTCAGCCTACGAAACCTCTAGTGTCACCTCCAGGTACCGAAACAAACATACCATCAACTGCATCCAATAAACCGCCAGAGAAACGCCTTCGTAAGCCTGTGCGTAGATATGGGATGGAGATAGATTAATTAGTGAAACAACCTACCTACCAATAACAACACACTGATTTCGTATAAGTAATTATATCTATTTGTTGTTTTTATGATGGATTTGCTGTGTTAAACTGTGTGTAGCCACCTTTTGAATAAGTGCTTAACTGAGTACCTATATGTTAGATTTAAGTTTTTATCAATACAAATGCATACCTACCAGAAATGTATAACCTACACCTACTATGTGAACCTACATATATCCTACTTATTGAGTACTATCTGCCTAAAGGTATAACCGTACTAACATTGAATGACTGTGTTTGTATTTGTGGCTTGACGTGCCTATCTATTTAAAGTTCCCGATGTTGCTTATGTACCTACTGATGTTATAGTTTTTAAGTATCGTGTAGTATTTTGAGTAGCATAGTTATAAATAACAGTGGAGGATTGTAGTGTTCGACTCCTAATGTGGGTAGGTAGGTGTAAGCGCACGGCGCCTACCGTCAACATTAAAAATATACTTCATATCTGTTCATGAACTTGGTGGTTTCATTGCGCGTCCTAAAATCCTCATATAAACTACATAGCAATAGCGCTGTATTGGTGTACATCAATACAGCGCGAATGCTTATCTCCATAATCCAGCTACTGGACATACAAGATGCAATTTGGTGAATCCGATAGTCAAACTTTCGGGCTTGACAAAGATCTACAAAAGACAGCCGGAACCAACGATATGAAAAGGCTGCCCACGCTCATGCAATTGTCTATGTGTTATCATGACTGACTACAAAAATACATTTATTATTTACCAGAGATAATACTTGAAAAATATTAAAAAAAACAAATTAGAAAGCCATTCAAAGACTGTTAATCAAGTCTGCGATCTACAGGTCGCCTCACGAAATACTCAAATTCTAATCAATATCTCAAATGTTATGTCAAAGTGATTTGATTGGCTGATTGGCTATGATTTCCATAATGTCAAGCATGTCGAGCGATTTGATTGGTCTTTGTTATTTTCGCCAAGCAATCACAACAGCCGACGACATTAATTTGACAGGAGGATTCAGAAGGCTTTCAAAAATCGAACGTGAGTTGTCTGCGAAAACACACTCGTCTGAAACTCCGATCCTCATTTTAATTGCTTCCTCGAGCGGAAAATTCAGTAAAACTTCACTTGTTAGGGAAATAGGGACAGTTGTCGCATTGTTTTGTTTCCCAACACTTTAATTGGCATCAACAAAGTTTACCAGTTAATGTTTAGTTCAAACCATATATTAGGAGTTTTCATTTATCATTTTGGAGAGTTTGTGTTTAGAAATAATTGGATGGTTGATACATTGTAGGTATAATTCGTTTTCGGGTGCATCTATGACAGAACTGTACAAAAATATTCGATAATAGGTAACCAAGAAATCACAAAAAATAATGTTATAAAGGGGTTAAAAAAATTCTAACGAAGCTGAAAAGCACTGGTTCTCCTCGTCATTGCGATTCAAAATATATGTTTGGCAACCTAGATATTCTGTAATCCAATCGAAATAAATACACACTACCTTTAGAATATGTTTGTTTTACAAATTATTTTGGTATTACGTTTGTATGAACTGCGCTTGTTCCGCAGGCCCCTTAGGAGTTACTCAGTGTGATGTAGGTACAGATTGCTTGGTTGACGGATTCGTCAAGAGTCTGTTTACACCCTGTATGTATAGTATACCAACATAATTGCATTCTACTGGCAGGAAATGGATATTGTAAAATTGATTTTTTGTGTATCTGTTACCGGGCAAACCCAATTTCAGGACAAACTACTTTGTCCCAGGTCAAACCGGTTTATCTGGTCGTCTCATCCAAATCGTACCAGACTCCATCTTCTTATTATCCGAGTCGATGGAGTCTGGACGACGGAAGCCGCTTCGCGGTGCTCCTACTTCTGAATGCTTTATCAAAAAATAACACGAAGGCTATGGTGGGGGCTTTTCGCTCGCTCGGCTCGCTCATTCGACCCCACCATACCCTTCTAACCTAATCTATCCATGTCGGGGTGCCCCAAATCGGTATAGTGTAGCCTAGGCAAAACTAGCTTGTCCTGAAATCGGGTTTGGCCAGTAACATTTATACATGACAAAATATTTATTTTTATGCTTAAAAATAAAGAATATTTGTTATTAGTGTTTCCCGGCTAAATACCAGGGTAATTAAGGCATCAAACGTCACTATTGTTCCATATTTGAACAGCCAGTTTTAATCTACGTAAAGACTACAAAAAGCCCGTAGCGTCGACGGTCTTTTGATCCCAAAAAAATACATGAATAAAAAGTCATCAATCAGGGTTCCTTATTCTGTACCGACAAAATAAAAATAAAAGATTTGAGGATCAGTGAAATAATTAAAAGCATGACAGCTGCCCTGCCCTTTTGATATTTTGTTAAGGCAAAGCTATCCAAAAATACTTTTTAAAATATTTTATTCTATGACTGAACGGAACAAAGAGAAACTTTTTTTACGAACGAATATTTTATGTACTGGAAAACAAATGCAGCTCTATTAGAGCTCTCTTTACAAAGTCCAGAGAAATATTTAGGCCCTCAGATAAGGCTATTTATGCTTAGGCCTCACCTTTCCACGTTACACATACTTCAGCATCATCATCAGCCAATAAATGTTTCCACTGCTGGGACACAGGCTTAATCTCGATGAGAGGGAATGGGCTATAATCCACCAAGCGGGGCCAGTGCGGGTTGGTAGATGTCACATGTCTTCGAACACACATATACTTACACAGAAATTAAATAAATTAAAGAACGTTGTAAAAAATATAAAAAAATTGACACGACTGAATTCGGAGTTCTAAAACCAAAGGTTATGTAATTTAACAATGCAAAATTAACCAATATTAATTCTGTACACTTACTTCGAACCCTCGTTAAATTTAACCCAAACTTTATACAACGGTCAGTTTAGTTAATTGAATTTAAACTAACAATTAGTTTGTACTGTGTACAGTTTTAATTTTACAATTAATTATTAGTAGCTGTCATTGTAATAACTACAACTGGCAGCCGTACCCACTAAAAGTGTTATGGTGTACCGTAACGACCTTTTTGCCTGAAAACCCCTAAAAAGTTATGTGTTGAACAAACATAAGTTTTTAAACATGTCCCTGGCTGTTACATACGGTGTAGAACATAGTGCCTTGAGAATCATACAGTTATTACAATAGTAAATTCGTTTTTATCGTATATTAATCCCCCAAGTTGCTTCAGAGAGCATAGAAATGGTGTAAAAATATGCACATTAACACAATGGTCGTATGAGCTCCAAAAACTGGTAAAACTGTATCGTATTACCCAGTACTACTTAACTGGGTTGTGGAGGTCAGATAGGCAGTCGCTCCATGTAAAATACTAGTATTCAGCTGCAACCGGTTAGACTGGAAGCCGACCCCAACATAGTTGTGAAAAGGCTAGGTAGATGGTGATGATGATGAGCTCCAAAAACACTCTGGATATATATTTTTTTTCTTCTGTTATCAATAAAATATCTTCAAAGTTAAGGTTATGCTAAGCTAAGGTTACGTTTAACATGAGCGAGGGTACCAAAATTTTGCCAAATGTAAACATGAATCCCTACAACTCTCGACAAATGTTTTAATTTCTCACAAACAAATAAAACACTCTGTTTGTTTGTCAAACACATCAAAAACACCATGAACGTGCAAATAACTCTTAGTACGTAAACAAACATTTAACTCGAAGAAAACGTTTTAGCATTCACCGGAGCTGAGTAAGTTAAACACCAAAATTCGACCGCTGCTTCCCGATCGGAAGTTTGAATAATATCGCAAATTCGGTGTCTGTCGGCTAGTTTCCGACTCAATAAATGTTCTCTGGTACAATTCTATCGGAATAGTTCAGCAAATAACCTGCTGGTAACACAGACAAACCGAATCTCGTGTCCCACGGGGTAATGATGGTGAATAGTTAGGTAAGTTCGTGAGATATTAGCGCGGTAGGAGTATCACGGTATTTATGCGGAGTTTATAGATGGAAATTGGTGACTTGTTTGTATTGGCTACGACTCTAAATAGTCATGACCACGCTTAACAAACGTATTAACGATATGTTTGGTAGAAACTCAAATAATGGTGTTTTTCTTCAAGGATTTTATTCCATTATCATTATTCTCTGCCCTTGTCTCAATTTATTTGGGATCGGCAGTGTTTTACTCGTCGTCACATTAGACTCCTCCTTTCGCGCCACAGCATCCTTCACACAACCCATCCATGGTTTCTTTGCTCACTCCTTTCCCCCTTTTCTGTCTTCCTTTACTCTTATAGGTACCCTCCACAGTCATACTAAAAACTTTCCTCACGACACTTTGCTTATTCCTCAATGCATCGCAAGGATTTTAAAATAAAGAATTCACTAAGGATTTCACATGACACCGTTATTAACCCACCGCTATAAGATAGCTCGGTTCCCCTATGTCTAACTTAGAAGCACACGGTGATTTTTCTTCACGAAATAAGACTGATAAACCGAATGGTCTAAGTACCTTTAACGTCTGTAATACATTTTCAACCAACGTATTGTTGAGTAAAGGAATATATTCCAATGATGTGCGCCTTGAGAGCAATTTGTCCAAATTTACGTTTTCCTCTTCTCTCCGCATCTGTACGATGACGTAACATGTACAATTTAAGGTACGGAAATTGTTCCGGACAGGTTAATTTCTATATTTTGTCCAAATTGCCGAAGTTTTATCGTTGAAAGTTATTCAATCATCATAAAATTGAAGTGTGTATAAAGCTCAATGAAAAAAATGAATTACTTTCAGGAACTGTTTTGGCAAGGCTCTTTCCAAAAGAATAATTCGTATTATCAAGTCGATGGTTCTACAATTATCCGCTCCACTTCATGTGGCACATGAGGACCGTTCTAATGAAATACATGAACAGAGTATTTATATGCATATTTCTTAGTAACTAGAGGAATAGACATTAGCCTCCAATCAAGATGTAACATCTGCGCGGATTAGATTAGGTTTTGTAAATACAAGTATAGGTAGTTTGAATCTCAGAAAACTAAGAACATCTACGACAGACGTTGCCAAGGCTACATCTAGTCTACAGAATTAAACTTAATCCTAGATTAACGGCTAAACTAGTTTATAAATACCTGAAGTTTACAATAATCCCAGCTCAATATTAGGATTTTAACGCATGCCGTACAGTTGTTCGAAAGTTGTTCCGCAAAGTCGCTATTAGCTCAAACTTATTCACCAAATTTAATATAACACTTAAGTTCCTTTGAAACACGTGTTTCTGAAAACTTGGCAGGAGAACACTCTTCAATATTCGCGATCAGGAACTTTTTAGATGTTGTGTTGACAGCTAAACGGTCTACATAATAAAACATCAAGCCTGTAATTCCCGAGGGTAGACAGAGGTGTCTCTAATAGTATACCCACATAACGTTATGTTAAAGTTCGATAAAATAGGGCCCGAGCCTACATCAACCGGGCCCAAATTGGTGACAGCATGCTGATCAAGAGAATGTGTGAGTTATTCCAACCATTGTAATGGTTTTTTGGAAGACTCCTTACAGAAAAGGTGTTAAAACTATGTTTGGGTAGTTCTCATCATCATCTGCCTTTTACCGAGTATGATAGGGTCGGCTTCCAGTATTACCAGATGGGAAGACTCCCCAGCTCTCCTCAGCTACACCTGTAGCTGAACACAGTTTTTACATGGAGCGACTGTCTATCTGAACTCCACAACCCAGTTAGTACTGGGTACCCCGAGACTGGTTGTCATACTTTCGGGCCACTGACTACCTGTAACGACTGTCATAGGTCTAAAAATGACAGCCGGGGCAAACAGCTTAACGTGCTTTGTGCGGCATGGTGAAAACTCGGTATGTTGCGTGGTCACTTATCCACGGACCATTCATGGTTTAGCTTAAAAATCGACCGTAGTGGCTGTTATTATCTAGCCATGAGCTCCTCCGAGTTTTTTCAAATAATTTCCTATGCTATTAATTAAAATTAAACTCTATTCCAGTCAATGCACGTACAAAATTTAATTAAAAATGTGTTGAACCAACGAATCCACCTTGTTGGTACATCGGCGACTCTCATTAATGCGCAAGCACCCCCAGCTTCACCGTAATGATATCGCTGACCTACCCTTGAATTTAAACCATGCACTAAATAAAATAATGACCTGTTTTCGCTGATGTCTTGTTTACTTATAGGCGAAATTAATTGAAAATCGTTTATGCTGGTACGACATACATCATAATTTTTAGTTATTGTTGTGCTACTTCTATTATTATCTAGCAGGTCACCTTCAGTGTGTAACAGCTTTAGCTTGATATTTGAAATGAGTTTAATAATTCAAACCACAACATCTTGCTTTTATAACTAAATACATCGTTAATACTCATCGAAGAAAGTGGTTCCCAAAGGTTGCAGCAATGTATAAAATACATATTGAAATCATTGACTATGTATATAAATACATAGACACATCACACGCACACACACATCACACACATCACACACACACCACATTCACCACCACACCACATTTTTTTATTTATTTAGTCCATTTTTTTTGGTTTTTTTCATTTTTTCGTCGGGCTTAAATTAAAGGTAAATTCGCGATAAATACCCGTCTTCATATGTTTTATTATGTCATTTCCAATTCTCTAAAATTAGTGGCCTATATTGGGAAGCACACCTTACCGTTATCAATCTCATTTTCATTAATTTACAATAACCAAAGTTTGAATTCCAAATTCAAAGCAAACGTCAAACATATGAAGCCGTCGAGCATTAGCTTGTCAAAAGTACTGACTTTGATAGCTGTGACGTCACTCTTACGTCATATTACCTGTACAAACACACATTGAAATACAGAACGTTACATTGAATTTATCCAGGAATAGTTTGGGCTTATCAAAACTTGGTATAAGTTAATGTTACTCGTATTTAGGTCGATGTTCACCAAAAAGATGACAGTCTGATTATCTAAAAACAGCTGTTTAAAACACATTTTTGTATGGGAACATGTCACAGTGACAGCTGTTTTTAGATAATCAGACCGTTATCTCTTCGGTGAACATGGACCTTAGTTTTTTAAACTGCGATGTTTAGTTATTTAACATGGAAGGAAAAACAAAATTTTAAAAAATGTTCTTTGTAACTATGTAGTATAATGGTGCTCATCAGCAGACTGTGATAGAAAACACGTTGTTCTAATTTTTAACTAAATTAAATTGACACAAAAAATTAACAGATTTCATCAATGATGAATTAGTGACCTATGCAATATTATTTATACAGCAATATTATTTATAGGCGTCATGTCATTTTAATTAAGTTAAAATGAAGTTCTATAATTTATAACGAAATATTAAGATATTTGCTGTCACTGCACATTCAAAGGGTACAAAGTAACATTTTCGGCACGCGTGCCCCAAATACCTCGACAAAGTTATGTGCAAAGTATTGCATAACGCTTTTACAACGTTACGTGCTGAGATACACGTGGTTAAAGTCCTTTGACAGCTGTGAGAACACGCGAACCCAACTCACTCCAGCCGCGTGACATTTTTCGAGTGCATTTGCAAGTGTTTTTTGTTTTTGCGGTATTCTTTTCGGGAGAGTTGGATTAACTCGAATTTAAATACAATGTAGCAGCATTGTAAATGTGATTCTGGAAGGATTTTTTAGCAGATTTGTGCTTTTTGAAAAGACCTGGTAGAGACTCGCAAACCCTGGGAAGTTTTGCACAAAAGAAGGATCTCTGTGCAGTGCGGGGAACAAAGCAGTCGATAATGTGTGTTTTTAAGTGAAACCTTCTTTAGGCCCGTTGAGCGCTTTTGGGTAAAAAAATCATAAAACTCACGTAACCGTCACCTAACGCTTCCTAGCACTCGTAGCCGATCCGCTACGGCGTAGCACCACTTACGAGTGCGCACAACCCGTGGTAGATATAGATTACTTAGTTTTATATCGGCAGTCTCTCAAAACTCCCCCGCACGTTTTTTTAATGTCATCTCGCAGGTCACTCTAGCCTGGCTTCTGCTTAACCGGATTCGGGTTTTTTTAGGTGCCTTGAGAGTAAGGTCATGGGTTGCGGGCCTGTTCGAAAGAAATACCGCGGCCCCGGAACATAAAGGGCGAGGAAGGAACATGGATAGTCAGTAAAAGTCTGACACTCCCTTCCGCTCCGCCCTGAGTGGGAGAACTTATTTGATGATTTCCCATCCTACAAACAAAAATAAAAAAAAAGTAAAAAAAAAGAGTGTGGTCTAAATTGAGATGTTGTGGTTTGGACGAATATATTTTATCGTAATGCTAAAATTCGCAGGTATCCCCTTCCTACCTGATCCCATTTTAAAGTAATAGGTGTTGGACCCACTCAACCCATTTCAGCAAGCTTGATCAGTGTAATAAACTAAAACTTTATACAAGCTTCCGCCAGCGAGATAATTAAGGAGAAAATAACTAAGAGCTTTTCAACTACCTCCTTTTAAGAGAACACCTTTTTTGCCACAAGAACTTAAAGACTTTTCACTTCTGTCAAGAAAATACCATTTATCTTTTTTAATCTACGTAAGTTTCAAGCCTAGAATCAATTCCCGTGCCCCAGTTTCTTAAACTTCTTTAATACAATGTTGACTAACCCCGTTTTGTCGGCAGTTTATTGACACGTAAATATTTACATCAAGCTGTGCTGCCTACAACTACCTACATAAAATGTTATTAATTTTCTGGGATGAAATCTTGTTTCTACGTAGAACAAAGGCTTCTTAAACTGTTGGAGCTATTCTGAATGGAGATAAACGTGCGTTCGCGAAACCTGCAACGCAATACTCGCGGACTTACCGCCTGGCCACGAACGTACAAGCTTCAGCGACACGCGAATTGCGACTGCAAAGAACAAGTGAAAGAAATTGCTTATTACAGCATGCCATAATAAAAAATAAGGATAAATAAAATAAACTTAAAGAAAGTTTTATTCAAATGAAAAGAAGGTACGAGTATTTAGGTTTTTTTATCAACATTTAACGCGTATACAAACTTTCGTGGCCGTGTTATTAACCGTTGAGGAGTTATCTCCTGAAGAGGTGATCCTGGCTGCAGGATCAAATCATGTTTATCATATAAATAGATTATCACTAGAACCAAAGGTGTGTGCAAAATTTCGGCTCAATCGGTTGGTTGTAACTGGTTTTAAATCCAGTTGCAAAATTTGACCAATACATACTAACTAACAAACAAGGTAAGTTAAAATAACAGCTTGTAACATAAAACACGCGCGTGCATACGTGTCGCAAGCCGCATCGCCTAATATCGTGCGTAAAAGCAAGCAATAAACGGCAGTATCGCTACTGCATCTCAAGATTAACCGATATCAATTTGTATTGGACTGCCTACGCCCGTTTTAAACAGCCAAGTCACCCTAATCTCTACCAAGACTCACTCAGATAATGCAATGTCATCGACGTAAAATTTATGAATCCTAAATCATCCGGAACCCGTTTTAAAGGCTGTCAAACGTGAGCACGATTGTTTGATTACCTTTAAAAATAAATGACGCTGAAATAATCGTGCATTGATCCACCGTGATTCATTACTGATCCGCGTAATTAATGCCTTACTTTAATGTGCAATTTATTCGTGTCCGGTAAAATCGTTCAATACACGGTGATGGTCGTGTATCGTGTCCAGACAAAAACTAATTAACGTTACATTAAACGGAGGCAAAATCCATAATGGTATTTTGTACTGTCCAAGGTCGGTTTAAGAAAGTTTAGAATTATTTAGGTGTTTTATAAACAGGGTTCAGGCAACCAAAATAAAGGAAGTGCAAACATTTTGCAAGGTTAATTATCAATCTACATAGTATTTAAACAATTGTAAATTACCTTCAGTACACATTCAACACAATCAAATCTTATCTCTGTTAAAGAAGACGATGGTCAATTTGCAACAACCAATGGACGACAACCGATAGATGAAAAAACAACATAACAACCAACGAACAACGGTTATTTCTATCCGGCGGACTGCATGTCCCTCGTCTGCTCAGGCCCTTAAAAGGAGCCTGGAGCCTTTAGTCCGAAGTCATCTAACTAAATTACTTTCTGACAAGGACCTTGAAATATTTTCGAACGAAATTACCTGGGTCCCCGTCCACCCATCGCTTATCTACCGATCACCATTTCCCAATCTGTATGCAAAGAAAATTCCTATCGATGGCCATTTCGACACGTAATAGCGACGTCCCGACGGATTACTAAATCTGGAAGGTCTGACGGAGTGCTTGCTGTTACGGAGTAACACCGCGATATATCTGGGCCGTCGACGTTTGATCCCGTGTTGAGTATAAAAAATGTTAACAAAGAAGTTTATGTTGGGTTATCTAGTTATCTTTCAGATTTATTTTTGAAGTGAAAACTTCTTTTTGGGTGAACAAAAATCATGGAATTTGCGTGACCGTCACCTAACACTTCGTAGCACTCGTAGCCGATCCGCTACGGCGTAGCACCACGAGGCGTGCGCGGGGCACAACCTGTAGCAGAGATGCACACGAATTTAAGTTGTCAAGAGATAACTAGGTCTGCGGTCGACACAAAAATGATAACCGAAGTTTAACTATAATTATGCAGTATTCAAAGTCGCTAGCATAATTGCTAGCGACTTTGAATACTGCATAATTATAGTAAGTAGTAGTAGTAGTTATTGTTTAATCATATTATGTCATAGCAATGAATGACCGTATCACATCCATTATTTTTTAACTAAATAACTACATAATACGTGTGGACACTTAAAACTTACTGCACAATGGCGGATTTATTCCTTAGTCATTTTTCACCACTCTACATAGATTGATATACAGGGTGTAAACCACCTCATCACGAAGCCGTCAACCAAGCATTCTGTACATCAAACTAAGTAACTTTACGCAAAAATTGTTGCTGGGAAACAACTTTTTTTTTGGGGTCAAAAATCACGTTTTGGGGTATAACTCAATGTAACGCACTCAAAACATTGTGCTGATGGGTGGATTGAATAGTACGGGGTTCGTGGAGGTATTTAAAGAAAATCTTGTAATAAAAACTTGTATTTAAAAAAAAACTTGTCAAAAGGTTGTAACTTTGACCGATATCTCCGTAACTAGAAAGTTCCCAGGTATGGTGTAGAACAAAAAAAATATCGCAATGACGGGGAGAACTAGTGCCTTTCGGCTTCGTTTAGAGGTGTTTTACACCCTATATGTATGAAAGCCTGGTAGTTGATCTATCGATCTTAATATCTCTTGTCTCAACAATAGATATTAAAACCCGACATATCCCAACTAATATTATGTCACCATCCAGTCTAGCTAAATTGCAAATACCTTATCAAGGAACAAACCTCGTAGAGAGGAACCCATCAGACCTGGCCCCCAACACCCCTCTCCCTCGTCTTCTAATTTCCTCGCCTCCATGTTTCGGCACGCCTACCTAGCTAATATAATGGACAAGCCTATCACGGTTTCTAAAGCATTTCCTCAACTATGGATTTGGCCTGAAACACGCTACGGGCGCAGCGAGTGATATCAGCGTTCGTGTAGCAAATGAGTTAACCTAGGTTAATTGTAATTTAATTCCAATTCCATGGTTATGATTACTGAATTAAATATCATTGATTGATGACACTGATTTCCAATATCAAATAGTTAAAACAAGGACAACAGAGGAACAAGGTGAAATTAAAAAGTTAAAATAAGCCAAGAAATGAAAATGTTCTTTCTTTGAAGCGAAAAAATGAGGAGATGTAATTGAATTAAACGCTTTACTATAATAATAATAATAACTTACTGTGGCATATTAAAATAACTCAATAAATAAATAACGTCAAGGCATTTTTATTACTTTTGGCATCTGAAATATTTAATCACACAGTATGTCAGTCCCTTGTCAGTCTGACAAGGGAAATTAGCTAGACATTTCATAAACATTGCGAAAAAAATCGGAAAGCAATTTTCAAACAAAAGCTTAGTGCTGACTATAGGGGGTACATAAAAAACCCTACTGTATGAAATTAATTTAATAAAAAGAGTCACCCGAATAGCTTTTCCGTCTTCTATCAATCATCTAAAATAACAATGTCACCATCTGCCTAACCTCGAAAGGGTCAGCTTTCAAGCTAACAGAATGTAGCGGAGTACAAGTACACTTCAACCAACTTATCTGTACAGGCAGAAAAACACAGAACTAAAATAAATGTATCAAGTTTGACAAATCGATTCAAATTTTCCTCACTAGCAACACGAGCTTGAACTGAACACCGTACGAAAACGAACTTCTCGAGCTACCCTGATGCTCACCCCTCCTTCGATCGACACGTTCGGCTGTTACTTAGTCATCAGCCCCTCCAAACCAAAATATCAGTGTCTGAAACACAAACTAGGTTGAAATAAAACTTGGAACTAGTTTGTTGTTGCCCGGCGTGATTACACTGTAATCTTTTAATAGGATTTTGGTTACACAGGCTAAAGTGGCTCAACTTTGTTCAGAATCGCTGGCCGAAGAGTTTTCAGTTTATGTTGAAATTCCATCTACAGTTTTAGATTTAATTATTCTCTGAATTGGTTGGAGTTTGGTTTCAAAATGGTGCTATACATTTCAAGTTTTGTAGTATTAATATTTTGGTTTAACCAAATGGAGAAGAGAACAAAAAAAAATCCGGGGCAGTCTTTGTGACCGGCCGATAAAAGTGAAAACTATGTAACCTAAATCTGCTATGGGTTGAGCCCCGCGCACATCTAAGTGGTGCTACGCTGTTGCGGATCGGCTACGAGTGCTACGAAGCGTTAGGTGACGGTCACGTGAGTTCCATGATTATTTTTCACCCAAAAAGTGCTCAATGCGCCTAAAGAAGTTTTCACGTCAAAAACACAGTACGTTCTTAACATGCACGTGTTATTCAAGAAAAATTTGTAAGCGCCGGTAATAAAAATATGATGAGGATATAATCTGAGATAAATCTGATCGACCAATCCCAATTAAACAACGATGAAATACAAATAAAAATATGCAGTCACAAAATTCATGCATTCGTGTTTTAATACGAGTCTTCAGGAACAATCTTTAGTCCTACAAATAAAACAATATACACACATCTTTTGCGAATATACATAAATTCAATTTACTACATTTCACTATATCACTCAGAATCCAGATGCGTCAGAATATTAAATTACTCGATAGAAAAACAAGTATTTTCTTCCTTATTTTTTTAATCTACATCTACACTAATATTATAAAGAGGAAAACTTTGTTTGTTTGTTTGTTTGGTTGTAATGAATAGGCTTAAAAACTACTGGACCGATTTCAAAAATTCTTTCACCATTCGAAAGCTACATTATCCACGAGTAACATAGGATATATTTTATCCCCGTACTCCCACGGGAACGGGAACTATGCGGGTGAAACCGCGGGACGTCCGCTAGTACCCAATAAGCTTACAATCTGTAATAGGTATAAGGTCCAAAAAATATATCAAGAAAATCCGTATTCATAAAACTGGTAAGTATTCATTTTTGTTTTTCCCTTAATAAATCATCTATATTGTTCCTGAAAAGCTAATTAATGTTGTTTTTGCTTCAGCATTTACTTTCATATCGTAATTAGAGCCGATGGACGTTATGATATATATGAAACAATGAAATTATATTTATTTAATTTCAGTTGCATAACAGACATTTCGAAATTCGACGCGAAAAACTCACGTCGAATGAAATGTAATATTTTTGACCGGTAATCTGGGCATGATATGCTATAAAAGTATTGTATATGTTTCGAATTCTGACATAAATTCGATACAATACTGAACTAAATGTGCATGGAAATCGTAATGAAGAATGGAATTCGATTGTTTTACGATAAAACTGGAGCCATTAATTGACCTATCTGAGACTCGATTCAGAAAATACAAACAAGAATTCAAATACAAACTCCTGACTTCTTAAATAAGCTGCGACCTTTTCTAAACGAGAAAAAAAGGCTGGCGACACTAAATGAGAAAATGTATGGATCACAATTTATCTACTTTCATCTTGATCCTTTCACATTTCGTCAAAGGAACTCGTCGATGGCCAATGAACTGGCAAGGTTCATTGCCAAATATCTTGTTTGGTACCGTAACTCTGAGGCTCCTTGACTAAGGCACTAAGTTTCACGTCAAGTATCAGAACACACACTTCGAAGAAGTGAGTACGTCTGTCACAAAAAAGCTCAGTTCACAAGTGCCTTTTTAGCGAATTCCAGTCCCGGATCAATTACGGTTTTGGACGAAATGGCGTCTAGAAAATTGTTCAATTGGAATAGTGGGGCCGGTAAAAATGGTATATGTCATAAACAATTAAGTAAAAAAAGAGTTCAGATTTTTGTAAATCCGGGACCAGAATTCGACTTTTGAAATGGACTAAAAAGAAACAACAAAAAAACTCATTAGGCCTTTGCTCAGCAGTGGGACAATATAGGCTAAATAAAAAAAAAAACCGGCCAAGAGCGTGTCGGGCCACGCTCACTGTAGGGTTCCGTAGCTTCCCAGACCATTAAAAATACCAACATTTTTCGTCAGCAAAAATAACTTTGTTTTTCATAGTATTTGTATGAAAAACAAAGTTATCATTTGCGTTTTTTTGAAAAAGTGCTATATAACTCAAAAACTATTCAACTCATCAAGTTGAAAATAATTTTCCTAGAAAGTTCATATAAAGGTCTACTTCTGTGATTTTTTTCATATTTTTTAAACTTATGGTTCAAAAGTTAGAGGGGGGGGGACACATTGTTTTTGACTTTCGGAGCGATTATTTCCTAAAATATTAATATTATCAAAAAATGATTTTAGAAAACCCCTATTCATTTTTAAATACCTATCCAACAATATATCACACGTCAGGGTCAAAATTAAAAAAAAAATCGCTCCCCACTTTACGTCTGGGGGAGGTACCCTAATAAAAATGTTTTTTTTAATTTTTATTTTTGCACTTTGTCGGCATGATTGATATACATATTGGTACCAAATTTCAGCTTTCTGGTGCTAACGGTCACTGAGATTATCCGCGGACAGACAGACAGACAGACATGGCGAAACTATAAGGGTTCCGTTTTTTGCCATTTGGCTACGGAACCCTAAAAAAAAGGTGTTTCATAGTCCTCAATAAAGGCGAAACTTATTTTCTCACAAACCTAGTGTACCTATTAAGAACTTGCTAGTCGTAAAAGAACCTTCGCCAAATGACAAGAAGATTCATTAGTGATCTTATGGCACGGAAAACGATTTGACGTAGAGCCGATGAAGAGAAATGGGAGAGAATTGGACACTTGACTGTCTCTTCAAGTGGCAATATTGTTTGGAGGTCCGACTTCATTGATTTTCTGTCATTACGACGGCGACGGCTGAGAATGCGCAGTGTGCTGAACACTTCATTATATTTTAGGCTTTGCTTCGTTGTATATTAAGATGTGATTATAAAGTATTAGGTATGTTTCTGAAAACTTCTTCTAGAGATTGAAGACGGACTTTGAGGGGATTCCTAATTCAATAGTTTCAAAAGTCTACGTCGATGTTGGCAGAATTCCAATTGTCTCTTGCCTCATACAGGTGCAGCAATCAATAAAAAAAAACAATGAATGTAATATTTTTCGAAAGAGTTTATCAAACAGCTAACAAAGCACGAATAAGAACTAAGGAAAACATCGGATAGCCGTTTTAGCAATCGTAATGGTCACGATTAAAACATTTACGAACTGATAGAATCGAGAATATGTGTGCGAATATGGTTTTGATTATAGCCCATTATGAGTCATCATTTAAAAAAAAAACTAGGGCTGAAACGAACATCCAGAGTTTTCCGCAATTTATTTTTTAATTCCTCGCATGTTTTAAACTTTACAAACCCTTTCGTAAACCACGAACGGTGTGTGGTAGAAAAACGGAAACGAAATTTAAAAATTTAATTCGCTCACGTGAATTTATCAGAACATATTACTGCTGGGGTAGAAACCTCGTAAAAGTGTAATAAAGACCAGGATTTAAGTGAGGAGAGGAGTAACAGTTACCTGTTTTATGTCTTACACACACTAAAACCTTATTTCTAGAGAGAATTTTAAGTTACATTAAAGGATTCATTATGTATTGTTCATAATGCGTTTTAAAATATCCTTAACGATGCTGAAAGGCACTTGTTCTCCTCGTTACTGCGATATTTTTTTTTTGTTCTGGACCATTATACCTGGGAACCTTGTTGCTACCTACAGGTTTTAAAGTTCCAACTTTTTTACATCCATCAACACAATGCTGCAATGTTTGGAGTGTGTTACTTTGAAGCCTACCGTAAAACGTGACCTTTCACCCCAATAAGAAGTAATTTCCTCTCCATTATTTGTGCATAGAGTTACTTAATTTGATTGTACATAATGCTCGGTTGCCGACTTACCCGATTCGAGACATCGTTTACACCTTATATAAGAACCACGTCTCCAAATTTACCATCATGTTAATAGCTTTGTGCCTAATTGACCTCCACAACCCATATCCATGTAATACAGTAATGCATACAACAGTTTGTAAAACTGTGGGGTTACTGATTACTTACCCGTAATGACGTCTCCGAACTATCACCTAAGTGCATCCTGTACCCGTGCCTATAAAATTGGGAGCACACCTCGTCATTTCTTTTTATAGTGAGGCACGAAAATGACTCTTGAAGCGAGCCTTCTCAGCCATCAGGCGTCTTCCTTCCCTCCCAAACATAGAGATATCGGTCAAAATATTTCTCTATACATTTCTGTGCCACAAATTCCTGTATAGTCGACTGGTGCCCCTTGTTAACACGGGAAAATGTTTTTTCTCTTATCAAACCGCTCTTAGAGAGCCCATATTGTGGTGTTGTGTTTCTTATTTAGATATCGCAATTTGAACGAGATGGCGTTTGTTTATTTTTACACGACTTACCAAAAAAAGATTGTTGTTTTCGGGGTTCATGAATTTGGGTGTCTAAATTCTTGTAGCCGCCCATGACTTTTATTGTATTTCGTTTACCAGCAAAAGCTTTTATCACAAACAAATTTGGTAATAATTCGACTAATTTTCACACAGCAACTCGACTAGACGTTTCAAATGATATGATCAATCACACGTTCCCCTAAGATTGCATTTGGCTAACCTCGAAATAAAACAAAACACTGTCAACGTCGGTTCTACAATTTCACAATACGGGTAGCCCTGTAATCTCTCTGTGAGTACGTTATCGCAGTTTGTATGTAAAATAACAATATATTCAAGTTACACGTATAAAACGAATGCGATACCATTATGTTGGATGCTCCACATTATAATAAAGGTTGTGGCCGTAAACAGGCTCGTGAGCGCGTAAACCTTTTAGTACAGTCATGTATACAAGTAGGTGTAGGTACTCACATATACACAGGCGGTTGTTTTCCTGAGATGTGATGTCACCCCTATACTTTAACCGGCAAGCATCTACGAATTGCTACAACCGGATGTGCTTACGATTTGAAGTGACTTTTCTTTATACGTGAAATAACAGGTTTATGCCAAACCCACCGATGAGTTCTTTTTTTATTTTGGTAATTGTGGGCAATACCCACATGATATATTATGTTAAACAATAAAATAACTTAGCATTTTGTCAGATTAATGGACCGTGTTACATAATCAAAATTTCGATGTCGTCACTTTGTCAGTTTTTGTCACTAATAATATAAAATTATAGAGCCTTCAATATCAAGGAAGCAAACGACTATTGTCGAAAAGAAAATTGTAAGAGACCGAACGCTGTCGGCACTTCAACCAGTTCGAATCGAACTTACATTTGCAGGAAACCGATTTCAAGAGTCACGTAGTGCAGACACGAAGCCCAAAGGTGACGTCGGCCAAATGAAGGACATTATTCAGGATTCTCATCATTTGGCACATGATTCAACACTACATTATATGTAAACTAAACAAGTGATGAACGAATTTCGAAAAGGTATCTCAGATGTGTCATGTTCTTAAACCCAAAAATCGAAGTGAGTCATTCCTAAACGATTTTCAAAAAAAGTAGTTTTATGTGTCATATTAGTCGGTTGTTAAATTGGTGAACTTCCGTAAATGAGAAAGGTGGTGTCTGCTATCTAAAACAGGAATCTACATACATGCCTAGCTTAGGAGATCATAATCTTTCTCCTTAAAAGCCAGCATCGCTACCACTATGCATAAAGCACGATAGCACAGAGCGTTTTGTTGTTTATTGTTTCGTTTTGTTCTTTTCGTCGTATTTTCAATTTATTTACGTTATGTATCGCGGCGAAACTGGTGTGACGATCTGATCTTGTTTACGGGGTAACATGGCCAGAGATTGCACAAGATAGAGAGCAGTGGAAAAAAAGTACACAAAAACCATAAATAGACTAAATAATAATATAAATTTTGAGGCTAAAAAGTGATTGAAACCGCTTCCTTGACTCAGGGCAAACAAAAAGTAGGTGCAATTCAGTTTCAAAGGATTCACCCCTAACACTCTCGCACAAAATGGCCACTGGCCAAACATTTGCGATGAAAAAAGTAATACTAAATCAACAAAATTAAACGAAGAAATGATATCAGTTGCATACCGAAAAAGGAAATCAACAAAGTAACTGTTGGAGAAACAAAGAAAAGCTTTAATCATTTAAAGTTAACTAATAAACCACAATTTCCTGGAATATTATTTTGAACCATAATCCTACCAGATAGCCCAGGGCAGTCAAATAGTCCACAATAGTCAAAGAGCCGGTTAGCTTACTTTACGATTCCGTTTCTAAATCGTTGTGAAGTCTTCAAGCCAAAGGGGGCGCTTTTCATGCGAAAAACTTTGATGGCCTTTCTCAGCTTTGACGTTTGTGTCATAGTGAGGCGTCAACCTAGAAACCTAGAAAGGTAAAGAAGAAATTAAAGACGCCTGAAGGCAGATGCTGTCACTCTTCATATTCACTACTATTTTTATGTGCATTTAGAATCACCTACGTGCTTTGTAATTGCGTGTTCTCGAGTCAGAGTGGGACCATGGAGGTACCTTTTCAGTCTGACGGTCTATACGACCACGCTTAACCAATCCATAACCTACTGGCCACATTTTCCTAAACTTAGGTCCTAGTCCATTGACTTGGACCTAAGTTTAGGATACCAATTCCAATTCCGATTCTTCTTATGTGAGTCGCTGCCACAACAGTAGTATTCTTCTTCTGTGAGTCGCTGCCACAACAGTAGTAAGTTTGGTTACCGTACCGTCAAAGCTTTAGCCTCAGTAACTTTTTTGTGAGTCTAAAACACCGCTTTCTTTGCTTCTATTATGCTCAGGGCTTTGGTTCAGGCACTTGCGTTTTCTAAAGGATCAGTACCTCGTTACTTTTCACCTTACCTAGTTCGAAAGTGTGACGTAACTTGTAGGCTACAAGTACTTAATTATATTCCCAACGCCTATTGGTTGTAAAGTTTAACGGCCATTGCTATTTTCTTTCTCCATTGTTTCCTCTGTATAATATTTATATGTTTTTTATTAATATTGCCCAATAAACCGAGCTCCAAGAATGCTTACTTTATTAAATACAGGTGCCATAATTTTTGCTTATGTTATGGCTCCTTATACCCTAGAGGGAAATGAATGCGACGTTTTAATTAGGTAATTAAATTATTATTAAACATTTTCAAAATAATAAGCCGTTAAGAATTATAATTTTCTTTTCATTTTTGGGTTTAGGGTGCTTTTAATTTAATAACAGGTGGATTATATTTTATTGTCCTCAGTCATACAAGATAAGCCTTTAAAGGTACGTACGCAAATCATAGACGAATGACGGTATTTTGTTGTTCCAAAAAATGGGCCAAGTGCGAAACTGACTCGCGCAGGAAGGGTTCCGTAACATCATAGTAGGGGAGCCCCCCTTTATTTCTTTTTCATTATTTGTTGTTGTAGCGGCACAAGAACATTCTGTGAAAATTTCAACTGTCTACCTACTACGGATCATGAGATACAGCCCGCCGAAAGAACTATAGACGGACGTACAGCAGAGGCTTAGTACCTAATAGAGTCCCTTTGATACAGACCCTTCAGATACGGAACCCTAAGAATGACTACGTAGCTAGTTAGGATTAAGATAATGTATCTACCTTTTGCTTCCAAGAAACTCTGAGGTACTTTTTAAAATGTCTACACACAAAAGAGTAACAAAGATTTAGTACGAAGATAAAAGTCCTAGATACCTCTGCCTGTGTTATAAACTACTGTGAAAATATTTAGATTCTGACGTCGAGAAGAATTCTAAAGAGCAATTTCTCTTTCAACTTTATAATATTGCTCAACGCGGAAGGTAACGTTTGCATTTTTCATTTCAACCAGTTTTTCTAGGTAGATCTATGCATCTTTGAACTGGTTAGGTGGTGGTACTCTATCTACGACTAGCTTACATTTATATACGACGACGTTGGTTGATCTCCAAATTGACATTTGAATTATACACGGTACAAATGGAATTGTTTAGTTATATTATTTGCAGTAAAAGTTGCACACACCTTGTAGTCTAAATAAATGTTTCCTCTTTCACTGACACCTACGCAAAAACGGTGACCATGTTTTCGGAACAACATACTGAACCCCAACATAGAAAATTTTCATTAAGTTAAATCAGTTTTTTACTACAAAACTGCAATACCTGCATGGTCAAAATGTACCGTAGATTTTTGTGTGAAGCGTGGCCGGATTTTTTCCGCCATTTTTTTTTATTTTTTTTTTTGTAAGTAGCAGTTACGCATAAGCCTATATTAATCGATGTTATAAAGTGTCACGTTTCCTAGATATGAGCTATCAAAGTTAAAGTCAATTCACTGATGGAATCTTCAGCACAACTTAGATTTGATCAGACACGCATAAAACTTATACCAATCGATAGCTGGCATCAATACAAACAAATTTGAAAAAATTCAAACCCCTTTCCATCTTATTATTATATCTTTAGGGTCCAGAATGATGTACCGAATACGAGGTAGCCTTTTGAGCGTCGTGATCCTGTCCACCCTGTATGGTTAAGCAAGCTTGCCTCTGAACCAAAGTTTCAAGCAGGATCTAAGTGACTCCGGAAAATAAGCAATAATTAAAAATAGATCGTGATGGTATGAGAGTACCTCAAAAGATGACGGAGACTACTTCATCATGATTCAGAGAAACCTCATACATCGGTTTAGGGTTATTTACATATTTTTCTATAACAATAAAGAACTGTGGTCGGAAATTCCTTTACCATTCAATTAATAGACATTACCCTAGGTACCTATAATACCGGTGCGGACGTACTAATTTATCACTAGTTTCCCGTGAAGGAAAATATCGCGAAGAAAACCACGACTTTAATTAATTAATAGCAAGCGTTGTGAGGAAAACATCGGGTGTCTTTACTCTGACCCAGATTAAATAGTGAAGAGAAAGTATTTGCATATGGTTTACCTTTGTAAATTAGCAAGTGTTAGGTAATTAGAAGCTCCTGTTTATCCGTAGGCGCTGTTTCTATTTAATTAGAAAAATCAGCTGTTGTCTACATTTTGTCCAGTTATGGGAACGTGGGTTATTGTAAAGGTTTGTAGCGACCCTAGCGAAGCAAAACGCTGTGTTTGCACTTTGGACCGCCGCCGGGCCGGGAGCCCGCTCGCCTCGCCAGCCAGTCGCTCACATATCTCCGCCCGGCCACGTCACATTTCGGTGAATTAATGTAAACAGTATTCTGTGAACCTCTTTATTAAATTCTTGTTAAAATAAAATTCAACCAGTGTGTAAATCATTTAACTATACCCTACACATAACACGCACAACAGGTTGATCTCATTTTGAAAGTTGTTCCAGTGACCCGTGAAGTTTGATAATTGTCCCATGGGATCTTACTACCGGTATAAAAAGTTCCTATGTTTTAATCTATTTTATAAACTATCTGTGTGCCAAATTTCAACCTAATCCGTTCAGTGGTTTTTGCGTGAAAGAGTAACAAACATCCATACATCCATACACCTATGCATCCATACATCTAATACATCCATACATCTATACATCCATACTCACAAACTTTCGTATTTATTATATTACTATTTAAAGCATGCTCCACCTGTACTTGAAACTGCAGTTTTTCAAAAGTATAACCTCAGCTATTCAAGGTTTTTTGTCCGGTTCCCGGCTCCCATTACATCTCAAGGGTCCTCGGGGGCTAGCCAGTGGCCGTCTGCGTTTGACATGACAGTTCTCAGTTACCTCGTCCCTTACAGAACGAGACTGAAGTGCTAAGATATTTACACTATGCTTGAGGATCGCAATGTGAACCTCTCTATGAAAATAACTCGATTACAGCGATAATCTTTATTACGAGTATCAGATTGACAGTTGTCCGGTCAGACTAAACACCCATTTGGCCACTCTGAAAAATGTTCAAGGTGCCCAAAAGGCAGATGAAACCAACATGAAGTAACTAAAAAAAATAAAAAACCGGCCAAGAGCGTGTCGGGCCACGCTCACTGTAGGGTTCCGTAGCTTCCCAGACCATTAAAAATACCAACATTTTTCGTCAGCAAAAATAACTTTGTTTTTCATAGTATTTGTATGTAAAACAAAGTTATCATTTGCGTTTTTTTGAAATTGTGCTATATAACTCAAAAACTATTCAACTCATCAAGTTGAAAATAATTTTCCTAGAAAGTTCATATAAAGGTCTACTTCTGTGATTTTTTTCATATTTTTTAAACTTATGGTTCAAAAGTTAGAGGGGGGGGGGACACATTGTTTTTGACTTTCGGAGCGATTATTTCCTAAAATATTAATATTATCAAAAAATGATTTTAGAAAACCCCTATTCATTTTTAAATACCTATCCAACAATATATCACACGTCAGGGTCAAAATTAAAAAAAAAATCGCTCCCCACTTTACGTCTGGGGGAGGTACCCTAATAAAAATGTTTTTTTAAATTTTTATTTTTGCACTTTGTCGGCATGATTGATATACATATTGGTACCAAATTTCAGCTTTCTGGTGCTAACGGTCACTGAGATTATCCGCGGACAGACAGACAGACAGACAGACAGACATGGCGAAACTATAAGGGTTCCGTTTTTTGCCATTTGGCTACGGAACCCTAAAAAGGTCAGGTGCATGTGGGCAAAACACATTAGTGGACTTGGTGAGTTTTCAAGTAAACATTTTAGCAACTTTTCGTTTATGTTCCGTCTTAGCAGGACGATCAGGTACGCAAGTGAAGTGACGTCACACATTAAGGCTAGGTACTCACATTTCTGTGAGTCGGTCTTCTGCGTTGGCTTCTTGTCGCGCACCATGGCTGCGGGGCGGTGGTGCGGGGGGTGAGGCCGGCGCGGGCGCGATCCTTGATACTATCGGCCCCGCCCGGCGCCGCTTGCGCTCAACGCAACTGTGTTGTCGTGGTTGTGCCAAATACCTGCGGAAAATAGTGAAGGATCTAAGTGTGGAGCTAGAACTACGTGTATTAGAAGATTGCCGACAGGGAAGTAAGATAACATGCGTAATTTGGTATGCCGAACATGCTCACAGATGGTTGAAAATATACTTTTGGAAGTCTGCAGTCTAGTGTAATCTTTCGTAAATAAACTTAAAGTACTTAGGTACAAGATTATATCACCGAATTAAATGAAAATCACGGATAATCCCGTAAGTACTTTAAGTGTAGTGAAAAAACGTGAAAGTCTAAAACAGTGCTTTCGTAAATACCTTTGTAGTCTAGGTCATAAACATCAATCGTAAAACATTTGTACACTAAATACATAACTGATTTTCAATGTACACAATGTACGTGAAACACATTGTGACTGAAAGCCTGACTACTAGTCTTGCCGGTTGATATCTTCTTATATCCAGTAACTGGATTGCGAAGAACAGCGGGCCTAAAATGCCCGCTTTAGCAGAATCATAACTCACGTTAAAAAAAAATCTTTAATGGACTTTACAGTCATAACCTTAAGGTCAATTTTAAGAATTTTAAATTTTTAACGTGAGTCATATTATGATTCTGCTAAAGCGGCCATTTTAGACCCCCAGATAGACAGTCGCTCCAAGTAAAATACTGGCATGGCTGCTGAACCCGATTAGACTGGAAGGCTAAAAATTTCCAAACATAAGTAATAAGGGCTAGCTAGACGATGTCGATATATGAAAAAATATATTCGGATGGAAACGCGAACGTAATCAAGTTATCAACTAGAGAAAATACGAACGAGGATAGTTTGTATATGTTATTTTAGGCTAGCGAAGGGAAAATGATATCACGCAACCTTCCGACGAGTACCCACATACAGGGTGTAAAATAACTGAACGGACCGGGGCTGCCTTCAGGCGGCTCCTGCCCAACCTTGGGGGGCCAAACGCCTCCTGCCGCAGGCTCTATGCGGGGGTCGTGCGGTCCATGGCCCTCTACGGGGCCCCAGTGTGGGCGCGTTCCTTGAAGCGGCGTGCCGCTCATTATCTGAACGCGCCCCAAAAAGTGGTGGCCGTAAGGATGGTCCGTGCGTACCGCACGATCTCCCGCGAGGCGGCGGGCCTGCTTGCCGGATTGCCGCCATGGGATCTGGAGGCGATAGTCCTCGCGCGCCTACACGAATGGCGCGCGGAGGTACTACGCCGGGGGGAAACTCCGCTGCCGCGGCAAATTGCCGCTCAGCGGACTGACCTCCGGCGCGATCTCATGGCGACATGGAGAGAGCGACTGTCGCAACCCCGTGCAGGGCACGCCACGATAGTGGCGGTAAGTCCCCTCTTTGAGGAGTGGCTAGAGAGGCGCCACGGCGTCCTCACCTTCCGCCTGACGCAGGTCCTCACCGGACACGGATGTTTCGGGAGGTACCTGCACCGAATCGGGCGGGAGGAAACGCCCGGGTGTCTCCACTGCGAGGATCGACCGGAGGACACGGTGGAGCACACGGTGGAGGTCTGCCCCGCGTGGGCGGAGCACCGCCGTGTCCTCGAAGCGGCGATCGGCGGCGGCGACCTCTCGCGTCCGGCCCTGGTTCAATCCATGGTCCGGAGCGAGACGGAATGGGAAGCCGTCACCTCCTTCTGCGAAGCAGTCATGCTAGCGAAGGAGGTGGCGGAACGAGAGAGGGAGAGATCCTCACTTCCCGGCCGCCGCGGGAGACGCACCGGGCGTCGGGGGCCACGTGGTGGCTACCGGCCACCGTAGATGCGGGCCTGTGGACGGTTGGCTATGGGCTAGCTAGCCGTCCGTCCCTCTAACGACGACAGGCCGTGTCGACGGCGCGTTCGTGTTCCACGCGCGCCTCAAAGAGATGTCAGCATAAGAGAGGGGCCCGCAAGGGCCGAAGCCTGCCGGGGTTGCGGGACTGTTCGAAAGAGATACCGCGGCCCCGGAAAGTAAAGGGCGAGGAAGGAACATGGATGGGTTTTAGTCAGTAAGAGTCTGACACTCCCTCCCGCTCCGCCCAGAGTGGGAGAAGTCATTTGATGATTTCCCATCCTAAAAAAAAAAAAAAAAAAAAGGGTGTAAAATAACTATAAACGCAAGACCTCTCACGCGGTGTGTCAGAACACTGAACAACTTGTGTTTTTAGTTGTGCCACACGTGTTCATCAGCTCATTTTGTTTTTGTTTTTGCGAATTTCAAGAACTCGTAGAATAGAAGTGGTTCAGTTTTATGGTCAGAGAAACCACCGTTAGGTCTTGCACTAATTATGATACACCTTGTCTATCTACGTTTAGTTTCGAAATATACTTGTATATTTAGTATTAAATATCGAAGCTTTTTATACGTGCACTACGAGTTACGAATGCCCGTAAACGGGAACCAAGGACGACTTTTGGCATAATCTAATCGACTGACATCAAAGGCGCGTCCCTATCAAAGAGCAGGAAAAAGTTACAGAGTTGCAAGTTGCTCTAACTTCACATACATACATACAAAAGTACATTCGCGAACGAAACTGTAATATTATGTTGTAAGCAGGAACTTTATTTACTCCTTTGTTCAAGGTAGCCTCTGAACTGAATCGTAAAACTATTGTTCAACTTATTCTTTTTATTCAGAGATGTCTGTTCGTCTGTTTCTTTGGTCGCAAGCGCTAAATACTGCTTAACATTAGGTCTTGGTAGGATTGCCTGGTGTAGCAAGATGTTATTTTTTCATTAAGAATTTCCCAGTAGCAGTCTAAATTTATGCTAGTTTTAGGGCAATTAGGTCGTTCCCTTGTACTTTTAGACACAGCCTTAGCAACTGAAAATTACAGGAGTGATGTTATGTGTGTTACTTAATTAGGAATTCCAAGCTAACCTCTTTCCGGTAGTTCTAGTTCCTACATTGGAAGATTTAGATACACACATTTCAAGCTGTAAAGTCGTCATCCCCAAAGACATAAGCATTACTAAGGCGAGACGCTTTATCCCCAAGGCAGTGGTCTGATGGCGCCAGCGGTCACTAAGATTTTAGATCAAGATCTTTTATGAAAAGGCGCATTCAAGGCATTGAATGGGGTCCGATATTACAGCATTACTGTTTCAGCTGAACAAAATGCTTTGCTTAATTGGTTGGGGTTTTGCGCCTTAGGTTAGTAACTAATACCGACTTCTAGACACGACATTCTGAGGGTCGAGACAAGGGGTCTGAATTTGTGCCTAGTCGAGGGCAATAGACTCGCCCACTATTACAGGAGACTAGAACATAACTGATGAAATGTAGTACACCAGTTTAATTCTAACGCATAATAGGCGTGATGTTACGTCGGTATCTTGTGCAATTTATTACCTACTACATGCATACATATTGTCCTATCTAAAAATGTTTATTATTCTGTGTGCAATTGACACAATCATAACAATCTATAACATAAAAAGATATACACATGATTGTACGCAACATTCAAGACGAGTTTATAAGCATATTTTCCGATACCAGCAAACAGATTTAGCGATTCAAATTTTTCCGTCTGATTAACTCGCTGTACGTGAAGTGGCGAACTTGATACAAGATTTCTATTGCCTAAAGATTAACTTCGATACGAGAAACTTTTGAAGCCGGAGTCAGTCAATAGTTAGTTTAAAGTTACGCAAGTATGTGCAAAGTTTCGCGATTGAATTTCGGTAGCAAATGCTCTACCTATCTTGTCTGGGATAATAATATGTTATATAATATGTTCGGTGTTGAAGCGTGGAGTATTTGATTTAGAGTTGATCAGCAGATTGGATTTACCTACTGTTGGGTTTGTTGCTGTTGAGGAGCTTGTGACTATATAATAACAGCCACTCAGGCCGATATTTAGCTTAAACAGTGCTTGCCTAAGTTGGTCCGAGGATTGGTGACCACTCATTAGTATGTTAATCATTAATTGTCAAGTTAACTATGTAAAATAATTAGGTTGGCCCAGTAAGTGGTCATATTGATCGCAGCTTTCGTAGCGTTTTTACACCTCTTCAAAAATGAGAAGGAATAGACGCAAATAAGCACATATTATCTGACTATAAGTAATAAGCTAATGTGATTCTCATATTAAAGTTTTGAGCTGACATAAGACTGCCATCCACACGGTAAGTAGAAAAACCCAGCGGATATATTTCATTTATTTGCTAAATATGGCCGTGTGTATTCGGCCTTCCGCAAAACAAGTTCTCACTCTTCCAGTCTAAGAGCACAAAAGCGATGCTTATCGATTCGCACACGACTGCGGACACTTGACCAAATCGAGCGGAAGCATCGCGAGATCAGTTCTCCTGGAAAAACTTTAGTGATTGTTGGAACTTATAGAATTAAAGGTGTACACCTTTAATTAATCTATTCTTATATTTTAACGACGTTAAGTTTGCAAGTTTGAATTAGCCCTTCGTCTGTGAAGCCCGACCGAATTGATCTGATGCCATTGTTTAACTATTTTGTCTACTTCGCTAACAGATGAAGGTTTAATAAGATTGTGTGTAACGAGAACGGATGGCCGATGGGGCCGAAAAATTCTGAAGTGGCGACCGCGAACCGGAAGACGATGCGTTGGAACACCTCCCACTAGATGGACCGCTGACCTGGTGAAGGTTGCGGGATTCCGTTGGATGCGCGTCGCATCCCCGAGTATCATAGGCCAGGTGTGGTCCTGGTGTGGTAGTATCAGGCTCCCATCGAATTTTTTTGACCATAAAGTGAGTGAGGCGGCGGGCATAAGCTTATAGTTAGAAATACAGGGTGTAAACTAAAAACTTATCACAAATCCGTCAACCAAGCATTCTGTACATCAAACTAAGTAACTTTACGCAAAAATAATTGCTGGGAAACAACTTTTTTTTGGGGTTAAAAATCATGTTTTGTGGTAGAACTCAAACTCACCAGCAAACTGTTACAAGTGTAACGCACTTAAAACAGTTTGCTGGTGAGTGGATTGAATATTACGGGGGTCGTAGAGGTGTTCATAGTAAAATTTCTCAATAAAAACTTGGATAAAAAAACTTGTCAAAAAGTTGGAACTTTGACCCCCAATATCTCCGTAACTAGAAGGTTCCCAAGTATGGTGCAGAACAAATAAAACGTTTGCAATAACGTTGATAACAAGTCCCCTTTCGCTTCGTTAAGAGGTGTTTTACACCCTTTATATAAGCACAAACGATAATTCCAGTAACATTCAGACCCATAGGCTAAATACTTAATCCATATGGAAGTAAAACTTGAGATCTATAGCGCCAAAGTTAACACCTCGACTTGCCGTCGGAATAAACTGCACAATCTATTTCTCTAGCGCTTGTCTACCGCTCTTTCAAGCGGCGAGCGGCTTTTCCTAGCGAGAGAACTTTTAGCTGCGGATTGTCCGATGGAAGCGCTGGATGTGCATATACACTTAGAGAGCAAACTCGGAATTCGGGTAAATAAATAATGTATTGCTGTGTATTTTTAGACTAGACTAAAATATTGAAAGATAGCCAATTCAGTTGATAGTGTTGACTGAAAGAATTTGCGAAAGCTAAAGGTTTCAACATGTGTTTATTTGATATCGACCCTTAACGAGACTGTCATGTAAGAAATCAGAGTAAATAAACATAAAAGCATGATAATTAATTAATTAACTGCCTCGTTGGTCTAGTGGTCGCAAGCATGACTGCTGAGAATTAGTTCCTGGGATCGATTCCAAGGTCGGACAAAGTGTTTTTGGGTTTTTTTCCATCAGGAACATCTCAGTTGTAGCCACGGGAGTCTGCGTGTAATAGGAGGCGAGTTTATTGCCGATTAATGGCAATAGGCTCGTTGAAGTTTAAGTCTCATATAAAACTCCTATTATATGAGACATAAACTTAAACGAGCCTATTGTTATATAAGTTTAAGTCTCATATAATAGGGCTATTGTATGAGACTTAAACTTTAGCTGGCGAGATATGGGTGTACTAGTACACTTCTGCCTAACCCTTCGGGCATTACAGGACTGATATTATGTGTTAAATGATTAAACCAAAACGTCTTTTCTGTCTACAGTACTATCATAACTTTTCGTCAAAATAATCTGCGAAGAAGGTCCACATTTACACACTGGTATGATCCACCAAACCAGCATAGTAAAGTAACAAGCCTGACGCATACTTAAAACTGTTAACCAAGCTCCAGTAGCTGGTACTGTACAACGAGATGTAATCCCGACTGAACATTGACGGATTGCCAAGCCTCGGCCTATCTGCATTATTGAGTTACCCATACTTCCAGCTTGACACTTACAGGCATTGGGCGATAATAAATAACGGATCGCTGCACTCTGTTACATTTAAATTCTTTCAAGTCTTTAATAAGGAAATGACAAGGCAAGCAAATGATATAAATAAATAAATAAAATAAACAAATGAATAAATATCGCTGGACACACACAGCACCACCTAGTGCCACACTAAGCAAAGCTTGTGTCGTGGACACTAGATAGTTGATATACTACATATATACTTTTTTTTCGTTTGTAAATACATACATAAAAGAACGAAGAGGAATTTGTTTCTTAAATTACTATACCAAAAACGAAAAGAATTCTTGGATAGTGAATCTAATAGAAAATGGTTCAGAATCCAGAAGACGGTTTTCCAAATCCTTTAATATTTAAATTAGCGTAAATATTTCCCCGATTCCCTTTACACTTGCGTAAATATTCCAACGAAATTAAAATTAGGCAGAATCAACGTTCCTTGAAAAGCGACGAGATATTCGCGAAGTCGGAATAGAAAGCTGACATTAATTCACTTTATTTTGAAATCTTATGACGAAGTTTTTTGAAAGGATTGAAATTCCCATCATCCTTGAAAATACGGAATTTTAACAAGTAAACAAGGAGTTTTGTAGTTGCCTCCGTGATTGCTCACTCAAAGCCAAAAAAGAGGCAACAAAAAGCACTGCTACGTGCAAAAATAACAATGGCAGCGCCACGAACTGTCGTCCAAATTACCGAATTTGGAGCTGCTCCAAACAATCTCTTATAAACACGGCCATTTTAATTGACGACTTAATATTAGTTACAGAGGCGTTCCGTGTCGCTGTTGGGTGAGCCATGCAAATTATTGGAGCGGGAAAATTCATTAGCCTTCCGGAAAAACGATCAAAGCAATTTAGAACCATTTACGTCGGGCGCTGGTGACGCGACGTGTAAACCAGACAGGTGATGCATCCAGTACAACAGAGCTGTTCCGTGATTAGGCACGCTACGAACATTTATTATGATGCTATCGATCCCTTGAAACTGGCACGAATTATTATAGAGATGTGGTTTTTGTGTTGTGAATGCAAACCTCCGGGCGGTTAGCGATTAACGATTAAAATAACTGTGGCATTTGTTGAACAAATTCAGAGTTCTGTAATAAATGTGATGTGAAATTATTTTGAAAGCTTCTCATAAATACATTGTTATTGTGTTTAATTGTACCAGTGTGTTTTGTAATGTCGATGTCGCCCAGAATTAGAAAACAATTAATTGTAGCGAAAGGTTCTGTTAATGGAGCGTTGTCCCATGTCATACACACATGTTCATATAATTACCCAATTAAATATCCTTATTGAACGTTGTATTATTTGTTCACTTAACTCTACCAAAGGTAAGATCTTTTATTAAAGAGAAAATGTATTTTTGGATCTCTGTTTAGGTTTAATCTGCGTTCAGAGTTACCACTTAAAAACATGCGATGGAAACGGAAAAAACCATTGACCCAACAGCACATGCAATTGCTCTTCACCAAAGTGTCTACGTGTAATTAATCAGTCCAATCGTAATTACAGCACACCAAATTAATTGATATCAGTAATGCCTGGCGTGCTCCTGACTCAGATCACCCTTACGTACTCAAGTTTCCTCCGAGCTGTTGGTCCGGGTAGTCATTTGTCCATCTTTGACAGTCGTTACTGGTAGTCAGTGGCCCAAAAAGTCTGGCATCAGTCTTACCAAGTGGTATCGTATTACCCAGTAATAACTGGGTTGTGGAGGCCAGTTAAGCAGTCGCTTCATGTAAAATACTGGTATTCAGCTGTATCCGGTTAGATTGGAAGCCGACCCCAACGAAGTTGGGAAAAGGCTAGGCAGATGATGACCATTGCGTTGATTGACCAGCTGTATGGGTGTTTTACAGTACAGTGGCTGAAATTTAATACAGACTACTAGACTAGTAGTGGAAGAGTATAAACTCTTGAACATCAATGTTCCAAAAAAACATTAAAAAAACCGGCCAAGAGCGTGTCGGGCCACGCTCACTGTAGGGTTCCGTAGCTTCCCAGACCATTAAAAATACCAACATTTTTCGTCAGCAAAAATAACTTTGTTTTTCATAGTATTTGTATGAAAAACAAAGTTATCATTTGCGTTTTTTTGAAAAAGTGCTATATAACTCAAAAACTATTCAACTCATCAAGTTGAAAATAATTTTCCTAGAAAGTTCATATAAAGGTCTACTTCTGTGATTTTTTTCATATTTTTTAAACTTATGGTTCAAAAGTTAGAGGGGAGGGGGACACATTGTTTTTGACTTTCGGAGCGATTATTTCCTAAAATATTAATATTATCAAAAAATGATTTTAGAAAACCCCTATTCATTTTTAAATACCTATCCAACAATATATCACACGTCAGGGTCAAAATTAAAAAAAAAATCGCTCCCCACTTTACGTCTGGGGGAGGTACCCTAATAAAAATGTTTTTTTAAATTTTTATTTTTGCACTTTGTCGGCATGATTGATATACATATTGGTACCAAATTTCAGCTTTCTGGTGCTAACGGTCACTGAGATTATCCGCGGACAGACAGACAGACAGACAGACAGACAGACAGACAGACATGGCGAAACTATAAGGGTTCCGTTTTTTGCCATTTGGCTACGGAACCCTAAAAAGGACACGTTTTCCAACAGTGATATAAGTAGGGACATTATTTGGAACTTAATAAGTATCATTGGCATGCCTTTTTCATACGCTTTATCCAAAGGATTGAAATCGTTTAGGATGCATTCTGCGAATGTGGCACGTCCAATCCTATTTAAGCTTGGCATCCTTATTGGCCGTCGACGATACCCGTCTTGAAGCGTCTCGTAGAGAGGCAAATCCAATCGCCGAGCTTTAGATTCAATACGGTATGCTCCATGTACTTCGCAGACTAGAAGGGTGTCAGTTGTATAGTTAGAAAATGCATCTATAGATGTTCTGTTTGGTTTGTTTATTTTTTAAGAAGTAAGTGTTGAAACTGTGAACGTAAAGTTTGAAACGTCCACACTTAATTATTTTATAGGATGAAATATAATATTGAGTGTTGAATACGTTAGAGATACCGTCGTTGGATGTGCAGGTAATCGTTCAGCACAGTCGACTGCTAATATTTTTACCATAGCATAGCGGCAAACGTTTTATTTGTTATCTGAAGTCACAGCTGAGAAACTTATGTACAAACGGTAAATCGATCTGCCAACTGTTATCATGAAATAAGCTGTTCTATACATTTGGGCTGCTTTATAAGTATTGTAATTCTGCACAAAACATCTTTTAGACAAAATAGACTCAAATGTTTAATACTAGTTGGCCTTTTTTTTTTTTTTTTTTTTTTTAGGATGGGAAATCATCAAATTACTTCTCCCACTCTGGGCGGAGCAGGAGGGAGTGTCAGACTCTTACTGACTAAAACCCATCCATGTTCCTTCCTCGCCCTTTACGTTCCGGGGCCGCGGTATCTCTTTCGAACAGTCCCGCAACCCCGGCAGGCTTCGGCCCTTGCGGGCCCCTCTCTTCTGCTGACATCTCTTTGAGGCGCGCGTGGAACACGAACGCGCCGTCGACACGGCCTGTCGTCACTAGACGGACGGACGGCTAGCTAGCCCATAGCTAGCCGTCCACAGGCCCGCATAATACTAGTTGGCCTACAATCCTATGTCGATGTCTCTTATGCCACGTATTCTATCTCAAAATTAAGTCAAACAAACCAACAGCTCTACTAAAATCAAGGCCACCGTTGACAGTCGCCTCAGAATTCTCCGTAATCCTATTCGAGTTCACTTGCGTGAATATTTAAAATCGATATTCGTCACATCCTGGGAGACAGCGCCTGTTCTGGTAGAAGTAAAACCGTCCCGAAGCATTCGAGAACATTGTTCCGCCATTTAAGCCGTGCCAGTGACGTTGTATGTGTGGCAACGACGTCAATATAATAGAGCTAATAGAGAATAATCAGTTGTTGTTTAACTATAATAGTGAACAGACGTACGATCGCGCGCGCGTGCTCTAGTTGAGAGTATTGTGCAGACGCATCACAACATCGTCGTCGCAGTGTACCTACGTCGATCTATCGGGGTCATTGCCATGACCTAGTTACAAGTGCGGAAATCATGAAGTGTTTACAATAATTTATTGTTTAGGTGTTAAACTCACCTTACAACAAAATAATGGCTTCACAGTCTATTAAGATAAAAACTGACCTGGAAAAGCGGTTGTATGACTGTTACATCCAGGAGAAAACGGACAGAGAAAACCTGCAACTTATGGTACGTAATTTGAATGATACCATTAATACCTTGCAAGAACAAGTACAAACCCTTCAAGGAGAATTAAATTGCTTGAAGGAAAAAAATGAAAATAAAGAACCCTTAGAAAAACAGGAAAGCGAGAAAAAAATATTTGTCCAGCGTACAAAAAGTGACGTTGAATATTGCACGGACGAGGATGAACTCGCTAAAGAGACTGAGTGGATTAGGGCCAAGAGCAGGAAGAAGAGGAAGCTTAATACCTCTCTCTCTCCAAAACAACAACCCGAAACAAGTGCCCAAGAAAAACAACTGAAAAATGCGAAAGAGACTTCCGTCAAAAAAGTGCCCCCGCCACCGCCACTCATAGTAGATGGAGTTAAAAACTACCAAACGTTTTACGACTCGCTAACTGAAACAATTACAGCTGAATCATTTACCGCAAAAATGATGAATGGGGATTGTGTCAAAGTTAACGCCAAAACAGAAGACTCCTATAGAGTAATTGCAAGGTTTTTAACTGAAAAAGACTACCATTGGCATTCGTACGAGAATAAGCAAGCTAGACCAATTAGAGTTGTAGTGAAAAAATTACATTCTTCTTGCCAACCTGATCGAATTAAAGACGATCTAACAATGCAAGGACTGAAAATAGAAAAAGTAGACAGCAAATTGAGCTGGAAGAGTAAAGAACCACTCAACATGTTTGTTTTATCATTTAATAATGACGAAGATGTCAACAAAATCTATGGCATAAAGTACATTTTAGGGTGTAAAATTGAAATACACCCACTTAAAAATCCCAAACTTATTCCCCAATGCAAGAGATGCCAGGCATATGGACATACTCATAAATATTGCAGAAAAGAGCCAAGGTGTGTAAAATGCACTGGCAAGCATCTTACAGCCAACTGTACTAAATCTCCCGAGGAGAAGCCAAAATGTGTTCACTGTGGTCTACCTCACCCTGCCAATTATAGAGGGTGTGAAGTAGCTAAACAAATTCAAGCTATGAAAAATAAAACAATTAAAAAGAAACTTGCGATACCAACTACCCAACAGTCTCTTCCCTTACCAAAACTTGACAAACAGGCACAGAAAGCAAGTGTCCAGTCAACTGCAAAACCCATGCAAGTAACCAACGCTGGTTCCTATGCGGAAGCTGCAAGATCACAGCCTTTGAATCTGGAGGATAAGATTAATCAGATCTTAAAGTGTATAACCTCATTTGACAAGAGATTAGAGAAATTAGAATCCAGCACTAAAACAGCTGTTTTAAATAATCAAAAATGAATAACACCCTTAAAATAATGGCTTGGAACTCTAATGGGCTCCTCAAACATCAAAATGAGTTGCAGGCGGTCCTGGACACAGAAAATATAGACGTGTGTTTGGTCTCCGAAACGCACTTCACTAAGCAATCTTTTGTTAAATTTAGAGGATACATGGTATATAATTCGCTCCACCCTGACAACTGTGCCAGAGGAGGTAGCGCGGTTATAATCAAAGAGAACATTAGTCACTACGTGCAGTGTAAATATGAAGAACAAGACATTCAAGCCGTGGCAGTATCTGTTAAAACCAAATTTTGTCACATATCGATTGCAGCCGTATACTGTCCTCCACGGCACATGATAAGAAAAGAGCGATATTTGCATCTCTTTGAACTATTAGGCCAGAGGTTTATCCTAGGCGGCGATTTTAATGCTAAGCATACGCATTGGGGATCAAGACTTACCACAACTAAGGGAAGGCAGCTCTTAAGCGCAGTCAAAGATACACATTCCGAAGTTATGAGCACAGGTAAGCCAACGTATTGGCCCACTGACCACCAGAAAATACCGGATCTTATAGATTTTTTTATATGTAAAAATATATCCGCCAATTACGTCAGTTTGGAGGAAGGTTTTCATATGAATTCGGACCACTCTTCAATTATACTAATGCTTAGTCAAAAAATCATATTCAAACAAAGCCACTTAACACTGGTTAATAAATTAACAGATTGGCAAAGTTTTGCCCTTGATCTAGATAATATAATTGACCTTAAAACTTCTATAAAAAAGCAAGATCAGCTTGACTCAGAAGTAAACAAATACATCGTTAACATCCAACAATGTGCGTGGAACAACACACCGCAATTAAAACGTAAATATAAGGGATTTATCTATCCTAAGGAAATTGTGGATTTACTATCTGAGAAAAGGAAACAAAGGAAGCAGTGGCAGCAAACAAGGTGCCCGCGAGATAAAACATCATTAAATAACCTAACTAAACGATTAAAGAGGAAAATTCTGCAATTTGAGGATGAATCTCTGAATGCCAACCTTCTGCAGCTAACCAATGACAAATCAACGGATTACTCCCTTTGGAAAGCGACAAGAAATCTAAAAAGGCCGATTACACAAATACCGCCCATCAGAACTAGTGACGGAAAATGGGCCATAAATAATGACCAAAAAGCGTTAAGGTTTGCTCAACACTTAGAAGAAACTTTTCAACCCAATGAAAGCTCGATAGAAATACTTGAGAGTGAAAATGTATCCCAAAACCAAAGAATTAAGCTTGTGACACCAGCAGAAGTAATGAGAGAAATTCAAAATAACATTAGCTCGAAAAAGTCTCCGGGTTACGATCTCATTACAGGTGAAATTTTAAAACACCTCCCGCGCAAAGCCATAGTAAAGCTGACCAAGCTTATCAATGCTGCATTTATATTAAAACATGTACCTGAGTCATGGAAGGTTGCTGAAGTCATTATGATTGCAAAGCCTGGGAAACCACCCCATGAAGCATCATCATATAGACCTATTTCTCTGTTGCCCGTGTTATCAAAACTATTTGAAAAACTGTTATTGAAACGGTTAAAACCAATAATAGAAGATAAAGACCTTATTCCAAATCATCAATTTGGCTTCAGGGAAAAACACTCAACAATAGATCAGGTACATAGAATAACTAACATCATTGAAAAAACGCTTGAAAACAAGGAAGTCTGCGCCACCGTCTTTTTAGATGTCGCGCAAGCATTTGACAAAGTTTGGCATAAAGGTCTAATACTCAAGCTCAGACGCATGCTACCAGAATTCGCAGATATCCTAGAGTCATACATTACTAACAGAATGTTTAGAATACGGCAGGAGGACGCATATTCCGAGCTAAAAGCTATAAAAGCTGGTGTACCTCAAGGAAGTGTGCTAGGCCCAATTTTGTACTTGTTATACACATGTGACATCCCAGAACTGGAAAACAACACCATTGCGACCTTTGCAGATGATACTGCAATTATGGCTACCGGATCAAGCCACAGAGAAGCAGTAGAAAAAGTTCAACTAGCTGTGAACAAAGTTTATGACTGGACACAAAAATGGAAGATCAAACTGAATGAGTCAAAATCAATTCACATTGACTTTACAAACAAACACTTGGACTATCACCCAATCTACATAAATGGTTCGCAAGTACCTTATGCTAATACAGCCAAATACCTTGGCATTACTCTCGACGCCAAGTTGCGTTGGAAAGCTCATGTCAAAAAGAAAAGACAGGAACTCGATATACGATATAAAAGTATGTATTGGTTACTCGGAAGGAAATCTTGTCTATCAATACATAATAAAATAACCCTATACAAGCATATTCTTATGCCAATCTGGACGTATGGCATCCAACTTTGGGGCTGTACTAAACAAAGCAACGTCAAAATAATCCAGCAATTCCAAAATAAAGTACTTAGGGATGCTGTCAATGCACCCTGGTACATAAGAAATGACGACCTTCATCGTGACCTTAAAATGGAATTCGTCACCACCATTATCCAAAAATTTGCTGAAGCCCACGAACACAGACTCCATCGACACGTGAATGTTGAGGCAATCCAGCTGCTAGACAACACAGACTTAGTGCGTAGGCTAAAAAGAACTAAACCTTTTGAATTAGTGTAGTGTACAAAGTGAATGAGTAATAGTAACAATGTTGTGCTATACATAATAACACATGAACATAGTGTTTTATAAATTATATTAGACTCTAAGAAAGTGCTACGGACTTGTGTAAAAGTGCAAATGAACACTATTCTTAGTTTTAACATATTCTATCACGTAACATATTAAGTTAGAGTTAAATTACTTATTAGTCTTTTAGGCTAGATCGTAATTAATTATTAAGAATTTTGTTCTTAGTAATAAAGCACAAAAAAAAAAAAAAAAATATAATAGAGCAATTTTAGGGAAAGCTTTGTGTTCCGAAAGTACTTGGAAGATTTTTGTATGAAACGTGGCCGGATTAACTTCCGCTATTTTGATTTTTTTTAAACTTGTTTGTATTGATGCCAGCTATCGATTGATGCGTGTCTGATCAAATCAAAGTTGTGCTGAAGATACCACCAGTGAATGGACTTAAACTTTGATAGTTCTCGGAAACATGACACTTTAGAAAATTTTGTCTCATACAAAACTTGTTTGTATTGATACCAGCTATCCTTTAATATAGGTCTTATGCGTGTTCGCTACCTTGAAAAAAAAAAAAAAAAAATGGCGTAAGTTAATTCGGCCAAAAAATTCAAACCCCTTTGATAAGCAGTTACTTAGTAGAGAGGAATTGCTTAATTTTTTTTTAATGAGCTTTAGCTGTATTTATATTTTTTAAACGTTAATTTAAATAGGTTTTGCCCGCGGCTTCGCTTGCGTTAAGGTCAAAATCAAAATCAAAGAATTTATTTCAAGTAGGCCAGTTACAGGCACTTTTGAATTGTCGAAACAAAAATGAACTTTAAATGTAGCTACAGTCCCAGTCACAAGACATAAAAACTGTGAAAGTACTGTAGTTGCCCATGCCCTAGCGTAGATCTATATGGAGAAGAACGGGCAAGAAACTCCGGTCGTATATTTAGCTTGTGACACTCGGATATAGTGCAGCTTCTCATTAGTTGGAAAAATCAAGAAATTAGTTTAGTAGTTCTGAAGGTTACCCTATACCAATAAACAAATTTCATCTAAACCTTGAAAACTGTTTTCATTTCACAGCGCAACACGAGGGCGATGCCGACAAAGTTAGGTGTATAGTTGTAGTTTAATGGTTTTTAACATGTATTATGTCATAATAATTGCGTAAACATTTAAGTTTATTATTGTTGCTAAGAGCAGCGGTGGCCCAGTGGTGGCGGCCCCGACTTACGAACTGTAAGTCGTGGGTTCGAACCCAGACAGGCGCATTACTTTGTGTAGGTAATTTATTTCATCACAAAACGGTGTGAATGAAAACATCGTGAGGAAACTATAAAGAACTATGTCCTAGAACCAACAAATTCCAAGATATGTGACATCTACCAATCCGCACTGGGCCCGCGTGGTGGATTATAGCCATTCTATCTCATAGAGAGGAGGCCTGGGTCCCAGCAGAGGGAACATTAATAGGCTGAAGATACTGATGATGATTGTTGCTAAAAATAATTTTGTGTATTACGAGTACTTATATGTGATTATTATTGTAATGTCGTTTACCCGCAGTATGACAAGCCGTGATTATGACACAGCTAACCCCATTCTTGTGGATTGGATAGATTTTATTTATTTGGATCACCAACAATTGAATACACTACTGCTTTAAAGATACAAGATACATTCAATAGAATCACAGACAAGTGTATCAACCTCTTAAAGTTAGCGCATCATGCACTACTTATTTGTCGTTGATTGTCTACTGAAAATCAGATGAGTACCTAGTGCTCACACACAGCTATGGTTTTTAAAAACATAATTAAATCCAAATTAAATTCATTTTCAAAATGTAAATTACGAACAAATCTAATTCTAAATTAAAATTAATTTCAAAATCAAGTGCGGAACGTGATGCGCGACTGTCCGCTGATCGTGAGCGACATGCATTGTCTCGCGAATCGGAAACGTTTACCGATACAGAATCACGCTTGAGTTCTCAGTGTATTCGCACATCTACTAACAGGTCTTTTGAAACGAGTGATGAACGTGATGCGCAACTAATTTCTGATCGAGATTATCATACATTGTCCCGAACACGCACACAACAAAATATTCATAATCAGTTAGAAAGTGAGAGAGAAAGAATTGCTGGAGTACGGCATGAAGAGACAGAAGAAGAGCGCAACAAACGTTTGAATTCTGATCGACTTAGACATTCTCTGAACAGAATGTCGATATCATCTGAAGAATCGGATGTGTCTCAAGATATAGCCATAGAGCATGCAGTTGACCTTCCTTAGGTTGATAAGGAACGGAGAGCATTTACGTATACTCCTATGATTGAATACGCCACATATTCCGCCATCGGAGGTATGGTTCAAAATTGTACTTTTTGTGAAGCTGTAAACTGGCATAAAAAAACAAACGGTATGTGTTGCTCAGGTGGGAAAGATCCGTTATTTTCCCGTCCCTGGGCTCTTAGAATTCGACATCAGACGTTTCAGATCTTCGATTTTGACGACCCCGTTGTCGCTGACATAAGCAACAGGATCCGCGTACGAAGTCGCGGGCAGAAGCTAGTCTGAATTAAAAACAAAACAAACATTAAAATCAAGAAAAAAGTAAAATTAAGTAATATAAAACATGATTAACATTAAAACTGAAATAAACATGAATTTCAATATACCATCTCAACATGAATGACGTAACCAAGATTTTGTAAAAATATTTTGATTTAAAAGAGTGTCCATGGAGTTTCTTGCCCGTTCTTCTCCATATAGACCTACGCTAGGGAATGGGCAACTAGAGTACTTTCACAGTTTTATGTCTTGTGACTGGGACTGTAGCTACATTAATTAATGTTCTTTTTTGTTTCGACGATTCAAAAGTGCCTGTAACTGGCCTACTTGAAATAAATGCTTTGATTTTGATTTCTTACACAAGAAGAATGGATTTTATCTCATACCTGTAGCATCATTAGAGGGGTTACATAACACGCGGATTAATTAATGAGATACGTATGTCAGTCAGGCCTTACCTGGAAAACCTTTACTGCTCGAAAATATTTTAACTAATCATTACTATTATACATTATAAAGGGTGTTATATAAAGACTCTTAACGAAGCTGAAAGGCACTTGTTCTCTCCGTCATTGCGATATATTATCTAGACCATACCTGGGATCCTTCTAGTTACGGAGATAGTGGGGGTCAAAGATCCAACTTTTACACTTTCTTTTATTACATGTTTTTAGTGTAGAGCTTTACTTTAAACAACTTCACGATCCCCGTACTGTACAATCTTCAATTTTTTTTTTCCTTGTTATAAGAAGATGGATGAAAAACGAAATAATAATAAAATAGAAATAATTTATTTGCATTGAATGTAGGTACATACATGAGTTGTTACAGTAATGGTTATAGTTCCTGGTACATTCTACCAATTGGCATGCAAAAATTTATACTTAGATATAGGTATGGACTTAGATTAGTTAAAGAATGTTGATATGGATGTGTGGAGTGACAAGAATGGATAACTTAGGGAATGAGTATAGTAGAGGAAGTTTGAAAGTGAAATGACTTCCTTTCAATTTTTCTGTAACAGGTGCCGTTACAGAAAAATTCAAAGGAAGTCATTTGTCTGGGAATGGAAATGTAATGAGGGGTGTGAAACGCAAGTGACTAAAAAAGTGGTGGACATGAATGATAATGGATGGATGGAGAGGGAGAGGAAGGCCAAAGAAATGATGAATGGATGGTGCGAAGAATGATATGAAAGAGAAAGGAGTAAATGATGCCGTGACGTCTGATAGGGGAGAAAGGAAGCGGAAAACGTGTTGCGACGATCCCAAATTCAATGGAACAAGGTCAGGAAGAAGAAGTTATTCCTTATTTAAATATGTTTCTTTCGCCTGTACAATAGCTTGAATTTATCAGTCATTTCAGAAACGTTTCTGAAATAATTGAATCATGTGAGAAGCCCAAAATGGTCGCTTGTGGGATGGCAGAGTTCAGTGAACGCAGCAACTACGTATAAGATACAAAATGTCCGTTACCTTGGCAATGGCAGTAAAGGATAGACTGGTTCAACGTTTCCATCCTAAGTATCCACCTACGTTTTGAAGCTGAACCTTAGAACAATGGGTCTGTATAACATGTTACAATTTGGTCACATAGTGCTAGCCTGCAGATTTATGGTTACGTTGAACTCGATGAGTGATGATGGCATTATGTGTTAGGTACTTTATAAGTGCAAAATGTGTTATACGAGTATACTAGCTTCCTGCATTAAATAAACATTAGTGCGGTTATTTGCAGTAGTTATTCCGGCGTGGCTATTTGTCATTATTACTAATGTCAGGTGCTGGTAATAGAATAATATTTTGAAAATACATTCATAGCCTTATAAATAGGGGGTACTGCTTTTACAGTTCATATGTTGATTCTAATTTTCTTATATTTTCGTTAATTTGTGTGTGTATGGCTTTTGTACTCAACAAAGTGACAGTTAACTGTAGGTGTAGTACAATCATACAGATCCCTATACAAAGAAGAAGAGGGGAAAAGAGCTCAGGTCAATACCTGAGCTCACCAAGACCCAAGGTAGACCCAAGTTGTACAGTCAGTGCTGGCAATCCAAGCAATGACTTGGGTTTACTGTGCCATGCTTGCAGCTAATTCTACTGCAGTATCAGCTTTGCAGTATTCTTATATTGCTCATACCAAAATGAGAGGCGAATTAAGGCAATTCTCACACAACACCGCTCGTCCGTGCGGTTGTGCGGTGTACGTGTGTGGATTTCATACAAGCCAATACGATGTAAGATCTGCTTCACCGCCCGACCGTATTATATACAGTGTGACAAGCACCTTAGACTATTATCATAACATCTGCTCGGTTTTTCAGGCATTTATAATCTTTCCTTTGACAAAATTCGAAGTAAATAGATAAATCTCGCGATATTATAAAGTAAACTTAATCATAAGTACAAAACAAGTTTGTTCAGCCACCGCAGCATAAATATAGATTAATTTTATCAGCATTCGCACCACGTTCCGGGTTCCGCGGTATTTTGACTTCAGCTAATGGTCGGACATTACCGGTGTTTCGGGATGACTGTGTATAGCTACGGCCTGCTCATACATTTACATTTACCTGTATGTACCTACATCTAGAACAGAGAGCGAGAGGTCAATGTGAGTTCGTAGAATTTGGATTGCATTTAGCTGCCCAAACGGAATACTATTGGTGAGGATTCTCCTCATCCATACACAATAGTTGTTCATAGGTAGATAAATAGAATTTTCAGAAATATTAAAGGTTGTAAAACACCTTTTCACGAAGCCGAAATGCACTTGTTCTCCCCATCATTGCGATCATTTTTTTGTTCTACACCATACTTGGGAACTTTCTAGTTACAGAGATATGGGGGGTCAAAGTTACAACTTTTTGACACGTTTTTTTTTTTAATACAAGTTGTTTTTATAAGATTTTGACTTTTAACACCTCCACGACCCCCATACTATTCAATCCATCCATCAGCACAATGTTTTAAGTGCGTTACATTGAGTTCTACCACAAAAAATGATTCATAACCTCAAAAAAAAAAGTTGTTTCCCAGCAATATTTTTTGCGTAAAGTTACTTAGTTTGATGTACAGAATGCTTGGTTAACGGCTTTGTGATGAGGTGGTTTACACCCTGCATCCATAGCATCAGAAAACTTATCTTGTCTGAAAGTGTGGCGCCAATAAACGGGTGGCTCGGCCATACCGAGCCACCCGTGCACGCATGTGATGTGGAGGAATGAAAAAAATGGCGTTAGGAAAGTGGAAAGTTAGGAAGATCAAAGAAACGATGGATGGACAGTGTGAAGGATGATAATTATGGCAAGAAACGAGGTGTCTGTTTAGATGACGATTGAAGATAAGGATGAACGAAGAAGCCAAATCAATTGGCATAAGGTTAGGACAATAAAGAATATGGTTGGCATCAGAAAACATTCGGTATAAAATGTAGGTCTATTGCAGCAGATTGTGTACGTAAAATAAAAAAATGATTTAGCATGGTAAGATTTGAAACTGTAAGTGTATACTTTCTATTCTTACAGTACAATTTCCACCTCTTATCTCAATTTATGCGGCCCTACTTTTACAATATATTCTCGTCTTCTTTTTTATTCAATCTTAGACATTTAATACTCTCTACGACTAAATTCCCTTGCGATTTAAAAGGCATATCTACCAAATTATACGGAGAAACTTGACAGCAATGTATTAAAATATCTTTTCATTGATTTATTACACTTCGCTTCGTCTTATAAAGTTCCCGACCGCGTATATTAGCACGGATAACTTAAAAGTTAGTCTGTGTCGGTCTCGGCTCGATATTTGTATCCCAAGTGTAGATTGTTTAGCATGTTTTGCGTCTGAGTTTAAATTTAAATACATAGAACTCGAAGATGAATGAAAATTTTGTTCACTAAAAATAAGGGCAGGTTGTCCTACCCGTATTTTACGTTACTACTGATGATACTGCAAGAACTGTTTGGACAACTACATGTATGAACCGACTTAAAAAAGAAGAGGGTTTCATTCAACTTAACTTCAGAAGCCGGTGACAAAAAAACTAACGGCCGAATGCTGAAACGTCACTCAAAATTTAAGTAGCTCTTACATTTAACAGATACTCAAAAGTGACGTTTGGCCATACACACTTTTAAGTTCAGGCTACTCAAATGTTAAGCTGAACTTAAATTTTTAGTAACGTTTCAGTTGTCGGGGGTAAATCAATCAAACAAAGATCACGGACTTCTGAAGCTGGAGTTACTTTTCACTTTTTTGGTGTTTATGTTTTTTGAAATCGGTTTTTTTTTTCGGCAAAAGTTTTGTTTTGTTTGTTTTCTTTTGTCAAAAGATGATGATATTATGGAATTCGGTACCTTTGAAGCAACAAAGCGTCATTATTAGTAGTATTACCTCCACGAGCTAAGATTTTGGACAATGTCAAAGCAATCGTATAAACTTCACTATACTTCAGCATAAAGCAAAAAACATGTCAGATATACCTTAACACAATCATGTAAGGGATGTTAAAACATAAATGTACAAGCGTCAACACAAGTGTTATCCCCCCTACCCTACAGATAAGATAAACAATGATCGATGTACCTCGTTACATACAAGACACCGAGTAATGTCTATGTATAAGGGCGATAACCCCACCAAATTAACGTATTTATATATGTTTATTGACTATTAGACCTTCATAAGTGGTCGTTTGCAATAGACGTCTCTAAGGGTTTGATAACGTTGCTAAAAATTATGTGAGAATTTGTGCGCGTTATGCAGGATATTGGGTTATTACGGGTTGGCATTCTGGTTAGGGTTTGATTTTACTGGGTAGATTATTTTTGAAGTTATGTCAGTAAACCTATGGCAAATCTGCGAGTAGTTTTCAGCAGCGGTATGGGCGACATTTTGAAACAGTTATTAGATAATTAATGTGTCGGTATGTAAAGGTGGCAAGCTGTACACAGTCGCAGACACTCTCCGTTGCAGGGAGAGTGTTTATTTAGGAGCGCTCCCTTAGCCTCGGTATTCCTCGCTTGGCTGTTCACTGTCCCACTCGCTCTCGGAGTGTCTCGACGAGAAGTCAGTAAAACAGAAAATATACGGAGAATGTCTTACAACCCGAAAAGACACATATTATTAAAAACATTTTCAGAAAGGTGACTTTAGCTTTGATTGGGATACTGTCGACCGAAAGCTCTCTAAATGTCTCTCCCGAGACGTCTCGCCGAAGAAACGACACAGGACGGAGAACAAGAGAAAACACCGCGGCTAGACAAGCGCAACTTTATACACTATCGCTCTCACTCTGACTCGGAGTCACCATGAGAAGCTTTGTTTCATAATTAGGGAATTTAAAAGCGATTCAGACTTACGTAAGTACTTTGAAATGCAAAACATCGAACAGAAACTGAAGAGGTCACATCACAAACTTAGTGATACTTAGTGAAAATCACTTGGTCCATTGAGTCTCGACTTTGTTAACAAAGGCGTATGAATGACGCTTACAAAAAGTTACAACTTCACAAAGCTTTCTGCTTTCCCGGTTCCTATTACAATTAAATTAAGTAGGTAGAGACAAGTTTAAGCCATTCCAATAAGACGAAGTTTGTTACAGTTTAAATCTCTTGCTGACATCACCCTGAAACTTCAAGTTGTTACTTTCAATTCGATTATTGGGCGCTGAAAATTAGGACTGTTTGATTTTCTACGCGCCAGTGGACAAGCGCCATGAGAGTGACTCAATCCTGGACCGTTTTATGTCGAACTTACTTTTGCCTGTAGCTTTCCATGCATGGAAGTCAGAAATTAGCCCACGGTAACAGACATACGGGATAATAAATGTCCTATGTCCTTTTACAGGTCAAGATCTAACTGAGTATCATGCAAACAAATTCACTTACCCGCTTGTAAAATTACTTCGGATGAATTGATGAAAACCTCCTTCCTAGTACGAGAAAACTTTAAAAAAAAATTCGTAGTTAGTAATGGACAATCTGGGATTTTCTTTACTAAGTTTTGAACAAAAGAACATCGTTAGTCGGTCTATGTAAGTTTCAGGTTATCGAACTCTGTCTTACGTATGCTCAGAGGCACGAGCGCGCGGCTTAAACGTGACGTGACGTGACGAGTATACAGACGATTTTAAAATTGAAATGCCTCATTTCTCTTAGAACATTTACTTCGTATTAAGAAATTATCCATATATATGGGTAATAATAGTTTATATTGTTTGTTAGGTATTGTTTTTGTCGCAAAAAATATAACCAACATGCTATAGGATAATAGGGTAGACCAGCAGCGGTCGGAAACCTTTTGGCAGGCAAGGGCCACAAGGTGACAAAATAATGTAAAAGGGCCCGCCTTTACATTATTTTGTCACCTTATGATATTAATTAACCCTAGAAGTTTAATGTACCTATATATATTTGGTCATATCCCATTGAAAAAATTAAAAGCGAAAAAAAATAAACGAAAAAGCCTTTGGAAAATCGAGTTTTATGAAAAAAATATCTACCTAATGCTATCAATTACAAATAAAATTTCTATACTTATATATATTATATTATAAAGCAGAAGAATTTGTTTGTTTGTTTGGTTGAACGCGCTAATCTCAAGAACTACCGGCTCGAATTGAAAAATTTATTTTTGCGTTGGATAGTCCAATTATCGAGGAAGACTATAGGCTATATAAAATCACGCTATGACCAATAGGAGCGGAGCAGCAATAAGAAATGTTGCAAGCGGGAAAAAAGCTTCCGTTGAGCAGGCGATGCGTCGCGATATCAAAACTTCACGTGAACGAAGTCGCGGGCAGAAGCTAGTTACAAATAAAATAATATATTGAATTCTTCGATAACTGTGCTTTGTCGGTACCGACTTTGTTTTGGAATTTTGACACTTCTTATCAAAATTGGCAATAAACGAATCTTTGGTAGCTCCTAACTTTTTAATGGATTTTTATTTTACTATTCTGTTTCTGCACAAACAAAATTAACAATGAGACAAAACGATATCATATTAAACTTTGGATGTACAATTTCGAACAGTGGAGTAATTCCCTCCCGAAATTTCCAAAAAAATGTCGAGTAGAGTCACCTAGTGTCGAGCTGGATCCACACTATACGGTCGTTCGTGGTTCTTCGTGCATTTATTTTTATATTTATTTACAAAACGTTAACGGGCCGCAAGGAAGACGACAAAAAAATAATAATTTGTCCGTCAGTTAGATAATCAACAAATACTTGACCCGTATTTTTGGTTAACCCTGACCTCCAAAATTGACGAAGATACGACGTTTTAAAAATTCTCAATACGTCACGGCTAGGTATATTTGTTAGCGAGTTCTGACGTCACGAACCCCACTCCCGAGTTTTGATGCGTTTTATCTTTGTCAATATTCATTGATTTACAAAAACAAAAAATACGTGTCCACTATTTTCGAATACTCTAACTGACGGACTAAATAGATTTGCAATTTTTTGATACTGTCGTCATGCCTATTGTATTTTCGATAAATCATCATCATCATAGAAGCCCGGGATCACCCAATGCTGGGTATAGGTCTTCCATTTTTCTGCCACACTTCCCGGTTCTGTGCGTCCCTTATCCACGAATTTCCCGCGGCTTTAGACCTTTTGGACGCCATTGTCACATATACGTGACAAGCAAGCGCGTGCCCTGTACGCCAAACGACACAAATATATGACAAAATAGTAGATGAAATTGTGGCTTGGCGTTGAGGGCACGCGCGAGCGTTTATGCTGTGGCGGTCAAAAGGTTAACGATATCGTCGACCCAACGAGCTCTAGGACCAAATATTGACGTGCTAGTGCCTCAGAGATTGCACTTGGTCGATATGAATTTTGGGTTTTGCATCGTATACTTCTTAACCGCTTCAGTCTGCTCAAATGTGACAGAGTGATGGCTCTGAGACTAGACGCTTGGCGACGTAAGGTTGTTATTTTGTTACCAAGAACGTTTGCTTTCGATATACCTATTCGAATAAATAAAAGTAGAAACATTGACAATGTGTAAGAAGATTAAAAAAAATTGCTTATGTGCTATTTCAGACCACTTGTAATGAATCACTGTGCCCAGTTTCAGCCACATCCGTTAAGCCATTCTGACGTGATTGATCCATCTAATCTTTCGCATTTTTATTAGCAGTAAGAAGTAACGTATAAAAATCTCCCGCACCACCAAGTAGACAGGTTGAGTTGGACTGGCAATTTGTACACCATATCCAACTCTTGTCATAGCCATGCAACGCTGCTATGCCACATCACGCAAATGTGTCTGGTACCTGCAATAAGGTGCTATGCCATGAGCGATTGAGCATTGCATCGGCGAACTACACGCTATGCACGCCAGGCATGTTACGAGCTACATTAACAGCGTCGAGTGTAGCGACTATGTGATAATATTCCGTAGAAAATGTCCATTTTAACTTCACGCTTGTAATCTCAGAAGGGCAAGCAGAGATGGTCCTAACAATTCACCTACATTTCAATTGCCTTTAACCGGGCACAAATCAAGACTCCGTGACTGCCTCATCATCATCATCATCAGCTTATAATGTTCCCACTGCTGGGACACGGCCTCCTCTCAACAGGAGGAAAGTTACTTATGGAAAAACCCAATAACACTGTGCCCGACCTGGGAATCGAACCTAGGACCTCATGCTGACTTGATTCGTTAGTCTAGCGACCACTAGACTAACGAAGTTTTCTCTTCACTTTGACTAAGTGAAGAGAAAATTATAATTACCTAAGTACTTATAACAATGTTATAACATTGCCATGTGAGTGTACCTTCAACATAAGCTGCCTAAGTGTCTATCAAAACCCACATAACATAATTCTGCCCTTACCTATCCCCAAATTACTTAGTTTCGGCACAGCATTTCTTCTTCTTCCCCACGTCTCTATTAGTTCCACAATAAACTACGGAACAACTTGTAGAAAAAAATGAAAAGTTATATCGACACTACTAGCGCATATGTTAGGGATACTGTCAGATGCATTAAGATATCAATTCTGCAATACTTGGTTAAGTGAGAAACCTCCATAGCTGGAACTCATGCCGAGGTCCCAACATTTATGCCTGGATACCTAAGACACTGGGTAAGTAGAATACCTCTTTAAGTGAAACCTATTTGCAGATCCCTTGAATGCCCCAGTTCCAGGTTTCACTGTATAATTCTGCTTGTTCTGCATCACCTAAGGCTGACTGGTAGAAAATGCCTATAGCGTTAAGTCCGCCGCTAAATAAATAAATATCAAAAACACAACTTTATGGATATCTCTTTAACACAGTATATCTTTCAGCAAATCAAATAAGAAAATGGACCCCGTTCACATCTCAAAATCAATATCAAAAGAACTTGGCAAAGATACTCGTAGAACTTGTAGTTAACAATCTGTCGGCACTGTTGATTCACCCCATGTTACTGCCGCTCACACTTATTTACTCAGTAAAGTTAATACGTAGATATATAGGCTTTTTATGTATAGTTGAATGGCTTGTGTTTCATTAAGGAGGTTTATATGGCAGACCAGATTATTTGGCTTGAGAGTACATTGTTCATTACACACATATTTTATGTGGCATAAGACCGGTGGACGTGGTGGCGGTAATTTATTTATTTTATTTATTTATTCAGTAGTATACATACCTTTTGATTTTAGTTTTAGTTTGATTTTTGTTGTAATTGTTATTAGATTTATTTTATTTTGAAAACTTTTACTGTCCTAATTAAATTATGCAATGTAAAGTGATGGCCTGAAACACAGGTTTAAATAAACCTAGATCAGGTAGGTCGCTACCTAACATTTGTATTTGACAATTTCGTTACAGCAACAGCAGCAACTGTTATATATATTGTAATTGTAGTTTAAATATAAGCACTAATTATACAGTTGTTAAAAAAATAACTCTACTGCACATAAATGTATACTTTTGTAATATTTTCTCCTTCCTTCCTTCCTTTTCTTCTTCTTCTTTTTGAATAAATTATTCTTCTTATTCTTATTCTTTTATACATTTAAGTTGGTTCCAACATAAACTCATTTGAGTTTTACCTTGCACCAAGATCAACGACTACATATTTTAAAATTAGATCCACTTAAGTAGATACTTAGTTAAAATTAAAGAAACAACCACAAAAGTTACAACGGGTACTTTTGGAAATAATATCTAATACCAACGAGCAAACCTCGGTGACCAATCCGATCTTCCGTTCGAACAGAACTGGTGGAGGAAGTTTTCAGTGATACAGGCTAATATCCAGGAGTGGATCTTTTTTGACTGATAGATTGATCGTAATGTATCGTAACACTTACATGACTAAGAGTAGAGGAAGACCAGAGAAGCAATGGATGTTGTGTGTGAAGGATGATACCTACGGCTTGAAAGGAGAAGGCTAGAAGTACGGAATAATAAGACATGCTGCGCTAACCCCAAATAAATTGGAATAAGAGCAGGAGATTGATGATGTATCATTACACATACAAAGCTAAAATCATCGTGAAAATTATTCATTATTCCTACTCCTTTACTGTTCACGCTGTGCGGTTGTGGAATTCTCTTCCGCCTGATATTAGAGACTGCCAAACTATTGCAGTCTTCAAAAGAAGAGTAAAAGAACACTATCTGTCCCACTCGCCGTAGTTGCATAGGTATTTTAATTTTTATTAAATATTATAATTGTAGTTTAGTTTATTGTTGTGTTATATATTTTGTCTTATATGTATGTAAGTATATTCTTAGGTTTATCGTTTGTTATATTTAAATTGGCTTTAAGTTTGTATGTATTCTATTTTCTCATCTTTTACACACTATGTCTACATCTCTTTTTATTAGGGTTCCGTAGCCAAATGGCAAAAAACGGAACCCTTATAGTTTCGCCATGTCTGTCTGTCTGTCTGTCTGTCTGTCTGTCTGTCTGTCCGCGGATAATCTCAGTGACCGTTAGCACCAGAAAGCTGAAATTTGGTGCCAATATGTATATCAATCATGCCGACAAAGTGCAAAAATAAAAATTTAAAAAAACATTTTTATTAGGGTACCTCCCCCAGACGTAAAGTGGGGAGCGATTTTTTTTTTAATTTTGACCCTGACGTGTGATATATTGTTGGATAGGTATTTAAAAATGAATAGGGGTTTTCTAAAATCATTTTTTGATAATATTAATATTTTAGGAAATAATCGCTCCGAAAGTCAAAAACAATGTGTCCCCCCCCCCTCTAACTTTTGAACCATAAGTTTAGAAAATATGAAAAAAATCACAGAAGTAGACCTTTATATGAACTTTCTAGGAAAATTATTTTCAACTTGATGAGTTGAATAGTTTTTGAGTTATATAGCACTTTTTCAAAAAAACGCAAATGATAACTTTGTTTTTCATACAAATACTATGAAAAACAAAGTTATTTTTGCTGACGAAAAATGTTGGTATTTTTAATGGTCTGGGAAGCTACGGAACCCTACAGTGAGCGTGGCCCGACACGCTCTTGGCCGGTTTTTTCTACTCTCCTTTCGCAGGTATGCTGGAAGAGATTTCCTTAGAAATAAGCATCACCTTTGTACCTATTTTCTATTCCTTTCTTCTTTCCTATACGTAGTGTGTACATAAATTGTTAAATAAAATAAAAATAAATTATTTAACTTTATCAGAGTAAAAACGATCATATCCAAATATATTTCAAATAAATTCATGATTGTAACCAATGTATGTCCCAGAAAGTGACATAGATGTCCCTAAACCGTATTGGTTGCTACCTCCACGTTTCCCATTAGACCTTCTAAATGAGTTTTACCAAAACCGAGCTTAGCTCGCCTGCCTATTTGACCTCTTAAATGGGGTCCCTCAGGATCCAAAGCCAGATAAACCGTTTTATCAGACCCGAGAAATTGATTTATTTCGTCAAAATCCTGAAATTCTATTCAAACGATCGCTAAGAATATAAAGCGAATTGATTCGTTTGAATTTCTGTGTTTTACATCAAATTGTACTGAATCAATTTTGTTTACGTTGATTTTTCTTGGCTTCTGAAATCTGACAAAGCCAAAAGTCAGGTTCTATGTTTATTTTTACGTAACAGTAAATACCAATGTGGCCGTGGAGTTGGGAAAACAACGAGTTTCAGGCACAGTTCTCAGACAATTTAACTTTAGTTATTTTATACTATACCTTAAAGCACCTAGGTCTAATCTGTAATTAGTATAAATGCCCAAAACGTGCTTTTAATTCTGTAATTTATAATAAAAAAAAATATTTCGAGTGACGGCATTTAGTTTCTAGTATATTTTTCTCAGCAAACTCTTTTATTTGATACCATGCGATCTTGGGGAGTCCGCCATATTGTATTTAAAATGACGTCACTTAGCTTACCATGCATTGTCATCCAAACTAAACATGTTCCTACGCAAAATATTAGCTCAATCGGAAACTGAAATGTGTGGATCTTTAACTTCTAATATGTTTTTACATAGTTAATTAAAGGTGAACCTTATATACGTGTTTGTTATCAAAACATAATCTGCCCCGTAAGCGCCTACAAGTGTAAAAGAACCCATCTACCTATACTATAGCATGAAATAAATTCGCAATACAGAGAGGCAAAGTTCTCTCGGGTGAAAGCCGGCTTATCAACGTTTTAACTGAAATATTTGTTATTGTTGCGAGGCGACTGTCGCGTTAACTAACAGATATAGATCCGACGTTGTCGCTACAAAATGGACGAAATTTGATATTGTTGAAACGTTTGTTTTGTGAAGGAGTTAACAGGCGAGACAACTGGGTTGGGGTCGGTGAACCAAATTTGTAGTTTCACGAAGAAACCTAAGGGCAAAGCATGGTTCCCAAAACTGAAAATGAAACAGACCTAATACGTTTTTGTGTTGTCTGAGGACTTTTGAGTGTTATATTAAGGATTAGGAATGGTATTCAGGGGCCCGACAGTCTGACAACAAATCTTACAAAGGAGTATTGTATTACCCAGTATACTAACTTGGCTGTGGAGGTCACAGCTGGGTTTGACTGGAAGCCGACCTAGCATAGTTGGGAAAAGGCTAGGCAGATTATGATACTGCCAGCATTGAATGAAACTATTTACCTAGTTAACTAGTAGCTCAATAATCAAATACTGAAATGATAAACTGAGCATTAGTCTGGCATCAAGTACCTGCCGATCCCACGTTGTCTAATCTTTATTGCAATGTTTTGAACAAAAGAGTTACTACGATATAAATCGCTACTTTGCTATAAAGATAGTAATACAGCAGTGCAATCCTCAAACACATCACGTAGAAAAAAACCTCAATACTTTACGACCAAAACCCAAAGTTTATTCTTTTTTATTTTATTTTATTTATTAGGGACAAAAAAACAGTTACATGTTCAGGTTTAAAATTATGAGTACTTAAATAAATAGGTAAACATGTAACCCACACCATTGTCCACGGATTAATAGATGAACAAATAAATAACGGAAAGATAAATTTTGCTTTTAGAGTTGATTTAAATAATTAATGTTAGATTAAGATTGTGGTGAAAGTATGTTTATAGCCAGTGTTTTAAATTTGTTACTAGAAAGAGAGAATATATCAATGTCCATGAAGTGTGTGTTATAGGTTTCCACTAGTTGACGAAGAGGCACTCGTGCCCCGGCGTTGGTCCTGCATGAATCCACGTGGAACAACCGGGGCACGCGGGCCGCCCGTCTGACTACATTTCTTGGTACCGTATAGCGTAACTTATTTGTAATTTCAATACAGTCAAATCTATTGTTACACAAACCATGCAGCATCATGGCCACCAGAAGTAAACGCCGAGACTCTAAACTTAAAACATTATACTGCTGTAGTAACTGTTTGTACGGAATCCTTGAATGGTAACATTTATAGTTCACAGTACGTAAAAACTTTTTCTGTACCATTTCTAATTTTCCCAAGCGAAAACAGGTACACACCGTAAGTGGCCATTTGAATGATCACCCCAGTGATTGCCGTAACCACGGTCAGCTGCCTGAATAATAAATAACATGCTTGGGTTCCGTAGAAGCCCCATTAGTTTGCTGAATTTACTCACACCCCGTTGGCTACTGATGGTACGATTAAACTTTGAATTTTTGCCAATTGACTTAAGACCGTCTTAGCGAGGGCAACGAAGGGGAACTTGGCGTGATTAATTTTTAATTTTAGAGTACAGAGATTAGGTTTAAAACTGTTTAATGATGCCGTGAGAATGTACCGCTATTTAATTGCAGTAGCAGGTGTACAAGGTCGTTATTTTGGGCTTGTTTTTGCGAGAAATGTTTGAAAAACCTCTAATGATTTCTACAATTGTTAAATATAACGCCAATATTATGAGAAATATCTCATACTCTGTGTACTAAACGAGAAAACGCAGACGCAAAGACACTTCCGGAAATCGGATAGCTCCATACTTATGCAAATCTAATTTAGATACGAAAAATTTATGTCATCGTCGATTTTCCGACATACATTACCACATCTTATCGCCTATGAACATCGGGCCGTTTACACCCAATAAATATTCCGCCGCATCGCGCTGGCAAGACGTGGGTATTTATATCAAATGTGCGAGCCTACGAATACATTGGTGATTATGAATCTTAATGTTTCCTGCAAATCAAATCAATACGCAAATGTCATCATCTGCTTAGCCTTTTCCCAACTGTGTTGGGTTCGGCTTTCAGTCTACGCGGGTGCAGCTGAATACCAGTATTTTACATGGAGCGACTGCCTATCTGACTTCCACAACCCAGTTAGTACTGGGTAATACGATACTCCATGGTAAGACTGGTTGTCGGACTTTTTGGGCCACTGACAACCTGTAACGACTGTCAAAGATCTACAAATGACAGCCGGGGCCAATAGCTTAGCAAGCTCCGAGGCACGGAGGAAATTTGGTATGTAAGGGTGGTTACCCATCCACAGACCAACCTAGGCACGCACGGCTTTACCTAGACATCGACCTGAGTGGCTGTTATTATTTAGCCACGAAATCCTCTCAAATGTATAATAATACGCAAATGTACGCCAAGAAAAAACACGGAGTAGAAAAACATCGAGAGGAAACGGTTTGGAACTGGAAGTAAAAATTCAAGGACATGTAAGATCACATACAATGGCTCCGGATTATGGCCTATACTCTCACAAAGGCTTACGAAATTGTAAAGGCTGTGTTCAAAAAGTGTAACAATGTGTAAAAAAATCTTTAAACAAATTTAGATGCTAACGTACGAGTATATTATAAGCTTGAGTTGATAAAGTTATAAAATTAATAGTTATTCAGGCTAAAGACGACACTGTTAAGTAACAATTTGAAGGCCCAAGGAACATTAAAGCCAGTCTGAACAACTTATATGTAGAACAGGAGTCTGTGTATCCAAGGTTGGCATCAATTCAATTTTAAGCTCTGTAATATCTAGACGCTACCAGCTATAATTGCCGCTCTGTGTCCTACGATAAGGAATACTAAACTCTCTATATTAGTTAAATATTACTTGGTCTTATACAGTAAAATACTCAGTATTCCAGTACTAACGGCGTTGTGTAGGTCAGATAGGCAGTCCCTCCATGTAAAATACTGGTATTCAGCTGCATCCGGTGAGGCTGTAAGCCGACCCCAACATAGATAGGAAAAGTCTAGGCAGATAGAAATGATGACCTTTGTCTTATACCGTTTGACAGTTAGTAATTTACATAAAATAACGCTGAATTTGGATGTATTCTTTACTCCTTATTTTTTTTCTTTTTACACGCTATTCAAGTGACGCAAATTGAAACAACAACCAAAGAAACATCGTGAGGAAATCAACTTGTCCTGGAATCTAAATTAAGACTTTAATGTCAGATAGAAAGAAGGTTTTATACAATGTTATTTATTGCCTTGATCTAAAAGAGGCTTTGACCTCTAAGAGGCCTTAGCCTCTGAGTTTATTTTGCTTTTTCTTTTCAGGAGTAGTCGGATAGGAAATTACTCGTTCAAGATTTTTTAAACAAAACATGAAAAGTACACGGCGTGAATACGATGTCGCATTTACAGAATTAATAATTTAATTCCAGTTCTCAAGCAGTGGAAACTGATTTAAATATGTTAAGGTGAAAGCGTCAGGGTGGCCCGCGAAATTCAAATTTTCTTATTTTTTTTGCAATTTGCAGACCAGTGCTATGTTGTATGTTGATGAAAAGGTCGGTCGCGGCTGTAAGACGAATTTTTCACGGTCAAAGTCGTTCCTCGACTTTTATAAACTTTGATGGTTGTATTGATGATTTTGATGATTATAATTCTGGAACTACATACGTCTCACAGTCGCGACCGATATTTAAATCAACATACAACTTAGCACTGCCCTACAAATTGCAAAAAAAGTAAGAAAATTTGAATTTCGCGGGCTAGTTGGAGCATCAGCCTTAAGTAAGAAGCATTTATACTCAATTTGCCTTGAACGGCGATCAAAACAATTTAATTAATTCAGAAACCGATTTATGCAAAAACGTTATTTTATCCTGAATTATCAGTGCCTTGGGATTACGGGACCGCTTTTATTATTTAATGTTTCATATGAATTCGATTACGAAACTTCAGCGAATCTGTAATGGAATAAAATATTCATTTATTATTTAAGAGGATATTACATGATCAAAGCCAAAGCTTCACGAAAACATTTTCTTTATCTATTAGATAGATAGCTTTTTTGTTTGATTTTTACACTTTGTTTTTCTGTTCAACTGGACTGCTACTGTTGGTCTGGGGGTCTAAAATGGCCGCTTTAGCAGAATCGTAAATGAATCACGTTAAAAAATTTCAATTCTTAAAATGGTCTCTGTAACCATTACTATAAAGTCCATTTTAAGAATTTTTAATTTTCGTGATTCATTTTATTGAACAAAATTTAAAATAATTAAAATGGATCTTATGGTTACAAACAGTTACGAAGACCATTTTAAGAATTTAATTTTTTTAACGTGATTCATTTACGATTCTGCCAAAGCGGTATTTTTAGACTCCCTGGTGGTCGCAAGCGCACCTTACTAACATGAGGTCCTGGTTTGGATTCCTAGGTCGGGCATTTAAGTGTTATTGGTTTTTTCCATCAGAAATTTCTCAGTAGCAGCCACGGAGGATAGAGCCCAATTGATGGCAATAGGTTCGCCCTTTATTACATGGGACTTCAAATAACAGGCGAAATGTGGGTGTAAGTATTAGGTACACCTCTGCCTAACCTTTAGATTACAGGCATGAAAAAAAAATATCTTGCAAATATCAGTTTCCATTTTCTGCCTGCCTTTCACCTATATCACGCATATTCATAATTTCCTCTACTCTAAAATTCTGAGGCAGAAGTGAACCCCGAATAATTAGAGGGAGGCACCAAATGGCACTAAAGAACCTTAAGTCCAACTGAATGTTAGCGTCACTACGATAATGGAGATCTCTGATTTAAGTACCCATATGGAAAAGAATAGGTGGCCCACTGTTGGCGATAGGAGCTGCGAAAACTTGTGTCAAAAGAATAGAATGACCTGCATTCGTGGACTTAATGATTTTTTTGTACTTGCATCCTTAGCAATATTTCTTTATATGTAATGTCATAACGTCGTTGAAGTTCTCAGATCTTGATATCTGATGACAATAAAACTAAAAATAAAAGCATGCGGGACAGTGTTTGGGGACTGGTGATAGATGTGAAAACTAAGTAATCTATATCTGCTACGGGTTGTGCCCCGCACACCCTTAAGTGGTTCTACGCCGTAGCGAATCGGCTACGAGTGCTACGAAGCGTAAGGTGACGGTTACGCGAGTTCCATGATTTTTGCTCACTCAAAACGTGCTCAACGCTCCTAAAGAAATTTTCACTTCAAAAACTGAATACCTACTGATAATTCTAAGTGACTGACTACTACTGACTGTGCGACATCGGCTACATTAGTATAGTTCCTAAGAAATTGTGGTCAATAGTCTTGTTTAATATTTCTTCATACATTGTACTAGCCTCATTGTTTTACAGGGTGTAAACCACCTCATCACGAAACCGTCAACCAAGCATTCTGTACATCAAACTAAGTAACTTTACGCAAAAATTATTGCTGTGAAACGACTTTTTTTTAGGGGTGAAACATCATGTTTTGTGGTAGAACTCAATGTAACGCATTGAAAAAATAGTGCTGATGGATGGATTGAATAGTATGATAAAAATCTTACAGTAAAAACATGTATTTGAAAAAAAAAACTTGTCAAAAAGTTGGAACTTTGACCCCCAATAGGTATGTCCGTAACTAGAAGGTTCCCAGGTATGGTCTAGAACAACATAATGGTCGTAAAGACGAGGAGAACAAGTGCCTTTCGGCTTCGTTAAGAGGTGTTTTACACCCTTAGTTCCTTCCCATTGAAATGTTAACCTATAGCTCAATGTTTTATCTGAATAACAAAACACAAATCAGGTGAAGACAAAGATTGGAATCAAACAATACAAAGCCTTCGATATTCGACTGTGTGAGAATGTTGCCATAATAAAAGCAAAAAACTAAACGTTCAGATACTCAAGCAATAAAACATGAGCCAAGGTTTTAAAACAATAGCATCTAATGGGTAATTGGCCGAAAGCACTCGACCGGAATAAAGCCAAGCAGATGAATCGAGGTCAAACAATCGCTATTGGTGAAGACACAGCTTAAGCACTGATAGGCACCAAGTTTGGCGCAAATAGAGCTTGTATGGACACGGTAAAGTACATAAATAAATTCAGTTAGGTCATGACAGAGAAATTGTCACTGAAATTGTAATCCATGCAGACAGCTTTACTTTAAGTCAACCAGTTCATCACCAGTTCTAGCCATGGGCGGCAAAACTCTGATACCAGGCACCACACAATTAAGAAAGAAAGAAAGACTACCAGTACTCTCAAAACGTTGAAGAAAAATCTCGTGAGGACACCGGCATGTCATGGGAACGAAAATTTGATGACGACCCCCCCAGAGACCCCCCCAAGTGGGTCCCCAGTGTGGGTCTCCCCAGAGAGAAAGGAGCGTAGAACCTAAGATAGAAACACGCTTGTACGATATGACTACACACAGAAAGCAAAGCTAATAGAAATTTCTATTCCTAGACAGCTCGTTTCGCCGAAAACCCTGTTGATAGAAAACATTGAGATTGTGTTCTGTTCTAGCAGTGTGAACATTATTTAAAACAAACAGTTATTTCAACTGCCTCGTTCCATGACTTGAGCATGCGGTCCGATTCCCTGGTGTAGTGAATTTTGGGTGTTTCAATTAAGATTTTTTTGAGTAGCTGCCACTCTGGACTTGTGCCTACTTATTAGATGGCAATGGGAAATATGTAAAAAATATTAAACTCGTTTTATTTGTTAAAAATGCCTTGTATTGGCGCTTAAAAACATTGTAGTATACTTGTTTAAGTTTCTAAAACATCACTTATTTTACAATTTATTGTTTTATGTAGCATGTTTTTGGTGAAACGGAACGCACTCTCAAAACACGTCGTCCTCGAAATTTGTGTGTCAAAAAAACACTTTTATTTGAAATGTAAGTTAAAGTTTCACAAACTTTTGTTATACGAGTAATATCGTTATCACAATTTTTACTTGAATAAAGTACATACAATTAGTAAATTATTTTATGAAAGCCAAAAAAATAGATGTAAACAAGGTAGATTGTGCTAAATGACGTCACATTATGGCCGCGACAATCACGGACGTTTGGACTGTCATAGAAAATTGCAGGAGTTTAATATTATTTTGAGCGACAAGCAGAAGTTGAAATTAACTTTTAATACTTTTTACTGGTTGTTAATAGTGTATTTTATTGATTTAAGTGAAGAAAAATAACATGCATATTCCCTATAGGCTCGCCACTCCCTGGGGAATAATGTGGGTGTACTATAATAGGGTACACCTCTGCCTGACCCATCAAGGATAAAATACGTGATGTTATATGTAAACAGCTTTTTATTAAGCACTTACTACACACCTCACACGTTTGTATTAAATGAATCTAATTTAGAAAACACATCCACAATAAAGGTACTGAAATACTTATGCAAATGGATGTGAATTAATCTTTGCACCCTTTTCCGTGTAAACAAAAGGGTTTTCTGTAACGTGGGGTAGGTTTTATCGCAAAGGTACGTTGCTGAGCATATCCTGTTAAACCACAAAAAAAGGATTAACGGAGCTTCACCATATCCCCACTGTTTTGATAAATTGGTTTTCGGAGGATAAATTTGTTCATGAGAAAAGTATCAGTTTAAGATTTTCAATGGCGTAGATTTCTCACAACCGGCACTTTATGGTGTAAAGGTGAAACATTTTAAGGAAAACTTTAAAAGTTTGATTTCTCAAAAACCACCCAGTTTGGACCCCAAGGTATCGGGTCAAAATTGTTGCAAATAAGGTCTAGTCTCCATTTCGAGGCCTGCACCCAATTAACAATCAGCCTGTATATTAAACTAAATTAATCATATTACGATCCCAGAAGGCTAAACCCTAGAATACTGCTGTACGAGGAATCGTAGGCCCCAGCTCTTAACTTTAACATGGGTTTTTGTATCTTGTGCCTTTTCTGTGGTAAGACGAACGACAATAATTATACGAGTAGTGTTGCTTGATTTTTTTGGTGCGTGGCCATAATAGGAACTAACGCCACAATTTTATTTAGTCAATAATTATAATTTTCGCAGACAATTTCACTAACAACTGTATGCACCATACTGCACTTTGCATGTTTATTTCTACGACGTGTTTCCACATGTTATTTTCCTTTGCTAAGTTTACCACGAAAAATGAAAAAAAATATATTAATGTAAAAAAAATGGCGAATCTAAACCATAAAAACAAAAGACCATTGAACAAAGTGCCAATGTGGGGAAGTCAGACACAAGGACAGCTCCAAGATATTGAAACATGTAATGAAACACTTCGAAACATATTGCAGTTCACAAGAAATGGTGGCTCCAGTCTTTTAGACAGCTGTCTTATGCACTTACACGTTTTACAGAACATTTTGTTAGACGAATTCCAGCAAAACCTATTCGATCTAGACTCTGAATGCTATTCTAGTGCCACCGTCTGCCAAAGTGTCGTCTAAAAATGTTCGAAACTGTGAACTAAAACGAATACCTCGTATATGTATAAAACATATTTTACTGTTCTAAGCAATTTTGCTTGTTGCTGATGTCGTGAAAGTTCAAGTTCAATGTTTTTTATTTAAACATATAAACATTTGTAAAGGTCAAGATTTTAGTTGCATCATTTGTATGAAAGTTCTTGCTATGAAAGATGTTCAGTGTCAAAAAAAAAAAACTTCAAATCTTGAATGGTACGGTCGAACAAGCTAGGTATTTGGTTTACACTTTACAATGTAATTTGTGGGTTAAACTGTAAACCTAATAGCTTTTTCGACCGTACAATGGAGAAAAGAAAATGCAGACAATGGCTAAAGGGTGTAAAAAGAGTCATAACGAAGCCTAAAGTCACTTGTTTTCCCCATCATGACGACCAGTTTTTTGTTCTAGACCATAACTGGGACCTTCTAGCTACAGAGATATTGGGGGTCAAAGTTCCAACATTTCACAAGTTTTTTTTTTAATACACACATGTTTCCAATGTAAGGACTTTATTTTAGAACCCCGCCCACGGCTCCCACACTATTCAATCCATCCATCAGCACATTATTTTGTGTGCATTAATGATTATTCACTACAAAAAAAATCATTTGCCTTCAATAATTTTTGCGTAGTGTAACTTAGTTTAATGTGAAGAATGCCTAGTTAATGGCTTCGAAAAGAGTCTGTTTACACCCTGTATAACCAGAGTGAACACACCACGTAAGACAGAACAGCTGTAATGCTAGTATAGTAACTACGCCGTTCTGGTTAGTTTTGCTGTCAACTCCACACATTAATTGCCCACAGAGCCCAAGCACTAAACTCAGATCGCTTGACCGCTCCAGTGCGAGAGCTGTAACTTGTTCCGTCACACAAATTGTATTCCTCGACAAACGACAAACTGTTGTGGCAGTTACCCAATACGTAATTACCGACACGTAACGTGTTAGTCGCGCAAACTTTGACAAACTCATACATTCTCAGGCAAAGTGTAACATACAAAGTTTAATTAGCAAGTGTAGGGATCTGGTATTAAATAGAGAGGTATTTGGGAAGTTACACTAACTTGTGTTGGATACATAATGCATGAAGACATTTTGCTAACAATCTCCAGGTAGTGTATGAAGTTGGACTAAATTGTTTTAGACGGAAGTATGGTCTGCGTACTCCCTTGAGGGTTGCGACGTTAACCATAGTTATGCAAAGACCCGAAAGCTGCTATATCAAGTTGCTTGAGCGAGGAGAACATTTGCCCTGAATCTGTTGTGCACAAACTGCTTTAAACTTTATTTTACTCCCAGATAAAGTAGATAGCTAAAGTTTAACACGTCGCCGCTCTAAACCGTAGCCGTATCTTTCTTTCCCCACGTAGCGTGTAGCGCTGCAAATAGTTTGCGTGATGGAAAAGCGCCTTTATGTCGCCTGGACATAACCCTGTCAATGTTCATAGATAGAGATTTTCCACATAACCCACTACGAGATACAATTCCAACAGCGCACGTCATGTAATTAACACGTTTGGCTGATGAACTGGTAATCTCATTTCTATACGGATAAGTCTATAGTGACGTTTTAAAAGGTCGATGGTTCTATGAATCGTGGAACAGAGGTCTATGTGGTGGGTGAACTCAGACTGTGGATGTTGATGATGATAGTTCTTTGATATACAGGAGCTAAATTAGCAACTCTATTTGTGGTGGTTCAAACTTCGTTTGAAATACTTTTAGTATAAAGTTCTAATCAGCTTGCACTAACTAAGTGCTTGTTACGTCAGTCACTGCGGGCCGAATAGTGCGAAATGAGTGGTTTCGATCGAAAGAACACTATGGTGCTAATATGTTGCTCGTAGAATTATTTGCCAAAAAATCAGAATGATCGCATGTATTTTATTATGGTTTTTACTCGTTAAAAGAAATGTTTAGAGGTAAGTTCGTGATTTTTTTATCGAATAAAATTTATTGTATTATGTTTTCAAAACACTATCACATTAGCATATATCCTGAAGAATATCATATAATTTTCTGGTTTTGTTTACTGCAGTGAATCATAATTATACTTTTAGCATTACAAAGCTCGCGTTTAGCTCCTTTTTTTTTTATGATGGGAAATCATCAAATGACTTCTCCCACTCTGGGCGGAGCGGGAGGGAGTGTCAGACTCTTGCTGACTAAAACCCAGCCATGTTCCTTCCTCGCCCCTTTACGTTCCGGGGCCGCGGTATCTCTTTCGAACAGTCCCGCAACCCCGGCAGGCTTCGGCCCTTGCGGGCCCGCGTTTAGCTCCTGTAGTCGCCTTAAGTACCTAGATTCTTGATGAATCCAACAGTTTTTATTTAGGTAATTTTTGAAGCCCTTCGCCTTGTAGTGAAAACAGATACCAGTCCGATTCATAGAATTTCAATCTTTTTTTTCTTAGTGTGTCCATAGAAATCTAAATTATTTCGGTCCAGAACTGAGTAAGTAGTTTGTCACCTTCAGTACCGTCCACCAGTTCTAGTAATGAACAGACAGTAGGACACGCAGGACACAATATTAACTGGCCCATCGTTTGTAGAACAGCACCACATTTACGCTCCTGGACAACCTCCTCCTTGCTGCGGCTAACATTGGTCCGGAATCTACACAGTTGTGACTGGTCAGCTCTTAGTTGCCATGGCTTATTTGAATGAATTATTTTGTTTTTACTATGGACACTTTTAACGTGCACATCTTGCTACATTGTTCTCACATAATTTAATATCTCAACATGAATGATGTAACCAAGATTTTGTAACAAACAAACTCCAACTCCTCTACTATCGGAATATTAAATACTTTTAAGCAGTCACACTCGCCCATGAAGGGTTCCGTACTAGCAAGTAACATATTAATATAAAAGTTGAGTTGATTGAATGAAAGGTAAATTGCGTTTTACGATTTATGACGTATTAAAAAAAACTACTTACTAGATGTCGTTCAAACCAATTTCCGGTGGAAGTTTACATGGTAATGTACATCACATATTTTTTTAAGTTTTATCATTCTCTTATTTTAGAAGTTACAGGGGGGGGGGGGGACACATTTTACCACTTTGGAAGTGACTCTCGCGCAAACTATTAAGTTTAGAAAAAGATGATATTAGAAACCTCAATATCATTTTTGAAGACCTATCCATAGATGCCCCACACACATGGATTTGATGAAAACAAAATTTGAGCTTCAGTTCTAAGTATGAGCAACCCCCAAAATGTATTGTTTTTTTTTCTATTTTTTTGTAAAAATCTTGAAGCGGTTCTACATCTACTTACCAAGTTTGAACAGCATAGTTCTTATAGTTTCGGAAAAAAATGGCTGTGACATACGGACGGACAGACAAACAGACAGACATGACGAATCTAAAAGGGTTCCGTTTTTTGCCATTTGGAAAACTGAAGAAAATCCTTCCGGCTAAGCAAATATACAAAGATATTGTCTATTTCTAGCGACGATCAAAGTCAAATCCAGAGTGAATGGCTTAGCTAGTGCGCGAACCGTATCGACTTTGTAGCTACTTGGTTAACAAAATAGTAAATATACAAATTTATATAGTTCCGCAAGGGAAATCCAGCCGATAAAATCTTCAATTTACTATGCAACACGGACTATTAATGTTGTTACTTGCTGACTGTCTTAATTTATGGACTGGTGGCAAAAGGAATTGCAAATCACGCGAGAAACAAAGGAAACTAAGCTAGGGGTCGAGTCGCCGGCCGTGCCCTGCAATTAGCAACTTTTATTAGACTTTAATAGCAACACACCACTTATGAAATTACTTTGTACTGTCTAGCTAAATAAAATTCTTTGAATTTTATTAAGAATTTCTTTTAGGAAAGCAAGAAAAGACAAGACAAGGCACTTTTTGTAACCATGGGAGTTCAACTACCTTACCGAGCCTACCAACCCTACTCAAAAAAGGTTCGTCAACAAAAAGATAGATAACATTGGCAGTATAATATTATGTTAGTGTTATAGTTTTACCCGACTCAAAATCAAAAACAATGCATTAATTTCAAGTAGACCAGTTACAGGCACTTTTGAATTTTCGAAACAAAGATGAAAATTAATTGTAGCTACAGTGCCAGTCACAAGACATAAAAACTGTGAAAGTACTGTACTTATCCGGTTTTGAAGAATAAGGTGTCAAACGATTTTTAATTTTGTTCGGGTAACATACGCTACATTTTTACCTCGACAACAGGAGGAGTCGATTTTTTCTTGTAAGTAAACCCCGACTAACGTCAAATGTAAGCGTGATTTTTCAGTAGTTGGGTTTTTTAGTTATATAACCTATACCACAGAAATTCTTGTATAAGAACAGGTAATAAACTCAAACCTAATATGTACTCGTCTACATCATGACCGTTCACAGGATAAATTATGTGTTAACAGGGTCAGCCAATAGTGGACGTAACGTTTCTACGTAGAGGGTGTAAAATACCTCTTCACGAAGCCGAAAGGCACTTGTTCTCCCCATCATTGCGATCACTTTTTTATTCTATGTGGGAATCTTCTAGTTACGGAGATATGGGGGGGTCAAAGTTACAACTTTTTAACAAGTTTTTTTTTTAATACAAGTTATTTTTGTAAAATTTTAACTTTTAACACCTCTATGACCCCCGTACTATTCAATCCGTCCATCAGCATAATGTATTAAGTGAAAAAAAAAGTTGTTTCCCAGCAATAATTTTTGCGTAAAGTTACTTAGTTTGATGTACAGAATGCTTGGTTATGTTCGGCTTTGTGATGAGGTGGTTTACACCCTGTATAATTTTCATCCATAATCTAAAAATCTTTACATTGAATTTGAAACTTCTTGCTCACAATATTAATATTCGACACAACCGAACCGGGATTGATAAATATTAAGCCAGCAAATTTCGTAATGAGATTTTCATTTCCACGAAAATGTTCGTTCGTTTTATATGACAGATACTGAAAATATTGCAAAGATACTTTTGTTTGTTAAAATCAGATTTATTTTGACTTGTTTTATTTTGCAATCGGATAAATTAGGTATAATAATGATATTACTTACCTATTGTTTCATTATATTCTTCACCGAAATCGGTGGAGATTACAGACAAACAGTTTTTCTTCTGCCTAAGCTTTTTGCCGAAATTTCAGTACAAGATTTACTTTCCAATACATTTTTATTTCGAAAGTCACAGAGACTTTGAAAGCCCATTAGGAAAAATAAAAGACAAAAGCTTTTTAGCATTCCGACCCTACTAATATATTCTCAAGAGTCTTCTATTTCTTATTTCTAGAAATTTCAGTACAACAAAGGTAAAATGAAACTTATCAAAGCAAGTTCCCCAATTTTAACTTAAAGGGTACAAACTGAGGGAGGGTATTAAACAATGGCGACTGTAACTGTAGATAAGTTTGCTAGAACATTCTACGTGACCCAAAGTTTCAGCTAATCAATTCAAACTGAGGGATTTAATTTATACTGTGGACAGTGATTTGTGATTCGGCGTGCTAATCTGTTCCTTAATTTTGTAATTGCTGTGGTTTGAGTTAAGACGTTTTTTATCGAAATTAAATATTTTTTGAAGAAGAAACCGCTAATTATAATCATGGACTAGAAAAAGTACGGTTACGACGTTGACGTACGCCTCTTTAATGGCTGATTGGAACCAGTTGGAGAGTAACGAACCGGTTCATCATAAAAATGGAGCTTATTTGACCGGTACCAATATGAGACATACCAATTTAAAACTAAGAGTTTTCATGAGCCGTTTGACGTCAGAGGTTATAAAAACGGAGATTAAAAATACAAAATTAAAAATATAAAACAGAAAAAACCCTTTATCACCAAAGTTTTGATATAAATTGCAGAATCATCGAAATGGAAAAACTTTTAAAAAAGAATTCCCGCAATAAAAACCTATTGCAAGGCATCTTGGGAACAACAGGTGTGCGATATCAAAGGTATTTGGCAAAAGGACAGAGGGTCGGACGACATTAGGCGGGGACATATCGCACGGGCTGAATCCTATTCTTTAGGAAATAATCCAATGGGCCCGTCCCGAACAGTTTTATGCTCCAGAAATTGTCATGAGAGGGATTTGAATAAAATGAATGTAAAATCTTGTCGTCGGAACAATGTCTTGAACTGATATTTTACAGGATAAAGTGCCTTTTCGTTTATTGAATTATTAATTAAAGGGGCACAGAATTTGGTGTGGTAACTGTAAATCTATGCTGTAATCATTTCAATATGCTTAGTACTTATTTATCTAGAAAACCAATAAAAGGTATTTTAGTGGTAGATAAGCAGTAATAGCCTAGTCGTATGATGACTACCAAGTCCACCAAGGACTCAAATCAAAGAAAGTAATAAACACGAACCTCTGTTTTTTCGGATTCATGTGCTTATTGCATAATTATCACTTACTTCGGTAAAGGAAAACATTGTGAGGAAACCAGCAAGCCTGAGAGTTATTTCTCGATGGCATGTAAAGCCTAGTCAGAGGCAGAAGCCTGGTCAGAAGCATACAAAGACACCAGATAAGGTACTAACCACACGATATAGAAGAAAGAAGTGGTAGATAGGTTTGTGTTTTAGGCGAATTCTTTTTTTTTATGCCCGCAGATGCGTAAAATATAGTATAAAAAAAGAAAAAGTTAAAACACGAACTGACAACAAGTATCTCCTTGTTTACGTGCAAACAGAATGTTCTCAGTTTACCGAGTATCTACCGACTATTTGTTAAGAATGGCAAACAACCACAAAAAACAGGGTTCCCCAGGCGCCGTTTATACTTCGCTGTAATCGTAGTTACGACACGAATTCGACTCGCTCTCGAACGATTCTCTTTTACCAGCCCTATGGTGCCCATATATTGCTCAGTTTGAAGTTCGACATTCGATTTTACTGTCGAACGATAAACACTGCAATAAAACGGACCTTTGACGATTGGCAAAATTACTGCTCCATTTTATTTGATCGCGCGTATGGCACAATAAATTCGAGAAAATCTCTTTTACCAATTTCGTCCACCTCGAAATGTTATTAAATACAATATCGTATTGGGAAAACGATAAATATGGTGTTACAAACTTAAAGAACATTTAATTTCGAGATCGTTTACAAAATTAATATTCTCTTTATTTTCAATAGTATAAGCTCTCCATTTGGATAAGTGTGATCCTCAAAGAGATTTCTAATTCTGATTATTTAAAACTTTACTAAATAACAATGTACTTTCCTTCTCTACTCTGAGGACTTAAAATGCCTGATAAATTACATTTTACGCCTTACGTCTAGTGTCTTGGAATATTTTAGATAAAAATATGCCTCATGCGGAAATTGAAAAGTCACCAGCGCCTATTTACGCCTTAGATCCACTGTTTTCTTTCCTAGAATGAGAAAATCCAGTGTCCAAAGAGACCCTTGAACACAACCAACTTTATAAAAACAAGACGTTAATTCTTCAAGGATTAGCAAACCCAAAAGTTTTCCCATTTTCTTTCGTTTCTCAGAATTTTGGTTGCCTTTCAATATGATGTTATAAAAATTAAGTCTCTTTTTCTGCATATTATCTGGCTCAAGATTCAGTGAAAAATATCAAGAAAAAATCTAATGAATTTGAAAACATCTTCCAACATTAGCACATCGTTGAATTTGGAAAATACTTACCGATGTAATTCGGGACGATTGACGTCCTCCTAAGAATGATGTTTCAATTAAAAACCAACTCCTTTACTAACCTATTACTTACGTATACTGTAGGTACATAAGTAAGTAATTATTATTCAGAGAGTACAAAGTTAAAGCTACGAAAAGTTTCACACAAAATACATCCATACTCCTTCATAATCCGCACCCACACGAAACTAAGCTGCGGGCCGGACAAAAAGGTATTTTAAAAACATATCAAATATTCATACTGGTTTTTGAGTAACATTTCGCTTACATTCTACGAATTAACATCGTATGTATTTTAAAGCCTTTTAAAATGGAACCTAATTTTCAAATGACGATGGGTTAACCATTATTTTTAATTCTTTTTAATTTCTACTAAAATTATTCAGGTTGATAAAGATATCAACCTGAATAGTTTCAGGTGTTAAGGAAGTTCCTTAACACCAGTTTGTTAAACTATTAAAGGTCCATACGTGTAACTATGCAATCTCAGTAAACTTTTACTAAACTGTTCTTTTAAAGATCTCATCCTTACTTTCATCAAAACTGAAAACAATGTTACAATTTGATATAACGGTAAATATTCAAAAACATTTAAAAAGTGTTCTACAGAAGTAAAAATTACTTACCGATCATTATTATCCGGCAGCTACTACGTTATTCCTTAATCCTTACAAAGATACTTTTAAAAGTTTTTTTCACAGCGTAAACCAGGCAAATAATTGCCTGAGAAGAGCTAGATAAATATTTTTTTATTTATTTTATTTGAAAGCCCTTATAAGGTGTTAAAGGTAAAAGCGCAACCACTAAACTCAGCCCTTTGTACTCAGCCAAAAGGGAATGGTTTAGGGAAGTTCGCGCGCTGAGTGCCCCGAACCGACTGAACCGTATCCGGGATGGCTTTTCCCGATTTTCATGAAAGTACAACTTTGGGAAGGATGCCTCACTCGGATCTCGCGGGAGCTAAGTTAGCCCCGGATATCGCCATCTATGTTTGTTGAGCGAAACAGCGCACAGCGACCTCTACTGTGGATTGCGGAACTACATGGTCTGCGGGAAAGAAAATGGTTACACTACTCGCTCGCTACGACAGTATCAGATAGTTGAAGGTAAAGATAGGTAGATGGCACTGTTTTAATTTACTAATATTTGTTCTTGTGGAACATTGCACAAATTCATAGTATGTTTAGAATCATAGTACCTACATGAAAGAAAAAGAAAAAAAAAGAAAGATGATTGAAAGATAAGATGATTGTAAAGATGATTTGATTTGTTTTTTTTTTTTTATTTGACCTTATAATGGGCTCAATAATGAGTTGGTCCTGCGTAGTTTCAGATAACCTGCAGAATATAATAATGTCACCAGCCAATGACACGTCGACATCAAGGTGCCTTTAATTTATAAACATTAGCACTGCAATCAACCAGGATGTCAATGTGTGCCAAATATTTACTCCGGTATTAATTAGGAAGGCAGCCACTAGTGTTTACTGTTTAGACCGAAAGATATGAAAAGCTGGGCGTTTTAGTTATTACAGTTAGAATAAAGCACAAGTATTTTGTATATTTTTCTTTAACTTAACATTGACAGATCCAGATCCAATTCTTCACAGTAAACTAAAAAGGGTTTTTTTTTCAGAAATCAATCGTCGAATAAATCTTTACAAAAATCGCGATAGTAGGTATTCGAGAGCTGTTTGTGACACAGTGGTCACTTACGAGATGAAGGTTGTGGATTTGAACCCAGGCAAGCGCAATACTTGAGAAGTTTTGTCCTCAAAACAGTGAAAGAAAAATCGTGAGGGAACCAGCATAACCTAGAATTAAAAATTCGAATAAATGTGACATACCAACCCGCAGTGGTCCCGCGTGGTAGAGTACAGCCAATTCCCTATCTATATATATCCAGGCCTGTTGTAATCTCCGCTAAGTTAGTACCTACATACAAATGAATTTAAAATATCTCGTAAGGTTTTTATTAATAAATTGTTTCTATTTATTTTATTGGCTGTAGTAAAATCGATCGTCCAATGTCACGCAGGATGTCTACAAAGAAAAAAAAAACAATATCTTTAGTATTTGCCACATCAATATTTTGCACAATAAGTTAGCTACACATAAGCAGTAGAGGTAGTTCCAATTGTTTTCTTTGGTGTATGTATATTGGTACTTATTATGGTTTAGTATGAGAAATTCTTGATACAAAAATCAATCACAATTTGCCCGACGCCATAGAACCCATAACTTCATGGACAGCAATCACGATTGCGACCGATAGACCACCGAGGCAGTCATAATTCCTTAATTAAAAAAAAAAAAAAAAACAAATTTCTTAACAAAGCAGATAAAGTAACATTTTTGTTTTGCTTCCACATGTAACCATAATTTGCCAATAATTTCCACAACCCATCTAATAGTGACAGCGTTCTGCTGATCACCACAGTGCCTTAATAAAATCAGCCGTTGCTTTTTCCTCATGCATTATTCTTAAATTCTTGATAAAACGCTATACCTAAAGAAATTTTTAACTTGACGCCAAAGGCACCGAAACAAATGGTTAATCACAAAATGCTAATCAATTATTATTATATTGTTATAAAATATCCTATTTGCGTCACAAGCACGTGACGGTGGCGTGACATTTTTTTATCATTGCATTTTCGAATGAAATTGCTAGAAACTGCGTTTGCCTTCTAAATTCAAATTCGCTTCTCCTAAGATGTCCGTTATTATGAAAATGGGACACTTTATTTTTTAATTCTAATAAATTGCTAGAGGGTTTAGAGTTTTAGGCGGACTATAAGTTACCTAAATTGTAATATCCTCACAGTCAGTATGGCGGAAGCGCCGAGATGGCCCGCTGGGAAAAGCGGGTTTTTTTTTTTCGTATGGGAAATCATCAATACCTGTCGCGAGGTGCGTGCGAATGTATTTGTATCTCCCGGACCCCCGACACATGGTAGTAGTAGGGACAGTGGGTTTTTAGTCGGTTAGAGTCCGACATAACCCACCGCTTACCCGGGCAGAGGGTATACACGAGGATTTTCCCACAAAAAAAAAGCCTGTCGTGGCCCGCGTAATTAAAATTTTCTGTTTTTTTTGCAATTTGCAGGACAGTATGTCAGGCTGTAGCTTTGTTGTGAATATGAATAAATTAAAACATGCAAAATCATAATCTGTTAACTTTTTCATAAGTTGTCATTCAATGTGATTAATAGAGACTATATTGACGACTTTGATGATTGTAATTCTGGTAATATAGTGCATACACACGAGTTACTGTTGCGAATCATATTGTTATCAACATACGACACTGGCGTGCAAATTGCAAAAAAAAATAGTTGTCTGTAAAGTCGGTTTACGGACGATAGTTTAATTAACGTGACAACGTCATAACCAAACATTGATGAAATGATTGCATACGTACGCTCCGATCGTAACGTTACAATGAGCGTAACGGGACAGAGCGTAACGGGACACTTTATCGTGCATGCAGCCGGCGTTCATCGATTTATTAAACGTTGTCACGTCAAACACGTAAGACAATTTCAGTCTCTTAGGCTACCCCGTTGAAAAAGAAAACAATGGATGGACTGTGTTAAGAAAGATATGGTAAGAAAAGAAGTGTCTGATGAGATGACGAAAAATAGAGGAGTATGGAAGAAGAAGACATGCTGCGCCGACCACAAATAAATTGGGATAAGGGCAAGAGATGGATAATGATGATGAGGCTACCCCGTTGCTTCCCCCTTAAGGGGCCGGCGGAGCGTGCGTATTTCATACAAACTTAATACCAAAATAATTTGTAAATAAAACATAATCTCAAGGTAGTGTGTATTTATTTCGATTGGATTATAGAATATCTATGTTCCCAAATATATATTATGAAAGGAAAATGATAAGGAATTTAAATTTTCTTTAGAAAACTTATGTTTCTCATAACTCTTGTTTAGATCAGTGTCCATTCAAAATACATATTTGGGAACCTAGATATTCTGTACTCCAATCGAAATAAATACACACTACTACCCTAAGAATATGTTTGATTAACAAATTATTTTGGTATTAAGTTTGTATGAAATACGCACGCTCCGCCGGCCCCTTAACACATTGTGTAAGGACAGTGAGAATATTATATTTTAGGTAACTTATAGTCTGTCTAGAACTCGAACATTAGATAATATCTTAAAATATCAACTACTAGTATTTAATAGTTTTTTTTTTTTCACCGAAAGACGTCATTCGACCAGTGCCGTGATAATTAAATGCCATTTAAATAAATTGATTTCCGTCTGCCAAGATAGAATTATTACAGTTTTAGATATTCAAGGCGTCACTAATCAACCATTAACTATATTGGTATTTCAGATTTCCAATATTAGCTTGCAATTTGCAATATTCGTATTTATTACTTTTGCTATTTTCCATTAAGAGTCCTATTATAATTTTTTGCAAATTTTTGATTTTTACGTCTTGGATCAAATTATTTCAATCGGCGTACACGAGTGAATTGTTATTGTCGAAAATTTTGTGTCCAGGTCCTTCCAAGTCCAGCGCTCGCGTCAGAATGACTTAAACTGAAGAGCGAGCTGAATTGACGCAGAATTTAGAGTACTTTAATTTTATTTATTGTAACGTTGTCTTATTATACTGACAAACGAAAACGAATGAAATGTATTCATTGTAGATCGAGGTTGTATATCATATCAATTTATTTGATAAAATTGAGTTTATTCGGAATATAATGGCGGCTGAATTAACGGACACACACATTTGTGGCTTAAATTAATAGGCTTTGTTTACGATTTTTTTCGTGAAAACTCAAGGAATTTAACGAAATTCTAGAAATCAAACATTCAAGACTAAAACATTCAACTTATCTTTTAGTAATTTTAGTTTTTATAAGAATTTTGTAAATATAACTTAAATCCCCGACGGTTTTTCTTGCAAATTGAGTTCGTAAAATATTTATAGTATATTACACGAAAAGAAATATGAAAATGTGTAACTCCAACATTCAAGAAAGAGAATGGAACTATCGTTATTCATAAGCAAATAATGAAAATAACTTACTGCTGCTGAAAATTATGAACGTGCGTTTAATTATTAATTCATTATTAATAGATGAATTTGCGTGTGTACTAGGACTCTTAATGGATAATATCATTATATTTAAAACTGAAATTATCTTCACTTACTTAAGCAATTTTTAAAGAAATTGAATGTGTAATTAAGGACAACAACGGCCGCCGAAAAATACTTTTAAGTTAATTTTCTTTCTTGTAAGCGAAAGAATCATGATAAGAAATTATTTACACACTAACTCTATAATAGAAATAAAAATATGTACAAGTATCAAAAAGGGTTATAGCCTATAGGGCTTACTTACTTATTTACAGCAAAAAAGTGCATCAATTAATTCATCAAATCATCATTCCAATGAGAACTGCCCACTTGCACTGGATGCACGCAAGTGTCGATCTTGCCAAATGTACTGATAGAACAACACGCATCAAATATTTGTCTCGAGTACCTACTTATTTATTTTTAGCCTATCCTATTTCATGTCTACGCATGGGCTTCCCTCTATATAATTATCATCCATTTCATGGCCGCGAACTATGTATTTTGTTTTGCAATTTTTATTAATAATTTTGCTGTAATATCGTATTGGACACCTTTCGTTTAAAGAATGAATAACCTATGCAAAGGATCTATTGTATAAAACATCACACCGATCAATGAATTTATCATTTTTATAACTATTAAGACGGCCGTCGCAACCGAGGCAGGCTCAAGAACGCTGGCGTGACGATCTGGACTCGTCTGAACGGATTGGTTGGATAAGCCAAATTAAAACAATTGGAAAGCCATGGGGGAGGGCTTTACCCAGCAGTAAGTAGTACAAAGCAGGCTAATAAAAAAAGACTATTAACAGGTACACGTTCACTGTTGATCATACACTTCTGTGTACTTCTTGGGGTAGACCATAATCATCATCATTCAAGCGTATCGCAGCCAGTGGATTCACCTACATCTAACTAGCTCATAATATTCTGCAGACACCAATCAGGTTCAATCATCTAATCACATAAGCACTAATAAGTTGGCCATAAGAACATCCTGTACACACAAACCCCTAAAGTATCCATAAGAAAAACCTTTTAATGCTAAAAACCCACAACGAAGTTAAATTGAAACATCTCTCAGTAAAACTACTTTGCTTAAAACGGGCCATAACAAAATGGCCACAAATAAATCTGAACAGTGTGGTCGAAGAAATATTAATCATATCATACGAGCGATATAAATGATGAAGTGTAGGAAATATCATGTGATTTCCTACTTCCTCCCGAGTAGGGGAATGAGATCATGGGACAGTAGAAAGGAAGTGGACATCATAAACGACGCTGATTGGTAAGGGCTGGTTGCACACGGTTACTTTACTTCGAAGATGTTGAAACTAGTCAAGCTAGACTTAGTTTTATAATCTTCAGATAAAGAAGAAGCTGGCGGGACAAGTTGGACAAAACCAATGGCCAACATTAGCCCTAGATCGAAACAACTGGAAATCATGGGGAGAGGCTTTTGTCCAGCTGTGAGATGATGCAGGCTAGCAGTAACAGTAAAGAAGAAATTTCCAAAACACTAAGTATCAGTGTTTTGGGCAGTGAAGTAAAAAAACTCGAAGAATATAACATCTACATTTTATTGTTTTGAAAACCATTTGAGTTTGACTGACTCAAATGGTTTTAAAACAATAAAATGACATAGAATAATCAAAATGTGTTTGTTCCATCCGAGAACTGAACCCGCGAGTCCCCAACCGGTAAGTGGGTACCGCAATTTAACCTTTCAACCTCTATGCAAATCCAACAGTCGGCGACTTCAAAACTATTACCGAAAATTCCGATTCCTATCTTAATACCGATAGTGTAAATTCGTACAAAGAAAAACCATTAAGAAACCCAATAGTTTTTCTTTGTGAACCTCAACATGTGTACCCAGTTAATCTTCTGTAATGACCATTTCAACTATTTAATTGTAGCCGGTAAGGCTTCTTCCCCAAATAAATTAACTACCCTACATTTGCAGGGTTACATTTGATCGGAAAACTGAAGAAGTAGATACAATTTACTTATAATGGAAAGTTTTACGAAGTTAGGCTTTGTGTAGCGTTTTAGTAAAGTTTATTTTTTTTTACATTTTTTTTGTAATCCTGAAATATCCCACTCCTGGGCGAAGAGCTCTCCCCATACCTTCCACTTTTGTCAATGTTGCGCCTCATATTTGTATTTTTTTTTCCAAAACAAACAAAGTGATAATTTAAGATTCCTGTGTGTTAATTTAAGTCCTATAGAATTTGTGACGATGGCTGTGACTTACCGAGGTGGAGATAGCCTGGCATTTCAACGAATCAAAGACACGCGGCATCAACAAACCCGCAGTGAGCCCTATTGGTGGATCCCAGTCCATCTTACAGTCAGGTGGCCTTTTTTTCGGATGGGAAATCATCAATTAACTTCTCCCACTCTGGGCGGAGCGGGAGGGAGTGTCAGACTTTACTGACTAAAACCCATCCATTTTCCTTCCTCGCCCTTTATATTCCGGGGCCAGGGTATCTCTTTCAAACAGTCCCGCAACCCCGGCAGGCAGGTGGCCTTTGATGTAAAACATTTGAGGCTGATTTATGCTCAAATATGAGTTTTCTACCGGGCTGACGTAGATTCATATTAAATGTATAAAAAAACTTATCTATATACATACATAATTTACAGACGTAAAACCTTGCCACGAGGTTAGAATGTATTCTTCATTGCACCATATTAATGAGATTATATTGTCCGAGGTTTGAGTCCTCGGACTTAACGAATAAATATATGCATAATTTATAATCACACTCATCATAGCCGAGACAGAAGTGTACCTATAGAACCACATTTTGCCATTCATTCAGTTATACAGGGTGTACGAAGCCGTCAACCAAGCATTATGTACATCCAAACCAAGCACTAAGTAAGTATCTTTACACAAAAATTGTTGCTGTGAAACAACTTTTTTTTTAATGAAAAATCACGTTTTACAGTAAAACTCAATGTACCGCACTCAGAACATTTTGCTGTTGGATGGATTGAATATGAATAGTACGGGGGTCGTGGAGGTGTTTATGTATTAAAAACAAACTTTGATTTTATTTTTTAATGCACTGCATGGTAACTAGCAGTTACTATCTTGATAAAAGGACACTGCTTATTATGAAATTCATTCAAGAACAATCACTTCAACTAATATTGCATTAGCTAATTAACATGACATGTAAATAAAAGTAGTTTTTAAAGTAGTTTTTACTTGCCTTGAATTTGATCTTGTAATTTATTTCTAGGTTATTCAGACCTCAGACAACATGCAACATTTGAGGTAGGTAATGTTTTATTTATTTCCTGAATAATGTTGTTCTTAGATGAATTAATTTAAAAGATAAGAACTCAAGTTTAACCAGGTGCGATTGAATTTCTAGATTCCGATTTAGTGCACCTGGAAATCTGTGACAACAAGCAAAACCTGCGATATAATAGGTACTGATTAAATCTATATATATAAAAGAAAGTCGTGTTAGTTACACTATTTATAACACAAGAACGGCTGAACCGATTTGGCTGAAAATTGGTGTAGAGGTAGCTTGGAACCGGGAGACGGACATAGGATACTTTATTTGTTTTTTTATTTTTTCAATTTTTTCGTCGGTAGGTAGTGGGTAGGTATTGGGTAGGTAGGGGTAGGTGGTAGGTATACGAAATAAATAGTAGGAGTAGCAGCAGTTGTAGCAGCCGCAGTAGTAGCAGCAGTAAGTTTTCAAGGCAGACAGCGTCCAGGGGCTCTCAATAGTGGTAATTGCAGTAATAGTTGTAGTTTTTCATGACTTCAGGACTTTAAAATGACGCCAGGACTAGAACTCGCCGGCTTAGTGACCACGTCAAATATTTCAGAGTAATTTCCAGCTTGTTGCTGGCTCCAGGACCAAACGCAGACTTATTCCGGCTCGGCTTCCCGTCATGATGAAATTATGAATTTCACCATGTTGGTTCTAGAACATAGAAGAATAAAATGACAAAGGAGGTCTAACATCAAACGTATACAACCTACAATTCTTAGTTACAGGAATAAAAAGAAAACTAGGCTTGTCATTGTCATTGTCATTGTCATTATCTGACATCGCAAAAGTAAACAAAGATTTAAAACACTAAAATGTACAGAAATGCTATAAATAATACTAATTAAAAAATCTTAAGTACAAAACACAAACATTACAACCGGTGGTCTGGGCTACAGAGAGAGATCTCCTTACCGTGTCCAGAAGTACCGCTTTCTGAATCAAGCCCTTGATTCAGCTGCCGAGCGATTATTAACAATTATTTTTTATTTATAAAATTAAAATCATTGACATTTATTTGAGCAATTATTTCTGCTCAAATAATTAATTATTATGTAACCTGTCCATAAAATACTACATACAATTTGTGATTAATTTGATTTCAATCAAATAAAGCTATAATTTAAAATTTAGAATTATGAATTTAGAATGAAATAGGGGATGCCCCTGACTAAAACACACTATGATTCTATTTAGTCCGTCAGTTAGATAACCGAAAAATATTAGAGACGTATTTTTTGTTTTATCATATCAATAAAAATTGACGAAGATAAAACGCATCAAATATCATGAGCTTGTGACGTCAATTGTAAAAACTAGTACCAAGTGTATCTACATTTGTGACGTCACACGAATTTTCGACGCACTGTATCGTCTTCATTTTTTGTTTACGAGAAAAAAAATGTGTATCGATTTTTTTTTTTTGAAAATCTGTCTGACGAACTAATTAGATTTTTCTGTGATTATTCCCTATTGTTGTAAAAATGCGATGTCTTTTTGGAGTTTAATCTTTATTGCTACGAGAGGGTGGTATGTGCTACGAGCTACGACTGCGTAGCAGCAAGGACAAAACTCAGATCAATTTATTGATTTACAAAAACAAAACTATTTTCCAATACTCTAACTGACGGACTAAATATATTTGCAATTCTTTGATACTGTCGTCAAGCCTATTGGGAAAAATTCACCCCTACGCAGCTACGCCGTAGCCGCTGGCTACACGTGTAGGCTTTTGTACAGTGACATTAATTCGCCCTATTTTTCACCGAAATGTTTATTTTTAAAGTAAGTACTTAGTAATAGGAATTTTAATGTTCGTTTGGAACACACGTTACTACACTTTTTGCATGGCACACTTTTTTTTTAACCGACTTTCAAAATGAAGGAGGTTGTCACTTCGTTTGATTTTTATGTGTGTATGAAACAAAGACCAAAAAAAAACAGTTTGCTACATTTCAAATAACAAAAACCTTTTTGCAAAAAAAAAACCAATCGTCTTCAAAAATCACCAAAAAGCGGAAAAATGCTGTAGCTTCGGAAGTCAGTGACTTTCGTTTCTTTGATTTACTTATTGTCACCGACTTCCGAAGCTTACTTCTTGTTTATTTAATATTTATCATGAAACTTACTGAGGCTTAAATTTAGGGCTAAGCGCCACAGTACAGTATCCTATTACTACGGGCTTCGTAGGCCTTTTTAGGGCTTGGGTTAAATAATTATTGATTTACTTTATAAATACGTCGTCAGATCTTTCGAGATGATATCTCCGGTACTTAAAAGGGCTTTGGGACATTGTTTTGTATAACGGGCTGGTGTCCGCAACTCCACATCATCATCATCATCAGCCTATAATGTTCCCACTGCTGGGACACGGCCTCCTGTCAATGAGAGGGAATGGGCTATAATCTACCACGCGGGCCCAGTGCGGATTGGTAGATGTCACATGTCTTCGAATTTATGGTTCTAGGACATGTCGGTTTCCTCACGATGTTTTCCTTCACCGTTTTGAGAGCAGCGGTGATGAAATAAAGTACACAAAGTAATGCGTCTGTCTGGGTTCGAACCCACGACTTACTGTTCGTAAGTCGGAGCCGCCACCACTGGGCACCGCTGCTCTCAACAACTCCACGTCAAGGCGCGTAAATTGCGTACGGGGCTTTGGGACATAAGTCTAGTAGCCATAGCTGTTTGACGGCCACTTTCAGAAGCTTACTGTTCGGTTTCGGTAGATTGCTATCTCTGTCTGTTTGATATTTTTGCTTGTCGACGGTTAGAAACAAAACGTCACAGAAAATCTTGAAAAAATAAATTTAACTGTGAATAAAGTGATAGTACACCGATAACTACGAAACGTGGCATATTAACTGACAGTTATAAGTAAGTAAGTTATAGAAATCGGGCCTTAGAGTAGATCTAAAGGCGTTGACGTAAATCATCCTATCTGTCCATATTTATAATATAATATATAAATATCAAGTGTCGTGTGTTTGTCCAGTAAAAAATCAAAAATGGCTCGACCACTTTGATTTGTTTGTAAGTATTTTTTTTAGGGTAACAAGGTTTGTATAAAATAAAAAGGTTGCATCTTTTGTTAACTAATTTTCTTCCTTAGAAAATTACACCCGGGCGAAGCTGGAGCCAATCGCTAGTTTTACATAAAACGAAAATTATTCTCTCATTATTTTCTCACAAAGTCTAATCCTGCGCAGCGATTAACGTAAGTCGCCGATGATTTTGACATCGATCTGCATATGATTTTGACAGCCGAAGCCGTCGATAGATGCTGGTCATTTTCGAGAGACATTTTTTTTTCGTCTCATGCACTTACGTCCTTGGGTCCCGGGTTCGAATCCCGGCAGGAGCAAATGTTTGTGTGATGAGCATGGACATTTGTTTCAGAGTCATGGATGTTTAATATGTATGTATATATGTTTAATAAGTATGTATTTACAAACAAAAAAGAATCTATGTAGTATATCAACTATCTGGGGTCCACGACACAAGCCTCGTTGCTTAGTGTGGCACTAGATGGCGCTGTGTGCAATTTCCAGCGATATTACTTTATTTATTAATTTTAAATAGTTTTTAATTAAACTTAGGTACCTACGTTTAATGTGTGTCATCGTAAAAGTTATCACAGTTCATGCGACAGGTTTTAATGCTGTGTCAGTTGGAAAAGTACGAGGTTCCATTATCTAGGTAAGTACTTAATACCTAGTTTTATTAACATTATGTAATATAACTAGACGGTTACTCGATTTAAAGCGCTAACTACATAGACATTAATTAATTCCCAACGAGGCGGCCGTACGCGTGTAAATAATTGTATGTAAACAATGAGGCATGCAGCGACTGCCTGATAGCGATACACGCGCTGCCCGGTCGGTACTATCAGGCAAAGTACAGCTAGTGAGAGTCAAGGATACGCCTGCTGGCTGGATAGAAGCTGAAGGAAAAAGTTTTGTGTAAGTTAGAAGTTGTGTGATGACAGTAGAGTGGCAAGTGCGTCCGAGATGGCGGGCCCGCGCGGTCATACGACGCCACTTCTCTGTATCAGCGCCCTCCGCCGCCCTCCTCTCCTCGCGCGGCGCCCGCTGAGCGGAATTTGCACAAGCGGCGCGCCTCGCGACGCGGTTCAGTGTACGTGCGACCGCTCGCGGCCGAGGACGAATTGCCGCGTCACGCGCACTGCTCTGCTTATTACGCAGTTAAAACTATCGCCGACCGCGTGGACTCGCGTCAAACAACTTTTAGTGACTCCCCACTTGTTATATGCCCCAATTAACCACATAGCACGTGAATTAAACTCCCCATAGACCCAGTGATAACTCTTATCAATGTGGAAAAGTTGCAAAGTGTACTCCGAACTCGGAAGGACGTCCGAATTTGCGAATTCTTCGGGAGTTTCGACGCCGCTGAGAACTTAAGAGGATATTTTACCCGTTGTTGGCCGATTCGAGCCACGTTACAAGGTTATCGCGTCTCTAGCCCGCCAGTGATGAATTGGAAAATCGGCGCGTAGTCGCTCACGTGGTGTGCGCCCCGCCCCCGCCTCGCCCGCGCTTATATTTAGCGAAAATCGCCTCTCGGGAGCGGCCCGACGGCCGACGCTCTTTGCGCACATCGCTGTTTATGAACGTTAGCGAGACGCCACATGTTATTGGCTTCGAATAACAGAACCGATAAGCAGAAGACAGATAACCTCTCCGGATCGCGATCTGGCTCCGAAACTTCTGGAACTAGAAAGAAATCGGTGAAAAAATCAGAAAAGAGAGCGCGCTGAGATGCTAACGGCCGGCATCGGCACGCGCCGGTGAGCGCTCATTCCGGCACACCTACCAAAAAATTCCACTGTTCGAGATAAAGCGGGCAACATGTCTATACAGGGGAGCGGTGGTTACCAGAGCCCGTGGTCGTCCCAGGGAGGGCACTCGGAGCTGGACAACACGATCGAATTGGAACCTTTGGGCGAGCTGACAGAGGTCGGTTTCGAACCACAGACGCGCGCGCGATCCAACACGTGGCCGCTGCCAAGGCCAGACAACTACGTCGAAGCGGCTGACGACACCGGCTCCAAGAAGAACTCCAATCAGAATCTGAGTGGTAAATACCATTTGTCCAACGAAGCGATAGTAGTAAGGTCGCAGTCGCGATTCGCGCTGCTATTTAGGTCGACCTACGTAGGTAGTGGGAACCCACTCCTCGTGTAAAGTTCCAATAAAAAACAAAAGCGTATCTATCATGTACGCTGATACGAATAAAAAACATCAAACTTTGTTTACTTGCATAATAACTAATGTAGGTACTTATGAACGAAGATAATACCTAATAGCTGCACCTAGGCACCTCCTACTTGCCACGCGTTTGGCATTCCTGTAGTTACATATAGCTGTGTATGTATACAAATAAGTCGCAAAAACAATGATATCGAAATAGTTTGCGTTGCTTAAAATATACGAATGATAGCTTAATATGCATGAAATTCAATAGGGCTACGACGTAGGCGCGTAAAAAATATTTTATATAAGCACGACTCCAATTGAATTAGAAATTGAATCCACTATAAAGTAAAAACTAAAATAATATTACGAATTTAAAAATTAAAATGAATAGTTTGGTTTTTACTTTATTATTATTTAAATTAATGATTTTTTTTTTTAAGAAATTGAGTTAATACATTGAAAAAAAAAAAAGTTTTTTTGTAGTTTTTGACGTTTTGCTGTAATTTATAGTTAATAAAACCAGCGATAACCAATAAATAAAACACAAACCGTACAAAATAAATTATTAGAGGACATGACATAACCAAACTGATTTACACATACTTATATCAGTCTACCAAAACTACTCGTATAACGCAAATTCACAGAAAACTCAAACAAACAAGCATTTACAAAAACACATGGATGTGTTGTAATTATAATAATACATATATATATATATATAATATATATACATATAAGGAAAATAATGAAATATTATGAAAACCATAATGATTAGGTAGTAGACACTAGGTACCTAAAATTGTATTCGAAATGTATACAAAATAGTAAAGAACAATGTCGGAAATAATAATATCAGGAATACATCCTATATTTTCATAAAACATACATGTGTATTGTTAAAACACAAATTGCTTAAAACTGTCCATTAAACTAAGGTACGGTAAGTTAAGGTACCAGGGACCTTTTCCTGTGCTAATTAAAACCTGCATTAATCTAACATTTACCATTCTAATATAAATTTTCTACATCAGCATACTGAAACGTTATTATAGAAAATCTATATCAATATTAAAAAAAAAAACAACAGTGACTTTTTCAATCATTTGATATCACAGAAGCTAGTTTCTATGTATTCAGAGGCATTATAGGAATAAATAACCCAATTTTACATATAACATAGACGAAAAACAAAATAAAAATACCTTGATGCTACGAAAATTAGAGGCACTTTAGCCAAGAGTAAATTAAACAACATAGCAGGTAATACGGTGGTAATTAAAATACTTTTTTGAGCAAATAACATAACATAAAATCAAAGTGAATAAATGGGTCAAGTGATGTCTATATTTACACATCATGATTTAAAATAGTTTTGGATTTTATAATACTAAACAAACAACATTTGTTTTCTTTCTACAGAGCCATAAAATGGCAAAAAATAAAAATAGTTAACTAGACCTAAAGTAGCACCTATTAAGACCTAAAGTAGCACCTATTATAAAAGTTAAAATAACCGAATAAAAGTTTAAAAAAAAATCATACTTCTGAAAATGAACTCAATAAATAAGTAGCAAAAGACTTAAAATTACTAGGTATTACGGTAAGCTCAAATATTTAATTAATGCACACGGTGTTCATACCTACATTCAGAAAACATCATAATTATGTAAATATTACTTATTTGCACATTTATTTTACACGTGGTAAATAAACACAAAATTACTCGTACTTAGTGTAAATTAATTACTATGTTTTAGTCCATATTATTCACAGAATCATGTATGTGCTGACTTCAAAAGTTTGATTTAAATTAATATTTTTTTAATTTTCAAATAAATAGAATTAAATACAATAAAACTATTTGAGTCATTTAATAAAAAAATAAAAATAACAACTGTTTTTAGTATTTGCTTTGTCAACTAATCTACGACGATATCTACAAGAAAAAAAAACATGGCATAAATAAAAGAATAATAGGTATATTAAGCACCTAGGTCGGTTTTTTTTTTTTTAATAAATTGTACAGTTATTTGACGTCACTGCCTCAATTGTATCAGTACAACATCTGTTGATTTACCCTACATAGCGTATCAACCTGCTAGTTATGATATCACTCACCTACAGCACGAACTAAGTACTTCGACATTACTGATAGTACAGGCCGTTGCACCCGAAATTTCTTGACATATACAAACACGTCATATTGTCCATGAATGGTATATTTGTCATACCATGTAAAACAATAATTACGGGAAATTTATTTGTAGTATGGTTTATCTTTCTAACTAAACCCAGCGTAACGGGATTTGGTTCTGTCGCCTCATATTGATAATGCGTCGTGACGTAAACTAGGGTCATAGAATAAACAAAAATAATTCAAGTGTTTATTATTGTTTTAACCTACGTTATTGTCACGCACTTGTGGGATTTTGTCACGTCATTTGATTGACGATTCACGCGTTTACTGGATTCTGTAACGGTGTAATAAAAATAAATAAACGTGATATTCAAGAATAATCTAATTCAGTTGATTACTTTTGAACAATTCGTATTTTTTTAAGTGGTGCCTGAAAAGTTGTGCCGTTATGGGGACGAATGAGGAAAACGTAGTGAGGAAAATTTTGAGTATGAATGTAGATGGTTATAAGAGTAGTGGCAGACCAAAGAAACTATAGATGTACCAGTGGCGGTACTTTCACACAAGCCTAAAAGCTTGGCTTGGCCTTATAACCTTATATTCTTCATGAAGCTAGGGTTTCTGAACGGTCTGCTTGCCTTATATTCTTCATGAAGCTAGGGTTTCTGAACGGTCTGCTTGCCTTATATTCTTCATGAAGCTAGGGTTTCTGAACGGTCTGCTTGCCTTATATTCTTCATGAAGCTAGGGTTTCTGAACGGTCTGCTTGCCTTATAAGCTTGCCGTATTCTTGGCCCCTAGGCACGCCACTGAGATGGACTATGTGGAGGATAATAATGGCTAGAAAGGAGGTGACTGAGATGCCAAGTAGTATAGAAGTAGAAGACATGCTACGTCGACCCCGAATAAATTGGGATAGCGGCAGAAGAATGACTTTGTGATGGCTTTTTAGTAACTCTAAGTCACATTTATTCAAATATAAGGAAAACAATGTTCCAAGTACTTCCTTCCAATCACAATTGAGAATTAAATAGAAAATTAATGTTATTGAACGATCAAAAAGCATGGTTTTACGATTATGTGTGTTGCGTAATTACACCACAAGTTCCTAAGTTCTCCAAACCTCCTATCAAGAAACATTAGTATTAAGAATAAGTAACTAACTTAAGATTTAAACATCATAATTCGATAACTATAAACATACACGTAAATATAAACAAAAGCATCATCCTGAAAGTAATTTTCCTAAGATAAGATACTAAAGCATTACAATGCTCATTTTAATCGCCGACGCCGGCGAAAAATTTTACAATCACACTCAGACATAGTGTGTACTGATAAAAATATGGCAAATAAATAAATTGTAGGAAATCCTAATAACCGAAAACACTACAATATAGGTAAGAATGAATAAACATAGAATTACTATTAATTTAATTCTCAAGGAAAATAACGACGTCACATAATGATCCCAATATTTAATCAATTAATATGTACCTAGTTGAATATCCGGTACCCTAAAAATGGTGAAATATGAACCAATTGTCCGGTACCTAATATAATTATTTCGTATTGAATGAAACTTCGCACGAGTTTTTCTTCATTTTCAAGTAACTACCTAACTACTATATTAGTCAGGATATTTATGAAATCAAGCTTTGTTTTCTTTATTTGTGTAAACATTTTTGTGGTAATCTCCGTAACGAATGATACAATAGACTTGTCAAGTGAAAAAATCTAATAAGTCCATCAAATAATAAAATTGAAAATCAAAAAATATTTAACCTGTTTTTTTGACGAAGACACGACGGCGACGCTTTTAAAATTCTCTATACGTCACGCCTTAGTTATTACTCGTATTTTTAGTGCGTTGTGACTTAACGAGCCCCCACTCCCTAACTTTGATGCGTTTTATCTTTGTCAATATTCGTTGATTTACAAAAACGAAAAATACGTGTCCATTATTTTCCAATACTCTAACTGACGGATTATATAGATTTGGAATTATTGATGGTGGAAACTAGCCTATTCTAAAACTTCTTTTATTGACAGAAAGCTACATTATTCGTGGGTACTACCTATAAGCTATAAATTATATTAATATCATGCGTATTAGCAGAGCTATCATAGATTTTGCGAACGAAGTCGAGAATGCACTGCTTGTTAAAAATATTTTGCATTAAAAAATAAAAAAAAAGATTCAGTTTAGTTTTCAAAATTCAAGAATATCAAAATCTAAGCTACCTACTAAAGGTTCATTATTTTTTTAATATTTCTTCAAATAGAACATCAACCAACCTGACCTAGATGTTATTCTTCTAGGTGCGCCACCACTGCCAGCAGTGGGCACTAAGAAGAACTCCTCCCGTCGGAATGCCTGGGGCAACCTCTCCTACGCTGATCTCATCACCCAAGCCATCACCTCCGCACAGGATAACAGGCTCACGTTGTCCCAGATTTACGAGTGGATGGTCCAGAATGTGCCATATTTTAAGGATAAGGGGGATAGCAACTCTTCGGCTGGATGGAAGGTAAGATCTTTGATATGTTCGTGTGACTTTAGATCAGTTTTTACGTTTTCGGTGCTGCCGAAATTGAATGCTTTATTCGAGTGAACCGTCTATTCGGGTTACTGTTCATTTTTGTTTTAATTAATTTTTCATTTTGTGTTTTGAGTTTTTGGGGGATCTTTGACCCACACACGGCGACACCCCCTGAATGTTCCTTAAATTATATACATTCGTCGTACTTAATGGATAATTCACGATCACAAATGAATACGCCAGCCAGTCAGTCATCACTAATATTTCAGTGATAAAAATAATCATCATCAGCCTAGCCTTTTGACAACTATGTTGGGGTCGGCTTCCAGTCTAACCGGATGCAGCTGAATACCAGTATTTTACAGTAATACCAGTGATGAAAATAATATGATAGTTAAAATATTGTGCATATAATATAGAATTAATAACAGCCAATTAGATGACACTTTTCAAGTTGAATGCCATTCATAGTTGATTGCTCAATTGTGGTCAAACCACAGTAAAACCAATTGTTTGACAAACATTATTTTTGGTTTGATTAACCTCTATTAATTTAATTTGACTGTTTAGAACGTCATAGGTAGCTGGAAAGGTGCAAAATCAGCATTTTTGTTTTTAATTTGAAACTATCTTAGTGTTTCAGTTAAAACAGTACCTAATGTAAACATATTTTCAGTTTTGTTGTCAACTTCTTATTAGAATATTTTTGACCAGATATGGGCTAGAAAAACCCAGTAGATACTTAGTTTGCTGGTAATTTGCTCGTCTCAAATTTTACCAGATGAATATAAACCACAAAAAAAACTCTTGTAAACATTCTAGAAATGTAAAACTTACACGTGCTAATACATTGTTTACAGTTCGTTCAGCGATTTTCCGCGAACAGCACAGAAAGTGATTTAGAAAATATTTTTAAGGGCATTCCTTAATATGAGTCATTCTGGCGCCTGTCCATCAAGTTCAGCGTTTGATACAAGAAGATGGCTTGCTGCCATTTTGTCTGTTATATCGTGGTATCTTATCTGAGCGCCACATCGAGGACAAAATGAGCCTTTATTAATTTGTCACAATAATTAGCTACGTTTTATGGGAATTTTGCAAGTATTTCGACGAAGAAATACATGGTTAATTATCCTTTTTCTGACCTGTACTTTCATATGAATAAATTCTAGCTAAACGGTCTAACTATTTTTAGAGCAGAAACTGCAAATATATAGTTTCTTTTATTATTTCAATGAACCAGTGCATTCTATCTTCAGTACCAAGTAAATCGATCTTTTCGGGGCTACTATCTGGCTGACATTGAAACCAGTGGGCGTTAACGCTCACGCACGCGTTTACGTTAACATTAGTTCGTAGTTTAGAGGCGTTTGCGTTGGCGACTTAACGCTAAACTGTTTGAACTCACGCCACGATTTGAGTTTTCCGTGTTCTCTACTGCCAATTTTATTGAAACGCTTATAGCATTGAGATTGGCGTTTTTAAAGACTAGGAACTTTGATTTATTGAAAATTACTAGCCTAGAAAAGCCACTGCAAGGCAACTACCTATCTCAAGCTTTGATCACCGCACTTTCTGCAGGTAGAAAGGTGATTGTAGATTGACATTAAGTACAAGTCTTGATTTGCCCACGATGTTTTCCTCCACCAATGCCAGTGGTCATCCAAGATAAACTTAGAAAGCAAACAACCACAAAAATTATAGCATATTTTAAAGCAACCTTCGGAACTCCATAAATATTTCTAAAGCGCTACGCATTTTTTTGGTGGAACTGCGCAGTGGCACACGTTATTTCAATCGGCTGTGACACGACACGACCGATAAATGATAATAAAAACATTATTACACGCTCAATCGACTATCTTACAACGATGTTAACTCAAATCTCCGATACATTGCTGTTATGCAACGATCGCTCCCACAAACATCCAAACGAACACTTCGATGGACATCATTCAATTCGTATAATTTTAGGTTTTGTTTATCTCGCGGTCACATGACGTTGACACGCCCTCGCTACGATGTTGAATAAAAAATATAATACATGGAACTATTCTGTCTCGATCGTATATTGTATTATATCTGTAACTCGTATTTTAATATTCGATTGAATCTATTCGCCCATCGAAGATTAGCGTAGAATACCAAGAACTCGATGACCTTCACGAGCGTACCCATGGCATTGATTAATGTTTACGCATACAATGCTCATTCAAGCTGCACGCGTATTGAACAATTATAACAATTAGAGCTAGCGCAATAAGGTCGAAATTCAAACGTGCACGGCTCGTGTCATTGTAAGCTTAGTTAATTAGCAAACTGTTGAAGTCGTGCGTCACATTCTTACATGACACGATTCGTGTAAAATAAAAGAGACGGAGGATATGGCACCTTGTAAGGTGAATGAATCCACAATTACGGGCACGTGTTCTCTAATTTATATCAGTTATCTCGTTAATTACTTACAGATGTTTGAAATTTCACCGTAACTAAAATTCTTTGTGAAGGAAATTCCTGAAAGAAAATGGTGTTGGTACAATTTGAAAGTGGTTTTCGAGTTGCGCATTCCAGTATACTTTTACACTTCGACAAAAATAACTTTACTGCTGCAAAACTGTGTGGTCAGCCCACTTTCCCTTCCCTTCCCCGATTCTCAGCAGCAATCATTAATTGGTCATAGGTAACGTAAATGCGTTCGTTACTAGACTGGTTTAAAAATTGCCATGTTCTTTCAAACATGTTATAGCATCGATGGTACCTATTATAGAAAAATCTTCTTAAGGATTTTATAATGTGATCTTGTCAGAAAATGGTCCTGTCAATGCAAAATACTACTTTTCAAAATGCCTCATTATGCAGGTTGAAAGTCTAAATTAGACAATATTCAAATAATTAAATCAGTCCCGTATTTGTAGTCAATGTGTCTTGTGAGCCTAAAAGACGCCATCGCATGTCGCACTGTGTCCAAGAAATTTAAACACGTCTTACCATCGCATCGCCACGAAGGAAGAAGAAGCCAATGTGTCTCGGTACCTTACAATTGTTAAGGATGGCAGTCACGATACTATCCGAAAATGGACTGATCAGATCTTTAAGACATTCCCAACTAGTTACTTTCACTTCTTGTATTAAGGCTCTTGTATACAAGAGTCTTAAAGCAGAAGTCTTAAGTTGAAGAGCCTTATATTTTTGTAATTAGAAAAATGGGTAACATCCTTACATGATCAACCATTAAATATGTATACTATCAAACTTTGGTGATGATTTCATGGTTTGTGGGACTAGTAGGTATTCTTTATTTAATACGTCATTCATTTATTGCGAAAATAATGAAATTAATAATAAGGAAATAAGTTATGACGTTATTATTTATTTTTTAATTTGAGGAACTTTCATCGTAAATACAATTAGGTAAACCTTAGTTAAATATTGAATGATTCAGTTATTTGACACTGCGGTTGTATTAGAATTTTAAATTAATGTAGGTTAAATTCTAATGACGTACCTTAATATTTGAATTATATCAATTTAGTAGTTTTTTTAAAAGCCATTAGTTGAGTACCTACTTTCCTCGATTTTTTTATTTTTTTTATTTCAATATTAATATTATTTAATGTTATTAATATTATTAATTTAATATTATTTATACCCTGAGCGTACCTATCGTTGAGGGTAACCCGTGGCTTTTTAAATCAAATAGCTTCTTCATATCACTTCAAAGTATTTTATCGGTGGCCAATATCACTGTGGCCTTATAAAATCCTACAACTACCGGATATATGAATAGAAGCGGTTTTTAGAACAGAAATTCGTATTCGCCGTATCGATGTCGCCGTGGGTCCAGTTGAATAGCAAATGAAGACAACCGTTACCCGAGACCGTTAGCACACCTTCGCAAAATCTCGTGTATCCTTGCTAGGTAACCCATATAGGAAAGAAATGGAATGGAAATCTTATGGCGGTGTCACTGTAGGTGGTATTTAGGAACTATATTTCAGCTGTTTCAGTGCAATGTCGTCACTCGTACAAGTATGACGATGTTTCAGATCTGGTAGAATTTTTCTTCTAGAATTTTATACGATTTTTAGTCGTACCGAACATTTGTTATGACTGGAATTGATAAAAATAATGCAATAAAACTGTTGACCTAATAAAAGTGAAACAGATTTTTTTTTGACAAAAATGAGCTTTCCTCGTATGAAATGCTTATATTTTTAGAGGATATAAACTAAATATTTTGCACCAATACAAGTAACAAGTATTTAATTGCTTACTTAAATAACATATTTATATGTGTCAAAATCTACGTTTTTTTTTAATTATCTGAAAACAGTCACTTACTTACACTTACCACGTGTTAAGCACAGAATATATTTAAAACATCAGTCTGTCCCTATCAGCTTCACACAATTGACCGAAGCAAAACTATGTTTTAGAGATTTTTAGTACAAGTGGGCCTACGACTGTGACATGATTGTAGTAATATTTGCCTCCGCAATGTATAAAGCTATAGGTACGAGTAAGTACTATTAACAAGCTATGGGTGCGAGTAAGAACTATTAACATTACCTAATCGTAGGAAAATTCCAACCGAGACCTTTCTTAATAAGTAATTGAGGTTACATTGATTTACACGGTCGCCATCTTGCGCTGTAGATAACACTGAATGATATATTTTCACAGCGGTATATGAGCACGATAACAAAACCATATGACACTCATTCATATATTAAATTATGCTGTGGTCTCTGATAGGTACTTGTAAGCGAAATATGTACTACTTACAACTTTGCTAATGAAGTTATTCGTACCTCTTTTCAATTAGGTACCTTATACTAAGTTTACTGACGGTTTATCACTTTTAAACCTTATTACTTAGGACATGAGGGTGAAATGTGACAGACCCTCAACTCGGTAGTACCTATTACTTAACCACAAATTAGAGTAGTAACTACACTATTTCCAATATAAAAAAACTTGTATTTGTATCAATTAGAGCGTATTAACATAAACTTATGTAAACAATTTTAAATAATCATTAACCGAGTAACCATATTGTGACAGGTATGATTCCGTATGATACAATTACAATAGCAAAAATAAACTAATAAGTAAATATCATGAAAAAAACATCACGATACATAAAACATGGCGATTTGCATTGAAACCTATGACGGAAATCAACATTGTACTTATAATATTTTGTTTACAATACAATAAAGTAAAGGTACGTCATAGTGATATAACCGTACCTACATAACATCCTGAAGAGGATTACATAGAAAATATAATGAAATGAAAACCCACAGTGAATCATTTATTTTTACTTAATTTATTTTACTCAGAAGTTGTGGTGACCTAAATAGGGCAAATAAATACGTGATATAGAGAAATGTTTACTAAAGAATAATTAATTTAAGGCTCGTGTTTGTGTTATTAATTGGTAATGATAACCTACCATCATTTATCAGGAACTATTCAAAGTGCACTTAATTTCCCAGGTATGGTCTAGAACAAAAAAAAATCGCAATGACGGGGAGAACAAGTGCCTTTTGGCTTCGTTAAGAGGTTTTTTACTCCGAGGTCATAAACTCTTTTGATACACATACCTACTCTTTGTAAAGAAAACTGTCATGTCACTTTTATCAACAACTGTGGTAACTAGGGTTAGAATATAGCCGATTATATTTTACGTGGTTTACAAAAACCAATCTTATACTCACATAACGCCTAAAAGACAAAACAAAAAAAAAATTGGATGGACTCACGTAGATCTAAAGATACTAATAATAAGCTTAATTTAATGTAACGTGCCCAATGATGGAGCACGATCGTAGTTTTTTTTTTTTTTTTAATCAAGCAAACAATTAATAAACGTAAATAAGAGCGCGGACCACCACGTCTGCGGTAGAAAACTAAATACAAAAAAAATATTCACATAACAACAATGTTATACTTTTAATTGACCATGTGAGCAACGGCAAAGACAAAGTACAACGACGAAACTATAAAATCAAAAGCTTGGGTGCTATTAGGCAATCGTCAACATCTTTCTGCCCTTTTCTCATTCTACTTGGGGTTCCATTACTTCCATTCACCCCTGTCAGATGTCATACTAGACAACCACTCCACTTTAAATATTTTATTTAATTTAGTTTAAATTTAGTTTTTTTCATGCGATTGGATTAGAAACTAAACTAAACTACATAGTACAGATAAGACAGAATTATGGTATCCAGTATTCCTGAAAACTGATGGGCTATCCAAGCAGTAGGAACGTAATAAGCTTATAATAATTATGACGATAAAGTGCAAGTTCGCCGCATTCTTGTGACATAATAATCGAAACATTAATAATCTTTAGGTAAGTATATGAAACAGCTATGATATAACATTTTTGATAACATTACACTCATTTAGATTTTGGTGTAGATAACGAAGGTTTTTTGGTCGAGTAACCTCGTAAAATTCCAACAGAAGAATTTCTTGTATTTACTTATTATTTTTAGACTTAAGTAATCAATTAGTTCGTCTGTTTTAGTACTAACCATGTTTTGCTATGCCCCGGTGAATTGAATTCATTAACATAGTATATTTTTATAGCAAAATGCAAAGGCATTCACGTATCATACGTTTTTAGAATAACAATTAGATTACAGTACATATTTGGAAGTACAGTACCAGTTAAACAATTTACAAATACTTAGTTGCGCAGACGCTTAGTATTAAAATGAGGTGGTTCGACCACCTGCTATGCAAGGCTAATGATACGTTTTGCTATTTTTATAGTGGCGATACTTTCATACAAGTCTAAAAGCTAGGCTTTGCTCTTCTTCATGATGTTGGGGTTTTTCAACAGTTTACTTACCTTGTGGGCTTGCCGTATTGTTGGTCTCAAGGCACTGATGCCTGTTTTTACAATAGTGGCGGTACTTTCATACAAGTCTAAAAGGTGGGCTTGCTCGTACGAGTATAACTTCCTACTCTTCGTGGTGTTAGGTTTACTGATCAGTTTACTTGCCTTGTGGGCTTGCCGTATTGTTGGCTTCTAGGCACTGATGCCTGTTTTTACAATAGTGGCGGTACTTTCATACAAGTCTAAAAGGTGGGCTTGCTCTTACGAGTATAACTTCCTACTCTTCATGATGTTAGGTTTACTGAACAGTTTACTTGCCTTGTGGGCTTGCCGTATTGTTGGCTTCTAGGCACTGATGCCTGTTTTTACAATAGTGGCGGTACTTTCATACAAGTCTAAAAGGTGGGCTTGCTCGTACGAGTATAACTTCCTACTCTTCATGGTGTTAGGTTTACTGAACAGTTTACTTGATTTGTGGGCTTGCCGTATTGTTGGTCTCTAGGCACTGATGCCTGTTTTTACAATAGTGGCGGTACTTTCATACAAGTCTAAAAGGTGGGCTTGCTATTACGAGTATAACTTCCTACTCTTCATGGTGTTAGGTTTACTGAACAGTTTACTTGATTTGTGGGCTTGCCGTATTGTTGGTCTCTAGGCACTGATGCCTGTTTTTACAATAGTGGCGGTACTTTCATACAAGTCTAAAAGGTAGGCTTGCTCTTACGAGTATAACTTCCTACTCTTCATGGTGTTAGGTTTACTGAACAGTTTACTTACCATGTGGGCTTGCCGTATTGTTGGCTTCTAGGCACTGATGCCTGTTTTTACAATAGTGGCGGTACTTTCATACAAGTCTAAAAGGTGGGCTTGCTCTTACGAGTATAACTTCCTACTCTTCATGGTGTTAGGTTTACTGAACAGTTTACTTGATTTGTGGGCTTGCCGTATTGTTGGTCTCTAGGCACTGATGCCTGTTTTTACAATAGTGGCGGTACTTTCATACAAGTCTAAAAGGTAGGCTTGCTCTTACGAGTATAACTTCCTACTCTTCATGGTGTTAGGTTTACTGAACAGTTTACTTGCCTTGTGGGCTTGCCGTATTGTTGGCTTCTGGCACTGATGCCTGTTTTTACAATAGTGGCGGTACTTTCATACAAGTCTAAAAGGTGGGCTTGCTCGTACGAGTATAACTTCCTACTCTTCATGGTGTTAGGTTTACTGAATAGTTTACTTGCCTTGTGGGCTTGCCGTATTGTTGGCTTCTAGGAACTGATGCCTGTTTTTACAATAGTGGCGGTACTTTCATACAAGTCTAAAAGGTGGGCTTGCTCGTACGAGTATAACTTCCTACTCTTCATGGTGTTAGGTTTACTGAACAGTTTACTTGCCTTGTGAGCTTGCCGTATTGTTGGCTTCTAGGCACTGATGCCTGTTTTTCCCAACACTACGCGACATCTAAATGATATGCGTATCCTATTACTAATGCGTAATGTTAGATTTTCAAACATCTGCGAACTGCCGACTGTTCCGTTTGTTGCTGGAAAGGGTATTAATTAGTATTGTTTTGAGGAATTATTTATTTATTTACACTTTTAGGTGATCCCCCGGTTTAAAGTTGGGTTTATTTTCTACCAGTCTGGCTTGTTTGACCAATAATTTCCCGATAAATCCCATACAGTAAATGCATTAATACCAATAATAATATTACGGGGTTTTCACCCATTGATATAAATGAGTATTATAGTGTTATGGTTTTACGACGGGCTCTAGATATTTTCATAGGTTTCAAAGTATTTTTCCTGCTCCCGTTTTACAGATTATGTTCTACTCGGGTCCAGTTTATCATGACGGGTTTTTGTCCCACATTGGCGCTGACGTCACTGAGAGCAGTGTGGTTTCCTTATTCTTTATTTATGATGCATTCCGTATTTTGATATGACACTCAACTACATACAGGTTTTGATACTTTATTGGATTGATAAGTATAATATAATTAATGATGTATATTTTAAATTAAATATGTCCCAAAACGAGAATTTACTTTTAGAACGATGAAATCTTTTTCTAGAAGCCTTTTTCTTCTATTTTATCTAAATCCCAAGACATGATCTCAGACTAAGACTTTTCCACTGAGTTATCTTACCCTTCTATCAGGATCTCAGTGCAATAAAAAAGAAAAATAAAGTTTTAAATTCCTTGAGCTAAATATACCTTTGAAAATTTCAATTTAGTACGTCGACCACATTTCACCCTTATAAGGGTATAAGGGTGGAAAGTGGTCGACGTACTAAATTGAAATTAGTCTGAGATCATGTCTTGGGATTTAGATAAAATAGAAGAAAAAGGCTTCTAGAAAAATATATTTCATCGTTCTAAAAGTAAATTCTCGTTTTGAGACATATTAAATTTACCTTAACACTCAGGGGAGTGTTAAGGTTGAAAAGTGGTCGACCGTCAGTGACTACCGAGTTCACTGAAAGAAAGAAAGAAAAAAAAATTCAGCACCATGCCCTAAAATAATTATCCACACACAAAAAAAAAACAAAATGAAAAAACCTTAATCTACACAATAAAAAACTTAAATCGAGACAGAAAAAAACAAGTGTGAGTCGGACTCGCCCATGAAGGGTTCCGTAACAGCAAGTAACATAGTAAAAAAAGTTCTTGCAGTTCGTTGTAAATGAAAGGTAAATTGCGGTTTACGATTTATGACGTATTAAAAAAAAACTACTTACTAGATCTCGTTCAAACCAATTTTCGGTGGTAGTTTACATGGTAATGTACATCATACAATTTTTTTAGTTTTATCGTTCTTTTATTTTAGAAGTTACAGGGGGGGGGGGGGGGGGACACATTTGACCACTTTGGAAGTGTCTCTCGCGCCAACTATTCAGTTTAGAAAGAAATGAAATTAGAAACCTCAATATCATTTTTGAAGACCTATCCATAGATACCCCACACATATGGGTTTGATGAAAAAAAAAAATGAGTTTCAGTTCTATGTATAGGAAACCCCCTACATTTGTAACGATGTCGTTTCATTTACAGTCTCGTGGACGTAAAACCTCCACGACGACTAAAAAACCTCCATAGTACTTACGTACTCAAAGAAAGAAATGTAACAGTCCTTTCAAAATTCGAATTTAAAATTGGCTTGTCGCATTGACTGCACAGCCATTTTTATCATCAGTCCTACAAAAATTATGTAACGATATACATCTTCCTAAGTTTCTTCCTGCTACCAGAGTATTGAGTGTTTACTCTAACTAGCACAGCTGGTTTCTATTTAATGAAGAAGTTCTAAAAAAAAACCCGACGCACGGGGTAAGTTTTTGATTATAAAATACTATCTTGTAACTGCGGCTCCTCGCCGCCTATTAAAAATTTCGTCATACTAGGACTGTTTTTTAACCATGTATTTTTTATTTATTGTTTCAGTTTTTTTTTTTTTTTTTTAATCATACGATTTCTACAATAATAAACTACCAAGTCGCATAAGAAACGTTTATTATTTCATCATCTGCACCCACTACGTCACACATTTATTGTTTTTTTCTATTTTTCTGTGAAAATCTTAATGCGGTTTACAGAATAAGTACATCTACTTGCCAAGTTTCAACAGCATAGTTCTTATAGTTTCGGAAAAAAGTGGCTGTGACATACGGACGGACAGACGGACAGACAGACAGACATGACGAATCTATAAGGGTTCCGTTTTTTGACATTTGGCAACGGAACCGTTTTTTGCCATTTGGCAACGGAACCCTAAAAATTGATGGTCGACCACCGATACGATGCAGTAAACGTGAAAACTAAAAAAATAAGCTTGAAAAATAAAGCACGTGGAATAGACTGAATATAAGTACGTAGATTATTGTATGTGTAGATGATTATATAAGTAGATACTTACACATATCAGTATCTTCCTTATATTTAGAAACCACCAGTAGCTCAACTGCAAATGACATTATCATTGACACTATTGATAAGATACAATATGATGACATTGACACATTTTTGCAAAGTATCTCGGTTTACGTACCTAAATACATCGCTGTGCTAAATATAATACATTGTAAATTATCAGTATTAAATTAAAATATACGGCGGTACTCTGCTTGACCTACATAGGCTGGACTAAAATAAAACTGAGAATAATTTCACACAGGTCCATAAATATATTTCTTTACGGCATTCCCTTCATGAAAGATGAGAAAACCTGCTCTTGCGTTTAAAATATATATTTAGAAACTCACATTTTTAGTTTCATTATATAACATAAGATCATGCTAGTAAACCACGAAGGGTTAAACAGAGTAAAAACAGAATTTGCCAGTTATGTTTAAGTCTCCTATGGGAGAACGTATTCAGAAATCCAGGGCCCTAAGTCTGATATTACAATAGTGTCAGAATAGTCTATCATTGATTTCATAATTGTTGATTTTGGCAAGTTTGGTAATCTACTAATATAATGGCGTTATGACTTTCCAATGGTCAATCACTGACACTCCATTGAAAGAAATGGCGTAGAATGGTAATCTCGTACTTAATGACAAATGAATGACTGGTGCTTTTTACGAACTTCTTAATACTTCAGATTGCTTATAGCACTTATAAATAATATGTAAAAAAATATATAAATGAAGTAGATGAAACTCGCTAGATCTTTTATAAATATATAAAAGATCTAGCGAGTTTTATAATAATGGCAATACGAAAATGTCATTATAACACAATTCTATTTCGGGACCATTGACCAATGATCGACCATTATGAAATTACGAACTTTTAGCAAAATAACAGTGGGATGTGAATGGGATCGTGTTGGTATGACGAATTTATAAAAATAGCAGACTTGGGCCCCAGCCTCGGTGGCTCCTACTAAGAAATTTCTGGAAATGGAAAAATTAAATAGCACTTTGCCTGACCCGGGTATCGAACCAGGAGCTCATGCTAGTAGTAGTCAAGCTTGCAACCACTAGACCAAGCTGGCTGTCGAGTTTAGATTTTATTAATAACTAGCTAACCCACGCAACTTCGTCTGCGTCACATAAGAGAGAAAATCGAAAGGAATAAAATCCCCGTTTTTGCAACATTTTCCATTCCTGCTCCGCTCCTAATAATCGTAGCGTGATGTTATATAGCCTAAAGCCTTGCTCGTTAAATGGACTATCTAATTCAAAAATATTTTTTCTATTCGAGCCGGTAGTTCCTGAGATTAACGCGTTCAACCAACCAAACAAACAAACTCTTCTGCTTTATAATATTAGTATAGATTCTTTACATAAACGGTTCTTTATAATTTTGAAATGTCGTGCGTATAACATAAACTGAGGTATGACAGATGTCCGATTCAGGATGCAATTTAAAACACGATTTATGTAGGAAAAACAGTAGCGCTGCGTATAGCTATAACTGTTGTCAATATGAATGGCTAATGCAATGAATAAAACAACACGTGTACTAAATGATAGTAGTGTAGATAATATGTATAGTGAGTTCCGCGAACTACTATCAAATAAAGTGTATCGATAAATGCGTGTGAGCCCATGACATTTTATGTTGAAGAAAGTATCTTCTTTTGCTCGATGTTCTAGCACCAACGCGTCACGTTAATTCTAATGATTTATTAAAGTAAAATTAGAACTTTCTTTTTTTTTTTAGAATATTTTTCTAACCTATAACATTATAATGCGACACGTTGAGCACAAGCACTTCGAACAAAAATATAAATAAAGTTTCAAAATTAAGTGAATATTAACATGACATCGATCAATATAATACACAACCTTAAACCCACATTTCACTAGTTATGATTAAGTCCTATCTAATAAGGGAAGCACTAATTAATCCTCCGTAAGTAAATAATGGTGTCGATTCTGTTGTTCACAAACTAAACTTAATTTAGGCTATTGCTATCTTTAACTAAAAGGCAGTGCGTGAAAAGGACGGATATAGCTATGAACTAATTTAGAGATGTCAAACTAGTTTATGCCTTGCATTTCACCGTGGTTTTAGTCGACATGTTTTTACGTGCACCCTTCATTTGTATGGAAATATTAGTTCCAATTAAATTTGACAGCTCTAAATTACGTCCGTCTCTTTCTCGTTTTATTAGACAGAAAAAGATAGCTATAGCCTAAATTAAGTTTAGTTTGTGCACAACAGAATCGACACCATCGAGCCTAAAGAGTTTATTTAGGTTTACTAAACTGTGTATTTCTATGTAAACTGTGTGTTCCACTTGTTCACACACACACATGGGCGACATTTGGAATTTCCCTATTATGTGCTTTCAAAGAGGTATTGTCACATAAATTATATAATTATTAAAGCGGTAGTAAAATAATGAAACAATTATCTTGTGAAGTGTCTTTGGAATTTAGATAAAACATTAATCTATGAAAGGCTTTCGTATATAATATTATTATACACATAAATATATACCTACTATCTGAATATAAAGGTTGATTTTATAATGCTTAAGAACATAGAATAATTCTCCTGAATGGGAATCCAATTCTAATAAAATTATCACCTGCCTCATCATCTACCTAGCCTTTTCCCAACTATGTTGGGGTCGGCTTCCAGTCTAACCGGATGCAGCTGAACACCAGTAGTTTACATGGAGCGACCGCCTATCTGACCTCCACAACCCAGTTGGTACTGGGTAAACGATACCCCTTGGTAAGACTGGTTGTCAGACTTTTTGGGCCACAAGTTTCCTCTGTGCCTTAGAAAGTATATCAGACTTTTGGTCCCAGCTGTCGTTTGTAGATCTGTGACAATCTTTACAGGTGTTATCCACTAGTAATTGGGTTATGGAGGTCAGATAGGCATATGATTTCTTATATTTTAGTATTCAGCTGCATCCGGTTACACTGGAGCCGACCCAAACATAATAGTTCGGAAAAGGCTCGGCAGATAATGAGTTTTGATCAAGTGTTTAAAATGAAGTTTTCACATTGAATGCTGGTGTCAGCCGAAATCTTACGCATATTAGTCACAGTATCTAGAGGAGTAGTTGTTTTGTTTTATTTTTCTAAGCTGTTTACTATCTACATCGTTTACAGGCAAATGCGCCCACCCACGGTTGGGTGTAGCATGTCTGTCCCACGCTTTTCTATCCATTCCTCTGCCATTTCCCTAATTTAGTCCACCCACATTGACCAAAATTTCAGTGAACATTGTGGTATGTTCATTGTTGTACTACCGGGTTCACTGACGGTCTACCCCTTTTACTACCTTATTATTTAGGGCATAAGGGTGAAAAGTGGGAGACCGTCAGTGAACTCGGTAGCACATATATTATGTCAATACATCAAGCTACTACAATTATAAGTCTCTTTAATTTTTCAACTTTATCGCTATAGCGTTAGGTTCAAGGTTGATTGGGAAAAATTTGACATTTTCAAGTAGTTTGCGTCTGTACTACCGAGTTCACTGAGGGTCTATCACATTTCACCCTTATGCCCTAAGTATCAAGGTTGAAATTGAAAAATGGCGTACTCTCAGTGAACTCAGTAGTATCTAGTACTCAAACTATTACGATGTTCATGTAAAGCCAAGAATATCCATTATTTATATTTATCTTATCCATGTGAAGCGTTTCAAGACTACTGTAATAAGTACTTGTAAATTACCTACTTGTAAATTGACTTAATTAAGTAAGTACCTATAAATTATTGCGATGGTCAATTGCTTGAGAATCTGTCACTAATTACCACCGGTGCAAATTAATTGATTTACTATCTATTATTAAAATACTTTGCATTTTTATAGAGGTCCAGCAAAAAACTTGCCTAAGTCAGTATTTAATTATTAATATTTATAAGCTAGGACACTAATAATCTTGCGTATTGCTTATTCTCAATATTTTTTTACTTAGAATTCTATAAGAGTTATGCACCGGAAGAACTATTTATGGTGATATGATATTAATGATAATCGGTTTGCAAAGGCGAAACACCTTGTACACTTCAAGAAATTCAATAGTACTATTTTTATTTGGTACTTAAAATCGCATCTGGAAGTTATATGGCATTTGTGTGAATAATACATACAAAAAAGGGATATTTTAATTAAGTACCATTTTATTCAAAGCCATTTCATTAACTTTTATTAGCTACTTTGTTAGTTTTAATCTATAATTTTATTTGACTGCCTATCATTTGAACCAGAAATACCATTAAATTTGGTGCTATAGTCCAACCTTTCAACTAAGTCGAAATAAATACTTCTTCGTATCTTATCAACGGGTCTTAGCAACGGGTGACGTGGGCCGATAGTAGCTCCACTGTGATTTGTGTTATCATTTCACACTTAATTCTGAACCTTATCTACATTGCGCCTTTGGTGGCGATGGTTCATAGTTTAAATCGTATTAAACGAGCAATGAATCGCGTTTAATAGAATCAGTCGTCCAGTCTAATAAATTGTAGTGGTTATAGTAAGAGGTGTGACCACTCTCAGTGGATAGCAACTGGCCTTGGTATCGCTTATTTAAACGATATACATACGCTTAAATTGAGTTGAGAACTTGAGGAAGATTTGGTAATTTGGTGTAGTTTTAGAAGCTACAGATATGGGTTGAGTTAGTAATTTGGGTCGATTATACTATTTACAAATGGTTCCTTGATGGCATTTTTGTAATAAATGATTTGGACTTTACTTGTTTAACGTTTTTCTCGGTGTGACCCACCGTAGCATGCATGATAAACCAAAAAGTAATTAATTATTGTAATAAGTACTTACTCCAAATGAATTATGCAGATTATTACGAAGATAAGATTGTAATAATTACCAAATTATGTAAGTACTTACCACTACTTCTTATCGACAGGTAGCTGTACGTCGATATAACTTTGAAATTACTCGCTTTGACAGTTTTAAAAATTATTTAAGCTCAGCGATAAGAGAAAAATATAAATCAAAAAGAAAACCTGTAAATAAAATTCGCTCCACCTGAAACTCATAACGAGTTTAGTTTAACCTTGGCCATAAATTTGCCGATACAAATTAGTTCAACTTTTGATATACCTACGAGCGGGGCGGGGGTGCGGGGCGCGGGGCTAAGGGGTGATTGCAATAGAGGCTGCACGCCACCTTGCTGTGATTGATTTATACGTCTTGTTTGTCACAGAGCCGATTTATTTGAATTCCTGCCAGAGCCCCGGGCAGCCAACGGATTAATATCGAACAGACCCCCGCGATATATCCCCGACTTTGGGCAATAATTCAATATTTCATCCTTCGGGCCCGACCTACGCTGTGAATTAACATACAAACGTCAATCGTTTCATGAATAAAAAATGTATTGGATTTAGTGAAATGACTGGCGCGATCGCCGAGCATTTACTGTGTTGCCGCCCAAATGCCTATTGCGGAAATATAAAATGTTTCGGATTACTGGTTTAGTTTGATCGCACACTATTCGTATTTGCTGGGGACACGCGATTTGGCAGCTAAGTTCCAAACGATGATACTGGGGACCCGAAAAATCTCAGAGTCGTAAACCGCGTCGGCTATTAACTGAGCAGCTCAGGAATTGGGTATCGCATAACATTTACTGCCGTTTAATGCAACCAACCAAGTACTGTCATTCTTTTATTGGGGGAAACAGTTCACGTGTTGCCGTTATAAAACTGTAGGGATGCACAGCATACTCAAAGTTTACTGCTGAAGTATTCGATGATGAAATATTATTGCAGTGTTTAAAAATTCCTATAAAACTTTATGATAAACCGGCATCATGAAGGCGTCATTACATTTGAATTCTGTTTGGGTTCTTATTAAGATTTGCGGTACTTAAACGTGGTTTAGTCAAGCGTAGGTACAACGGTAAAGGGTTAGGCAACGGATGGGCGTTTGAACCAAAAAATTCCACTACGAGCCATCGTATCCAGTGGAACCGGTTTTAAGTTCTACACTACATAAACTACTGGTGCGCCGGCGCTTCGCCAATACGTTCGCACTTCTCTGGGCATTTGTCTCACACGTAGGTAGGTATATGTGTTCATTTTCTTGCGCGGGCGCACTACCTGTTGAGATAAGGGATTGTTTGTGATAAGAATCACCATTCAGTTCCTGTCTTGATGATAGTGAATGCATTAGATAAAAAATCATGAATAAATTCATTCAATGAGCTTAAATATGTATCTAGCATTTAAGATTACTTATGTCTTTATAGCTTCTATAACTTTGGTGAACGGAAGAATAATATAAAATATTTTATAAGCATTGCGATATAACTTCTTGATAATACATTAAGTAGGTACTTACTGTACTTATAGTTATTAACAAGGATTTAGGTACATCCGCAGCAAATGATCTACAGTAATAACACATCAAATAGAAGATAACTTGATACCAGAACACACATTGAACATCTTAATCACATATTTGTCATTGATACCGCAATCGCTACATTAGACCTTATTACCATCCATAGAGAGGTTTAATCTAATGTACATAATTGTAGGGCCACGACCTCAATTAGAGCAGAGACTCTTATAATCGCGTTAATCATAAAATTACGAATACTTACGAAGATTGCCGATTTCCGAGCTTCAACGAGTCTGTCTACTCGACGACCTCTACGGGTTACGTACACTTGAGCACAAAAGCTCTTTAAAAGCTATAAATATCTCCTTTATTTATTGATTATTTTATAGCATGTATAAGCTGAGGCGTTTAGTCATTGGCCCAAATAATAATGTAGAGATAACGCGACTTAACCTCGAGTTAAATTTAACATGCAAATTAAACGATTCAATGTGTTACTTGATAAAAAAAACATAATTCTAATCTCGAATTCTGAATTCCAATCAACTTGAAGCGTCATTAATATGTAATGGATAATATCTTTAGTTCTTGTGCACTTGATTGTATTAGTACAATGCAATTATCATAACCGGTCGTGGCAAGAAGCGATTATATTAAATATGTTAATTACATCTCTGAGTAAAAAGAACATTATTGTGAGTTAAATATATATTTTATTGGACCGGCTATAGCTGATTATGACACCTCAGAAAGATGCCCTTCGGCGATTTAGTAAAGGACGAATAAAAGATAAAAACCATAAATTATTGTTCTTTTTTTGTGGACCATGGTTTATTGCCTACAATTTAAGTTATTTTTAGAACAGAAATAACATGACTGATACCCACTTCCTGATGCTTAAGCATCATTCAACTTCATACAATCGTAGTTTTTAAGTACTCGTGTACCTATCTATAAATAAATAAATCTCGGACAAAAATACCAGTTTCTAAAGGCCGCTTTTGTTCGCCCGTGAAATGTCGACCAATAATGACAGGCTACCGCAATTTAGTACTGGCAGTTATATGACTTACACGTGTCTCGACGATTGTATCTATCTAGATCAGTGGGTCCAAACCTTTCTTAGACCAGGGACCACTTTGGTGTCTTTATTGTAAGTAGGGACCATAAGATAAACATGGACACCGATAGGATTATTTCTAGAGAGGTGAATCTTTAATTAACACAATGCAAAAATTGGAAAATGGCATGAAAACCTTTAGAATTAACATAGTGATGAATACAAAAGCGATCGAACGAAATACGGAAATGGGAATAAGTTAATAGATTCTCAAAATAATTTATTAATAATATATATTCATTTTCCGCGGACATATTCGAGGCTCCTAGGCTGCGGACCACCAGTGGTTCGTGGACCACAGGTTGGGAACCACTGATCTAGATAATATTAAACCTGCAGCGTAAATCTCTCGTACACTTCAACCAGCTTATCTGTGCAAGTGAGCAAACACAGAACTAAAATAAATGTGCCAACTTTGACATAAAGGGTGTAAAACACCTCTTCACGAAGCCGAAAGGCACTTGTTCTCCCAATCATTGCGATCATTTTTTTTTTTCAACACCATACCTGGGAACCTTCTAGTTACGGAGATATGGGGGGTCAAAGTTACAATTTTTTGACAAGTTTTTTTTAAATACAAGTTTTTTTTTGTAAGATTTTGACTTTTAACACCTCCACGACCCCCGTACTATTCAATCCATCCATCAGCACAATGTTTTAAGTTCGTTACATTGAGTTCTACTACGAAACATGATTTATAACCTCAAAAAAAAAGTTGTTTCCCAGCAATAATTTTTGCGTAAAGTTACTTAGTTTGATGTACAGAATGCTTGGTTGACGGCTTTGTGATGAGGTGGTTTACACCCTGTATACTCGTATTTACATTTTTTTTTTTGACAAGCTGCACCACCTCGACTGTAGTTAGTTCAGAGAGCCTAGACAAAGACTGTCATTGTAAAACATATTATAACGATGATGCAAAAATCAAACATGATTTAGATTGACATGAGCTAACGATGTCAATCCTGTTGACATTTCATCCAACTTATGTGTGCAGGCGGGAAAACATAGAACTAAAATAAATGGATCAAGTTGTAGTTGAATGTAATAATATGACAATATCCATCTGAAAGCAATTACAGGCAAATTCCGAATATGTCTTACGAAAATATACATAGTTCTGAAAGCCCAAATAATAAGTCTTTTTGCACAATAATATTTACGCGGAGTCTGGATTTCTGCCCGTTTGATGGCAATAGGCTCGCCCCCATTACATGGGAGATAACTGGCAAAATGTGGGTGTACTAGGTAGGTATACGTCTGCTTAACCCTTCGGGGATTACAGGCTTGATGTTATGTTTCTCTTTGTCAATGTTAATCAATTCAAAAACTTTATTTTAGTACGTAAAGAAATAGGATAAAAAAACATTTCTGGAAAAGATCTCGATTTCCAATAACTAGTTATTGACGTAGGTTTCCTAAAAGTTTTGATGTTTTTTACGCATGTATCGGTTGGTGACTAATGGTAATACTATCTTATAATGAAAATGCGTAGTAAAAACTATAGTGACCGCAAAATGGCCCGTCGTAGTGTGAGTTTGTTGAGGCTAAAGTGCCCCTGGAGTGCCCCATATCAGACGTTTGGTAGGTTAGGTTAATGTGAATTACTGCACGAATACATAAAATTCCCTAAATGGGTTTGCCGGACTTTAATTGCCATTTGACGAAGTTATGAATGTGTAGGTACACAACTACACATTAAATTAAAAATAACAGTCGATTAAGGAGTTCTTAATTGGTAATCTACGGTTTCATGAACAGTATTGGAAATGTTTGACGTCCAGTCCACGATTTATTTTTAGGCCCTTTCATGTCTTTTACATAATTTTCCTTCATTTTTAATTCTTGTTTTACATCAAAATTCAGAAAGAAAGAGCCAGGGCTAGTTTATATAATAAAACTGAACGCGATCAACCTATTTGAACGGCATTTAAGAGCCGTCAGAGTGATCATTGTTGTGGCATTTTTTTACCAAGGGGTATCTTGTTCCCCAGTACTAACTCGGTTGTGGAGGTCTGATAGACAGTCGGACCATGTAAAATACTTGTAGTCAGCTGCATCCGGCTTGTGGAAAGACTAGGGAGCAGTGACCTACATCCATATCTCCTACAACGTGTTACATTTACACCAACAGCTTCAAGTACAAATTAACAAAATTACAAGTTCCGATACCAATTTGAATGATGGATGATGCCGAGTTTAATTTCTTCCATTAGTTTTGTTATACTTTGTTTTGTAGGCGCATTCCGGTAGCCATTTGGCATCATGCTCTCGTCAAGTGAAAGTTGATCGATGGAGCATGGTCAATTTAAATATTAAACTATTAATAGAAAGGAAAATGTATAATAGAGCTTTAATTAAAACTAGCGACACGCCCCGGCTTCGTCCACCTTGCTGTACTATACAGTAAGGTGGATTAACTTTTTCAGACACTTCCAACAATTATTGTCATATTTCAACCAATTTACACATAACCTTTCTCATGAATCACTCTATCTATTGGTGGAACCCGAAAGAAAATCCCTTCAGTAGTTTTTGAGTTTGTCGCGAACAGACAGACAGACGCGGCGGACGATATTGTTTTATAATATGTATGTATTAAAACCTCACCTTCAAGATGTAGTCATTCTAAATTGACGTTCTTACAAATTCTAAATAGTATGCCTGCCTGGTCATTTTAATGCTGCCAACAACATTTTCACATTTATTGCCATTTATTTATAGTTCTATTTCAATTGCTGCGGATAGACGATGGCAATTTAATATATAAATGCAGGATATCGACTAAACCTCATCGTTGTCTCTGTATTTAAATGATAAAGTGAAAGCTCTGGAATGTCGTGGGCTGACATTATGACAGGTTTAAAAATAGATATTTTATTAGTGCGAAACTATCTTGAGAATTTTACGAGATTACTGTATTTCTGTGGATGCTAAAATTAAACCAGTCGACCGGACTCTGCCCCGAAGCTTTCCGTTCGTTTTAGTACTGTCTGTATAATCTGTGGATCATACCTTTACGCTAGTAATGCAACCAAGTTTAAAAATAAAGGTACCTTTTAGGCTTGTTTCCACCATCAATAAATTGAAAATCTATTTAGTCCGTCAGTTAGAGTATTAGAAAATAATGGACACGTATTTTTTGTTTTTGTAAATCAACGAATATTGACAAAGATAATACGCATCAAAACTCGGGAGTGGGGGCTCGTGACGTCAGTACTCACTAAGATTGATACCGAACAGTGACGTATTGGAAATTTTAAAAGCGTCGTACCTTCGTCAATTTTGTTTTATGTGACCAAAGGGAAAAATACGGGTCAAATATTTTTTGATAATCTAAGTGACGGACTAATTAGATTTTTTCAGTTAACAAGCCTATTATATCGATCAGCGTTATAATATCCAACTCAGCCATTACTTTATAAATAACTATGAATCATCAAACATTTGTGAATGTTCTATTCTACTCATATACTTGGGTTAAATGTTTGTAACTGTCACGTATAAAGGTGAATGACCATCTTAAAGACGATTCATAATCGCCTTTAGAAAAAGATCCTTGTATATCATTATGACACGTTTCATAAAGAATGCTTACGGCGCATAAAGACGGTATACCTTATCAGCGCAAGAAAACACACTCGCTCGTGCAAAAAGTTAAATTCGTAGCAAGCATCATACTTGTAACGTTATTGCGCAGTTTCTAACGTAGAAGGAAGCTATGGATTTAGTAGTCTGGTAAATGCAGAATGGTAGACGTGTGGCCTGATTTAAAATACATGGTTTATTTTAATAAAAATTCCCAGTAAACGTGACGATTGCGGCGGCGAATGCGATGGCGATTGTTAATCGCAAAACGAACAGAATTTCCGAGAATCGTTCGCCATTGACATTTCTAAGCAACGTGGTCATGTTTACGTTCGGTGGCGGGTTGCGGCGGGTGTTTACAAACAGTAAATTGTTTACTCGACTGACATAACGCGTTGCAGGCGTCACGGCGCGTCACAGCCCACGTCACTTGCCTCCGCTCGCCGACATACGCCGCCGCACGCCGTGCCTTGCCGCCGCCCAATCCTGTTCTATTGCGTCGCTAACATTGCTAGCGCCATTTTTTTTACTAATCTCCAATCATTAAGAGGCCTGCGAAGCATGCGAATTTCATACAAACGTATTATGGTAGTGTGTATTTATATTGATTAGATAACATAATATATAGGTTCCCAAACACATATCTAGAATGTACACTGATTTAAACAAGAGTTATGAGAAAAATAAATTTTCTATAGGAGTATAGTAATTTTAAATTCCTCATATCTCCTCTTCATATCATTGTCCTTTCAAAATATTTATTTGGGCACATAGATATTTTATAATACAATCGAAATAATTATATACACACCACCTCAAGAATATGTTTGATTTTCATATTATTTTGGTATTACGTTTGTATGAAAAACGCATGCTCCGCCGGCCCCTTAAGGAAACTGCGTATCATAATCGACTATTTCATAATCTTTCGAAGACAGAAAAGCATTCTAGATATTGAAATAGAAACTTTTAAAATTACTTAGTTTGAAATTGGAAATTTTTTTCAAAAGTTTATTTTTGACGTAACTTTAAGTTTATTTAACATTGTATACTTTGCATGTGGTAAGTTTTATGTTGCGGTCGGTGATCATAATTAGAAACAAAAAATTAACACCGTTAGCATGCGATTACGTGAATATCTAATGAATAGTAATAACATAGACGATCTTTAAGTTTGAAGGTTTCGTGGAAAATTTTGTGATTTTTGGCGTTCGGTGAGGTTTATTTTAATCGAGCAATATCTTTCGATCGATTGTGTATTTTATTATTATTTTAATTTAATGGCGTAGGTATAAACGGACATTTTAATGCTCGTGTTAAATATAATCTGGATAGTTTTCCTGTAAAATTATTATCATAGAAGGTAGGTAAGGAAAATCAGTTGTCCCATGAGCGGTATTTGACAAAAATATTTGCAGGTATCTGGGACGGATGGCTCTAACAATATTTACTGATTGCTTGCGGTCGGTTTTATTGACAATTTTATTGAAAAACTGCGTCATTTATTGAAGTAAAATATCGTTATTTACTGACAACGTCACATTATCTGGTCATTGTTTTAGAATGCTATGCAAAGATTTAACAAATCCTTTGAAATAATCTTATCTAGGTAGCTTATCGAATTAAGTAGTGTCACTAAATTTAAAAATTTTATCTATTATGTTCTATATTTCTTGTGTATGACCTTCGTTCGATCGATATTTTCTAGAAGCTTCTTATTACAATCTTATGCGTGTTTTATGAGAAGATTTGATGTCAATATATTATAATAAGTTAAGGATTGACAGCACGTAGTTAAATGTAGATTGATGGATTTTTTGGCATTATATTTCTGAAATCGTGAAGCCGTTGGTCTCGCCTGTCATTTTTACATCTTTGACAGTCGTACCAAGGGGTTTCATATTACCCAGTATTTGGAGGTCAGATAGGCAGTCAGACCATGTACAATAATTGGCATTCAGCTACATCCGGTTAGACTGGAAGCCGACCCCAACATAGTTGGGAAAAGGCTAGGCAGATGATATTGATTTCTGAAATCGTTTGACTTGATGGAAAAAAATATTGTAAATAATATAAGTAATTTCTTATCCTTACTTTGCTATGTATTGTACAACGGGCTGGTGTCCGCAACTCCACGTCAAAGCGCGTATTTTGAACTAGCAAGAATAAAGAAACTGCACTTTAAACCTAAAGAATTATTTCCTAGGTACCTACCTACGGAAACTTCAATAATTTTTAACATAAATTTAAGTTTTTATTCACACACAAATCAAAGCTTTTTCAAACGCGGAATCAGCTTCAAGGTGATATTTTAATTCCCATCCATCGTAATATTGAATCAACTATAAGTTTGTACGAACAGTGTGCGATACGTAATTACCTATTTAACATTCATTGAATTACAAATAAGTTGTAAGTAATAGTTGACATGTTTTTCTCGTATTACGTGCAGTAGTGTACAGTTGGCGACAAAAATCGATTAAAAATGCTAACATTTAATATCTCGCCTGAATTTTACCGAAAGGTAAGGCACACCCACATTTGGCCAGCTATGTTTAAGTCCTATGTAGTAAGGAACGAGCCTTTTGCCATCAATCGGATACACATCCAAACTCCGTGGTTACTACTATGAAATTCCTGATGAAAAAGCTCAATAACACTTTACCAAACTTAGAAATTGAACCCCGGGCTTCACGCTGAGCCGTTGCGATTGCGACCACAAGACAAACAAGGCAGCTGCCTTTACATACTATATATTTAATCTAACTAACTGGCCATCTACTAAAACCGAGGAATAAGTACGAAAATTTAAATCAACAGTTTGCTCAATAGATGAATTGTTAATCGACTTTTGTTGCTGACTGTACAACTACAAAGTAATATCTCAATAAAATAAATAGATTTGCAAAGAGTTATAAATTGTATACGTAATGAATATTATATCAAAGTAAATTATGGGAAATACAGTGATTACCCAGACCTGTTTGCTTTGAAGCGTTATAATAGTAGGTTAATATTTGACTCTATATTATGAAAAATTAATAATCCAGGCAGTTCCTTAGAGTTGCAATTTTCATAATGGATAGAAACATTGTTGCTCACATGTATCCATGAAAACTATAAGTGATGGTAAAGTAGAAACCTCTTGACCATCAGTTAATTGCTACAGAAATAAGTTTAGAAACTATATTTTTAAACCTGATTTAGTAAGTGTTTTAATTAAGTACGTATGGTAATACCACCTTATCCCGAAAGTGATTTTCGTGTTTTCCTGGCATCAGTTTAAAAAAAAAAACAAAAATTAATTAATTATTAATTAGCTCTAATTTAATATTTGTTTTTTTTTATTTCGTGTTGTCTAAAAGGCCTCCCTCCGTTCCTTCCAACGGTCACGATTATGTACTTCTTCTGTCCAATTCTCAAGGAAGACATCCAGTTCATCAAGCCATCTTCTTCGTGGTTTGCCGCGACCCCGTGTCACTGTTTCAGGGCACCAATCCTTAACTTTTTAGTTCAAATTTTGCACAACGGTAAAGTGCAAAAGTCAGTCCGCACTGAGTTAAATCAGTTTATCAGTCAGAACCTATCAGAGTTGCATCATAATCATATCACATTATTGCTATCACGTTATCACGATTCACAATACATTTTCACAAACTGATAGGACGTCACGCACTATTGAGATAACGGAGTGGAAGAAAACTTCTTTCATTCTCTTGAGATACTTAATTATTATAACAAGCGGTGTGATAGCAATAATTTACGCAATGCAGTTTAATGTATTCATAAAATAGTCGTTTATTATGAAGTGCGTAGTGTTATGAGTTAAGTTTCTAAGTTCATGGTAGAATTATACTAGTTTAGGGAGGTTCAAGTTTTATGGGAATATTTGAATTGAACGTAGGTGCAATACTTATCAACATAATCATATCAGCCGTATGATGTTAAGACGTTCACTACTGAACATAATCAATTAATACAATATTTAAAGATATTAAACAAAATATTTAAGTATATTACTGACATATAAAATAGATATTAAGAAAGTTTTGTATTAATTTGTATCTACTCGTACGTAAATAACTAACAACCATTTCCAATTAATTTATGACAGATGGTGGGTAAGGAAAAAGCGTAAAATTATTTTCAGTAATATGACTACCATGACCAGTTTGCAATGCGCATGATTCCCGGAAACCTTACTAATCGAACTTTATGCATACGTTTTCAAAAATAGAATTGACCATTCCACCTTTGACGTCTTGTTAGCTTCTATGACGTCACTGGCTTGTAAATAAACTCTTTACTATCACTTCTGAAGTCACACAAAAGTAAACAAGTACAGTCATTTCAAACTGATTTTACCAATGACAGCTGCGACCAAACAGTATCGGCAATAAATACCAAATTCATTTCGACAGACTTTTAGTGGAAGCAACACAATACCAACCTTTATATTAAGGAGAATAAAGATCACTGATTGCGATAGTTATGTCAAGTCAAAAGTATTTTACCGTGAAAGTACTGTAATATTGTTTTGGTTCGAAAACCGCTCGCTTCACGTATTTCACGTCTATATCGAAGCGTGACTCACTCGGTTAAATGTGACATTCGTTTACCCAGTCATTCGGTATATCTTAGCGCTAATTATATCTCCCAATTAACGTGTAATATGACCATCTGTCACAGCTTCAAACCCAACCAAGGTCAACCAACTTTGGATAGCGTACGACCTTCGAAATTTATTTAAATAAAACGGCAATAAATTTGATATTATTTTAATTATTTTAGGAAACCGCAACGATTATTGCCTAACGGGTATTGAGATCAGAAAATTTTCCGACCGAGTGTTCATTTTGTGATGATATTATGATATTATTAATATGGAAACTTAGCTACAATTTATGAAGCGCATACCTAAGTGTATTTTATTTTAAGCGTTGCTTGCCCTTGAACCTTTGGACTACGGATTTATTGACTAATTACTGTTTACTATTAAACGACACGTGCTAACACAATGCAGAATATTTACAAATTAAAATAATCTGAGCACTACAGCAAACTAATAATTCATACCCTGCAAATACGTACTCAGATATAGGGTATCTGTAATTGCGCGTTAGAAACTTCAGTGCGCATATAAAACTTATTAGACCTAGTTGTGGTATGGTTTTATGAAGTAAAACGTCAGTTGGCATTCCGACCTCACAGTCATTGAATAATTTATGTATAATTTGTTATATTATGTTAATTCAGGCGCGAGTCGAAAGGCGGCCGGCCTCGTGAGGCGCCGCGCGTAGTGCCGTACTATGTACTACCGACTACCGTCGACTAATGGCGACAACGTGGTTCATTGTGCACAAACTTGACAATTGTTTATATCCTGACTTTTATTGTACAGCTTACTGCCTCCTTATATTTATTCGCATTAGCAGTGAGCATATCTCTTAGTACTTTTCAAACAATTTCCTTCAGGTACATACGTCAGGTCCATACTAAAAGTTTAAATAACTGAAGTAATTTTAAACATTAAATCTTGCTACATCTCATATTTATATCAATGTCCACTTCAAAAAAAAATACAAGGCCATGTTTGACATAGTATCTCTATAAGCACACGGTACACCGTATCAAATTCCGTTCCACGTATTGCCATTAAGAATCTCGTACGAAGCTAACCTACTGCAAATTAAATGGTCTGTCAATGGCCGGTATCGTATGGCGTGTAATCATTACACTCCGGGCGCCCGCTAGCGCCACACCACATCCGCTTCAACAATATAATTGGACGTAACGTAGTAAGAACTTGCTACGTAGTAAGACATAATAAAATCGCTTCTTGACGCTCGCGAACCCATTAATTTATTGGAATGTGTACTGCGTATTTAGATATAAAGTGGTCTCGTTAATACGATATTATACGAGTTGGAGATGAAAGGCGATGTTTAATCATTGGAATTTATTTGGATCTTCTTTACGTTTCAAATAGGTATGAATGGTAGTTCGCAATAGTTTTCTTCTTCAACTAAATTATAGATGGTCTCTAGTTCAATCTATAAATGAATTTCTAATTGAAGATCACATGCATTTAAGTAAGTTTATTTAAAAACATCTTTTGGCAAGCGATGCAGCCACAAAATATTCCAACACTTTTACTGCCTGCAACATTGTTGCATCTGAAACAAAATAATGTGCAAGAAAATCGCAAGTGAGAATTTCAACTGCGTACTGTTTATTCAACCATAAAATGAGGCACCAGATCATGAAATAGAGTTTACGATTCATTCGGTATGATAAATAGCACCCACCTTCTAACAAAAGTAGAATTGATTTATAACTGCGCATCTGTACGTTGCGTAGGCGCTATTGTAGCGGCGCGTAGACCCCGCGTAGGCGCTACGCTAGAGGGACATAGACCCAGCGTACTTGAATGGCGTAGACACAGCTGATGAGCTACGCTTGAGATGCGTAGACTCAGCATAGACGCTACGCTTGAATCGCGTTGACTCAGCGAGAGTGCTACGCAAAGTCTGCGTAGACCTAGCGAATGTGCTACGCTATTGTCATGTTTCTGCAGCGTTATGCGTTTGATAAACCCCTACGGTAAATTCTGAAGGTACCATTAGTTCAATCAAGCCATATGGATGGAAATAATATCACGTTTGTCGAGTGCAGTACTCATCTACGTACAAGGGCCACCGTTTATCTATCTAAATACCACATTTACGGAAACTATTGGTAAGTACCTATAGGTAGGTTATGTACTTACAGGATGTACGTCAAGTACGTCATGTTTAAACAACTTAATCTATGTAAATGACATAAATTAGTTACGTATAAGTTTATATTTTCTTGTTATTGAAAACAAAGTTACATGATATTACCATTACTTGTGTCAATATTATGAACAACCGTATTTTTCCCAATTATGTTTTATAAGTTTTGCAATATTACGCTGTAGATGATAAGGTTATTGGTTTATGATTCAGCAACCATCGTCGGTAAACATTTATTGAATAGAGGTCTTCCCCATAGTGAATCTTCTGTCATATCTACCATAACGCAATATTGGTTAATATAATATTCCTTACTTTGATTACTCATATAAATCGTCAACTTTTGAATGCTCACTGTTACAATTTAGCTCGCATATTTTCCAATTATCAATGAAATTACTTTACGAATCAAACTTGACAATTGGGGGAGGCCTATGCCCAGCAGTGGACGTCTTTTGGCTGAGATAATGATGATGAACACTTTACGAATCGAGTGAGAAACAAAAAGTCAGTCGAGATTTTGTTTCTCATCTCTTATTAACTTACTAATATAATAACTATTAACTTACTTCTATTTATAAATGCAAAAGTTTTTGAAGATGAATGGATGTTTGTTCCTCTTTGACACAAAAACGGTTGAACGGATTTAGGTGAAATTTGGCAAGCAGAACTGATACTCTATGACCTTGATTACCACATAGGATATGTTTTATCCCGTTTGTACGATACCATGTGACAATAAACGAACTCCACGCGTGCATAGTCGCGGGCATAAACTAGTTTAAACTAATTGAGTAAAAAATCTAAAGCAAATACCCAACATACCAGTAACTCATCTTAACTCATCTAACTAATTTAATGAAAACAAAGTTAGTTGTTCAAGGGCAAGGTCCACAGTTTCAAAGTTGTGTATTGAATTACAATTGCGTAATCCCTAGAGACGATAACCTATTAACTCTTTGATCACATCTTGTTGGTTTTTTGAACTAACTGATTGAAGTCTCGGTTATTTTAAAACTTCCTGAATATCAAAGAAGTCTTAAAAAAGTTTTTATTCCAAGGGATTTTCTTTTCTTGATGCAAAATAAAATTATTGTTATTGCAGCTTCGATAGTTGGGAAAGGCTACACAGATGATATATGTGATATATCTTATTTGTAGGCAAAGCTGGGGCTTGATACCAAAGTTATAATTACTTATACATATCTACTGTCTACTAATATTATAAGGAGGAAAGATTTAATTTTTTGTTTGTGTGTTTGTTACGATTTAACTCAAAAACTACTCATCCGATTTAAAAAAATATTTTACCATTAAGAAGCTACAACTTTACAGAGTAATATAATTAATTAATTATATTGATATCATGCATATTGGCCGAGCTATCACCATTTTCGCAGACGAAATCGCTGGCGATGTGCTAGTTAGGTATATTAAGAGCCATATTAATTGTTACTCCAATCATAAATTATTAAGCTATCACACATCCACATGTGTATTTAAAGAGACAGGAAAACCACAAAAGTTTCCATCTCCTAACGTTTGCCTTCAGCGAAGGAAAACCATTACAATATATAATGTACAGTTACAACCCGTATGTAGAGTACAACGTTATATTATACATATTAAAATAAATAATCAAACTACGAGTATATATAGAAGAAATATGTGCAGACTCTATAAACTTTATCTAATTTAGTTTTAATTTTCCTCGAGTGATGTAAACCTATTTCAAAATCTAAATACTATTATTTCTAATTGCGAACTTTTAGTGGACATGTTTAATATATTTCTGATATATTTTACTGAAATTCATGTTACTTTATTATTATAGATCGATGCTTTCCTTCCGAGAATAGGTGGTACGCCGAGAGTGCAGGGAAGAAAGAGGTTTCTTCAATAAATTAATCAAACCTTGCTTATACAATTAATTTGAAGGTAACTCTGTAGCTTTTCACGCCTTAAGTGCTGAACAAAATGCAATGAAATATGCACACAGGTAGATCGTGCCAATAGAACAACAGAAACTAAATAAAAATCTTCTACTTAGCAATCTAAATTTATTTATTTATTTAAACTTCATGTACAATAGTGGTACATAGGCGGACTTAATACATAGTGATAGGGTACAAAACAAAGTCTGCAAAACTAACTACTTAACACCTAGAACAGTGAGCCATGAGCTTGGCACCTTCAGTGGCGTACATCAGTTCCTATTATTTACAGACACACGCAGGACACGATATTAAATTCCAATTGGTTTGTGGAGCAGCACCAAATTTAGACTCTAAAGCCGAGACATCAGTGGAACTGAGTAGGTTTTCCTCGCTATGGCCAACCTATGGAAAGTAAATCACCAAATATTTGGGTGAGAGTCTTAAACTAATAGATACAAAATCATCGTTCAGTAAGTTGTTCCTCTAACCAGTCAGTAGTAGGTAGCTAATGCGTAAAATAGCTTGGCAGTATGTCAACATATTAGTTCTTTGCCACTCGATGTATAAATAGTGAGGATATCGGCTACTCACGAGATAATCTCCTTCATCTTTCGTAATAGTGAACCGTTTTAACGTAAAATTTAGTATTTACTACCTGAAAATGAGAAAGTAGAAATAAAGTAGAGATTCTATACAATGATGGCGGTGACTGAAAAGGTCTGTACGAGGCATGTGATGCGCAGGAATGAGGAACATGTCGTGAGGTAAGTTTTGAGTACGAATGTGGATGGGTACGAGTATAAGAGTTGTAGATGACCAAAGAAATGATGAATAGACTGTGTAAAGGATAAAGTAAGAAAGGAGGGAACTATTGAGATGAGTAATAAATAAGCATGCTGGAAGAAGAAGACATGTTGCCCACCGGCTTCCATTGAGATAAAGGCGGGAGAATGATGATGGCGGCTTTTTGGGTTAAGGCGATTACATGAGCTAAACGCGAGTTTTATAATTACTAAAAGTATATGATTCACTGCTATAAACAAGACCAGAAAAATATATGATATTCTTCAGGATATATGCTAGCATGATACTGTTTTGAAAATATAATACAATCAATTTGACTCAATAAAAAAAAATCACGAACCTATCTCTAAAAATATCTTTCAAACAAAAAAAAACATACTAATATGCATGCGATCATTCTGATTTTTTGGCAAATAATTCTACAAGCAATATATTAGCATGATAGTGTTTTAGTTTTTTAATCCAATCAATGGTTTTTTTGTAAATCGATCAAAACCACTCATTTCGCGCTATTTGGCCCGCAGTGACTGACGTAACAACCACTTTGTAGTGCAAGCTAATTCGAACTTTATTCTAACAGCATTTCAGACGAAGTTTGAACGACCACAAATAGAGTTGCTAATTTAGCTCGTCTAATCGCCTTAAAGGCATAACTTTCATTTGTTGTTCCGGAATAAATTGAAACCCGAGAATGTGGATCTCGATTCTAGCGATATTTCAATGGAATTGAGTATGACAACGATCAGAAGCTTCTGACATTAAATGTTGAAAAATTGATTCAGAATACGAATCCGTAGCAAAGATCAAATTAATAAACATTCCACAAAAAACGAATTCACGATACGATTGCCTTTATTAATAGCTTTCTTATAAACTTGAATTTAATTTGAAACCCTTGCAGTTTGTATGACCGTAATAACACCGCGTTCAAGGTCAGATGACGTAATAAACCACCCGCGTTACATAATAAAAGACCGGTTGACAGTACCTACCTAAATGTTCGAAATTCGAATGATTGATTTTTTTATTTTATTAACTGGCTCGATTTCGCCAGTATTTTATTTATTTTCTACTTTTAAGGAGTATTTCATTGGAACGTGTTCTTGATAAACGCTCTTTTTTCGACCTGTTTTTTTTTGGGGGCTTTAGAGCCTTTTTTTACTTTTAAAAGATTTTTTTTTATATTTAAGTACACCGAATTTTCTAATCCTGATCGAAAAAAAAAATTATACTCATAATAAAATCATAATCTAAATATGTATCTTAAAATACAAAAAGATTTTCTTAGAATCAGTCTCTCAGATAAATATTTCTTCGCAAAGCTTAAACGCCCAAGGACCAAAATCGAAAAAAAAAACAAAAAAGGAGTATTCATTAATCTTTTAAGCTTTATCAATAAAAAGATAAAAGGTTAACAATCATAATCACCTCATTTGTGTCGTCACAGGTTATCAGTACGTTCATTATCAATTAAACATTCTATATGATTCGCAGTGGCTGTAGCAAATATTTTTAGTAAAGCAGCATTATTCGAATTTTTAACCTCGATATTCGTCCAAATCTTAATTAAAAACTTGAGTGCTGTCTTTGATAAGTACTAAAATTTACATTTATCATAACATCATGCCTATAATCCTCGAAGGATCAGGCATAGCAGACTTACATTAAGCCAATTAAAATGAAGGGCAAGCCTTTTGCCACCAATTGAGCACAAATACAGACTAAGAGCAAGATAATGATGACAGACTCTGGGATGAATTGGGATAAAAAAAAATAAAAAAATATCGCTGGACATTACACACAGCGCCATCTAGTACCACACTAAGCAAGGCTTGTGTCGTGGTCACAAGACAGTTAATATACTACATTATACAAAAAAAGATAAAGATAAGATAAAGATGCCAGACTCAGGGGCTACCACTGAGAAATTCCTGATATCAGAATACCATTTGGCCCGGCCAGAGAACCGTATTCAAGACCTGATGCTCAGCAATAAGTGGCTCTTGCGACCACAAGACCGTCTACGATATAGTCGAAGCAGCACTAAAATTAACGTCGTTATAAAACTAATTTATCTAATTAAGCTTAAGTATGTTCCCCGCTGATTTTTTATTAAGAGCTCATTTCACCAATTGTGGTGTCATTACCTCAATTGGTTTCCGCATTGTCTGTGAACCGTACATGATCGGTAACTATACTTGATGATGGCGTTCTAACTTAAACGTCCACGTTTACGTTACGTAATTGGACAGATAGTTATTTTTAGTATGTTTTATTGGCACATCACGCGTCCTGAATCGTGTGTTATCAATGTAAAATGTGACGGTATGCCGAGCCCATTATTTGTTATACCAGCAATTGTGTTTGATAGACGTTGTATTGTGTTGTGTTCAAAGATTCTACTACTGTACTACGCACCCATTCTAACTACATAGTCTAGTTGAAGCAATATTATGGAATAGGTTTGTAAAAGATACATTTATTTATCGATGAGCAAAACGTACCTATCTTCTTTGTGAATACCAGTATTTTACAATTTTACATGGAGTGACTGCCTATATCTGATCTCCACAACCCAGTTAATACTGGTTAATAAGATATCACTTGGTAAGACTGGTTGTCAGACTTCTTGGGGCGCTGTAACTCGGTAAGTATGTAAGGGTGGTCGGTTACCCATCCACAGACCAACCTAGGCAAGCGCGGCTTATCCTAAAGATCGACCCGAGCGGCTGTTATTACTTAGCCACGAGCTCCTCTAATCTAAATATTACAGTAAAAATACCAAATACAGCAATAAGGCAATATGGATGCGAAGACAAAATAACTTTGCAAAAGTAAGAGAGACATAACCCTATCGCATTCTGGCGCCCCTAAAGCTGACATGCCGTCTATAGTCGCCTCCAAGTTCCAGACCATTCCTGTACGTTTAAATAAACACTATTTATATCCACAAATAATAATAAACAGAACCGTTTTAATAACTCGTTCTCCTTTCCAAAACTGTTTCACATAAATCGGTAATTGTATAGCCTTGGACACTGAATTATTTCAAGTCCACACAATTGTTCCGGATTTAATTAGCTCAAAAATCGTAATGAACCTTGTAACCGGTTGCAATTCCATGTTTCACATTGAAAGAAAGCAACAAGCCTTATGAAGCTGTGCCACGAATATTGGCGCCAAATTAGCCGCAAATGATATACCGTAAACTACGAAACCATAGACAATATTCAGAGCCTTCAAATAAACGATCTGTCAAGTAAGGATCAGGGGTGCGTTTATGTCAATAGGCTTGTTAACTGAAAAAATCTAATTAGTCCGTCACTTAGATTATCAAAAAATATTTGACCTGTATTTTTTTCATTTGTCACACAAACCAAAATTGACGAAGATACGACGCTTTCAAAATTTCCAATACGTCACTGTTTGGTATCATTCTTAGTGAGTTCCGACGTCACCAGCCCCCACTCCCGAGTTTTGATGCGTTTTATCTTTGTCAATATTCGTTGATTTACAAAAACAAAAAATACGTGTTAATTATTTTCCAATACTCTAACTGGCGGACTAAATAGATTTGCAATTTATTGATGGTGGAAACTAGCATATTATTCATTTAAAATTTAAACCGACTATAAAAAAACCTATCCATACAAGAATTGTGTATAGTATGTTTGGTTTTTTCTTCGTTTCACAACCAATTTTTATACTGCATCAGTACAAATTCAAGTGTCAGTGTTATCATCGCAATAATGAAATAAATGTTCTAGATTAGAAAACATGAACTTGAGACAGCTGACTCGTGGAAGTATTCGTAATAATGTATAAGTATTTAACTCCACTTTATTGCAAATGTTGAATATCCGATTACCTCAGCAAACATTTTGTGTAAGGCAACTCTCTGAAAGTTATTAAGGGTCGTCAACTTTATGTTGTTTGAAAGCAAGGCTTGCAAAAGTTGTATTTAGCTGGCAACATTTACCATAAAACGGTGTGCAATTTTCTCCGTCGTCTATGTTAATATGTGGCATATTAGGACGAACGTGGTCGTGTAATATCATTTTAAAACTAGCTCTTCCAACGCGGCCCACTCATCTGGTCGTGTGCGCCTCCGGCTGCGTCCGTGAACTCAGCGCAAGAGCATTCAATCGTAAACTGTGACATTTTACTGACATTGCGCTTCTATCGCTCGTTTGACATTTGTAACCTGCTCCAACCTTGTATAGAACTTGCCTTGTACGCTGCACTAGCATATAAATGCTTATAAATTAATCGTTTTATCACCACTACCTAATACGCAGTTTAGATCTCTCCTGCGATTCCTTGCGTAGTACCGTTCGATTTTGATGCGCAGGCTCATTGAAGCTGGTTTCCTGATAGTTTGGTCTTTATTAGTCATTATCAACCCTCGATTATTCCAGGTGTCGCGGTATCCTTGCAACGTAATACTTATATGACCGGTTTACGACCTATTTGACATGGTTCGTTCACCGTAGTACTTACAATGTGAGAAATATAGTACAGATGCGGTTATCGCGAGTTTATTTTCTCGCTTTGCTCTTTATAAAGAGCTAGCTGACGCACTCGCAAGGAGGGGTCGTTGAACTGCACAGTTACAGCGTGATCGCAGCGCGGACACCGACTTTGTGACAATTGAAACCTTGAATGACAACGGCAAGCGCTTCTGAGCCCCCTGTACCAAAATGAACTAGGCATTTAATTCAGTTTTAAAATACTAAAAAAAGGCCTGTTTAACGGTTTCCGGGAGAGCCCACCGGTCGCAAAGAAAATATGAAACTTACTTATAAACAGTTTTTTGTTTTGAATTGTTTTTATTTTGCAGTGAACTTCTTCAGGGGCGGATTAGATACGTTGGCTGGCCTAAGAAAGATTGCCGCCCCCCATGTGCTGTAAAGCATGAAAAATTAAATAAACTATTGAAATTAAATTAAAATGGAAAAAACGATAGTCAGTAAATGATTTAACTGTCTCAATCAGTATTTCAGAAACTGATTATTACTATTTCTATTTGTGGGTTTTGAGTTTGTACACGTAGGTGCGTGGGCAATTACAAAAAAAAAACGACCAAATCCTGCCGCCCTAGACCCGAACCTACTCGGCCTATAGGAAAATCCGCCCCTGAACTTCTTGACATCTTGTTATCTACGTAAAATATAATGAATTACCAATTGTAGCGTTCCGGTACATGAATCCTCCTTTTTGTTTTTTATAAGAAGATTGATAATTGAACCCTGGCCCTGTTCCGTTACCCGGAAGACTACGGGAGGTAAAACCTAAACATTTGATGATATCAAGGTTTGCTGACCCATTTCCAATTTAATTACCTTTGGTGACGTTGGAGCGACGTGTAAGGATTTTCGCGATTGCGTGAAGGAGGCTTCCCTGCTTATAACACCTATATTAGGTTCTGTACTCCATTTTTTTCCTCTACATCGTGAGATTTCGTCGGCGGCGTGAGGAATTTGCGTTGTGGATTTGCGGGTTAACAGGTTTTGGGACAGATCAACCATTTTTAGGGTTCCGTAGCCAAATGGCAAAAAACGGAACCCTTATAGTTTCGCCATGTCTGTCTGTCTGTCTGTCTGTCCGCGGATAATCTCAGTGACCGTTAGCACCAGAAAGCTGAAATTTGGTACCAATATGTATATCAATCATGCCGACAAAGTGCAAAAATAAAAATTTAAAAAAACATTTTTATTAGGGTACCTCCCCCAGACGTAAAGCGGGGAGCGATTTTTTTTTTAATTTTGACCCTGACGTGTGATATATTGTTGGATAGGTATTTAAAAATGAATAGGGGTTTTCTAAAATCATTTTTTGATAATATTAATATTTTAGGAAATAATCGCTCCGAAAGTCAAAAACAATGTGTCCCCCCCCCCTCTAACTTTTGAACCATAAGTTTAAAAAATATGAAAAAAATCACAGAAGTAGACCTTTATATGAACTTTCTAGGAAAATTATTTTCAACTTGATGAGTTGAATAGTTTTTGAGTTATATAGCACTTTTTCAAAAAAACGCAAATGATAACTTTGTTTTTCATACAAATACTATGAAAAACAAAGTTATTTTTGCTGACGAAAAATGTTGGTATTTTTAATGGTCTGGGAAGCTACGGAACCCTACAGTGAGCGTGGCCCGACACGCTCTTGGCCGGTTTTTATTTATTTATTTTATAAACAAGACTATAGGTATTAAATTGCTGATAATTTTTATAACTTCTATTAAGTCAGATAAATTTCACATGAAAACGATTCATGACAATGTTAAACCTAGACTGAAGCCTAGGGACCCCGGATTTCGGCAAAACTTAGCTCACAGTGTTAGACTTTAATCATATTACTCGTACCTTATACTTATTTCCCCTGTTTTATGTTAGGCAAATTTTATTTTTCCTTTTAATTCTAATATATTATTCTTGTGGTGTTATTGAGTTTTTATTTAAATAATCCTACACAACGGGTTTTTTCAAATTTTGTCTCATTGCCTGCTTATTAAAACGTAGCATTTCCTCTTTACCGTTATAGAAAACAATTATGAATGAGCATTGAAAAAATTTAATTTTCCTTGCAAACTTCCAACTGAAAAGGATTAGAAAATTATTCTGAATAAAGTTTTCTTTCAAATCTTTACATTGTTGATTGTCCTCACATAAATAATTTAGATATAGGAAAATCTAAGTACACGTATTATTATCTATGGTACTTAAAATGAAACAAAAATGGAGTAGAATTTATACGCCTCTATTTCTGGGAATGGACAAAATTGCAAGGACTAACCGCGCTTACAAGTTCAATTCCGTACCCCGTGGATTTTTGGGGTTGCGTACTGCACCATTTAAAAAGAATTGCTGAGTTTTACCTACTAATAAGCTCCATGCCAGTTACTGGTATTCAGTTGCCTCCGGTCAGACTGGAAACCGACCACAACATACTTGGACAAAGACTGGAATTTCTTCCTTATCCTTTGTTTTCTTCTTCAATTAGTAGGTTAGAATGTACTTATGACCATAGTTATAAGCATGTCTATTGATGTATACTTTTAAGCATTTATGCAGATTTTAATGAAACTCTTGTACTGGTTTCACCTTAATCACGTACTAATTATTGTTAATTTATTTACGTATACCATAAAGTCAATAAATCGCATTGTGAATGAAATGACGGATCAATTGGACACCGGGATTTAAAGAAATAGTAATTAAGTAAAATTATCGATTTGTAACTGTACCTAAACTTCTAAAATCCTAAGTTATTACACGTGTAGAGAACATTGTCTATACGTTCACTGTATTCTTCTTTAGAAGGAGGCAGAGTTGTCTATGTAGCTCACAGAAAACGTAAGCAGCTCGCTCAGCATGACCATCGGAGAAACGAAAGAGAGTCGACATATCTTTTGGTTGTCATTTAATCGACAAAATGACAGAATGAAAAAAGATTTGTCGACTCTCTTTCGTTTCTTCGGTGGTCATGCTACGCGGGCTGAAGTATCAATGGGCCGGCCATATTAGCCGTAGAACCGATGTAGCCGACCGTAGACCTGATCGTTGGGGTAGACGTGTTCTTGAGTGGAGACCGCGAATCGACAAGGGTAAGGTGGAGCAATGATCTTCGCAGTAGCAACTGGATGATAGTTGCCGAAAATCGGGAATGTGTGATTGGAGAGAACTATAATGTCCAGCAGTGGACTGTTGTAGGCTGATATTAAGGAGGCATATATTAATTACATAACTACCAGTTAATACTTAGTGGGAAAAAGGCCCAAGAATTTCTCTTCGTACCAGGACTGCAGAACTTCAACAGAAGCAACCGAGGATTCCAAAAATAATAGTACCTTCTTATACTTTTTATGAAGCCCCCACTCAAGCGTGACAATTTTACCTCTATTATCTTTTTACAAGCATATCGTCAAGGCTGTTTGTTGTATCGAATTGAAAACTGTTGGTTCTATTAATAGAATTGAGAACGAAATTAAAATGTGTTTTTAAATAGTTTTATCTATACATATAATAAAATCGTTGAGACCAAAAAATCTGTACATTGAAGATTTAAAAAAAAAAACCGATCAGGGTGACTTAAAATAAGTAACTGAACATATTAAAACCATTTTTAAAATTTTTGTTTGTTTGTTTGTTTGTTTGTTTGTTTGTTTGTTTGTTTGTTTGTTTGAACGCGCATCACGTAAAAACTGCGGGACGGATTTTGATGAAAACTTCACTATTCTATTTAAATAAACTCAGAATAACATTTAGGCTATAGAAATTATGGAAAATTTTGGAAAAAGGGGGTGAAAAGGGGGGGTAAAGTTTGTATGAAAAAAATTTTTTAGATTGTTCTAGAATCATAAAACTCAGAGTAAATACTTATTATTAAAAATAAAGAAATACCTGTTTCAGCATTTTTTTTAAATCTCATCCAGAGACGTAAAAAAGAGGGTTTTGTGTTTAAAATTAACTAACTTCATACACCTATAGAATAAAATCCAATGAAGTGTAAACCTTTAAAAGTTGTTGTAAATACTTCAAATCTAATACAGGTAAATATAATTTCTCAATTTTTTTGAAATTTGATTTTTGAAGTGAATACGCCCAAAATAGCGGAACACAAGAAAATCGGCTTTCCTCGGTATAAGTAGTTGGTAATACAGGATGGAAACGGTAAACGGGGAAGTAAGGGGAGCTGCAGCTACACGAAAATGGTCTTAGAAAACAACCCGTATTTTTTTCGAGAAATGTTGTTTACAGATTTAATAAAAAAGTAAAGTACAGTTAGCAAGAAAATTGCCATTTTACATAAAATAATTTTTTGGATGCCAATCGATCTTCTTTCCGACACTGATCAAAAAGTTCTTCCAGACCAATCCAGGTTAGAGTACTCAAAAAGTCACTGCAGCTACATGAAAATGGTCTTAGAAAACCATCCGAAATTTTTCGTGAAATTTTGATCCCCATTCACAGATTAAAAAAAAACGTACGGGTAGCAAGAAAATTGCTATTTTACACAACATTTTTTTGATGTCAATCGATCCTGTTTCTTATACTCAACGGTTAAGATAGCTCCCTTTACTGCCCCGTTAACCGTTTCCACCCTGTTTATTACATATTACAAATAAAATAATACAACGAACTACTGGTCCAATCTATTTCAAATTTTTAACAGAATTGATGGAAGACGTGTTTAATTGAAATTGAATTGATGAAAAAAGGGGTAGAAAGATATTTTGGTGATTTGTTTCGAATTTGATATCAACACTCCTTTAGTGCTTTTGATTTAAACTACATGTTATTTTGATAAATGTTTGAAAACTCAATCCTATTTTATTCAAAAAAGGTTGGACTCACATAAAAACTTGGTGCTAATACTCTTTAAAATTGGAATGTCCCGGTAGTCACCGTACTATATTAACACCGCATTTGAAGGTTTAAGGTTGTGCACTTTAGGACACGGCCTCATAGGCACGTAGAGTTCGAAATTTGAAATGGCTTATAGTTGTAAGAGGTCCGCATCAGTTTACAGCAGCTATATCGTGTCGCGGCTCATTTCATACACGTTGATGAGAACTTCAGACCTAGCTGGAGTATGAGACTGTCATCGAGTGTCTAAGGATGAAGACGTTAGGACGCCGAGAGAAGCCCTTTAAACTGTTTTTATAAACATGGTAATTTATCCTTATCAAAATAAATACGTTGTTAATCACAAGTATTTAATTTTAAACATAATTGCCCTCGGATACGTAATTTGATTTCAATGAATATCAGAGATACACCGTTTTAGATAACTCAGCAGCAAAATAATGATCATGTACCGGACGCGCTTTATATTATGCGGAATGATGTGTGTGATGTGATGTGCTCTTTGACAATTATATTAGAGGTGCTTACGACCCACTCTCTGTAACCCTGTCTTTCACTTATGTGTCGCAGACGAAGTTGCGCGGGTCAGATAGTCTATACATATAATAAAATCGTTGAGACCAAAAAATCTGTACATTAAAGATTTCAACAAAAAAAAACCAATCAGGGTGACTTAAAATAAGTAACTGAATATATTAAAACCATTTTTAAAATTTTTGTTTGTTTGTTTGTTTGTTTGTTTGAACGCGCATCACGTAAAAACTGCTGGACGGATTTTGATGAAAACTTCGCTATTCTATTTAAATAAACTCAGAATAACATTTAGGCTATAGAAATTATGGAAAATTTTGGAAAAAGGGGGTGAAAAGGGGGGGGTGAAGTTTGTATGAAAAAAAAAATTTAGATTGTTCTAGAATCATAAAACTCAGAGTAAATACTTATCATTAAAAATAAAGAAATACCTGTTTCAGCATTTTTTTAAAATCTCATCCAGAGACGTAAAACAGAGGGTTTTGTGTTTAAAATTAACTAACTTCATACACCTATAGAATAAAATCCAATGAAGTGTAAACCTTTAAAAGTTGTTGTAAATACTTCAAATCTAATACAGATAAATATAATTTCTCAATTTTTTTGAAATTTGATTTTTGAAGTGAATACGCCCAAAATAGCGGAACTCAAGAAAATCGGCTTTCCTCGGTATAAGTAGTTGGTAATACAGGGTGGAAACGGTAAACGGGGAAGTAAGGGGAGCTGCAGCTACACAAAAATGGTCTTAGAAAACAACCCGTATTTTTTTCGAGAAATGTTGTTCACAGATTTAATAAAAAAGTAAAGTACAGTTAGCAAGAAAATTGCCATTTTACATAAAACAATTTTTTTGATGCCAATCGATCTTCTTTCCGACACTGATCAAAAAGTTCTTCTAGACCAACCCAGGTTAGAGTACTCAAAAAGTCACTGCAGCTACATGAAAATGGTCTTAGAAAACCATCCGAAATTTTTCGTGAAATTTTGATCCCCATTCACAGATTAAAAAAAAAAACGTACGGGTAGCAAGAAAATTGTTATTTTACACAACATTTTTTTGATGCCAATCGATCCTGTTTCTTATACTCAACGGTTAAGGTCCTTTACTGCCCCGTTAACCGTTTTCACCCTGTTTATTACATATTACAAATAAAATAATACAACGAACTACTGGTCCAATCTATTTCAAATTTTTAACAGAATTGATGGAAGACGTGTTTAATTGAAATTGAATTGATGAAAAAAGGGGTAGAAAGTTATTTTGGCGGTGATTTGTTTCGAATTTGATATCAACACTCCTTAGGTCCATGTTCACCGAAGAGATAACGGTCTGATTTTCTAAAAACCGCTGTCCCTGTGACATGCTCCCATACAAAAATGTGTTTTAAGCAGCTGTTTTTAGATAATCAGACCGTCATGTTTTTGGTGAACATGGACCTTAGTGCTTTTGATTTAAACTACATGTTATTTTGATAAATGTTTGAAAACTCAATCCTATTTTATTCAAAAAAAGGTTGGACTCACATAAAAACTTGGTGCTAATACTCTTTAAAATTCGAATGTCCCGATAGTCACCGCTTTAAAGAGGTTGTGCACTTTAGGAAACGGCCTCATAGGCACGTAGAGTTCGAAATTTGAAATGGCTTATAGTTGTAAGAGGTCCGCAACAGTTTACAGCAGCTATATCGTGTCGCGGCTCATTTCATACACGTTGATGAGAACTTCAGACCTAGCTGGAGTAGGTATGAGACTGTCATCGAGTGTCTAAGGATGAAGACGTTAGGACGTCGAGAGAAGCCCTACTGTTCTTATAAACATGGTAATTTATCCTTATCAAAATAAATACGTTGTTAATCACAAGTATTTAATTTTAAACATAATTGCCCTTGGATACGTAATTTGATTTCAATGAATATCAGAGATACACCGTTTTAAATAACTCAGCAGCAAAATAATGATCATGTACCGGACGCGCTTTTCATTATGCGAAATGATGTGTGTGATGTGATGTGCTCTTTGACAATTGTATTCGAGGTGCTTACGACCCACTCTCTGTAACCCTGGCTTTCACTTATGTGTCGCAGACGAAGTTGCGCGGGTCAGCTAGTGTTAAAATACTACTGACACACACTCTCACACACACACATCACATTATTTCTTTTCTCTTTTCTATTCTCCATAATTCTAAAGCTCCTTCGCATCTTCGGGAACGCTTTGAGTATCTCGTTCCTAGAGGTAAACCTTGTCGCTCATCATCATCTCTTTTCCTTCGTTTCCCTCCCCACTCCTCAAGTCGGTATGGTTCATGCTGTGCGTCTTTGGAACTCACTTCCACACTCCTTGCGGGATAGCCCTTCGTTAGAGGTGTTCAAGAAGGGAATAAAAGAACATTTCCTCTCAACATGATCAATATGTATGAATTATTATGTTTAGGTATAAATATAGGATTGTTTAAGTAAGTATATATATATAAAAATAGGCTGTTTGTGTTAGGCTTTTTGAAATTGCATGTATGTAGTTTAGTTAATAAGTTGAATTAATTTAGGATTTAATGTTAATGCACAGACGTAAGTGTATCCTCTACAGCAAATCTCGCTTTCAAAATTAGGTTTGCTGTAAGAAAACCCAACTCTGGGTTAAGCTCGCCTTTGTATATAAGCTATATTATTGCTATTAATTTGTATATCGTTATTTTGTGTGCAATAAAGAATAAGAATTAGAATGCTTTTGTGTTAGTGCTTAGTCACACCATGTCTAATACATACAATCATTGCATAGCACTGAACCCAAGAGACGGAACTAGATTTTTCGGATTAATGAGCGTATTGTATAATTATCACTTGGATCGGTGAAGGAAAACCTCGGAAACTAACATAGAGCCAACCAATGAGATATTTCTCCAAGTCCTCTGACCAGAGGCGGTATAAAACCTCTAACAGCAGGTTAGACACGATAAAGAAAGAAAATCGTATTATTGTAACATGATAAGTTAGGGAAAAAGGCATCGTATCCAAAAATAGAATTCATAATATTTGTATACTTACATATTTATTTGGACATGTGGGCTTCAGAAGCCTTGTCCCTTTCGTTACGCCGCAGCAATTACGCGAAATTTAGACTCTCCTGTAAAGAAACACAGGGTTTGAATTGAATTGTTCTAGGATTAATTTTACTGGAAATTCGTTTGTTTTGAACACGTAATAGTTACATAACACACCAATGTGTACCGGTGTTGTCATAGGTATTATAAACAGGCACAAAGCGTGTGTAAGTAAAGCGCGTAAGGCTTAGTTCAGCCGCCAGGTGACAATCACCCCCTATTTCCCACAGGCCCCGGGGGGTGACCCCCTTTTGCCATGTGGACGCAACAAGTGGACTAAACACGCATGCGCAATCCCCCCCCTTCTAGCTAAACGAAACCAAAAATCTTATCAGTATTTTTCCACTGAGAAACTCGACGTTTAAACTAAACCAGAAATGTACGTACTTCGAAATTAATGATAGAGATATTACTTTAAAGCGTAGGTTACTTGGTATTCAAAGAATCTTTTTGTACATGTATGTATATGTAACTAGTTCTAAAAGATGTGGAAGAAAACGTACACGTGTAGGTACATTAGCACGCCAGCGAGCGAGGTGAACTCTTGTTAAAGGTCGCAGAAGAGCAAATACATTTTTCCAATATATTTTGTTAGAAGCTTCTTATGATGTTTATAGTACCTACTTACATAATTATAGCCATTAGAAGGAAAGTTAAAAAAAAAAATGCGCATTTGGTTCGTGACGTTATCCATGGAAAATAAAAAAAAACTTTTTCTTTTTTATTTATAATTATTATAATATAAAAACCGGGCCTGTTAATACTAGGCGACATTTTATAACCATATTAAAAAACCGGCTAAGAGCGAGTTGGATTCGCGCACCGAGGGTTCCGTAAGTACAAACTTTTGAAAGGACAGACTTAACTTTACTGCTCGATCCTATGAAACGGCTATTACACCAACCGCAAATAATAAGTTTGTAAAAGTAAAATTGCTTTTTTATGTTATTAAGTAAACTATATATTTACGGTTTTTAGATTTTCCCCTGTACATTGCTTCTCGCCAAATTTCGTGATTCTAGGTCAGCGGGAACTATCATATAGGTTTGTCGTCTATAGGGTACTTCCGGTTGACCTAGACTTGTCATAAGAAAACAAAAATAAAAGAAGTTGAAAATTAAGGTAAATTTTGGTACTAACAAGGTTTCGCGAAAATCTAAATTTGCCCATATCTTTTTATCGTGTTGACTCAGGACCTTGATTTTTATACACCTGATAGGGAATATAGACTTTAGTATCTGGTGTAAATTTCAACTGGCTAGGTCCACCCGTTCCTGAGAAAATCAGTGGTGACAGACAGACGGACAAGAAAGTGATCTTATAAGGGTTCCTTTTTTTTACCTTTTGAGGTAAGTACGGAACCCTAAAAATAGTGGAATGTCAACCACGCAAACTTGACCTGTTGACCTATTTTCATTTGATACGCGCAAAACTTTAATAGGTGTAAACTTGGATGCGACATCTAATTTTTGACGAAGCAATCACTCTTGATTTTTAAAAGAGTAAATTTAATATGTTTTTTTTTTTATTATTAAATAGTATTTACTACTTCTTACATATTTTTGTGGCTGATGTGTACGCTGTGTTATGTACGGTCGAACAAGCTGTTTGGTTTACAGATTAACTTACAAATTCCATTGTAAAGTGTAAACCAAATAGCTTGTTCGACCGTCCCTACACATTAACAAAAATATCAACATGAGATAAAGTTGATAATAAACATTAATAGGTATTTACACAGAAGTTGTTAAAAGATTTTCAGTGCCGTAATCTCCACGTGTAAATTATATCATATGATTTAAAAGGTTTTTCCGAGATCTTTTGAAAGGTCACCATTTATATATGAACAAACACTTCAGCGGCCACTTCTTCTGCGAAAATTAATATAATAGGCTAGTTTCCACCATCAATAAATTGCAAAACTAATTAGTCCGTCAGTTAGAGTATTGGAAAATAATGGACACGTATTTTTTGTTTTTGTAAATCACTGAGTACTGACAAAGATAAAACGCATCAAAACTCGGGAGTGGGGGCTCGTGACGTCACAACGCACTAAAAATTATAGCACGGCGTGACGTATTGCGAATTTTAAAAGCGTCGTATCTTCGTCAATTTTGGTTTATGAAACAAAAGAAAAAATACGGGTCCAATATTTTTTTTATAATCTAACTGACGGACTAATTAGATTTTTTTGGGACACAAGCCTATTTATAGCCTATGTAAAAAAAAGAATGTAAAGGGGAAGAATTTTTAAATCGGTTGAGTACTTCTTGAGTTCAATCTTAACAAAATACAAACAAACAAAACATAAAATCTTTCCTCTATAAAATATTATCTTAGATTAAAACAGTAGTCATCATTATCTGCCTAGCATTTTCGCATGTCTGCCTATCTGACGCCTGAATATCCCCTAATAAGACGATGTGGTATTTTAACAGCAGTGGCACCTGAAATAAATTGAGTCTCCAAGAATGTACGAGCAGAACTATTTAAGAATCGAACGCGATTAGTGATTCGATTGTGATCGGAATCGTTGAAACAAGAAACTCGCAAATGTCACAGATCGGCAATTACGCGACAATTACTCGGCGATTACGCGAGCGCGCGTAAACGCCGTAATTAAGATGCTAAATTCACCGCCAACATTGGATTGAGAGAATTACGCGCGTAATAAGGCTTTGTCGAACGCCTTCGTAGGTCAAAATGATAAAAAATATTTTTAGAAGCTTCGACAATTGATACAAATCATCCTTTACAAACAGTAGAATTAAAAACGGGATATTTACCATGTTTATTGTTTGTTTTTCATCCTTTGCTGTAGAACTAGCTACTTACTCACTCACGAGGTTTTTAGTTTTCGGAATTCTTTAAATGAGAGTTTCTAGCGACTGCACTACGGCGTTGCGTTGCGGTGCCGCACCATTTATTTGTCAGACGAAGCAGCGACACCGCTCCGGCGCCGCACCGCCACCGCAACGCATCGTGTACCCCAGCACTTAAGGTATCACGATACTGTTTATAGGAAAAAAAAAACACGAAATAGCGATTCCTTGGAAAGTCTAAATTATCCAGGAAAAATACTAAGTAACGAAATAATGCCCTTGGAGAACAGTTTCTAGATAAAGAAAGCAAGTACTGAAGTTTATAATAATAACATGATCGATTTTAGAGAAAAAAAAGGCTACATGAAGTGGTCGGTCGTCATCGTTCCAAGCCACGATTCAATAATTTCAAGTTCGGGTTTACTTTGTGGCCCCGTCGTCGGCGACTGAAGGCGCCTTTCGGTTGCCTAGCAACGAAACAGCGAGTGACGCTCAAAATACGACCTTTCAGCCAAGTGCGAAGTTGTTTGGTGTTTGGCTAAATTATGTTGGTTATGGGCTATTGATAGACTTTTCTACGGTGAAATCGATGTTGTACTCACAGGGATTGTAATTAGAAATGAAATTTGGTTTCAATTCTACCCAAAATATAATGAAGCGGGAATAAATCATTTGAGATAAGCGGTCATTAGCAGAAGCAAATTGTATTTTCTAGATTTTCTGTACTAATGCAATAATCTTCTACCTACGCGGTTCAAAAATACATTGGCAATGCAGATTTTTGCAGATCTCGTCAGACAATTGAAATTAAAAAAAAAATGGCGGTCGCTGTCAAATAGACACAATAAATTCTTAGATTTAATTATACGTACTGCATTCTATCTACAATATGTTCAAGTAATTATAATACCATACGTCGTAAAACGTGTATGCGCAACGTATGTACAAACTGTACGTATGTACATGTACATACATAAGTGAGATCGCGTGTAACATAGCTAGTACAGATGAGTACACAAGTGCACTTTGCGCTATCACTATCAATCATTAATTTTCCTAACCTTTAATCACAACCAGTTTTATCACAGGCGACCGTCACTAGTGATGTAGCTATCGCGTGATATCCAACGATCATGACAAAATTATCGATAGGTATCGTACCGAAAACGGTCCCATTCAGTTGCCCTGATTGGCTGCTAATGTTGACAAGATAGTAACTTTGATGTATCGAAGGAACATTCTAGTGGATTATTATAAATCATGAATTTTGATGTGGGTATCGAAGTATTGACGGTTAAGTTTGATTATCACGTCGCTGTAGTGGTTGTACTATGAGTTTACATGACAAGGCGTAAATCGGTTGTAGCACAGAATACCTTTTGAATCTATTTATGAATACAATTGAAGTATTACGTACTAAATGTAGAATTTCACTTGTAATATGTACCTAAATCTGTATCTCGCTAAACTCAACAAAACAAAAATTACTTGGTCATTACCTAATTCGCCAGCACTCATATCTCACGGTCACACGCAGACTAAGAAATGTTTATTTTAAAGATTGCACGTGAAAATAGGCTGTCTTAATTAGTGTGGTTTTAAACAAATCATTATTCAAATACCTACAGCTAACAGCCTATTCAGAAGTTGTGTAACCCGTATCGTTTTATTTCCGCTAAATATTTATCTTAGCCACACGGCTGTGTCGAATGGCCATGATCGGGATGAGTGATAAGAGCAGAATGTTTTGCTTGATAATATTTCCAGAGGTTTAATAATACGCTTGTAGTTTCAAACGTTCCACATCACGACGAGCTGTGGGCCGAAATAACCATTTTTTTTCAGGATGGGAAATCATCAAATAACTTCTCCCACCCTGGGCGGAGCGGGAGGGAGTGTCAGACTTTTACTGACTAAAACCCATCCATGTTCCTTCCTCGCCCTTTATATTCCGGGGCCGCGGTATTTCTTTCGAACAGGCCCGCAACCCCGGCAGACCCGCAACCCCGGCAGGGGCCAAAATAACCATGATGAGGAGCCCTGCGAAACCAGAAGGCGACGCGGTAGACCTCGCAGGAGATGGCGGGACGAGCTGGACAAAACCAACGACCAGTGGCCCACATTGGCCCTGGCTCGAAGAATTTGGAAGTCATGGGCAGAGGCCTTTGCCCAGCAGTGGGATGACACTGGCTAACAGTAACATAACATCACGCCTGTCTTCTCGCAGGGCTAGGCAGAACTGACCTGGTACCTAATACACCCACATTTTGCCACGTATGTTTAAATCCCGTATTAGGGAGTAAGCCTATGGTCATCATATTACTGAGAAATTGGTGATGGAAAAATTCAATAACATTTTGACCAACCTAGGAATCGAACACAGGATCTCATGCTCAGAAGTAGCGCAAACATTTCAGTGCATAAGGAGCATCTAAGGGTCAATCGAATTGCCATGGACCAGATTTCGGATTGGTTGAGGACCCCTGGCTTTGACAGAAACCTCAGCATATTATCTGTCAAAATCTGGCCTCCAGAATCTACACGTGTGTTACTAGGTATTTCACAGGACTTTGAACAGTTTTTTTTTAGAGATAGAACCTACTTCAAGATCTAGTAAATAATCTACGTTGTGTTTGAGACATGAGGCTAAAAATAAACCACTTATAGACTATTTGCGTACTCGTGTATAAAATTCCAGCTATCAATTGTTTGAGATCTTTATATTTTTTCTTTTCATTTAAACGTTGGAACCGGCCGGTCATCGGCAGAAACCGTTAACACTTGTCAGAACGCATTAGCCGACAGAACGGGTAGTCTAACTATAAATAAAACGCCCTGCTAAATATTGGAAAGAATGAAGCAAAAAAGGATAAATCATGAACAAGAAGCTACGAAAACAATTTCAGGGTAATTGAAAAGGTTAACGTTTTCAAGTTGCCTCTGCAATTTCGCCAGTTTTTTTTTGCAGTTGTTTGTAATAGCCGATAAACGTGTATAGCTAAATGCTAATCATGAGCGTTTGCCGATGCCTCAGCGAAACCATCGTGTTTCGCTTGCAATTCAATCTGAAGAAAATTTTCACACGCTAAATATAGGTCTCCCTAAATCGCACCGAAACTCCCCAAACTACGTCTTAAAACGTATTCCCCTGCGTATTTACATTACGGACAAGGCATCACAACTCAATTGCTATGAAGTTCGTGTAAATCTTATTAAGCGATCACTTTTTGTTTTTCACTTCTTATCGTCGTATTCTTGAGTCCTGACGCATCTTTACACGTGCTACCAAAAAAGCGTCAAATAAAATTTCCAGTCCGTTTTGCTCGTAACATGGTTGACTCATGAAATGTTCCATAACCTTGGTCTGTTGGGATCTAATGTCGTAACAGACTTATTAACGTAACTTGGAATTACACGGCTTATCCCCTGGCTGGTCACACCTTCCATTATTGGTACCTAACATTTTCTTAGAAAATCATGAGGAAAATTTTTTGGCTTTTTTTGGTCGGGTAAATGACATTTAAAAAGTGGATGGTTACGTCATGAATGTTTACAAACACTGGGGACGATAACGGGCGATCTATTTTTAGACAAATAAATTGAAATGTCGTTTTATTGTTAGGCCCACGCTTAGACACCTCGTTCGCAAGATACCAACGCCAAATATTTGGATTCACCTGTCTTTGTTTGTAAGGCGCGATAAATATACTGAAGAAAATTGTTATGTTCTAGTTACCTACTACGAACAACTGCGCTATCCTTTTCGGAAGGAAAAGTGTTTTTAATAACGTGCTAGACAATGAGACTCCATAAAAAATTGCTTGACATTGAAATAATAACCCTGATGGTACAACTGATAACGGCTTTATCTAAAGGTTGGTTGTCGGTTAATCAGTCTGTGCCCGTGCACAGCATTTCAGTGGTAATTTGTGCAGTCATGACAGCCTGAAATTGCTTTTTGATTGCACTTGACAATGGACAACCATCTTAGCTTCTGTGTGTCTAGCATAGACAAAATATTGCAAAATATTGCACGTTGATTAAGCTTTTTTGGTAAATATTTGAACAGTATGTTATAGAAAATTAGTGCCTGTTTAAGATTACTTCTAAGATACGAATAAGTAATCAAAGGTCAACGTAACCTACAGATTTTCTAAAATTTAGAATTTTCAAGAATGTACCCTATGACGAAACAGCCTCACAACTCATACCTACATAATATGTACTCACTAAGTTAAAAGCTGTGTAACATGGATTTAATCGTGAAGGTCGAATTCTTAATAACCTCACTACAATAGTTCTAGTTGTAATGCAATTAAGTACCTATATTGTCAGTCCTCTTTAGCACATATGTATAAATACACTTTTATTTTAATTAGTAAACTACCAAGTACTTAGGAATGCCTTTTGTCATGCAATGTCGCAGATCGGCAAAATTTTTTTTATGATTTTTTTACAGCCAACCTAGACCTTCAAATTAGTACTTACCTGTTTCAAAACACGTGTATTCTAAATTCATACGCACGAGTATAATAGTTATGACAGGCCGTTGACTTGACATTACAGCCAAATTCTCATGCTATTCCGGAGAGCGTGGAAGTCAGAACGGCAACGTCGCAATAGCCGCAACGGGGCAGGGTCGCGGGGGGGAGGGCAACTAGCAACAGGCGCCTCAGCCACGTGCTCCACGGCCTTGCCACTGCCGCGGTGGAAGCTTCGCGCCTTTTTTAGATACATGAAATAATCTAAGCGTCTAATCGCACTAGTGCTCGATTTATGTAACTTTAAACACGTGACTCTAGTCTATTATTTATTTATTTACTTTATCTGTCGGTACATTACCTTTTCTGACGTTTCAGAAAGGTTGTTACGCGAGAGACAGTCAAGTTTGATATGAAAACTGTTCAGTCTGTCGATATTGGCGCGAGTCGTCTGCGAATTTTTGTCTTGGTTTGTTTACCTTTTTCACGCTATCGGTTTGGCAAACAACAACATTCATGACACAATATTGTAAAGGTAAACAAGGAGTAGTCTATTTGCGACCTTGGACAACATTATCAGGTTAACGAGACTCAAAAGAAAAACGCGCACGATTTTTCTAAATATCCACACAAATTTTGACGTTAACGATTTAACAAAACCCACGCTCGACGCTCATGGCAATCAAGAGAATAAAATGATTAAAATCCTTCGTTACCTAATTCCACCATTTGTAGGTAATAAGGTCAGCGCATAATGTTGTCGTGAACTAATCTGGTGTACTGGTTCGCATACGTGATTATTAGGTTTGCTCTATTACATCATCAGGGAAATAGGGCGTAGCAATTCCTACCCGGTCCCGCGGCGAGCGAAGGTCACAAAACGTTAATGACTTCCGTGTGGAATCCTATCTACATATATAATTTATATGCGACGACCGTTCGACGGCGACGCGCCGCCATTCGGTACACTACACTCGAGCCTCTGTACATTTAATTGAGTTTACTAATCGCGATTAGATATTTTTATGATGATATGGCTCCACTTTGGAATTCGTTTAACTTTTGAGTCGATTTTGAAGCAAAATATTGTGGAAGTGCTGTTCTAAATGATCAGGATCAATTCATTTTAGATATAGAGGCTACAGGTTCCAAATACGTTAAGGCGCTTAGACGAGCTAAATTAGCAACTCTATTTTTGGTGGTTCAAACTTCGTCTGAAATGCTGTTAGAATAAAGTTCTAATCAGCTTGCACTACAAAGTGGTTGTTACGTCAGCCACTGCGGGCCAAATAGCGCGAAATGAGTGGTTTCGATCGATTTACAAAAAAACTATTGATTGGATTAAAAAACTAAAACAGTATCATGCCAATATATTGCTTGTAGAATTATTTGCCAAAAAATCAGAATGATCGCATGCATATTAGTATGTTTTCTATTCTTTGAAAGATATGTTTAGAGGTAAGTTCGTGATTTCTTTTTATCGAGCCAAATTAATTGTATTATGTTTTCAAAACAGTATCATGCTAGCATATATCCTGAAAAATATCATATATTTTTCTGGTCTTGTTTATAGCAGTGAATCATATACTTTTAGTAATTACAAAAACTCGCGTTTAGCTCGTGTAATCGCCTTAATAAAGAAAATATTCAAAAAGATCAAGTTAGGAATTAAATCATTCAGATACAACCTTATCGTTGTCCTCCACTGCACGACAACGTAAAGTACAGAGATTAGATATGAATAATCTGAAAACATCGTACGATTACTTTTACGAATGTCACCCGTCCCCAAAAGTCTGCCCGATGACCGATAAAACGACAACCGTCTACAGAAAAGAAAGTGAATTCAATAAAAAGTTATAAAAACCACATTTCTCTGCTTTCGAAACATGGTTACTAACTTGGCAGACGCGGGAGATACTGTAAATACACATTGCACCAATAAATTTTGGATGGAAATAAAAAAGTGCACTCCTGTGACAACGTTTTATTCATCAAATGCCTTTGGAAGTGAGTTTTATGCAAAACTTGGGAAAACGTCTGCACTCTCCGCTTGGCTATTGTCCAAGTGGATGGACTTGATTGAATGTTACGTTTTTTATAGTTATCACTTTGAATCCTTGGCTTAAGCATTTTGTATTTATTAAAGGATTACTTTTAATAATTTTAAATTCAAAGGAATATTTTACACCAATGTGCGTCATGCCTTTTTATCTGAAATCATGATTCAAAACGACTGCCTCTTGAACGACAATTTCATTAAAACAGTCCTTAAGGCGATTACACGAGCTAAACGCGAGTTTTATAATGACTAAAAAAAGTATATGAATCACTGCAATAAACAAAACGAGAAAAATAGAAAAATATATGATATTCTTCAGGATATATGCTAGCATGATACTGTTTTGAAAACATAATACAATTAATTTGGCTCGATAAAAAGAAATCACGAACTTACCTCTAAAAATATCTTTCAAACAATAAAAAACATACTAATATGCATGCGATCATTCTGATTTTTTGGCAAATAATTTTACAAGCAATATATTAGCATGATACTGTTTTAGTTTTTTAATCCAATCAATAGTTTTTTTGTAAATCGATCGAAACCACTCATTTCGCGCTATTTGGCCCGCAGTGGCTGACGTAACAACCACTTTGTAGTGCAAGCTGATTAGAACTTTATTCTAACAGCATTTCAAACGAAGTTTGAACCACCACAAATAGAGTTGCTAATTTAGCTCGTCTAAGCGTCTTAAGTGAAATTTCTTCATTCGATCATCATTATCTGCCTAGCTTTTTCCCAAATATGTTGCGGCCGGCTTCCAGTCTAACCGGATGCATCTGAATACCTGTATTTTGTATGGAACGACTGCCTATCTGACGTCCACAACTCCGTACGATATGTCTCCAAAACTAATTTTGCTCTTCTTTGTTTCAGGTAATTGAAACAAATTCGTAAGCTTGTCAGCAGTCCTGGTAAGAAAAGTTAAGTAACCATTCCACACGATGTTTTACATTTGCGTTTTGAGCCAAGCCGAGCCAAATCAGAGGCCCGTGGGCAGCATGAAACTCTGACACCAGGTTAACTAACTACTGACCAAACGAGAAAGAAGAAGATCAATCATTCAAATTTCAACGACGCGGAATTTGTAAGACCATGACAATACTGTTGAGAAAACGCATACAATATGTCAATAGTGGATTGAAATTCCACTTGGTAAAGGTAGAAACTATCTGCCTTTACTGTCCAACTATTACTATAAAGATGAGACTATCTATAACACAGGAACTACCATAAAAGGTGGACTCATCAGCTCGCAAAACCTGTGGGACCACAAATTGAGTAGGCTTAGTACCGTGAGAGTGCACAGGTGGTCCTGTTGCACCTACTGTTGTATCGATAGCAGAGATAGCGCTATTATTGCTCTACCCACTCGGCTTTATTAATGCCCTTCTATTAATATTCACAGCTGCGATAGGATACATAATAGAGAGAGCGTACTAGAGTTCAAACGCTTTTGGTACAAAATAATCTTCTTTGTAGTTGTCTACAAAGGGTTAATCAGAGTATCCCACAGATTATCCTTACTGTAAACCATTATTCTATCATTATGATGATAAGGACATCTTTTTTTAATATGCTTATTTTAACAATTCTTTATTTATTTATTTTTCTCCACCTTACGACTATCTTTCTTCTTAACGGCCCTAAACGGGTGATCATGGCTACAAGCTTCCCTATTGGATGCAACCTACATCATTATTTTGACGGATTGTGTTCTACAGTATACATACTTAATTTAATTAACCTTAAAAATCGTTTCTTGTATTAGATTTAAAATTAATTGTCATATTTTTGAGAATTATGTTTTCAAGGTAATACTTACGTAGTTACCTACAGGAAAACTTGTATTTCAGACCGACTCTTTTGATGTTCCTCGAATTTGCAATAATGATTGAATACCTGTTAAATGCATACATAATTGCACTAATTACGTATGCATTTTACAGGTTCACAAAGGTACGTAATTATTTTGGTTTTTGTCACTAAGCGGAAACTCTTAATAATGCATATGATAGATAAGACACTCGACCATGATCCGTATATTTATAGTACCTATACATCCTCGATAAAATAATGGTTAAAATTTAAGGCGCTACCCCAGGCAAAATTAGCAACTCTATTTGTGGTGATTCAAACTTCGTTTGAAATACTATTAGAATAAAGTTCTAATCAGCTTGCACTACAAAGTGGTTTTTACGTCAGTCACTGCGGGTCGAATAGTGCGAAATTAGTGATTTTTATTCTTTATAAAATCAAATTTCCGTCTTTTGAAAAAAAAAAAAACTAGCATTATGTTCATTATTAAATTGTCTATCCATTAGTATAAGAAGCAAATCAAAATAATGTTAACTTTACGAGAAGAAGCATGTTATAAATATTTTTTTCTCATTTTTGTGGTTTCATTGTGAGGGGATTTATTACACATTATGAGACTTAAAATAAAAAATAAAACTACCACTTTGCAGTCTAAGAATATGTAGAAATTTAATGTATTTTTATTACTTGGTATTTCTTTTGGATAAAGAGGAGTTGGCTCCAAAAAACTGCACAAAAAACGGCTTTTGCCTGGGGTAGCGCCTTAATATTTATTGAAGGTTTTGGTAAAACCAAATACATTTACCTATAATCTATTTAGGTTTAATAAAGCTATTTTATTAATTTACCTATAAATTGCAGGACGACATGACAATGTACAAATACAAATTGTGTCTACAGGAATATTGTATGTACCTACCTCTTGTAGCAGGGACCTACGAAATGTTTGGCAGAACAATGATTTTAACCTATACAATACAGGTTCAATATGATTGACTAGCTGACCCACGCAACTTCGTCTGCGTCACATGAGCGAGAAAAAGCACACAAAAGGAATAAATCTTCCCCGTTTTTGCAACATTTTTGAATTATGCTTCGCTCCTATTGGTCGGTAGTATGATGTTATACAGCGTGTTAGGTTAAACGAGGGACATATTGAGGGAAGGTATTCAGTATTCGATTCTCAATCCAAATAAGTAAAAAACCTATAACCTTAATTTTTGACATTATTGTCTAATTAAATACATTACTCATGGACACTGAGCGCGCAAGTAGGTGTCACGCGGCAAAACACGTGCCGGTCCTGAGCTCCGTGCGCAAACTCCGCCCCTTTCCTTTGTAATGTCCCCGATGCACCGACAGGGCACATCACCGCGCAAAAATGAAAAAAAATATGAAATGATTACACCTAGAAAGGTCATTGACCCGCACACATGTTCTGCGATAAGCGCATGGCGCACACGTTGCGAAACTTAGGCGAAGTTTTTGGTATGGATCTATCTGTTATGTACTAGTGTTTTCTTTTTGTTCATATGTTGATTAGTATCATGTAAGCATGGACTATTGCGGGTTTGAATAAGTCCCTCGTTTAAACTAACATACTGTATAGCCCATAACCTTCTTCGATAAATGGACCATCCAACACATAAAAAAAATCCAACCAACAGTTCCTGAGATTAGCGCGTTCAACCAAACAAGCAAACTCTTCTGCCCTATAATATTATTATATAGATAAACTTGAAAATATTAACTTACCTTAAAGCACTGAATCCTGAAAAGTAGAAGGTTAGAGTATTGCAAATTAATTTCTGGTAAAAATGTAAAATCGACGTTGGCTAGTACGCGGAGCATGCATCGTACTAAATGCATTAGTCGAATTAGTCCACTGAGGCATGGCAAAAAATTCAATTTGCCTGTACGTTGTGCAACCGAGAAAAAAATGGGGCTAGCCGGTTAAAATTATATCCATTTTTCCGGAGAGCCGGTCCGAGAATAATAGGGGTACGGACGTTTCACAAATCGGATTAATATTCGCCTTATAGGGAATCGTTAATAAGCCTCCAAGATAGGGGAATTCAAAATATCTGAGGATTACCGTAACTTGAAAAGGTACTTAGACCGATCGATTAATTGAAGGTAGAAAAGTATTATACAACAATACGTATGGACAAGTTTACGTATGGTTTGAGAAATGTACAGCTTTGTATCAATCGGCTTTGTAATATAGATTAGGAAATGTTTATTTCGATGACCAATTCAAGTGTATTGAATAACCTTCAAATTTAAGACAATGCCAAAGAACCAACATGTCAACATTTTCGGCTTACTTACCTGATTCAAGCGGTCTGGTTCCATTTAGTACCGGACTGAGTTTCGTAGTTTCATTCTCGCCGATATTGACGTTTTTTTAAGCTTTTAGTAAGCTCAAAGGAAGGCAAGTATTGAAGTAAGAACCGCCATTTGCCAGGTATAAATGTCACCGTAAAATTGTCAAATACGTTATATTGTAATATCTCTAGCGATATTGTAAAATCTCGAAATATTGTCAAACGAACATACTGCTTACAACAAAACGCATTATTTTTCGTGAAATGCATGCGAGTTGAGTTGACTACCAAGTCAACTCACGCGGTGTGGAAGGAAGGAGGGGTCCCCCTTCCTCAATGGTACCACTCTCATGAAAAGATAATGTACCATTCCTGAGAAATACCGATTAATATAACCTAACCTTAAAACACTTTATATGCCCCTAAAAAGCGTAGTCGACGGAGCCCCGCTTCGCGGGGCCCCTATTTCCGAGTGCAGGGTTTAAAGGGAACCTAACTAACCTAACGGGGGGGTGCCCCAAGTCCCGATTATGGGGGCAGAGATACTTCCGTATGTTCAGTTGACAATAATTCGAGAGTTTACAATATCGCTAGAGAGTAACACGTTATATTGTAATATAACGTGTTTGACAATTTTACGGTGACATAAATATTGGTTCTAAAATCATTTTTACGATACAAAGGGACTTAGATACAATCGAACCTGACTATCTCTGATACATGTTAATAATTTGGTTTTCAATAGTGTAAATACCAGTCTTACCAAGGGGTATCGTATTACCCAGTACTAACTGGGTTGTGGAGGTCAAATAGGCAGTCAGTCCATGTAAAATACTGGTATTCAGCTGCATCTGGTTAACCTGGAAACCACGGCCAACTTAGTTGGGATAAGCCTTGGCAGATGATAATGACAATCTACACACCAAAAACCACAGACTTGTCGACTTTCTCTTCGCTATGTAGAGTCCTTTATTATTTCTGAAGATACTTACCCTAGTAGCAATTGCCGTTGGCTTCCTTATGCCAACAGTTGGGAATGTATTGGCAGACGGTTAGTTGTTCCGCCAACCTAAACTTAAAATAGGCCCATTGTCATAAACATGCACTATTTGCCCAACGAATAGCCAACAAAGGGCCTTCTGTTACCATTCCTACTGTTGGGTGATTTTTGCAGGGATTTCAGTTATTATAACACCATTGGGCCAACTAACGACGGCCCTGCTGCTTCTATTCCTACTGTTGGGAGTTTTTTGTAGGGATTTAAGTTATGATAACCACTTACATCGGTCCAACTTAAACCTTTCAATGGGCCTGTTAGGGATGATACGTATATACTGGTACACCCAGTATGAGCTTACTAGTACTCTCTTAACTCATAGTAACTCTTAGATTTACGAAACATATTTTTTATATTTTTGTTTATATTTGAGATTTTTGGTTTATACTGTAAACAAAGTGCAAAATTGAAAATTAAGGATAATTTAAGAAGGACATTCAGTCACTAAATGTCCTTGGTGGGCGGTATGTTCATGCCGAAACCGTAATGATAATATCGTAAAGGTTCAAAAGTTGTACCCCAACCTCGATAGATGGCGTTGTAGTCCAATTAGAAGTCGCTACCACGATTTGGTTGGGTTCGAGTGAATTTTAGTAAATATTCTAAATATATCATAGCTTAGTGAGCTTAGGGCGCGGGATAAACACGAGTGGCGTATGGCGATGGCGCGGGAGGGCGAGTAAGTGGCGCCACTACCTCGCCCCCCGCGCACACGCGCCAGCGCCGCGCCACTGCCGTACGCCACTTGATGACCCGCGCCTTAGATCAGAATGCAATTTGGTTTTATTTCAACCCTATTGGTGTTCACACAAGGTTGTTAGTTCAACACTACTAGCTCGGTAGTAAACATTGGCAGTAGAAGGCCCAATAAGTACTTGGGCCTTCGTAGGCAAATCCACGTTGGCCCCATCGCAAGTTGGGCCTTCGTAGGCAAATCCACGTAGGCCATCAGTTTTGGGCCCAACCCGCAAACTGCCCGCCAATTGTATGCATTTGCCAACTAACCAGAGGTATGTGGCCCAACTAAATGCCAACAAAAAATGCTACTAGGGTAACTAAGGGATAACCTCTGATGTAGTTACCTATATTCCTTTATCCGTATTTATTTATCTTAAAATGAATAATAAATGCTTTATGCAGTAGACCATGACTTGAGTTAAAGACATAATTAAATAATAATACATAAATAAATATCGCTGGACATTAACACACAGCGCCATCTAGTGCCACACTAAGCAAGGCTTGTGTCGTGGACACCTGATATACTACATATTTACTTTTTTGTTTGTAAATACATACTTACTATACATATAAACTTCCATGACTCGGAAACAAATGTTCATGCTCATCACACAAACATTTGCTACCGGAATTCGAACCCAGGACCCTAAGAACGTAAGGCAGCCTCACTACCACTATGCTATTCGGGTCGTCGATAGTTAAGATACATCTTATTTTGGCAGTAAGTTCCCGTGGGATAAATCTTGACCTCGCTGGCGAAGCGGTGGGCAAAATAACATAATACTATTTTATTCTTATTTCCATAGCGGCAAACATAAATCCAAAACTATGTAAGCACACACCAACTTCTTCTCATTTTTTATTTGAGACAATAGTCACACATACGGAAGTCTTTTTAAGGTAAAACAAAAAAGAGCCTTCAAGGATATTAGTGAACAGGCAAAGGGCTAAAGAACCGGTAAATTGATATGGTAAATTAAACTTCGACATGAAAAAATACTCATATTGTAAGTACTATGGTTTCAATTAGAGGTTTGGTATACCTACCGACCGGTTGATTTTTTTCTATTTACCGAATCGTAATGAAAAGGAACGATAAGTCGGGTCAGGTTAGGTTCAGCGTTGGGTTCGGAATAAATTTCTTTTTTTTTTCATGGTCTTAACCTAACCAGGGGGCCAGGTTCGGAATAAACCTAATGATACAGTATGAAAAACACTACTACTTCTAAGATTTTTTCGAAATATTGGATTGATGAATGATTTATATTTTCTCTTCGGCAATAGTCTATAGTCTGCGCCACGACAAGCTATTTTTGTAAACAGAAAGAAAGAAAGAAAGAAAAATATTTATTTGACGTCAGCTAATAAAGCACACACACAATAATAAAAAAAGATACAAAACAATGAGTAGGACATAGTAGAAATGTGGTGTGTGCCTCACGGCTGCGCCAAAAAGGTCCATTTCAGCATTCATGCAAACTCAAACAAAGATTGTTTACCAAGTTACGTAGCGACAACTCAATCAACTACAAATAATCCTAAATTCAATCAACTCAAATTATCATACGGGTACAAAACTAACGAGCAATTTTACTTGGTCGGGTTAGGTATATTTTGGCGATAAAAAGCGCTGTCGTCAAATGTTTTGTGGTACTGGAACGCATTTAAAATCATCTGCCTAGCCTTTTCCCAACTATGTTGCGGTCAGCTTCCAGTCTAACCGGATGCAGCTGAATACCAGTATTTACTGTCAGACTTTTGGGGCCACTGACTACCTGTAACGACTGTCAAAGATGGACAAATAACAGCCGGGACCAACGGCTTAACGTGCTTTTAGACACGGAGGAAACTCGGTATGCAAGGGTGGTCCCCCATGCGGGCCTGTGGACGGTTAGCTATGGGCTAGCTAGCCGTCCGTCCGTCTAGTGACGACAGGCCGTGTCGACGGCGCGTTCGTTTTCCACGCGCGCCTCAAAGAGATGTCAGCATGATGGGAGGGGCCCGCAAGGGCCGAAGCCTGCCGGGGTTGCGGGCCTGTTCGAAAGAGATACCGCGGCCCCTGAACATAAAGGGCGAGGAAGGAACATGGATGGGTTTTAGTCAGTAAAAGTCTGACACTCCTTTCCGCTCCGGCCAGAGTGGGAGAAGTCATTTGATGATTGCCCATCCTAAAAAAAAAAAAAGGTAGGTCGCCCATCCACAGACCAACCTAGGCAAGCACGGCTTAACCTAAAGATCGACCCGAGCGGCTGATATTATTTAGCCACGAGCTCCTCATAGACATCATGGAACGTAAACATTTGGTCCTCCATTTTGAAGAAGTTCACGCTGACGCTGTCATTTTTTTATCCAAAGGTTGCGAACCCGAATGTGTGTTTACAAAAATTATAGCTTCTCGTGGCGGGGACTATAGTAAGTTCAGCTAAGTACGATACACTTACTTATAACATATCAACATGCCTCTAATCTCTGACAGGTTAGGCAGACCTAAACCTATTAGTACACTCACATATCGACAGTTATGTTTAAGTCCCATATTATAGGTCCAAGCCCATTGCATTGCAGTTAATTTCTTAATAATTAGATCAGAGCTAATTATGGTTTACATTAGAACCCGATGTCCTTATTAATAGCTAGTGTATGTTTGTATGAGTACACTAGATTACACAGGTCAATGGTTAAATCATCGTTTATAATTCCTAGCGATAACAATATTATCACCACTGGGGAATATACGAACACCAATTATTATTGTACATACTTGTATTATTAATTTAATAATATTTTATTGTGCATGTATTGGCTCACGTATGTGTCATTTGACCGGGTTTAAAAATAGATACCTTTTTACGACTATAATAATTGTACTTTTCAAGTACAGGATGAAATATTTTTTCAAATAATATATCTATAGTTTTCTGTCGTACAAATTATAATAAAATATGGATACAATAACATTTTTTTTGCCAACTGTAATTTTTTTTTTTAAATTTGTGTATGGGTATCATAATTTCTAAAATTAAGTATGGATGGATAGACGCATAAGACCGATTTTCGTATAGCCCTAACTGCCCCGTTTACTTAAAGTATCCACCCTGTAAATAGGTTTTTATTATATGATTTTATTATAATTATATAGGCTGGTAAGCAAAACACATTACACACTTGACAAATAGTTTAGAAATCAGCTGAGTTAGCAAAAATGAAAGTTCATAATCATGAATTTGCTCTCGCGCTGAAACGAAAAGTGTAGAGCATATTTTGTACTCAGTACGTGGGTTATTTAATAACTGCATTAAAAACCTTCGTTAAAAGTTCAGTGACACGTAGTTACCTAGGTCCTAGGTACCTGTATACCCACGAATGCCAACCGCATACATTACCGTCCACATTATGCGGTTGGAGCTATAAAACGGATCCCTTGACGTTCTAAGGATTTTTACAAACGCAACTAAATCTAAAACGGGATTCTCAACGTGATTCTTTATCACTCCGAGGCGTTTAAATCACATTAGAACGTTACCCCAAGATTTATGATGATTTTCCCACTCTTTCGCTTATTTTACACAAGCTTTTGTACGCAGTTACATTCGCGTTAATTTAAAATTTGGCAATCAATTCGGATTGTACTCCAACTGTAACTACAACATACTGAGATATAAATAATGTACAGATATTAATAAAGTACCTGCAGATATTTTTCGCGAGACTTTTATGCAGGAAATTTAGTTCTGCATTTTTTACGTTATGCCTCAATTCTTCGGATGTTAAATAGCGGACTTCGTCTCTGGACTCACTTATAATTTTTTTTATTATTATTACTTTATTATCCAAATTTTATTGTACTTTGTAGCTATCGTACATTGACCTAATCATTGCTAGCGTAACAGAGAATAAAACAATAAAATTTGAATCCCGCTATTTCTTTAAAGGAGAATGGCGAGATTGCATGTAATTCGGGACCCAGTGATAGGGGTAGCGTACATTGTGGAAGTTATGAATAGTTACAGAACGACTTAAGACTAACAAAAAAGCAAATGGAAAGTAGGTTATAGAAGTTGGGAGAAAAAAGATATGAAAGGTAGAAGATTATACTTAACCTACTTTTCCCATCCTAAAAAAAAAAAAGGCACGTACTTATTGGTTATTATTTAGTAGTAGAATGGCACAAACAAATAATTTAATGATCCACAGACTATGTCCACAGATGAATTTGACACTGACGTTCCATTTCTCAGTATTAAGAAGGTAAATGCGTAACTTTTTATTCCCATCTCCTTGTAACTCAATATTTTTTATATAGAACTCTGATAAACTCTTTACTATAATCAATATAAACTAGACCGTGAACGGAGCTCCGTTGATTTTTAAATTACGTGGGTCCAATCTCACCATTCTCCTTTATTGTTTTATTTTATTGTTTGTTTCTTTTTTGGGCCTACTAGATGTGGAATTTGAAAATCGAATTTCGAATCGACTTGTTTCTATCTCTCGCTTTTTTCGTATCGAAGTGAAAGTGACAGAACAAAGCGAAGTTGAAATCTTTCGAATTTTGTGAGTAGACCTGCACAGTTATGGATATAAAAAAAAAATTAAAAAGTTACTATGTCTCACGCTCGCAGCAAAATCGAATTTTGCTCACTGTCTGTAAACAGCAAAACGTGCTTGTTTGAGGTGCTGAGGTGAAAAATTATTTGTTTTTTGGGATGAAACGTAACCTATGTCCCTTGCTGTACACCTGACAAAGTACATATATGCAAAATTTCAGGATAATTGCTTAAGTGGTTTAGGCGTGAAAAGGTAAGAAACAAATGAACTTTTACTTTCGCATTTGTAATATTATTGTTAGGATGTTTATATCCACAATGCGTTATTTTAATGCGTTGGTACATCTCGTTAACTTAACGCAATAAAGTATACATTTACATGATAATTTGGTATAAAACTTGTATTTACATTCGCTTCGCTTGTTTTCCATTGAATGATTGTAGGCTCGTAACGTATAATTTAATAGGAATCATCCCCATTTAAGTTTTATGTCTTCGAAAAATGACATAAATGTCTAAGATTACGTGCGACCATAAAACTGTCATGTAAATAATGTTATTATTGTTTTTTTTTCTCAAAAATATGTTATTAGATCAATCGTCGTCGTTGTTATCAATTTGGTTGTTAATTTATGCGTAATTTTAGTGTTTTCGTGAATAAAATGTAACTCCATTTGACCTTAGCTTTTGAGACTGATAGATACCGATGATTGATTGATCGTGGGTCTTAAAATCTTTTTTTTCTCTCTCAAATAAATTCTGATCGAAGTGATTTTAGTATCTTTAAAAGTTGACGTGACTAGAGATAATGAAGGCCAGTTTTCCATCGAGGATACGTTGCTCGGAATGTTAGTAGAATGCTATTATTTTTTTAAGTTCACACATGCACTGGAAAGTGATTGCTTTTGCGCATGTGTGTCGGCGTCGACGCCCGCGCAGTACTGGATCCAATGTCACCTCCCCAACCTTGCCGCGGCAGGTTAATCTTCAGGTTGATGACCGTTTCTATAGATTAAGTACCTACAATGTATAGGTTACGAACAACGACACGTAAACGAATACATCCGAAACACGGTGCGTGACACGTGCCAGGCTGAAAGAGCGGGACAAAAAATCGAAAATGCATAAGATGGAAGATCCGAATAAAAAATCGATATGATGCAAAAAAAATCGATATGGGTTTCAATTTAATTTCATTTTCCTTTTGGGAAGAGACCAAATTGAAGGGACAAACTCGATTTAGGTAATTGTCACCTTCAGAATGTTGGTCTGTTGATCCCTCAAACAATAATTAGTCCCAAACGTGAACGGACGTGATGCAGCTAAATTCTAAAAGAATATCAAGGTGATATGACTTCAGGAGGCAAGTCATCTCCGAACAATTGCCCTAAAAGACTTATCAGCGATTCTTAGAAGTTTTCGTGATGGACGATAAGACTGTTCGACATTATAATCTTAATCAGTTCATTAACCTGTAGTTAGTTTTGATTCAGAGTTGCACTGGGGAGCATTTGTTATCTGTAGATAGGTAGGTACTACCGGCGGACTTACCGTCTGATCTGGTAGAAGATATAGGCAGGGACGTAAGTACTAGGTACTTATTTCGTCAATTACCTGCGGCATTCACATTTCATGAATTTTTGAGGAACAATGAAATGTTACCTAGAATTTCTATACGTAATAACGTAATCTGTTTGCAAAAGCCAACTGATTGCTGTCAGTACAAAACGTTTTACGTATAAAACTTGGCAATCACATCACTGAAAGACACGTAATTTCATCTATACAGCTTCCGTATTAGTATCTTGAATCTTTGTGTTTTCAGCATATCCTAGGATCATCTGAAAATGATTTAATTTCTGGTGAATTTTTCAGTCTGGTTCTTCGATATTTTTTGTTGACTAATGGTCAGTCTCCCACGTCCTAATACAACGTAGGTGTGACGTCGTAATTACACCTATTTTTTTCTCCACACTGTATTCTTACCCATATATTCAATGGACCATTATGTCTTCATCTAATTGCTTTGTTGTACATGATTAATCACACCTATATATAACTTTCGTACCTTTTCCATAGCGATCTAAGAATGCAAGAAAAACGTTCTACGCTATTCATTTACCTTTCCGCGTTGTATGAATCAACTGAAGACGGGTTACTATGGAAATCGTATCTCGTGTAACCATCGTTATTTTAAGATTTTTCTTCTTCTTTCAAACGTTCTTATTGTCAAGGTCTCCTCTCTATGTGCCTGTTTATGTAAAAAATACGAGTAATTTTGTATAGGTTCGACAGATGATATCAAATGCTCGATATTACGAAGAATTGGTTTTATATTTGTGTTATATGGGTACTTCTAATGTTTGAGAAGGGTCTACGGTGCTACCCAACGGAATCTATACGCGCTATGTGTTGTAGTGTGACACAAAATAAGACATTTCCCTGAATTCATTGTACCAGATCTGTCGGTATGTTTTAAAATCCCGCTTCAAAATCTCCGCTAGTTAGCAAACCGCTTGACCAGATACTTCTTTTATTGCATTACAATTTGCGAGCTCCTAGTTTTACGCAGAACGTACGCCCAAAGGTTAGACAAGTCAGTCACCTCTGCTATCTTTAGGAAACCGGGTTTTAGGAGTATGACGCTATCAGATTAATATCAAACATTTATAGTCGAGTAAGTGCAAGCCAAACCCATCCATTAGGTATAATCCCTCACTAGTCATTTGCCTTGCGTCTCTGTACCTACTAAGTTTAGTGAAGGATTAAAATACTGTAATTATATTTGGAATGCAGTCTTAGCAGATTTTTTGTGCGCATCGTAATTCGTTCAGCAGGGGAGTCAAGGCCGTTCGTTCTCAAGTTTAATTCGGCATTCGGCTCCAATCGGTTGCTATCGGCTACCGTATATTAATTCGACACTATTAATGTATAATTCAACGACTGTTTTATTGCTTTCGGCTGATATTAAATCAAGTATGCTTGTAATCCAAATGGCAGTTAATGATAGGCTAGTGGGGAACGTAAAAAATATACTTAGTGAAGATAACTCCAAAATATAAAACTGTGACATGATAACAAAGCTTTTGTTTTACCCATTTGACCGCAAGAGCACAAACGCCTCCACGCCAAGCCACAATTTCACCTTCCACTGTGTCACATAATTATGTCGTTTGGCATACAGGGCCCGCGCTTGCTTGTCACGTATATGTGACAGTGGCGTTCAAAAGGTTTAAGGCATCTTAAGGATGATAACATGAATGAATAAATTTTAAAAGTGGTTCCACTTTGATTATTCTAGCAATAATATGTTTTTTTTTTAAAGCCTTGAATGTCCTACTTCTGGGCAAAGGTTTCCTCCATATCCTTCCAGGTACACTTCTCCTATACGCCACTTCGAACCAATCGATTTTCGAGGAGATCTAGACGAGCATCACGAAGGATAGTGGTTTTATAAACCAATAATTTTTGCCCGATTACATTTTCCAAATAGAGAAACCCCTCAGCAGAAATTCCTTTAAATCCGCGGAGTTAACCAGTAAGTTAATATTTAAACATCTTCGACCACTCTTTCCTATTCAACACTAATTTCCCACAACAGTCATCACTAAATTATTCACTAATTACCCACCATTTGCTGACCATCAAGGCCCTTACGGATAGTTTTATTGAAATGCTGGTGAACCGGATAATTTCCACAATTAACATGAAGACGTGGTTACGAATGCAAGCTCATGTAACATGCAGCGCGAGCTAGATCGTCCCCATTTGCATTAGACGTCAATGTCTTAAAGAAATCCAATGGATGTGCTTGGTGGTTTGGGCGAAGAACGTCAGAAACGCAAAATGTCAGATTAGCAAATTGTCACGTGTTAGTTATTTTGTCGCAAATGGTCAGGAACGCAAAAGGACGGATTTAGCAAAATGACAGATTCGCAATATGACAGATACAGAAAACGTCAGACACATTTTATTTTTTTCGGGCGAGTACCGTTCTAAGCTTTTTGGCTTTTGTATAAAAAAATATCACATTTTCAGTAAATGAAAGTAAAATTGATGACTTAAATGCAATGCCGTCCCTTTTCTACATACAACATGTACATAAAAAAAATCTTTAGTCCATGAGTAAGAAAACGCCTATAACACTAGTATATTTTCAACATATAAGATTGAACGTTATCATCTGGACGACTTAGTTTAAATTCAACATTTTCCGCGTGCACTATCACATCCGCGAGTGCTCAGGTCTATTTATAACTGCGTGATCGTCGAATAGTGAATAGCCGATCGCAATGTATGCAAATGGTCTCGTAGCACAGGTACCGCGGAAATCTTTAAGTGCTGCCGACTATTAACGAATAGGACATACGCCCGGATCTTGAAAAAAAGCGCAGTTTACTACCGCTGCACTTTTATAGCCGCCAACTAAAGATCCTTATCGTGAACTTGTAATAAGAGGTCGCATTAAATAAAATAGCTCCACAGTCCTCTTAAAGAACGGATGACCAAGCAGTTTTTTCTCACCATGAAGTGACCCAAATAAAACTACTAGAAGTGATTGTTTTTCTAGCTAAACTTACAATGACCAATAAATTCATCCAATTTAAGTTTGCTCACATCAACAGTTTTAACTTTTATATGAGAAAATGACAGTCGAATAAAATCGGGAGTTAACATAAAAATTTACACGGAACAAGTATAAAACCGGGTACGCATATACGCCCGGGTTGAGCACAATAAAAAGAGTTGCCATATTTCGCTAAGTTCCAACTTGTTATGATCAGAAGGTAGAATGCGATCTGCGATGTGAAACGCGCATTGTGATTGTGTAAACTTTTAAATCGCGCTTCTGTAACGTCGTAGCAAATTCCCGTCAATAAAGCTTAGACAAATATAATAAGTCGAAAGTTTTGTCCGATCGATGAATTTCAAAAGCGTTTCACACGAGTGCAATTTGTACAAGTTGTTAAAAACTTGTGATTCTGTGACGATTTTTTGTAATTATTTAGCGTTGCAGTCCGTCAGGAGCTGTAATTCCATTTATTGATGTTTGTGATTCCCGACAGCTTGTGTGGTCGAGGCTTTACTTCGCTAAGTACGGATCGCATTTAGCGTTCTCTTTTTAAACTTTACTCAGTTTCTTTTTGCAGTTTGTCGAAAGTTTTCCTTCCTGTAACATTTTACCGTAGAGCAGTTTCCACGGGGGCGATCACATCGAGTTAATAAGTTCCCGTTTCGATGGCTCCTACGTTTTAAACTTTTAGGATATGAGATAACAAGCTAAGAAAGGGAGACGCCGATTTGGCTAAGTCCACTTTAAAATCTCAGTGGATTACTTTGTTGCCTTCGGTGAATTGGAAAATCTTTTCTTTGGGACAAAAGCTTGTTAAAACATTGTTCGCAACTTTTACATTATAATACAAGCACATTCATACTTCAAAATTCACGTTCTCTTTTAGGCTTGTAGCTAAAACTTAACACTGAATATGATAATAATAAACATAATTAGGGCATGGAATCTCCTACATATATAATCTCCTACATAGGTAGAAAAAAAAGGTGGAGGTAGGTACTCAAAAAAGCATCTATGTGGATTTAAAGGCAGCCATTCCCTTTAGTAAGTCCCATATCCAACAGCATCTATCAATAGGCTACAATAGAATCTGCCATTTAATAAAGGTAGATCATCGTCAAACCCTCTCCTACAGTCATCTATCTAAACTGTCGCCATTTTGTTATATTGGAAAGTAAGTTGTCGAAATTTCTCGAAGTTTTCGCGGAAAATTCCAATGTACTTCGCCCGAGACGACGGGCGCCGTCGACTGACGACAGCCGAATGAATGAGCAAAGGATCCGAAGATCTACGATTGGAACTCGTTGCTCTCTACATTTTCCAACATTGTTCGTCCTTTTCTAAAGACGTAGAATAGATAAAGTGAGAGATAGTCGTCTACGCGAGTTTCCTAACGAGTTTGAAGCTCATAGTAGTGTTTCAACTTTTCGTGCAGGCTTTGCAGTCGGTATCCATTATAATTAGACCTATTTCAACCTTTATTTGACAAGGTAATTAAATTAGATTAGGCCTTTCTGCTTCGGCATTTCTTTGAATGAAATAAAACCGTTTCCTACATTTTAGTTTACAGTGCAATTTTATCTTAGGTTCTAACCTATATGTATGTATTTCACTGTATTTTTAATTAACCTTTTCTTCGTGAACGAATACAGACATCTTCTCTGTGCATATTTGATTTGTTTCATTGAATACAAATGCTTGTAGGAAATGGGAATACATTACTTCGAGGAAAAATCTCCCTACAATAGTTTTGTTCTCACATCCCCCTTCTTTTGCGTTCGCTTGACAACTTAATTTTCATGATTTCTCCATATTTCCATCCAAGCGATTGAATTTGCTTAGCGGTTTTTGTGATTACGAAATTTAGTTTCAAATAAAGAAATCGAATTATTACTGCGTCTTTCATTTATGGGTTTGAGGGGTTAGTATTTAAAAGGATCAATGTAAAATATGATACGATGATATGACAAGACGCGTATCGTATCTACAATAGAAGTATAGACAAACTTACCTTATTTATACCTGCGTCAATTGAATAGTACAGTAGACACTTCCCATTATATTCATAACTTATTCATGAAGAAATTTTCCCCAAACATTGTACTAGTTGAACAGTTTACCTGGCGAGTGAAACCTGGCGCCCGGGAGGCTTTCATATTTTTTTCTGTTCCACACCTAAATAATCCTGGAACCTAATAGTTTTCACCTATTACCGCGGCCGGCCGAAATTTATCGCTTTCGACTGTTGATTTATCTGTGAACGGACCGGATTAACTACCGCTAACTTGGCGATAGTTAAGACTGCTATCTCTGGTGTTTCAGGGCGAAAGCTCTTTCCTTTTATCTAAATTGGTCCGCTACCAATAAAGATTCGCCGACGACTGTCGTAAACCATTCTCCCCATACGCTTCATTATGGGGCAAACTTTCAGATATGATGGAACAATTTTATTGTCCACCGATGTCGCGAGATCTCTATCGGTAATGGGATTTGGTGTCGTGAGTTCTGCTAGCGCGATCGGACACCAGTTTCACCGAGATTTAAAATGTCAAGTTGCGAACTGCAAGACTGTAACATTGTACCTACCTGCGTGCTATTATAGTTTTGTTCGCCAGAGTAACTCCCGTTTTGCATAAAGTTTGTAACGTTACAGGATCCTAGCTTTTGTAGAGTATTTTTAACTTCAAATATTTCAGCCATCTTACTGTTCTTTGCTCGCTTTCAGCGATTTTATGCATCGTACTAACAAGATGAATAAATATTGAAACTAAGTAGTACGACGGTATGACCATTGGTATTTGCAAACGGAATTTGAAATAATAAAATGGATAATTAACTCTTATCATAGGAACGTATTGATTGTTTATGGCTCAAAGATTGCTTTTGTAAGTTGAAAATTGATTAATAAAGAGAAATGATTAAACTTAATTATAATATTTCACCATAAAATTTCCCCTGGCTGGAAAACTTACACTCAAGTCAAACACACAATAGTCCGGGCCAGCCTCATAGGTTGACATGCGAGATACGTCACAATAATATTTACGCGTAATACAGAAACATTTTAATGATTTGTTTTTTAATAAAAAATTAGTAAGAGTATTAGTATAAGTGTCAGTTTAGTAAAAACAAATGCATTTAACAAACTTATTTATAAAAGGGTTAGCTGGGGTATTATCATTCCACCCCAATGGAAAATAGATTTGTGTGCCAAAGATGTATAAATCTCGTCCTAATTGAATTTGTCATAAAAATTCAAAGTTTCCCCAACTCCCAGGGCCACATTTCACAAACTAGTTTTAATCCATTCTTCTTTGAAGGGAACTTGTAATTCATTGTGAGTGCTAAGTTTGTTACGACTATTCCAGATACAGAACTTTGCCCTCTGCTTCACCTACGTGTGTAGTCATTTTAACTGGGCAGGTTTTTCACTTTATTGCTCAGAAATAGAGTTTTCAGGTTTATGTTGTGTTTTGTTATACCTATTACACCGTGAGGGAGACACCAGATATTTACTGAGAGCCTGAGAGATATTTCTTGGCAGCATGTAAAACCAAGTCATAATACTCTGACGCCAGGTTAGGCACTAACCACACGTTAAAGAAAAAAAGAAAAAGGGTAGTTTCTTTGTTTCACGATGACTTGTAAACGCCTGAACCAATTTCGATGTAACCGTTAGAATTCTCGCAATACTAAAAAAAAAACAACTTCTTAGTTATTTTTTTTTTAATATTTGAGCAGCAAGTATTTTTTTAATTTATTGGTTTTTGTCTTCATTGATATTTCATCATCATCATCATCATTTCAGCTGAAAGACGTCCACTACTGGACATAGGCCTCCCCCAAGTGTCGCCACATTGACCGGTCCCGTGCGACTTGATATTTAGCAGATATAAATCTATTTCTAGATCAGGCTTAGTGATGGCTTACTTTTCCATATCGACGTCAAGTCTATCGATACTATATTTTGAGGTCAGACCATTATCAGAGCGTGTTATCACAAATATCACATACTATGATTGATGGCTTACTTATGATGATTTGATAAATTTAAGACTACTGTATTGTACGAGTATGATATCTTAGAATTTTATAAGAGGTCTTGATAATGACATATATGTATACCCTGATACAGGGACTTAAAAACCAGCTTCATAAAGGTTACAGGATTATTAGGACTTACAAAAGTGTAACCGTAACATATCTGTAACAGATATAAAAGGTTTAACAGTGTTAATAAGTGTTTAACAGGTAAACTCAGCGTTGCCATTGGATAGCCGAAATCTAGTCGCAGTCTGTTGTAAAACGATTATTTCAGTTACACATATTACCACTTATTAACACATTTAAAAGGTTACAGTTTGATTCGGTAACATTATTGTATCTGTTACATCTAAAAGTGTTTTTCTGTTGAAACTGTTTTAAAAACAGTGTTAAAAACACATTATTACGGTTACAGTTTGAGTCCCTGCCCTGATATATACTATACAAGGTGTCGCTTAATTTGCTACCTGGTCAAATTTAAGGAGGCATCTCTACGATTCTCTACCCGAATCGATAATAAAATGGACCTAAGTTTTTTTTCATAATTCTGGAAATCGGTAATTGTAAATTACCTGTATTGAAACGCTGCCTGTTCTGTAACTAGCCCTGTAACCGCGCCTTCACACACAAAAATAAACGCACACAGCGACATGCCTTGCGTTGGGTGAATCTGATTGTAACTTTCGTGTTATTCTGACATACTGTCAAAAATCAATTTAAAATAGCTGCTTCATGAATTATTGACCGGGTATCGTAATGTATATTGATTATTTATGTATTTTGTGACAAGCTCCTGAATTTTGACTAGGATGCAAAGGGGTTCTAGACCTCGTCTTTCTGATGTCAATGTGCAACGTTTATCGACAGTTAGGTGATACGTCTTATTCTTATTTAACTGAATACCGTAGAAATGTAGACCGTCTGGGATCGTTTACCGATGCATTCTATTGTAATGCACCTTCATGCCTTCACCACCCGAGAATGCTCTCGTATTTCGGGGAATTATCGATATCGTAAATGTTACGTGATCGATATATTTTTGATGGGCAGAGTTCAAGTTCTTCCACTGCGAGGATCGACCGGAGGACACGGTGGAGCACACGGTGGAGGTCTGCCCTGCGTGGGCGGAGCACCGCCGTGTCCTCGAAGCGGCGATCGGCGGCGGCGACCACTCGCGTCCGGCCCTGGTTCAATCCATGGTCCGGAGCGAGATGGAATGGGAAGCCGTCACCTCCTTCTGCGAAGCAGTCATGCTAGCGAAGGAGGTGGCGGAACGAGAGAGGGAGAGATCCTCACTTCCCGGCCGCCGCGGGAGACGCACCGGGCGTCGAGGGCCACGTGGTGGCTACCGGCCACTGTAGATGCGGGCCTGTGGACGGTTGGCTATGGGCTAGCTAGCCGTCCGTCCGTCTAACGACGACAGGCCGTGTCGACGGCGCGTTCGTGTTCCACGCGCGCCTCAAAGAGATGTCAGCATAAGAGAGGGGCCCGCAAGGGCCGAAGCCTGCCGGGGTTGCGGGACTGTTCGAAAGAGATACCGCGGCCCCGGAACGTAAAGGGCGAGGAAGGAACATGGATGGGTTTTAGTCAGTAAGAGTCTGACACTCCCTCCCAGAGTGGGAGAAGTCATTTGATGATTTCCCATCCTAAAAAAAAAAAAAAAAAAAAGGTTCAAGTTCTGTGTTCGAAGTCCTGATAATTTAGCTTTCTATGGCTGAAAAAATGTAAATCGGGTCAATAGTTTCGGAGCTTATTCGGTAGGTACATGCAAACAAAAAAATCTTTCCTCTTAATAATATTAACCCTTTCAGACCTGAATTATTATTTTTTCTCCCATCAATCTAAAAAAAATCCTGTAACTAGATTAGGGTGTAAGAACAGAGGGAAAAATAAAGAAAAAAATCCTGCCAGTAAATTTTTCAAGCAAAAATAGTTTTTCTTTTTGTGTACAAATGTGCACATCCGTCCTAGGTAATGAAAAAAAAAGTGTTTTAGGATGTTTCTCCGAAATAAAAAAATGTTTTATTAGTATTGTTTATTAGAAAATTTTAATTTTTATAAAATTACCAAAACAAAATATGTATCATCATTCATAAAACTAACAAAAAAAAATTGATTACTTCTTTGGAGCTTATCAGTAATTGGCAAATAAATCAGTCTTAGATACAATTCGTTTACAAATTAGTTTATTATTTTAGGTATGAAATGCTAAGAAACAATTTTTATCTTTAGTGAGGCACAAGTGAACTTTGCATTTTATGCATTTTATCCGGGTTCTGCCCTTGCACCCCACCATTTTGCACCCCTAAGTCCCTCATCATGTGCAGGAAAATGCCCAACACCATCTCGAGCTATTTCAGCTGCAGGGCGAATCTCTCCTGGTCGTCTTGGTATGATCTGCGGAGTTGGGCTACTGCCACTTGGCCGTCCTCTTTTACCAAGCGTAACTTTATTTCGTAACACCAAACATTCAGCTAGCCGACGACGAAAGTGAAGCAAAGTGAGTTGTTTATTTTTTGGTACGCCTAGCAAGTCACTATCAATTTGGTACTCTCGGTATGCCTGTCTAAGTGTCTAGTTCTATGGTCGGTGTTACTTCGGGTACTGCCTCATTGTAGGTGTCAGGAACATTTAGTTCCTGGTCAATCATACCGACCCAGGATGAGCTAGGTCCTTCTTCATCATCGTCCGAGTCAGGTGGGAATACCTCGCGTTGGATGTGGTTTATGACATCTGCGTCAACGTTCGAGTTGGTGCAGATGTCATAAACCACAACCTCCGCAACTCCCTTTCAGACGTAAATCCCAACCGGTCTTCATCATCAGATGATAATTCCAAATCAGAGAGATCTCTTTCATGTAGCGCTCTCAAAGCGTCTGGGGTAAAGATGTTTTTCGTCTGAAAATATAAACTAAGGTTTTACACCAATTTATAGGATGAAACTACATCAAATAGTATCTTCAAATAACATTCATAATAGATTTTTGTAATATCGTTACAATAGTTGGACAAACTGTAAAGACATTGTTTACGCCTGATGTGTACATTTGTGTACAATTATAAAAAATGAGTTATTGGGTACAAAAATTTAGTAAAAATCTCAAAATATAGCTTACATTTCACTATTGTAATATAACACATCAATTCATATTTTTGCAATGCGTATATTTCGCGATATTCTATTTTTTTAGAAACAAAATAATTAGCTTACCTACTCAGCTCCAACTTTGGTCGCCCACTGGTCGAAAATTATCGAAAAAATTACAAAATGTGCTAAGAGATGGCGTTAGTTGTATCGTATTTTGTACTTTGTAATGTGAACTTTAGTGTACAATCGTCCTCAATTGCACTTCATGTGAAATTAATACTTAAATATTTTTTTACATTTAATGTGTACATTTGTGTACGCCAGGTCTGAAAGGGTTAAGATTATTAGTATTATCGGCCCGTCTTAGGAGCCTATGTTACTCAGGGATAATGTAGCATTCTAGTGGTCAAAGAGTTTTTGAAATCGGACCAGTCGTTTTTGAGTTTATTCGTTACAAACATACAAATCTTTCCAAGATTTTGATCCGAAGTAAGTATTAAGGCAAGATTTGGTTTTTGAATAAGGTTTTTAAAACATACTAAACAATCACTATAGAGTATCCATTTCGGGCTTTTACACCACAGTAATAAAATAATAGCGGTGCGCCACAATTCACAAACAATATGAAAAGAGAATACAACCTTTTTTCTTCCAATCACCAAGCACGTGTCTATGGCAGCTTGTCAATGACAATGTCTCCTTTGTATTACAAGGAGAACCGTTGCCGTGGTGTGTCGCTGGATTTACTCACGTGTATACTATTAAATAGTTCGTATAAACATTATGCGTTTATTATGTACTGTTACTATTATCACAAAATAATAATATACACACAGAAATATTTCTGTGGAACAATGTTAAGTAATAATTCAATTATTGTTCGGTCTATGTAGATATTTGCATTTAATAGTACTGCCTTGACTGCCCCGTTGGCCAAGTGATCGCGCGACTGCGGGGAATGATTTCCTGGGTTTGATTACCTAGTCGGGCATAGTGTTATTCGGTTTTGCATCAGGAATTTTCTCAGTAGCAGCCACGGAGTCTGGATTTGAGTTCCGGTTGATGGCAATAGGCTCGTCCCCTATTAGATGGGAATTAAACACACAACTGGCGAATCGTTGGTTGCCTATTGGGTACCTACATCTCTGCCTTACACTTTGGGGATTACAGGCGTGATATTATGATGTAGATTACATTAGTTTTCGATACATCGTTATGAAATACTTACGAACTAAATTTTTAAACACCGTGTCCCTCCTAAAATCTCCCTAAAAGGTTCAGCTTAAAGTTGCAAACAAAAGCTTTCAACGAAAACATAAACAGAACACCCTTAATAAATTGCCAGAACCTATAAATTATGTCACTAATAAAAAAAAACTCAACCCATTAGTAACTCTAGGTCTATTAAACAATTTCAGTTGACAAGAAATAAAATACAAGACTAAAACACTTAGATGCCACACACAAAACTATAAATTAGACTTTACTACAGCAAAGACATACGAACAAAATCAAGAATTTCATAAGCAAATTTAAAGGCACGTCAAAGGATTCTATCGTAAAAAGTTTAGCTATTCCAGAGGTTTACGTATATTTCGTCCCAATTACCCGTTGAAAGAGTGCCAGGCCCAATAAATCAGGGGACGTACTCCGACGTACCTTCGTATTCCTGTGACATTGTAACTTGTAACTTTGCTACAGTTTTATACGACAGAACTATGTCAATCTAACTTTTAAGATTATCACTTCCGCATTCGCCTACACGCTACCTTACCTGCTTGTTTATAGGGTTGAAAGTAAGCACGAATCTTCGCTATAAATATTATTTTTTATGATTGCGTACTTACGGACCTATTCTATCTTGCCATTATCGTACCGAAAGTTTTGATTTGGTAAAATATCTTTCTTGGAATTACCCAATTAGTAATACCCATCTCTTATGTGTATTTTACATAACTAAATAGATAAGTAGGAAGTGTGATATGTAATTCATGGCATTGCTCAGTTCAGGTCCAAAGTCTGAACATAAATCATAGAGTCCAGACGTATTCTCGGTAAGTGTGATATCAATTGCATCAAATGTGTGAATGGTCGACAGGGCAGCCCTACCTCTAAGGCAACTGTCCGGTGTTGCCATGCTGCGCTATGAAATCGCTGCTACTTTTTTCGTTTCCGTATTAAAGGTACTTTTATTTTAGTAGGATTTTTGTTGCAAACTTTGGATTCCAGGTTTTTTTCACGTTTTCATGTGTAATGTAATGGATCTCATGATCTGTTCAGAAAATCGGGGTCATATATTTTTTTTTGAAATTAATACAAGATAATTATAAGGAACTTGCGTTGAGATCCCTAACTACTTATACATAAACTTTTTGTTATTGAGGTAGGCACATTCGCAATTAAAGTATAATATATATTCTGTAAGGACAGCACAGTTTCGATACTTATTTCCTTGACCAGAAATTTAAGACCCTGAATGGAAATTTTCTTTTCAGTAATGGACGTTCTTGCCTAGTTTCGCAATCTCCTTTTGAGTTGCTGTTGATTGCCAACACAAATGAAAATGATTTACGTAGCGTAGCGTAGCTGCCTCTGGAAGGTGATCTCAAGCCAGTGGCGTCAGTGTGGCGCGCGTTCCCCCCGCTACCGAAAAAAGTTGCAAGTCGATGGGCGGCGCCGGCGAACATTCAAATTTATCGATTGTCCCGCGCGCCTCATTACAACATTCCTCAAAACTTACCCACTCACCAACTTAGCCCTTTAGCCCCACCACTATAGCCACATTACTTTTTATACCCCCACCGATGAAGGCCGTTTTTTCATCGTCAGTTATTATTGTCTGTTAAACTTTAAGTGCTTGGCGGCTAACTTTCGATGTCTTCGTGATTTACGACGAGCCGTTTCGAAGTGTTTTATCGAGCATAAATGTAAGTTCGCTACTTGTTGAGACTGAAGGTCGAAGCGGGTTATGATCGTAGTATTAGTGGGTCAGTGTTTTATAGGCAGCTTCAATGCGTTGGATGGTCTATTTTCGTTAGCGTCGTATGGTGTGAATAGCGTCCAATCCCATCGCACTATTAAGAAGTCGTCGCATGGCATTCATACGGTGAAAACCGTTCGTAATTTGAAATAGTGTTAAGTGGAGGAACGAAGGCCATACATCTAGTGAAGGAAGGAGCGATGTCGTCGAACAGTAGTTTCGCATCTGCGGGTGTGGGGGGGACAGTGAGGTGGGGGGGCAATGATCCATTAATCTGGCAGAAGCCCATGTGGCGCCACCGACGTACCTGGCGACGCGACGCACGGACGCCTACCTAACGACACAGATCGTACATTTTCAACATGTGCAAATATGTATAAAATAAAAATTTATTGAGTGCCACACTCTATAGGGAAATTGACGTTCATGCGATTCGTTTGATGGATTAATCGTGTCGGTTTCAAGTACCTATTGTGTTTTGTATTTTATTGTTGCGGGTTGTTCAGGTGATCAGTTGAATTTAATATTTTATCATTATCCTTTTTCTGCCTTTATTCCAATTAATTTGAGGTCGAATTAATATTTATGGCCAATAATTATTTTAAAATGATTGTCATTTTTTTTTTAATTTTGTTTAAAGTTCTGGATAACTACTTTAATCAATTGTATCTTGTATTTGCGCTAAGTTGAAGATTTGTTTTTATTATTAATTTGAAATTTATACGAACTTAATACGAAGATACGAACAACCGTAAAGAAAAATATTTAATTTTCATAATGTCCATAAAACGCGATTCCTCTGACAAGCCATCAATCCGTCCCTCCCCATAAATATGAAGTCAGTAAAATCGTCAGAGATGACGCATCTACGTTATTACTCCGCTAGGCGTAGTAGCGAGCTCCTAACTACCGCCGAGCTACTTCCACTTTCTCGTGATCCCGGATATCATTCCGGGTAAGGCTTTCCGTCTATTTATTGCTCATACGCAGTACTACCGACTCACATGAATACGAACCATGGCCTCCGTACTAGGTTAATGAGGCATCATGCCGCTACTACGAAACCTCGTATACGCTACAATAAAATTCTATCACTAACTACCTACACTATTTTTAGATGTCATACTAATATTATTAGATAAATAAATGCACAGTTCCCTCAATACAACTGTAGCTCCGGTAAAACGGTATGATAATTGTGGCAATTTACGGAACGCAATTCACTAAGTGGAATATTTTACTTATCCTCCAGGCGTTTCGCAAGGCACGACTACCTACCAGCTTATACATTGAGATGAATTGCGGGCATTCATTACTGTACACGCGTTCTTATTAATGTATATAGGTAGGGAATCGTTCACTGAGCGATGGTATTGTGCTAGTCGGCTGATTTGACGCGTTGCGTTAGACAACGTTATCTGTCAAGGTGCCCGATTTTCATACAGATAAAATCGACGCGCTAACTTATCGTCCATTCCCCGTGTGAAATACGAGCTCTTTTCTAGTTTGTACGAATTCGTATGCGAGCATGTAGCATGCAGGGTGCATCGAGTTATAGTACACGGAAACAGTGGCGTCGCCGCCATCCATGCACGGCAACTCCGACGCCATATTTCAATCGCGAAATTGACACATAGCCCTGTCGTAACCGAAACTTCCGTGCGAAAACTTCAACCTGGCATATTTACTTAAGGTATTCTTCTCGAAACATACCGATAGCTCTTGACGAGTGAAAACTTTTATTCATATAGATAGGTCATGCTCTAACCGGTGGAAGTTTTCACATAAATTGGCGGTCATTCGACGCGAATATGCTGACTGAGGGGGTAACAAATATGCCAACTTGGGTTGTTATAACAGCGATATGTAAGTTCTGTGATACTTCGCCATTAAGTTTATGGAAACGACGGTCGAGATTACATCACACTTTCTGAAAGCTTTATGTAATTCTTCTTTCTTCGTTATCTCTCAGGATAGGTACGGGAATAAAATTTTCCACTTAACCGAGTATTCACATCCGTCTATTAATCAAGAAGACAGATTTTATGGCAGTTGTAGAAATTCATCTTTTGGTTCGAAAAGCGAGTGAAAAATTCGAACGCAATCTGTCAAACTGCTCCCTAATTCTAATTTAATTAGCGGGGAAGTTTTCACGCGTGGGAGGAGACCGAACGACAATGACGCGTTAAAATGATTAATTTTTGTAGAAGCGCCTCTGATAGTAGTATACGTTCCCGAGTGCGCCTTCCGAACGAACGATTAATCTTTCTCTTTGCACCATTGTACTGCGATCCCGGTATTTTTTCTGTCTTACAATACCATTAAGAAACTGCCACGGCTAGTTGGTACTCCGCTGCTCTTCCCACCGCTTCATCGTTAGGCCCATTGAAGGATTGAAAAGGTGTTTGCGTTCGTCTGCGGCAAAATAGGTTTCCCCTTCGGTTTTTAAAACGTTGTCTCGGAATCACTTAGGCTTCGATAGTTATTATACGGCGAGAATGAAATGTTTTAAACTTCCATCGTCATTCGCTAACAATAGATCCGAGGGAAATTTATACAGTCATTCCTTGTTCGTTCAATTGAAAGATTTTATTTAAAAGATTTTTTCTTTGACGTGTCTGTAACTTTTTACGAGATTTCTTTTAACGAAATGCGTTATATTGCAGTTATGAATAAATTGGTATACACTTCGTTATTGTTGTCATAAAATCGCACTGCAAGGCATCTTAGGAGGGGTCAAGAGCATGATGTGCATATGTCGAATTTAGATCTGGGAACTCGCCAACTGTTCCGGATTTGTACGGTCGTCTTGCATAAATTAAATTCGCTTTTCATTTTTAATAAAATGCAATTACACTTCATCGGGTTTAGAGTAGTGTTAAAATAAACTTGTAATTAGAATAGTTCGCTCGCCATTGGTTAGAAGTGGTCATATTTATTTCATTCTATATCGTTTGTCATGTCACTAAGTTTGACCATGTTAATGATCTTTTAAATTAAAGATATTTTCGGTTTATGCGTCAATGAATAATAATGAAGTATTGTTGAGGTAGACATGCTGTCACCAATTGTATTCCGTACCTACTGTAAATTACTTAAATGCTTCATTTAAGCATTCAATTAGGCACTAACCACACGAAAAAAAAGAAGAATTCTGATTTTTTTATGGATGTGACTGTGATAAATTATTTCTTCCCTTGACTAATTATATAAAATTAAATATTTATTTATTAAAACTTTATGCACATAATGTACAAAGGCGGACTTAATGCCTTGGGCAGTTTCTACCAGTCTTAGGGTGATGCAGAGACAAAACAGTAGGTACTGAAAATTTTGAAGAGTAAAATATAACATATACACAGGGTGGAAACGGTTAACAGGGCAATAAAGGGAGCCTTACTTTAACCGTTGCAGCTACTTACATGAAAATATTCTTAGAAAAAATGTTTTGTGTAAAATGTCGATTTCCTTGCTAACTGTACATTATTTTTGAATCTGTGAATGGGGATCAAAGTTTTACGAAAAATTGTGGATAGTTTCCTAAGACTATTTCAATGTAGCTGCAACGGTTATGGTAGCTCTCCTTACTGCCCCGTTTACCGTTTCCACCCTGTATACAACAAATTATACAAAGCGAGTAAAGATAAAAAAAAAAAAAACGTAGATGAAGTCGGTTAGTCCAGAGTGCATTCCTTGATTCGCTCGTTGAAATGCATCAGTTATTCCGTGATTATGTCGGGTGAAGTCATTGGACCTAATTATAATTCGATATCGGTGCGGCACGGCCGAGGTCACTCGAGTGATAAGCGTTACTTCTACCCCCGCTACTAACGCTTAAGTGCTATTGAAATAAAAAATGTATTACAATACTTATAGATCTATTTTAGAATGAAAGAAGAAGTAAGTTTTAAGTTGCGCTTGGTTAATCAGCTACTGGCTAAAGGAACATAATATATTATGGTTCGGTAGCAGTACTAATAAAAGCTAAGCATATTCATAATCAGCCTTTAATGTTCCCACTGCTGGGACACAGACATCCTCTCTATAGGAGGGAATGGGCTATAATCCAACTCGTGGGCCCAGTGCGGGTTAGTAGATGTCGCATATCTACGTTTTTTTTTTGTTCTAGGGCATGCCGGTTTTGTCATGATGTTTTCCTTCACCGATTTGAGAGCAGTGGTGATGAAATAAATCTTACAAAATAATACGCCTGCCTGGGTTCGAACCTACGACTTACTGTTCTTAAGTCGGGGCCGCCACCGCTGCTCTAAAAGCTAAGATTATGCAGATTAATTAAAATAATGAAAAAAAAACTTATTGCAGATTCTTTTTTTTTAGCTTTTGAATATAAAGTGTTTCTTAACTTCGAACTGAAGTTCCATTTATTTTGGGGGAAAAAGACGAATCTGACTTACAAAAAAACACAAAACGTAATTATAAATAAATAAATATCGCTGGACATTACACACAGCGCCGTCTAGTGCCACACTAAGCAAGGCTTGTGTCGTGGTCACCAGACAGTTGATATACTACATATATACTTTTTGTTTGTAAATACATACTTATTAAACATATAAACATCCATGACTCTGAAACAAAATGTCCATGCTCATCACATAAACATTTGCTCCTACCGGGATTCGAACCCGGGACCCTAAGAACGTAAGGCAGCCTCACTACCACTGCGCCATTCGGGTCGTCAAATGACCAAAACGAGTCGTTACCCGTGGTCCCGGTGGGTCGACCCATTACGGGTCCATGGGTAATTTTAATTACTCGTGGTTCCATGGCACTAGGGATTGTTTCTTGGACTTCTGAAGATGTCGATAGAAAATACAAATGCATAATAACAACAAATCGTATCCCACCGACCACGGGTAACGAGTGATTGCATAATTTGACTACGGGTTTCTTGGTTTTTTATTTTTTACATATCCACAAACTACCAGAACCATAAAGGAGGTATTTTATATTATTTTCTTTATAGGAATGTACATTTCGATTACCATGAAGTATGCAATGTAGGAAATACTTCTTCATGATTCTGGCGTCCTTGTAGTTTAGGAGATTTCACTATCCACAAATTATGCAATCACTCGTTACCCGTGCGGTCGGTGGGATATGATTTGCTGTTATTATGGATTTGTATTTTCTATCGATATATTCAGAAGTCCAAGAAACAATCCCTAGTGCCATGGATCCACGGGTAATTAAAATTACCCATGGACCCGTAATGGGTCGACACACCGGGACCACGGGTAACGACTCACCAAAACTAATGGCAATGAAAAAAAAGAAGTGATTTTAGTATTTGTAATGGCTTATATATGACTTTAATATACATAGAAGTTATATGAAAACACATGACCCTCTCTGATTTACGACTAAATAGATAGGTAGAGGAAAAATGATCTTGGTATCAAAGACCGTGATCTATAGGAGTGAACGACAGGTTATCATGAGTATGTGTCTTTTCATAATTATTTAATTAATCATTAGCTCCAATCACATGTTTTCCGATGACTAAGTCCGGAAGACAAAGATTTGTAGATACTCGAAAGAATTACATGTGTATTTTAAAGTTTGATGATTAAAATCGTCTGGAGTGTCTAGACAGACAGTAGTCATGCTACTAAGTTTAGAATTAAATTATTGAGACCTCTAAATTCTATTCACAAAAACTCAAATGTCATTCAGTAGATACCTATTTTTTAAGGAAGTTAATTACCGATTTTGGTTTAATTTTCAATTTAACCATGACATGTATTGAATGCTCATGCATTCAGTAGTTACATTGTTTGCATTGTTCAAATATTCATTACTAGTTACTAATTGAAAAATATTTTCTGTTCTTTCTTTTTTTTAATTTTGCCTTCGGTCAACCTTCATCGTACAGTCAAAAGTACCAATATTTATGCACTTAGCGATTTTATTCGTGAATTACTACTGCAACAATGGTATAAGACCTATTTTATAAAAAGATAAATCATAAAATAAATAGATAATAAAGATAAAATAGGTAACACAACCATGTTTGTAACAAAATAACATTCCAGTAGAATTAAATCACATTACAATAGTGAAAAGTGTGTGCGTCACTAGCAATGAAACATACTCGTACAACACTTAGCAAAGCTCAAAAGCGATTTTCTCTAACTATTTTGATTAACGTAGTAAGTATTTTGGAAGTCATCCCCATACATATTATTTAGAAATAGGTCTTATCTCAAAGTAAAAACTGACATATTACGAATAGAAAATTACTTTTGATGTTTTCTAAGTATTTATACATTTTGTTGGTCGTGAGTGTACGTACATATTGGGTGTGAATCTACACTCACGAGTGGCTCGTGGCTGTATATGGCTACACTTACCTACGTAGCTATTTAATAGAGTGTCCTCGTGTTCTTTTGTTGGCAACATTTCTGTTGCATACGTCTATTCTGCGTACATCTTACACCTCAGCTCCGTCCGGACATTAATCGGACCATTAAAGTGATTTATACGGAACCCAGATATAAATCCAAGAATCCGCGGACTCAAGCACGCCTGTCGAATTTTTCTTATTCTTTGCGTAATGAATGAATGTTGTTACTTATTTGGGAAATCTTATTTGTTTTATTAGTTAAAAAATATTGCAAGAAAACTGACGAATTTTCTTTGATTTTTCGCTTCGATTCTCGATTTTTCGTTTCGATTCTCGGTTTTTCGTTTCGACTGTCGATTTTTCGATTCTCTCGAGTTTATGATTTAAATAGTATGTCTTTTATATTTATTACATAATCCTTATGGGATGTGGCATTATTTATGCTTACGTAGTAACAAATAAATCGACGAACATGCACCAGGACTGAATACATAAAATATTTTTTACAAACCACTGTTTAATATTCTCATCTCGTATTGAAGGTAAATTTATTTATGTTATATATAAATACAAAGCAGATACAAGAACAATGACATTAATTTCATACACTCAAAATTCATGACAAATTATCAAAAGTTAAACAAATTAATTTTGTAAAGGTGACTTTTCTGGCTGATGAAGTACGCATATAACCATTGTTTTCTTGATCCGTGACAAGTTTCTTAAGAGCGAAAAATCAGCAAGTATAAGTTTTAAATCTGGGTCTGTTTGCTCCACACTTAAGACAACTGTGAAAACGTTATTTAAGTAAGGCAATATTCAGATGAGGAAAAATTTTCCACGAAAACTTAATAAGGACTTTATTCTGTTGTCAATTCAGGACCAAAGTTTTCGTTCATTAGAGTTCCTTTATTCCGTTTTAACTGTTGATTCGAAGGACCTTAAATAGAACAATCAGACAGTTCAATTGGAGAATTGTTGTACATATTTCGGTAAGTTGAAATTTCTCAGGTGAGCACGACAAATGACTCGTAATGACGTATTCAAATCAGGCCGACAGCGGGATCCGACCTCAGAACAATCGAATTACGAAAATTCCAATGTTTTATTAAGTTAAACTTTGCTTCGGCAGCTCTAAGTGAATTTATTCCTACTTAGTTATCGGCTCGGGAAAAGTCATCTTGCTAACGTTTCGGTAAGTTGAATAATTAAATTTGTCAGTGGCGGTTGACACGTCACCGGGTTTCTTCCAAATTTCTTGGGGCCGTCACGTTTGCGGCTCCCCCGGGGCCGACGCCCCTTATTGTGTAATCCCGATTCTCTAATTTGAATTATTTATTATTTGATTTCACACTTCGGGAATATTTCGAACGCTTTATATTTTTTCTTTTGCCATTTCATCAATGCAGACTTTGATTTCTTTGTATCGAATATCGATTTGGACTGTTGTAATTAGGTGGCGGTTTTGTTTCTCCATTTGATGTTTCGATGGAAGGTATTCTCCAGTAATATTTTTATTACAATGGTCAATAGATTCAGTTTCATCACTAAACTCTTCGACTCGTAGATGAAACGCGTCTTCTTTGAATACAGCTCCTCCCCTCCTACCTCCTCCCGTGTTATACCCAAGAGACTACTAAGAGAATTTAATTAAGTGGATGGGCAACTTTTATCTTGATGACATGATTATGTCATTAACGTTCAAACTTCTTCGCGATGAATGTAGCTACAATCTCCTTAAACATTATATTTTAAAAATGTATTGGTATACAATTTTGGTAGGTACTTATACTCATGTACAGGGTGTAAACCACCTCATCACAAAGCCGTTAACCAAGCATTCTGTACATCAAACTAATTACTTTACGCAAAAATTATTGCTGGGAAACAATTTTTTTTTGAGGTTATAAACATGTTTGTGGTAGAACTCAATGTAACGCACTCAAAATATTGTGCTGATGGATGGTTTGCATAGTACGGGGATCGTGGAGGTGTCAAAATCATACAAAAAAACTTGTCAAAAACTTGTAACTTTGACCCCTCATATCTCCGTAACTAGAAGGTTCCCAGGTATGGTGTAGAAAAAAAAAATGATTGCAATGATGGGGAGAAGGCACGAAGGCACGAAGCTGAAAGGCACTTGCTTTCGGCTTCGTGAAGAAGTGTTTTACACCCTTTATAAAGGCCAATTTATATCCTACCTAGCTATAGCTATATTTCTATGTAATGAAAGCTGCATTGTTTCTTAATATTATTTTCCCTTATATGAGGTATCTTACCCACGTGCAAGTAGGAACTTTGCTCACCTACTTACCAGCAAAGTAAACACAGGGATGGGGAGGTTAGTAAAACTACGTAGGTACAATGTATATCGTACGTTCGGTAGCTTCCATAATTTCATTCATCTAATAACAGTACTAAATTTTTATATGCGCATACATTCGGTTGTGACGCATTGTCTGAGGACCGACCGAAGGACATAGGGGAGTTACTATTTTACACTTACATAACTTTCATTGAATATACCTATCTGAAAAGATACGTTAGTAAAAACCTTTGTATACATATAGGTACTGCCGAGTTCTTTCAACCTTATTACTTAGAGCATAAGGGTGAACAGTGGCAGACCGTCAGTGAACTTGGTACTATTTAGGAACTTCTGAGAAAATCAAACGTCTAATTTTCCAATAAGTATCTACCTAATTGAGATAATACCCTATTAAGATGCGTAGGTATCAAAATACTCAACGATTTTAAGAAATAGGCCTATATTTTAAGAATAAATTAAATAAGTAAGCATTTCCAGAACCTTTTCAATAATTCCTTCAATAATTCTGCTACGCACTATCATTGAGTATCTACCGCTTCAATAAGAATATTTCCATATGAAATATCTAAAACAGAGTAGAGTTTTGTAATACATTAAAATACATTTTGAAGGTCCATCGTGTGTGCACCGAGTATGTCAGCCTAAGAGAATAATCTCGCTGAATTATTCAACAATCGGGTATACCGTTGCTTCGGTTTTCCACGTTTATTCGTACCAACATTTAGCTTTCCTTTTGAAAGCGAAAAAATATATTATATTCATTTTAATTTGGTCAAATGATTTACAGAAAATGAGTGGTTAGATGTCTTTGTTTCGGTTTTAATTATTCTTTATCGTGTGATTAGTGCCTATTATGGTGTCAGAGTTTTTATACAACCCATGGGCTGCTGACTTGATTTTACATGCCGTCAAGAAATATCTCTCCGACATTCTGGTTTTCTCGCGATGTTTTCCTTCACCGATGCAATTCGCACTGGAATCCGAAATTACAAAGGTGCGTGCCTTGAGTTCGAACTCGAGACCTATGACTACCTTCAGCTTTTACTGATAGAAATTACTTGAATATAATCTTCAAAGTTCGTTATGTAGCACCGGCGAACCATTCAAAAAGTTATCAGACCAAATCGAATTTATTTTACAACGTTCGTTTCCCGTTGACAACACCGAAACGGGAACAAAGTTAACTACCACGTCGTAACTAATCAGCAGGCTCGTCGATTCACAACGATTGCTCTCAGAAAACAAGCGAAAGCTATAAAGAGCGGAAATCATAAGCCATAGCTCGAAGATTGCGCAACGCTATATAATAGCGGTGGAAATTCGACAAAATTTAAGTCGGTGGAGCATTAAAGGGGACTGTAGACAGCGTAGACGGTTAATTCACCCCATAAGGGTCGCAGTGGCGCCAAAGATCCTGCCGTAGACAAAATTCTAAGTACGATGTCTTGCCCCGGTTGTACGACTCTTGTCGCGATGTTCATTTCAGAAAGTGCTGGAATTGGCACAGTGCGATATATTCCTAATTTGAATCGCATCCAACCTGTTTAATTAAAATTATACGCCGGCCTCTTTTGTAATTACAATTTTATTAAATACCGGTTTTTAATACAGATACTTAGTTCTTATTAACGAGTGAGGTAAACAAGAAAGTAAGGGCAGGGTAATAAAAGTGAGAATGTGGGAAGTGTGCATTATCGTTTAAACACGGCAATTTACTGTGGTTGCGTGTAATTAAATGTGCATGAATGTGACCTATATTATTAACCCGTTACGTATCTGTAGCAATTATTCACTAGTTCTGAATCACTTGAGGATGGCTTGGGTTAATAAAGGTTTTAAATCGAAATAGTTACAACGCATGGCTTACATTTGCATTTAAAATGTGTCGATTATATGAGAAAGCCTAATTTTCTTCTTTCATTTTTCTTTGTCTCCCTAAATTTTTTTTTCATAAATTTTATAAATATAGCGACAGCCTCCACAGATTTATAGTAGTGTATGACAAGATACGACGCTTCGTGTCAGATTATATTCCTCGCATTCTTTGTACAAAGTACCGCGTTCGGTACCCGTTCAATCTTCACTGGAGCGCGGAGAAATACGGCCGTATAAACCATAATATAAACCATCCAAAAAAAAACAGGTAAATTACATGAAAAGCTACGCACGTGATATCACAGTAGCAGAAAATTCGATTAACTTTGTTGCCTGTCAGCAAACTATATATCTTTACTGCCCATAAATTATATTCCTGAAATTATTATATCGGATACATTAATATTGAGGCCTCTATAAAATAAATATAGTATGGGGGTTTTGCCTATATTTATAAATAGGTTTGCCATAATAAATAAGACGAAATCCGCGTGAATTGGTACCTATAAAATAATTATCCTTGTTTGATATAAACTATTATGGAGTTACAGGAATAACAGTAGTAGTATTCAAGTTACGTAATATAACAATTTTGTTAAATTTAGGGTTACATCTAGAATTCTAGATCACAAGCGGTAGATATGTTGTGTTATTTTATTTATTAAAATGTCATTGTATCAAAAGATTCCAACAAAACTGAATCGGTAAAACCATAACTTATCACGAATTTTCACGTTCCACTCGCTTTTGTAACTCGAAACTTCGCGTTTGGAGCGGGTCGAGATTTTATACATCGGTGACAGGGGCGCTCGAAGATCAACGCGGGGTTGTCACTTTTATAGCTTACGTAATTCATGGTAAGGGCTCTTGGCGACAAATCCATCAAAGCGTCGACAGGCCATTTGTTGCGTGTGTTTTCACGCTTGATAAATCGCACGAGTTGTCCACATTTACTGGATTTATGTACACGTCCAATTGTTCTACATCACATAAACTTAATTGGGCGTACTTAATAGGAACACGTGCATTTATCATTAAATAATTTATTTGAATATATAACAGTCAACAAAAGAGTTAGGTATGCAAGCTAGCAATCTTCTTACTTCTATTAATTACAAAAGCGAAAGACCTCACTCCTCACAAAATTTCGCATTTCTATTAGTAGTAAGAAGATTGCTAGCCTGCATTCTTTACCTTTTTGTTGATTGTACCTCCTGTCCTACTATTCTAACATTAATACAATTTTCTGGAAACAAAAAATTGAGGGCACCATGAAATTCATACGACGTAGTTTGAAAGTCGGATCGGAATCCATCAAAGTTTTCCATAATAAAACGGGACATTGATAGTAGTATGGTATGGCAAGGGAACCAAACATGCTACCTACGTTGCGCAAATAGAAGAAACGGTTTCTTCCATCCATCGTCGCATACATAAAATTTGAGTGATTTACATAGTAGATAGAGGTATCGAAACGTTAAACGAGAGGTGTAGAAACGTTAAATTGACAGACATTCTTGTTAAACTACCCATAAAAGTCGGTTAAAAATATAACATCATCACGCCTCTTATCCCCGAAGGCTTAGGCAGAGGCGTACCTAATAGTACACCAACATTTCGCCAGTTATGTTTAAGTCCCATGTACCTAATAGGGGACGAGCCTTTTGTAATGAACCGGGTACAAATACAGATTTCGTGGCTGCAACGGAGAAATTCCTGAAGAAATCAATTGGTCCGACCCGGGATTCAGACCCTTGACCTCTGCTCAGCAGTCGAGGCAGTAAGCCGTTGAAAACTTTTATAAAAAGTGACGTTGTAGTTTTTTGTTTCAAGAATGCACATTATGTGGAGTAGATTGTATTTACCATAAGTGGCACTTCTCACAGGTCCCGCAGATATTATTTATGGACTGTTTTATAGCTAAACTTCATTCGTTGCTGCGGTCGCTTTTATTCCTTCGACGGGAAAAAGTTGCGGGATTTTATTACCGGTGTGAGATAGGACACGTTATTGCACTAACTTTATACGGTAGCGGGAATTAAAATAGTTCTTTTTTGTGGTCAACTGTTACCACGCCGGGTTGTCGCGGGATGTTCGCATTTATTACTTTTATTTTAGTGTCACTCTTTACCACAAAACCCTTTAGGAATGTGAGATGAAATTAATGTAAAAATAATACAACTTTTGCCTGCAAATGGTTGTATTACGTCATGTCCTATAAGTATCAAAATATTTGCAGAAAATCGCAATTAGATTTGGTGACATGACACCCAACTTTGTCCTTTATTGATTAATACACTGGTTTAATTGGTAATTAGGTAATACTTCCAAAAAACCTGTTTTAAAACTATCTATCATTCGGTTACATAATATAAACATTGGTCCTACTTTTTTATTACTTGTTCTATGAAAATGAGTGGCCCCCTTTTGACTGTAACTCCACTAACTACTAATTAACAGTAAATCTGACAATGTTGGTGTATAACTAACATTCCTTTCCTTCTTTACAGAATTCAATCAGACACAACCTGTCACTACACAACCGGTTCATGCGGGTGCAGAACGAGGGTACAGGCAAGTCATCGTGGTGGATGATCAACCCTGACGCGAAGCCTGGCAAGTCAGTCAGACGGCGGGCAGCTTCCATGGAAACGTCAAAGTTCGAAAAGCGGAGAGGAAGGGTAAAGAAGAAGGTATGATTACCTTCGTTTAAAGCTTGGGATTTCCAGGATAGTGCTGGCCGCCATATTGGAAACCAGCTATAATAATGACGTCATGATATTGAAAAAATGATTCCTGTAATGACGGTACTACTGACTTAGGAAACCCAAGCTTTAAAGTAGTGACATGCCAAAGCTAATTAATTAAAAGAAACAGCTCTTTAGTTTAAGCGTAGATTTTGTAGTGAGAGAAAAAAAAGTAGTAGTTCCATAATTATGAAGTTATAGCATTTATTATCATAGAGCAACTTTTTTCTTTTAAAGGCTGAAATATTAAGAAACGGTGCTACAGCAGACGCAACGCCCAGTCCTAGTAGCTCAGTGTCAGAAAGTCTCGACATGTTTCCAGAAGACTCACCGATGCACAGGTAACTATATAACCTTTTATCTAACAATTTTATCTTAGCGAAATGTTCGCAGCTTACAATAGAACTTTAGTCGATTATTTAGAAATGTAGTACAAAGTGATACAGGTAGATTAAAGTAGAGGGAAGTCCAGGAGTAGTGGCACGAAGCCAATAATGGTTACGTTCTCGGACGCTGTTTCACGATACTAATTTGACTTTAAAGGCACTATAATTTTACTATACGGGTAATGCAGAAGCGAGTTCTGCCAGAACCACAAATACAGTACATTATTACTAAATAAAGTTACCTCCATGGGAATATTGAAATTTTATGAGTACTAGAAACAAAGTGAGATACGCATGATACGCTTACTCTATAATAAAACCATCGACATAAAGCTGCGTTGACCAGACTAATAAAATTGAGTTATTGCAACTCTGCTACTTTATGATAAAAGGTTTTAAATCATTCATAACCATTAGATGATGAGTTATGTGGATGCTGAATCTCGTCATTTCGCCGATATTTAACATTTTTATAGGCGATTTATTTTATCTGGATTACGAGCGTCATCGACATATATTTTCAATGGTTCGGTGGCTGCTGAAGGGCCGGCCTATAACCCGTATCTTATCCCACATTTTGTCACTATTTGTAGTAATAAAGATATTTCTGAGATGACCGCTGAACCCGTTATAGTGATCGCTTCATTTAGCATACCAATTTATATGTTAGTGACGACATAGACGTTAGATTTGCATGCTCCCATTACACTTGTTTGAAATTGTATTGAGTCCGAACTAGCTTTAAGGTTTCTTTCTGCTAACCATTATGATTTTTGCGTCTCAACTGTCGATGAGGGAATTGTGTGACTGTAAACGACTTCCACATCTATTTACTTCACATCATGATTCTTCTTCCAGTCAAGTCAGATCACACAATTCACATCGCCAGTCGAGATAGGTTTCGTTATTTTGATTGCTTCTTCGCTTGCGCGTAGCAGTTTCCAGTTGTCGCCGGACTTCCGTCCGAGGGTGTCGTCCAACGCGTCGTCGTGTGGCCGCCTGTCCCCGATCCCATCAATGATCACCACAGAACCTGACTGGGGCCCAGAGTACACTGACTACACGTCCGCAGCGGAATACTCTCAAACGGACTTCGGACAAGATGAACTCGCTGGCAATCTCGCCGATTCCATGAAACTGGCCGGAACCGATCCATTCCTCAACACGTAAGCATTTTGTAGTAAGCTTAGCGTCGATGTTGGAATTTTGGTTAGAGTCCAAAAGTTCGACCTCGACCACTAAAACAATTATTGTCGTAAACGCCTTGCCCTAGAGTACGCTTTGCTTTATTTAGAACTCCTTAGATTCAGTTTATTTTACGACAAAGCAGGCTGGATATGTGTACATTTTCGGAAGCCTTTGAAATCATAAGGAAAGATCTCATCAATGAAGACTTTATGATGTCCAATAAAACTGTTTGATACCTCATGAGGCGTAACTTCAAGCTTCCAGAACATGGTTCCTCATGATTGTCTCCACCAGGTACGTTCCAACGACATCATCGTCGTCATCGGGGGGCAGCTACCGGTATAGTCCGTACGCGGGGTGCCCGCGCCACCCGCACGGGGGCTGCGCGTGCTCCTCCCTGTACGCGCACCCGGCGCACCCCGTACATCCGACGCACCCGCATCACTCACACGACCACTTCGTCAGACCACCCCCACCTGGAGATTCTGCTGATATTATGCAAACAGGTATGTGTTACGTCTCTCATTTTCATAACGCCTGCCCCCAAGGGTTAAGGCAGAAGTGTGCCAATTAGTACCTACATCCACTTTTCGCCAGATATATTATCGTAAAGTTCCTTGTAATAAGGGGCAAGCTTATTGCCGGCAACCGCGCTCAGACTTCGTGGATGCTACTGATTTAATTTTGGATAAAAAACCCAATAACACTTTGGTCTTTGTCCGATCTGGGGAACCCAGACCACATTCTCAGCAGTCACGCTTGCGAACACTAGACGACCATTTCACCATTTCCGTTGCAAAGATACCCCACCCAGTCCTTGAATTTGTATGACTATTGAAGACACAGCTACAGGTTTATCGCTGTTATAACGGTATTTCCTTCCTAATTATACTTAGAATTTCTTTTGAGGATGTTTAAAAATGGAATACTCTTTTATCTTCGCTCCGGACGTTCATTTTTCTTCAACCCCGTGTCAAAAGGAAAACTATTTGTGAAATCAAATAGGTAACTACAAGACAGTTCTTGGAAAACGTCCTTTCTATTAATACAACCGTTCGATGAAAAAAATCTTCAATATGAAGTCTGGAAGACGACTATTCGTCATACCTATTTATCACTGATTTTTATCGTTCTACATTCATAAATTCTGACTTTTTCCTTTATGGCCCAAAACTTCACCACTTCAACAGCGTCGTTGGTGGCAGCACATTTTTGACTGTATGTTTTGGGGCATCAATTTTTAACCGAACAGGACAGGACAGGACAGGACATAAGAATGTATTTTTTGTACAGAAAACAATCAGACGCAAATGGTGACGACATCAGACGCGACCCTGATGAATGGCGGGATGATGGTGCAAGCGGGAGCGATGGGGCCCACAACGGTCATGGGGCAGATCATGGGGGCGCTGAACACGGGGCTTGCGGAGGACCTTAACATTGAGGCGCTCGAGCACGGCTTCGACTGTAATGTTGATGAGGTAAGCGAAGACCTATACTGGATACTTTTCTCATTAAAGACTAAATTAATGGAATACTTGATCAAAGCTTACTAAATGAGAGTTTTCTGATTACTTCGAAAACATTTTAATATTAAGGCGACTACACGAGCTAAACGCGAGTTTTATAATTAGTAAAAGTATATGATTCACTGCTATAAACAAGACCAGAAAAATATATGATATTCTTCAGGATATATGCTAGCATGATACTGTTTTGAAAACATAATACAATTAATTTGGCTCGATAAAAAGAAATCACGAACTTACCTCTAAAAATATCTTTCAAACAATAGAAAACATACTAATATGCATGCGATCATTCTGATTTTTTGGCAAATTATTCTACAAGCAATATATTAGCATGATACTGTTTTAGTTTTTTAATCCAATCAATAGTTTTTTTGTAAATCGATCGAAACCACTCATTTCGCGCTATTTGGCCCGCAGTGGCTGACGTAACAACCACTTTGTAGTGCAAGCTGATTAGAACTTTATTCTAACAGCATTTCAAACGAAGTTTGAACCACCACAAATAGAGTTGCTAATTTAGCTCGTATAGGCGCCTTAAATCGTGTTAGTTTATGCTTCGAATATCTAATTACAAGTAACAAGAACTGGAATACTCGAAAATATCGGCCTTTGGTGAAACTATAAATCTATGTAGTTCACGGACTTATTTAACATTTGAAGTATTTCTCCGACCAGGTGATAAAGCACGAGCTAAGTATGGAGGGCACGCTAGACTTCAACTTCCCGCAGCAGCACAGCGCGATGGCGGCGGAGGCCGAGAGCCAGTTCGCTGCGCCAGCGCCGCCGGTCCCGACCACGCTCTCGGGCGGCAACGGGCCCCGAACCCCCTACTCCGTCGCCCCCTCCTGGGTCCACTGAGACACAACCCGAATCTTCGGACCCTCGGACCAGTTACCTACTTACAAGTTCACGATGTGACGCGACCTTTCCTCTTTTGTTACTTTCGCATTGTAGTCGAGATTTTTTTGTTCTTTTATCATGTTAACTAATGTTAGAGTTTTATTTAGTGTTAAGTGGACGGTTACCGATCGTTGTTGCAGTCAATTGTGTTAGTGTAGGCTTTAGTGCTAAGCTAGGTGGAAGCTTGTGATATAGATAGGGTATGTAATCCGGATTGTGGATCCTGGAGGGGGCGGGCGTTGTGCACCGCTCTTGAATAGACGTGAAAGGTAATCTATTTGTCTATATATTATCTAATATGTAATAATATAGGGTTTAAACGAGTCCACGAAAAGAAACAGGGAAACAAGTGCTTTGCTCCTTCGTTAATCGCACATTTACACCCATTCTAAATGTACAATAGATACGTGTTTGCAGTATTTCAGTTTCAATAAGAGAGATGTTTATTTCAGGATTTTATACATTTTACAGATAGCAATAAAATGTAACGTTATGATGATGGCAACATTAAATTGAATAGCAAAGTACGAAAAGCATGTGATATAATGTTCATAAATAATCAAATGTGTTTTTCTCTCAACTGCGTGTTCAAGACTTTCAACCATTCTAAAAATATGAACACGTGGAAAGAGAAAAAGAAAATTAGAAAACGTTTAACGGTATGGCGGTAATAAATCCGGAATGTGAACGATAATAATCTACTGAAAGTTGTGCAGCGAGTGGCTGTTGAGTTCCCTACCTCGGCCAACGAAACTTACGTATAAATACAACTGAATAAACCTTTTCTTTACTGCCTTTTGGTACGTAATAATCGTTTAGAGGATTGAGATTTGAGATGAATTTTTGGAAAAATAGGGTGATTGACTTACTCTTTCCATGCTCAATGACACAGTGGGGAGATCCATGGATTGAACCTTGATTGTACTGTCTAGTAGTGAGAATAAGTGCGAGATATATTGTAGTGAATATTTTCTTTTATTCAACATTGTTCATATATTTTTATAACAAGTCGTGGGCCTCTATGCCAGAGACATAAAGAGAGAGTACCACTAGCATGCCAACTTTTTCTCTATTCATAAGACAAATACAATGAAGAAAAAACAGAGCGTAAATGAATTTTCCCTTTTTACGATTGTACCTAAAAACAGAACCACAAAATATGTAGTTTTCCACGCGCGACCCCCAAATCTGCAGTAAAGAACGAATTTCTTGTCACATTCATATTTACGACATTAGGTATTACAAAAGATAAGTACGTCACTCATGTTTACGTATCTTTGTACGTGGATTATGAGACGTGATGCCTTCTTTATTTATGTAAGAACCAAAAGAAAAAGTCTTAGGTGTGCGGCCATATCATTTGTTTGCAAATTATATTGGCCTATGAATAATTTGGTGCCACTGTAAACGACTGAACGTTGAGGTTGATTTTTTTTCAAACATTTGACGTGCCCGCTAGTATATTATTATTATCTTATTAAAATGTTTTATTGCGACGCTAATGTCGACGAGCCACATAAAACCAAAAAAATAGGTCTAATGAGCTCGATAAAAAAGATTTAAAGAACATTGAAGTAAAATTTGACCCTTAACAATCATAATAACTAGTCGCATGTGTTCTACTCCATAACAATTTAAACAGCAATCAAAACAATACATCGAACTAGCGGCGTTTATTTAATAATATGAATAATAATTATAATTAGAGTCCTATTGAGTGTGGTTTGCCAGCGTTCAAGATTCAATTTCACCATTGAGCGATCCTATTTGTGCGCTAATGAGGGAGACCCGAGCTACCGGCACTCGTAATTAATCATATCATTTTAGCGTAAACGGTGCCCGTCGCGCCGCGTCGAGCGATCGCCTCCGAATAATGGAATATCACGAAAAAATCTCCAGAACACGACGCTGGATTAAACCCGCTTCGGTAATGACTTGTTTTTTAGGGTTACAAAAGAATGAATACGTCCTCCGCAGACGGTGAGCTTGCGGTGGAAAATATCTTGTTAATTTTTTAATACTTGGACACGACGGAAAGTTAATGGGGGGTAAACTTCGGATCGAGAAACTCGATTTTAAAAAGTACCGAAACGTGATTTAACTTTTCATTTGGCACGCAATTACGTAATGGGAGTAATATTTCACAGACTGCTCTATAAATCGGCGCGTGAGATATTTTTATTATTATTTCATAATACAATTGTAAGAACAAATGCACACTTCGTTAATTTTGTGTTCCATTCTCCTGACGGGTGGTGTCCGTGTGCCAAGACATCGGTCAACACTCGACGATTTTATTAACGAGCTGATTTTCATAAAGTGTCTCGGAGTCGGGGAGACATCGTTTAAATTTCTGAACTCATCCGGTATTCCGTTCGGCTAGCTGCGTAATTAGGTACGGGGCCCACCTTTACACACGATTTCCCGGCACTTGTTAAAAGTTTTCAATTGCGTTAGGAGGGGTCCTTACACGGAATTTATTCATTATATTCTCCCCCCGCCCTTCTACTTAATAAAAATCTCCTTTGCTCTTTTATACCAACCTCGGTGTTGCCTTATAGGTAAGTACTTTAAATATTTGCCGCATGGCCTCTCTGATGAGTGATGAATTATACATTTATTTCAGAATTTTTATTACAGTATTAAGATTTTCATTTCCATAACTGACTTGACAGTTGTGACAATTGTTCATTATTACAACGAGTCACTATTATTAACTGATGTTCACTGCAAAAGTTACATGCGTTTGTGTTGAATTTTATTCCTGTAGCATTATCATTTAAGTAGTTGTTTTTTAGGAACGAAGTTACACCAGTAATAAATAGATAATTGCTAGAAACACAGCATGCAGTCAGGCTATCAAGCTTATTTCAATGTTATGGTAGTTCGCCAGTTATATACGAAAGTACTAAATCCATAAAACTCCAACATTACTTTCCAAAGGCACACTAAAAGTTACGATCCATCAAAATGTTAGTGTAGTTCAAAAAGCTGTATTATTTAAAATACGCTAGGCTCGCATCGAATCTAAATTTACGAAAAGAAAAAAAAATGCTATCAATTCAAAAAGTTGCGGCCAATTTGGGCGTTCAATATAAATCTGAAGGATGAACGTCGCATATCCAATAAGTTGGTAGCTCTTTATTGTTTGACAGCTTGGTGAGGAGTTTGATCAGTTATTTAAATGAGTACCAACATAGTTAGGGACGTCAATTTTCTTGAGATTTACGTGACTTTTACTCACCCTCTACTTTGCAGCGTAAATATTCTGTGATGCTTATTAAACGCGCACTGTGAATTTACATTAACTTTCTTGATTTTATTTTAAAGGAAGTTTCTACTGTTACCTATTTTTTTATTTTTTTTTATTTAGCCTGTACTGTCCCACTGCTGGGCAAAGGCCTGTTTCCTATTGAATGTTCATAAACATTTTGAAGAAGAACGTCCATAATGGGTCTATAATTTTATCATGCATTTGGGTTATCAAAATGCTACAAAGTTCAATTTCACACTTGTAGTTAACAGTAAACCATTATCAACTTCGTGAAACCAACTCCTTAACGCCTATATTTTTTTTATTGGCAACAAGGGATACTGAAATACACTGGGAAGGTTTTAATCAATCTGCACTTTTTCTAATTAAGGCCATCAAGAACTGACTCTTAGGCTTCTTTAGGCTACTATCATTCTCGTACCCTTATCCCAATGTATTTCTGGTCGGTGCAGCATGTCTTCAGCTTCCATAATTTTCTATTACTGGTCATCTCACCAGACACCTCCTTTCTTGCCATCCATCATTTCTTTGGTCTTCTTTTACTCTTATACCCCTTCACATTCATACTCAAAACTTTCCTTACATCATTTTCATCATTCCTCCATATTCATACCCATACGAAGGTAATCGGTTTGAGATTTCCACTGAACTTTTCAGTGACCGGCGCCACTTTCAGTCTACTAGGCTTTAAATATTCCCAAAAACTTAAACATTCTTCAAGAATACAAGAAAAAAACTGTTCAAGGATGTGTATAGTAATTTCACCAAGCTCCTTTAGCATTCATCGCTGATGTCGACCGTCTAAATTGGATTACGTGTTAACTGTCGACAGAAGCACGCCCCTGGCTAACGATTTTATGATTTTATTGCGGAACCCCAAATGCGTTGAGATTATGACGATAAAAATTAGGACGAGAGGAACATTTTGATGGTTTTATCTGGTTAAAGTTTGAGGCCGTTTGATATTTAGTTTTGGTATTTATATTATGGTGTCGTATTGGAGTGGCATTGTGACTAACGGTTTGGGGGTCATGGCGTTTTTGAGATTTGAATGGAATGGGGAAACTTGAAGTGTGTTATAAAACTGATTTTCCAGGCATCTTCCGAATGGTTGCTTTATCTTTCCTAAGACTTATTGATGAAGATGAAATAAACCATACTGCATAGGAATAAAAGTAACACCCATTAAACTGGAAGACTATATATATTCGTGTCTGTTGTCTATTACAACAGGTTACTACAGCTTTATCTAGGCTATAGTAGCATTGGTATCCATACAGTTATTTAATAGGTTATGGTACGGTCTATCAAACCGTTCTTAGTAAACAACTTTCTCTGAAGAAAAATCTGTGAAACAACTGGCGAGCTTCAATACAGATTGCCAATAAGTTTCTATCATATCCAACCCTACCCTAATATGGCCCCCTGAACTAATACCAACAACTTCAGCCACCAAGATTACATGTTCAGGCTTTTCAGAAGTTTCATAACACGTGGCCGATGGGCGTTGGGCGTCTCCGCCCCGCCTTCATGCAACAAGTGACTCGGCCCCCGCACCCCGCACCCTTCCTCAGAAGCCAACGGGGCCGTCGCAAAGACAATCCCATTTTTTTATTCCCATCCCATTGAGTACAATACTTTCGCAGTAAAAGTAATTGCAAGCAATCCAGCCGTACTTTCACCATGAAAATTGACTTTTCATTTCGGTTTCCATTTTATAGTATCTTATTGCCGTTGGCATGACTTGTCTTTTGTTTTTTTATGGGTAGCAATGAGGTCGTGCAGTTCATTGTTTTAGAGGACCTAGGTCAATGTGTCATTGATTTCAGAGCATTGCAAAAGACTCATTGCATGCAGTCATGAAATGAGTCTTTTGCAATGCTCTGGGTTATTAGATTTTGGCTGATTCAAGTTACGACTTATAAGCCCTTGGTTTAGGGCATTATCAGACTGGTAGATATACATAAATAATAATATATTACCATAGACCACCGATTTGTCCCACCTTAATGTTAAAAAGGTTAAAAATGAAATTCTTCTCTTTCTAATTTTAATTATTATTATCTACTATGCTTTGTCCATATCCTTGGTTGGAGATCCTTAAATCTATCTATCTATACTAGTATTATAAGGAGGAAATATTTGAATTTTTATGTTACAAATAAACTTAAAAATACTACAGGACCGATTTGAAAAATTCTTTAAGCAATGAATAGCTAGCTACATTATCAGCAAGTAACATAGGTTATATTTTATCTCCGTACTCCCACGAGAACGGGAACTAAACAGGTGATACCGTGTGACGTCCGCAAATAAATAAATACATTCATAATTCATCCACCAAATGATAATGAAACTAGTTAATCAATTTAATCTCACAATACATATATTTCAAACGCTACGATTTAATTAACACCCACATGCTCATGACCCCGGTTCATTCTTCAACTATTATATAACTACGACTAAAGCAGCTATTTAAAAAATACTCAGCATCTAACAAATGGGCTCTAGGAATCGCAAAGGAAGTGTGCCCTAAATAACACAAGAGTTAAGAGGTCGCCGGTCCCCTAGTATGAATAAATTTGCGCCAAACACCGCCCTGCCTCACCGGATTCTCTCGATAACCGACGACGCCTATGCTTTATAACCCGTGACATCCGAAACTCGATTTATTATCACACTGTCATGCTGGCAGAAAAAATCGGAAAAGTTTCGCAAAAGATAGTCCGTCGAACATATCGCTCGGATCTTTTAAATCGCTCCCGTATATGAATTAGCTATTATTTTCTTACAAATTTCTTTGGTACAAAAGCTTTTTTGAAGAACACCAATTGAATCGTAAAGTAAGTTTAGACTGAGCATCTAAATTATCTTCTACGAAAATCGTAGAGGTTCGTAGACCCTGCTACGTCACGTAGGCGCATCTTTCTTATTCGCACATCAGTCCGTGCGGATTAGCTACAAGCTACGGCGTAGCACAATTGTTGTAGCAAAAACTATTCTGCAATCTGCACTGATTACTTACAAGGTTCAAAGTCCAATAATCTCTATCAGTTCCATGAAAAGTAGCGATAGTGCGACCTAATATTGTAAGATGAAACTAATAGTGGTCTATAAAATATAATTCCGTAACATAATTATATCCGGGGGAGTTCCCTGTATGGTTGGCGTGAAATGACCTAGACAGGCGATGACAATCATTCACTGTGACATGGCATTTTATGTAATGCACTCGTGCAATCTACATCATCTAACCATTTATGTAATGCACTCGTGCAATCTACATCATCTAACCATTTATGTAATGCACTCGTGCAATCTACATCATCTAACCATTTATGTAATGCACTCGTGCAATCTACATCATCTAACCATTTATGTAATGCACTCGTGCAATCTACATCATCTAACCATTTATGTAATGCACTCGTGCAATCTACATCATCTAACCATTTAACACGTAGTTAACTTTTAAGTAGGTACAGCATAATACATTTCTACGTATTTTGTACATTGGCCCTTCCAAAGAATATGGATAGTTGTTCTGAAAACACTTTAAATAATTAAATCTAAATGAATTGTTATATAAGATATCTGACAAAAACATCTAAAAGTTAAAATTGTTAACTGCAAGAGAAAGAAGCAACATCTATTTTTTTTAACTCACCAAGAATTAAATCCTGTGAATCAAGTCTGAGAAAACTGGCCAAATTTTCCTCTAACTCTATACGGTCGAAAGACACATTTCGAAAGACACAAACCCCTACCATCAACTCATAGACATACTCTCTTCCTTCTATTTTAGGGTTCCGTACCAGAAAGGTAACTAACGGGATCCTATTACTAATCCTCCACGGTCCGTCTGTCAGTCCGTATGTCTGTCAGTCAACGGGCTGTACCTCATGATCCGTAATAGGATAGACAGTTGAAATTTTCACAAAATGTGTATTTCTATTGCCGCTATAACAAATAATAAATTAAAGGCTCCCTTACTACGATAGTACAAAACCCTCATTGACTCGCACTTTACCGGTTTTTTTTTCTATTTCCGTCTATAAAATTACCAATACCATTACCAATACCAATACCAACCAATACCAATACCAATACCAACCAATACCATTATTTATTTTTTACGTGTTTATATACATGTATTTACGTTTATTTTATACAGCTATATTTTTCTTTAAGGGTTTTAATTTAAATTTTAATGTTTTGTCTTTTCTACACACTGTGTCTACATTTTTAATCCAACTTTCCTCTCGCAGGTCTGCTGGAAGAGATTTCTTGTGAAATAAACAGTACCTTTGTGCTCTTCTATCGTTAATGTAATGTCCTACTAAGTATTTTGTGTGTACATTAATAAATAAATAATAAAATAAATAAATATCCTAGACTAGAGGGCGTCACGCGGTTTCACCCGCGTAGTTCCCGTTCCCGTGGGAGAACGGGGATAAAATGTAGCTTATGTTACTCGCTCATCTGTAGCTAGCCATTGCGGGAAAAAAATTTCAATTCAGTCCAGTATTTTTTAAGTTTATCCGTTACTACAAAAAATCAAAACTAAAAACGAACAAATCTTTCTTCTATATAATAAGTATAAATCAGTAGCGAAGGGTTAATTTTTGTAACAGGTACCCGGTCCGGTTCATATTTTTAATAATGTTTGAAAAAACCATACATTGAAACATTAGTACTCTAGTTTTAGTCATGTTTGGGTAATCACGTCCTAACTGAATAGGCTTGTGTCCTAAAAAAATCTAATTAGTCCGTCAGTTAGATTATAAAAAAATATTTGACCCGTATTTTTTCTTTTGTTACATAAACCAAAATTGACGAAAATACGACGATTTTAAAATTCGCAATACGTCACGCCGTGCTATACTTTTTAGTGCGTTGTGACGTCACGAGCCCCCACTCCCGAGTTTTGATGCGTTTTATCTTTGTCAGTACTCAGTGATTTACAAAAACAAAAAATACGTGTCCATTTTTTTCCAATACTCTAACTGACGGACTAATTAGTTTTGCAATTTATTGATGGTGGAAACTAGCTTATTACCTACATTGTTTTACTTTTAGCAAATAGTAGACTCCAGTACAGTGGTTATTCCGAACGGAAGCCGGTAGGTTTCGAGTTTTTTGAACCCCTCGCCACTGATGTGGTGAGTGAACTCAGACTGTGGGTGTTAATGATGATAGTTCTATGATACTCGTATACAGGAGCTAAATTAGCAACTCTATTTTTGGTGGGTCAAACTTTGTTTAAAATTATTTCAGTATAAAGTTCTAATCAGCTTTATAGATAAAATAAAAAACAAAAACAAATACCTACGTATCTCTTTAATCTACAATAATCTTAACTCGTGCTAGAACGCTTGAAAGTCAGAGTTGAACGGCGTGACAATTGACATTCAAAACGCATTATGATCAAGGTTACAATGACAGATCAATTATTACGCGTGATTCGAGACGTAATTATCAGGTATTATAGTCTACTGGACACCTTATTAGCACCTTCATGTAATATTGTATCTTCTAAGAAATAAGTCTAAGGGTCATAAAAGTAATGCTTAAAACTTACTTACTACATGGTGGTTGGATTTTTAACTCTGATTGCTGAGGTTATTGTTGAAAATTCAACTACTTATCTGATTTTATTTACGCCTTTGGTTAGGTTTACCCTCAGCCGCTTAGGAAATAGAAAAAAAAATGAGAAACCTAATGCGGGCTTTTGAGTGCGCTATTTCTTTCAAAATTTTGTACTACGAAAGATATTTTAATTTTCAGAATGAACATTTTTTTTTTTTTTCAAAAAAATATTTTTTATTCTTAAATTTTTATTTTTTTCGTTAGCCTTTTTTCCACTGCTGGGCCTTCCCCATAGGCACTTTTCTTCCACTTCCACTCTTCTTTCCGTGCCGTTTTCTCCGTTCAATCTCACGCAAACGTCTCTAAGTCGTCACGCCAGCGTTTTCTACGCCTGCCTCGGCGACGACGACAAACGAGAAAAAAAATCCTGTTTGTCAGTGATGATTTGGTGTTACTACGAATCGGCAATGGACTGGGTGACGATTCTGTCCCATTTATTTCATCATCGTTTTTTTTTTTATTTATTTAACGTAGATTATTCAGACGAGAGAAAATTGTTGATACGTCTGTGTAATATTGAAAACGGTTTCAGTTTCAAAGTTTTTACACGAATTTCGATGGGAATTTTCTTTCAGAAAAAATTTGTAAGTGGTCACCCTTAGTCTCTTTCATAGTTTTAATGAAATGAAGTTATTTTTCATAAAATCAAAGCACCTTTACCTACATTTTCTTATAATCCCAAGATTATAGTTTCCAAATCCTATTATTGTGCAGCTAAAACGTTATCCACTAAATTGTAGAAGAATGTTTCACAAAATTCAAATCGTGAATTCTCAGTCGTTAAAATACATTCATTTGTTTCTATGCAGTTCTTATTTTAAGATAAGTATGCCAATTATCCACATCACATATTAAGAACGCACTTATTCTGAGCAATGAGTCACGCGAAGAGAAAGTCCGTTACATCGCTGAATATGCGACAGATTTATCGTGGTTTCGTAGTGATGTCCCTACTATTCTTACAAGACTATCGATAAAAGATAGTAGGAAGCGAAAAAGTTGTTTTGCCACTTACGTTTGACATTAGAAATGTATTCACTTTGGAATTTGTGATACTTATATTGTTCCTAGTTAATAAAATAGCCTTACCGGCTATGTCATACGGTTTGTTTGTTGTTTTATACTGTTTTTCTACTGTAAATGATTTAATTCCGTTGACGTAACTAAGTTGGCATTTTCCACTGTAAAGTGATATGTGCTGGAAATATGGAGGAAGTGGGATCTTTGTACAAATTGTGCGTCAATACCGTTTAAGATACTAGAGGTATTTTACTGCTTGTGCTAATTGGATTTAATTTTATTAAAGATACTTTTAACCACAAAACCTTTTAAATGCAGTTAGTATTATTTAATTAAATGATATTATTTCAAATGCCGTATTAGCCAATATAAACTGTTACTGTAAATACACCTTCTTTTGCAAGATGAAATACATTACATCCCGAAGTTTATCGTGTAAAATAATATCGGAATCGATAAGACCAGTGCAGCCCTAGGGGTCGTCACCTGCGAGGCGCGGGGCGCGGGGCGCCGCAGACTTGGCGTCGCTATGGCGGGCAGGTTACGATTTACACTCCACCAACTCAGCAGAAACTCTGCCCGGACGAGAAATGCTGATAATCCACATCCACAGACGTTGCGCGAGAATTAGATCGAGATTACTATGATACCGCCGCGCCGTGAGACGGTTTTATTACTCCTACACATTTAATTAGGATGTAAATTGTTGGTTCACAAATATAGACTTTATGTCGTCTTAGATTGATCAGATACTTTGTATTCTTTATCGTTTTGAAGAGCTTAGCTACTTATTTCTAACGACATAAAGCTTCAGTGTTCTAGTTTCTCAAATACGAGTAGTTCAGCTGCTAATTGAGACTCCCAGTGATCGTGATCTTTGATTGACTTTAATCAATCGGTTCATTGATACGAGGAAATCAATTACTGGAGTTATGAATGACGATCTTTCTAAGGGCGCGCCAATTCTCATTCATGAGTTATGATGTAACAGAGCACGTGTGTTGATTTTGAGAAAAAATATAATCTGGATAAAGTTTACAGTTTAGTGGGTAGGTATGCACAGTAATTAGGGTGTCTAGAAACTTCTATCTAAACTCGAACCATTAGTAGCCCAAACGGCATACAATGTTAGAAAATTCTTAAACTGCACTTGGCAATAAATCTCAAAGAAACTATTGATGCAGTGGTGACACTCTGCGCAAACCTGAAAACTTTATTTAAAAGTTTTTTGTATTTTGTTACAGATTCGAAAATCCAACAGCTATCAGAGATTTAACAATTCTCTGATCCCGGCATGATCTATCACCACAGTGAAAGTTGAACGAGGAAGAAGGCACCTCGCCTCTTGAGGCATTTCAAAAGAATACAACGATTCATCACAATTAAGAACCAAATTAGAGAAGACCAGTTGAATCTTGGAGACTGATAAGTGTTCTAAAACTGTTATTGGCAAACAAATTTGACGAACAAAAGTGACATTTCTCGTGATATATTAGACATTGAATTTTATTTTTAAGGTAAAGTGACCTCGCGTAAATAATCAATGTGTAGTTTCAAGAGTTAAACGCTATCAACGACGTGTTGTGGTAGACATGGACCTCGGAGTCGGGTGGAGCAGTGCGAAGGAGGCCTACCCTCTCCTGTATCTACCAACTTAGTGTTTAGCACCTAAGTTAAGTCACACCACATCTCAGTGTGAGGAGGCACATCTGACTGAATATGAATTATTTCTGAATGTAATGTACCGAGAGTTTATTCTATGTCTGAAATGAATCTATGCTTAAATAGACTATGGTAATTGAGTTTTTTGTAATTGGATTTGCTACGAAGAAACTAGAAAAGATTTGACCAAATAATCATTTGTAACGTTCACGTGAACGCTTTGCAATTGGAAAAAGATATACGAATTGTTTCGCGGTTTCATGTAATTCCTTTTATTTCCTGAATAAGTGTTGTGCTATGAATAGCAACCAAAAACCGCGAAATAATCCGTATGACAACCGCTTATTTGGCCAAACTGTAAATTCATGTGCGGGCCAATATTATGTACAAATATATACCTAGTAAATGTCAAACTAAATAATGATGTCTCTTATAAAACCATATAATTATGACAGGGGGTTGATGAAGCCAAATATGAAGCATTGATACAATATCCAAATTGCCCCCTGATCTTAATTATAATTAAAACAAAATTACGAACTGTCGTCATCAATAATGCGATTAATTGTTATAATCAATGCCATAATGTAAATAGAATTATTTTATAGTTACATTAACCTACACATGCGCCATTTTTAACCAAATACCGTTATTGTAATTGCTCACCAAAACATCTTAAAAGACGCCAAATTCGGAACGGACTTCTTAGCTGCTTTTGAATCTAGAACCAAATTATTCATAAGCGTAAGTCGTACTTGCGGCCAGTTTCAGTTAACGGTACAGCTGGGTTATGTTTTTGTATGGAATATGTATACCCAGTTCATCAACACCAGAGTATCGTTGACTTTCCTCAAAAGTTGGTCCTCATTGAATTCGAAAGCAAGAGCTTCACAATATTGCTCTAACATAAGTGTTATGTTAGTATGTCTCAAGATAATGTGTGTAATAATATTATGCTCATTCTTCAATATTTATAATAAAAAAACCAGGAGACGTTGGAATTTGTGTCTTATAAATGACGCACAAACAAAATCCTTTATAGTCAAATATCTAGTCCCAGATATTATTTTTTCAGTAAGCTACTTTTCAGATATATAAGCAGAATTTTACTCATAGATAAGCATTATTGCGGGCTAGCCCATAAACTATAAACATAGCAAAAATGAGTTCATTTTGTGAATTACCTCAGTGGACTATTTGTGATAGATTTAGCCAATAAGTGTTCAATTTAGTACGTGTATCGTATAAGTCAATTCTTGTACTTTTGGCGTCCATTTACAAATTATGTTTTCAAAGACAATATTTGGTTTTTGCATTGTTTTTCGAATCGTTAATTTACGCATGCCATTTATTGAACAATCACTGCTTTTATACTTTATTGCGTATATTTGCAGCTGACATTGGTGCTATAGATAATATTATATTAGCGCATTTTGAACAGATTTTTTAGTTTCGTAAATACATGTGTAAATGACGTACAAAAATGTAAATTTTAAACACGCTACAATTATATAATTTTGCGTGTATATTGGTACATAGTTGACAAAATTCAGGATGGAGACGCGAGCTGTTGTGAGCACACGTTATAATTTCTATAAATATGTAGATAGGTAATGATTAAATATAATTTTGTGTGACTTAAAGTCAGATGATCGGTCAGTGGATGTTCGACATCGAGCCTACCTAGGTGATGGGGTTCTGATAGTAACCATTTGCCAAATATAAATACGTAAAATCCAATAACAAATCGATTATATGAATATATGTGTAATCGGAATTAAATCGTTAGTTTGTATTATGAGTGTTTTAGACGAGTAATCGGTTAGTCTCTACGGAGGTATCTCATGAATTAATTAAGGTTGTTAGTTAATATTATCTCCTGGTTGTTGAAATGTAATGTTACGATATACAATGTGACGAGACGTATTTATGTCAATCCATGTCGTCAATTAAATATGGACCGAATTAAAAGTCTGTTCCATTAAAGCCTAGCGTTAATGTGAATGAGTGGATTACAATGTAGATTGGTGTTGTGCTTTTAGCCCTGGTTTGCTTGAAGAATTATGTAGCTTCGAAATATAGTAATTGGTAGACAATATGAAAACGCAACAAACTCATTTCAAATCTTGGTAGAACTCGATAGAAAATTCCCATAGAAAACTATTCAAAATAATGTACTTTTTAAAACTTTACACGGGAACGAACGATCTTCTCTTTTTAACTTTTTTTTTAAATAAAGAAAAAGTTAAATGGAAAAATTTTCGGCGTTTTCGATAGCGATTTCAACAGAAATTCATTGAAAACTGCGACTGGAGGCACAAAGTACGGGTCAGCTTGTACAATGCACAAGATAAGTACATTATGATACATAACTTACGTACTTGTTTATGGGATAATATTTGTTGGAAGGTGTCGTTACTTGTGTGGTTAGGTGTACGTCGCGATAGCATGTAAACAATTTGATCTACGTTGATTGAATTGTATATTATGTAAATGCGTAAACGCATAAACGCATGTAGGCGCATACAATTGCCCTTTTGTTTATGCCTATGGGAATTGTCATTAGTTCGTAATAGATAATATATTTTAATATTAGACTATGATTATTGCATAGTAATCATGTATTTATATTAGGAGATGGGTGTGCGTCCCATAGAAGAGATACTTCTGTGTAAATTATTTTGTACAATGTTTAAAAATTTTCTATGTTTGCATCATTATTTTTATGGCGTAACTTTAGTAGGTATAATAATTTTGTTGATTTTTTTTTTCAGTTGGCTTACTATTTTAATAATTAATGTACGACAGAAATGTGAAACTCTAGATGAATTAGAATGAAATTATGTGTTTCAATGTAAATATATAGACAAACATGTATGTAGAAGTACATAAATCTTATTTATGTATTAAATTTGATATTGTTTTCAAAATTTAACTGGTTGTTTTAATTACCCCACCATTTTTACGAAAATAAATTAGGGATTTCAGGTCTCGATTAGCCATCACATTCCTAAAGCTGTGGCAATAGCGCTCCCTAGCCAATCAATTCCTTCCATTTTCTTTGCATCTGCACATTAATTGCTTTGGTTAAAACTGGAAATCTTCAAATAATCTTCAAGCTGCTCCTACTTCAGACTCACAAATACGAGTAGAAGACTGTTGCCCGGAGAGTAAATTTGGTGCTGTTCAAAAACGCTGGGACACAGTCTGATGCACGCACTTTACAGAAACTGATGAAGGCTCATGGGGCCAAACTTTTAGCTAAGTATGGGTCGACTCCATAGATATATTTTTAATATTTCTGTGGTCGACCATAGATATAATAAAGAAGGTCGACTCTATCTATAGATTCCCATGAAGAAAACCACCCACCCACCTATTTATCGTTAGATGGTGTACCTACCTACCTATCTACATGAAGACATTACATAACAAGTATAAGCCCTTGGCTTTGCCCGTGTGGTATTTAGTAAATTAGTAATTGACCTACGAGATCGTACTATACCGAGATAAAAAGAATCCTATGTGTTAATCCAGGTTATAAACTATCTGTGTGATAAATTTCATCCAAATCCGTTCAGTTGTTTTTGCGTGCAAGAGTAACAAACATCCAGACATACATACATCCTCACAAACTCAATTCGCATTAAAATAAGTACTAGCTTCTGCCAGCGGCTTTACCCGCTCATGGGATCTTACTACCGGGATAAAAAATATCTTTTGTTCTCATCCAGGTAATAAACTATCTATGAGACAATTTTCATCCAAATCCGGTCTGTAGTTTCTGTGTAAAAGAGTAACAAACATTCAGACACCCTCACAAACTTTCGCATTTCTAATATTAAGTAGGGTACCTACTGATCCAACTTTGGACCAATATTTGCTTACGATCGCGATAAAAAAGCTTAAGGCCAACATTACCCTAAATATTTGACCCAAATCACTTCATATTGGAGTTCACATAAAACAATCAGAAGTAGGTACTTACCTACTATAAGAACACATTGCAATAAAAAAGATCATTGATGTTGCCATATAGCAGTTACCGTTCCCGCATCACCGTCCACCGCCTACCCGCAACATAATACATTAGTTTCTCAAGGGACACTTTTATTGTTAAACTTTTTGAATATTTAACGCTTTGAAACGGAGATTTTTTTTATTACGCCTTGGTGAAGTTTTTATTACACCAAGAGCTATTTCTAAAGATTTTTATGTCAGTTACAGCAGTACCAAAGTCATCAGTTTATAATAAAGTTACAATATAAAATAAAAGTTATGATGTCACGATTGTTATCCCATGAAATGGTCGAAGTTGGTGTTGGGTGTCATGATGGTGTTTCGATTAACATGTTTTAGTTGACCCACGTTGACCAAGGTACCTTCAGCACGTTTAATCAAGTTTTTGGTCTCACGTGATGAGATGAAATAATGTGAGAATTTTTAAACACAGGACATTTACAGGAACAAAGGGTCCTGGTAGTTTACCGGGCTTTCGAGGGTCAGAAGCTGAGAAAAATTAGGGTCGCTACTGCATAAGGGTTCGCCACAAGCTGGCTTAATAATATCTGCCTGTGTATTCCCATTGCAGGGCAATGGCCTCTCTTTCCTTTAAGTTAAATTCTTACTAGGTAGCCCTTCATATTAGTACCTATCAACCACGACACGACATGCAACTTACTCATAGTCAGATATGGGTTGCATGACGTCAGATAAAAGCTTCTCTAGTCTCCAGCCACACGCCATTTACACAATCCGCTATCCAACTACCTAACTCTTGCCAGCTTAGGTACTTGAAGACCGTTGCTCTTACCAGCTTAAGCGGCAAACGTAGAGCAGTACATTGCTCTTTACTGCAGTGCGTTCTACACTATATTTTCTGATTCGCAGTGTAAACTTAACAACATGTACTTAGACATGGTACTCCTTCACCACAGGCGATTGCTCGCGGTGAAGGAGCACCATGAGCCCACAATACTAGCTACAGCCTATCAGACTAACCTTAACAATGATGCTAAACTACCTACGGCCTTAATTTGTCACGTAGATGTTTATCTTGCGACTTCGACTTACCGCCATTACAGAGTAAAGCCGAGGCCAATACCTACGCTACGCTACTTTGTAATTAACGCTAGGAAGTAAGGAAAAGGGCACTTTGATCAAGTGACTCAGTCACAAAATCGTCACTCACAGCCTTCCACATAATTACATATTAAAGTAGGTACTTAGTTGAATTAAAACCTCGTTACATTTGGAGTTGCTGGCCACTAAACATAAGATTGAAAGTTTGTCAGGTCTCAAATCGAACGGCATTGACGTGTGTAAGGATATCAAGGATAGTTGTGTACATACGGATTCAATCATGTTATCAAAAATATTAGGCTTGCGAAGAGTTTTCTCATCTGTCGTCAACCCAAGAAGGTACCATCAGCATGGAAAACTATGTAAGTTTAAAATGTTTTTAGTCCCTTCGAACATACCTACAGAAAGGGCCATGGAGAGGGCTATGCTCGGAGTTTCCTTGCGTGATCGAATCAGAAATGAAGACATCCGCAAGAGAACCAAGGTTGCTGATGTAGCCCGAAGAATAAGTGGCAGTGGGCAGGGCACATTGCTAGCAGAACGGAAGGACGCGGGAATTCGCTGGATGCAAGTCGCACGGGACCGGTCAATGTGGCGACATTTGAGGGAGGCAAATGTCCAGCAGTGGACGTCTTTCGGTTGAAATGATGATGATGAACACAGCCGTGGCCAGAACGCACTTGCATAGACCGCACCTATTTATCTGCCATGTACCTAATTGTACTCAGCAAAAACTGTAGGTACCGAGTACTTTCACAGGCTGTAGCCTCCAAATTGGATCGGTAGGTACCTGAAGAAAGGTCTAATTATGTTGTAGTTAGATCTTTATTAGATATAATACAAACTCCTGAAAAAATCCATCTGAAGTCATCTAAGCTATAAAATAGTACGATGTCAGAAAATGTCAGACTTCATCGAAGTAAATAAATAACTATCGCTGGACAATAACACACAGATAGTTGATTTACTACATATATACCTTTTTTTTGTTTGTAAATAAATACTTATTATACATAAATAAAAATTAATGACTCGGAAACAAATGTCCATGCTCATCGCACAAACATTTGCTCCTACCGGGATTCGAACGCAGGACCCTAAGAACGTAAGACAGCCTCACTACGCCATTCGGGTCGTCAAAAAAGCGGGAATATAGTGGGCACAATGGTAAGGGGTCCGGAGTTCGATACCACGGCAAATTGTCTTTCCATTAATACCTCAGTCAGTACTCGTATGTAGACCCGTTTAAATAATGTGGAACTGAGAGGTCGCGAGAGAAGAACGAAACAAAACATAGCTACTGAAAGAAAACATTCAGCAGTAAATTAAATTATCCAATGTGCTCATATAAAAGACAAAAGATGTACCTAATAGTCTATATAAGTAGGTATATTGACTATTTACGTCTTGAACAGCTTGAAATAACTATTTAAAATTAATTTCGACTCGTTGGTCAAGTCGTCGCAAGCGTGACTGCAGATCATCAGGTCCTGGGACCTGATCTATTTATTTATTTATATTGGATTTTTTCTTCAGGAATTTATTTGGATTTGTACCCGGTTGATGGCAATAGGTTCATCGCCTATAACATGGAACTTTAACATAAGTAACTGTCGAAGTGCGGGTGTACCTACTATAAGGGTTACCTGCACCGCTGCCTAACCCTTAAGGAATAACAGGCGTGATTTTATGTACGAAAGAAAACAGCTGTTATGTATGTTATTTAAGCTGGTGGATTAAGTTTTTCAACGACCTGAAACCATTAGGTTTTCAATTTATTGATTTTGTTTCAAGTGAACTCATTCTACCAACCACTTGGCGGCAAAGTACTCGGCGGCGGTCAAGTCCTGGTCACACCAATCAGACACTGTGAGTAACCTTATAGTAATGAAACTAGCTACCTACCAGAACTTATTAGGTACTTAAATCAGAGGTGGGAAAGTCCGCGGTAGACGCAAAGGGCGTCGGGGGCGAGGTGGTGAACCCCCGACCACCGTAGACGCGGGCCTGTGGACGATGAGCTATGGGCTAGCTCGCAGTCCGTCTGTCTTATGACGACAGGCTGCCGGCGCGTTCGTGTTTCACGCGCGCCTCAAAGAGATGTCAGCAAAAGGAAGGGGTCCGCAAGGGCCGAAGCCTGCCGGGGTTGCGGGCCTGTTCGAAAGAGATACCGCGGCCCCGGAACATAAAGGGCGAGGAAGGAACATGGATGGGTTTTAGTCAATAAAAGTCTGACACTTCCTCCCGCTCCGCCCAGAGTGGGAGAAGAAATTTGATGATTTCCCATCCTAAAAAAAAAAAAAGAAAGTGCCGAGGATTGCCGGGGCTGCGGGACTGTTCGAAAGAGATACCGATACCTCGGATCGTCTCCGCTCCGCCTCAGTGGAACCGCAGCCTAAAAGACTGATAAGTACTCCCTTCCGCTCCGCCCCGCGAAAAAAAAAGGTGAAGGAAAGTGGAACGAAAGTGGACTTAGATAGTACGAGGAGCAAGGTAACTTGGGACAGAACAGTCTGCTTCCTCAATCTTTACTCATCTACGAGGAAACTCTGCCGTTTCGGTTGTGAGGGTAGGTAGGTATGCAATATGTAGGTACTACCTACTGCTGAGGGATTCTTGTGGTACCAACGAGTGGTAAGGTCGAGTAGTTCCGTCCTAATAATTTTACTAACACGCTAATCTCGCAATAATTTTAGAACTTTGAACTGAAGTGACAATAACATCAGCATACTCCGCCAAACGACATCTAGTGAGTTATTTGCATTTTTGGTCACAGTAAAGTCGCTTTTTGGGCTTATTGTTCATAAAAACTTCGTACGAGTAAAACTTTCAGTTCTTTTTGCTGTTTTTATCGTAGATAATTAAAAATTTATTCCAGAAGCTTCCGTTTGTGTAAAATAAACCTAATTTAACTTTTACCTTCATAATATTTTGAGATAGGGGGTCTAATAGGCTTGTTAACTGAAAAAATCTAATTAGTCCGTCACTTAGATTATCAAAAAATATTTCACCCGTATTTTTTCTTTTGTTAAATATATCAAAATTGACGAAGATACGACGCATTTAAAATTCTCAGTACGTCACTGTTTGGTATCATTTTTAGTGAGTACTGACGTCACAAGCTCCCACTCCCGAGTTTTGATGCGTTTTATCTTTGTCAATATTCGTTGATTTACAAAAACAAAAAATACGTGTCCATTATTTTCCAATACTCAACTGACGGACTAAATAGATTGCAATTTATTGATAGTGGAAACTACCGGTAGCCTATTGTAGTGGAGTACCTACCTACCTATGGTTTTTTTGCATTTCAATGAGATTGTCATGAGGACACTCTCGTAAAATATCGGTAAACAATTAAATGCATGATTGAAATGAAATGTGAGCAATTTTCTTTGAAAGTTAAACACATGAAAAGATGCAACTTTCCAAATATATGGCCACGCGCCAAAATGATCATGCAGCACTATTTAGGGTGGCCGGAACATCGACCTACAAACACCTACAAACGGTACCACATAATTCAGTGTATATCCCCAGTGATATTATCCCTTTCGCTCTTTCTGTCTCTTTTTTTACGTCATCCAAAGATACAGTTGGTGAACTTGGAACTGCTTCATAAGTATCTGGCTGGAGATGATTATTATCAGCTACTACAATGTATAAAAAATACATTTGTTCAAACAGACCGCTGCGATGCCCATATGAATGAACTGCCGGTGCCGTGCTGTCCTTGGGAGCCGTGGTACAGCGACAAACAAAGCTTCTACAACAAGGTCTTGCTTGGTGGTATATTATGGTAAGAACTCTTTATTAGGTACCTTTAAAGGGTTTATGAAGGGCAGGGAGTCAAGTTACACCTCATATAAAAGGGAGGATCCTCACGAATATGATTTAGAATTTTTATTTTAGTTATTGTTTTAAGCCTTCTTCGGCCAAGCGCCATGATCGCGGGTTGACTGGAGAATGGGAAATAAAATTGTTGAGCAGACAAATCTGTCTACCTACCCTCTTTCTTTGTCTTTTGCCACGCGCACTACTGGAGACTCCAGTCGACCCTTGAGTCAACCCACGATCATTTCCGCATGCAACAGCGTCGCACAAATACCGGGAGCTCAAAACAAATAACAATCACGGAAGATATCCCCTAAAAGAAAATTATTTTAGTTCTTCATTTGTCATAGATGGCGCTGTAATACTTTTTGTACTATGTTGTTGTAGTTCTTTTCGCAGTTCCGCTACATTTTCAATTTAGAGATCACTAGAGATAGACCTTCAAATAGCACGCCATTGCAGCTCGATCCGGAAACTTTCCTCCATCTGCGATCCGCCATCATTCGAAGATTGTCGCTCCATTTTTATGTTCCATTCGTAAATTGGTGAAACTCTCTTGCATAATGTTTGTTTTCAATGGCAATAGTGCTGCTATAAAGAAGAACATCTTTGAGTTCACACCACCTTTTTGTATGAAAATTGGTTAGGTTTCTTGTTTTTCTTCTTCTAAAATGTTTAATATTTTTGTGTCTATAATTTTTATGGTGTACATATTATAGAGTATTCTATCTATCTAATGATTCTGCGGGCACAGGCTGCAAAAATATGAAAATAAGAAATATTTTGATACATGGCCAGCAGTGGAACATTTTCATTGTGCTGTAAACAAACAACTCTTCTTACTTTCACAGGTTCCTATTTTCACTGGGCATGATGATCTACACCGACAGCATATTCTTGAACTGGGGACCGCCGAAGACACCCGGCCCTCCGAGCGACATGGTGGAAGAATGCGAAGATTAAATCATTAAGTCGTTAGCAATAATTTTAGTAACCTATGCGTTATTTCCTTTAGCATAGCTGCTACAGTCCTTTTAGTTAGTTTACCTCCCGCCTTTGCATGGCTGTCAAAATTACAGTGGTCTTTATGACTGACATCTGTCAAAATTGGTTGGACTACAGCTGTCACGAGGTAAAATCACTATGAAAGAACTGTAGTACTGATATCACCTTTGCTAATGAAATTAAATGTTCTGTGCTGCAGACGGCAAAGTTCGTAGCACTTGGGAGTTCTGCAATTCTGACGTCCTAACGGAATAGTGAAATAATTATCGTTTGTTTTTTTTTCCTCCTGAGTAAAATGTATTTTTATTTTTTGTTGAATAATAAATAAAAGCTTAGGACTATTATTGTGGAGTATCATTGCTTGCTTAGTGTGTCTGGCACTTAACTGTGACGACCTTACGTGCCAACTAATACAATATAATATGTACTAAAAAAATCGCATTACTGTCACATTGCTTTAAATAATTACAGCCGCTCGGGTGGATGTTCAGGTTAAGCCATGCTTGCCTAGATGAGTGACCACCCTAACATACAGAGTTCCCTCCGTGCCTCTGAAAGCACGTTAAGCTGTTGGTCCCGGCTGTCTGAACTCGATAATCCCGTTAATACTGGGTCTTACGATACCACTTGGTAAGACTGTTTGTCAGACTTATTGTTCAATACCTAAGTCTGACAACCAGTCTATAGTCTAGTTATTGTCACATTGTTTAGATGGGGACAGTGCCTAATTTCAAACTCGCATAATTTTTAGAGCGTATAAACTCGTTCTGGTTCAGGCGTGCTACCAAAAACCGTGCGCGCTTTCACGTGCGTATTATGGCATGTCCGCTTGATGGAAATGAAGCCTAACAGCAAAAGTGACCGTGACTAACTCGCGTGTTACTGACAATCCTACTTATAGTAGTAAGTTGTTGGATGGGCAATGTGAAAATTGAAAATAAACTTAAGATTAGTCGTCTTAACTGCAGCAGCCCAAACGGTATGGCTAAATAAGTTCAGTATTCACAAGAGCAGCGGCGGCCCCGACTTAAGAACAGTAAGTCGTGGGTTCAAACCCAGGCAGGCGCATTACTTTGTGTAATTTATTACATCACCGCTGCTCTCAAAAACGGTGAAGAAAAACATCGTGAGGAAACCGGCATGTCCTAGAACCAAAAATTCGAAAACATGTGACATCTACCAACCCGCACTGGGCCCGCGTGGTGGATTAAAGCCCATACGCAAAATACGCACTTTGACGTGGAGTTGCGGACACCAGGCCGTTGTACAATACAATACAATGTACAATACAATTTCAGTATTCGATCTGATTATTTTTTGTCATTGCAATATGATAGAAACTGGCCGCGACAGTGGCCGGCGAGCGCTACATCCAACTTGGTCGAGTCTCTTTCTCATTTTCGATTGGTAAAAACACGTTTTTTAATTTCCCATCTAACAACTTACTACTGCGGTATATGGTAAGGCAATAGGATTATTACTACTGGTAGTAACACAGGCAAGAGTAACCATTCCGCGTGTGAAATAAAGCGCTCGTATACATGCAACGACCATACAGCCTATAGACGCCTAATACACGATCTAACGCACGAAAACTATTCTGTCAACTCGCTGAGGTACGAGGTACGCGAGGGGGACGGGGTACTGCGTTCTGATTGGCCAATTCAAGGTCATTGCATTTGACTAGGGATGGGACAGTTTTAAACCAAACAAGAAAGTATCGAGACTTTTTAACTGTAGGAATAATAAAATATGTTTTACATACTTTACTTGCATTAAATTACCTCCTTTATTCTAATTACTATTGAATCATGTAGGTAAAATATCTGAACTTAGTAGGCGGCGACGGTTTTTCATAGGGATAAAACAATCTTCGGTAAAATGACGTGAACATATTAATAAATAAATAAATGTTGTAATTTTTAATGATTAAAAATATATTTTTTGCATAAATAAATAGTTATAGGTTTTATTTTTTGCTTTATCGATAACAGAGGTGGTCGTACGATTTGGAACATCACTAATTATGTTAACGTAACATCGAGGAAAAGAGATAGAGAAAAAAGTACTTTCAAACGAAAGGGACGCAATCATAACAGACATCAAGTATGACCAGTATAAGATGAACTCCGATAAATATTGTCAGAAATTTAATCTAATTTAGATTATGGTACTTTTTAATTACCGATGAAATGTCCGTCTTTCAGGAAACTTGAAGTCCGGCTTTCTTTATCACACCAACGTATTATACACGGGGCCATATTATGTCTATTTTCTCGATTTTTTAAAGGACTAATGCGGAAGTGTTTGCGGCTCACAGGAGTGGTCGAAACTAATTCGAACTCTGTGAGTGACGACGGCTATAAGATTTATACCCCTTATGTGTTGACAGACATCGGTCGCCTGTTATTAGGAGTCTAGAGGCTGTATGGTCGTTGTATACATGCCTACACGCGCGTCCAAAAAACAAGCTTGATTGCACCGAAAATACGCTAATCCGCGCGACTCATCTGGAATAGTTTTGTTCTAGATTGCGGACGTCGTGTGAATCGTGGCCGCGTAGAGCGAGAGGTCCCAAATTGAAAGCAGCAATCACAAGTGACAAAACTATCGATTTTACTCGCTGTTTGTTGTTTACCAACTTGTGCAAGCTCTATACAAGTATCTGTGGTGGTGGAACAGAACCCGAGGTACAAAATAAAGAGGCAAATGTAACTTTCTCTCTTTTATTTCTATAGAGAATAATTAATAATTAATAATTACTGCTAATATTGCAATGCGTTCGACGCAGTCACAGAAATGTATCTTCTGTGAGTAAATGGTTCGAAATAGCATTCGAATTGCATTGCGTCAAGTATTCTTGCAGCGCTCATCGTTGGATTGCAGTGCCACTTCCGCGGGACTGTGGCACTAACCTGGCGTTATTGTAGCGCATTAAAGTATACCAAGTTTCCGTTAGAAACACTACAGAATATTCAGCTGTTACAGGACAGATCTAGCACTATTCATTGTTTAAAACATTTATATTGATTTTTGCTTCGTAGGGATATAATTTTCTTTATTGGACGTTTTCCAGTAGCAAATTTTACAGAAGGTTTTAAACAGTGAATACCTATTTCTATTCCTAGTTTAGATGCACTAAAATCACGCGCGTTTATTACATTAACATTTCACTGATAATGGGAAACCTAGAATTTTAGTTGGAAATCTAGAAGACCGTCAAATTCATCAATTATTATTATAGTAATTTAATACAACCTCAATGGCTAGCTTGTCTATGTTTCTGATATTAGCACGGGTGACGAACAAAGAAGTATTTATTGACACAAATATTAGATAAAACTATTTAGTACACTATTTCATTGCTTCGTATTTGTCACAGCCAAGTTCCCAACATTATTCGAATTTGAACAAAACTGACGCACTGACAAGTCTTAAGACTTATAACAGACTGATTTAAGAACCGTCCGAAATGCTTGAGAAAAATTTATATTGTAAATTGTTGTTTATAGTCTAGTATCTATCATTGTCATAGATTCGAAATAAAGCGCTAAATGGAACTATACTAAATTGTAATGTTGAGAGAGAGTTATCTACTCTCAGGTTTCGGTTTAGGGGGCTTGAATCCTTGGATTTTCTTCTTCTTTTTCTCTTTGCCTCCTCCGGATTGGAAGGTCTTCCAACTGTCCACTCTGTTTTGTCTAGATTCCTGCAATGTTGAAACAAATTGTCTTTAGTGAATGAATGCTGTTATTCCAAGTAATTGGACTTGGTTATTTGTATTATTTTGTAGGAATTCATTAATTATTACGTCACAACGTAAGCAAGGAGGAATAGCGAAAAATATACAAAGAAGTCTCGAGCCCAATATTGATGAAAACAAAAAATAATTTAATGAATGTAATTAGGCCAGGTAGGAACTTAGGAATTAGACCAGGAATCGAAGCCATAGATTTTGAAAAAAAACACTGTTTTAATACACCATTCGATAATGTCGCTAACAGGAATTAAATTCTGGAATGAGATGCGATCGTAAATGTCTGGAGTGGCAAAATTTTCTTTTGCGGTTTTATGGTTGGTCCCATATGAAAAGTGGTTCATTTTCACTACATGCTGCTAAAATATCATCTATGTTTAACAAATCCGAAGTAGATGACTAAGCATGGCCCTAAGAGCTTAGCTGCATGGCCAGCATTGAAGAGTTGTATGCTCTAACTTTCACCTTTATACAAACATACTTTCAGCTGACATCAAGCTCCTATCCCCATTCATTCTCCTATCCCATTGTTTAACTATGTGAAATGAAATACTGTGAAACCTACATTACAAAAGCTATTAAATATTTACCTCGAAATTCTTGGCCCATTCTTTTTCAAGGGATTTCTGCTCTTCCTGCTCAATCTCAGCTTCTCGTTTTCGTTTTCGCTCCTCCATGTCACGGACTTCAAGGTGTTGACGTTTTCGCTCCATGTCAGCAAACAACTGGAATCATTTTAAAAAATCCATTACTTTTTTTTCAGTAATTTCCTCCTGCCAATCTCAATGGAAATTACGAAATTAGCCAAGGCACATGCCATCATCAGGTGGTCATGGTCAGGCATGATAATAAATTATGGTGCACAAGATAGTGCACTATTGTTATGACAGTGCATGTAACCACAGGTGGTGCAGGACCAACTGCTTTACATGCTTCCTGAGCACAGTCGTGTGACACCACCAACTCCAGGCTCGTACTGGAAAATCACTAATTAAAATATCCAATGCAACTTTGCCTGACATGGGATTTAAACTTATGACTCGGTAGCAGTCACTTCTGGCCACAAGACTTGTGGGTCAACACTGATTGTAGATGCTACACAAGAGTAACTAATATTTTTAATTACTCTGTAATGAATAACATAAAAATAAGTTCTGGTTTATACAACCCCAAGGATTTTATGAAGCATTTTGCAACACCCATAGATATACTTGCTTTTACAAACAGAAAAATTCACCGTACCTTCATGGTCATAACATAAATTGCATGCTTATATTTCACAGGATCATCCTCAGGAATGCCGTCGGAACCTTTATTATCCTTTTTCTGCTTTTTCTTTTTCTGCTCAATCTAAAATAACCAACATTCAATTAATAGCGTGGGACGTGATTGTTAAAAAAGCAATTATAAAAACAGCATTGATTTTGTTGATAACAGCAAAATCAATTTACCATATGGTCAGTCCGTTCTTTGGCTTCCTCACAAATGTCTAAGCATTTTTTCCTAGTGTCATCGTTCTCAAGCGTCTTCCATGCTCTGTTAACAATTTCAAACGCTTGTTGCGCTCGTTCAGAGTCTTCCTGTAAATCAAATGATACAACATTTTACTTATTTGGAATACTATGAAAGTATTTCTTTGTCTGGCTAATAACTTTATCATCAAGAACTAATGTCTGATATTTTTGCAATACTATTATATGCTGTCATTTTTCTTGTCTGTTTTTCACGCCTATGTTCCTTTTTTGTTCCTTACCTATTACTGGCCATGTCAGGACGTCCCTCGGAATGATCCAATCTGTGGATAAAAACGAAATGTTGACGGACATAACCGTCTAAACGAATACGAAATCTGCTTACTTGAAAACTGAGTACTTTAATTAGGACTAAAATTGGGAGTGAGATATTTTTGATAAGTGGGTCACTTGTATTGTGGTTAATTTAGTTATTTATTGGTGGAATCTAAACTTTCATATTAGATGCTATGTGGAATTTGGTAAGTTTTCAAAAGTTTACACTGTTACCTTAATATTTTTCCAAAGATAAAAGGGATGGCTATAGGTTAGACTTTAAAAACAAAGTTAAAATTGTTCTTTTACCATATTTTTGTCTGGATGCACCAGTATGGATAGTCTCCGGTATTTCTTCTTGATCTCGTCGAGGGTTGCATCTGGCTCAACTTGAAGGACCTCAAACGGGTTTAGATTGAAATAAGTGGAGCCTGGACGTAGCAATCTTTCTAGTTGCTGTTTCGGGGTCAAAACAGAATCACGCTTTTCAATTTCTTTCACCTGCAAAACGAAGTTTGTTAAGGTGTTGCAGCAATCATGTAATATTGAATTTATTATGACGCATCACGCATGGCAAAACTTCAAAACTTGTACACAAATCGTTCAATATTTACACTGTCAGAATTTTAATGTGTAATGGACTACCTAATGGTAAGAAAGTTAGATAAAGCTTGAAGAAGCCCGTACGCCGTGGTAATGTCTAAAGAAATACTTTCTTAAGTAAGTAAAGCAAAATATAGTAGAATATTTACAAAATAGGACTCACCTCAGTGTAAAATTCGTCGAACGAATCTGCGTTCGCGGCGGACGCTGCAGACATGTTTGGTGTATATTGAATCTGTTTCACAGGCAACAGGCAACAAATGATTCACAATAAGTTACAAATAATCATCAAAAGAATTATCTACAATAGTGCTATGCACGCTTCACAATAAAATTCTCTCATTTCACAATAATCACTTCCCTCAGTTTCGTGTTTCGTTCACAGATTAAATACCACAGAGTATATAATCACTACGTAAATATACTAGTTAGTTAATGGTTAGCGTTTCGTTTGCAAAGCAGTTTCAAGTAGGGATTCCAACCAATGCTTTGATTTGTTCCTTATAGTCGATTTTTCGACTACTCGGTTAGTATCGATGGTGGAATAAAATGAGAGGTAAAAAAATGCTTTTTGAGAATTAAAAAAAAAATAGTTTCCAAGAACTACAGCTTGCTTGGTAAAAAGAGTAGAAAATTGGGGGGGGGCGCCACTGTGCTGTTCATATGCACAGACGTATTAATAATAACTCTTTATACGTCTGTGTTCATATGGCAGCCCGATGTGACCCTAAAGCGTACCAACTTATCGTCTTGATACTTTTGTTACTATTTTATTTATACGTAATTATAATTTATTTATTAAATGTCCAAACTCAGTGTTTTTGTTGTTTTTATTTTTCTTAAAAACAACAAAAACATTTCGAACAAGCAATTGTTTGACAGCACAACTACCACGAAACCACAGTCTGTGGTACTCTGTGGTCCATAAAGTACTTTCGGCAAATAATTTATATGACGACCGGTCACGCATCTAGGCATGATTTTGACGTCACACAAAAGTGTTGCCGAATATTGTCCTTGACAAACATTTAGACGTCTCTCTTTCCATATGCAACTCTTAGTAAGTTACAAAGAGACAAAACGAATTTTGACAAGTGTGCGTCGATATGATAGATATTTGTATAGCTATCCTTTTCATAGCAGAATGTGCCATCTCCATACTTTTCCTACCTCAATGGCTCAACGTGTGATTCTGACGTATGGCTGTCAATTTGATGTCAAGGCAAGTGTTCATCCTTCATCTTGACATTTCGCCATTCCGGTTGTTTTTTCACGGATGCTGTGTGATCGTTGTCTTCTGTGACTTCGTTGAAATCAGTTTATTTACTGTAATTGTTTGTTTCTGTAAGTACTTTCGTTACTTCATTATTTTTATCTAATTTTTTCGAAAGTTGTCTCTTTCTGAACTTATGAATGTCCAGTACCTAGTTATATACCTGTCTATTACAGACTACCAATAATGGTAATGAGGTTACTTAGTACTTAACTTTGTACTTACCCATATAATTATGCTATTAGGTAGGTACCGGCCCGGCTGCTAGCAGCTGCTAGGTTCATTCTAACTAGCCGAAGTGTGTGTCGGTGTTGAATATTTCTTCTAAACTAAATATGGTGGACAGTAACAATGATCTAACTCGAGTATCTAAGCAGGTTGGAAACTACCGGCTATTAGACATGATATAAAGTATTCGTGACTGCTAAATAGTAGGTACCTAAATTCCTAGTACCTTGTCGCAGATAACAGTATCAGGTGTATTAGGAATTGTTTTACACAACTGAGTCAATATAAACGTGCGGTTAAATTAGTCTCTTCGGTACCTAGTACCTACCTAGTTATTACACCAATGTAGAAAAATCGGAAAAAGCCTGTTTCATCACCATCATCATTTCAGCAGAAAGACGTCAACTGCTGGAGAAAAGCTTGCTTGCAAAACACTATTAGGTAGGTATTAGGTACTTAAGTACTTGAATTTGTGGTCAGTGGGTCGTCTTAGGGGTGGTAGCTATTTTACCAAAGGTGTTACATGATTTCATCCACTCGACCTCCACTTTAAACTTTAGGTACCTATGTGTTGCGTTTACAAATCGGATTTTCACTAAAACCGGGTCCCCTGCGCCATGTTATCATGTTTTTAAAAATCTGGGAGAACCCCAACATTTAAGACAGCTAAAGGCTCTAGGTACTACACAGGCGCGTAATGATTGGTCGATAATATCGCATGCGATAATGCGTCCCTATCCCTTGCACACAACTTCGTTTTTATCGCCCGATAATACCATTTCGTATTCGTGTTTTTAATAGGCTTTTTACCTAATGTCGAGCAGATTCGACTAAGTAAATATAATTTGGATAGAACCATGGCATATAGTGCCTACAACATGTATACCTGTCCTTGTTCCATGTTACTTGGAGTCGGCGTAACACGTTTTTTTCTTCCATTCTCCCCTGTCAGTTGTCATTATCATGTACTCCTTTTTCTTTCCTATTATTCTTCACACAATCCATCCATCTTTGGTCTTCTTATCCCTCCTGCACTGAGATCAACTAGGCATAGTGTATAACATACCTAACATATTTTCTTCGTATTCTCAGCACTGATTAAAGCGGAAAATCAATAGGTACGAAAACTTCAATAAGCATTTCTTAGTGCCCAAAAAACTAAACATAAAATTAAAATAAATATTTTGTCAATCAGGTATCAACCATGTTTGCAAATAAAGTGGTTCTCATTACTGGCGCCAGCTCGGGAATCGGTGCAGAAACAGCCGTAGACTTCTCAAAGCTCGATGCCAAGTTGGTAATTACAGGAAGAAATAAAGAAAATCTAGAAAAAGTTGCTCAACAATGTGCAGAAAATTCACCAAGTAATTTGAAGCCGTTGGTCGTAACCGCCGACATGAACATTGAAAGTGACGTAGAAAACATTGTGAAAAGAACAATAGAGGAATTTAAACAACTCGATGTCCTCGTGAATAACGCTGGCGTTCTTGAATCTGGGACTATAGAAAACACCACTCTGGCTCAGTACGACCGTGTTATGAACACAAACGTGCGCGGACCATATCACCTGACGATGTTGGCCACTCCTCACCTTGTGAAAACACAAGGAAATATCGTTAACGTGTCCAGCGTCACCGGGCTAAGATCTTTTCCGAATGTTCTTGCTTACTGCATGTCTAAATCTGCTCTAGATCAATTTACGAGGTGCGTTGCTCTCGAACTGGCACCGAAGAATGTTCGTGTTAACGCTGTTAATCCAGGTGTGATAACAACGGGTCTTCACATGAAATCAAGCATGAATGAGCAGGAGTATGAAATCTTTATCAAGAAGTGCGCAGACAGTCATGCACTGGGTAGAGCTGGAGATGCAAAGGAAGTCTCGTCTGTGATTCTATTTTTAGCAAGTGACGCAGCTAGTAATATCACTGGCGTAACTATGCCCGTTGACGGTGGCCGCCATGCCATGTGCCCGCGATAATTTATATGCCCGTGATAGCCTATAAGGTCATTAATGCTTCAGGTATATTATTTGTTTAAATAAAGGCATTAAAACAATCAAGCAAATGGGTTTTAGTTATTTTTTTTTTGTAAAATACAAACCTTAATTTACCTATTGCCCTTTTTCTAATGCTAAAGCATACCTACTTACTACTATTTAAGTATTTACAAAACCCCTTAAAACCCTTAATACCTTAAGAAACTATCAACTAATTACCAATAGAAAATGGCAAACTTTTACTTTTACACGTAATTACTAAGATTAATAAGTACACGCGTAACAATAAAGAAACTTGGTACACAATTACAGATACCAACAACTACCATGACACATAATTACATGCTCATATCTTGAGAAAATCAAGCGCAACAGTCTTCTAAAACTAAATGGCTACTGATAATCAAGCTCTTCAGAATTTTTCAATAGGCATTATTAAGTACCTATACCTATTGCAGTTCTACGATGTTAAATAGCACATCCAAAATTTCAATCTTAGATCTAATCTCAATAAATTGCATTTATGAAATCGACTGCTAAAGTGCGAATGAAGCGAATGGAGTTTTGTAATTACCTAGTTATTATCGTCGTTACAGACAAGACACTGACGTCAAAATAAGCAACTATGGAGATAGAGTGTTAGCATTTGATCGTGAAGGTCAATATTTTCGGTCGATAGCGATAATACTCGTAGCAGTAGAAATAAAAACCTGTTTTGTTGAATACTCATTTAAAAATGAGAAAAAAACCTAGTTAAAAGTAAATATTAATAATTTTAGAACTGCTTTGCTTTGACCAATTTTTGTTTTTTACTCAGGTATCAAGAATGTTCTCAAATAAAGTAGTTCTTATCACGGGAGCAAGTTCAGGAATCGGTGCGGAAACTGCAATCGAATTTGCAAAGCAAGATGCGAAACTCGTCCTAACTGGAAGGAACAAGGACAACCTGGAGAAGACTGCAAAAGAATGCGAAGCTGTGTCTCCCAGCAAGCTTACACCGTTATCAGTTATCGCCGATATTGACAAGGAAGACGATGTTGAAAGGTTAATGAAGGAAACTATCTTCAATGTCAAGCAACTTGATGTCTTGGTCAACAATGCTGGAATTATGCAAATGGGTTCAGTGGAGAATACTTCTCTTGCTCAATACGACAGCATAATGAATACAAATGTCCGTGGGCCATTTCATTTGACCATGTTGGCCACACCGCATCTTGTTAAGACTAAAGGGAACATTGTTAATGTATCCAGTGTGGCTGGACTGAGATCTTTTCCGGGCATTCTTGCGTATTGTATGTCTAAAGCTGCCTTGGATCAGTTTACAAGATGTGTGTCTTTAGAGCTTGCTAGTAAAGGAGTTCGTGTCAACGCAGTTAATCCGGGTGTTATTGAAACTGGCATACACTTGAGAGGTGGAGTCAGTGAAGAAGATTATGCTGCGTATTTGGAGAAATGTAAGGAGACTCATGCCTTGGGTAGGACAGGAACTACCAAGGAGGTTGCGAATACCATTCTATTTTTGGCCAGTGAAGGTGCCAGTAATATAACTGGTGCAACAATAGCAGTGGATGGCGGTCGACATGCAATGTGTCCACGTTAATTAATATAAGAATCATCATTTACCTAGGTGAGATATCTCTAAAAAGTTAAGTTACCTACTCAAATATTTTGTATCTCAAGCATTTATTACCTAAGTACCTATACGTAACACTATCTTCGTAATTTTGTTTTCAATAAATATGAATGATTTGTTAATATTATTGTACTCATTTATTTCTGTCGTAGTTAAGTACCTAACTACTTCGTTTTCAGCTAACAAAGGGCTGGTTCTTATCATCAGATAAGCGTTGAATAGGAACTATGGTATAGGCTACAGAATAAAAAGAAGTTGACGTGGTTATAATAACCAGCCGCAATTTGCAATGAATAGGTAGGTGACCGCAGTGGCAGCATGTTGACATTCACGGAAAATGTGTACCTACTTTCCATTCCGCCCGCTTCGAAAAACTCGTAAGTATATCACTTGCTTAGGAAGTGGGTGTACAATGAGTTATATCTGGCCCACCATCAAGCAAGGCAAGGGATCTTGTTTTTCCGTGTTTAGGGAGGGTATCTACGCAACTACCAAACCAGTAGTCAGGTTGTTACCTAACTGCTCCAGTCAGGTAACAACCTGAATACGGCGAAGCGAAAAGGAAGGTTTATAATCATAAACCTTCCTTAAGGATAAGTATTTAGTTCCTCTGCTTATATTCTGGTATGCTACCAACCAGTGCAATATAAATAAAAATACTCACTATGTTAGAATTTCATTTATTGGCGTTTAAACATGATTTTACTTACAACATTTTATTTTTCAACCTGAGTAGGTTTACCAATGATTGTGTTGAAGATCCCGTTTGCTGAACAACCACCAACTTCGGCGATGATCTTTCCAGTCTGTATTCCGGCTTGAATCAGGCGCATACCAGCACAGACTTCAAGTGATGCTGGCAGTGTAGCAATGCTTAGGTTGATACGGGCGATCTAGAACAATAAAGATTAGGTAATAAAATAAAGTAGATACTATAGTAGTAGGTACACACATAATATATTATCTAGGCGCTCACTAGCTATTACCCGCGAACACCGTTCCCGTGAAATTATTACAAAAACATAATTATTATTTCCGGTTTAATCGGATTTTGTTAATAATTTCAAGGGTTTTATTTTTGTGCACGAATCTCTAATTATTTTTCTAAATTTAAAGTACGAGTAGCTTATGTTGTATATGTTGTGTTGTGTATGTTATGTTAGACCTTATAACATCAACTTTCTGCCAGTAAAAGATTAGCTGGAGCAATCAGACAGAAAAAAAAACTTTTTTGCAAAAAATAAAACCGACTTCACACAAAAAAGTGAAAAATAACTTTAGCTTCAGAAGTCGGTGACCTTTGTTTGATTGATTTAGTTTTTTTGTCACCGACTTCTGAAGCTAAAGTTATTTTTCACTTTTTTGTGTGAAGTCGGTTTTATTTTTTGCAAAAAAGTTTTTATTTTTCACTTTTTAGTGGTTCACACATGTGCTTACCCTTTCACAGCGTATCGGTGTGATTTTTTGTTATGAACTGGTGTAAACAATAGACAGACGTGAGTCTTCAGCGATCCCAGTACATTTGCTATGATTTATTAAGGAGTTCAGTTGCCTATCTTCCGAAGTCACCAGATCTTTATCAAATCGAAATGGGATCACTCCGAGAAAGTACTCTGCCTAAAACTACCCAAACCGCTTCTGGTGTGCCTATAAAGTTAAGGAGTTAAGTACCTCTATTTCTCCGGGATCCCATTGAATGGAACTTTACACGTCTAACTGTCGAAATCTGGGTGTGTTGTATACTTCTGCGTACTCCCTCAGAACATACAGGTGTGAAGTTACGTCATGATGTTGTATAAACAATAAACAATCAAGCGATTGCAGCAATTACTGCAGCTTTGCCGTGTATTTTTGAAGAGTTCCATTTATATCTCCGAAGATCAGCGTAAGATCTTAACCAAATTGACATGGAACCACACGGAAAGCACCAGCTTTCAAATAAAAGAAGAATCATCAAGATCGGTTCACCCAGTCGAAAGTTCTGAGGTAAGAAACATTATCGAAATCTGGGTATACTGTACACATCTGCGTACCCCCTCAGAGCATACAGGCGTGATGTTACGTCATGATGTACCTAGTATAAACAATGAACCTACAAGCGGATGCAGCAATCACTGCAGATTTGCCGTCTATTTTTGAAGAGTTCCATTGTATATCTCCGAAAATCAGCATCAGATCTTCAACAAATTAAAATTTGACCCAACGGGAAGCACCAACTTTCAAATAAAAAAAGAATCATCAAAATCGGTTCACCCAGCCCAAAGTTCTGAGGTAACAAACACGAAAAAAAAATACAGACGAATTGAAAACCTCCTCTTTTTAGAAGTCGGTTGAAAATGGAAACAAGTGTGTTTTTGTTATAAGTGCCTTGGTCAAAATAACAATACGCTAAAAAGTTGAGTGCTTTTAGTTAGTATAAATGTTTACAGCTAATTGAATACTGCTCAGGTAAGTGTAAATTTAGTAAATTAATAATCACATAGGCACCACTCTAAATAATGCCATTACTTGCCAGCACGCAAAGAAGACGTGTGATTAGTACCTAGTACTTAGGTATGTATGTGCTAGCAGTGAAGTTGCTAAAATTGACATCAAAGAATTTAGGTACCTACCTACCTACTCTAAAACACAGGAGGGTGACGGAATCCTTGGGTGGTAAACAATAAGTAGGTACTTTAGAATTAACATATTTTTTCATACTTATCACGTGTACATAATGCACAGCGTTCGTACATTATATAACTTCAGAGAAATATCTGAAATTGTATCTACAACTGTTGATTACAGGTGGCGTTGCTACAGAGAATTCTCCGCAGTAACACCACATTAATTTACTTTTTTCTTTTAAATTAAAAGTCGTAAACAATGCATGTACCTACGTCATGACCGTCAGCCGTACATAGAAATGGGTTAAGTCATAATAAAAAAAAATATGGTGGCGTTTCTGCAGAGCACAACACGCCTAAGTTAGTCGCTGATCATTAAGGCGCTTATACGAGCTAAATTAGCAACTCTATTTGTGGTGGTTCAAACTTCGTTTGAAATGCTGTTAGAATAAAGTTCTAATCAGCTTGCACTACAAAGTGGTTGTTACGTCAGCCACTGCGGGCCAAATAGCGCGAAATGAGTGGTTTCGATCGATTTTCAAAAAAACTATTGATTGGATTAAAAAACTAAAACAGTATCATGCTAATATATTGCTTGTAGAATTATTTGCCAAAAAATCAGAATGATCGCATGCATATTAGTATGTTTTCTATTGTTTGAAAGATATTTTTAGAGGTAAGTTCGTGATTTATTTTTATCGAGCCAAATTAATTGTATTATGTTTTCAAAACAGTATCATGCTAGCATATATCCTGAAGAATATCATATATTTTTCTTCGTGCTTCGGTTTTGTTTATAGCAGTGAATCATATACTTTTAGTAATTATAAAACTCGCGTTTAGCTCGTGTAATCGCCTTAACAGCGACTAACTTAGGTCCATGTTCACCGAGAAGATAACAGTCTGATTATCGAAAAACAGCTGTCAATGTGACATATTACCATACAAAAATGTGTTTTAAACAGCTGTTTTAGATAATCAGACTGTCATCTTTTTGGTGAACATGGACCTTAGGCGTGTTGTGCTCTAGCTATCCATTGCCAGAAGAATTTTTCAAATCGGTAATCGGTAAATCGGATAGTGGGGCCTAAACAGAATGGTTTGTAGGTACTACTTCCTTTGACGAGCACCTTCACCAAGATATCAGCTATTGCAATATTACTTCTTCATAGGTACCAAGGTTCTAGAATAGAAAGGATTGTAGGAATGAAATAAGGATTGTTGGATTGAAGGAAAGAACTTACCGTCACGGTGGACTGCCCAAGAAAACCGGCAGATTTCACCTCAGTTTTCAGAGCAACGGATCCAAGACAGGTTCCAGCGGCCCACAAATTGGTGTTATCTCCAGTGCACTTCTTCATGTCTTCCATAGCCTGGGATCCAGCTTCCATAGCGTCATTGGCTATTGACATTAAGTGCTGGATGTCTTTGGAGACGTCAGCGATACGTTCGTCGACGCAAGTCATAGTGCTGGATAGGGTTTCGTTGAATACAGCGGCTGCAGCGCTTCTGTGGGACTGTAGAAAGAAAGGAAAGCTTTTAAATTGAACTCATCATTATAAATAGACAACTTAACACACTCCCGAGTGCCAAAGGCTATATGTAAGTAAATCGTTCATCATCATCATCAGCCTATAATGTTCCCACTGCTGAAAAACAGCCTCCTCTTAATGAGAGGGAATGGGCTATAATCCAGCACGCGGGCTCAGATTGGTACATGACATAATACATATTGTCTTCGATTTTTTTGTTCTAGGACATGCCAGTTTCCTCACGATGTTTTCCTTCACCGCTGTGAGAGCAGTGTTGATGACATAAATTACACAAAGTAACTGTTCATAAGTCGGGATCGCCACCACTTGCCACCGCTGCTATATGTATATTTAAAACCACCGCTGCTATACGTAGGTATATTTGAAACGTTCCCGTGGGATACTACCCGATCATAACGGGAGCGAAGCTTCGGGGTACAGCTAGTCTATTATGATTTGTAAAGTTACTCACATCAACACATTCCTTAACAGCCAAGCTGGTATTAGAGATCCTATTCATGACGTTCTCGACGGCTTCAGTGACACGTTGCCTGAACTTCTGAATATCGCTGATGATCTTGTCTCTGATCTCTTTAGCCTCTTTGATGATACCAGCGTTGAAGGCGTTAACAGAGTCCAAAGCTTCCTGGGCAGATTTGCGTAGATTCTCAACCAGTTGTGTTATGAGTTGCCTGCAATTAGAAATAATTTATTTAGAAGGGTGTGTTAAATTATAAGAAACGATTTAGGTACCTCATCATCAGCCTATTAATGTTCCCACTGCTGGGACACAGTTCTCCTCTCTATTAGAGGGAATGGGCTATAGGTAATCCACCACGCGGGCCCAGAGCGGATTGTTAGATATCACATGTTTTTGGTTCTAGGACATGCCGGTTTCCTCACGATGTTTACCTTTACCGTTTTGAGAACGCGTTGATGAAATAAATCATACAAAGTAATGCGCCTACCTGGGCACGAACCCGCGATTTACCTACTTCCTGTTCATAAGTCGGGGCCGCCACTACTGGGTCACCGCTGCTCCTTTTAGGTACCTAATGCGATCAGATTAAGGCTACTTCTTCATTATTCAAACTAATAAGGCAAAAACCTCGTATGCGCCATGACGTCGAAGTCACGATTGGGTGATACTTCCAGCAAGTCATAGCTCGGCACATCTGGAGCCCCAAACGCCGAGCACACCTGTGAATTTTAAAATAGCTATAATTATTTAAATATATTTAAAAAAAGGCATCAGTAAACCATAGTCATAGAAAAACAACATTGAAAGCGTGCGCGGGACGGGCGCGGGACGGGCGCGGGACGGGCGTGGGACGGGCGCGGGTCGGGCGCGGGTCGGGAAAGCGCTGGTGTCGAGTCCCGCCACCATTACATAGCGTGGGCCCAATGCGTTGGTAGTTGGTAAAATTCGAAGACATTATGTGTCACCTGACACATAATGTCTTCGAATTTTCAGTTCTAGGACATGCCAGTTTCCTTGCGATGATTAGATACCTACCATCACCGTTTTAGCGTAGTAGGCATGAAATAAGTAACACAAAGAAAACGCCCTTGCCTGGGTTCTAAAACTTCTAAGTAACGATCTTCAAATCGTAAGTCGGGGCCATTAACACTGGGCCATTACTCTGTGCCACTACTACTCTCCCTCACTTTTACCCCACATCATCTGGACATCATCACTAGCTTTTCCCAAATGTGTTAGGGTCGGCTTTCAGTCTAACAGGATGCGGCTGAAAACCAGTCTTTTACATGGAGCGACTGCACCCTATCTGATCTCCACAACCTATTTAGAATTGAGGAATATGAAACCCCTTGGTAAGTCTGACCATGTAACGAATGTCAAATATTATAAATGACAGCCGGGACCAACGGCTTAACGTGCTTTCCGAGGCATGGAAATCGAAACTCGGTATGTAATGAGTGATAACCCATCCACGGACCATAGGTTTGTCCATGATGGGTAAGTGCGGCTTGATCTGAAGATCGACCCGAGCGACTGTTAGTAATAAGCCACTAATCACGAAAATCACTTTAACCCCATCAAAAAGTCTTACCACGGCCAAAACACAGAAAGCAGCGAACAATTTCATTGTGATTATAATCAAAGGGTCTCAACGAGTTCACACTAAGATCTGATGCTGACCCAGCATCCCTATGGTTTTTATAGTGTTACATGAAAGCATCGCCCATTCTTTTGCCATAGAGCAAATATAATTTATCTTATCTATTTGCGCCAGTCATGAAATTGCGTTAGATTTTAAATATTTACATAAATTACTGTGGTAGGTATAGTAAAATCAATTGCAACATTTGGTCGCTTATTTAAGAATCTTGTAGTACAGTAGGTACATAAAGTTTATCTGTAGGCATTTACGTGTGAGATAACAACGGTTATTGCACTTGTCTGTTTATTGATATAGATAAGTTTTGTTATAAAGATCAATGGTTTTTAGGGTTCCGTTGCCAAATGGCAAAAACGGAACCCTTATAGATTAGTCATGTCTGTCTGTCCGTCCGTATGTCACAGCCACTTTTTTCCGAAACTATAAGAACTATGCTGTTGAAATTTGGTAATTAGATGTATTCTGTGTAACCGCATTAAGATTTTCACAGAAAAATAGAAAAAAAATAACAAATTTAGGGGTTTCCCCATACATAGAACTGAAACTAATTTTTTTTTTCATCAAACCCATACGTGTGGGATATCTATGGATAGGTCTTCAAAAATGATATTGAGGTTTCTAATTTATTTTTTTTCTAAACTGAATAGTTTGCGCGAGAGACACTTCCAAAGTGGTAAAATGTGCCCCCCCCCTGTAACTTCTAAAATAAGAGAATGATAAAACCAAAAAAAATACATGATTACCATGTAAACTACCACCGAAAATTGGTTTGAACGAGATTTAGTAAGTAGTTTTTTTTTAATAAGTTATAAATCGTAAACCGCAATTTACCTTTCATTTACAACGAACTGCAAGAACTTTTATACTATGTTACGAGTACTAGCACAGCATGTTACGGAACCCTTCATGGGTGAGTCCGAATCGCACTTGGCCGCTTTTTTTTCTTGTCGGTCGGGTTAGGGGGCAAATCGTCCTACTTCTCTCTCGGTAATAAAACACTAGTTTTATTTAAGTGCCGCAGTATACAGGGTGGATTTTTTTAACCTCACCTGGCCTGGAGGGAAAGTAGGTAAGCACTCTAAATACTGGAGATAGCAAATTTTACTCGAAGGAAACATTCCTTTTATTTATTTACTAGCGGCCGGACGGTTCACCCGCGTAGTTCTCGTTCCCGTGGTTGAGTACGTGCATAGATATAGCTCAATGAGTACGTGGATAAATAATCGCGGACAAACATACATACATACATACATACGGGTCGAACTGAGAACCTACTTTTTTTTTTGAAGTCGGTTAAAAATAGGCTATGTTACTTGCTGATAATGTAGCTATCCATTGCTAAAAGATTTTTCAAATAGTTCTAGTACTTTTTAAGTTTATTCGTTACAAATAAAAATAAAAACATAAGTACGAATATTTCCTGTTTATAATGTTATATAGAAGTATAGAGAAAGAGACACAAATCTGCATTAAAAGAATTTCGAGATTTCGCCTGCCATGGTTATCCTTTCATTTAATTTATCATGTGTAGGTATTTGAGAGATTTGATCCATATGATTGACCCTATCGATTGATGTTATTTTTGTACAAGATGTAATTTTTTCGAATTTTAGTTGGTTCGATTCCCGAGTGTAGCAAAGATTTTTTGAAATGCTTTGAATGCAAATTTTCAAATTTTCTACACGTCTTACAGTTGCGAACAAAATTTTTACTAACAAACAACCTAGCGCTGGCCTGAAAATCGCAAGAAACATGAGGAAATTTGAATCTCACAGGCTAGGGTAGTTTTTTTCTTTGTTTTTACTGTGGGAAATCATCAAATGACTTCTCCCACTCTGGGCGGAGCGGGAGGGATTGTCAGACTTTTACTGACTAAAACCCATGTTCCTTCCTCGCCTTACGTTCCGGGGCCACGGTATCTCTTTCGAACAGTCCCGCAAACCCGGCGGGTTTCGGCCCTTGCGGGCCCCTCCCTTTCGCAGGCTACCCTGCCGATTACTTAAAACCTTTTGCAACGTACCTACCTTACGAGTTACCTACGTCTAATTCGCAGTCACAGGCACAGGCAAAATATTGCTAAAGAGATAAATAAGAACCCACATTTGGCAATATTGTTGGTAGGGTTAATTCTTCCAAGTGCTCTCATTTCTGTATGATGCAATGTTGGGTGCTAATAAAACAAAAAGTTACCTACCTACTTGATTCTCAAGGTTTTTCAACACCATTCATGAAAAGATGCTCCATGGAGCAATGGTGAAGATTTATTTATTACTTAGTAGATTGAGTAACGTTTACGAGTAGCATACTTTACAGTTCAGTGGCCTACTTCGTAAAACATGAAAATTCGAGAAGGAAAGATAAGGAAAGGTACTTGTATGCACAATTAAAACGGATAATTATAATAAACACTGTAGGTAGGTCGTCGGCGTATCTTAGTCGGTAGGAAATAGGGTCCACTTTGACTTTAACTACAAAAACTGTTTTGCAAAAAATAAAACCGACTTCTAAAAACACAAAAAAGTGAAAAATTAGCTTTAGAAGTCGGTGACCTTTGTTTGATTGGTTTAGTTTTTTTGTCAGCGACTTCTGAAGCTAAAGTTATTTTTCACTTTTTTGTGTTTTTAGAAGTCGGCTTTATTTTTTGCAAAAAAGTTTTTATTTTTCACTTTTTAGTGGTACACGTGCACTTAGGTACCCCTTGCGTACTGGCGTGATGTTATGTTATGAACTGGTGTTACAAACAATAGACAGACATGAGATTTCAGCAATCCCAGTCCATTTGCTATAATTTTTTGAAGAGTTCCGATCTCCGAAGTTCATCATCAGATCTTCACCAAATTGAAGTGGGAGCACTCCGAGAAAGAACTTATTCGAAAACTACCCAAATCGCTCGATGTGTGCCTATAAAATTTGAAGAGTTCTCTCTATTTCTCCAGGATCCCATCATCAGATCCTGACTTGATGATTATGGGACCACCTGTGAAGTACCTATACCCTTTCAAACAAAATAAAAATAATCCAAATTGGTCCAGCCATCTTCGAGTAATCGGGGAACATATATAAAAAAAATAAAAAAAAAGGTTCCGACGAATTAAGAACCTCCTCCTTTTGGAAATCGGTTAAAAACAGGGTTTTCATTTCAGTCTATCTTTCAATTAAGGAATATTCATTGATCAGAGAATTTTGCTGAAGACGACGATTATGGAACTCCAACCACCTAAAATCCACTTTATTTCGGGGGCAATAGAACGAGATTCGCTCGCCCTTCTGCTGCACCCCTGATAAGACTGGACCTTCCTTCACTTCGAAGAAGGGGAGGCCCCCTTCTTTCACGTCAGTTTGTTTCCGAATCGTACCAAGTTCACATCAAAAAGGGCTCATAAGGACTAATGTACTGCCATCTTTGGCTTAACTGATCACCCCAATCGATACCATAATGATATTTCAAAGGCACGTCCTACAAGTTGGCAAGGCTGAAAATATTGCGTGGGATTCTCCTAGATAAATATAATAAGTTAGTTTTAATTTATTGAATAATCTATCTCCGTAAAAAGCTTCAACAACATACGATTATTTAAATTGACAATCATTGCCCGTTTTATCCATACTTTATATGCAACTCTCATTATAATTTGATCTACATACATAGTTGGAATAACTCATGTCAGTTAGTAAAACTAGGTTAATTTAAACATGGTATACCTACTTTTATTTCAAGGGTCTAACATGTGAGCTTAGAGTAGCTTTGACGTTTATTCATAATGCTACCCAGGGTGAGAGTAAGCATTGGTTCAAAGTGAATGTTTTTATTTTAGTGTTTCAAGCTGCACAATGAGGTTACCTATTATTATTATTGAGGGAATGTGCCCAGTCAAAAAGTTATTTCAGAGATTATTCGAGCACTCACAATTATCTTACTGATGGCCGGTAACACACTTACGTGGCCGTTTGGGCGCATTATGTCCAATTCGCAAAATGTCCAACTGTCCAATTCTCAATTGCGTGGTGACTCGTGCGTGTCGTGTCGTGGCGCGTTCTGGCGTTTCGCTGAATGCTCACCAGCGATTGGCCAGAGCGGTGCGGTGGTGGGGTTATGGCGCGACACGCCACACCACGTAAGTGTATTTCCAGCTTTATTATGACTGACGGCCTCGTTGGTTGAGTGGTAACAAGCGCGACTGCTGAGCATGAGGTCCTGGGATCGATCCCCGAGTCGAACAGTCTCCACATGGACAGGGGCGCAAAAATTGATAGCATTAAATGGTATTGTTGGAGCTGCTGAAGATTGTACTTATCTTTGCATTGTATAGATTCCATGTTAGTATTATATAATCGCATAGCCTATATTGTGTGAGTACTAGTAAGCTATCATTCACTGGAAACCTACGGCAGTTCTTGACTTGAATGTGCCCTGGCGGTTGAGAGTATGTCATGCTCTCTCAAATGTCTCGCTGATGGTGGCGCGTGTGTCGGACCATATTTTAGTTCCCTTCAAAATGGTTGAGCTGAATGGTGCTGATCCATGCGTCATGTTCGTGAACGGGCGCTGTCAGTTGTGACTGGTCATCTCTTAGTCGCCAAGGTTTATTTGAATTAATTATTTTGTTTTTGAGTTGTATTTTAAGTATTTTTGTTTTGCTATGGACACTTTTAACGTGCACATCTTGCTACATTGTTCTCACATAATATACCATCTCAACATGAATGATGTTACCAAGATTTTGTAACAATATTTTGATTTAAAAGAGTGTCCATGGAGTTTCTTGCCCGTTCTTCTCCATAGAGATCTACGCTAGGGAATGGGCAACTACAGTACTTTCACAGTTTTTATGTCTTGTGACTGGGACTGTAGCAACTTTAAATGTTCATTTTTGTTTCGACAATTCAAAAGTGCCTGTAACTGGCCTACTTGAAATAAATGCTTTTATTTTGATTTTTGATTTTGAACAAAGTGGTTTTGGGTTTATTTATCAGGAATTGATCAGTATCAGCCACAGAGTCTAAATTTGTGGCAGGTTGATGGCAGTAAGCTTGTCCGCTATTGCATATGACTTAAAAACATAACTAGTTACCTTCTTTAGGATACGTTATTTTTACATTCAAACCGGGCAATGTGGCACACTTGGAGGAGGCCTAAGTCCAGCAGTGGACGTCTTTCGGCTGAAATGATGATGATGATGGTTATTTTAATTAATCCTTCTGATCCGAGATGTTGTTTGCTGTCAGTTCCAACATTATACCTACAGATGAGACCATACTGCGTGTTTCTAAAGACAAACATTTTATGGTAGTACATTATTATGTCAGCAATATTGCTCCTAACATGACATGTCAAGCTACCTGCATGTCTAAGGTGGTGATAATTGCTTCCAATGTCACGAATGTGTTACGGTGCCCTGTGTTAGAACAGCATACCGATAAATCATCAGCTTATGTCATGTAGCAGCTGACCGATATAAGTTCGGAATCTAGGGCTCCGATATTATGTAAGTAATTGTTAACTTTGCTCCATTTATGCACGGCCAGTTTTCATCCAAGGTGACTCGATACTTGACATGTGGTTAAGTTTTGTACATAAAGGGTGTAAAAAAGCTGAAAGGCACTTGTTCTCCTTGTCATTGCGATCATTTTTTTGTTCTATACCATACCTGGGAACCTTCTAGTTACGGAGATATTGGGAGTCAAAGTTCCAACTTTTTTACATGTTTTTTTTTAATAGGTACATATTTTCATTGCAAGATTTTTACTTAAACACCGTACTATTAAATCCATCCATCAGCACAATGTTTTGAGTGCGTTACATTAAGTTCTACCACGAAACGTGATTTCTCATCCCAGTTCTTTAGATCCTGGGTTCGTTCTTAAGTCGGGCTATGTGTAATTAGGTTTTTCCATCAGGATTTTTTCGTGCTTATTTGATGGCAATAGGCTTGCGCCGCTAAACCGCTATTACATGAGTATGAGACTCAAACATATCCGGCCTAACCCTTCAGAAGCTACAGGCGTGATGTTAATGCAAAACAATCATTTTTAATTTTTAGTTTCATAATGAAACTTTCAGTAATTAAGTGCCTACAAGCAAACTTTAGCAATCCTGCAGGCCAAACTACGTAACATTCTTTTTGTAACAGGCGCTGAAACAACCATAGATTATTATGTACGTAACGAAATCGAAAGTGCGTAGTTATAATTTACGGTAGAATAAAGTGATAATTTACCCCTGATTAATGTTTATAAAACTTTATTGTAAATGTCAAAGCAATTGAAGTGAACTAATTTGCACGTGTAGAAAATTGGTGGGTGTTGCAATCAGGCGATAAATTGCAGTGTGATTTCGAGGTTAACAACCATATTAAACTCCAGGATCTGCTTATTATAAACTAGTAATACGTGATAGTTAAGTAATGCATGAACCTAATAACAGGCTTTGGTATGATATTACCTAGCATAGAATACGATCTAAGTACATACTAGGAAAAAATAGAGTATTCTGTTTATCAGTTGATTAAATCATGCAATAACAATGAATAAAAGCTTATGACCGTTTTCACTTAAAGTAAGCAATCTAACTGGAAGCCTATATATATATGGTGCCCGCTTAGCATGACCACCGGAGATACGAAAGAGACTCGACAAATCTTTTATTCATCTGGCATTGAATCGACAAAATGACAGATGAACAAAAGATTTGTCGACTCTCTGTCGTGTCTACAGTGGTCATGCTACGCGGGTTGGAAAGCCAATATTGGTGATAAACCTCTTTACCAAATAAAACACGTATTATGGGACTAGAAATTGGCCCAGGGTATAAACTAGATGGTACTTACATAAGTAAAGAAACTAGTATCAGACAGCAAGCTGCTTTTTGATAATCATATTGAAACAGTTGTCAACAAGGCGTTCAAAGCCTTGGGCTTCATTATTAGAGCTTGTTGTAGTTTTCTTTCCCTAAAACCATTAAAGGTTCTTGTTCTCTAGTGCGTAGCAATCTTGAGTACGTTTCTCAAGTATGGAATCCTCAATATGAGATTTACAAAACTCGTATTGAGTCTGTTCAGAGGAAATTTTTGCGTTACTTGGACTGCTTCAAGGCTGGGCAATTCTCAGTCGACTATGAACACCGCTGTAAGCGATATCATTTCTTACCATTGGAAGTAAGACGTAATATCAGTGATATCTGTTTTTTAGTGAACATCGCAAACGGCTCGGTTGATTGTCCTGAACTACTCAGCAAAATACTACTTCGCACTAATCTTAACAATTTAAGAAAACGGCCTCTTCTCCAAGTACCATTCGCTTCGACAAAGTACAGGCGCAATGCCTTCTGCATACGTACCTAGTGTTATACTTAGCTCTAAATAGTTTACCATCACACCTGGAAATCGATCTATTTTGCACCAGCGCACACAAAATTAGAAAGATTTTGAACAAGGAGTATTTTGGTGACAACCATAAATAGCTTTAGTTTTTTATTTTGATATTGCACGACTTGACATACTTCATATTATTATCTCGACATATTTACCAATATGTATACATTGTAATCTGTTTATTGTGTGTTTTTGTTTTCTAATCGCTGTAATTGGTCAACGCATGTAACTCTTAACTAATTAGATATTTATGTCACCGTAAAATTGTCAAACACGTTATATTGTAATCTCTCTAGCGATATTGTAAACTCTCGAATTATTGTCAAACGAACATACTGGCTTACAATGAAACGGATTATTTTTCGTGAAATGCATGCGATGGTAGTCAACTCACGCGGTGTGGAGGGAAGGAGGGGTCCCACATGCCCAGTGGTACCACTCTCATGAAAAGATACTGTACCATTCTTAAGAAATATGGATTAATATAACCTAACCATAAAACACTTTATATTACCTTATAAAGCGTAGTCGACGGAGCCCCGCTTCGCGGCGCCCCTATTTCCGAGTGCAGGGTTTAAATGAACCTAACTAACCTAACGGGGGGGTGCCCCAAGTCTCGATTATGGGGGCAGAGATACTCGTGTTCAGTTGACAATAATTCGAGAGTTTACAATATCGCTAGAGAGAAACACGTTATATTGTAATATAACGTGTTTGACAATTTTACGGTGACATATACATGAAGCTTGTAATTAGCAAATGTAACTACTTATAGGTACATGTTTTTTTTATTATTGTTATTAGTCTATAAGCTTTCTTTAAAATTAAATAAATTATTGCCTCGTTAGTTTATTGGGCTTGGTGGGTTCAATTCCTAGGTCGAGGCACAAAGTGCCTTTGGGTTTTTTAATCAGGAATTTCTCTGTAGCAGCCACGGAGTCTGGATTTGTGCCAATTGATGCCATAAACCCGATAGCAATAGGCTCGATCCCTATTAAATGGAACTTAAACATAACTGGTGAAATGTGAATGTACTATTAGGTACATCTTTTCCTAACCATTCAGGTGTTTAATTATTACTGTACGGATGACGAGAAGCTCGTGGTAAAATAATATCTTTAGGTTAAGCTGTACTTGCCTAGGTTGGTCTGTGGATGGGTGACCACCCTTACATATCGAGTTTCCTCCGTGCCTCCGAAAGCACGTTAAGCTGTTGGTCCCGGCTGTCATTTGTCCATTTTTGACAGTCGTAACAGGTACAAAAAGTCTGACAATCAGTCTTACCAAGTGGTATCGTATTACCCAGGATTAACTGGGTTATGGAGGTCGGAGCAGTCGCTCAATGTTATATACTGGTATTCAGCTGCATCCGGTTAGACTGGAAGCCGACCCCAACATAGTTGCGAAAAGGCTAGGCAGATGATTTACTGTACGGATGACGCAAATTGCAGTGTTCTCGCAATGGTTCTCTCATAACAATAAAAAGAAGTGGCATATGAATGTGAATTATACATATTAGGTACCAATAATTATAAATTAATGACATAATTATGACAATATTATGGCTACAGAAATGAGTAGGCCATGGTTTTCTACTCGCACGGTGCAGCGATGCCCAGAACTGCCATTCAATATTATTGTATTTTCAGTATTATTGAAGCAGGTTACCATTTTGTATTGGCATCATTGTTCAAGGGTTATGTGAAATTCGCACTTCCTTCCTTCCTTATGAGTACTCCCATGAGGAAAAGTGTTAATCATAAGTAAGTAGTAGATAGAAGTTAAAGAACACCAAATTTTTTTGCAATTCTCGTAAAAAATTTCGTTATGTCTTTTCAGAAAATATTGCTCTGAGTAGGTACCAACTAGCAAAATTTAAACTTACAAGTGTCCTAAGACCAACATTTTTTACTCTTTTAGCATACTTACAAACAACTGTAAGTGTCGATTTAGGCGCACTTTATAAGAGAATTCTCACTTAGAGTCAACTTATAACGCTCTAATTGAAGATTACTTTACCCTTATAATAATCTTGTTACTGCTGTTTTAATACCAAAATAACTTATGATGGTTTATAATGGCATGGTTTGAGGGAAAATAGGACTTAGAGCGATCTTACGGCTGCTCTTATAAGTGTAATTCCCCTTATATTGCTCTCTGGAAGCTCAATAAAGGAGTTTTATCACAACGGCCGAAAGAGTGCTGCTGGAATAAAAACAAAAACAAGTTTAAGTGTCAATTCATGTCTTTTATTATTTGTATTTTTATTTCCTGTAATCATTTACTTAATTATTTGGTTGATAGTTATGTCTATGAACTTAAAAGAGTTGCGGTGTACATTTCTTCGAATGTTTTGTGAAATAAAGTGAAATATTTTCACAGGCCCACTTCATTATGTATTTAGAACAATAGTAAAAAAATATTAATTAATTGTAAAAATAAAAACTGACGCCATTACAGATTGATAGGACCAATTACTCTTCTCTAAGATAAGCTTAATACTAAAATATCTTATTTTACACTACCTAAGTTAATTTTAAACCTTTTGGTCTTAATGAGCACTTACATAAGGTATAACTACTTGCAGCCATTTAATAAATTTAGGGTTCCTTTGAAAATAATATGTAAACACTTTTTAAATTTTTTAAATTGTTTTTCTCCTAATGTACTGATTAAAATTTAATGTTATTACGTACATAGTATTCTGGAACTCATATTTTTATGGAAAAGATCCAATCTCCTAGTTACAATCGTGATTTCTCGCGAAAATTGCTAAAATATTAAGGAAAGTCTGGTATACTATTCTGAACCGCCCACATTTTGATTTCTTCACGAATTTGTATATTTTTTTCGTTATCCGTTGTAACTTTTTCACATTCAACAGTCAGAACCAGAATTAAGACTAGAATCTGCCAGTTCAAAGTGTTCAGAGCTGCTAAATTCTTGGTTTTGTACGAAACCATCGAACGATTTTCTGGCGCCATCTTTTTCTATCGTAGTTCTACTAGTACCAAGTAGCTTTTTTGTGAGATTCTTAATAAAGTGTTCACAAGTCTTTTAAAAGACAAAATATTCTGATAGAGCTCTACAATTATTCGTCTTCTCTTTAATTTGACTCAGAGAAGTCCATTCACACTTACAACGTGTTGGTTTTATAGTAGTTTTATGCAAAAGTTTATTAAGGTCATCAGTGTTATAAAACACTCAATGCAGACTCTACTAAGAAATAATGTACTTTTAGGATGCTTTCTTAAATGCAAATAATATTCAAGAGCAATTGCTCTTTAAAAATGCACCTGTAAGACAACTGTGCTGATAAATGCGTTACAACGATTCTTTATACACATCTATAAGAGCACGTACTAAGTGTTAGTATTCTTTTAGTACAAAACGCCTTAAATCATGCTTTTATGAGAGGTATTGTCATAGTCTAGACACATGTAAGTCTGCTGTAACACCTTGGTTCTTAAATCAGTATATACGCAAGAGAAAATTGCTAGTTGGATAATGGCCGACATTCTTAATAAAGTGTTCACAAGTCTTCCATAAGACCAAATAGTCTGATAGAGCTCTACTATTATTCGCTTTCTCTTTAATTTGACTCAGAGAAGACAATTTACACTAAGAACGAGTTGGTTTCATAGTAGTTTTATGCAAAAGTTTATTAAGATCATAAGTGTTATAAACCACTCAATGCAGACTCTACTAAGAAAGAATGTACTTTTAAGATGCTTTTTTAAGTGTAAATAATATTCAAGAGCTCTGTAAAAATGCGCTTGTAAGACAACTGTACTGATAGATGTGTTACAACGATTCTTTATATACATCTATAAGAGCACGTACTAAGTGTTAGTACTCTTTAAGTACAAAACGTCTTGAATCATGCTTTTATAAGATGTTCTGTCATAGTCAAGACACATGTAAGTCAGTTGTAACACCTTAGTTCTTAAATCAGCACATCTACAAGAGAAAATTGCTAGTTGCTTCTTAGCAGGTCTAGAGAGTACCTTTCAGTGCCCTTGTTCACAACGCTTTGATTCGATTTCGATTCGGGAATTCGTATGTCTATCTCGCTCGTTATGCCAAGAGCGTGTCGGGCCACGCTCAGTGTAGGGTTCCGTAGTTTCCCGTCCGTCACAATAAGTGTTCAATCCAATCCGATTTTAATAATTCTTTTTTTATTTGAAAATAGATACGTTCAGGATACTAAAATATGTAAACGAAGTTAAAAAAAATGCTTGCATATACGATTATACTACAAACTTAGTCCAGAAATTATTTTGTACAACTTTGTCTTTTTTGTACAAAAACTTGTTTCCATCCAAGTTCAAAATTATTTTCCTAGAAAGTCCTTATAAAGTTCTGCTTTTTAGATTTTTTTCATATTTTCTAAACTTATGGTTCAAAAGTTAGAGGGGGGGGGGGGGGGGACACATTGCTTTTTACTTTTGGAGCGATTATTTCCGAAATTATTGAATTATCAAAAAATGATTTCAGTAAGCCCCTATTCATTTTTAAATACCTTTCCAACTATATATCACACGTTAGGGTTGAAATTAAAAAAAAATCACTTCCCACTTTACATATAGGGGGGCTACCCTAATAAAACATTTTTTTCAATTTATATTTTACCACTTTGTCTGCGTGATTGATACACATATTGGTACCAAATTTCAGCTTTCTAGTGCTAACGGTCACAGAGATTAAACGAGGACGGACGGCAGACAGACATGGCGAAACTATAAGGGTTCCTAGTTTACTACGGAACCCTAAAAAGGATAGACTTACAACTTTTCAAAACAAAATTCATTCCAAGCGTTTGTGAATACGGGGTCGGGGTGCCTATCAGTCTTAGGATATTTTTTTGTGTCAGCATGCAAGCTTAGGTAGGTACATTTTACAGGAGCAGATTATCGCCACCTCGATAAATATACAGTACAAAGTGTACTGTATAAAATGGGACACAAGTGGGTATTTAAAATAAATTCATTTATTCTCAGGTAAATAACACCCATTGCCAAATAACGCGACGACGATTGACGATTTTTTATGTTTTGTCGATAGTTGAAAAAAAAAATGTAGTAATTAATAATTGTTTTAATAAATTAAATTAAATAACTGTGTTGTGGAGGTCAGATAGGCAGTCGCTCCATGTAAATACTGGTATTCAGCTGCATCCGGTTAGACTGGAAGCCGAACCCAACATAGTTTGGAAAACGCCAGGCAGATGATGATGGCCAATTAAAAAAAAACCCGCCGTTCCATACATTTTGACCGTGTGGAGTGACTTATTGCACTTTTGCAGATTTTTTTAATTACTTACCAAAAACTAGTACAAACCAGTACAAACTAGTACAAACTAGTACAAACTAGTACAAACTAGTACCAACTAGTACAAACTAGTACAAACTAGTACAAACTAGTACAAACTAGTACAAACTAGTACAAACTAGTACAAACTAGTACAAACTAGTACAAACTAGTACAAACTAGTACAAACTAGTACAAACTAGTACAAACTAGTGCAAACTAGTACAAACTAGTACAAACTAGTACAAACTAGTACAAACTAGTGCAAACTAGTACAAACTAGTACAAACTAGTACAAACTAGTACAAACTAGTACAAACTAGTACAAACTAGTACAAACTAGTACAAACTAGTACAAACTAGTACAAACTAGTACAAACTAGAACAAACTAGTACAAACTAGTATGAAACAAAAACAAAAACTGAGGCGGGTTCGGAATGAGGTAAGTACTGAAAACATGGTAAGCGTTTGTGCTTCGGTGTCCTTTCCACTTTATATAAGTCATTCAGCAAGCTGCTTCTCTCATCAAAAAATTTTCGTACTTATGCACTTAAGTCAAAGGATTTTCTCGATCCTTCGACTAGTCCTGTATACAGGCAAGTTATTTCAGTAAACAAAGAAACGAGTTGACTGACATCTCAGCTCATTTGAAATGCAAATTGTTCGCTGTTAGAATTAAAACAATTAATAGTTTTACAGTGTACTTCGCGGAAGCTAGTTACTAATAATGGGTTGTAATGGACTTAAAATGAACCAAATGGGACTTACCATTTAGCTAATTTGACAGTACGAAGAACATCGATATAACTATTGTAATAATGACGATAACTGTTGGATTTTACTTGTCTAAATAACGGTTACGCATGAATGTAACGCATGGACTTTCTTTTCCATTCTTCTTCATACACATTTAAGCTAAGGTATTGGCAACTACCTACTGGTACTTTCACAATATAATATACCCTATGACCGCCCATTACATACATTACATACCGTGTTTTCTCTGTGCCTTGGCGCCGGCTGTCATTTGTAGATCTTTGGAAGTCATTACAGGTTGTCAATGGCTCGAATGTCTGACAAGCAGTCTTACCAACGACTATCGTATTACCCAGTAGGTATCAACTGGGTTATTGAGGTCAGATAGACAATCGCTTTAAGAAGGGAAGCGGAAATTATGGTTCTTTCCAGCTCCTCCTCCTTCGTTCCGGGATCCAAGACAGTTAAATTCATTCTCTGGGACTTCGTCGAGCTTCATTGTCTGGTGGTCGCCACTGTTGATTCTGGCTTTCAGGAGTTACAGTGGTTTGGGAACCAAACAAACAGTTACATCGTGGTGGGCTGGTCCCAAAAAAACGGCTGCTTCATTTCTTCGTGGCGATCTTGAGGTCTTCCAACCAGTTTTCTGTTACATAGATGTAACCCATGTCCCATGAATTAGATTTTAATTAGTGATGTAACAAATGTTTGTATATGAATAAAACATGGCCGATGCATCGCAGAACAAGTTACCATTATAAGTAAGTCAAATCTAACACGTTATGTAAGTACGACGACATAACGTTACATAAGTGCTGATAATCAAATGCACCTTGACCTGCCTACCTTTACGAATACAATATGTCACAGACAATAAGGAGTGAAAGCTACCATTTTGGGAGTCATCTTTTACATTATTTTAGATGTTGGAGCTGATGACAAGTGTTTATTGTGTTTGAAAGTAAAAGAAAACTTAATATTAACTCCTGAAAGCCAGAATCAACAGTGGCGACCACCAGACAATGAAGCTCGACGAAGTCCCAGAGAATGAATTTAACTGTCTAGGATCCCGGAACGAAGGAGGAGGAGCAGGAAAGAACCATAATTTCCGCTTCCCTTCTTAAAGCGATTGTCTATCTGACCTCAATAACCCAGTTGATACTGGGTAATACGATAGTCGTTGGTAAGACTGCTTGTCAGACATTCGAGCCATTGACAACCTGTAATGACTTCCAAAGATCTACAAATGACAGCCGGCGCCAAGGCACAGAGAAAACACAGTATATCACGCCTGTAATACCCGAACCAACCCGCACTGGGCCTGCGTGGTAGATTATAGCCCATTCTCTCTCATTAAGAGGAGGCCGTGTCCCAGCAGTGGGAATATTATAGGCTGATGATGATGATGATGAATACCCGAAGGGTTGGGCAAAGGTGTGGCTAACAGTACTCCCATATTTTGCCAGTTATGTTTAAGTCCCATGTAATCGAGGGCTAGTCTATTGCCATCAACCGGGTACAAATCCAGACTCCGTGGCTGCTACTGAGAATTTTTTAATCGAAAAACCCAATAACATTTTCTCCGACCTGGGAATCGAAGCCAGGACCTTATGTTCTACAGTTGCGCTTGCGACTACTAGACCAACAAGGCAATACAATAAAATTAAATTAACTTTCGAATACATTTATCCATTTGAGCTGAGGAGTTTTAAATGATGCAAGTGTTGGACATCGAATCGACAATTTGTTTCGATTGAAATTTTACTGATCTTCTTAGCGTGTCGATGGCAAATTATTATTATCTTTGGCCTAAAATTCAGCTGTACGAACTCCGCTAGCTGTTGTAACAGAGTCAGAAATAAATGTCCATTTAAATAGGCATAACGACACTATCAAAAAATTGCAAACCTATTTAGTCCGTCAGTTTGATTATTGGGAAATTATGGACACGTATTTTTTATTTTTGTAAATCTATACTATATAATATTATAATATTTTAGAGCTGATCTCAGGAACTACTGATTGAAATTGAAAAAATCTTTTTGTGTTGGATAGTCCATTTATCGAGAAAGGTTATAAGCTATATAACATCACGCTACAACCAAAAGGAGCGGAGCATAAATGAAAATTGTTACAAAAACGGGGAATATTTTATTCCTTTTGTGTTTGTTACCTCAGAACTTTCGACTGCGTGAACCTTCGATCAATAATAGGCGTGAACCGATTTTGATATTCTTTTTTATTTAAAAGCTGGTGCTATCCGTGTGGTCTCATTTCAATTTGGTTAAGATCTGATGCTGATCTTCGGAGATATAAATGGAACTCTTCATAATTAGACGGCAAATCTGCAGTGATACTCGTAGCTGCAATCTCTTGGATGTTTATTGTTTATACAACATCATGACAGAACATCACGCCTGTATGCTCTGAGGGGGTACGCAAATGTGTGCAATACTCCCAGATTTCGACAGTTAGGTGTGTTAAGTTCAATTTATTGGGGATAAGCCTATTACCGTGACATGTCCCTTCAAGGGTAGTTTGATCAGTGTTTGGTTAGGTTCTGATTATGGGATCCATGACAAAGTAACGGAACTCTTCAATTCTTAGGAGCAAATTTACGATACTCGGCCAAATCTTTTATAGGCTACCCGGATATTTGAGTCACCTACCATAACGTCGTAATTAATTGACTTCAAAAAGGAGGAAGTTCTCAATTCAATGTTCCCCGATTACTCGAAGATGGCTGGACCAATTTTGTTTTTTTTTTATTGTTGGAAAGGGTGGTCCCATAATTATCAAGTCAGGATACTGATGATGGGATCCTGGAAAAATTTAGGGAACTCTTAAAATTTTATAGGCACACAAGAAGCGATTTGGGTAGTTTTAAGAGGAGTACTTTCTCGGAGTGTTCTCGTTTCAATTTGGTACAGATCTGAAGAACTTCAGAGATAGGCAACGGAACTCCTCATTATTTTTTTTTTTTTTTTCCTTTATTGGCCAACCAACAATTGTTTACACTGTAATATTTCGAGTAATTATGTACCATTATCTAAGGTTAGTGTAACAATTTCTTACAGGTTAGCACCGCATGCCCCATAAACATATTAGAAGTGCCACAAGTATTATATTATAAAATTAGTGTCTAATTAACTAAAATTAACAAGTGTAAGTTAAAATTATGTGTAGGAATATAAAACTAACATTAACAGCAGAAGTAAAATTCAATAGAACAAAACATAATTATATGATACTGGGATTGCTGAAATGTCATGTCTGTCTATTGTTTACACTAGTTCTTAACAAAATATCACGCCGGCACGCTGTGAAAGGGTAAGCAACTAAGCACACATGAACCACTAAAAAGTCATCACCTGCCTAGCCTTTTCCCAACTACGTTGGGGTCGGCTTCCAGTCTAACCGGATGCAGCTGAATACCAAGTGAACCACTAAAAAGTGAAAAATAATAAACTCTTTTGCAAAAAATAAAAATAAAACCGCCTTCAAAAAACACGAAAAAGTGAAAAATAACTTTAGCTTCAGAAGTCGGTGACCTATGTTTGATTCATTTACTTACTTAGTTTTTTTGTCACCGACTTCTGAAGCTAGAGTTAATTTTCATTTTTTTTGTGTTTTTTGAAGGCGGTTTTATTTTTTGCATAAAAGTTTTTATTTTTCACTTTTCAGTGGTTTACTTGTGCTTACCCCATAACCTATCCTTATCTTATCTATTATTGAGGAGTTCCGATGCCTGTCTCCGAAGTTCTTTATCAGATCTTCACGAAATTAAAATGGGCCCACTTTAAGAAAGTACTCTTCTTAAAACTACCCAAATCGCATCAAGTGTGCTTATAAAATTTGAAGAGTTATCTCTATTTCTCCAGGATCCCATCATCAGATCGTGACTTGATGATTATGGGACCACCTGGAAAGTATAACCTTTCAAACAAAAGAATAATAATTCAAATCGGTCCAGCCATCTTTGAGTAATCGGGGAACATAAATAAAAAAAAGGTGCCGACGAATTGATAACCTCCTCCTTTTTGAAGTCGGTTAAAAAAGACCACATAAAAAAATGAAAAAAAAAAACTTTAGCTTCAGAAGTCCGTGATAAAAAAAAAAAACTAAATCAATCAAACAAAGGTCTAATATGTGACGCAGACGAAGTTGCGTGGGTCAGCTACTCAATGAATATTGACAAAGATGAGTGAGAGTGGCGGCTCGTGACGTCAAAACTAGCTAAAAATTATACCTATAGGCGTCACGTATTGAGATTTTTAAAAGCGTCGTATCTTTGTCAACTTTGGTTTACGTATCAACAGAAAAAAATCCCTCCGGCAAGCCGCAGGAGGAGGTAGATTTCGGAGAAGGTGCTGGAGCGTCCGACTATTGAAAATTTGTATAAAGAGTTGTACTTATGTGTACAATCTACAAAAAAAATATGATTTCCAAATCGTTGTCCTGTAATGGAAAGTTTACCCTTTTTAAATCCTCTCATAAGAGTTTTTTTTGTTTTAGCATGGAAATGCCCTCAAATTTTTAGTTATGATTTTTTATTTGGAAAACCATAAGTTTTATCGCTAAACTTCAAAGGTAACAATTGTAGAGTAAACTATTTGCTTTCAAACAAAAATATTTGCGACGGTCAAAATGTTTACTGTTTCGGAGATATGATTTTTTTTCGCAAAAATTTTGGAAATTTCAACCCCCTCCCCAATTTAGGGGTTGCATCAAAAAAGTTTTAATTTAAAGATGTCCGTATTCTTACTCAAAATGATAAAAATGAAAAACGGTTCAAAAATTTTCCATAGGAAAAAAGTTATGGCCAAAAAACTGATTTTAGAAAACCCGCCCCCCCGCCGCCCCCCATGAACGAATTCCGCCCATTCACGAACTTAGCCTAAGTTTTGACCTTTTCGATTTTTTGGCCAAGTTTGAAAGCAATCGGTTCATAATTGCGACCTGTAGAGTGTGGCTAAATTTGGCTTGTCACCCATATACATACGTAAACATATTATCCCCGTAGGTGAGAGACCAATAGGTAGATTTTTTTTTTTTTAAAAAAGGAAATCTACCTAAAATACGGGTCAAATATTTTTTGATAATCTAAGTCCTAAGTCGGCCTTTCCCAAAGTGGGCGATAACGCCCCCTTGTGGGCGCTGCAGGCAAAAGGGGGGCAGTAAAAGTCCCGGAAAAAAAATGGGAGCGTTGTGTAGAGGCTTAGGGGGCGACTTGTAATTTCATCTAGGAGGACTCTTAGACACCGACTGAGCTCTCGACTCTCGGCTACAACTTGTGAACCTCAACTAATATTAATATTAGTATCATAATATTATTATACAATGTGTAACAGAAAGGGTATAGTCATATGAAAGGATGTGCTACAGACCATCAAAATGAACAACTTTCTCCATGGAACCACCATCGTAATCGCGAAAAAATTTTCAACGGCCCCATACTAAATTCCAGTACCTACTCGACCAAATGTATGAAACAGCTGATTATTTTTTTACGATTACGATGGTGGTCCCATAGAGAAAGTTGTTCAGTTTGATGGTCTATAGCACACCCTTTCATATGACTATACCCTTTTTGTTACACGTTGTATAAGTACTTTACTCGGTCTGAATACCATAAAGTTGCGTTTCAATAATCATTCTCATTGGCAGATGTAGCCCGTGTCCGAGGACACGGTGGAGCACACGGTGGAACCCTGCGTGGGCGGAGTACCGCCGTGTCCTCGTAGCGGCGATCGGCGGCGGCGACCTCTCGCGTCCGGCCCTGGTTCAATCCATGGTCCGGAGCGAGACGGAACGGGAAGCCGTCAACTCCTTCTGCGAAGCAGTCATGCTAGCGAAGGAGGTGGCGGAACGAGAGAGGGAGAGAGCCTCCCTTCCCGGCCGCCGCGGGAGACGCACCGGGCGTCGGGGGCCACGTGGTGGCTACCGGCCACCGTAGATGCGGGCCTGTGGACGGTTAGCTATGGGCTAGCTAGCCGTCCGTCCGTCTAGTGACGACAGGCCGTATCGACGGCGCGTTCGTGTTCCACGCGCGCCTCAAAGAGATGTCAGCATAAGGGGAGGGGCCCGCAAGGGCCGAAGCCTGCTGGGGTTGCGGGCCTGTTCGAAAGAGATACCGCGGCCCCGGAACATAAAGGGCGAGGAAGGAACATGGATGGGATTTAGTCAGTAAAAGTCTGACACTCCCTCCCGCTCCGCCCAGAGTGGGAGAAGTCATTTGATGATTTCCCATACTAAAAAAAAAAAAATTGCGTTCCACAAGATAAAACATGGTGTTAACAAAAAAGGCTTAGAACTAAGAGCCGTTGTAGACCCTGTCAGGGCACAGCAAACAGTTAACTTGACACCTGAGCGCCGTTGTGTACTACCAACTGCGCTCAAGTTAACTCTTGCGGGTTATAGTAAAGTGATAGTCTAGATTTTTTTGTCGTCTACCCTATTGTATGTTTAACTTTCGTAAGCTAGTAAATAAGTAAAAAAAGTAAGTAGGTAAGTACTAAAAATAGTTTTATTCACTTAGATTCAAAATCAAAATTTTACGTGATCTTATTAATATTACGTATTAATATTATGTGATTTTTTTATTGTTATAATTGTCTCATACAGAAGAAGTGAGAAGTTTAATTGATTTCCTAATAAGCTGCCCCGATAGAATGACTCTAATACGAATTATGTCCAACAGGTAATTTAGACAGGGCTTTTTGCAAATCAACTGGACTTGTTTGTGGTGCAACTAAGGAAATAGCTGTCAAGTCAAGACTGCAATGAACTAATTTGATTGTTTGACTGAGTGTTCACCAGTCAAATTAATGTCACCGCTTTTCGAAATATCGGTACACAGGAATCTCAAAAGGATGCTTCAACAACCTGCCATTTTAGGATTCCGTAACTAAATTATGGCTAAAACGGAACCCTTTTTAACCGACTTCCAAAAAGGAGGAGGTTCTCTATTCGACTGTATGTATTTTTTTTTTTTTTTATGTGTGTTCACCGATTACTCGAAGACGCCTGAACCGATTTGAAAACTTATTTTTTTGTTTGAAAGGGTATACTTCCAAGTTGGTCCCATAGAAATATTGTCATGATCTGATCACGAACTTCGGAGATATGGAACGGAACTCCTCAATAAATGATAGCAAATGGACTGGGATTGCTGAAATCTATTGTCTGTCTATTGTTTACACCAGTTCATAACATAACATCACGCCACCGCACCAGTACGCTGTGAAGGGGTAAGCACAAGTGAACTTTTTGTCACCGACTTCTGAAATAACTTTAGCTTCAGAAGTCGGTGACAAAAAAACTTAATAAATCAATCAAACAATGGTCACGACTTCTGAAGCTAAAGTTATTGGAACGAAGTTCCTTACCGCGCGTTGTTTTTCACTTTTTTGAAGTCGGTTCTATTTTTTTGCAAAAAAGTTTTTTAGATTCGTCTGTTCGTCCGTATTTCACAGCCATTTTACTCCGAGACTCTAGTTCTATTAAGAACTGCTACACAGAAGTCATGTGAAATTTTGAAAAAAAAAAACATTTTTCAGTCGTCTAAGTCTGCCTTTCGTAGGTGTCGATTTTTTTCTTAAGTCAAGAGGAGACAGGCCGGTTGTTCTGCTTATTATAATAACTAATAAAGTCCATATTACGTCACTTTACTTTATAAAGGAGATCCCGTATTTACCTTGTAGGTCAAGCTGTCTTCATTCGGAAACACGTGCAATTCGAGTTCATACAACTTGTGCTTGTGCAATATTCAAGAGAATCAATAAAGAAACAGTTATGTCGCGCATTTCTTGACACAAATACTTCAACACATTTTACATAAGCTTTAAGTAATTGTTTAGAATGTTAAGTTGGAATCCGAGAAGAGAGCTGTATTTCGAAAAAGGTCTTATCTGTATACCTGTTCCTTGAACTAACTGAAAAGTTTGTGTTGACATCTGTATAGCCACACACGATCTACATCATACCTCCATGCAAAGGTATATATGAGATACCACATACAATTTTGCATGATACGAGAATTTACTACAGGCCGACAGAAACTGTCGGACGGTAGCCCAAGACATAAAACCCGTCTGGTCGGAGGGTCCTCCCTTTGCAAAGGAAGAACACCCTTATCTTCATCCGTCTGTAAGTTGGTCACTAAAATAGTCACTAACTGCCCTTTCCCGAATATGTTGGGGTCAACTTTATTTGGACACACACGCTTCCGAGCCGCTACCGAGCAACGGACAACGGATTGTGCTAAGGTACGGCCGACACTCGGCTCGGACTGCGCACGGTCTAGCGAGCGTCATTCTGCGTTTCATTCGTGCTTTCCGAGGCACGGAGGAAACTCGGTATGTAATGACAGGCGCCGCTTAACCTGATCGCGGCTGTTAGCCACGAGCTACTCGCCGCTTAAAAGTATCAAATAAGTACCTGAATTTTTCGAAAGGGTTTTTTCTACTTTCTTTCTAGATACTGTTCTAAGTCTGACAACTATTGGCGACCTTTAGTCTAGTTGGTTTGCTTCTTGCTGAAACGCCAATGTCCTCTAGTAGAAGGTAATCCTTTACCTACTTGAGATTGTAATGCGCAGAATTTTATTCTATAAAGTTTCTACTATATAAATTACAATTTTATGGTAAATCAGTGTGAGCATGAATTTCTAGTTAATAAATTAAATAAATGATACCGGTTGAGCGCCCATAGAGAAATTCTTTGTCAATGGCGGTATCATGAGTATCAATGCATATTACATAATTATGTACTTACTAGCCATTTCTTGAAGTTAGGTTCAATCATCCTATTTGACTGTCAGTACATAAAAGTATCTTGACCATATATTTTTTTCTAAAACCACTTTTTATCACAGAAAAAACTGGTAATCTTCAAACGGTGTCTTGTACAGCTAATCGATGAGAGTTTTTGAGGATTGAGCCATGGACAGATTATGACAGAAAACCCATTTATTTTCTGTCTTATGTACTAAACTACAAAGTATACGACCCGAATAACGTAGTGGTGGTGAGGCTGCCTTACGTTCTTAGGTCCTGGGTTCGAATCCCGGTAGGAGCAAATGTTTGTGTGATGAGCATGGACATTTGTTTCCGAGTCATGGATGTTTATATGTATAATAAGTGTGTTTTTACAAACAAAAAAGTATATATATCAACTACCTGGTGTCCACGACACAAGCCTTGCTTAGTGTGGCACTAGGTGGCGCTGTGTGTTAATGTCCAGCGATATTTATTTTATTTATTTATACAATTGACTATTTGGTCACTGGACCAAAACTAGACAGTTTTATGAGTCCACTGGGTCGCAAGCAACAGCTGAGCCGTCCTGGTATCGATTTCCAGGCCGGTCAAAGCATTATTGGGTTTTTATTAGTAATTTCTCAGTAGCAGCCACGAAGTCTGGAATTCTGCCCGATTGATGTCAATAGGTGATGGTGACTTTAACATTATTACAAGGATTACCTACAGGCGTGATATTACTCGTATGATACACACAACTATTAATTAGCCTTCAGTGAACTCCTGTTGTTCCAATACAACTACATATGTCCATCTTAGATTGAAGGTGTCGATAAATAAGTAGGTTATGTAAAACTTGACACTATATATTATCTCAATGTCAAATCATGTTTTATTTGTAAAGTAAATATATACACATCTTAATGTCCTTACAATTACAATAGTGATCAGTTACGGTATTGACTTTGATACTTTGAGAAGGTAATAGTAAAACCAAAATAGCCTGAACCATCAATGTTTTGACACTTGTTCGGAAATAATTGTTCTGATGTGTATTCCTATGATGGTCGATTGAAACACTTGTTTATATATAAATAATTCGTTATCAACTCAGGTTTATAGTTAATTGTGTTATGTAATTGCTCTGTTAGTAGTTTAGTAACCTGCAGATTGTTGCGGTTATGCTGACGTCGCTTGTCATGACTTATCAGTTTTGTTTTTGTTATATTTATTCTGTATTATCTTGTTTTTATGCTTGATCATAATATTTATAGAATTTAAAATAATGTTTTCCTCAGCTCCCGTCTGTTTATTTCTTGTTTATCGCGCCGCGTATAGTGAAGAAGAAATGTCAAAGTTACGTCATTTTCTCAAGATTCCAGTCACGTTGGAGTTTTACAAAACGTTATCGAGTTAGTAAAGATCAGATTTTATAAATGATTTAATAAATTAACAAGTCAGTTTTACGGTAAAACTCAATGTAACCCATTAAATACGTAGTGATGGATGGAATAGTGTAGGTAGCTATTTCAAACTTGTTTTTTTTTTTTTTGAAATACCTAACTAGAAGTTATGGTCTAGAACAAAAAAAGTTGATCTCAATGATGGGGAGAACAAGTGCCTTTTAGCTTCCTTATGTATTTTGACATCCTTTATGTATATGTCACCGTAAAATTGTCAAATACGTTATATTACAATATAACGTGTATCTCTTTTAGATTTTAGATTTTACAATATCGCTAGAGATATTACAATATAACGTATTTGACAATTTTACGGTGACATATATATGTTTGTTCATTTGTGGCACTTCAGAGACCAAAAACGTGAGCCGATTTCATGATTCTTACCTCAATCGATTTGTCTTTATCTAGCGGGTGTTACACGGACATCAACGTAGGTATATACAAATTCATCCCTTCCATGTTTTTGGTTCCGCCTGCTTCCAAATGCGCTTTGTTTAAAAAGTATGGTTTTGCTTTTCAGTCGGTTTTATAGTTTTTATAATTACCTACTTTTTTACTTATAACCGTTTTTCTGAAATCTCAAATGACTTCGGAATCATAAAATGACTTCTCCCACTCTGGGCGGAGCGGGGGAATGTCAGACTTTTACTGACTAAAACTCATCCATGTTCCTTCCTCGCCCTTTACGTTCCGGGGCCGCGGTATCTCATTCGAACAGTCCCGCAGCCCCGGCAGGCTTCGGCCCTTGCGGGCCCTTCAATCTTATTTTATACCAAGAGATTCATATATCGCCTAAAACGTTAAAATCTGCAGTCAGCGTTTAGACGGCGGTTGTCTGACGGTAAACACGAACACAAACGTGTCATGCATTTTAAGCATGTTACCCAATTTTACAAGGAATCCGTGTTTTACCTACTGATGTAAGGTCTGAGCTTGTAAATTGTTATTTTGATGTGTCTTTAAAAATAGAGGGAAGTTAACGGAGGTTGAATGTTCTCTTCGCCAAGGTAGAGATAGATTAGGAGCTGATCTCATTCATCGTCTATCTAATCCCAAAGATTATGAAACATTTCATGTATGCATACAAGTCCCATTGACCGACATCTTTTTCTTAATAATCTGGCATGGCAGAAAGCTGGGCCACATAGATTACGACCCTCTGGCCTATCTCTTAGTCTCATCGGTGGGAATGTCCAATGCTTATGCTGTGTTCATTTTGTACCTAAGTTCCTCTACAAATGAGTATATAAAGGCTTTTAAAGAGATATACGAGTATCCATCGAATCATGAGTCCCTTTACTTTTTTGCGTATTTAAAGGTCATTTTCGCTTCAATGACGTCCGCAAATAAATAATTTATTACAGTGTCGTAGATGGACAATAAACATAAAAAGTACCATCATAATTTGTACAAGATGACAAGGACCTGCTTCAGGATGCAACAAGAGTGCTTTATGGGGCCATTAACGAGTATGGTTTACGTCATAAATTCATTTATTCATCAGTTTCTTTCATACGTATTCATGCAGTTACTCCCATATTTAATTTCACAGCAGTAAAACTGACACATATGGAAGGTATGGTTTTTAAGGCAAGACGCCTTTTCACATGATTTTTTGTGGATATAATTTTGTAACACTCAATTTAAGGTGGTTCATTGACGTTATATCATAATATCATACCTATATTCCCCAAAGTGGTAGGCAGTGTTTATAACAGTAAATTTTGTAATGGCACATCCATATTCAGTCAGTTAAATTCAGTCCCTAACGGGCAGTGTTCAACATTACCTGCCTAACCTTTTCCCTACTATAGTCCACGCCACGAGAAGCTATAACTTTTGGGAACAAAGAATTTCTACCAAGTTACGTAGCGACAAATCAATCAATCACAAATAATAATAAATTCAGTCAGCTCAAATTATTATACGTGTGTACGAAACTTCACTTGGTCGGGTTATATTTTGGCGATATGAAACGCTGTCGTCTAATGTTTTGTGGTATTGGAACGCATTTGACATCTGGGAACAACGTTAACATTTGGGCCGCCATTTTGAAGTAAGTTCACGCTGACGCTGTAATTTTTTTCTTTATCTGAAGGTTGCGAACCCGAATGTGTGTTTACAAAAAGTATAGCTTCTCGTGGTGGGGACTATACGTTAAGGTCGGCTTCCAGTCTAACAAGAAGTAGCTGAATACCAGTATTTTACATGGAGCGACTGCCAATCTGACCTGACCTCCACAACCCAGTCGGAACTGGGTAATACGACGCCCGTTGATAAGACTTGGTGGCAGACTTTCGTGTCACTGCACTGACTACCTGTATACTTACGGGCAGCCTTATGCATTTACGAGTACCTACCTACATTACACAAAGTCAGGTTCTGGGCTACTACAGTAAAATCCTGAAGGTAAACTTTAAAAATACATTATGCCACTCGAAAATCGACCAAAGAAGCATCAGCAACTCTAACTAGCAAACTGACGCAGAAAAAAAAAGTTGCTTGGCAAATAATGTCAACGTACGATGTTGTCAGTATAAGTATTATCTTTCGACGTGAAGCCTGTAAGTGATCGAGTGATTAAGATTGCATTTAATCACAAGTCAAGCCTGTTCCATAAAAGTGGTTTTACTAGATTATAAGCAAATTCAGTTTAAGCAAACGTAGAGTGCAACTAGATTGCTAGTTTGTTAAGAGTTAATTAAAACATGTTAACTTTTAAGATTAGAAAGATTGTTAGCTTCAGAATACTTCAGATGGTAAGCCTACGTCAATTAAATAAGCGTTAATTTGTAATCTGCGTTTTTTTTTGTACACAAGGTTAGACAAAACGAGCTGTTAAAGAATACCTATTTTACAAGAATTGGAGTTTGATGAACATAATAGCGTCTGGATGGCACTCCGATTTCACTGCAATTTAATTAGAGTACTGAGTTCTAGAATATTATTAAATGTTAGTCATCACCATATTCAATTTAGCCAAAAGACGTCCACAGAAGGACATAGCCCCACCCAAGTGTCACCACATTAACCGGTCCCGTGCGACTCGCATCCAGCGGATGCCCGTAGCCTTCACCAGGTCATCGGTCCACCTAGTGGGAGGCTTCTAACGCAACGTCTTCCGGTTCGCGGTCGCCACTCCAAAACTTTTCGGCCCAACGGCCATCCGTTCGCAATCACGTGCCCTGCCCACTGCCACTTAATTGGCAATTCTTCTGGTAGTACTAATCTTTAAAGCGCAGGCCACACCAGCTAGCCAGCTGGTCGAGCATGGTTTCTCTTATTTTCTTAATTCTTTTCTTCTCTTTCGGTAGATCGCAGTGTGGCCTGCACTTTAGGGTGCATTTAAACTTAACTTATCAAGCACCTAGCTAACTGACTCAAACTCAGCGCATTTAGCTCAAACAGATTAGGACATCAAAGTTAAAAAAAACATGAAGATAGGTACCTACAGTCCATTTAAAATCAAGAAATAATAACTGTGAAAGGACTTTAGTTGCCCATGTCATCTCACTGTAAACCCCATTTCTAGAAAAAGAGTCAAATCTGAAAAAAAAATACCTCAAAACATTTCAGTCTCAGCCAGAGCCACAGCAACCAAAGTAAATAAAAACACAATATTAATGACACAGAACGTGCACAACATAGTTTTATTTGGTCCTGTGACCTTAGCTCTGATCTGCTTTCAATCCTTTCGAATTAAGATGTTGATATATTAGCTGCGTGACAACGAACCTATGACCTTCGCTAACGTGTTGCTACCGGACTCCTTAACTTAGATTATTGCATCAGATTGGAGTTTGTATTGCGCACGCGTTGTTTTAAGGCCTAAGCGTATACAAATAATCGGGTTATATGTTCCTGCCGCTGGGACATAGGGTGTTCCTTTCCTTTTATGATCGTATGGTCGTAGCTCGGGTTTATGGCTTGTTATACCTACATCTTCCTTTAAAAAACTCTTCTGCACAGGCATTAAAATATCCTGATGGCATTTTTTTTTAACTCTATTTTATAGTCATCCTCATGGTTTTACCTTGATTAAAATTTGTTTGGGATAATTTTCAAAGTAATCTTGTTTTTGCCATTATCATCTTCCCAACAATGCATGCATAAACTTAAAATGTCATTTACGGGATATCTTTCGTGATTATTATTGATTTTGAGCTCCCTATATTTCAAGCGCACGGAAGTTATCCCGTTACTGACATTTTAAGTTTACTTATAAACCGTGAAAGCATACTTACATAAGTTTTCATCCCCTCTCAAAAACTATATTGACACTCAAGGCGGTCACGTATAATTCCCTGAATAAAGTAGTTATAATGTAATGGAAATCTCTTACCTTGTCTTTGCTTAAAACTCATTTCCATTTTAAGGTGAAAGCGTCAGGGTGGCCTGCGAATTTTTTTTTTACGTTTTTTGCAATTTGCAGGCTAGTGCTAAGTTGTATGTTGATGAAAATGTCGGTCGCGACTGTAAGACGTATGTAGTTACAGAATTATAATCATCAAAATCATCAGACAACTCTCAAAGTTCATAAAATTCGAGGAACGAATTTTTTACGGTCAATATCGTTCCTCGACTTTTATGAACTTTGAGGGTTGTATAATTGATGATTTTGATTAACACTGCCCTGCAAATTGCAAAAAACGTAAGAAATTTTGATTTTCGCGGGCTACCTTGGAGCATCAGCCTTATGGTCACATAACTAGTACCTAATAAGACTCTCTAGTTGTATCGTACAAAGAGGAAAATCATTAGGTACATACAGCACGAGTGCACATCTATGCAACCACTGACTACACAACTGTGCGGGAGATTTAACTGCAAATCGCATTTGTATTCCACCATGTCCGGTATAACAGTCGCATCAACTGTCTGATCCGGATTATTTGCCCCCTGACATTTCAAAAACCTAATAATGATATGAAAGACCTTCTTTAAGCACTTACTCGTACGATGTTTTACAACTTTGCCGCCTACGCATACTCCTTGTAGTACGCGATATTAACAAACCTTGGTGTTTCCCCGGCAGGTCGTTATAAACACGATGACTTCTCAGAAGAAATTCTGATAGCAATCAGCCATATTCATACATCGAGGTCTTCTGTAACAAGGAGATAGGTCACTTATCCTTATTTACTTTTTCTGTATGAAGGTCACAGATTGACACAAAATCCCGTCTAGAGGTCACAAAAATATTGTAAGCACAGTACTTAGAATACTGGCTGTCACTTTCAAAGCGTTTCGTCGTTTCTGTGACTCTCAAAGACATTGATATAATCTTTTCCAATTTTCCATTACTTATGTAATTTATGACTTTTCTTTCAATGATAACGTTGGTATGTCACTTTGGTTGGGCTCATAAGTATCTTGAATATTTAGCAGTTGATTCCAAAATTGAACTACAGTGATGTGGGAACAACGGCTTTCTGGTGACTATCGGACGGCTTATACTCGTATAGATGAAGCCAGTAAGCAAGCAAGTTTAGAAAATGTGGGTAATTACGAGGAAAGCAGGAAGGAGCTGCGCACGATGCCGACACTACGTGCCTGAGATTGGGGCCATGTGGAGCAACTACGTTGATACTTATCCATGCTTTCAATGATCCACACTCTCTTTTTCCATTTTGTATTGAATGAGATATAAAAATGATTTCCGTGAATGTCGTAACAGACAGACAGACATCTTGTTAGCAATATCATTAGTGTTACTGCAATTACGCGATGCCTTATCCTGGTTGCAAATGTTGCAATACAATATGAAAACTGAAAGCTTTAAAAATCGTTTTCTAAATACAAAGCAAAAAATGTTTAACCTACTGAAGATAGGCTAGCTACTGAAGGCTAAAGATCATATTGATATTTGATGATATGATAACGACTTACGTGTAAAGTCGAGGACTTTAATTGATGAGCCACTTGCCACTATTCGTATTTTGGCCGCGTAATACAAATCAGTATTAGTCGGTAATATTCGTACTCGTGAATGTATAAAAGAGCAAAATTGGAAAGTGGCTTATCAATTAAAGTCATTTAAAGTCCTCGACTCTACATAATATTGAGAGACACGACTGGAAATAAGTAGATTCTCCCGATTTCATCGCAAGCTGCACTTCTGCTCGCGGCTGACCCTTTGTTTCATTCCGCGGGCAAACGCGAACCCATCAATCGAAACTTTTTTACGGATATGATTTTGTACCGAAGAACCAACAATATCCAGTAGGACCATTACTAGAGTATCTAGAACACATTGCGATATTACGAGTATGTTCAATTGTTCGTTGCAAATTACAGTTGACCTGAATCGAAGAGCACGTGAAAATTTTTCCCCTGTCACTGAATTGCCTTTCTCAATTGTGACATGACATGTGACCCGACAATTTGTCAAGTCATGTGACTCAGATCATGAGTCCTATTGGTTCCTTTTGTAAAGGATGTGCGGAGTGTAATCGTTATTGCTAAATTACGCTCGAGAATAGACGGCGTCTCTGTGGGTTTGAAATTTTCTAGATGGTGCTGTTGATTTGGGGTATGTACTGCCTATCTGGGTTAATGGTACTATAATTCCTGGGATGGGTCTATGTCTAAGTGTGTTGCATGCTGTGTCTGTTGTCTAAAATCTTCATTTGGCTTGATATGTTGTAGGAGAAATCAATAAAATACAAGAAAATACAGGCATTCCTTGCCTAGTTTGAGTTTTTAAGGGGCCGGCGGAGCATGTTTGTTTTTCATACAAACGTAATACCAAAATAATATGAAAATCAAACACATTCATAAGGTAGTGTGTATATATTTCGATTGTATTATAGAATATCTATGTTTCCAAATATATATTCTGTAATCCAATCAAAATAAATACACACTACTTACCTTAAGAATATGTTTGATTTACAAATTATTTTGGTATTACGTTTGTATGAAATTCGCATGCTCCGCAGGCCTCTTAAGGTCTCAACTAAATGTTAACCCATAATACACCAGAATCTTGTACAAGCTTTTATCACGGATTTACCATGTAGGTACAATACCTACAATTCTAGTTTGTTTAGCTCTTGTAATTTGAAGTTATTGAATCAATAAGCACTTATTTATTGTATCCAGACAAACGATTTTCGATGGACCAATAAGACAATGAATTAATAAGGATTCGTAATATTTGGCTGAAAAACAGGTGCTCCGACGGGAAAAACGTAGGTTCCAATTTACTTTGACTGTTATAATCTTAACTCGTTGAAATACTGGTGAAGATCTTGACGAGGATGCGAAGAAGCAATTTGCATTATTACTGTTGTATTAATTAGTTGAACCCTACTCTATCTGTGGTAATAACATTTAGTTTGTGAGTACTACACTATTTTTGTTTATGATACTTTTAAGTTTGTCTATGATTTCTTCTTCTTGTAAAATCTCTCGTAATAAAACTACGTACAATTTATCCAAGTATATTTTATTAATCACATCAATTACAATAGCAAATTATCATGTTCATTATTCAAGGCTTCGATTGAAGGGGTCAGTTACAGGTTAAGCAGATTCAGATTAAACCATTGTACTGGCATTGTCTTTTGTAAAAGACTAAAACAATCCTCTTGGTCCTTCAGGATTTGTAGACTTCTTCTAGTGGTTATATAATTTCATTACCAATTGTTCCTAATACGCAATGTGACAATATCGTGACATTGCTGAAGTGTCTAACTGTAGATTCATGGCTAAGGTCTAAAAACTGTGAAGTCGATATGTCAATAAATAAAAAATGAAGGTTAAGTTAGTACTAACGTTATTTCAGTTAACGGTAGGTAAACGTTAACGCAAATAGACTGATTTGGAGCATATAGTGTGTAGGGTTGTCGGTTACTTCTATGAATGGGTTTCCAATAAAAACATATTTCAATCGTTCCTATCCTCAAGTTCTATGACAGTATTTTTTTAACAAAATATGCACTGGCAATTAATTTTAAACTATAATCTACTGGGCCAAAGTGTGTGGGTACGTTGTTTTTTTGTTTGTTCATAAATATAGTTGTTAGTAAGTATTCCTAATATTTATGTAACTAGGTAATAAGGTACGATGGGGTTGGCATATCCGTATGGACAAAAACCCCCTTTAAAAAGAAAAGAATAAAAAAAAAAAAACAAAAAAACATAGTTGTTCTATCTGCTACCAAGCATCACGATTTTTAATTATGTTGGTACTCCACTGCAAAGACGTTCCCTTGTTTTTGTCATCCGCTTCCAATTTTTGTCAGTTACTTAGAAACCATGCCTAATTTGATCAGCTGAAGTCAAAATCTTTGAAAGGTACACCTAATAAACATATCGCCACGTTTTTGCCAGTAGGTCAATGTCGTTTTAATCTCTCTTCGAAGTCTTATTAATAGAGTGCTTAAAACCACATTGACTAATCTTCAATTTTTTTCTTCACCCTGAAATTACCTACAGTCACTCAAGTTCTAAGATAGTTTTTTTACTAACTCTAAGCTGGCAACTAATTGTAATTGTTAGCATCGAAAAAACAAACTAAATCTACTAGGTCAATGTGTGTGGGTACTGGCTCTGTATTTTTAAATGGGTTTATTTGTTGTTTTTTTGTTTGTTATAAACATAGTTGTTCTATCTGCTACCATAAGCAACACGTTTTTTTACTATGTTGGTACTCCACTAAGATGTTACCTTGTTTTTGTCATCAGCTTCCAGTTTTTGTCAGTTAGTTAGAAACCATGCCGAATTTGATCATCATTATCATCATCATTTCAGCCGAAAGACGTCCACTGCTGGCCTCCCCCAAGGCCTCCCCCAAGTGTCGCCAAATTGACCGGTCCCGTGCGATTCGCATCCAGCGAATTCCCGCAGCACTCACCAGATCATCTATCCACCTAGTGGGAGGCCTTCCAACACAACGTCTTCCGGTTCGCGGTCGCCACTCCACCACTTTTCGGCCCCATCGGCCATCCGTTCTGCGAGCAATATGCTCTACCCATTGCAACTTAAGTTTGGCAAGTCTTCAGGCTACGTCCGTAACTTTGGTTCTCTTCCGGATGTCTTCATTTCTGATTCGATCACGCAAGGATACTCCGAGCATAGCCCTCTCCTGTGCTCTTTGTGTGACTTTAAGTCTGAATCTTCTGAATTTGATCAGCTGTAGTCAAAATCATTGAAAAAAGCACCTAAAAAAATATCGCCATGTTTTTGCCAGTAAGTCAATGTCGTTTTAATCTCTCTTTGAAGTCTCATTATAGAGTACTTAAAACCACTTTGACTAATCTTCAATTTTCTTTTTCACATACTTTTACTTCTTTCTATTTCGTGTGGTTAGTGCCTAACCCGATGTCAGAGTTTACTTACCAAAGTTAGTTAATAGTCAGCCCTCACTTTGCTACAACGGCGTGTTACATGATAGTATGATAGTGTTAATTGGACCGTATCAGAGGCTTCTAAGTATTATTTTCGAGGTGATCTGCCGGTGACCTAGCCCCGGTCGCCAGTAAGGAGCATTTGTATACAGTATTGAACGCCAATAAAAGTTCCGCCCGGCTATAAGTCAATTATTTCTTTGATCGGGGAGTTATGCGTCATGTGAGGTGTCTACAGAGCGTGCTCTTAGTCAGACTATGTTTAGATGAATGCTTTGTACGCTTGTTATCAGCATCCGTATATATAAAGCCTCATTTACATGATACCATTTTCTTGAACATACTAGTGCAATATTGAATACAATAATTTAAGCGCAAAATATGACCTTCAAAAATTGCAAGCAACTGTTTACACGCGGATACTACTTAAAGACTTGAAAGCAAAAACAACACACCACACCCTCACTCACTGCACTCATATTTGCAATTGAAGACAGAATCCAATTGAATACAAAAATTGCTTAAGGCGGATGCGTTTGTTTGTACGTGCTTATACCAAGAACAGTTTTGAATGGAAAAATCGCCTAGTAGAGCAAGAATGCGGCATGTTGTTTACAAACAGTCTTAAAATGCTTCAATATTATTGTTTGCAACAGACGAAAAACTTGCATCGTGTAAATGGGTCTTAATTATATCTTATCAAAATAAATAAGACCACACACGAAGACGTTTCGCACATTCATGATTAATTACGCAACACTCATTGGCCTAGTGGTGCAAGCGCGACTGCTGATCGCAAGGTCCTGGGTTCGAATTTCTCAGTAGCAGCCTCTGAGCTTGGATTTGTGCCCCGTTGATGGCAATATACTCGTCCCTTTACAAGGGACTTCAACATTACAAGCGAAGTGATGAGGGTGTATATTGGGTACACCTACCTACGCTTAACCTTTCAGGTATTACAGGCGTGATGATGTTTTGTTAGCAAAACAATTGTATAACCGGTTGTCGTGGCGGTTGTGGCAACGCTTTCCCAGCCTTGATTACGACTGGGCGTCGATCGGCTTAAAGATGATGGCACTAAAGCCTTAGAGACTATGAAGAAATTTCTGTTCGTCTAAACAATTTGTTTTTTTTTATTATTCTAATCCTTAAGAGGCCTGCGGAGCATGCGAATTTCATCCAAACGTAATACCAAATTAGTTTGTAAATCAAACATATTCTGTGTGTATTAATTTTGATTGGATTACAGAATATATAGGTTCGCAAACATATTTTGAATGTACACTGATTTAAACAAAGAGTTATGAGAAAAATAAATTTTCTATAGAAATTATAAATTCCTCATATCTCGTCTTTAAATAATTACCCTTTCAAAATATTTATTTGGAAACATAGATATTCTATAATACAATCGAAACATATACACACTACCTTAAGGTTAAGTGTGATTTTCATATTAAATAAAATAAATAAATAAATAACGCTGGACATTATTTTGGTATTACTTTTATATGAAAAACGCATGCTCCGCCGGCCCCTTAACGTGTAGAGCTCAAAATTTATAGCCTTTCTCATAAAATATATAATTATTTACTATACAAACCTAAACTAAAAATACATAGGTACAGTACATGTATCAAAAGCAGAAAAGAAATTGAAGGAGTCAACGTCAAATGTATGTCCGCATCGCTGTCAACGGTAAAGGTGCCCAGAAAGCTAGCATCATTACGTTGTAGGATGACAATGCTGATTCTTTGGCCGAGAAATTTACCAGCCCTTTGGTTACCAGAAGAGTCGACCAACCGTTTGGCTTTGCATACTATTGCTGTCAACTGCTGAACATAGGCCCCCTTCAAGTTGCGCCACAGTAACCTGTCATTCACCTTCTGTATCCAGCATATATTTTCTAGGTCGTCGGAGCATCCAGCTGGGGACCTTCTCACACTAGGCTGGTCGACCATTACTATGTTGCTATTTTTAAGAAAATGATTACTCTGTTCATAAACTCAACTTGTTTATTCCAAACTAATATACAATTCACAGTCTTAATATCCAGTGTGTGTAGTCGACACGTCTTAATGCTACGATAGCCAGGCACCAATTGCCTACCGACTGCCAATGCTGGTCTGTCCCCACACTTACCCCTACCATAATGATACTCGGGTTCGTGATTGGCTACAAAAGTGACAGCTAGTGTTGCCATATTTCTAAGTAAAATTATGCTACAATGCAAAATCACGACATTCGGCCATCCGATACAGTGCAACCTCCCGGTGCACTCACCCAGTTGCCAGTCAGCAAATGTATAATTTTTTTTAAATGTGAACTAAACGAAATAAGTTAATACAAAACTGCTATTTCTGTTTATCTTATCTTATTCTTTTTACATAACAACAACATCACGACATTCGGTTAATTTGGTGCATAATATCAATACTATAACTAGAACAGTATTCATCTCAACTGTAATTATTGTAAGTAATAAATAGTATAGCTATATCTTTAAATTTGTTACAATGTGTTACATACATTTTATCTACGTGCCCATATCTTCTAATCTTTTGCAGCCTTCATTCAGGTCCACTGACGGGTCGTCTAAGTAGGCAAGAGCTGACTCAAAACGTTTCGCGCCAAGCATCCAGTTTATTAGACGTTGGAAGCCGGAGCATTAGCCAGACCAAACGGCATTTGCTTCAAAATCATCGTCATTCTCTTGCCCTTATCCCATTTTAGTTGGAGTCGGCGCAGCATGTCTTCTTCTTCCATACTCCTCTAATTTTTGTCATCTCATCAGACACTTCTTTTCTTGCTTCAAAATCCAAATATGTTATTTCACATAGGCCTAGATGGGCACTTATAAAACGTCGAAAAGGTGCACGGTTCGCGTTGGTTGATTCCATGGAGAAGAACCGGCAAGAAACTCCATGGTTACTCTTTTCAAATCGTTTGGTGTTACAATCATTTTATTATACGGTATTAACAGTACTTTAGTATGGGAGGACAGCGTAGGCTCGATAATAGGTCGTTGCTTACTATATTATAAATGTAAAACAAGATAAATATTTAACAATAGTTAAACATCGTCTGGGAATCTACAAAACCTACAATGTTCACTCATTCACAAATAATAGGTAAAAAAAGCATCTATGCAAAGGTAAGTAAATTTAGAGGAGTAAATTTAATTAAAAACTAAATTAAACAACTGACACAAATATTGTCATGAGTGCTGTAACTATACTGAGCAAAAGATGAGAACAAATGATTTGAATACTATTGTAAAAATCTGAATCAAAAGAAAAGAATAAAGAGATTGAGAACAGTTAAAGATATCCACAAAACTGCGCCGTTTATGAGCTACCAGGGAAGCCGCATGCGCAGAAGGAATTATAGCCAGACTTCTTTGTCTTCAACGAAGTCCTTGATTTTGTAATATAGTTTAAGGCGACTACACGAGCTAAACGCGAGTTTTATAATTACTAAAAGTATATGATTCACTGCTATAAACAAGACCAGAAAACTATATGATATTCTTCAGGATATAAGCTAGCATGATACTGTTTTGAAAACATAATACAATCAATTTGGCTCGATAAAAAGAAATCACGAACTTACCTCTAAAATATCTTTCAAACAATAAAAAACATACTAATATGCATGCGATCATTCTGATTTTTGGCAAATAATTCTACAAGCAATATATTAGCATGATGATACTGTTTTAGTTTTTTTAATCCAATCAATAGTTTTTTTAAATCGATCGAAACCACTCATTTCGCGCTATTTGGCCCGCAGTGGCTGACGTAACAACCACTTTGCAGTGCAAGCTGATTAGAACTTTGTTCTAACAGTATTTCAAACGAAGTTTGAACCACCACAAATAGAGTTGCTAATTTAGCTCGTCTAAGCGCCTTAATATAGTTTTGAACCTTCCATTGGTCTGTTCTATAATGACTTTGGCAACTTGTCGTAAAAGCGTATTCTATTTTTGATAAAGGACTTGCTAGTTTTTGTTTAACCGAATTTAGGTACTACTATTTCATGTTTACTGTGTGTATTTTAATCATGGAAGTCGCTTCTTATTTTGAAAAGCCCTCGAGTTTTTTTTTTTTGTGACTCGTGAGGACCCATTTTATAGATCGCGCGGACTGCCCCGGACTGCCCTCTTTTGTAGTATAAAAATTGAGTCAACGTCTGCTGCTGATCCGCACAGCAGGATGCCGTTAGACATTACACTTTGGGAATCAGCATAGAATACTAACCTAGCTGTGGCTTCATCCGTTAACTGCCTTATTTTCCTTACTGCACATGTAGCTGAGCTTAACTTACCCGAAAGAGTTGTAAAGTGCGCGCTCCGCCGCAAAATTAAATCGATAGTAATCCCTGAGAACCCAGTTTCCGCTATATCATCAAGTTTATTGGCGTCAAGATTTAAATTTAGATCACGTTGTGGTACATTTGATAAGGAAAACTTTAAACATTTCGTTTTGCTTGCATTCAGTAAAAGATTATTAGCTGCGATCCATTTCGAGAGAACAGTTAGACTTTCGTTGATACGTGGGATATTCGTATCTTTTCTATTTAGGTTTTTTTTTTTTTTTTTTAATGAGCGAGGCGTCATCAGCAAATAAAATATATCTGATAATTTGGCCATCATATAAGGGAGATCAATAACATTAACAAGAAATAGGAAAGGAGCGAGAATCGAACCTTGGGGCATGCCTATCTTGGCTAGAGACCAGGAGGACGTAGTCTCATTTACATTTACTTTTTGCTGCCTGTTTGAGTAGTAAGAAAGAACCAGATCAGTAGCAGAATCAGAATCAGAATCATTCATTCGTAAACATAGGTAACAATTCAATTCAATTCAATTCAATAGGTAATCTTAAAAATAAGATAGCGCGCTATGTTTTGCCAATTGACATACAAATTATTTTAACAAGAGAAAATAACAACGATTATTTATGATAAGTATACTAAATTATTACACTTAATTAAAATAAAATTGTGAAATTATTAGAGTACCATATAATTGTATTAACTCATGCAAGCAAGTTTCATTTCATTATTTCTATTCAATATCAAGATTTTAAGGTCAAATATTTACACATGGAAACTAGTTAAATTTTATTATTCATAGTCAATTTTATTTCATGTCAAAATATAATAATTCAATTAAATTAGAGATAAATTCAAGATTAATCTAAAAATGTAAAATATTAAAATTCATGTCATTTAGTTGCAGAGATTCGACATTAAGGAACTCGTCTCGGGAGATTATTAATAGGAAAGGAGCGAGAATCGAACCTTGGGGCACGCCTATCTTGGCTAGAGAATAGGAGGACGTCGCCTCATTTACATTTACTTTTTGCTGCCTGTTTGAGTAGTAAGAAAGATCCAGATCAGTAGCAGAAGCAGAATCAGAATCATTCATTCGTAAACATAGGTAACAATTACAAGATCTTAAAAATTAGGTAGTGCGCTATGTTTTGCCAATTGACATACAAATTATTTTAACAAAAAAAATAACAACGATTACGTGATAAGTATACTAAATTATTATATAAAATTAAAATAAAATTATGAAATTATTAGAGTACCATTTAATTGCATTAACTCATGAAAACAAGTTTTTTTTTTTTTTTTTAATTCAATATCAAGATTTTAAGGTCAACTATTTACACATGGAAACAAGTTAAATTTTATTATTCATAGTCAATTTCATTTCATGTCAAAATATCATAATTCAATTACATTAGAGATAAATTCAAGATTAATCTAAAAATGTAAAATATTAAAATTCATGTCATATAGTTACAGAGATTCGTCACTAAGGGACTCGTCTAAAGAGTAATAATTTTTTTCAAGCAGTTACCCTTTTTTTTTTTTTTTTTTTAAACTTGTGCAATGGCATACATTTTATTTCATCAGGTATTTTATTATATATTTGAATTGCTATGCCAAAGAAGCTCTTCCCTCATTAGAGCAGTTTTACATTCCATTAGGCACAGTTCATTAAAACTGAACATAGTCTCTGAATAAATGTGGATTTATTTTTACAAACAGTGCAGTTTCAAGGATGTATAGAGCCGGCAGAGGTAATATTTTAACTTTTTAAAATATGGAATGCAACTATCAGTTGTGTGTAAACCGCACATACTTCGCAACCATCTTTTCTGCATTCATAAAGGACATGTTTTATTAAATTCTTGGCAAACTGCAGAAAATAATGTACCGTGGTTTAAATTGAAACTTTTGAATCAAAACTAGCCTTTGAATATTTTTTTTTTTTGTTAATTTGCTCTGTGACTTCTTGGCCTGTAAAACCCCTTGTAAAATGTTAAAAAATTTTGTATCTATAATTTTTATGGTGTACATAATTAAGAGTATTCTATTCTGTTCTATTCTATGTAGATTGCGCCGGTTGCGTTTCTTCGTTCATAGGATGCGTCGCATCCAATACGCCACATTACCTCAGACAGAAAAATATATTAATAACTTTGTCTACGGAATTGAATATGATAATGATTACGAAGGTAATAATACCAATTGCTGTAAAGAGAAAAATAATATCGAAATAGCTCTTGGATCTTAAATTATTAGCTACATAATAAATAGACAATGCCATCTATTTCAGACATTGATTTGTATGTTTTTATACGATAAAAATGTAAGTACATACAAGTACATTATCATATTCTACGACGCACTTCGCTTAAGGAATGACAGGATTAGTAGGAACTCCAGGCAAAGATTGCGACTCACATGGTCAATAAATAAACGACACACATGGTCAATATATTTACGACACAAATTGTCAGTATACGGCACACATGGCCAGTATACGACACAAATTGTCAGTAAATATACGACACACATGGTCGTTAAATTTACGACACACATAGCCTTCAAATAAACGGCACACATGGCCAATAAATAAACGGCACACATAGCCTTCAAATAAACGGCACACATGGCCAATAACTAAACGGCACACCTGGCCAATAACTAAGCGGCACACATAGCCTTCAAATAAACGGCACACATGGCCAATAACTAAACGGCACACATGGCCAATAATCAAACGGCACACATGGCCAATAATCAAACGGCACTCATAGCCAATAACTAAACGACACACATGGCCAATACATAAAACGACACACATGGCCAGTATATTTACGACACAAATGGTCAGTATACGACACCCATGGCCAGTATACTATACAAATTGCCAATAGATATACGACACACATGGTCATTAAATTACGACTCACATGGTCAATAAATCAACGGCACACATGGCCAATAATCAAACGGCACTCATAGCCAATAACTAAACGACACACATGGCCAATACATAAAACGACACACATGGCCAGTATATTTACGACACAAATGGTCAGTATACGACACCCACGGCCAGTATACTACACAAATTGCCAATAAATATACGACACACATGGTCATTAAATTACGACTCACATGGTCAATAAATAAACGGCATACATGGTCAATAAATATACGTCATACATTAGGTTAGGTTAGGTTAGGTTAGGTTAGGTTTAGGTTTAGGTTTAGGTTAGGTTAGGTTTAGGTTAGGTTAGGTTAGGTTAGGTCATGGCCAAAAATAAACGGCACACATAGCCAATAACTAAACGACGCACATGGCCAATAAATAAACGACACACATGGTCAATATATTTACGACACAAATGGTCAGTATACGACACACATGGCCAGTATACGACACAGATTGTCAATAAATATACGACACACATGGTCATTAAATTTACGACACACATGGCCAATAAAATTAAAAAATTATAGTGGATTATATTTTTCACTGTTACGTTATAAACTACTATTTCCACATCAAAGTAACATAATTTTTATTATTCATTATAAAATGAGATTGTATCTTCTATTTCCATTAGTGTACAGGAAACTAAATAGACTAGGAAGTTTACCGGATTTACTTTTTAAAGTAACTTCACTCATGTACTGCTTATTTTTAAACTCTGCTATCGTGGATTGCAATCAAAGAGTAGCCTTGACCTTGCAATCTGACGACACAAAGATCAAAAATAAAAGTATAAACATCAAATATGCTTTAATAAATATCAATTAAAACAAATATTATCTGTATTTCAATATTTCCAATAACTTCGACTAACTTCCGAAAATGTTACTTTGAAGGATCAATAAACAAAAATCTTATAAATAACGTACCTTTTATTTTGTAGAATGCGTAGATAATGCCACTTCTGAGTTTTTAAGAAAATGATTACTCTGTTCATAAACTCAACTTGTTTATTCCAAACTAATATACAATTCACAGTCTTAATATCCAGTGTGTGTAGTCGACACGTCTTAATGCTACGATAGCCAGGCACCAATTGCCTACCGACTGCCAATGCTGGTCTGTCCCCACACTTACCCCTACCATAATGATACTCGGGTTCGTGATTGGCTACAAAAGTGACAGCTAGTGTTGCCATATTTCTAAGTAAAATTATGCTACAATGCAAAATCACGACACTATGTTGCTTATTATCTAATTATCACGTCAAAATAACACCTTTTCACACCGTGCGACTGTAATTACTCGGCGTTCCTCAGAATTCCATTGCCACATAATCCGCCATCATATTTTTTGTGCAGAGCCGGAGCAATAGTGAAATTGCGACAGGATATTAAAGCCGCGGCGCTAGAGTGTGGTGTCATGGAAAATTCCGACCTGAACTTGTTGGCTGCCATCTTATAATAACGTAACATGACGACTGTAATCGTCGAAGGCACGGACAGAGACGTATACCTTTTAGGTTAGGTTCATTTACTCAGGTACGTTTAAGTCTCATGTAACAGGGGGCGAGCCTATTGCCATCAACCGGGCGCAAATCAGATGCTACTGAGAAATTCCTCATGGAAAAAAACCAATAGGTAACACTTTACCAGACCTGAGAATCGACCTTAGTAGCAGTCGCGTTTTCAATCACTAGCTAGATCAACAAGGTAGTCAAAAATAATTTATTCTAATCCAAAAGTTATTTAATCAAATTGTACTGTGACCACCCATTACATACTGAGTTTCCTCTGTGCCCCGGAAAGCACGTTAGACGGTGTTGTTGTTCCCGGCTGTGTGTAGATCTTTGACAGTCGTTACAGGTAGTCAGTAGCCCAAAAAATTCTGACAACCAGTCTTACCAAGGTGTATCGTATTACTCAGTATTAACTGGGTTGTGGAGTTCAGATAGCTGACTATCTGAACTCCACAACCCAGGAGACCACCAAATAAATACCAGTATTTTACATGAAGGGGCTGATCCCTCCATGTAAAATACTGGTATTCAGCTGCATCCGGTTAGACTGGAAGCCGACCCCAACATAGTTGGGAAAAGGCAAGGCAGATGATGATGTACTGTGAAACTTTTTGAAAGTCAAAATGACTAAAAACAGTCCTCCAAAACGTTCCTTCTTAGTTTCCCAATTAAGGGAGGAGGGTCATAGAACAAACCCCCAAGGAACACCAAACCCAGGCTTAAACTTTTTCTATCAGCATAAATCCATTTTTGTTACATAAGTCAGAAGTTTAAAAGAAAACTAAAACCAACTCGTTATTTTCTTCCTTATTTCAACATAGAGCCTCATAGATCATTAAAAGTTCACTCGATACTTGAGCTGTTTATAATATATTCTCAAAGTGACGTGTAATAAAAATGTAATGATTTTATGTGGTCCAGAAGGCTAAAGCGAGGTCGCTTGCGATATTGTAGGAAAACGTTTTATACCCTAGTTTTCCTTCAATTTTGATAAGTAGTACATTTTAGACGGTAGTCAGATTTCCTTGTTTGAGACGTGACTGGCTAGTATAATTCAAGTTTCAATTGTCATAATCTAGATCTAAATTATTTTTAAATCTAAATCTAAATAAAATATAGGTCTCAGTTTGAGGAAGTCCGTATCCTTATATCGTGCGTTAAATTATGTTTTGCTTTGGATGTTTTAGTTGTACTTTTAATAATGGTTTCTCTTGTTACGTTTGTCTGTCTGTCTGTTTGTCTGTCTGTCTGTGGTTCTATTTATCGATTCATTAGGAAGTTGTGATCGTTGTGCAAGCGGTGACAGCCGGTTAGCTCATCACTTACGTATGCAACAGTGGCTAACGAACTGAACGTAATCAATGAAGTGATTGTGGAAACGTTGCAATCAGAGATTTGTAGGTGGATCATTTGTAATTAATAGAATACAATACTGTACAATACAATACTGTTTAGCAGAATTATAATTTATTAGGATAATAATTCAAATTATTTAAAATAATGTCATTTAATAGATCTTTTACAGTCGTTACAGGTAGTCAGTGGCCCAAAAAGTCTCACCAAAGAGTATCGTATTACCCAGTATTAACTGGGTTGTGGAGGTCAGATAGCCAGGCGCTCCATGTAAAATGCTGGTATTCAGCTGCATCTGGTTAGACTGGAAGTCGACCTACATAGCTAGGAAAAAGCTAGGCAGATGATGATGCATATGAATTACGTTTCAATTCGTAAAATGATCACAAAGACATCTCAGAATTTAAACGTGATTCATATTTTTATCCTAGGATTGCGCTAAAGTGGCCATTTTAGACCCACAATTCAATTAAATTGGTCGTATCTAAAGCACGACCAATTTAATTGATACGTAATTGAAATTAGAAGAACATTTAAAAGACACATGCGCAAAAAATCATATTGAATTCGTAGAACTATTTATTAAACATAAATACGTTTATGTAGTAGGTGCTATTAATAATACTAAGTAATTATTAATTCTGTGAAGTAATTACCTACAGAGTAATCCGTGAACATACTATTAAACCGTCAACTCATTCAGATTACAATTAAAGAGCACGATTTATTGCAAGCGAATTATAATTTAAGCTGGATTATATTGGCAACCAAATATTTAGACCAATGTTGGTCCCAACAATATCCGCGTGCAAAGAAGTGACCGGCAGTTTTACCTAATTTCATACGTATTTTGTAACTAATATTCATATCTGTTGTGTAATTAGGTAATCGCTACTTATAAGGATATGGGTAATTAGGGAGGATACAATTAAAAGCACGTAAGGCTTGGTTAATTTATTGACCTAGAAATATTAATATTAATTCGGATTATCGCTTCGCATATTAATTTATAGTTTTTAGTAAAACTCCTTGCGATCTATATCACGTCTGTATACAATCACTTAAAGCTTAGGCAGAAGTGTACCGTGTAATATAATAATAGTACACATTAATTTCGTCGTGTAAATATAGTACACATTCATTTCGTCGTGTAAATATAGTACACATTCATTTCGTCGTGTAAATATAGTACACATTCATTTCGCCGTGTAAATAGTACACCCTCATTTTGCCAGTAATGTTCAAGTCCCATGTGGGACGAGCCTGTTGCTATCAACCGGGCACAAACAGAGAGAAATTCCTGATGAAAAACCCCAATGACGATTTTACTGGTCTGGGAATTGAACCTCTTACACCGCAGCGCTTGCGACCTCTAGAACAGCGAGGCAATTGACTAGTTTAATGTTTTTGGTCTTTGAAGCCTTGACAGGTGTAAATGTTGGCTCCAATGTATGACTCAGCCTCACGCTCTACTACACTCGTGAGAAACTGTCTAGCTGCTCACTGTAGCCAACAAATCGTGATAATTTCAAAGTTTATGCTGTTCATCGTAATTTTAATTCACGTTACGCTAATTACAACTCTAATTGAAGTGGTAATGGATATAAATTAAGAAATAAGATTATAAAATGGCCGAAATATTTTGTCTGTCTTTACTTTCGTTTAAAATAGAAAGTAGCTGGTAATACATTTCATATCATACGTTTAATAAATTGCATTCTTTGTCGGCGAAATGGCGTTATGAATATTTTTATGACTTCTGGTAGTGTGAAACCAAATGCATTAGTGTCACCTTTTAATAAAAAGTTGACAATTTATTCATACTTTGTTTTGGGTGTCAATATTATTGAGATACCAATGACCACGTAAGATTTTGAGACGATTGGAGGTCTTTTTAAGATTTGAAGTGCACAGTTACTGCCTTCAAAAGACAACAGAGCTGCCTCATTTGTTAGCTTGGAGAAAAGTTAAAAAAAAAATGGAGGAATTACATACTTGATTTTTTTATTCACGATTTAGCTCTGTTTAATGAAACGTCTAATCATTTAACAAGTAGTTTCAAGGAGACGATCGTGAGTCTTCTTGGAGCGTTAGCCCAACAGCTTTTCTGAATAGCTAATCCTTTAATCACGATGTATTTAACACCGTTTTGAGAGCGACAAATACGCTCGCTCTCAAAATGGTGGAAAGACATCGTGAGTTAACAGGCATGTCTTAGAACTGCCACTTGCTGAGAAAAGGTCGAATTTATGTATCGCTATCTATTATGAAATCCAATGAATTTAGCTGTTATTTGTCTTTTTATCTTTCTCTGAACAAAAATGCTGTATAAATTTCATGTCCGAAAGTTTTATTGACCGAAAAATATTTTACAGAATGCAAACGAAAGTGCTTTGAGTGAAAGTGACATAAGACCACATTTGTTGTAATAATTAGCTTCATGGTTATGTAAGAATAATTTTTAATTCTTCAGGGCCATAATTATGAGAACATCATAACATCACGCTTGTTATCCCGGAAGGGTTAGGCATAGGTGTAGGTACCTAATTAAATAGTACACCCAAATTTTGCCAGTTATGTTTAAGGGGGGGCGGAGCATGAGTCGTTCATTCAAACGTAATACCAAAATAATTTGTAAATCAAATACATTCTTAAGGTTGTGTGTATTTATTTCGATTGAATACAGAATGTCTAGGCTCCCAAATATGTATTTTGAAAGGACAGTGATATATGACGAGACATGAGGAATTTAAAATTTCTATAGAAAACTTATTTTTCTCATAACTCTTCTTTAAATCAGTGTCGGTTCAGTCAAAAAGTCCATCAGCCGTGGGTCGATATTGATAAATTCCTGATGAAAACGCCCAATAATACTTTGTTCGACCAGGTAACAGGACCTAAGACCTCACGCTCGCTTGCGACCACTAGATCAACGGACAGTAAGTAAGAGAATTTAATACCAATTAATGTTACCCTACTATAGTCACATGCCTTTTTTTTGTGCGTGGGAAATCATCAAATGACTCCACCTGGTTTGGGCGGAGCAGAATTTAAGGGACTGACTAAAATCCATCCATGTTCCTTCTTAACCCTTTGTGTACCAGGGCCGCGGTATCTCTTTCGAACAGTCCCGCAGCCCCGGCAGGCATAGTCACATGCATGGGTCGGTTCTTAACATGTTTAATTTCTGATTAGGAAAACTAGTCACACAAGACTTGAAAGCGCCTTTTCTGGGTCTAAATGGTATTTGGTGTTTATTATCTTATTGTGATTCCTGAGTCCGAAGCTTTCACTCCTATAGAGGGGTCCGGTATCATCTTCTCTCGCTTTGAATTTAGACTTTTCGTAAATTTTCAGGAATCGTAGGGCCAGTCGAAGGGAAGAGGACGTCAATGATCAGCGATGAACGTCTTTCATTTGAGAATCTGATGATAATGAGGTTACTTTTTAACCGACTTCCAAAAAGGAGGAGGTTCTCTATTCGACTGTATGTATTTTTTTTTTTTTTTTATGTATGTTCACCGATTACTCGAAGACGCCTAAACCGATTTGAAAAATTCTTTTTTTGTTTGAAAGGGTATACTTCCAAGTTGGTCCCATAGTCGCCAAGTCGGGATCTGATGATGGAATCTTGGCGAAATCGAGGGAACTCTTCAAATTTTATAGGATAACGTACAGCAATTTTTATATTTTCTACAACAAGTGAAGCATTTGCGTTTGACAAGAACCATTCTACCATCAGATCTGATGATGAAGCCAAGAGTCACGGAACTCCATAATGAGACAATGTATCCTAGTCGTGTTTGGGCTTGTTGTAATTGTAACGGTATGCACTTTCCATGTGAACCACTAAAAAGTGAAAAATAAAAACTTTTTTGCAAAAAATAAAACCGACTTCAAAAAGAAAAAGTGAAAAATAACTTTAGCTTCTGAAGTCGGTGACAAAAAAATTAAATCAATCATACAAACGTCACCGACTTCAGAAGCTAAAGTTATTTTTCACTTTTTCTTTTTGAAGTCGGTTTTATTTTTTGCAAAAAAGTTTTATATTAAAAGTTAAACATATAACACAAGTCATATTCAAAGAAAATTTGATCAAGAACACTATACAGGGTGTAAACCACCTCATTACAAAGCCGTTAACCAAGCATTCTGTACATCAAACTAAGGCTGGGTTGCACCATCTTACTTTAACAATAACCAACATCGAATCTTCAGTTAAAGTATCGGTTAGGCCAAAAATGAGTTGCACCATTTGACAAATAGTTAAATAACGTCATAACTTTAACCGTAACTGTAACCGCTCACTTTCCCCTGGCATGGGGTCTCAACTAGAACAAATTATAAATAGTCTTGAAAAAAGACAATAGATGGCAGCATAGGTAGCAGTAATGAAATTAACAATCACTAAAATGCGTTATACGGTAGATTTTGGAAGAAATAAGATTAGAAAAAATCAAAAGTTCCTTGTTTAACGTTAATCTATCTATTTACGCTCATAAATCACGTTATTTCAACAAAATAGATAAAGAAAGCCTTTTACTTAATTCGTACCCTTATATTGATAAAGTTGTCAAAAGTCAGCCATCTGTGAATCATTTTCGTTAGAGCTGTTTGCAATAGATGGCGTTTTACTCAATTTATCACATTCAATATTACCACAATCGTAACTGATTTACGTTTAGTTGTTTCATTTTAATTAAATTTAAACTTTAAAACAACATGAATGTATTCTGTTTAGAGAAATATAAAAAATCTTTTAACATTTCCAAGGTAAATAATAATATATTTTTCTCATTTTATTAAACTCGGAACTACTTCTTACATAACACGAAACGTTCTACACGTAGGTAGTTACTCTGTCTGTCAATGTCAATTCATGACTCCATCTCATCCGATATCACGACCGAAAGGGATAGACGCTGTGATGAGCAGTAAGGAGCTAGTGCGTGTACAGAAAAGTCACATACGCATACATGGCATACATGCGCGACTTCATTGACTTGACAGCGCGGGCGGCCGTGTGATTCATGTTTGAATGACAACATGTACTCAAACAAATAGGTGTTAGAACTTAGGATTATCACTGTGTGAAACGTAATAAATATGCACCCAATTTACCTAGTTGTTGTTATGAATGGTCAAGCTCCTACATAATACTTACCTGCGACTTTGCCCACGTGACAATGAGTTCTCTTGCTAAAGCGTGAACATTATTATACGTTGAATAATGTAGGTAGATATTGTTATTATCAACAAATAATTTCATTGATTAGATTTTTTTTCTTTGATGTGACTGTGAGGCTGGTTGTTGGTTCATCAAATAAAAAAATGTGTTATTTTGTAAATTGTTTAAGTATTGGCTGTTTATTTACAATAGCGGTCAATAGTACAATAAGCGTTGACAATAATCTCTTAGTATACAGTTATCAACAATACATTGTGTAACCACAGGGACTAGGCGGAGGACTTGCCCACAATATTTGCTTCACGTAGGTTCTTGGCGACATTTATTTATTTATTAAAACTTTATGTACAAAAACGGACTGCGGCGGATGCCTTGGGCATTTTCTACATTTGCAGTACGTATTGATATATCCGCAAAGCACCTAAAAAAAGAAAGGTAGTTATATGTCACCGAACGACAACAAACTCCGATTACTTATAAAATACCTGAAACTTGAGAGATTATAAATTGTGATGATCGGTAAGAAGATACATTTTTTATTAAAACATTGGTATGAAAATAAGTAAAAATATTGCTGGACATTACACACAGCGTCATCTAGTGCCACACTAAGCAACGAGGCTTGTGTCGTGGTCACCAGGTAGTTGACAAAAAAAAAGTATCTATGTATACTACATACATAATACATACTATAATACATACTTATCGTACATATTGACATCCATGACTCGGAACAAAATAATGTACATGCTCATCACACAAACATTTGCTCCTACCGGGATTCGAACCCTGGGACTCTAAGAACGTAAGGCAGTCTCACTACCGCTACGGCATTCGTATCGTCATTTAAGGCGATTACACGAGCTAAACGCGAGTTTTATAATTACTAAAAGTATATGATTCACTGCTATAAACAAGACCAGAAAAATATATGATATTCTTCAGGATATATGCTAGCATGATACTGTGTTGAAAACAAAATACAATTAATTTGGCTCGATAAAAAGAAATCACGAACTTACCTCTAAAAATATCTTTCAAACAATAAAAAACATACTAATATGCATGCGATCATTCTGATTTTTTGGCAAATAATTCTACAAGCAATATATTAGCATGATACTGTTTTAGTTTTTTAATCTAATCAATAGTTTTTTTTTAAATCGATCGAAACCACTCATTTCGCGCTATTTGGCCCGCAGTGGCTGACGTAACAACCACTTTGTAGTGCAAGCTGATTAGAACTTTATTCTAACAGCATTTCAAACGAAGTTTGAACCACCACAAATAGAATTGCTAATTTAGCTCGTCTAAGCGCCATAATTAAGTTTACACGAAAAAGAACTTACGATTCAGAAAAAGTAATTGTTGCAGGAATAGTTTCTTTATTTGCATTTGATGTAGGCAGTCGGTACTTTATAATTCTAAAATGCGCGTGAAACTCTAGAATAGGAATGACGACAGTATCAAAAAATACAAATCTATTTAGTCCGTCAGTTAAAGTACCTATTTTAAAATAATGGACACATATATTTTTTTTTTCTGTAAATTATAGAATATTCACAAACATAAAACGCATCGAAACTCGGGAGTCAGAACTAGCTAAAAATTATACCTAGGCGTGACGTATTGAGAATTTTAAAAGCGTCGTATCTTCGTCAATTTTGATTTATGTACCAAAAGAAAAATACGGGTCAAATATTTTTAATAATCTACCTGACGGACAATTTTTTTTTCGTCTAACCTATTGTTAATAAAAGTCACGTCATGTGCCCTCATGAATTTTACAAAGTAAGATAAAAGATTCCACTTAGGTACCCATAATTAATTTCTTGAATTGCTGAAGATCACTTCACTGACGCAACAAGTCCAAATTGAAACGCCGCCCGTAAACCAATATCAAATCGGAATCCAAAGTCCAAAGACAGGGTCAGTAAAATTAGAGACAAATTCTAAATTCAACACGAACTATCAATAAAGAAATATCGGGTTCCATAGTTCAAGCCATGCCTACCTACGATAGCAAACAAAACCAGTTACATGCACATCACGCGCGAGTTCGGAAACCAAGCATGTGTGCACCCACACACTGCGCACACACACGTGCTGCGTGCCTCCCGTCTTCTCCACTGACCGCAGGGAGGCAACTTGCAGCGAAATGCAATGCGATTTACAACTAAACCGGGCGCGCGAAATTTTTTATGCAGACTTTTGGTAGTCTGGATATCATGATGTATCTGTTCAAACTAAAGTTATTTGAAATTTTTAATAACTAATCTATCCCTGTATGGTTTCGCTTTTTTTCGTTTTCATATTAAATACGTTACTTATTTACGCCCAAAGATGATACGCTCATAACTTCCAAACCAATAACTTTTTTCCAATTCTGCTTCCATACAGGGCTAATAATGTCAAGAATAGAACATTCTAATAAGATGTAGCTAAAAATATATTATTAAGTAAATTTAAACAATAAAATATCCTGTTACGTTTGTGTAGGTTGTCTTAGCCAATTGAAACAGTAGTTAGTAGCATAATAATAATGCATATACGATAATTCAAAGCAAAAACACTCACCGATTTAAACTGAAATTTTATTAACTTACTTTACGAAATTTGGTTATGCATTTCTCTACTATGCTGTAAAATAATCAAACTAATACGTAAAAAACATTATTTGACATGAATCTTCCAACCGGGTCAAAACGATTGACAAATAGAAAAATAAACCATATTAGCAATATTTCATTAGTCAGTCGACATTTTCTATTTTTGTAACTCCAATATGTCTTGTAGTCGCGAACGATATTTTCATCAATATACTACCTAGCACTGACCTGCAAATTCCAAAAAACATAAGGAAACTTTGAATGTCGCGGGCCCCCTGACGCTTTCACCTTAATTAATCTAATCCCATTGAATGACTTTTTCATGAATACGATATTCAATGGGATTGTATTGACGATTTAATTACTAATAATTCTGTAAATAGATAAGTGTTACGGATTTACTGCAACGAATCATAATTATTTTGTTCAACATACAGGCTCAGACCAAATAAAAAGGTAAAGCCGCGAGACGTAATTTGACGGGCCTCACTTTGCTGTTCGCAGAGTTTCAACTTTCCCTTTATATTTACATATATGTCTTACAGTCTCGAGAGACCTTTTTATCAACATACAAACTAGCACTGGCCTGCAAATTGCAAAAAACGTAAGAAAATTTGAATTTCGCGGGCTTCCCTGGAGCATCCACCTTAAGTATTGAAATACTCAAAAACACATGAAGAAGCATTCGCTGCAGCGTGAATATTGCTAACTCACTCACACAAAGGAAAATGTTTCGCCGACATTTTTTGTTGTATTGTTATTATCTACTCGTTCTTGAACGCACGGCGATGGTAAGAATCTATATAAAACAGCGCCATCTAGTACATGCAATGCCACTTAGTATCGAAACAACCTAGTATCGAGGTGAACTCCTAGATGGCGTTGTAAAACTCCAATCTGTGGCAATTAGTGATACGCTGGTGCTGTCATCTGTTGTAATATTTGAGGAAGGAATATAACCGGAGCAATAACCTGACTTAGGGAGGTGTCATTTCTTTGTATGGGATTGGGTATCTGTACGAAGTATTATAATATCTGTGCCCCTGGTTAGTGCTATAGTTTGTGTTAAATCATCCGTCAATTGTCAAACGCGTTGAATATAACCTCTAAACATCATGTCCCTGCTTCAAGAAATACGCATTCGATTTTATTCCACGCACTTTCCTTTTGCTTGGAACTATGGCCGTCCGTTTTTTGCAAAACAAAATATTTTTATATTTGGTCAAAAGTGTCTGAAGTTTGTCAAATTCTATTTTTGTGAAACTCAGATCAAATAAAAAAATTTATTTGATCTGAGTTGTGAAATTTAAACTTCTTTCCCTGAAACAATAAAATATAATATAAGCAATGGCGTAACAAGGATATTCATCGTAGGTACCTATGTAAAATTGTTCAACCAAAAAATAACACGCGCTAAAGACAAAGCAAAAATTATAGGTTCTTACTTTGTTTGAATGTTTACAAGCAAATTGTTGTCCATGTTTTTTATTTTCTCTTATAGCTCACCGCAATCCGAAAAAGTATAGTAAATTAAAAATATTTTAAAGCTTTCTTGAAAAAAAAAAATTGCATTTAACAGACACCGAACTGACATCAATGAAATGAAGTGACACTAATGCACACACTAATGACAGCGCAAGAAACGAGTTCTTACAGTTACGTTTAGTGTTGCTGTATTTAAAAATGTTACCCACATCGAATTTGGGGTAAATCACGCCTCATTTGACTTGCAGCCCCTTTAACTTTAACGAAGCTAATGAAATCGCTGGTGCAACACATTTTGCTATAACCGTTAAAGTCAGTGTTACTGTTATTGTTAAATTTGACACAAACCTTAACTATAACTTCTTCTATGGTGCAACTCAGCCTAAGTAACTTTACGCAAAAATTATTGCTGGGAAACAACTTTTTTTTTGAGGTTATAAATCATGTTTTGTGGTAGAACTCAATGTAACGCACATACACATTGTGCTGATGGATGGATTGAATAGTACGGGGGTCGTGGAGGTGTTAAAAGTCAAAATCTTGCCAAAAATACTTGTACTTATTTTAAAAAAAAAACTTGTCAAAAAGTTGTAACTTTGAAGTGCCTTTCGGCTTCGTGAAGAGGTGTTTTACACCCTTTATACCTATGATTTGTGAAGTTACTAATGTAAACAAAATTAGTTAATTAATTATATTGTAACAAAAGCAAATCGATGTCATTTTAACGGAATGCAAAAAATCAATAAATGTCATTAATTAAATATGTATTGTCATTTTATTTGGTAACCAATTAGCTAACCAATCATAATTATATGAGTTACTGTTATCTACTGTAATAACTTGCACTATTTAATGTTACGGTAAAATCTAGTTAGGTAACGGTAAAAGCTAAATGCAATCTAATCGATTATGCTTGATAATAATATTACAACGGTTGGTCATTATTAAATAATAACTATCTATAATGAAGTATTCAAATTAAAAAGCTTCTCAATTTATGTGTGATGCATTTCTTTTGCTTTATATCTTTCGGCGGCTGTTATCTTCTCTAGTAAATCGATATTGATTTTACCAGGTAGACAAGGTAACTAATTAAGCTATACAAAACCAGTTTATGTAAATCTTCCATTGCACAATGGAAGACAAGTGCGATCTATACAACATTAAACAAAACGGCAAAAAAATCGCGTTTGTTGTATGGCAGTCCACACTCAAATATTAATTTTATTTTTAGTATTTGTTGTTATTCTTGCATCATGAGTTTTTCAGTTGGATTTATTTTGTTTATTTTGGCAAAGTCTAGCTTCTTTGTCTCATTTCGGCACAGACTAACGGACTATTGGTTACATGCCTTTCCTTTATTCTGCCATATTTCCCGGGCTCATATCATTTCATATGTTATCATACATTATCATTTTGCGTCTCATATTATCAGCAACCCTTTGCGCTAAGCTAGGCGTCTGGTTTATCCTCCAGAACATACATTTAATTTTTTTCCGTAGGGTATATGGTGGTCCTTCGGAACGGTTCGACTCCAACCTTGCAATTTTTAAAAAAGAAGATGTCCCAAAGAATTGCAAGTATCTGAACAGACCGGTTATTGTTCGTATTCAATCGTACCGGTTGCAAAAGTTGTTATTTCGTAACAAAAAAGTGCATTCGGAAAAATTTATGACGGTGGTCTCATCGTTGCCACAATTTGTTGTAGACCCGTTTATTGGTTAGCGGCTGTGTTCGTACTTTTACTCTTGTATTTCCATTTTAAGGCAAAAACTATTGTTTCAGGTTCTGGTTGATCCCCGGGTCCGTAAAGTGGTACTAGGTTGACCCCAAGTTGCCCGGAATCTGGATAAAAAAGTACTTGGTTTACAGCCAACCTCGCTCCCGAATGCAAGGACTTATAAGTTAACAGTTCTAAATTGTTGCTAATATTTTTAGTAAAATTTACAATTCTACTTATTTGGTGGACATAAGTGCGCTGTTTTATTTATTACTAGCTGACCCGCGCAACTTCGTCTGCGTGAAGAACCGCTCGACCGATTTTGTGCAAACTTCACATAAACAATCTACTAAATAGTCTAAACAAAGCCTAAACATTTGGTTTGGATAGGTGAGCCCGTTGCGATTTATAAAATGACGTCACAGCAAAACGCCGTCTATCTGTAAGATGTGTGATGAGCTGTATTCAATACTGCACGCAGTTGATCTCCAGATATAGTCCATAGATAGCGCTGTTTTAATATTTAATTCGGAAACACTATTATTTCATAATATAATTAATATTTACATTTTTTTGAGATGTGAACTGATTACGATGAAACCAAAAACTTAATGTTACTTTAATTAATAAGTATTAACGCAAATATTGTTGTGTATAAACGCGAAGTTGGATCCTAATTTTACTTCTGGAACACTTTAAATTCAAATATCGTTTGATAGACTGAACCGATTGCGATGAAACAAAACCTAAATGTTACTTCAAGTTACGCTAAATCGTTGTGTATAAAAATTATCTACATTTAATACGTACATTTTACGTGATGCTGGTACAAATAAACATACAAACAGACAAACAGACAAAAATTCGAAAAATGCTGGAAATGGGTTCTATTGGTTGTCCTTTAACACCCTGGCTTTATTTTTTTGTTTTATTATATGTAATATAATAATAGATAGAAGATAGATAGATTTTGTAACGAGAGCAAGGAGATGTGAATCTTCAACAGAAGGATCGTTTTTGCCGATTAAAAGTTACGCAAACGTTACATTATTTTTAATTGGTGAAGCCGTTGGTCCCAACTGTCACTTGTAGATCTTTGACAGTCGTTACAGGTAGTCAGTGGCACGAAAGTCTGACAATCAGTCTTACCAAGGGTCTCAATCAGTCTTATCAAGGTCTTACCCAGTACTAAATGGGTTGTGGAGGTCAGATAGGCAGTCGCTCCAAGCCGACTGTTGGGAAAAAGCTAAGCAGATATTATTTTAAATTGTTTCAATAATTTTGGTATAGGGATATGTTTATACACAAATAATATTTGTTAATAGTCTAGTCAAACCAGCTCTTTTACATATAATTCACCTAAAGTGCCTGCGAGTGGACTTAAACACGTACGTTACGATAATTTTACATAGGTACTCGTAAAACAAACCAAACACACTCAATCAAGTCTAACTCTTATTGCTCAAACTTAAGGTTGTATATTACTTTCTTTGTTTCACTTAATGACAGGCTGATAAGTTTTCTATGTGAGTTTAGTAGCCTTGTTCCACATAGACGCGTACGTTGTAATTTAGTGGAATATGTTCTAAGCTCATAATAACTTGAGCTTGAATACAATCCTTGACACCATATCTGTGTATAGAGCAGCATGCTTTTATTGGCGCGTGGTGTTGGATGGAATTAATGTTGCCCCAGTGCAGTTAGGCTAGATTTCACCATCAATAAATTGAAAATTTATTTAGGCCGTCAGTAGGAGTATTGGAAAATAATGGACACGTATTTTTTGTTTTTGTAAATCAATGAGTATTGACAAAGGTTAATCGCATCAAAACTCCCTGGCTCGGACGTCAGAACGTATTAAAAATTATAACGGGGCGTGACGTATTGAGAATTTCAAAAGCGTCGTATCTTCGTCAATTTTCGTTTATGTAACAAAAAAAAAACACTGGTCAAATATTTTTTGATAATTTAACTGACGTACTAATTAGATTTTTTCAGTTGACAAACGTATTATAACTAACTTATGTCAAATACGGCCTCATTGGTCGAGTGGTCGCAATTTTACATTTTGTCAGTTGAAAAGCCTATTTCAACAGAAAATTTCACAAATAATGTTGGTGTATACTCCCTCTGACCCCACTGGTGGGTTCAACGGGAAAAATCAAAACTGTTGTTTGTTGACCCCACTAGCCTACCCTACAGACTGGTGGGGTCAACGGGAAGTTTGCAATTTGAATTCCCTGGTTAAGGCAGAACTGACAGACACCAACAGTAACCGACACTAATAGTTCACCCACATTTTGCCAGTATGTATTATTTAAGGCTCATGCTAAGGGGCGAGCCTATTGCCATCAATCGAGCACAAATCCAGACTCCCTGGCTGCTACTGAGAAATTACTGAAGAAAGAACCCAACATCATATAGTCCGTCCGGTCCTGGGAATCGAACCCAGGACCAGGCTCAGTCTGCACTTGCGATCACTTCACCAATCCTTGACACAATATATTGAATAATAATATTAAGAGGCCTGCGGAGCATGCGATTTTCATACAAACGTAATACCAAAATAATTTGTATTGTAAATCAAACATATTCTTAAGGTAGTGTGTATTTATTTTTATTGGATTACAGATTATATAGGTTTCCAAACACATATTTTGAAAGTACACTGATTTACATAAACAAGATTATGAGAAAAATAAATTTTCAATACACTTCCTCGAAAACTGGTTCTTTTCGCACTACGATTAGATTAAAAATCCAGTGTATTACAAACGCGTGCATTTTTCATGTTTTTTCTACACATGTGCAGAAAAAACATGAAAAATGCACAATACTTAGTCCAAATTGGTTCATTGCATAATTTAAAAAAAAAACACCTCTGACAATAGAGTCAGAGGTGAATGTCTTTTTTTTTATTTCGGAAAAGCGATCTACGTCTTTCTTTATAACATTTTTTGAATATTCAAATAGTGTTTATAAATTCAATATCGTAGATAAATATGATTATTTACAACTAATATTTACTTTTATAAACAAATCAACATTTATTTGTGTTCTAAATTCAAAAACAAATTAAAATTTATTTTTTATATTAGGCGTATAACGGCTTCATACCTTTGCCTCTCCTTGAACCTGGCGAAAGCAAAGCGCGGAAAAATGGTCTCGTGACATTCATGACACAAATATTTTACATTATTTTATTTAATTTCTTCAAAAGTGTATTGAAAAACGTCGTTTGATACACGTGGACATTTATTATTGCAGTTCTCGGCTCAAAAACACACTCGCCTACGGCTCGTGCGTTTAACCGCGTTGAACGTCAATAACAAACTTTCTCCACTTGTATCAAAATGTACTATTTCTATAGAAATTTTAAATTCCTCATATCTCGTCTTTATATCATTGTCCTTTCAAAATAGATATTCATAGATATTCTATAATACAATCGAAATATATACACACTACCTTAAGAATATGTTTGATTTTTATATTATTTTGGTATTACGTTTGTATGAAAAACGCATGCTCCTCCTTGATATTGTCTCTGTATCACGTGCTATTGATAAAACAAATGATGGACAATGAAGGTGATGGTTATAAATAGATGAATGATCCATTGACTAAGTATTCCTATTATAACTTAACAAGGGCTCTTTGTATGACATTATTCGAACAAAAGGATACTGTTCGATAATGTTCGAGAGTAATGTAAGGATCTTTGTTGGAGACAAATGACACAATCCTCTTTTTATTGTTATGTTAGCACCTTATACAATGAAGCGTTTATATTATGTGGGTCTTATGACTTTGACACAGTCTGTGTAACAAACATACAACGCCTGAAATCCTTGATGAGTTAAGCAGAAGTGTACCTGATAGATTTTCCATATTTCCCAAGTTTTGTTTAAGTTCAATGTAATATATAATATGTATGTGTATAATAAGTATGTATTCACAAACAAAAAAAAGTATAAATGTAGTATATCAACTATCTGGTGTCCACGACACAAGCCTTGCTTAGTATGGCACTAGATGGCGCTGTGTGTTAATGTCCAGCGATATTATTATTATATTATTATTAATAGGGAGCATGCCTGATGGAAAAGCCAATAGTCTTTGCCCGACCTGGGAAATGAACCCAGGACCAAGTTTAAAGTCGCGCTTGCGACCACTGGACCAACGTGGACATGTCTAATTGTTATTATTATAATACAATATGCTCATTAATAATTACACAAATTGTAAAGAATGTGTCAAATTGATAATTAATTCGAAATTCATCGGTCAAAACAATTCTCGGAATACGCATTAAATTGATTAATTGCCATTGACATTTTCATTTCCTGATAACAGCTCTTAAGGTCTAGCATACACTTGAAGGGCGGATGCAGTGACCCAGGCCTTATGTTTGCGATGTGATAACAGAAAGACGTAACTGCTGAAATCATGGAAATTATAATTAAAATTATATTTATGTATTTCATTCCCGACTTAGAAACAACAGCAGTAAGTCAAAGGTTTCAACCCAGGCAGGAGGAGGTAGACTTTCTGCAATTTATCTCATCACCACCGGTCTCAAAACGGTAAAAGAAAACATCGTGAGGTAACCGGTATGTCCTAGAACCAAAAATTCGAAGGCATGTGACATCTACCAACGCGCACAGGACCTCCGTTGGGAATTCTCTCTCTTATACAGAAGGCCTGTGTCCTGTCAGTGTAGTGGGACCATAATATGACATAAAAAATACTACTGGAATAAAAATAAATATTTTTTGTCGTATCTCAAGTCAAGGTCGACCTGTGTGCCACGTGTAGTAGGTAGATACCCTAATTGAATTGTCTATTGTTTGGTTCATAGAAGGTGAAGTAAAAAAGTTTGTATGACAGCATAGACTTTTTTGTGCATCTCACACAATAGTTCTTAATTCTTGTTTTGAAGAAGTGTATCGCATTCAGTGTGATTATAGCCGAATAATTTATATTGACGTGAATCCCCAGATGTGACGTAATTAATTGACTTGTTACTATAAATAGATGAAGAAATTAGTATTCATTGGTAAAATAGCAAATCAACAAAACATGAATTGTTAAGACTTAGGTATTTATAGTAGTAGGATTGAATTTGTTGCTAATGATTTTTGTTTGTGGTGGTAATTGGTCTTGGTAATAAATGTCTTCAATATAATACTCGTAAATAAATAATAATTCCTGATGGTAGAGAAACGTCAAATCACAATAAAATTATAACTTGTCATAGACAACAAACATTTTTCTCACGCGCACTTTTTATGCAACCAGCATAATTAAAACTTTAGAAAATGGTATAGATCTTTACCTCAACTATATAGAAAGGACCTGTTTTCTTTCCTTTTTTGAACTGTCTAGCAAATAACACGAGAAGTCTTGACAACCTGACTGTTTTATACCTGTTGCAAACCTAAGTTACGAAGTAAAATCGTGGGAGCACTAGAAACAGATAAGACAAACAATTGAGCATTACCTGAATTGGTGAAAGCAAGCACATAATACAAGGCTAAAGATAAAATCAGACAAAATTGCGAAAAAACAAACATTCTAGAATTATAGATGGAAAAAAAACTGACTTGAGTCAAAATACTTACCTAGTTGATCAATGTGCAAGCGCATGTCGAGGCAAAGGTAAATAAAAAGTTCCAATACGGTTTTTCCCCATAAAATGTAGGTGCTTGTTTTGGTAAAAGTAACTGGCATGAAAAATATTTGCTTATCCAAATCTTATGCTTTCTATTTGCTTCCGATATTAATATTTGCACACCCAGCTATTTAGCGAGATTTTTAGAGAAATTATCGCCCGGTTTGAGCTACCTGACTTCTTGAAGTCTCTCAGTTGTGAAACCAATGTAAACTAAAACATTGCAAAAATATTTTGTCGACCTTAAACAAACGGTATAACTTTCAAAGTCGCGTGCTGCTTTATCATTCCAGGGTTCAAGTTATACTGGTTTTTATCTAGACGAAACAGCTTGATTTATTGTATAGGTGATAAAACCTTTCTCTTCACGTGAGATGTCCATTTTAGAACGGCATGTAGTGTAAATTGCATTGTAGATAACAATGTCTTGTGCACGATCTAAAGGCGGAATGTGTGGAACTATTTTCCACCGATATTTTGCCGACTCTCTACTTTCAGTTGCCTTAAATGTTGTTTAGTGCCTTGTTTGAGGTCCAAGTAAGTAAGCAAATACGCGGTAAGATCAGAGTAAATCGTTTGATTTGTAAGGTTTAACTCGACTTTCTGCGGTCATGTTGTGGATAGAATGCGGTTTTGGTGTGGCTTATAGATCTCTCTGTAAGTCTGTACTTACCTCAGAAGTTCTTAATTTTATTGTGGCCACGTACTTGGTGTTTCGGGGTAGTAAAGACGCCTTTTTTAGGGTCGGAAATCATCAAATAATCCCTCCTGTGCGGTAAGGAGTGTCAGACATGTACTGACTAAAACTCACACATGTTTCATCTTAGCCCTTCGTGTTTCAGGGCCGCGGTATCTCTTTCTAACAGTTTCGCAGCCTAATAAGGGATTTTTTAGTACCCAGATCTAACACACAAATTGTTATTTCAAAATGAAATCGCAATCTTTTAATTAGTTTGTTATGCAAGACAAATTTTCATCACTTTGTGTTAAATGGTGGGATTCAGATGTTTCTGTTTAAACTGATAAACAAACTTGCATTCTGCATACTTGGTAATGGTTAAGTAAAGATGTATACATATAGGTACTTTTCTTTAGCCGCTAAAGTAATTATACGATCATATAAAAAAACGGCCTTTTTCTCCCCATCGAGTTTTGTGTCGGTTAATGGGCTTTACTTCTTATTGCATGAGTTGAGAATCAGAGTTGAAAGTAATTTTATTGGTAGCTGCACCTTAAGGACTATAATTGCAGATATTCGTCGTTAACTCGGAGTAATTTGGAGCGCCTTAGGCGGTCAGCGTAAAAGATTACAGAGAAAAAACGCTCCGTCAGACTGTAGCCTACAAAGAGTATTAAAGAAATGGTCGCAGAACTGCCAGTCCAGTTATTGAGCAAGTATAATGGGTATATGTAACGAAGCCGAAAGGTACTTGTTCTCCCCGTAATTGCGATTTCTTTTTTACTCTGTTTATGCCTGGGAACCTTCTAGTTACAGAGATCATCATATCCCTGCCCTGTTCCGTTCTATTTGGGGTTGCGCAACGCGTTTTCTTCTTCCATTCTACATTGTCACTTCCAGTATTAACTATGTTATCTCGTTGGTCTAGCTAGAGCGTGAGGTCCTGGAATCGATTCCTGGGTCGGGCAAAGAGTTATTGGGTTTTTCTATCAGGAATATCTCAGTAGCTGGCACGACTTTCAAGACGGATATGTTCCCGGTTGATATGCTCGGCCCATATTACACGGGACTTGAAACATAACTGGTGAAATGTGGTTGTATTATGAGGTACACCTCAACCTAAACGTTCGGGGATTACAATCGTGAAGTTATGTTATGTTGTTGCTCTTACTCGACCTGCTGCTTGCTCTTACGCGACCGACCGTCAGCGCTACAAGAATTCAGGCCTAAGGGCCCTACGCAAACCAAATCACACGCGTACCGTAAGCGTAGCTGTGTGCGCATTCATGGACTTGCATAGATACTTATACCTACGTCGACCGACGGCGACGGTCAGCGCTGACCGGCGCGCCGGTGCGGTCGAGCACTGTTTCCAGCCTTATTACAGACAATTCACAACTTAATGTTATGGAAAATATAAAGCTCTTCTTGGTATGCCAATAGGTCTATCTGACTTATTCCTGTCATTCAAAGTCTACCACGAAACAAAGAACCACGAGTAAAAGGGAAGCCGCTTCGTTTTCCCGAATACCTGTTATTTTTGGTACCTATTCTGCGACCTGCCAGAGACTAAAACAAAAAGGTGCAGACGTTCAAACAGTCCCGCCTTCATTATAATGCTGCCTTTAAAGTTTACACCAACTCCAAGAATTGGGCAGACGTCGATCATGTTATATGATTATGATGGAACACGCTTCAGACCAGACGGTGTATGTGTAGAGAATTTAAATGTAATAGAATGGAACGGGCTGATTCGATTTTTATCAAGTAACGCTCAGGCTGATTTCACCCTCAGGTATAAAGGTCAAAAAAAAAAAAAAAAAAAGGTATAAAGGTCAAGAATAAACTCAAATTAAAATGTTGTGGTTTAAAAAAAAAACAATCTTTAGTTGGAGTGACGTCATTTGGTTTCTCGTAATTTTCTCCGCAAATACTTTCGATAACGAGATAACGAGTCCGCCATCAACATCACTAAATACATAGTGGAATGGAAACCGGGCAGTGGGTAACTTCTTAAATATTTTACATTCCACAGTTAGTTACAAGTGAAGTTAATAAAAGCTTGTTAGAAAGTCCTATTCTTTTCAAAGTCACAGATATAAATAGAAAAACACATAATGAGGAAAAAGAGACATATAGCATGCAACGCGTTTTGTAAATAAATGCCGCGGAAAAGGAAGTAAATCACATAACACATCGATCGGATTTGAACACAGTAGACTGTTGCTTTTGATGTCTTTCTACTGATGCGACATGCACGATTATAATTTTGTCATCCAAGATCTCATTTCTCTACAAAACTGGGTAATAAAACATGTTTTGCCTATAAATGCAATGAGACGATAAGATGTTACGTGCGAAGGAAAAGTACAAGTACCAACTGGCAAGCCATTGACGGCTAAATAAATTCTGATAAATCAGACTATTAATATAATCAAGACAATTTAATGGAACTCGGTGCACCGTCCAGGACTCGAATGAAGGCAAACGATAAAGCTTATTAGGTTGCTGGTTGGTTGGACAAAATTTGAGTCATAGATTCGAGAAAAAGAAGAAGAAGAATGTATCTCGGTTATCCTAATGAGCTTTATAGATCAAAGCCGCTGACATTTCTGCGACATTCGAACGCGTTCAATTGCCCGGGGACAGTCAAGCTGTAGTTTAAAAAAGTTGCACATCTCGTGCCGCTGGCATACAAAGGTTTTCGACTTGCAACAATTTGAAACCTGCCGATAGGACAAAACAAACAACAAAGTCGTCGACAAAAGCATTCAGGTCGGCGGATCTAGTAATCTTGAGCCCTTATACAACTGCAGATTTTAGATCACTGAACCTCATGACCAGACATCAGTCATTGCTTCCTTTTGGGGTAACTGAATGCCACTGGTACATTAAGATAATTGTTGACAAAGATAAGGAAGAAAAACAAGCTGACAAGAGACACGCCTTTCTTAGAACCAAAACAAAAATTATGTAGGTACAACCATATTAATATGTGCCTTATCTTCTACGTCACAGGGGTCAAGAGAAAGAAATAGGTTAATGTTGTCTTTAGGACAATGATACAAGAATGTAGTCTGTTTTTACATTTTGTTATCAAATTAAGAGTGACAAAAATGTTGCATGTTTGTTAAATTATGATTTTTCTTTTGCAGAATAAACCTTTGTAAATGCAGATTCTTCTAACGAACTATTAGAATTTTATGTGCATGCAAACTCTTAAGTCGGTCAAAAATGTTTATCCATTACGAATTTTTAAACAACCTTTCGAACAAACTTTAATTTGTTATAGCCAAATTCGTTGTGGCAATTTCATTAATGGCATCGCTATCGTTCTTTCTATTTCTTAATAAACGCATACTCACAAAATTCAAAACTGTTTTGAATAATAAGCAACGTAATTCAAAATAAAGGACCCTAATCATTGAAATTATAATGCCTTGAACTACATAATTATACTTTGAAAATGTCAAGATTAAACATAGTTCAATTATCGTGGGTCGGTTCAACTTCTTAAAGATATAATAACCACAGTTGGTATGGACTTTTAAAATGTTATTAAAAAAACAACTGTAAACGGTGAAGACAATACTTTCAGTACTACTTGAAGACACTAGACAAGAATGAAGAAAGACAAAATAATAATTATTTTGTAACCTAGACTGGCAAGGCAAACGCTGAACGATTGTGTAGTATTCTTTATAAGTTACCTACTTCTAGACTGGCAAGGCAAACGCTGAACGACTGTGTAGTATTCTTTATAAGTTACCTACTTCTAGACTAGCAAGGCAAACGCTGAACGATTGTGTAGTATTCTTTATAAGTTACCTACTTCTAGACTAGCAAGGCAAACGCTGAACGATTGTGTAGTATTCTTTATAAGTTACCTACTTCTAGACTAGCAAGGCAAACGCTGAACGATTGTGTAGTATTCTTTATAAGTTACCTACTTCTCAGCATCGTCAGACTAGGTCTTTTCCTTACAATGTTATTGAAATGATTTTATCATACTTTATGCTGACAGATAATGTAAGCAGAATCTGTGAAAAATCTACTGAAATGTTCAGAGAAACAGGGTTGTGAAGATGAAGATAAGATACGATAACATAAGATAAGATTCTTTATTTGTCTAAACATTGTATACACACAAGAGCATGCAAGATATTATTTTGATTAAGTCCAAACATGTTTAGCCGTAAGTTTCGGCGTACAAATATTTCCATAACATTGTCAGAAAGATAATAACAATAAAAATTACTTAATCTGAAAATTACTTAGATTAGGCACACGCAAAGTTTATAATTTAACAATTTTAATAAATTAAAAAATATATATTTATACTCTGATATTATAATGTCAAAATTCCATATTAATATAAATTTACTATTAATCTTGTATCCATCTATCCATCTTGTGTTTAATTTTATCTTTTCTTGACGAAAAGATAAAATTAAACACAAGATGGCTGGAGAACGACTGACAGTTTATTTAAAACAATGATTACCTAGAGAGATCCTAGATGTCGCTATTGGTCACATTTTGTTATTCATTCTAACAACCCATCTTCACAACTCTATTTTTCTGAACATTTTAGGAGGTAATTATTTCAAAAATTGGATGTAATGTACATTATCTACTACAGAACAGAGTTGAAGTTACTGGAAACTTTCAAAAAGCCGTTAAGTACAGTAATTGGTGCCACAGCTGCTGATGTACAAGTCTACATTCCGTATTAAGGAAACGAGCATAGAGATGGACCAACACCACGCACCACCTACATTGAAAATTAATAAAAGAAAGCTGACTCATCTAGTTCACCATATACTTGCGTCCAGGGTTGACGACCGGCTACATCGGTCAAAAGCGATTTAATTGAAACGCCATAAACGGACGCCGCACCTGCATGGATGCGTACAGTAAGAAGATAATATAGTGACGTTGCCACGAAGCCATTAATCTCGCAATCGAGTCTCGAGAAATTGCAAATGTCTGACTTTACGAGTCGTCTAGTGTGAACCGATATCGAATTAAATCCACTTTTATGTGGTCGGGTGTTAAAGTTGTTGAATTGGTTTAGTGAGTGCGAAATGCGAATGGGCCACTTGTTTTTTGATGAGTTTTATTGGAATGTCTTTTAGCAAGATAATTGGAGTCAACTGAAGGACACCAAGAGAACAAATTGCGAAATATTTTTATCGGTAAGTAATGAGGACAGGTTTTGCTTTTGATAAAAAGGGACTTTTACCAGACTTATAATATCACCCTATCATAAAGCTTCACATTATTATGCCATGCATTTTAACGAACAGGCGCTATCAGAAAATCACCAGGACGAGAGTGAGCCAAATCAGTAATATGGTCATTATTACGGTACTTTGACGAAGGCAGCTGTCAAGTAATCAGGCTTCATAAAAATATTGAATAATTACCTTTAAATTATTGGTCTTTTTTGAAGATATATGAGCACGGACAATTTGTTGAAACTCCCCTTTTTACGGCAATTTCTTCTTTGCCTGTCAGTCAAGCTTGAATCGGGGGTTAATGACCCGCGTTTTCAATTTGTCAAATTGATCACTACTGAATCTTCTTACAGAATCTTCCTTTGGTTTATTCATAATTAATAAGTACCTGTATGATGCTTTATGTTATGACAAGCAGCCACGATTGGATGAGTGAACACTTACGAAATTAGCAACATTTCCAAAATTGCTGCAAACATAAAAGTATTTACTACATGTTTTTTACTTTTAAAGGTATGGCGTGTGTGCCATTTTGGATTTACCCAGTACGAGAGACCATAGCAGAATATTAATAACAAAATTTGTCCATATTATGCGAATGGCAAAATGATTTCAATAGGCGCAGAAAATTATCAACACATGCACGTGCACACAATACATGCATTACTACTATCATTTCCTGGGCCTTCCGCTATCATCGAAAACCAACATTATAAAATAAATAAAATAAAAATAAAAATAGCCTTTATTTTCTACTACAAGTTTTGCATAGATACATCATATAGGTTTTAACAGCATTTAAATGCATGCACTCTTAAATTAAACTTTTTTTATTATTATTATTATTATTTTTTTTTTTTTATTATTTTTTTTTTTATTTTTTTTTTTTTTTACCAAACATTAACCAACATTACCAATTCGAAATTAATTCTCAATAAAATTTGTCTGGTTGTTTACAAGTCATCTCAGTTGGCATGTGCCGAATTCTGCAACAGGTTTGTGCACTTCTGGCTCACATGTTTTTGTGTCTTTGCCCCAATGAGCTGTATTTTTTTCATTGTGTATTGATAAAAACACGAGGCGAAACAATACGGCTTTATCACTTTTATTTAGCTTCTGAAGAGGTCTTGGAATATTACCCAATGCTGGAAGACAAAAGCAAAGCAATTTCTTTTGATAATTTTGTTTCTTGATGAGGTCTTTGAATCTTTCTCAATGTGCAAAGTAATAGGTTGAATTTTAATAGTAGTGGAAAAGTCGAGATTCATCGCAATGATCTGCTAAACTTTCATATAGTTCAATAGTCAGCACTTTCCTAGTCGCAGGCAGCCTTAGATCCAAGCGATAGCCTCTTCTAACACTATCTCAAATCTCAGATTTCCCAGCACACATTTTGCGTACTGTCTTTACAGATTGTTATGCCTCATTACAGCATACCTTGTCACAGTTTTCACGTAGTTGTGATCTTTAACCCAGCACGTTAATGATAGCCGCTGTTGCGTCTTTTCGCATTATTATTTAGAACTGACCCTTGCAACGTTGTCTGGTCTTAGTAGAAGCACCATAAATTGTAGTTGAGACATATTTTTTACTTTTCTATCTACAATTTTGTTAAAAATGATCCTGCATACTGATGAACTCAGCTATCGCTGTCTACAGCTAGACATATGCATCTCCCAAACTGCGCCACTATATTCTATCTCCGGTTCTACTTTACAGTCAAGTATCTAAGATCTATTGATCTCCCATAAACATTTTATCGGGTGAAGATGCGGGGACAATGTCTCCCGGTTGAAAATTAGAGACGTTTCATTTTTATAGTAAAGCTTGTCTTTAATGGTCATGGTTGTGAATTTGTTTTCTGCGCCGCATTTGCTTGTACGGTATACACGTATACATTGCTCCGGATGTTGGTATACGAGATAGTGACAAAGTGTAGACTACACATCAATGTGTGAATGACACATGAAGTTGTAAACTCGTATTAATTAGTCACACTTTTAGGTAGAAAACGATGTTTTTTCAGGCACGGACCCACCTTACTTGTGGTGGGTGCAATACGATTTAAATCCATCACTCGATCAGTCAATGCGTTCTATTGGCGATAGGACAAACAAAATCTAATAAGTCCGTCAGATAACCTCCACTTTTTTTTTATTAATTTTATAAAACAATCAACACGTACCCAATATTTTTCGATAATCTAACTAACAGACTAAACAGAATATTTTTTTTAGTCAGGAACGTCCCCCCCTATTCCTCCTCATAAAATGACAACCAAGACAGATGAATCCCATTAAACTTTTTTGTGCCTAACTTGAGGAAGTTATGTGGTGTGTTGTGTGGTCATTCTTGTCGCTTCACAATCCATCTCAAATGGAGCACAACTCTTTTGACTAATAAACTGCAAAAAGTATATATGATAATTTTCCGAACGTTATTTAGGAAAATTTTGGTACATACCTACTCAAAAACGAATGGTATAATAACACCAAAAGACAAAGTCAATAAGCACGTGCCGTATTTTGTTTCTCAATTTTATTGTGTTTAATACGCTGCTGGCCTACCGCCGAAGCCCTTTCACCGGCATTGATAGCACTTTGCGAAAAGTCACCAGTAGATTGTATATAATAGCTATACATATATATTTGTAGGTCAACGTTGAAAGTGTACAGTTTATCCTCTCATGCCTTGAACCGTTATGACTAATTTTGGTGATATACGATATACGAGACAAGATGGTAATTCGTTTTTTTTTACAGGTGTGATGTTGATGACTAGAGACCAGATTGGTATATAAAGGGTGTAAAACACTTCCTAACGATGCCAAAAGGTACTTGTTCTCCCCGTCATTGCGATTTTTTTTTTGTTATACACCATACCTGGGAACTTTCTAGTTACGGAGATATTGGGGGTCAAAGTTCCAACTTTTTGACAAGTTTTTTTTTTTAAATAAGTACGTGTTTTTATTGTAAGATTTTTACTTTAGTCTCTTTAATCCATCCATCAGCACAATGTTTTAAGTACGTTACATTGAGTTCTACAACAAAACATTTTTCACCCCATAAAAAAAAGTCGTTTCCCATATTTTTTGCATAAAGTTACTTAGTTTGATGTACAGAATGCTTGGTTGACGGCTTCGTGATGAGGTGGTTTACACCCTGTATAAGCATTTGCATGTTATGGCTGTTTTTTGGAGGACGTGTAAATTTTAGCTATAATCAGCATATCGTGCACTTTATTTCGGCAGAAATATTACAGAACTTAAAAAATATTCTGGGATTTTATAGGGACCTCCCTACAAAATTTCTACCTAGTCCTATCTCCGATCATGACATAGCCTTGTAAGATTACACTACAATATTATGTGTTAGTAATTTTAATTACTTCCCAGATTCCTGTTGTCAAAAACGTGTTTTACACAGTACAATCACCCTCGCCATTGACGTTGATGCCTAGCCCTCTCCAGTCCAGAACCTTGAAGACATCCTCCAGTGCAGCGGTGAATAGTTTCGGAGATAGGACGTCTCCCTGTCTTACACCTCGCTGCAGAAGGATAGGTTCCGAGGCTTGGTCCTGAAGTCAATTTGACACCGTTGGAGAGACTGCAGTACAGCCCAGGTCTCGATCGAATCAAAAGCTTTCTCGTAGTCCACAAACGCTAAACAGAGAGGTAAGTTGTACTCTTCGGTCTTCTGTATAACCTGCCGAAGCGTATGTATGTAGTCCACGGTGCTAAAGCCTTTTCGGAAACCGGCTTGTTTGGGTGGCTGGAAATCGTCAAACCTACGCGCGAGACGATTCGTGATGACTCTTGAAAACAACTTGTAGACATGGCTTAGAAATGAGATGGGCCTGTAATTCTTCAACCGGGCATTGTCACCCTTCTTGAAGAATAGTACCACCACACCCACACGGTTTTCCACCCGCCTTCAGGAGTTCGGCCGTAATTCCGTCATTACCCGGTGCCTTGTTGTTTTTGAGCTGTTTCAGAGCCATCCTAATCTCGTAAAGGCTGACGTCCGGGATGTCTTCGGTATAGTGTCGGGTCAGTCTAGCTCTTGGGTCATTTGCTAGGTCGACAATGGGTTTGCTGGTTGACGTGGTACAACTGTCCATTGAAGCTCTCGATCTCCCTCATTAGCCCCGGTTTGGCGGATAAGATCCTGCCATCGTCGGTCTTCAGTTTCGTGAGCTGGCTTTGCCCAATAGCCAGATGTCTTGAAAATACTTTGGAGCCTTTGTTCCGCTCGATCGCGTCTTTAATGCGCTCGGAGGACGGTATGGTCTATTACCCTTTTATATTTTGGGATTTTAAGGTTTGCGATCGAAATTTCATTTCCTACTTTTTATAAAATGATTTTCTTGCAAGTATTTTTAGAGGGGATATGCATGTAAATACAAAGGACCGATGTCCTTGGCATGGTTGATTAAATTATTCACACATTTTTGAAGCTCAAACATCCAAAATCTAAAACTTTGACAAGACGATCACGAGTCACGACGAGTCACGACGATTTGTTCGATTGATTTTTCCCAAGGTTTTTTTTATTGTAAGGACGATTGGAAAACTGTAATCTATATTTTCCATGTTATCCGTTCATGTTATGAAGATAGACGAGCAGTATTATGAATGAATAAAGGTACCTTCAATAACAGATTATTGTTTTTACTTTATTCAAACATCGTGTGTTTGCTAAACTATCGGGAAGCTGCCCCCACACGCAATGGAAAACAAGATGGAAATGGTACAACCTTAGGTCATCATTAACATATAGATTTTATTCAAATTGATAAAATAAGCGATCATTGTGCCGATAGTTGTTTCAGTCAATGGTTTAAGACGCCCGCAGAGCATGCGTAGTTCATTCAAACGTTATACCAAACTAATTTGTAAATCAAACATATTCTTATTGTAGTGTGTATTTATCTCTATTGGATTACAGTATATCTAGGTTCCCAAATATATATTTTGAATGGACACTGATATAAATAAGAGTTATGAGAAAAATAAGTTTTCGATAGCTTCTTATCTCGTCTTTATATCATTATCCTTTCAAAACATATGTTTGGGAACATAGATATTCTGTAACCCAATCGAAATAAATACTCACTACTTTCAGAATAATTATAATGTTTGGTTCAGAAATAATTTTGGTATTACGTTTGTATGAACTACGCACGCTCCGCCGGCCCCTTAAGAAGCCGAATTGATTCAGCCATGTGGTAAACACTCGAGTATTAAAGTAGCCTGTCTGTACAGGCTTGGAATGAATTATTACAGACAATACTATGTATAAACGGATTCTTAGCGAAGCCAACCAACCAAGCATTCTGACATCAAACTAAGTACCTAACTATTGCTGGTGAATTACTTTTTTTTTTTGGTGCCAAATCTGGTGTAACGGTAAAACTAAATGTAACGCACTCAAGACATAATGCTGATGAATGCATTGAATAGTAAAGAGGTTATGAAGGTTTTAAAAGTAAGGTTACAAAATTGAACTTTGACCTACAATATCTCCGTAAAAGGTTCCCAAGTATGATCCAGAATAAAAAAGCTATGGTAATGACGACGAAAGCAAGTGCTTTTCGGCTTCTTAAGGGGTCCTTTACACCCATTATTTTCAATTCTCTTTGACAGGAAACTGAACCCAGATTCATTCTTTAACTACATTTACAGCTTATGGAAGAAATTCTCCTTCCTTATTTGCAAAGTTGAACTACCTGGGTAGTATAAACCCCACCTTAGTTCCACATGTCAATACCACTTAGAATATTCCATGGTCCATTAAGGTGAAAAGCGCAATCGATAAACGCTGGCAAACAATGGTTAATTAAGTAGTTAGCTACGCACCTATACTGATTGTAGGGCGTGTAAAACTACCTGATGACGGCAATGATTAGTAATGTCTGTCTTCCATTACATTTCTAGAAAGTTCTCTGACAATTGACATTTATCATTGCATTTTGGCAAATAACAGAAAATTTTACAAGTGGGACAAAGCAGTAGGTTAAGACATATATGTATGTACATTCTTTGTAAGAACTTACTGCAATCACAAACTTCAGACACGGCCGTCGGCCACGAATAAATTCGCTAGTACTCTTTTAATATAACGGTCCAAATGTTCATTTATTTATTTCATTTAATACAGCATAAGCCATTAATATTAAATTAGGTTAAGTAATCCTATCACTATGTATTTTCACAGAACCACAAACATTGGATACAATTTAAAACGCCTAGTTGACACTTTTCCCGTGACCCAAGCGCTGGCTATATAGATTAGAAATAAGTTGAGAGGTAAGGTGAGTTGTAATCGATCCATCATGAATTCATGACCCGGTGTAAGAATCAAGGACATACACAGTCATATAATGGTTATATTACTGTGTATGTTATATTATTCACTGTGGTGAAGTTGTCAACAGCCTCGGACACCACGGCCTGTCATGCAGCCGAAGTGCGGGCCGTTTTGCACGGCACGCGAACTTGAATGACATCATCCGTCGATCTCTTGTCACCGTCGGCGTTCCAGCTTTATTAGAACCCAATGGTTTGGCACGCGACGATGGCAAGAGACCAGACGGCATGTCTTTGTTTCCATGGAAGATGAGTAGGCCTCTAGTGTGGGACGCAACTTGTGTCGATACTCTTGCGCCTTCCCATCTTCCTAGCTCATCGTGCTGTGCAGGGGCTGCCGCTGCGGCTGCTGAGAACCTCAAGCGGCGTAAATATAGTAACCTTATTGGTAACTATATTTTCGAGCCGTTTGGGGTTGAAACTCTAGGCCCGTGGGGTCCGAGTGCTCACAGCCTTTTTAAAGAAATTTCTAAACGCTTAATTGACACTTCCCGTGACCCTAGGGCTGGCTTTTACCTTGGCCAAAGGCTTAGCGTTGCCATACAGCGCGGTAACGCCGCCAGTGTCCTGGAGACTTTACCAGTTGACAGCGTTGAGGAGGAGTTTTTTGACGCCATTTTTTAAGTTTATAGTTTAAGTTAGTTTAGTTTATTTTAATTTATTATTGTATGTAGCATTTTTACAAATAAGTTATATTACTCATTATATAAATACACGAAAAATATAAAGATAACGGTGTTTTGGTAGTAAACAGTCTGACCTTACAGTTACGTGGAAGTTGTCCGTTTCAATATTCATAATGTTGTTAACTGCGTAGGTAATACGTACTTGTGACAACCAATTGTGGATACTACTGTTATGTTTATCTAATCTAAACGTATGTTTTGATATAGGTACTAACGTGCTTTTAGACTAATTTAGTGAACAGTAATTGAAGCCAAGGGTCATGAATATCCGGGGCTGCGGGACTGTTCGAAAGAGATACCGTGGTCGGGTCCCCTATGTTGTTTCGAACGCCGCTGTTGTGACACACGCTTGTTATCCTCTTCGTTTTGCAGAAGCGTTTCACAAAATAAAGTCGTTTATTTCAAAATCCTTTATTAGCACTTCACAACAAAATAGCGATAGGCAACAATAATCAACACTCGTGATGGAGCAGTAGGACTTGCTTGCTCGACGACCATTTGACAACTAACTAGTAATCAACTACGGTGAATATTCTAACACTACTCCGGACGTGACGTCACACCCCCCTTCTTTGATAGATGTGAAGTTAGTTGTCAAATGATCGTTTTAAGTTTCTTTTAACAAATATCAAAAATATACTTTTAAAATAAAATTATGTTATTAGTTGCTTGAATTTGTACAAATAAATACAATAAACCTAAAATTGCTTACAATCGGCCTTCCTGATATTTTCACGTCTCGGGAAACAGAAATAATAATAATTACCTAATTAAAAAAAAAAAAAAAAAAATAAGTTACTAAAAATAAAAGCTTCAAATCAAGTAAGTATTCGTCATCACATACCAATTTTTTTTTTTTTTTCTTTTCACAATCACATTTCCACTAAAATATTGTATTTTGTATTGAGGCCTCCTTCATATCCTCATATGCTTAATAATAATTATGATTTAGTATTTAGGTCTCCTTCACATCCTCATATATTAAACGAATGTGGTACGAGTATTGAGGCCTCCTCATCATATCCTCATATACCTACTAAACATAAATATAATAATGAGGCCTCCTCATCATATTCTCATATACCTACTTAACATAAATATAGTATTGAGGCCTCCTCATCATATCCTCATATACCTACTTAACATAAATATAGTATTGAGGCCTCCTCATCATATCCTCATATACCTACTTAACATAAATATAGTATTGAGGCCTCCTCATCATATCCTCATATACCTACTTAACATAAATATAGTATTGAGGCCTCCTCATCATATCCTCATATACTTACTAAACATAAATACAGTATTGAGGCCTCCTCATCATATCCTCATATACTGATAATCATAATATCCAGAGGTGATATACCTCATTCATATTTTCATAAATATTGAATAAGTATGCAGTATTGAGGCTTCCTTCATATCCTCATATACCAAAATAATGTTCACACTATCATAAACCAGGATCAAAATAATAACAAAGATTAATATGGTATTACATTACAGTCCAATCGACGGTCACGGTTTCTTCATCAAAAATGTTGATGATGGAGCTATTATCCTCATCAGAGTCGTTGCTGTTGGATCTATTACCTATAAACTACCACGGATGAATTTTATCTACTGAGAATTCACTTTTATCATTTTTTTCGTTATATTGGTGTATCTTGAACTTCGTGCCTATCATTCCCTAGCACTTTAATTATTCGATATGTACCTCTTAACTTAGGGACTAGTTCTTTTTTTATTTTTTCCGGTAGATGGCACATCTCTTTTTATCCTTACTAAATCTCCTACTTTATAATTTACAATCTTTTTGTTTTTGTCATCTTTCTTTTTGCTTTTGCTGACTTTTGTTAATATGTTTAGTTATTCGTTCTCGATTTCGGTGTTTTGAACACCTACATCTCCATCAGATACAATTTTGGAATTTAATAAAGAACCTGATGTACCCGTTAATCCGATACCAAACAGGGCTTCGGCTGGTGTTTTCCCTATACTCTTGTTAATGGTATTATTAAGCCCCCATTTTATTTCAGAAATCTTCTTCTTCTCGTCCCTAACGACGACGTTTTGACGACTCGAATGGCGTAATGGTAGTGAAGCTGCCTTACGTTCTTAGGGTCCTGGGTTCGAATCCCGGGAGGAGCAAATGTTTGTGTGATGAGCATGGACATTTATTTATATATTTTTTTTAATATTAATTTGGTTTACTTAAATTTTATAATAATTTTAATTGTAATTTTATTGTGATTTTAATTTTAATATGATGTTGTATTTAATTTGATTTAACGCTGATTTGGATTGACTTTAATTTGATTTAATTTTGTTAATAATTTTAATTTCAATAATGATTTTAATTGTGATGTTGATTTTAATACCATTGAGCTTTTGATTTTGTAATTTTTAATTCTGTGTAATTATACCTATGATCCAATGTTGATTGAGATAAATAAATAAATAAATTTGTTTCCGAGTCATGGATGTTTATATGTATAATAAGTATGTATTTACGAACAAATAAAAGTAAATATGTAGTATATCAACTATCTAGTGTCCACGACACAAGCTTTGCTTAGGTGGCACTAGGTTAGGGGCGCTGTGTGTTAATGTCTTGCGATATTTATTAAAAAACAAACATTTTCAGGTTTACCTAAATTGCTAGCAGAGAGCGGCTAATACTGTTGGGTTGTACCTATCTTTCAATTTGCTTATTGGCTCTAGGTGTTGCAACAGCATTGAGAATGTGTTTTATGCCTTTCTCAGTCTTTTTAATGTAAAATTTTTGCAGATGTCTACTAATTTATTAGAATCTTTGTCTTGAAGAATTTGTATAATACGCCGTATTTCTGAATCATTTTGTTGGAGATTGGATTTCATGAAGAAATTACATTTATCTAATTTTAGGGTTAAGCCTGCATTACGTAATAAATCCAACGTTTCAGCTAGTTTTGAAAAACCGTCGTCTATGTTTTTGGAAGGTTTATGTGATCTTGCTCCGTAAAGGAATGTCCAACTAGTAAGGGAATGCTTAAACAATTATCTAGTAGTACAAAAACGCATACATAAGCCGATACGTCATCAATTTTAATTTTTAAATTACATTTACCAACTGAATAGACAACCGAGTTAACAAAGCCTCTTAGAACTGGCAGATTATCTGTAGACCATACTGGAGTAACATTTTGGGCATTAGATAATGTAATCATTGTACATTGGCTACCGAAATCTAAATAATATTGTAATTTACGCCATTAACAATAACTTCTTTGAAATATTTGGAATCGTTATTTATACCAATAGATAGTCATAATACAGTCTTATTATCTTTCTTTAGCCTACATTCGGATGTGTCATGACCTAATTTCGTACCGTTTTCGCATTTCTTGTAAGGGTTTACTACACTTATATACTGGATGACCTACCTCTCCGCAATTAAAGCATTTTATTCTCAAAGGTGGTTTTTGCCCTACATCAGTTTTAGTGTCTTTAGTTTTATTAAACGCCTAACGTCATTGAATAATTTTGAAGTGGGCTTATCTATTCGTTTGGTTACTCTAACGTTGCGTAAAAAATACAAGTAATTTATCTGGATCGGCAAATTGAGCTGCTTCAGCACTCGTCCTAATAGACCTATCTTCTATTCCTAATAAAAGACAGTCTACCGCATTCTTACCGGTTATTTTGCATCGATTCAGTAAAATAATTTTATAATAAAATATTCCTCAAGTGGATCTCCGAATTTGACACGTTTTTTTAGCATATCAGATAATAATACGCCATAGCTTTCATCACTTGGAAAGGCGGTTTTTAATTTTGTTTGCCACTCTTGCCACGTAAACAAAAGGCTGGGTAAACCCTGATACCACCTTTGGGCTAGCCCTACTAGTTTTGGTAAGGCATAGTGAACGGTTTGTCGTTCGGACCAACCGTAGATAGATGCACATTCATCTACTTTACATAACCACATATCTACAGATCGATTCCTCTTTGACGGATAAAACTCAGGGATACCTTTCATAACTGGGTATCTTTCAATATTATTGCCGTGACCATCTGATTTGACTGCTTGAATTAATTCTCTAAAAGTATTGAGCATATCAGTGGACTCACCTGGTGATCGAAGCTGCCTCTGATGACAAGAATTCAGCCGGCCACGGCTGTGAGGCGCCGGCTGTCTCACACGGCTGCGGCTGCGTGACTCTGGCTGTCTCACATGGCTGCGGCGGCGCGACTCCGGCTGTCTCTCACGGCTGCGGCTGCGTGACTCTGGCTGTCTCACATGGCTGCGGCGGCGCGACTCCGGCTGTCTCACACGGCTGCGGCGGCGCGACTCCGGCTGTCTCACACGGCTGCGGCTGCGTGACTCCGGCTGTCTGACACGGCTGCGGCTGCGTGACTCCGGCTATCTCACATGGCTGCGGCTGCGTGACTCCGGCTATCTCACATGGCTGCGGCTGCGCAACTTCGGCCGTCTCACATGGCTGTGGCTGCGAGAGGCCGACTGTCTAGCACGGCTGGAGCTGCGAGAGTCCGGCGGACCAGCACGGCTACGGCTGAGAGAGCCCGGTGGTTTTTCGTCGTAATCGTTTATTTTCGCTGGAGTTGGTAAGAGCGGGCTACGATTGCGGCTGGAGCGTGCCTCACTATTTGTTTTATCCATTATCCTGGAAGGTAATGATAACTTCGGACAAAAAATGTTGCGAAAACTGCGTAGGTAGGTATTTTAATAGACAATAGCAATTATAATTGAAAATGGCTAAGTATTATATTTAATCAGGCATGCAGGTCTTCAATCTTATCATATTAACTCTTCAACGATCAGACCGCACACCGGAGTGCGACGACAATAGATTTTGCTATTGTGTTGCTGTTTGATTGTCGATGAACCAAAATACAGTACAAGTTCTACTAGTACTTATTGCCCTCAAACATGGTAAAAGGACAAAAAGTTTATCGCCAGCAACAGTATACAAAGAAAAAGAAATACCAACAACAGTTTTTTTTTATTATTATTTTTTTTTTTTCTAACTGTGTAAATATTTTGGATTGATATTAAATCATACTCTACAGTACACATTATTTTAAAGCCTCATCTGGGAATCGAACCCAAGTCCATCTCGGCTCTTAGTCCCTATCACTCATAAAGAACAAAGGAATTTACCTGTTGAATGAATGTTTCCTTTGTGTCTTTGCCACACAAAAGGAAAAGAGCAAAAAATATTTTGTTAAAAAAAACATGTATTTTCAGCAATTAAATAGAATGTCATAATAAATATTTTTACCTGGAGCGTGTGATATCCCAATTCTGATTTGTTATCCTCTTCGTTTTGCAGAAGCGTTTCACAAAATAAAGTCGTTTATTTCAAAATCCTTTATTAGCACTTCACAACAAAATAGCGATAGGCAACAATAATCAACACTCGTGATGGAGCAGTAGGACTTGCTTGCTCGACGACCATTTGACAACTAACTAGTAATCAACTACGGTGAATATTCTAACACTACTCCGGACGTGACGTCACACCCCCCTTCTTTGATAGATGTGAAGTTAGTTGTCAAATGATCGTTTTAAGTTTCTTTTAACAAATATCAAAAATATACTTTTAAAATAAAATTATGTTATTAGTTGCTTGAATTTGTACAAATAAATACAATAAACCTAAAATTGCTTACACGCTGTTGCGAATTATTTTTCCACTGCCTCACAGGTTCGAAAGCTCATGGACTCGAATGAAGTAGTCGCGAAAGACGCTGTTTCGAAAAACATTTTCACTGCCTCATACGCTCGAAAGCTTGTGATTTCGATTTATTTAGTTATAAAGTGTACAGAAAAATATTTAAGAAGTAATTAAATAAAATCAACGAATTCGGTGTCAACATCATCACTACATATTACAAAACAAAGTCTGCCGCCGCGTCCTTGTATCAGTCGTCCTAAAACATAGTACTCTTCAAAATAATTAGTAACTTTTTCGGCTTCTTCTGGGAAGAGAGTATCTTTAAATTGTTGACACCGAATTTGTTGATTTTATTTAACTATTGCTTAAATATTTTTCTGTACACTTTATGACTAAATAAATCGAAGTCACAGGCATTCGAGCGTATGAGGCAGTGAAAATGTTTTTCGAAACAGCGTCTTTCGCGACTACTTCATTCGAGTCCACGAGCTTTCGAACCTGTGAGGCAGTGGAAAAATAATTCGCAACAGTGTGTGTCGCAACAGCGGCGTTCGAAACAACATAGGGGGAGGGATCCCGCTCCGCCTAGAGTGGGAGAAGTTATTTGATGAATTCCCGCCCCGAAAAAAAAAATAAAGGTTCATGAACATTTTTTATGATCTACCCTAGATATGAAAAAATAAAACTGTTTAGTCCGTCAGATAGATTTGGAAAACATATTGTTCACCTATTTTTTCTTTTTTCGTGTAAACAAAAAATGAAGATGATACAGTGCGTCAAAAACTCGTGTGACGTCACGTTTGAGTACATTTTTCCCGGATAGTGACGTCACAAGCCCCACTCGTCTCATCTTTGACGCGTTTTTTCTTCGTAATTTTTTATTAATTTGATACATCAAAACACCTATCCAATATTTTTTGATAATCTATTAACGTCCATGTTCACCGCACAGAGCTGTTTAAGGGACATGTTTACCATATTGTATTTTAATTGTGGACAGTTCCAATTCTGGATTAAATAACATATTAAGACCATTTTACTTGTTGATGTGTCAACTAAATGAGATTTTGTTTGATCAATATGAAAATTTTGTCAAAAATTATAAAGTTGATGTAGAAGTCCCACAGTTAAAATGACGACAGTTACGTAAGGTAAGTGCTGTGTAATACTGGTCGTTGACAATTGCAAAATCTAGACCCAAACTGCTTCGGTGAATTATATTCTGGAAAAAACCCATTACCACTGGACGACCTAGTGTTCAATATCCGGGCTGTCAGTCAACAGTGGCGTTTGCTAAAGTGGTGTATGCAAACACCACGTTTTTCTCTTTTTATCACATTAATCTTTTGCTTCGTTCCTACATGTTCATACGTCTTGTTACGCATTGCGAGTATTACGCGTTTGATTTATCTAAAAATGAAAAGATGGATCAGGACGTCTCTTTAAGCGTTTCCAGTCTTTTAACTGTTGGATGTTTTTTGGCCCCTTTTTAAATATTCACTACATCTTCTGAAAAGCATTAAAGACGTTCATGCAAATAGTTTCTCTTGTATTCGCAGCCATCGTTAGATTCACATCCGTCTATGACGTCAAAACGTTAAGTAATACCATTGTTATCGATCAAAAAAAAAAGTATTATCAATAGGAAGATTATCGAGCTTCCAAGTTATCATCTTATAATGATTGGCGTCTCTTTTGTTTCTTTTGCCTTTACTTAAAAACTTTTTTTGAAATAAATCTTGTTTTTCTTTTTCGTACTGTCAGGTAAAATCGCGATGTATTTGTATGTTTTTTAGTTAATTTAGGTGATTTTTACCAAATAATTGAAAGGTCATTGGTATCAAAATCTGATGTAATGTGTATAACTTGACGGAATGCAATAAACAGCTGTTATAGAGCTACTAAGGTCCGTGTTCTAGAACGATAATTGGTATGAGAATATATTTCAAACCAAACTCGACTAATTAAAGGATGAATAATTTCGCTCGAAAACATTTCCTGCATTATATATTTATCTCGACTATTTAATTTAAAAAAGTAATTAATTAAACCCTCACAATTTATATTATTTTCTAAGAACACGTCTGATTACACTGAGCAATGCGAAGATTAAACATGGATGCATTGTAAAACAATAAGAATTGCTGCAATTATCGTCTGATCGGCCCTTACTTTGAAGTCAAGGTCTACCCGATCGTTTACTTGTCTTAAGTGTATCTGCACCTCGACATTTTCAATACTAACGAGGACTCATAACTAAATAGATTCTAAGAAAAAATAATACTGAATAAACAAACCATTTTTGTACCTTGCCTTCGTAGAGCATGAATTGATCTGGAGATTAATGAACTAGCCAATAAAGATTAGAATTTTCAACGTAGTTTTATTGCCTTTTTGTTGTAATTAAACACAAGAAAAAATTTGTTTTTAAAATGAATAAACTGTTTCAGATAAAGTTCGGTGACAAATCCCATTTCATGAAGGAATAAGTCAGAGCTCCTTGATTGTCTACGTCATAGTTATAAATGACATGGTGTGGGAAGACAATGCGTTCACTTACGTATCTACGTAGTACAATAACTTGTATATTTGCACATGCATCGTCACTTGAAAGTCTGTCTGTACCTGCGTTGTATTCACGGCGAGCAAGTCCTTCAACCTTGGGACCTGTACTGCGGATATTTCGCTTGTTGATTTTTTCTCCTTTTCCGCAAATCTCCGCTTCACTATTTGCTTGCGAATCTTGTCGGCATCGGTTCAATAATACGTTCTTTAACGAACACGGTCACGTCTTCGGCATTTGTTGTTGTACCTACCGTAATTGTTATTACGAATCGCATCAACTGCTTCAGTGCAACGTTTACCAGTTGTAAACATTTGGTTGGTAACGAACGTTTATTTCTTTATAAATGATTGTTTACGCTATTCTTACAAATGTTGAGCACGTCGTTTGATGTAATGCTTCGATACGGTCTTTAGAGAAGAATAGGGGGGCGGAAGGGGGGAGTTTAGTTTAAGAAAATCGTCTTAATGCATTTTCATGTCGAGATGATAATGAGAAACGGACGTTGAACGCTGCTTTATTCTCCAGAGGGCAATAGGTGGCGCGATATGATAGCCCAGGGCTCGACAAGTGCGGTCGAGGCCGGGAGCCCGGGAGAGGTGGCAGCCGCTCGCATACCGCACTCAGTATACAATCGCGCGCCGCAAGTGTTGCTCGCACGCCGCTCACTGCAACAACCTCGCGTACATATCGAATCGACCGCCTTATCGATTACGCCTTCCGCTCCTTTGAACGACGCGCTATTCCGAACAGTGATGGGTGTCTATCCCGATAACGTGTGAATTATTGGAGGATTAGGAATATAAATAAACAAGTGCACGTGATGCAGCGATAGATCGCGCCGACAGTGTAGACCTATCGGCGCCGCTCCTGGTGGACCAGGCCCATGAGTGTCAGTTCCCTACTGGTGTCCAAGGAGTCGTGATGTGACAGCGATACGTGTCGTAGTGCCAGTGGAATTGTTTTGTGAAAGTGTGCACCGAGCGTGAGTGAGCAGACGGCTGCCGGCGCGGCCGGTGCTCCGTGACAATGTTGAATTGCACCGATCTGGAATGCATCCTACACCATCATCATTATTATGCACACCTGCACCACATCCATCATTTACAAAATGCACAGGACACAGGTACGTCGACGCTGATATTAATAATCTTCTTAATGCAGGTCATGATGAGGTTTTTAAATCAATCATCGGAGAACAATGACGAAGCAAAGGTAGTAACAATGAAATTGTTTGTTGAAGAGCCAACGTTGAGTGCTAATGATAACATACGAGATGAGCAAAACGTATAGGCCTCGGTAGAAATCCTTGATTTAGATACTGCATCAGATGCAAACACTCAAATTGAAGTTAATGACGAAATTGCATTAGGTTTATTGCGATGTGTTTTTTAATAATGCGAGAGACGTGCTTGACCTTTGCGAACAGTAAGAAAAAAAAAGAAAATTGGGCACAACACTTAAGAGAGATAATAGCCTGAAAAACAAGGTTCGGTGCAATAGCTAGCAGGTGTTTGGTGTAGATATCATGCAACGGACCTGCCTATTGCGAGCTGTTTTCACTCTGTTAACTCACTTGGACGAGCGACTTCAAAACCTGCCTGACGACGCGAAATGGACGAAATATTTGTACAAACAAATGTTAAACGTTTTCTCTTTCAAGTCGTCACAGACATATTGAATAACTAAACCGATTATATTATCTTTAGCAGATGATCAGGTCAGGTTTAAATTCCAAAATTTGTTGTTTAAAAATTCCAATAATTAGTTCAATTAGCGGTTATAAGTCTAATAGAGATCCAGATCTCTATTGATAATGAGTAATTCTAATTAGTAATTATTACAAAAGGCGCAAGAATTCAAGTTCTGTTGAACATCATAAAGCATAATTATTTGATTAAATGTGTCGTACAGTTGTGTAAATACTCCTCTACGATACAGCCATTAACGTATCAGCTTCTACGTTTTGATCACTATTCAAGATTTTCGTACTTTCCAACATAATTTAATGTAAACAGTAAACACATTCTTGTTTATCAAAAGTTGTCGCTTCATTATCAACAACGGTATCGACATTTTTAAAGACCGATAAATGATTCGCTAAACTCTGAAATCTACCAAATACTTCTCAAAATTAAGAGTTACTAACATTCATATTTGTTTTTCTATCTATTGATTCATTGGTTTATTATCGTTTAATAAACAATGATCAATGAGTTTCAAGTTCGCGTTGGTATCATAACTACACGCGAGCTATGTGAAAACAAAAACAAAAGAAGAAAACATTTCTCAAGCAAGACGTAAATTGACAGGTCTGAAAACCTGTATACCTGGCGTTCTGTTAGATATTAAATGGTGTGAATTCACGCCAAAGCCTTGTCAGGTAGGGAGGCATCACATTCATTTTCACTATTATCTATTTTCTGAATTATGTTTCGATCCACCAAGAGTACGATACGAAATAATACAGATTGATACAGGATACAGGACTTGAAAGTGATTTTTTTATGTCTAGTCTCTAAGCGATTTCTTTTTACAAAATAAACTGTAATTCATTAGCGATAGGCAATTCTAATTTTAAAAATCGTTTCTTGCTTGCTTGCTAGCTAACTTGCAGTAGGTAATTCAATCGATACGCTCTTTGTTACCTTACAATAATGGCATTTTCTGACGCTTTAACATTTGTTTTGGCATTCACTATTGCATACATTATTGTTTCAAATGCAGGTTCGTCAAATGCTCTGCATTTATTTTCACTAGCAAGATCGTGATTAAAGTAATCATCGTCAATCAGGCAAAATTCATTAATTTTGTATCTTATCATACAAAATTAAACTCGGTTAATACCTTTGGAAATTATACTCATCGGGATCATGTTTATAATGCACTTATGTAAAGCGATACATTTGATTATCTCAGTAATAATGAGAAAATGTTCAACGTCGTTAACCCTAAAACCAGTAATTTTAAGTTAGTTTATTACCGTGCTAAGCGAGTATCGAGTGCAGTATTTCATTTAGGTTAATCTAATAACGCTAACGAAGGAGCAATACGTTTACCATCTGTTCTAAACATTCTTAGACCGAGGTCTTGATTTTGTGTTCTTGACCTCAGCTCGATCAACCTATCATTTCAAATTCCTCTGTACCTGTTTCAGAAATACTAGGTATTTTAACTGTTTTCAAAATTTTCAATTCTTGCAAAAACAAACGTTTTCGTTTCCTTGAGTGGCTGAATATTACTTCATCATTATTGCTGTTTTATAACAACAATTATAAGATCTATTAATACATTATGACAGTTTTCCTCATTCTTATATCCATGAAGTGTTCAACAAAGTTGTTATTATTTTATTCTGTTTGTCTCTTTCAAGTCAATACTAGGACAGTGTATAGGTAAACTCGACTGCAGCCGTGGCCAATTAGATTGAGTTAGTCCTTTAACTTGATTTTATCTTGTTAAAAACTTAGACAGGTAACCATTCGTTTGTGCTTAGTTGATGTTATTTTTTTAGTTGATCGAAGTTCTACAGTACCTAAACGCCAAGTCAAGATTATCATCATCATCTGGGCCGCCTTTTCCCAACTATATTGGGGTCGGCTTCCAGTCTAACCGGATGCAGCTGAATAACTGTATTTTGCATGGAGCATCTGCCTGTCTGACCTCCACAACCCAGTTAGTACACCGTAATACGATACCTCTTGGTAAGACTGGTTGTCAGACTTTTTTGGGCCACTAACTACCTGTAACGACTGTCAAAGACTTTGAAGTCAAGTCAAGATAAACAGAGAATAAGCAATAGTTGTTCTAAACGGAGTTAAGGCGATTACATGAGCTAAACGCTAGTTTTATAATTATTAAAAGTATATGATTCACTGCTATAAACAAGACCAGAAAAATATATGATATTCTTCAGGATATATGCTAGCATTTTTAATTAGTGTTTTGAAATAAATTGACTCGATAAAAAAATCACGAACTTATCTCTAAAAATACCTTTCAAACAAAAAAACATACTAATATGCATGCGATCATTCTGATGTTTTTTAGTTTTTTAATCCAATCAATAGTTTTTTTGTAAATCGATCGAAACAACTCATTTCGCGCTATTTGGCTTGCAGTGACTGACGCGGCGTAACAACCACTTTGTAGTGCAAGCTGATTAGAACTTTATCCCAGCATTTCAAACGAAGTTTGAACCACCACAAATACAGTTGCTAATTTAGCTCGTCTAATCGCCTTAAGACTGATAATAACATTTGATAGCTAATATTAGCCTCTCCGTATAATTTATCATTGATTAGTCCGGAAGTTTTGTGCACACGTAATTATTTATAGTATTAGTAACCCAGGTCTTATGACTCAAACAAATCCATGATTGTTTTAATACATATAATTTAAATTGAATCTTTGTCTTTGTTGCGATTAAAAGTAACTTTGTATTCGATTGCAGCAGAATGATTGAATAACGTTTTTGTTTCTGCATTTAAAACAATGATTATCACGATCAAAATGTTTTTTCACATATGACAAAGTGTTGCATAATACTTTTTTTATACATACACGGTTTGACTCAAAAAGTGACAGCTCAATTCAAACTAAACGTAGATACTTATTTGATTTTTTCTCTTCTGGCAGGGTTAAACCCTACACTTGAAACAAAATCCTTTTTCGACACCCATTGAGCCGACGATTTCAATGAGTAGTTTCAGTAAACAAGTAAAAAAAAAAAAAAATTAAAAACCTCCGACACAATGTACTAAAAGTTAAATAGAAAATAATTTGTTAATTTGCCATAATATGGTGGCGGCCATCTTGGGTTTTTAATTTATCGTGGTGTTTAGTATTGTACTAGTCAAGTCCTTTCATTTGACACCCATTGAGGGTGTTGTTGAATAAATATGTCATCCGCCATATTGGACTGATTTTTATCAAACATAAGTAGGTAAAAACACTCCCAACTAATTCACCTTGCAAACAAAAAAAACAAAATCTAAATCGGTTCATCCGTTCGGGCGCTACGATGATACAGGCAGACACACACACAAACACGTCAAACTTATAACACCCCGTCGTTTTTGTGTCTGGGGTTAAAAATACCAATAAGGTATAAAATATCTTTAATTGATGAATAATTACTATGAGTGTTTGGTATATTTGGCTTTAAAATTATTTAAAAATTATTATTACTTACTACCAAATTCACTGACAGTCTGCCACTTTCCACCCTAATGACATAAGTTATAAGGTTGAATTGAAAAGTGACCCTCAGTGAACGCGGTAGTCAATCATATCGGACCATCACTGGATCACGTGCTTAACCCTGTCTGCCAATTGGTTATAGATCTCCCCTATACAGGGGGATCGCCATAATCATCTCTATTAACCGAGAAGGCCAATGTTAATATCTGTCGCGAATACGCCTGTATATCCAACAGGTAGTTCTCAATTTAATAATTTGCGACGAGTCTCTTCCTAGGGCAGTTCTGTATTACATAGGCGTTAATAGATTGGTCTGTCGAATCAATTGAGTGTCTAATCTCCAGTACAATTTGCATTGCTCTGCAACGATTTGAATTTGTTCCAAGTTGTAGATTTAACTTTCTATTTCTAATCTCGTCCAAGTGTTCGCCAATATTCAATCAATTTCTTTATGATTGATGATAAGTCATTTTGGCGGGTAATGAGAGCCAAGATGAAGATTTTTTTTGCTATAAACTATGCAGACTAACCATTTATAATCACGCCTATAATCAACGGCGGTTTAGGCAGATGTGTATCTAATAGTACACATCTGTCTATTCATTCATTTCGTCAGTTATGTTTAAGAGGCCTGCGGAGCATGCGTAGTTCATACAAACGTAATACCAAAATAATTTGTAAATCAAACATATTCTTAAGGTAGTGTCTATTTATTTCGATTGGATTACAGAATATCTAATTCCCAAATATATGTATATTTTGAATGGACACTGATTTAAACAAGAGTTATGAGAAAAATAATATTTCTATAGATATTTTTTAATTTCTCAGGTCTCGTCTTAATATCAAAATATATATTTGGGAACATAGATATTCTGTAATCCAATCGAAATAAATACACACTGCCTTAAGAGCATGTTTGATTTACAAATTATTTTGGTATTACGTTTGTACGAAGGACGCATGCTCCGCCGGCCTCTTAAGTCCCGTGGGGGCAAGCCTATTGTCATTAATCGGGCGCAAATAGACTCCGTGTCTGCTACTGAGAAATTTCTGATGGAAAACCCCAATAACACTATGCTCGAGCCAGGAATTGAACACAGTACCTCAAGCTCAGCAGTCGCTTGCGTCCACTAGACCAACGAGGCAGTCAATATCTATTACTCGCTACAAATAAACCCAAGGCATTATCTGAAATAGAGACAACAGACTGAAATATAAATTCGTCAAGATCAAAGTAGCGAGACAATGAAAACAATGCTGGTCAATCAAGACAATAATGTACGACTTCATCGCTTTTACCTTTCATAGCTATCTTAGTGCTGTTTTCTCATTCAAGCCCAAAATTATGTTTCAATAAACCAGTACATTTCGCGTTTTCTTCCACTCTCTTCGAGTAAAAGGTATCTTAGATAATATCCTGGGCTTGCATCCGGGTAGGAAACGCGTGTCACGATATTGAAACTGATAATTATTTCACTGATAATGTGTTGTTTTGTGGCTAAGAACTGGTTCTAAACTGGTCATTACGAGGCTTTTTGAGTTCAGGGTGTGATAAATGTTTACATTCGTGTTTTTAAATAATAACAGCCGCTCGGGCCGATCATTAGGTTAAACCGTGCTGGCCTAGGTTGGTCTGTGGATAGGTGACCACCCTTACATACCGAGTTTCCCCTGGGCCTCGGAAAGCACGTTAAGCAGTTGGTCCCGGCTGTCATTTGTCGATCTTTGACAGTCGTTACAGGTAGTCAGTGGCACAAAAATTCTGACAACCAAGGGGTATCGTATTAATACCCAGTACTAAACTGGGTTGTGGAGGTCAGATAGGCAGTAGCTCCTTGTAAAATACAGGTATTCAGCTGCATTCGGTTAGACTGGAAGCCGACCCCAACATACCTAGTTGGGAAAAGGCTTGACAGATGATGATGATGATTACTAACAACGCTTTAATAACAGTTATTAATATTCATAGTAACAAAAACGTATGTATCATTATCGAAAGATTCTTGAGAGCGTCCGTAATATTATACAACAACTTACAACTATTTCATGTTTTCTAAACATTGCTTGGAATCTGGCCAAAAGTCTGACAACCAGTCTTACCAAGAGGTATCGTATTACCCAGTATTTACCGAGTTGTGGAGGTCAGACAGGCAGTCGCTCCATGTAAAAACTGGTATTAAGCTACATCCGGTTAGACTGGAAGTCGACCCCAACATAGATGGGAAAAGGCTAGGCAGATGATGATAAGGAACTACCTCATACCCGCGGTATCTGTCCCACTGGATTATACTTCCGCGGTAAAAAGTAATCCTATATGTAAATCCAGGTTTCATCCAAATCCGTTCAGCAGTTTTCGCGTGAAAGAGTTACAAACATCCATACTTCCATCCTCACAAACTTTCGCATTGGTAATAATATTAGAAGATTGTTTTAGATCCTTTTTTTTTTCTTCTGAAAAGTAAATTGATTGTACCTACGCCAAAAGAATACCCTCGTATTACCACCGTAAAAATTGATTGATTAACACCTTACTTATCTTAAAGAAATCAAGATATTAATTTATATCCACATCTTACGTCATTTTCATAACAATACTGTGTAAAACATATTATAATCGTTAATCCGATCAGTCACAGTGATTGACAAACATAAATTATAATTTCACATTCTTCGCGTACAAAATCGTTAATACCTGTTACTAAAATATTACTGTTGGAAGTATCATGTTTGGAAATATAGAATTAAGTAACATGACCTTGGCTAGCCAGGCTAAATATTCAAAACACAGGTATCGTTTAGATCTTAGTTCTTGATAAAACGGTTTGTTAAGCGTGGTCTAGACAATGACACAGTTAAACAGAAGGTGATGTGCATGAAATATTAGTAAGAGACTAAAAAGACCGACACAGATTTGTCTTCAATGTAATCACATACATAACTTCACGCTTGTAACCCCCGAAGAGTTGCGTAGAGGTGTACCTTTTTTTTCGGATGGGAAATCATCAAATAACTTCTCCCAATCTGGGAGCAGCAGTGGCCCAGTGCTGGCGGCCCCGACTTACGAACAGTAAGTCGTGGGTTCGAACCTGGGTTCAAACCCGGCCCGGCCTGGGTTAATGCGCCTGTCTGGACAGTCGCATTACTTTGTGTAATTTATTTCATCACCACTGCTCTCAAAAAGGTGAAGGAAAACATCGTGAGGAAACCGGCATGTCCTAGAACCAAAAAATTCGAAGACATGTGACATCTACCAATCCGCACTGGACCCGCGTGATAGATTATAGCCCATTCCCTCTCATTGAGAGGAGGCCGTGTCCCAGCAGTGGGAACATTATAGGCTGATGATGATGATGATGATTCTGGGCGGATCGGGAGGGAGTGTCAGACATTTACTGACTAAAACCCGTCCATGTTCCTACCTCGCCTTTTATGTTCCGGGGCCAGGGCCCGGGGCCAAGCCAGGGTATCTTTTTCGAACTGTGAACCCCGGCAGACGTAGAGGTGTACCAAACAGTATACACCCCCATTTTGCCAGTTATGTTTTAAGTCCCGGGGGCGATCCTATTGCCACCGACTGCTCAAAACCAGACTCCGTAGCTGCTACTGAGAAATTCCTGAAGGAAAAACCCAAAAAGACTTTACTCGACTCGGGAATCGAACCGTGGACCTCATACTTAGCAATTGCGTTTTCGACCGCTCTGTCAACGATAATCATCCGTCGAAATATAGGACCTCTTTTTTTCAAAAATATATGAGTAACTTTTTTCCAAAAAATAAAACCGACTCCAAAACACACAAAAAAGTGAAAAATAACTTTAGCTTCAGAAGTCGGTGACCTTTGTTTGATTGATTTACTTGGTTTTTTGTCACCGACTTCTGAAGCTAAAGTTATTTTTCTTTTTTTTGGTTTTTTGAAGTCGGTTTTATTTTTTGCAAAAAACTTTTATTTTTCACATTTTAGTGGTTCACTTGTGCTTACCTCTTCACAGCGTAGCGGCGTGATGTTATGATATGAACTGGTGTAAACAATAGATAGACATGAGATTTCAGCAATCTCAGTCCATTTGCTATCATTTATTGAGGAGTTCCGAAGTTCTTAATCAGATCTTCACCAAATTGAAATGGGACCACTTTAAGAAAGTACCCTTCCGAAAACTACTCAAATCACATCAAGTGTGCCAATAAAATTTGAAGAGTTTTCTCAATTTCTCCAGGATTACATCATCAGATACCGACTTGATGATTATGGGACCACCTGGGAAGTACACCCTTTCAAACAACAAAAGAATAATTCAAATTGCTACAACCATCTTCGAATAGTCGGGGAAAATACATACAAAAAAGGTTCCGATGAATTGAGGACCTCCTCCTTTTTGAAGTCGGTTAAAAATACATTCCGTTACTGAGAATGCAAGTCTTAGTGTAATCTGAATACTCATTTATAATATTTGTGACCGTAATGTAGACTTAGCTTTACCATATTTTTGTGTCTAGATTCCACATGCAAATTCTTCGTTTTCTTTTTTTACACGCTAGAAATGCTGATGACCTTACAAAATGAGTTATGGACTATGAAGAACCTTTTAAATTATTTATTTATCCAACGTTCAGTGGTGAATGGTACCGATTCTACAAAAAAATTGCATCAGTGACGTTCAGAAGCGTGTTACTGCACGTGATTGTGAAGTAAAAAATGCACCTAGGAATGTATTGATCAATACGATTGATAAGAAAAGAATGAGAATGTGTACTAGGCTAACTGTAATCCAGAGTAGTATAGTAAATAATATACCATACGAAATGGAGATGAAAGTTCATGTTTAATTGGCAACATATCGGAATTGTTTATTGCAAACATGTTCATTTTCAATAGGTGCTACCGAGTTCAGTGAGTGTCTGCCACTTTTCACACCCTTAAGCCCTTATTAATAAGGTTAAAAAGTGTTGTAAGTCGACCGTTAGCGAACAGTAGTACCTGGCTTTTAGAATCTGTAACTGTTCCTGAATAATTCAAGATTTTTTAATACGCTATCAATAATAATAAATCATGCTACAAACGATTAACGCACTTGAATACACTGAACCATAACAACGCTAATAGGCGCCATATTTTTCAAATTAAAGCAAAAAAAAAACCTTTAATTCCATAAGAGCCTGTGTTTACTATGAATTTCGCATAAGCGGCCATAAGGAACTTATTGCAATCACTTCTTGGATACTTAAATCGGTGCCAATTACAGAAACTGTTAATGAGTGCAGTGGAAATACGTGGATATTGATATTGACTATTAGTCCGATATGGCTGCTTTGTCGGTGTTCTAGCAAGCAAGTACCGGGATTTGTAACACGGTATGTACTCGTACTTATACAGATACCGTTCACACGGATAAGATTTATCCGGATGCAACCGAAGAAGGGTATACAAATGTGACGTGGTGGGTGCAGATGATGAAATAATAAACGTTTCTTATGTGACTTGGTGGTTTATTATTGTAGAAATCGTATGATTAAAAATAAAAACTGAAACAATAAATAAAAAATACATGGTTAAAAAAACAGTCCTAGTATGACGAAATTTTTAATAGGCGGCGAGGAGCCGCAGTTACAAGATAGTATTTTATAATCAAAAACTTACCCCGTGCGTCGGGTTTTTTTTTAGAACTTCATTAAATAGAAACCAGCTGTGCTAGTTAGAGCAAACACTCAATACTCTGGTAGTAGGAAGAAACTTAGGAAGATGTATATCGTTACATAATTTTGGTAGGACTGATGATAAAAATGGCTGTGCAGTCAATGCGACAAGCCAATTTTAAATTCGAATTTTGAAAGGACTGTTACATTTCTTTCTTTGAGTACGTAAGCACTATGGAGGTTTTTTAGTCGTCGTGGAGGTTTTACGTCCACGAGACTGTAAATGAAACGACATCGTTACAATACCGGGGTGGCCGGCGCAAAAAAAAAAAATCTTTAAGGATTTTTTTTTTTTTTTTTTTGCAAAAGAAGGAGAATTGGTATGAAGAGGTGAAAGTTAAAGAAAAAGTTAGTTGAAAGTTAGAAAAGAGAAAAAAAATTAGTAAGTTGAAGTTAAGTTGTTATTAAGTCAGAGTTAAATTAAAGTTTAAAAAAAATACGGGAATGATAACGATGTCATTTTCACAATTACATTAAATTTGGTAGGTAAGTAGTTACAAAACAAGTCACTTTTATATAAAAATAATAATATAGGTAATAACATATTTGTTAATTAATGGAAGTGCATGATAGAATTTGAATGTAAGAATGTTAATTACAGTGACAAATTTACACTAGGTTGGTTCCGGTTCCATTCAAATACTAACATTCATCGTATCTAACAAAGTCTTAATCAATAAGTCTGAATTAAGGCAACAGTTAAGAAGAGAAATCTTATATAATAGAAGATGTTTCTCAAGGAACTAACCCAGATTAGTGCAGGCTTATTGAATTATTGCCAGTCACCACCCGCTGGCGTTTGGTGATCGTATTCAGTGTTTTTGTGTGTGATGAATGTCATGTGTAAGTGTGTGTTAAGTGTTATAAAAATTTACAAGTTTACTAACCCTAATAATGGTCAGGAAAGATATTAATCTGCTTAGAGATTATAATAAGTAGGTACTTGTGAAGAGTACATATTATTTTTGGGTTTACGATGGCTTATTTTTTAATTAGGTGTCGTAACCCGCACCTTTTAAATAACCCACTTAAAATTCAGGTTCAAGGATAAAAAAATACTATATAACTTAAAAGTAAGGTTCACAAAGGCTTATTTTACGAGTTATGAAAACCGCTCGACACGATGGCTTATTTTAGGAGTCGTGCACCGCTCCATAATAAAAAAAGAAAAACAAAATCAAGAAATAAAATATGGTATTAACAAGCCAAATGTTTCATGAGGTATTCCTTGTGGAGTATTTACAACTAAATAGTTTTTACAAGAATAGTAAATAAAATTATATACTAAACGGAATGAGTTTATGCCTTTTTTTTTAATAAAACCATTTAAAAAAAAATAACAAGTAAAATTAAATGATAGCAAAAGAATACAATATTTAAAAGAGTGATAAATTAAAGTATAATAGTCCGTGCAGGGTTAAATATTGAGTTTGAGAGAGGACTCGAACAGGGTATGAGAAGTAAGAGGGTATGAGAGGTAAGAGGGTATGAGAGGTAAGAGGGTATGAGAGGTAAGAGGGACTCGTCACTCAAGTAAGAGGGTAACTCAGTATGAGAGGGACTCGTCACTCAAGTAAGAGAGGATTTGGCACTCAAGTCAAGTGAGTGAAAGAGGTTCAAGTGAGTAAAAGAGGTTCAAGTGAGTAAAAGAGGTTCTAAAGAGGGTTTAAATGATAATATGTTTAGTATTAAAAAAATCGTTCACCTTGGAAACCGTTTTGGTGGTCAAATACGGAACTAACCTTAGTACTGGCAAAAAGACTAATACTCCATGAAACGAGTTCAAAGACTATAAAACTATGGCCTGTTACCTAGCAACTACCTATGTATAGTAACTAGTTAATCATCAATATGACAAAAATGAAAATTTATACAATTTTCTTCAAAATGAGGTTGAGGTATGATTTCAGGTTTGTTAAGTTGTGAAATATCCATATTGTATATAATATGGCTTTTAAATTGAACAAAAAGTATAAAACCTTTTCAGTCAATTAAAGAAAATTGTTGAAAATAAAGTGACAACGTCTGAGTATGACAGTTTATGTATTTAAATTTTCAGATTATGATGATAATTTCTGATTATGTATTTTATTATATTATATTATTGTATAGTTGTGTATTTAGTGTTATAATATATTCTGTTAGCTGCATGTAATGTTCGTAAGAACTTAGCTTACGTATTCTCGAGTCGGCTTCGAAGGCCTAGAGAAATACGGGCTAAGCGTGTAGTAACTTGGATAAGGGTACTCCCCAAAGCCAAGGGTGAGGTAACCAACGTTTTTTGGAATAACTGCGAGGGTTTAAACTCCAAGAACTCGAGGGTTTATGTAGCTGTCGTTAGACAAGCCGTAGGTGTGAGTAGGTGATGTCTGTAAGGCTGTGTTGTAATAAGTATTGAGTTTTGTAAGTATTTGGTATATCAGTAATAGGTAGGTAATTAGTTTGTGTATGAATGCCTCCGGTACTAAGACAATCGGGAACCGATTACATTTGTAACCTGCCTTAGTAGCGTCGAGCGTGTTATTGTCTGTAAAATGTGTGTATAGTGATTGTAGTTTTGATAGTTGTGATACGTTCTGTTTTGTGTTATGAAAAATGGGGATGAAGTTTGACTGTAGTACTTACATAGGGTAGAATATGGTATAACACTAAAAAGTAATCACTATCACGCCGTTGTTATATACGCGCTGTAAATATTAATAATAATCCCTAATCTTCATTTTTTGATCCAATTAGGGTGGTCAGTGTCCTCGGCGCAGTCACGTAGAATGTAGCGGGAGATGGTGTAAAACGCTTCGGGTAGCTGGCGTGTCGGCCTCGTCTGGCGTGTCAGCGCTTTCTCGCCAAGCTTCTACAACCTCATCCCGGGGTAGTTCTTCCGGAGAGCCAGTGTGACGTGGTGGGTGCAGATGATGAAATAATAAACGTTTCTTATGTGACTTGGTGGTTTATTATTGTAGAAATCGTATGATTAAAAATAAAAACTGAAACAATAAATAAAAAATACATGGTTAAAAAAACAGTCCTAGTATGACGAAATTTTTAATAGGCGGCGAGGAGCCGCAGTTACAAGATAGTATTTTATAATCAAAAACTTACCCCGTGCGTCGGGTTTTTTTTTAGAACTTCATTAAATAGAAACCAGCTGTGCTAGTTAGAGCAAACACTCAATACTCTGGTAGTAGGAAGAAACTTAGGAAGATGTATATCGTTACATAATTTTGGTAGGACTGATGATAAAAATGGCTGTGCAGTCAATGCGACAAGCCAATTTTAAATTCGAATTTTGAAAGGACTGTTACATTTCTTTCTTTGAGTACGTAAGCACTATGGAGGTTTTTTAGTCGTCGTGGAGGTTTTACGTCCACGAGACTGTAAATGAAACGACATCGTTACACAAATATCCGGATTTTCTGCAAAAAGTTCCGTAAATTTTACTTTTTGATGTTTCTTTCATTTATTTTTTCTAATAATATAAAAAAAGGCAGACATTTCCGTTCAAATCCTGACGATGATAACCCAAACCTCCTTTTAAAAATTATTAGTTTGATTAAAAGTGTAGTGCACTATGTTATCCATAACATAGTATGACTTTGCCCTGATACTGAACTCTTTTGATACGAAATGGGTTTTTCACCACCTTTCCTGTCAAAAACATGCAATGGCAAGTTGTGAATATCGTCAGAATTACTGTACCTAATGGTATTTGATATTAAAAACGAATTATGAACGCTAATTGAGAACAAATTCACAATAGAATTTCAATTGAAGAAATAATTACGATTTATACAGGATGTGGTCAATGTTTCTTACATAATTGATGAATAATTTAGTTTCGTAGTGAAATAAAATGGTTTGTTACTGATGACGTATAAATTAATAACATGTTACCGTCGACACTTTTATTAATAAACTTGAGAAAACCAGTCTTTTGAATAATGTTATCAACGATCTTCGTTAGTATTTTAATAGATTTGGCAATTTCGTAATTACCATCTTTAAGTTTCACCTTGTCTTTTGAGGACCCATGAAATGATGTATGAAAAATTGAAGTGACTAACACGTAGTAAAATTGATGAAAATATTTTATTTAGATGTAATTGTTAAGCTGTTAATAGGTGCCATGACCGGTTAGACAACAAAATAATTCAAGTTGTTAATAAATCCAAGCAAAGCATAATGATGCAAATTGTCTAAAGGTTAAGTGGGCAAATCCTTGGCCTTCTCAATATCACAAATCTACACCTTCATCTTATTAGGCAGACCTTTTTGTTGTAGATTATGAGTACAAATAATATCTAAGAAAATAATGCCTAGCCTGTAAAAACAAAAGAATTTCACAGGATTCCCACAAGGACCTACATTAGGTCCTGCAATACCAAGAAACATGAATAGATAAAATGGGTCGTAAAGATGAGTATCTAGGTACTCGTATGTAGATTCTGTTGTGAGAAGGAAAAACCACTGACACAATGTAGGTATATGGGTACCTACTTATTTTATTATGATCCTTTGCAAGTGCAAGTCCGTACAGAACAGCACAAACCTGTCTACAGTTTGACAAAAAGATCAAGACCAAAACTCAGGCTATCGAATCAACAAACATAAATTGGGCCTCCGCACGTTACAATGCGAATAAGACCCAACTGCCAGAGTAATCGGCATCGGCGATTATGCATTTTACAAAATGGTCGATTTCCGAGGGTCGATCGGTCAATTACGAAGTGCGACGAAGTTTCCATCAGTTGTTACATAAACGTAGTAAGCGGCGCACGAGTGTTGAGCCGAAGTAATTGGCTGTGAAGCTTTTTGCTACCATTATTGTTGATGGCGACAACTTAGCTGAGAATCCGTTTTTTTCTTGCTCTCATCTTAATGCTGGTTTACATTACGCTGACTGAGCACAAAGATGAGTGTTCCTTGCAACGACCGTTAATTCGTGGTTTCAGTGTTACATTACTGGCGTAATTTGTGAGGTTTACACCCGTTCAGACTTCGCATCGAACCAAATGATACCTTTCGATTGGCATACGAATCGATTAAACGAATCCAAAACACGTTGCTTTGTTAAATTTTAGGCAAATGCTTACATGAGATATAATCAACATTTATGCCATGATCACCTCGTTATTCCATAATATTTATGGTGTTTTGTAATACTTAACGTGATTACATTTTTAAGCAGTTTATAAATTGCCACCTGCTAGACCTTTTGACAAGACCGGATTGATTTAGTGAGCCGTCGATCTCTTTGACATTTCGGAATTAATCAATATATCTTGTTTCTTGCCCATAACTAATCGGAGATAAATACCGATTGTGTAAGTTTTTGAAGTTTAAAAATAGATATTAGACATAGATGGATGCTTTATCTTATACGTGTTGACTATTGAAGGTCTGTAATTGTTCTAGAAGTAATGGCCTTGACCCTGTTAATTTCGGTGCCTATAAATGACCTACGAATTTTAAATACCATAGCCGGTACGTGTCGATAGATTGGGCTAGAGGTTACTCAAAGGCCTCAGTTCATTAAGAAAAATGGTTTGTGGACCAAAGAAATTTCATAGGATGCTTTATAACACTATTTAAGCTAAGCATATAAACGAGAGCAGAAGAAGGAAGAAAGGTAACCAGAACAGATAAATGGATTTATTCAGAGGTTCGTACGTATGTTTAAAGAGTCGAAGAAAAATCACATTATACACCTAAAATGTCAATCTCAAAACAGGTAAACAAATAAACATACCCTATCTCAACACAAAGTCATGCTATAAAACTATATAACTTATACCATAATCCTAAAAAATAATGCTTAGTATTCAAGCAAAACAGATCTAAATCTATGCAATGTGCTTGGATGATATCAAAGCTATTTACTTTGCATTTTATTAGTATGCCAGAGAGACTCGGGGACCACGTTTTGTGCCCTTCTAGTGAGAACAGAATATCTTTATTACAATGAAAGGCACAAGTCAAACGTGGCAGCTGGTGCATTAGGATTCCTAGTGCATTCGTATTGTTGATAGTTTGTTTTAAATTTTAGACGTGGGAATGTGTTTTGGGCTTTTCCCACTGTTGCGGTGGTTGAATGTTTTATCTGGGGTAATATCTGGAGTAAAGACAGCTTTATTGTTTGTTTGAAGGAATAGTAATCACAGTAGGAACTAATCTTTTGGATGTATGTGCCTTATCAAACGGCAAACGTAGTGTCGGGTTCTGTCGAGCTGGATGGACTCTAAAAAGGTGGTTTGGGCACTGTGAATGCAGAAATCTGGAGGTTGATCGGCTGTTTTGGCGCAGTTTGGGAGAGGCCTATGCCCGACAGTGGAATGTGTGGACACATCCTCTATTTTATAAACTACATACGTCTTTTTTTTTCGTATGCATACTACATCCAAACAGTGTAGTACACACTGTTTTGCAGTAGTAGCCACGTTTATTGCAGAATCAGAGACGCAGTTCAGATCGTCAAGGAGTCAAAAGCACCTGAGAAGTATCAACTTATTATTATGTTCAAATTGATACTTACCTTATCATGGAAGTCACTGATCCACCATTCAAACTGATGAAGTTATCTCCCTCTATCATCATAAGCATTACACCAACCTGTCTCACGGAAGCCAAGCTTATTAGCTAGCAATCGTTCCCAACGTAAGTATACCAATTTGCATTTCATTCACAAGGAAGTGGAAATTCGCAAACGTTTAGGATGTCGGTCGGTAAATTAGATCTGATCGGCGGCGATGCGCGTGCGTGGTGGGAGCACTTGGAGCTGACGAATTATTGTGAGTTCATCGTACTTGACCTTTGCACTTCGTATGAATTTATGAAGCAATTGGCTACGCTAACTGGATGTAGGCGTGCCCGTGTTGTTGATTAAAATTGGACGTAATTAGATAAAGATGGCTGCTGCCTTTGAGGAATTACGGATTGGTGTAATTGTAATTTGTAGGATCTGAAAATCGGAAACGTAGTTGAAGATTGTCTTCTATTACCACGGATCCGGGTAGAGCCATTTGTCAAGACAAAATAAAAAAAAATACAAATCACGCCTTTTATTTCCGAAGAATTAGGCAGAGGTGTACGAATACGATAGTCCACTCACATTTCGCCAGTTATATTAAAGTCCCGTGTAAAAAGGGGGAGAGCTTATTGCCCGGAACCGAGCACTTATTTAGAGTTCATAGCAGCTACTGAGTAATGCCTGATGGACACCGAAAACCGAATAATACACTGCCCTACCTTGGTAACCAACCTTTAAGATCTCGTGGTCAGCACCCACTCTTGCAACCACATTACAGATGATCAATCCAACTAGATTGATTAAACATAGCTGAGGAAACGAAAATCCATCACAAATCATACCGTTTGGTACCGTTCGGTTGACCGAACGCTTCAAGCATTCTCCACATTCGTTTATTGCAAAAAGAAATCAGTTCCGCCTCGCAAATAAATTGACTAAACAAACTTAAGCGCCCATGAAACCGGTAATCTGAGCCGTAGATGGTCTTACCCACTTACCGGATCGTCCACAAATTGTAATAATTGGCTGTTTACACTCTTCACCGCTATGCTGCGGTGCTGCGAACTAAATTGTCGCGTTATATATGAGTATTTGTGAAAATTATAGGTTAGCGACTTCAGAAAGTTTGAAGTAATGTTTTAGAAAAATAACCTGGCATGTACTTTCGAAATAAATATTGATGTCGGAAAAAGTATTGGGTACGCAATATTGGGGATTTGGCTGAAATCTGAAATAATCTCTTAGGATTTTCCAGCACAAAAAGAAACGTTTTAAAATTGACGGCCTACCTTTGTCCTTAATTAGAAATGAATTGCAAGAAAAAAATGCCAGGAGTAACAAACGTTTAACCAAACATCCTTAAAATAACTATTTCAGAAGCCCTTTTGCCCTTAGAAGATCAGAATAAATATAATGTTAGTTTTTGGTATTTAGTTGATAGTAGGTACAGGATATTTATATGAATATTTATTTATTTACCACCAATTATAGCCACATTACAGATATGATAAAAGTACTAGTGTCTCATCTTCTAAGATCTCTAAACAAGTTGTAGTGTGTACTATGTGGATGCATTGACGCCCGCACCGTGTATCCTTTCATTTTCCGGTTTTCGTCAACGCTGTAATAGAATAAGGAAGTTTGAGATAACAAACCTTTTGTTTCGTACTGTCAATTTCCTTTGGATTTTCAATTGGTCAATGTTTCGCACGTTCATTGCTATTAGTTTACTACACTCGAGAGCAATGAATCCGGGTCACTTAAAGAATGTTAAAAATCTCGGAAACTAAAAATGATAGGTTAATGCAATAAATTGTATTTAATAGACAATGTAATACTCCTTAAATGAAAGTAAAAAAAATATGAGTCACCATATATTTTATTAACACAAAACTACATAAAGAAAAAAACTGCTGATCTCTCCTTAAAACAAAAATATGAAATTTTTGAACTTTATTACGATTTTCTTGAATTTTTATACTTCGTATTGCCTCCTCGTGCTTCCATTACTGCGTTTACGCGGTTTGGCATGCTGTACACCAAGTTCCTTATACGATTTTGGGGAATATTCTCCCATTCCTCTGTGAGAGCAATTTTGAGCTCACGAAGCGTGATTGGGGGAGGGTTTCGTTGTTTTACGCATCTGCCTAGCTCGTCCCAAGCATGCTCGATCGGGTTGATATCCGGGCTGCGCGCTGGCCACTCCATACGAGTAATGTTCATCTCTTGAAGGTAGTCATTCACAATCCTACCTGTATGAGGTCGGGCATTGTCATGCATAAATATAGCATCCTCACCTAAATTGACCATAAATGGACCAACGTCATCATTGAGGATTTCTTCCACATATCTTACGCTAGTTAAAGAGCCGTTTTCTATGATCACCAGCTCTGTGCGACTTTCAGAAGAAATTCCGGCCCACACAAGTACAGACCCACCACCGTAGGCTACTTTTTCTTCGATGCATGCTTGCTTGAATCTTTCCCCTGGTCTTCGATACACTCTGTGTCTTCCATCGTGCTTGTAGAGCATAAATTTTGATTCGTCGGAGAACATAACTTTTGACCAATCTTCAATACTCCAATTTACGTGGCTCTGGGCATATCTTAGTCTTGAAATACGATGCCCACGCTCCAGTTTAGGGCCGTTTGCAGGTCTAAGGGGTTTTAAGTTAGATTCAGCAAGCCGACGTCTTACTGTCCATGCACTTGGGTTACTTCCTCCGAGGCGTCGAAACTGATTTGTGAGTTCAGTTCCTGTGAGAAAGCGATTTCGAAGCATGGTGTTCACCAAGTATCGGTCTTCTCGTGCTGTGGTACACCTGGTTCTGCCCGTTCCTGGTCTGCGTAGGTTAGAACCAGTTTCTTCGTAACGTCGGAGAACTCTTTGTACTGTTGACAGCGACACACCGACAGTCCTGGCTGTATCGCGCTGACTCCGGCCGGTTTCCAGCATTGTAAGTATTCTGGTGCATTCTTCAGGCGTAAGCGACATAATTTCAGCTTGAATAATGAATATAGAGCACTATCAACATGGTTTATGTACCCACATAAATGACAGATTACAAACAAAAGCAAAACCAAATGCTGTAATTTCGTAGTTCCATCTTCGAAAGTGGCCCTTTTTCAAATTTGATTTTTTTATGATATAACTTTACAATAACTAAGAAGTTTTAATACCTTCATTTAAGGAGTATTACATTGTCTATTAAATACAATTTATTGCATTAACCTAGCATTTTTAGTTTCCGAGATTTTTAGGATTCTTTAAGTGACCCGGATTCATTGCTCTCGAGTGTAGATACTACTGAATTCGCTGAGGGTCTATCACTTTTCACCCTTATGCTCTAAGTTATAAGGTTAAAAAGTCAGTGAAATTGGTAGTACCTATTTATTCTCTTCAATGGCAGGCTTTCAAATAAAACTAAGAATATCTCTACGGAAAAGAGTTGAGAGACGTGTAAAATAACTTAAAAAAAGGCATAATATGCCTTGTTTACAAGTAAAATAACAGAAGCATGACAGTGCATAGACCACTCGGCCAAGTGCTGGCCATACGGTTCTGTCTTGCTACTGCCTGGATTTCACGCATCGAGTACAGGGGTGAGACGATTCCACGACTGATCGAAACTGTCAATGTACTCGACCGAATGCACCATTCAAGCACTAGGCCGCGTACTCGGCACATGTAAACAAGTTGTAAGTGGCGAGTGTCACTCCACTTGACACGTGTAATAAGTTAGTTTTACTAAGCTATAGTATAGGCATGATGACAGTTTCTAAAAATTACAAATCTAGTTATTCCGTCAGTTAGAGTATTGAAGAATAATGGACACGAAAATTATACCTAGGTGTGACGTATTGAGAATTTTAAAAGCGTCGGATCTTCGTAAATTTTAATTTACGTAACAAAAGAGAAAATACGAGTTAAATATTTTTTAGTAACTGACGGACTAATAAGATTTTTTTTGTAGTCTACCTTATTTTGATGTCTCGATTTAACATTATAGTAAGGTACTTTAACGGGCTATCTAAAGTAAGCATTTGCCTAGAAAAATGCTTCGCGCACTTAGGTCATTATGGCGCTTACACGAGCTAAATTAGCAACTCTATTTGTGGTGGTTCAAACTTCGTTTGAAATGCTGTTAGAATAAAGTTCTAATCAGCTTGCACTACAAAATGGTTGTTACGTCAGCCACTGCGAGCCAAATAGCGAGAAATGAGTGGTTTCGATCGATTTACAAAAAAACTATTGATTGGATTAAAAAACTGAAACAGTATCATGCTAATATATTGCTTGTAGAATTATTTGCCAAAAAATCAGAATGATCGCATGCATATTAGTATGTTTTTTTATTGTTTGAAAGATATTTTTAGAGGTAAGTTCGTGATTTCTTTTTATCGAGCCAAATTAATTGTATTATGTTTTCAAAACAGTATCATGCTAGCATATATCCTGAAGAATATCATATATTTTTCTGGTCTTTTTTATAGCAGTGAATCATATACTTTTAGTTATTATAAAACTCCCGTTTAGCTCATGCAATCGCCTTAAGTGACTGTCCTAGTTTTAGACAAGTCTCTTTTGTTAGCGCAATCACCGCACCTTGACACAAACGTGCCAATTTTGAGTTTGATATTTTTGAAGTGTGCCTGGCACATAAAAGGAAAAATCGTATTCTAATCGTAATCGTATTCTAATTTATGACGATTATTATCAATCAAAACATGATTTAGATATTAATTTAAATATATTTGGATGCATAGTGTCCAAAAAAAGTGATTGGTTATATGTTCGTTGCGAAACTTGAAAATAGAATAGTTTTGAACGTTTCGTCAAAAAAGTTCGGTTATGATTTTAAAAAAATGCTGCATTTTTAATAATCGATTAGTCAATTCCAATTTTGAATAAATCTGTGGCGTTCTCTAATTTAAATTTCAAAACTTAATTTGTTTTTCTGTTCGAAAATTGATTCCATTGTACGCTCGCATATGGTTTTAAATTGAAGGGCCTGCATCTATGGCAAGTAGGTTTATTGAACCGATAGTTTTAAGGCCAATGTTAGATTGCTATGTTATGTAGGTCATGGCGCTGGCCCACGTGATACGTTCGCAGTTAATGACTTTGTTACACTTAATTACTAGATAAAGGACGTTGACTTAATTCGATCGGAAGACCGAATTATAATGTGTTGTTGATTAGCGTCCTTAATGAATCTAAAAATTCGTCAAAACAACATTAAATGGCTTTAAGTACCTACCTAATGTTTTTATCCACGGGTAATATATTAAGTCTGTGTAATAATCAGGTTGTAAGTATAACAAAAAATGGTTACGTATACATATGAACACTATCTAAGTATGCCTAGTCCATGGTTTCTTGCACCGTCTGAATTATAATTCCAATACAACCTTCATGCCAGTATTTTATGATTACCTAAAATTCTAAAACAATCGTTATTGTGTAAACATTAAGACCCACACTTAAGAAAACATTAGCATATTATTTTGTAAAAGAATTAGTATGGTAAATGAGGTCAGTGATCTTCTACTTTAGGCGATAGAGCATAACGGTGTGATTATAACCAATGTGGCGTTAACCAAATAAGTTATAAACACGCAACATAACCAATTACATTTTAAGTGTTTATTTTTAGTATACATAGACTTCATGCCTAAAAGGTGTCTTCAAAAAAACGAATGATTAGAAAAAAAGTCATCAGAAGTGGGATAGCAAAACAGGAGGAATTAAACTGAAAAGCTACGCTCTGATGCAGGGGTGTCCAACATAACTATATGGAGGGCCAAGTTTACTATTTTTGTAACCGTAGCGGGCCAAAAGAAATGTAAACCTCTTAATTTAAATAAAACATGCTTAGCCGGACTAGACGGCCATGATGTGGTCTGCATTCGCGGGTAGGTGAGGTAGGGCGGATAGGTTAATATGGCGCGGGAATAACAGACTCCAGGATATTTTAAACAATATTCGCACAATATTTATTGATGTCTTTTAAAGTTTATCTAGCTCGCGGGCCGGATGAAAGACCTATGCGGGCCGGTAGGTGGCCCGGGGGCAGTATGTTGGACGGCCTGCTCTGATGTATATCTTAACAATATTAATATGAAAATTTTAGCAAGACTAAGAGCATCATGAAATGCAGCAAATATCCGCTTAACCAACAACAAATTGCATTATACTCGTAATCCCTCCAAGAAAAGACCATTAGCAAAAATGTGAAAATAAACAAGAAACTGAGGCAGCTCGTAATGACGTATATCTACATTAATATCGTTACGATTCGAAGCCAGATTCCAAGCAATGTTTAGAAAACATGAAATAGTTGTAAGTTGTTGTATAATATTACGGACGCTCTCAAGAATCTTTCGATAATGATACATACGTTTGTGTTACAATGAATTAATAACTGTTATTAAAGCGTTGTTAGTAATCATCATCATCATCTGTCAAGCCTTTTCCCAACTAGGTATGTTGGGGTCGGCTTCCAGTCTAACCGAATACCTGTATTTTACAAGGAGCTACTGCCTATCTGACCTCCACAACCTAGTTTAGTACTGGGTATTAATTAATACGATACCCCTTGGTTGTCAGACTTTGTGCCACTGAGTACCTGTTAACGACTGTCAAAGAACTACAAATGACAGCTGGGACCAACTGTTTAACGTGCTTTCCGAGACACGGAGGAAACTCGGTATGTAACGGGTGGTCACCCATCCACAGACCAACCTAGGCAAGCACGGCTTAACCTAAAGATCGACCCAAGCGGTTGGTATTATTTAGCCACGAGCTTATACATACTAGTACATACTTGTTTGTACAGACGCCAACGTCTGTACAATCAAGTATATCCCATTCTAACCAATGCATGCAGTCATGAATAAAAATAAAAACCACTTTTTTAAGTCGTATAACAGCATTTTTTTAACTTAATAATAGAGGCGTCAAACAAATACATCCTGGGGGTCTAAAATGGCCGCTTTAGCAGAACATTAAATGAATCACGTTAATACTTTTAAATTCTAAAAGTGGACTTTACAGTCATAACAATAAAGTCCATTTTAGGTAATTACATTTTTTAAGGTGATTCGTATTATGTTCTGCTAAAGCGGCCATTTTAGGCGCTCTGATGTCAATTTATAAACAACTTGGGAGGAGCGAAATCGTTTTCCTTAAATGTCAGTCATAAGTATTTATATCTTTTCGTTGGTAGCTTTGAGTTTTCCTTGGTGGGTAGCTAATGCAAATTCCTTGTTTATTTCCATTAGTTTTTTCTGATTTGAAGCAATGTGTAGTGTTTCGTACAGTCATGTTTGTAAGTTTTAACTTATGGTTCAGATTTTAACTTACGAGACTAGACTGTATTTTAAGCCGCCCATGGACCACTGACTTGGCTTAACATGCCGTCGAGGAAAATCTCTCAGGCATGCTGGTTTCCTCACGATGGTTTCCTTCACCGAAGTAAGTGATAAAACCAATAAAAACTAATGTAAGATTAAAGGACATCACCCAGATTGGGCTATTTTCAAAAGTGCCGGCCAACCAAAATAAACTTATTATTCGGATAGAGCAACATAATAAACAATTTTTATTATTACACCAACGTCGTAAGTCAATTCACCGAGAAGTTATTCAACCACAAAATATCTGAGGTCACCCAGATGAGGGTATTTTTTTTTGCCGGCCATCTTAAATAACGCAATTTTGTTATGCTCTATCCAAATAATAAGTTTATTTTGGTTGGCTAACTTTTGAAAATAGCCCAAAAAGGCTGGGTGATCTCCTTTTCGAATTTAGATTTTAAAATAATGAAGCCCGATTTAAATTAACAGTGTGTCCGATGTTGCACACTAGTGGAACTCTAATGCTTCCATTACTGGGTTAATTTTTAAGAGTAGACGATCGGAATGATAAGATTTATTGACAAAAACATACTGCGAGATGCTATTTTGAAAAAAAAAACATTTACTGGACACGACAGTCTATGGTTATGTCAGTCTTTAAGGCGCCTATACGAGCTAAATTAGCAACTCTATTTGTGGTGGTTCAAACTTCGTTTGAAATGCTGTTAGAATAAAGTTCTAATCAGCTTGCACTACAAAGTGGTTGTTACGTCAGCCACTGCGGGCAAAATAGCGCGAAATGAGTGGTTTCGATCGATTTACAAAAAAACTATTGATTCGATTAAAAAACTAAAACAGTATCATGCTAATATATTGCTTGTAGAATTATTTGCCAAAAAATCAGAATGATCGCATTCATATTAGTATGTTTTCTATTGTTTGAAAGATATTTTTAGAGGTAAGTTCGTGATTTCTTTTTATCGAGCCAAATTAATTGTATTATGTTTTCAAAACAGTATCATGCTAGCATATATCCTGAAGAATATCATATATTTTTCTGGTCTTATTTTATAGCAGTGAATCATATACTTTTAGTAATTATAAAACTCGCGTTTAGCTCGTGTAGTCGCCTTAACATCTAACTTATAAAATTTCATGTCAAACAAAGAGCAGTATTCATTAATGAATCCGTTATGCATTGATAACTCAATTATATCTGCGTGAAAAAATAAAATTACTTAAACGACCTGACCCGAGTAGAAAGGCATTCCGAATAATTTTACTGAAGTCAAATAGGAAGTAAATATTACATCAGATAGCATTGATTTTTATTCGCCAGGTTTATATGTATGGTAGTAGTGTAGAATTTCATTGACATTTGGAGGAAAGCATAATTTTTAATTACCATGAGTTTGAGCTTGGAAACTTCTAAATGGAACACATTCATGAAAGTTTTTTTCAGATCACAAAACTATTGTAAGTATTGGAACTAAGATAATGTTTTAAAAAAAATATTTTAGGAACAAAAATACATATTATATGTAGTAGAGAAATTAATAAAGTATACTGTGATACAGTACAACAAAGTTGAAGCCACAAAGAACTAGACAAAATCAAGTGCACTTGCACTGAACTTAACAATATTTGTATAGCACTGATAGCTAATTGTGTCAACTGTCAACCAACTAACCAAACAGCTCAATATGACACACATTGGAACGTTTAAATTTCGAATACAACTCAAAGTTCTACAAAAATAAACAATCGTACCAGCTAATGTCAATTAGCGTGAACAAAAAAAAAGTGAGAAAAAAACACTGATACTGGCTGGTTACATTCAATGCTATAAAAAAAAAAGAAAACAAATAAATTCTACAATCGATTCGCCTCAGTGTTCAATGTCTGACGATGCTTACCGTACCTGCGTTCGTAAGTTGTGTGTAGCAATAGCTGTTACTATTGCGTTGCTCCACGCCGTCATTTGTGTTAATGACCCGCATTTAAGCTGATATAGTTGGATAAATAGCAAGGCTTGTTTGCTAGCCAATGTCATAGTGTAAGGAAGGAAGAAAGTAAAACCTTTCACTTTCCATGCGAAGATACTTATCGGAAATAATGTTGTTGTGTATAAAGGTGTAACAAAGTATTATTTCAGTTTGGGGATGTCCGCTGGGCACTATCATCATGCTGATTTTGATGAACTCTTTTTGTCTCAAAACAAGACAGTTGGTGGTCAGCCCAGATATCTAGTGGAATAATAGTAGCTTTACGAAAATAGATTACTTTTAACTAAAAATCCGTCGAGAGCAGGCCTTTTTTAGGGTTCCGTAGCCAAATGGCAAAAAACGGAACCCTTATAGTTTCGCCATGTCTGTCTGTCTGTCTGTCCGCGGATAATCTCAGTGACCGTTAGCACCAGAAAGCTGAAATTTGGTACCAATATGTATATCAATCATGCCGACAAAGTGCAAGAATAAAAATTTAAAAAAACATTTTTATTAGGGTACCTCCCCCAGACGTAAAGTGGGGAGCGATTTTTTTTTTAATTTTGACCCTGACGTGTGATATATTGTTGGATAGGTATTTAAAAATGAATAGGGGTTTTCTAAAATCATTTTTTGATAATATTAATATTTTAGGAAATAATCGCTCCGAAAGTCAAAAACAATGTGTCCCCCCCCCCTCTAACTTTTGAACCATAAGTTTAAAAAATATGAAAAAAATCACAGAAGTAGACCTTTATATGAACTTTCTAGGAAAATTATTTTCAACTTGATGAGTTGAATAGTTTTTGAGTTATATAGCACTTTTTCAAAAAAACGCAAATGATAACTTTGTTTTTCATACAAATACTATGAAAAACAAAGTTATTTTTGCTGACGAAAAATGTTGGTATTTTTAATGGTCTGGGAAGCTACGGAACCCTACAGTGAGCGTGGCCCGCCCGACACGCTCTTGGCCGGTTTTTTTATTTAGAATGAATTTATTTTAATTTTGTCCGAGGCACAAAATTGATGTAGGTAGGACGTCATAAATAATGTTAGTATGACAATGAAGATAACAAAGAAACATTGTTTACAGGAAAAACAAAATATGACGTTAACAAAAGGCCGACTGAAAAAATCTTTGTCTTTAAAATATCCTACAAAAATAATGAATATTCATTACAAACGTCATCACAAAGGAAAACGTCGACAAAACACACTTATCGTAAGAATTCTCGAAAGATAGATCTTACATATGACGACCCGATTGGCGTAGTGGTAGTGACGCTGCCTTACGTTCTTAGGGTCCTGGGTTCGAATCCCGGTAGGAGCAAATGTTTGTGTGATGAGCACGGACATTTGTTTCCGAGTCATGGATGTTTATATGTATAATAAGTATGTATTTACAAACAAAAAAAAAAAAAAAGTATACATGTAGTATATCAACTATCTAGTGTCCACGACACAAGCTTTGCTTAGTGTGGCACTAGGTGGCGCTGTGTGTTAATGTCCAGCGATATTTATTTATATTTATGAAACCAGCGATCGATCATAGTAATTCCAAAGAATTTCTAGAAAAAAAAGTGTGCTTAATAACCCGCTAAGAGGCTAGTCTTCACGCGCGACAAGAATTGGTTTCCAGCGCCATTTTAATTGAAGTGTAAAGAAAAATTATAATGTGTTAAGGTGGATGCTCCACAATATCCCGCGAAATTCAAATTTTTCGCGGCATAATCATCAATGCAACCCTCCAAGTTCATAAAGGTCTAGAAATGACCTTGACCATGAAAAAGTCATTCCTAGACCGTTGTGAAGTATTTAATTAACAACTAAGAAAATTTTAATTTCGTGGTCTACCCTGGAGCATCAGCTTTAAACGGCATACTGTAACAGCAAATCTTGTTTATCAGGCTGGCTTCAAGTTTTTATGAGTTCATTAAAATTAGTAGGCCGCATAACTAGCTTTACCACAGGATAAACAACTCAGACATGTCAATCGATAGAAATCTAGGCAAGCATGTTTCGTCTTCAACCGTCTCGTCTGTAATTGCGTAAAAACTGTGTACGACGCTTAGGTACTCGTTTTCTCTTACCGATTTGAGCAAAATCCTAGCGTATAATGTGATATTTTGTTGTCATTAAAGTCATTATAAAATGTGTTTCTTTCGGTCTTAGTTCGATAAAAGCAATGGATAGAAAGCGGAATAGAATCCCCGCGATGTGTTACGAGTATATTCTTAATAGGGGAATGAGTACCAACTTTAGTCTAAAAGGAGATGACGGGAAAGCCCCAGCTGGGGAGGGAATGAATCAGGGGTGGTGGATAATCAAGATTTAGTTAGCCTAAAGTTGTATACAGGGTGAATTTGAATAAATGCGACAAAATGAAATGGGAGCTTCAGTTACAGTAACATAGTAATTATAAACTGTTTTTTCTACTATCTAAATCGTTAAAAAAAATTACGCGATTATCGTTTTCAAAAGGTCCATTGATGTTATTATCTTTATTTAAGTACGAATTATCCGTATTCCCGTTCATAGCGGTCATTTACCTAATTTAGCCTAGTTTCTAATGTAAGTATCGCGGGACGTTGCCAAACCTCGCATGTGCGCCAGCGCTGACATCCCTTCCCGGCGACCGCGCGCCGCCCACTACCCTTCCTTCGTTCATTACAATTTTACATTTGATATTTTATACATTTTCTTGACAACACGTATTATTGTATATTTAAATTTGTCGCATCTATTCAATTTCACCCTGTATTAATCATAATAGTTGTTATCTCGTGTCACTATGTTCGTTTATTGAAAACTTGTGAACTTACTCGTATATAGTTGATTCCAGTTTGAAAGATAGTTTTGGACCTGATAGGTGGCAAAACAAAGGCGGGGGGTTAGTAGATGCTTTGCGTATTAATTTTTACTGCTTTCTGAGTTGTTACTTTGATAGACCCCAAAACGCACGCGATTCATAAAAAACGCAAAAAAAAAAAACACCGTTTATTCAAGGATTTTATCACAACATATTGGCAGAATCGCTGGACTGGTTTGCTAATCGTATCGTAACAACAAAAATAACCAGTTCTGCATCCAATTACGATTTGCCAGTTTTTAATATAAACTTGCAAACACCTGTGTGGTACAATTGCCGAGAAACTGCATTAATAGTACGTAAATACAGGTGAGTTGACATTTAGCGGAGTTACGTCTGATTCTGTTACTTAATGATCGCTATTGTTTGAAATAACTTTGAAGAGTTATTTAATTTCATTTATATTTTTATTGCATAACAAGTAAAATTAAATTGAACATTTGAATAATTCGTGAATCGTTAGGTCCTAGGACTCATAAGTAGGTACCTACCAGTCATCACTCCACTTTCCTCATCTCATTTCTTTAGTTATTATTCCATATTCCCTAGTACACATTATTAGTCAAGCCCTTTCATTTGATACCCATATTGAGGAAGTTGTTGAAATATGTAATCCGCCGTTTTGTGGAGGCGGCCGTCTTGGACTGAAAAAAACATAGCTAAGAACACTCCCGACTAATTCACCTTTCAAACTAAAAAAAACTAAATCAAAATTGGTTCATCCCTTCGGGAGCTACGATGCCACAGACAGACAGATACACACACACAGACACGTCACACTTATAACACCCCGTCGTTTTTGCGTCGGGGGTTAAAAATAGATAAGAATTATTGTAATAGTAGAATTTATATTATATTTTCTGGGCTCTACCCTGCGTACTTTAGTTAACATAAGTATAACTTCACGCCTATTATCTCCAAAGGAGGCAGAAGTGTACCTAATAAACCTATATTTTGCCAGTTATATTAATACCCTTGTAAATAGTGGGCGAGCCTTTTGCCATCAACCAGCCGCAAATACAGACTCCGTGGGTGCTACCTACTGAGAAATTCCTGATGGAAATACTTGATAAAACTGTTCCCAACCCGGGATTCGAACCAACGGCCTCATGCTCAGTAGTCGCGCATGCGACCACTCGACCAACGAGGAAGCATAATTAGCCCATACGGTTCCCCACCCGCAGTCTCCAGTCAACCCGCGATCATGGCGCTTGCAACAGCGTCGAAATATCGGGAGCTCAAAATAGTAAATAATCACGGATGATATCCCCCCGTAAGTGACAATATAAGTTTAAGTACTTCACTTCATTACGCGGTAAATTGGTATTGTTTGCGATACTACACCCTATTGTTATTTGATCGTAAATTCTGTAGTCACACATCATGACGAGTTTTTAAAAACAAATTAATGTCTGACCAATCAGGGTTTTTCTTAGGTATACTCGTATTACGTAATTTTGTGTATTTTGCTTAAAAACAATTCAAATATTGTATAGGTAGAGGTACATAATGTTATACCCAGCCTCATTGTCATTAGAGGTGTACCTATAATGTTATGTATTAGTTCCATGAAATATGGGTGAGGGTTTTGCCATAAACCAGGAACAAACCCATACTCAGGGGGGCTACTAAATAAATAAATAATAAAATAAATAAATATCGTTACACATTACACACAACGCCATCTAGTGCCACACTAAACAACGAGGTTTGTGTCGTGGACACCAGATAGTTAAACACACACACTGATACATTCTTGATGGAAAACCCTGAAAATATTTGGCCTGGCCTCATACCCAACGGTAGTGTTTGCGACCTTTTAGGCCAAAAAAGTAGTCCCCTTTGAGCATCAATGTTCAGACCACCAAAGATATTTCCATTTGAGCACCCATCACTAGCCAGACAATTTTCCAATACTTAACATTTTCTTGTTTACTATAGTTTTAACTGCATTGAAATGGCTACACAAGTTTCTATAAATTCCAATAGTAATTAGTCAGTTTTTGCTATTTAGTTCTTGAAATAATTATGAACCAGTCATACAAAAATGTGACCACACTAAATGGGTCGTTAATAAAATTTTACCGCAAAGATAACTTTTATGTGACTTTAGTAAATAAATTTGTTTTAGTATGAAGATTTGCATTGAAACCTGAAATTAAGCCTTTGAAATACAAATAGGCATCTATGACCTAATCTCTAGTCTTAAGTCTAATATTTTTTGCTTCATTATTTACCTTACCTTTGGCTTTGGAGCTCATAGCTAAATAATAACAGCCGTTCGGGCCGATCTTTAGGTTAAGCCGTGCTTGCCTAGGTTGGTCTGTGGATGGGTAACCACCCATTACATACCGAGTTTCCTCCTTGCCTCGGAAAGCACGTTAAGCAGTTGGTCCCGGCTGTCATTTGTAAATCATTGACAGTCGTTACAGGTAGCCCAGAAAGTCTGATCACCAGTCTTACCATGGGGTATCGTATTACCCAGTACGAATTGGGTTGTGAAGGTTAGATAGGCAGTCGCTCCATGTAAAATACTGGTATTCAGCTGCATCCGGTAAGACTGGAAGCCAACCCCCATATAGTTTTGAAAAATTTAGGCAGATGATTATATTTAGCTCACCTTTGATAACAGTGTTACTTATTTTAATTATATTTAAATGTGGGCAAAATATGGACTTAGACAACTATACAGCTGCTCCCACATCGAGATGGTATTGAAGAAAATTTGCTATTACTCGTAATGATGGTGTTGTAGCAGAAGCCAGCTTCATCATATTCTTTTTTTAAATGAGATTGAGGTGAGATGAGGTGGTGAAGTATTGCCATTACATAATTATAAAGATAGCTAAATAAGGGATATCTTTCGTAAAATTTTATTAATTATTATGTAAAATATGTCTATTTCGATATCACCGCCTACATTCTTGACTTATATTGTTTTAAGATGCTATCGACACACATGCATAAAATTATTGAGTTTTTGTTTGATTTCGCACATTCTGTATTTAGACAAGACATGTCTACCTTCAGACATCTTGACATACAAATCTATTTCTTATTCTCGAAGATTAACTAGTATTTCGTAACTTTTGCTTAAAAAAAATATATGTCCATGGCTTAGAAAGGAGAATGACCAGTTATGGTATTTTGTACGGTGTTGTAAAAAAGCTTTGTCAAACATATCTTATCGGCCACATTATTGTACCTTACAGCCAGTTTCCACCTCTGAGCCTATTAAATAAATCTTGCAATAAATGTTAGTTTGTATGTTGAGGTCGGTTTCCAGTTTAACTGAATGCAGCTGAATACCAGTATTTTACATGAAGCCTGCCCATATGACCTCCCCAGCAACTAATACTGGGTATTACTATACCCCCTGGTAAGACTGGTTATAACGACTGTTTAAGATAGGTCAATAGATACATAGAGTCACAAGATAGCAACTGCTTTATGTTAATAAATCCATTTGAATAAAGATTGCTTTGATAAAGTAGAAATCTGTTTATAAAATCATTACAGTTTCCATTATACCCTCAAGAATTAACGACTTACTACATCTTTATACCGAAGAAAGCGTGAAACATAAATATCTATCGATACCCAGTTACTTTTTGACCATCTGGAAATTAAGTACTTTATAGTAAGCTTTCAAAGGTTTCTAATGTTCCGTTATAAAACTTTATTGCCGATAAATATGTAATTACTGGTAGCTATACGCGTAAATTCTGGTGCATAGCTGCTAAGCGACTGGCTTAATTAGGTTGCTTATTGTATACGCACGACATCTAATGTGCAAGGAGAAATCAGAAACTTGGGCGTAATGAAGGCTTGTTTCATTGATATTAGCGTAGTTCTACGTAATACTAAAGGCAAGCATGGTCGCGAAGATGCAGAATATGATGTATGATAAATACCGAGTACTTGTTAAACTTTTACAATAACATCACCGATTCTCATTCCTTACCGAGAGTTACTAAAGCCAAGATACTTATTAGCTGACATTTGGGCATGACCCTTTATATTTTTGAAAGCACAAAACTTCAGGTTGCCACAAGCGGATACCTGTATTAGTACAGGTATCCGCATTATTAAATCATTTTATGACAGTGTGCTCATTTGCGTAGTCAATGGAAAAGAGTAGGTTATATTTAAAATACGTCTTGATTCCAATAAACAGAAAAACTTACAAAGGAAAACAGCCATTAACTTTATTCTTAATTGAAATCGATTATTATTTCCTCGAACTATTAAGATTGTGTTTATAGTTTAAACATCTATTTTGTGGAATCAAACATTCTAAGAAATAATTACTTAAGTAGTTGTCTGCTGTGGGCCTACTTTTCGTTTTGAAGTTTTCTTATTTACAATATAACATCACAACTAAAATCCTTGAAAGGTTCACCAATCTAGATTCCGTGGCTCCTACTGAAAAATACCTGATGTGAAATCTAATAACACTTTGCTCGACCTGGGAATCGAACCCGGGACCTCAAGTCTAGGCGGTCGTACTTGCGACCACTAAACAAAATGGCCGCTATCTCAGTTCGAACCATGCCGATATTGTGAAGAGTAATGCATGATTATATTTCTATGTTCCTATAAATATTTCAATCCTAGATGACAAGTTTTACAGTAAGCAATTTAAAACTGAAGAGAACCAAAATTGCTTAATAAGGCTACGGGAAAATATCTTAAGACAGTACAAGGTACTACCGAGTTCACCGAAGTTTCAACCTTATAACTTAGATCTTAAGGGTGAAAAGTGGTAGACCATCACTGAACTCAGTACTAGTACATTATGATAATTAGATAATGCGAGCTTACGATACGCAGCAACCTCGACTTGCAAGTCGAGATGCCTGTGTGCAACGGGGAAGATAGCGGGCTTCTAAAGGAAAATGCACATTGAAAACAGGTAGGTAGAAGTGTTCCAGATTTCCGTCCAAAATCACCGTGACAAGACTGAAAACTTCAGTTGCTGAAAAAATGTGTCTTTTTATAGCAAAACATTGCTAAAATTAAACGGTGTCGTTTCGATTCTAGAATATAGAAAACGTATGTGATCGAAACATTTACACCTGAAAATTACATCGTGTGACTGAGTGCCGTCCAAGGATTGGAAAAATAAGTGTTTGTCGTTTCGACGGCGAGATAAGCAGATGGCATAGCGGGAATTTCCTGGATGAGACGGGCACAAGAACGTGAAGCTTAGCACAAGAAAAGAGACCCATACCCAGCAGTGGGCGAAGTCGGGCTTTGGATGATGTTGATATCTAACTAAAAATTGAGCTGCAAGCTTAAATCAGCATGTTTAAATAATTTTGATTAGGTTTAGCTTGTACAAATAAGCTGAAAAAATTAAAAAGTATTTATTTGTCCCGCACAGGACAAAACAATATATATGATAAAATTAGCAATATAACAAAATACAGTGCATTTACATTCTGTAGTCACCTTTAAACTTTTGCGGTTTTAATGTGCAATGACTCCGTTGTGCGCTAAGCCTAATAGGTACCTACGGTCCCACCGGACGTGGCTAGGAATTGCATTACTTAAGTAAGGTTAGGAAAATAATCTAGGCATTGCGTAAGGAGAATTACTATCAGATGGTTCTTTGGTACAGTTATATCTGATCTGGGAGAGTGATTAAACCTCGTTTGGTTCGTAATACATTCTAACACAAAACTGAGATTAAGTCACCTAGAATGATTTAAAATTACCATTAGTCTGCTTTTTTACAAGCTAGGTCATCGGTTGTCATTTTTCTTAGAAGCTATAATACAGGGTGCAAATGAAGTCGTGGGCATTATTTCAAACTAAGGCACTACTCATGATACTAATTGCATTAGGCCTAATAATAAGTACATCAAAAATATTATTAATGCAAGTATGGAAAACTCAAAAAAAAAGGCTTACTAATGCAAGTAAACACTAAAAGTAATAAAAAAAATACATCATAAACCCCAATAAGTTTTCAAGTATTAAAATCTCAAGCGCAGTACAGCGCGTTACGAAAAGTTAACAAACATCAAATAATACTAACTTGCATTTATAACATTATTGATTTGCGTAATGCAATAAATTAGTATCATGAGTAGTGTCTTGGTTTAAAATAATGCCCATGAATTCAATTGCACCCTGTATAAACAACAAACGAGGAGACAACAAAAACATAGATGATGAACGCACTAAAATGACGAAATGACGATGACGAAACTCGATCCTAATTAATTAAACCACTTTCTCACATTGCCCGCGTTTATAAAACAACTAGAAATTGGTAGTACATTTATGGCACCTTCAAATCATTTCCCAAGTAGAAAACTTTACAGTGTTTGTTTTAAACATTACCTGCAACCACCCAAACACTGTGGTTAAAACATTAGTCTTTCCTTCTGTTTATAAAGTCACCGTGGGAAAATGTGCGCAAGCGGCCGACTTCCATTCATACAAACTTGTGACACGCAACGACACAGTGTTCACTCTGCTAGGCGTCATAACATCGTGCATCGATACCGCGATGGTTAGTAGTGGTAAAAGAGTAAACTTGTAATTTGTCAGAGACTAAACTTCATTGGTACATAGCTAGGTAGAGTCCGGCCCTGCTTTTGCTCAGAATAACACAAGCTAAGTCAATTTATCCGTGTTATAGCCATTACTTAAAACTGCCAAAGAGTGACAGTTGTGATTTAATATGTACAATTTATGCTGGTGTAAAAAATTGGTAAAACAATTGTTTACATTACATGTGATCGATATTGAAGTGATTGTCCAATCACGATCATGTGACATCGGTGTATTGTCAGTATTGTCACGCATACATACAATGATTAAGTAGCTCTTATTTTTAGCTGTTTATCCTAATCTTGTGGTATTTTCTAATACCTAACCTTATTAACGATGCACGTATGGTATCGCATTGTACGTATCAAGATTGGTCTCTGTGTGATATATTTACTCTTGAGGAATGCATAGTAGGAAAACGAGTGCGGCCTATTAACTTACAAAATTACATAAGTATGAAAAACTTTATGATAGGTGTTACGGTGGGAAATATGCTATTAAACTCATATAGGTAAGTTTTTATTAGAGTTAACACATTTTCTCATGCAGTAGTGAGCATGTGTGTTTGTAGAAATCACGCTGTTTTCATTCATGGGATTACTAAATCTTAGTGAAACAAAATAAAACTCTTTGTAATAAAAACTCAAGAACCTTGATATACTGTGAATACATTAGGTACTAAACTTAGTAGGTGTCAAGTTTGAAATCTTGTTTTTCGAAAACAGGTTAGTTACGAGTATTTTCTGATGCAAGTGATATTATAAAGCCTTGAAGCTTCTACTAAAACAACTGCATTATAATCTAAACAAGCGTTGTCATTGATTCCAAGCCTTCCAAATTCCGCAACATCATTCATCCGTAGAGAAACCAGCTTCTAACATTTATGTAATAAACATTTTGAACCAAAACTGTGTTAATAGTTTATCCCAAATACTATTTTATACGTTTTCTATCTTGTATTGACTTGCTTTTAAACACTATCTCACCGTATGGTAAGTAATTTTGTGGTGAGAGAATGTGTGTGTATGCTTGCCTAGAAGTTGCCTAAATTCACACATACCTACAGTCTTACACAGGTTAAAGCAATCAGGAAACCCACTTTACTCAATGTTTTAATGAAAAGCTTTTAAAAAAAAACAAAATTTATTGTTGGAAAAGTATTAGAAAGAAGAAAGAAAGAAAGAAAGAAAGAAAACATATTTATTTGGCATGCCGCAAGTGAACACAACATAACAAAAATAGAAATTCATTAAAGTAAAAACTTAAAACTAAACAATAAAAAGTAAATAAAGAAAACTGTAGAGAAAAACAAAACAGATAATATTGTGTGTCTCACGGCTGCGCCAAAAAGGCCCAGTTCAGCAAACTGCCCGAGCAGCTAGTGTCCGACGCTGGTTTTCAAGAGGTAATATAACCGATCTCTCTCGATCTTAACCGCAAGGTATCAGTAAAGGGCGTGCACTCAGCCCGACTGCATTGACTCTCATCAGAATGCAGTCCGTCTGTCTACAGTTCTACACTCAAAGCATGACGCAGGCCTGACGTAGCACCCATTCGGCGGTTGCGTCAGACGGTGCTATCACAATAGCTGTGAAAGTATACTAGAAAGTGCAAGTCCACTGTCTCACGTACACATTATATCAGACGGGGATTTACATAACAATTACACTTTTGTGGGTAACTAGAGCGGTATTATGGGTGCACTTAACACTTCTAGTGATTTGAGGTCAGTGAGTTTTACCGTTTCTCAAATAGATCACTGTGGAACTTATCGTTACTAAAATTAATAAATTATTAATGAATTTCACAACTTTATTAATGTACTCGACAACCTTGCTTCTAATTCGATAGCGGATATTTTAATTTATATTATGTAATATTTTGATAATTATTAATTTATTATGTTAATGATGCCAAAATTTCTATGTAAAACACTTTTAATATGACCAATTCGGCCTATAAAAATGACATTGAAACAGATGCGACTAGAGATACTGTATTTGTATGTATAATCAAAAAACGGACAAAATTTTATGCCTACTAGACTTCACTTGACATTTATTTAGATATCGTTTCCGTATCACGTGAAGAGACAATATATTGAGCTGTTAAGCGAATTAGAATCTTTTGTATTCGATTTCCATGGTCTAGACAAAAAGAAGAATAAAAAATCGAGTTCCGTATACCAAGTTACTATTTTAATTATATCACAAGAATGAGAGAAGTTGCTTACGACTCGAGTACAATCGAGAGTAGCTTTTGTAGTGATGAGTTGATGACCTATCAACCTGTCACTACATACCACATCCGTTAAACATATTACATCATCGAGATACATGATGTTTATCATTCATAAAGCAGCTCTCATAATATAGCTAAGTAGCTACAATTTACTACACGATTTTACACTTATCCTGGCTGCAAACAAATACACGTTTGTAAGACTACAACTACAACCCTGTGTTTGATTGCTTTTAGTAGCCGGTACATGTACCTAAACCTCACCTGACTTGGCTTTACTTGCCGTCGTGAAATCTCTCAGGAATATTGGTTTCCTCACGATGTTATTCTTTCACCGAAGCAAGTGATAATTAAACAATACGCACGTTAATCGGAACGACATAAACTAATGACAAGAGTTGCGTGAATCAAAGTAACACTAACCTTATTATATAACCACTAGTAACAAACCAGAAACCATTTTGTAAATAAAATGACATTTTTTTAGTCTACTTATAAAACTTTTACTTCTAATTTGAATCGTATCCATGTTGCTTACAGTTTTGTTTGGGTCCAGTAGGTTTGGCTGTGAGCTAAAGTTTCTGTTTTAAGATCCGCTTGGACTATCAGGTTTCCAAAAGGAAAAAAGTGTACAGATATATAACTCTAATTAAATGTAAAGACTTCCGCTACAAGACCGTAGTATTCCGACAATTAAGTCGGCGAATTGAAGCCTTAACCTTTACAACGTTTTGCGAACTGCACTATCACAGTCGAATGTACAAGCAACAAGTTTTTGTTCGTTAAAAACATAATGAGTTCATTAAAAATACTGTGCAAAAAATTATTATGTTGTATACAATGATATTCCCACAATATTGGGTGTAAGCGAGATAGAGAATTATTATGTTCGTCATGGTGTGTTGATTTGAAGTTCTGGACATAAGGACGCGCCAGTCAGCAAGCATCTTTCTTTTTGCTTGAATTTCAAGATGGCTGTGAAAAAGTTGAAATTAAATTTTCAGTTTGAATGTGTCAAAACTTAGAAATTAACACCGATGATAAATAATTTGTAACTTCTAGCTGTTAGCAGGAGCAAAGCAGTGCAACAGGTTCTTTTTTAATAATTGGCATTAAGTTTCGTTGCTTAGGTACTTTTTGTATGAATAATACTACAAATTCTATGTAAATCTAGCCTCTGCGACTTTGAAAATAGAAAGTAGTTTATATTCCAAATTATTAATTATCTGGGTTAGCAGAGTTATTGTGCAACCATAGTCTGTTTAATTAGTATATAATACTTTTATTCTGCGTAACTCAGCTATGTCGTCGAATTTAAAACTAATTTTAAATTCGACGACATAGCTGAGTTACGCAGAATAAAAGTTACTTAATCGGTCACTCATGACTGATTAAGTAAAGCAAATATTTACTAAAATAAACAACGCATAAAAAAGATTAGCAAGATTGAATTTATAGCGGTGAATATTAGAATAGTTTAGCAGTGCTTGAGTGACATTTTCAGAAGGCCGTTGTTAGGGAACATTTTTGTGAAATTGTTTGTGGAAATTAACACCAAAACATAAATTCACGCCTGTAATTCCCGAAGAGTGAGGCAGAGGGAACTATAAGGTACACCCTTATGGTTCCCTCACATTTCGCCAGTTATGTTTAACTTCCATGTAATGGGGGCGAGCCTATTGCTATGTTTGTGTGATGACTTGATGAGCGTGGACATTTGTTTCCGAGTCATGGATGTTTATATGTATAATAAGTATGTATTTATAAACAAAAAAAAAGTATATATGTAGTACCTACTTATATCAACTATCTGGTGTCCACGACACAAGCCTTGCTTAGTGTGGCACTAGGTGGCGCTGTATGTTAATGTCCAGCGATATTTATTTATTTAAATATAAACCGGACACAAATCCAGACTCCGTAGATGCTGAGAAAACACTTTGATCGACCTGGGAATTGGATCCAGAACTTCATGCTCAGACTGCGTTTGCAGACCATTAGTGGCCGTCCATTAATCACGTGATGTTTTTTTAGCAATTTTTTAACCCCCTCCTTGATGATACGTGGTGAGGTTTGAGACTAACCACCCAAAATCACGTGTATTTTTAGTACTTACCTACATAGAATCTTATATTTATTTTAATAGCGCGCGGGGACTTATTTCGTTGCCTGACAACGGCGAGTCAAGGTCACATTACATGCCGCTTTCGGATTAGAAATGGCGCGTTTGACGAAAAAATATATACACACACTATCTTACTACACCCCCCTCCCCCTAGTGATTTTTGCCAAGTCCCCTCCCACTCCCCTTTCGAGCTTCACGTGATTAATTGACGGCCCCTTAGACCAACGAGCCAGTTTCAGAGTCCAAGACCGAGTAAACGACCACAGTTTAGGCTGCCTTTTTTACGAAAAAAAAGAAGAAGTTTTAAAAATAAAGGAGGGGCTTTCAATTCGACATACATATTTTTTACTGGCCAATTTAAACAGCAGTATGTCACAAAGGTCTATCAAGCTTGAATAAAAAATCAACAAAAGCTGGTTACGCAATCGTCTATACGAATAAGTCGATTGTCACGAATTAAATAGTGATGTAGAATGCAGACCGCGCGTCGTTCTGTTGATATTATCGATACTGTTTATTATTCGTTGGTCGAGTGGTTGCAAATGCGACTAAGAAGAGGAAGAAGCCACCTAGTCGGAACCAGTGCGGGTCCGCACTGGCAGGACCCAATATGCTGCTGCGTCCGGCGATACCAACGACGCAGCTCTATGTGTCCCGGCTACATCACACCACGAAGGTTGAGAACATCGTGGAGTATGTCCGGGTGAAGACCAGCTGGACCTTGAGGGTAGAGAAGTTGGAGTCGCGCCACAACACAAATTTTAAGTCGTTCGTGGTGCGAGTTCCGACTCATCATATTGAGACCTTCCTCAAGGAAGAGTTTTGGCCGAAGGGTGTCATATATCGGCGATTCCGCGGAAGGCTACGCGACACCACGCAACGCAACATGGCGCCGTCTCCTCATGTGTAATAGTTTAATGTTTAGTGATTTTTTATAAATATGTATGTTAGTCTGTAAGGTATATGTAAAATGGGTCTTTTGTTACCTGAATTAAATGATATATTATTATTATTATTAAGTCCGGGGTTCAATTCCCAGCTCGGCCAAAGTGTTATTGAGTTTTTCAATTATGTTTTTTTTTAGTCACAGCCACGGAATCGAGACATGTGCCTGGCTGGCAATAGGCTTGCCCCCGTTATAGGGACTTAAACCTAACTGGCAAAATGTGGATGTTCTGTCCACCTCTGCCTAACCCTTCAGGGATACAGGCGTGATGTTATGTTATGTTTAAAGTTGAGGGAGGGGACCTGACTGCCTACTTAGGTTACTTAACATTGAACAATAGTAGTAAGCCACGAACGACGTGAACGCCCATTTACAAGTACGTTCGGTTTGAGTGACTAGACTAGTAAAAGTATTGCATTGTATTGCAAAGAATTAAGTGCTTAATGTGTCAATGTCTGTTCAAGCAGGTACCTAATGTATCAATGTCTGTTTAAGTTCTAATATTTGTATGCCTCTAGATGGCGAAACATGTGAGTTCAAAACCCTATTTTATAAGACCTTAAATGTACCATGTTTTTAAACAAATAAAAATTATTCTATTCTATTCTATTCTATACTAACATATAAATAATTCAATTAAGTAGATCTTTTAAGTTAGAAGTCGCAGTAAATAAATAGTGACTGTAAAAAACACTAGTTCTTTAGATAACATCAATTATTTTTTGTGGATTTTAGCGGGAGGGTAAGACTGGAAACCCACCTCTACACAGTTGGGAACAGGCTCGGCTGATGATGATTTGGAGTACATATTAAAAAAATTGCCGTGTGTAAGTAAAGAAATCAACATCTTCGTCAACCTACAGCTGGACTTAGGCCTCCTTAACCTTTTGACCGCCACAGCATAAACGCTCGCGCGTGCCCTCCACGCCAAGCCACAATTTCATCTACTATTTTGTCACATATTTATGTCATTTGGCGTACAGGGCACGCGCTTGCTAGTCACGTATATGTGACAATGGCGTCCAAAAGGTTAATGGCTCGCTACTCAACTTGATTCTCAATAACTCTCACCCAGTGACCACCAACCACCCCGCGAAGATCGTCAGTCCACCGAGCCTGAGGGCGCCCCACCTTACGTGTTTCAAGTAATAAAGAAATGATTAAACGCATTTATTATTAGCTAACTATGAGTTCACGCATATTTTATTCACATACTCATTATCTGCCTAGCCTTTTCCCAACTATGTTGGGGACGGCTTCCAGTCTAACCGGATGTAGCTGAATACAGTTGTTTTACATGGAGCGACTGCCTATCTGGCCTCCAAAACCCAGCTGAGTACTGGGAAACACGATACCCCTTAGTAAGACTGGTTGTCAGACCTTTTGGGCCTCTGACAACCTGTAACGACTGTCAAAGATTTATAAATGACAGCATCGACCAACTGCTTCACGTGCTTTCCGAGGCACATAGGAAACTCGGTAACCCATTCACAGACCAACCTAGGCAAACACGGCTTGTTATTATTTAGCCACGAGTTCCTCACATTTATTCACTTTATACTAACTTATTCATAAATATTAGTAACGTAACTCTTATTCTATCCTCAATACAACGTTCGTATACAAAATGTAATAAGACAATGCTGTTATTAGTACACCGATGCCATTAAGTGACAATTCAACAAAGTTGTTGGTTCAAACACGTGGGAATCAGGAAGGAAAGTTGCACAACAGCCGCACGCTTATTTATAATCTGATAGTGTTCTCTTCCGCAGCAAGTTGGTATCCACACCTATCATAATATTATCAAATTGCAATCTACGTTCTCTTACATGGTATTCGCTTTATGGCTTATAAATACTACGTGTGAAATCACGTTCTGTGAAAAGCGAATGATTAATCACTTGTGGGGGAAACTGCCTTTTTCTGGAGTTAAAAGCCTTCTGCAGTTGATAGTAAAATAAATCTTCAACGCTCTGATATTGACTAAGGAGAAAGCAATAGCCCGCGAAATAAAAAAAATCTTATGTTTTCTGCAGAACGTAGGTAGGTCATATTGTACATTGGTTAAAATATAACTCGCAAATATGGCTTTACAAAAGTAGAATCATTAGAATCATCAATATAACCTACTAAGTACTAATAATCCCATTGAGTGATCTTGTCATGAAACAGTAAATATTGCAAATAACTTAAGATAATTTGAATTTCGCGTCAGCAAAGCTTTTGATACAACATTTTTCGAAAATAGGCCCGCAGGTTTCGGAAGGCCTTCGATCACTCTACAGACTAATTTAAACGAATGCAGTTGATGACGTGTAATTTTAATTACACAAACTAATAATGCAAAAAAGGCAATACGGAAACAACGACCGTTTATATTTTTAATTCTGTACACCGCAAATCGGACATGTAAACACACGAGGTCGCTTCTTAACCGATCAATCATACCAAACGATTGGGCATCTCAGCTTTCTAATTGCACAAATGGCAAAGATCAGGACAAGCTGACAAATTGCTTGAAGGAAGTCACCATAATTTGCATTAACGTGTGTAAGGTTTTAATTTAGGGTTCCGCAATAAATGTTAACGATACCTCGCATGTTTGCAGCCGGTTTGTTTGTTTATAATGTTGGTTGCCTTAATGGTTTGTAACTACCGCATCATAGCTTCTTATAGAGGTCTAAGAAATTACGAAATGCAAAACTAATTGCAACAGCTGAGAACATGAAATTAAAATTCTTTGCTCTATATCCTGTATTTAAGAAGCTGTAAGACATCAATGGCAATGGGCCGGCCATATTAGACGTAGAACCGATGACCGTTGGGGTAGATGTGCTCTTGAGTGGAGACCGCGAATCGGCAAACATAAGGTGGTACGTACACACTCTGGCTCGGTAATCTTAGTAAGGAGGCTGATAGTCATTGGATGACAGTTGCTGAGAATCGAGTTGAGTAGCGTGCGGTTGAGGAAGCCTATGACCAGCAGTGGACTGCTGCAGGCTGATGACAATGACGATGAAAACATGAATGACTTGTTAAGCTGGCTTCAGCCCAGTTCCACATCCCTTGATACAAAAGTTCTCATTTTGATCTCCAGCTAACTCCAAAACGACTTGTCATTTCATTGCAGACATAAAATTTCTCGCAAGGTTACGCTACGTATAATTCATTGAACCAGATTAGATACTTAATACAGCAAAGTATTTCGTAATTGGTATTTCTACGGAACCTAACTGGGCTAAGTAGGTGAACATAACCGGATATTTTTGCACTTTTTGTATGTGTTAATATTGAGTTTATAATGAAACCGAGACAGCTGAATCCGTAAGTTATTATTACGAAACATGGTTAGAATTTATTGGTATAGTTGATTGATATCGTACTGATATCAGATATGGCTGCATTTTTATTTGGCTGCTGTTTTTTTGTTTTATCGTATTTTTATGTGTCTACAAAACATAAGGCTCGCTCTTATTTATGTTTAGAACATAATACACCGTTATGTTTCAAAATTTTGTGCATAAAATGTAGGCGTACAAAAAAATTCAGAATGTTTTTAAATAAACCTGTAAATCATCATTTTTATTTTATTATTTTTATTACCTGAACCTCAAAAATAAATCAACTATATGAAGGCGCCATTAAAGTATCGATATCAATGAAAAAGTCGATATAAAAGAACATCACTAGTTATCGATAACAAGATTCCTGCAATCACTATTACACTCAATATTTAGTATGAAATATGTGGGTTTATAACCTATTAAGTTGTCATGAAATAATTAAACAGCAGCAGAAACCACAACCTGTTAAACATCTCCTTGTGAGAAGTGCTCTCAGAACAATTCTTGTATTCGGGTTTTTCCAAAATACAACAGATTGCAAAATCATCATCACCATGTGTGGTTAAATATTTACGAAACTTGTGTGCTTGACATCATAATTTAAATATTGAAATATATAAATTATAATTATAGCTAGGCATTTAAAGAGAAAAAAAGAAATGATAACAGCAGCTCGGGTCTGACAACCAGTCTTACCAAGGGGTATCGTAGTACCCAGTACAAACTGGGTTGTGGAGGTCAGATAGGCAATCGCTCCAGTAAAATGCTGGTATTCAGCTGCATCCGGTTAGACTGGAAGCCGACCCCAACATAGTAGGAAAAGGCTAGGCAGTTGATTTAAGTTAAGTAAGAAAGTTATTCTAGTTAAGTTATAGTCACACAGTGGGTGCCAGATGACGGGCAATGTCGCCGAGTGAGTCCCAGAAATCGCTGGTGTGACTACTTAGAGGCGTTTGTAAGAGATTGGCTTGAGAACACCGCACAGAGAAAAGTGTGAAAGGCTATGGGGGAGGCCCCTGTCCACCGGGGTTGCGGGCCTGCTCCGGGGTTGCGGGCTTGTTCCGGGGTTGCGGGCCTGTTCGAAAGAGATACCGCAGCCCCAGAACATAAAGGGCGAGTAAGGAACATGGATGGGTTTTAGTCAGTAAAAGTCTGACACTCCCTCCCGCTCCGCCCAGAGTGGGAGAAGTCATTTGATGATTTCCCATCCTAAAAAAAAAAAAAAGGCCCCTGTCCAGCACTCAACATAGACTCAGGCAAAAAGTTACCACTTTATTAATGGAGAAATAATGAAGGTACAAATCGAGATAAAAAGTTAATCTTGTTACTCAAAACCCACATTAAGTGTAGACTGGGTAACTTAGGTCACCTTCACAATAAAAATCTTTTCATCAATGCACAAAAAGCGTGGTAAAAACTGTAAGCACTCATTGAAATTACGGTTGAATTAATTTTGAGAAGATTTGTGGGGCGACTAATTGTGACCCTTTTCGTAAGGACTCCGTAAATTAAATCGGGAACTGTTGAGTTTATTTAGTATCGTTGGGGCATCATCACATCAGGTTTTTTCGACTAACAGCCAGGAGTCAAAATCCAAATCAAAGCATTATTTCAAGTAGGCCAGTTACTTTTGAATTGTTGAAACAAAATGTAGCTACAGTCCCAGTCACAAGACATAAAAACTGTGAAAGTGCTGTAGTTGCCCATTCCCTAGCGTAGATCTATAGAGAAGAACAGTCAAGAAACTCCATGGACACAAAGTCTAGATTTGTGGTTGGTTGATGGCAATAAACTCTCCCACCTATAGCATGGGATTTAAACATAATTAGCGAAATGTGGGTTTACTCAAATAATAACAGCCGCTCGGGTCGATCTTTAGGTTAACTAGAGATTTTTTACCATCTAAAATCATATAAATCTCATCAGCTCTCTAATATCTCAGTTTAAAGCGAACTTAAACAATCGACTCATTACAATATTCATGATAGCTGCTACTCATTGTATGGAACCTGTTTAAAAGCCAGAAAAAACTAAAGAAGCGCTTACGAGAACTATACGCAAGCCTTGACCTAATACTAACAAATGTTTTACAAGAAGTGCTGTGACGCATGAATGTTAGTTACTACATGGTTTACGTACAGTTTCCTTCACAAGAACCTTGTCATTCAAGTTCGTAACGTAACGAAGTATAAACAAACACTGTGACTTACGGGATATCTTCCGTGATTTTCAACAGAGCTCCCGATATTTCAACGCTGTTGCAATCGCCAAATATTGCAATTAGGTTGCTGGGGATACCCCCATCCTGTAAGTGACAATGTAACTTTAATTATAAACCATCATCTGCCTAGGATTTTCCCTATGTTGGGGTCGGCTTCCAGTCTAACCGGATGCATCTGAATCCCAGTATTTTACATGGAGCAACTGCCTATCTGACCTCCACAACCCAGTTAGTACTAGGTAATACGACACCCCTTGGTAAGACATGGCTGTAACGACTTTCAAAGATCTACAAATGACAACAGGGACCAAAACAAGCTTTCCGAGGCACGAAAGAAACTCGGTATATAAAGGTGATCACCCATCCACAGACAAACCTAGGCAAGTACGGCTTAACCTAAATATCGACCTAAGAGACTGTCATTATTTAGCCGCACGAGCTCCTCAATTAGCTTCGAGCTCTTTAGTTTGAATTAGAGCAGTATCTGTTAAGGATATATGATTATAACCGATTTAATCTTTACAGATCTAATGATCATCTACATAGCAGAAAAATGTTGCTTCTACTTTGTTATGTGGCGCCGTATTCCAAGGGCAACCGGCACCGCATAAAAATAAACCCAAATCAATGTCAATGTTAACAATTGAAGCGACCAAATGAATGGTCGGTTCCCGTGTTCTCACAATACTGAGTAACATCAAAACAAAAGCTTCATAATTAACTAGGTATAGTTAATTATACCAGTGGATATAAGATATTGAAGAAAACATTCTCTACACAATAAAGTATCGCAATTATACGAGTACTGGCTTTTATTTAGTTTTACTGTTTTATACGTTCACTGTGTCACTTAAAAATACGATAATTGTTAATTGTCTTTCACTGTTTTCATTCGTGCAACAATTATTAACAATAATAATATGTCTTTCAATATAAGCAGATCTGAAATTTGTATTATTTGAGTATGATTTATCTAATTGAATTGATAAAGCAGCTCATTACTTAATTGCACACACGTCAAAATCAATAATTTTCTAATATTGCGTTTCTCTCAGTGTGAAATCCGTAACAACTAATTGCGCAATTTGTTTGTGGCACAAATTTTTTCAATCGTACTGAAAATTACATGAGAGCTTTGTAACATGATTGAGTAAATTTCATTTGAAATCTTGACAGAGAATGCCAGACCACACTTGATGCATGCGACGTAATAGTTCACTCGGTAATCAGTTTTTAATGATTCGGTTGACGCAATTTTTGACTTGATGTGTCATAGCAAGCCGGATTGCTCGGCGTAATTTTTTGGCAGGTGTGTCGATACTCTAATTTTTTGAGGTTTCCAAAAATCGTTTGATTGGATCTTTTCACAATAAGTCATTTATTTCTTAACAAAAAACACTGTGTAGTAAAACTTAAAATTAAATTAATAAGGTTTCGACAGTAATAACAAAACAAATCTACAAAAAAAAAGAATATAACAATAGCTCCTTTTCACTAAAATTACATGAATAGTCGAATAAATTAAATGCAGATAGACTGCATGAAAGATAAGCTGGAAAGGGCGAAGATGAGGAAGAAACACATGGAAGAAGAAAGCATTCTGCGCCGACCCCAATGAAATTGGGATCATCATCATCATTTCAGTCGAAAGTCGTCCACTGCTGGACATAGGCCTAAAGTGGGATACCTTCAAGCAAATAATAAGTCCTGTGTGTCATCACCAAGATCTTTTTAATGCAACATGTGAATAGAATGAGTGTTAATTATTAAAATCTTATGTTACTAAGTTCGAACTACGTGAATGTCAAATGAACAATTACCACAAGAATGCCAAGTACAGCGGATGTTTTATTTTACATAATAAACATGTGCATGGTATGGGTATTTACTGAATTTCACAGCATTAGCTTATAAATTGTAGGTACGAGTTTTTAATTAACAAAGTATTTGCAGTCGATTTGTTTCTCCTTCTAGACGGTTATTTTTATTTCTCCAGTAAATTTTATGCAACATTTCCTGTTTTAATAGAAAGAGAAACATACCATGATAAAAATAAATTAATCTGTACCATACCTACTAGTTCACCATCCTGAATAAAACGAAGAAATTTTGAAACACAATCCTGTGTGTACCATTTTCCCCAATGAACGCTGATTCTGACGTATGTGGACGATGGCACTACTTTTCCGGTTAGGCCCTATAAAGGGTGTTAAGCACCTCTTAACGAAGTCAAAAAGCACTTATTCTCCCCGTCATTGCGATAATTTTTTTGTCCCACACCATACCTTGGAACCATCTAGTTAAGGAGATATTGGGGGTCAAAGTTCCAACTTTTCGACAAGTTTTTTTTTATAAGATTTTTACTTTAACCCTAGATAGCTAACGTTGTTACACTACCCTAATAAGCTAATCATTCGATTTTTTGACGATCATTTTTAGATGTTTATTTAATACATTTTTAGACATATTTTAATTGCTTCTGCTATATTTATAGAAATAAAGGAATATAAATGAAAGATAATTTTTAGAAAAAATAACATATGTAGTATTTTTTAACACTTAATTAGGTATTTTATTTGGCACATGTTTTTCTAGATCAATTAGATACACTTAAATTTTAAACGATAAAATTAGAAAATTTTAATGAGTTTTTTTTTTTTTGATTATTTAAAAAAAGAGAGGTTACTATCAACTATTACATATATAAATTGTTTACATATTTTTGGCACAAGTGGGCAAAATCAACGGTATGTTCGCCGCAAATTGGCACTTTACAAATGTGACATAGGTAGGTACATCGAGTTCTTCTTTACAAGTGTCTTTTTGCGTTGAGGTCACATTCTCATAGCTTTGCCTTTTTATAGCTATTTCCGCATTGGTCAAATTCAAAATTTCGTCACGGATTTCATTTGTTATAAAGGTCCCAAATAAAAGAAGAGGATCCGATATGCCCCTGACAGATCGAGTGGGTCTTTTAGCCATGCGGACGATGTTAGACGCAGAAGTTCTAGAAGAAGTGCGTCCTTTACGGGTCGCCCATACATGACGGTTTTTGCCATGAATATTAGCTTGAGTCAAGTTGACTATGACAGAAGCTAGTGAAGAATTTTCTTGTAAATCATACAAGGGGAGATTGTCCGACGATGACCATCCTTCTTCCTCTTTACAAAGCGCAAAGTGCTTTGTTGGCGCAAAGACCTTATTTGTCCTTCCTCCGTGTCTGAAGGTTCGTCATGAAAATCACTTTCCACGTCCTCCTCAATCGGCAAAGCGTCTTCGTTCTCACTATCAAAAATATGATATCCGTCAGGGTTGTCCTCATCATCTAGGGCTCGCACTATTTCTTCATCTCCAACAATTGATCTCAGTGCCATTCTTCAAAATTATTGTATTAAGTAAAACGAAATAATACAGTAAAAATGAAAAAAAAAAACAAAGAATATTAAAACACAAAGACAGAAAAAAAGTCACACATAAGACATTCAGAATTTATTTATATCTCAAAACTCAAGCTACTCACCAACTGTACGCAACCACCACGCGATGCACCCAGGCGGGCACTAAGTTGGCACGAAAGCACGAGTGCGTAAGTAAAACAATAAAAGAAGGAGAAAGCAATACATATCGGATGGTCGTAATTTTGACGAACGTTAGCTTTCTAGGGTTATACACCTCTACGACCCTATTACTATTCAATCCTTCCATCAACATAATGTTTAAAGTGCGTTACTTTGAGTTCTACCACAAAACATGATTTCACCCCAAAAAAAAAAGTCGTTTCCCAGCAATATTTTTTCCATTAAGTTACTTAGTTTGATGTACAGAATGCTTGGTTGACGCCTTCGTGATGAGGTGGTTTACACCCTGTATAGGGATAATAAGGATCTGATAGGGACAAAGCCATAGGGTGCTTACATAAAGAAACAGGTTTCCGGTACCGACAAATCTGTACGGGTCGGTACCGATCGGTACAGTGTTGACTCGCATAAAGAAACAGGTGAATCGGTCCTTAGTGACAATCATGGCCTCCAGTTCGTCGGACGAAGATTTTTTAGTTTTAGAAAGTACTTACGTCAGATATAGAAAGAGAAGAACAGTACATATTAGTGTATCTGATATTAACAGAAAAAGAACTAAATATGGAACTTATCATTTATTCTTAAAAGATATAAAGGACGATGAAAAGGAATTTTATGATTATATAAGGATGACTCAAGAAACGTTTTACTACATATTAAATATAATATTAAATATAACATTATAAAGAGGAAAACTTTGTTTGTTTGGTTGTAATGAATAGGCTTAAAAACTACTGGACCGTTTTTAAAAATTCTTTCACCATTCGAAAGCTACATTATCCACGAGTAACATAGGCTACATTTTATCCCCATACTCTCACGGGAACGGGAACTATGCGGGTGAAACCGCGTGAGGTCCGCTAGTATTAAATAAAATCGAACATCGCTTAATTAAGAAATGGTGTAACTGGCATGTTCAACCAATTTTTCATTTCCAAACTGATCTCTTTCCAACACATGTCTGTAACATTTCTGTTGCTGTGGAAATTGTTTTGTCCCATAAACAACATTGTTTATCAAATACCAAGGCTATCAAAACTTCGTTATCCAATTTATCCATTTTCAATAATATTAACACACACCCTACACCAGTAAATGCTTAAACCCGTATGGCTCGGTCCAGGTAGTCGGCACCGACAAGTTACAACCTGTTTCTTTATAAGTGAGTCAATAGAATTATATTGAAATATTATGCCTGTACCGATCGGTACCGACCCGTACCGATTTGTCTGTACCGGAAACCTGTTTCTTTATGTAAGCACCCATAGGGACAAAATAGAAACAAGTCCAATTCCGCATACCGTGCACATGTCACTGTCACCCTTCCAAGCTGTCATTTGTTTTGTGCGTAAGCAAGTAGAAATAGCCCTAAAGCCTTCTTCTTACATTTCATTCAAATAAATTCGCATATCTCCTGGGTGGTACTGGTACTACCACATCAGTATGCTACCAAGTCCCTGGAATGTTCTTTGTATGATGATTAGCTGAATGAAGGAATGTTCGCTGGTCAAGATTACGACGATTGACAATTAACTAATTTATGGCTTCAATGACCTGGAATTCTTAAAATTTAAATGAAAGGGTACTTACAAGATCAATCTAATTTTGTACCTACTAATTGTATATGCTTTAAATAAATAACGTTTAGCGTCGCACATCTTGCGCCAGATGAGGTAAGCATTTAAACAAATAAAATAATCTTATTTCTAAACGATTGCTATTGTAAGTTAGTAGGTACAAAATGAGGCTGATCTTGCAATATTTCTTTTATGTTAATTTTTTTTATATATTTTTTCCTTGGTTTCTTTGTCGATACTGAACCTTCCCCTAAGCTATGGCACGCGACTAATTTAACACCCTGTATAAGCGAAAATTCACAGTCGGTGAACATTCAGCTTCACGATGTGGGTATACCCTTGAAAGCACCTTGGTTCGAATGTACCCCAGTTGGGTAGGTAGCTAAGGTACTCGTACGTTGTAACGTTACATGTTCCTGGCTAGGGAAAATGTAAGGTTGCATTGTTTTAAGTTTAAAGAAAAATGGCAAGAGATGAAATCATGGTTTATTAAGTTAAGGGAAGCCGATACGAAGCCGGTAGCATGGTGATAAGGGTCCAGGTCAAGGTCCGAAGCTTGCAGTTGGCAGAAGCGACTCGCCGCAGTGACAGGCTCACCCGCTGTCAATGTCCAGGTTCTCGGAAGTAGGAATAGTAGGAGTAGCAGCAGCAGCCACAGTAGTAGCTACAATAGTAAATAGTTGTAGCTTTTCATGACTTCAGGACTTGAAAATGACGCCAGGAGTAGATTTCACCGGCTTGGCAACCATGTCAAATGTTTCAGAGTAATTTCCAGCTTGTTGCCGGCTCAAGAACCAAACGCAGACTCAATATCCAGGCTCGGTTTCCGGTCATCATGCAGTAATGAATTTTTATAATATTCTAGAACATCGAAGAATAAAATGGTTACAAAGAAGGTCTAACATCAAATGTATACAACCTACAACTTTAGTTACGGCAATAAATTAATAAGAAAACTAGGCTTGTCATTGTCATTATCTGACATCACAAAAGTAAACAAAGGTTTAAAACACTAAAATGTACAGAGTTGCTATAAATAATACTAATTAAAAGGCGAAAAGGCATGCTAAGCCTTCGCATAAAGGTATATAACCAACCAGCATACAGTTATTCAGAAAGAACGTATGATAAGATTTTGGATTACAGAGTCGAAAACGTAAGTACAAAAATACAAACATTACAACGTTGGGGACCCATCCAACTGGGGTAACCAATTGATGTAGCACATTGTAATAGACATCCCCCTACAAACAAATAACTTGGTCAGGTGTACAAACGTAAATATCTGTGGATCTATCGACTGTATAAAATAGTCAAAAGAAAAATAAAAGTTTGAAATGAATCACTAATAGTTACAAGTTACAACTCGGTCGTTATGATAACATGGGCACACGCGTCGAAGCGACCGTTGTTGCGAAACAAAATAATCTGTGACGCGTACAGAAAAAAATGTAATATGTACCTGACTTGTTTCACATTCCGTAGAACTGAATCAAAAGTTCATCTACACACATATGGGCTGTACATACTGAGGAACATGCGTGATGTAGAATTCATAATGGTCGGGGAACTGCTTTTTAAGGTCAAAATCATTCCTAGACCTTTATGAACTTGGAGGGTTGTACAAGACGATTATAATTATCTAACTGCATACGTCTTACAGTCGCGAATAATAATTTCATCAATATACAATCTATGTAACACTGGCCTGCAAATTCTAAAATACTCAAACTCAAATCATTTTTTTCAACTAGACCATTACGGCACTTTCGAATGTCGATAAAACGAAAAAGCCACAGTCACAGACACAAGGCATAATAACTTGAGAAAGTACTGTAGTTGCCCATTCCCTAGCGTAGATCTCTATGGAAAAGAACGGGCAAGAAACTCCATGGACACTCTTTTCAATCAAAAATGTTGTTACAAAATCTTGGTTACATCTTTCATGTTGAGATTATACATATATGTGAGAACGATGTAGAAAGACGTGCACAATAAGAGCGTCCAGAGTATAAAAAATATTATCAACAATTTAAAATAAAGCAATTCAAATGATCCATGGCAGCTAAGAGATGACCAGTCCCGACTGACAGCGCCCGTTCACGAACATGACGCATGGATCAGCGCCATTCAATTCAACCATTTTGAAGGGAACTAAATGAACCGACCCACCCGCCACCATCAGCGAGACATTTAAGCGAGCATGACATTCTCTCAGCCACCAAGGCATATTCAAGTCAATGAAAGATAACTAAATTCAAATGGTAGCTTTACAGTATGGTACTCACACATGTGCTATGCAATTATACAATACTAAGAGATGGAATCTATACAATGCAAGAATATTTTTACAATCTTCTGCAGCTACCACAATAATTGTCCAATAAGTTTGCACCTATGATTGCGGAGCAGGACGTATGAGATATTTGAATTTCGCGGGCTACCCTGACGCTTTCACCTTAAATGCTTTTACTCAATCGTTGACGATACAAACGTAGTGTCATTAAAAGGAAAATGTTTAGAAAATGAAGACATTCTGAGACACTGAAAAGGTCACGATTTCACAAAGCAAACCCTTTGAGAAAGCTAGCACAATCGCTATAAGTTAATTGCTTTCTTTTTATGGCAATTGTCAATGTTTAATAGTAGATGATTGTGACAGTCTACCTCTATAGCCTTTGTGAAAATTCAAAAGGATGTTTAACTATAATAAAGCACAGTGGTCATTATGATAATGTCATTGATGGATTTTATACATATATACATATTTTTTTTGTAATGCTGACATTAGCTCCAGAGCTTTTTTCTGTAGTCATTTCCATTTTGATTTCCTATTTGCTTGTTTCTGACTTTACACAATTTGATTTATCGCTCAATTCTCACTCGCACATCGATAACACAGATGACATCAATGACCGACAGCTGTCAAAGATTCTACGGCTACAACATGGTGTTCAGAGAAAGGTACTTTCGCCAGTTCGAAATTCGAATACGAGTGCCTGAATGCATGGAAACATCGAGAATTAGTAACGTAAACATGGATCTAATAGTGCAAGGACGCCGTTTATGCATTTGTGCTATTGTTAGAGTATCGATGATAAACAAGGCACTTATCAAATGTATAAGAATAAATGAACAATAATGCGAGGGGATAATGAACTGCAAAACAGTGGTGCCTTTTGATCAAACGGAATGCGATCTGTCAGGAGGAGAGTGCAACAGTGAATGATCACTTTAATGATGAACTGCTGATAAAATAAATTATAATTACGATTTTACAATAACCCTTTTTAGGGTTCCGTAGCCAAATGGCAAAAAACGGAACCCTTATAGTTTCGCCATGTCTGTCTGTCTGTCTGTCCGCGGATAATCTCAGTGACCGTTAGCACCAGAAAGCTGAAATTTGGTACCAATATGTATATCAATCATGCCGACAAAGTGCAAAAATAAAAATTTAAAAAAACATTTTTATTAGGGTACCTCCCCCAGACGTAAAGTGGGGAGCGATTTTTTTTTTAATTTTGACCCTGACGTGTGATATATTGTTGGATAGGTATTTAAAAATGAATAGGGGTTTTCTAAAATCATTTTTTGATAATATTAATATTTTAGGAAATAATCGCTCCGAAAGTCAAAAACAATGTGTCCCCCCCCCCTCTAACTTTTGAACCATAAGTTTAAAAAATATGAAAAAAATCACAGAAGTAGACCTTTATATGAACTTTCTAGGAAAATTATTTTCAACTTGATGAGTTGAATAGTTTTTGAGTTATATAGCACTTTTTCAAAAAAACGCAAATGATAACTTTGTTTTTCATACAAATACTATGAAAAACAAAGTTATTTTTGCTGACGAAAAATGTTGGTATTTTTAATAGTCTGGGAAGCTACGGAACCCTACAGTGAGCGTGCCCCGACACGCTCTTGGCCGGTTTTTTTCATTACTACCTCGTTGGTCCACCAGTGGTGGCAAGTGCGACTGTTGAGCATGAGGTCCTGGGTTCAATTACCGGGTCGGGCAAAGTGTTATTGGGTTTTTTTATCAGGAATTTCTCAGCACCTGCCACAGAGTGCTCTGCCACTTTTGACCGGATGATGGCAATAGGCTCGTCCCCTATTACGTGGGACTTAAACATAACTGGCGAAATATGGGTGTACTAATGGGTACACCTCTGCCAAACTCTTCGGGGATTACAAGCTCTATGTTATGTTTTGCTATTTTATTTATCATCATTATTCATCATCATCAAACAACCAAAAATTATCTATACAGGGTGCAATTTTTCAATGCCACCTGGAGGGAAAGTACTCGAAATACTGGAGACAGCAAATTTTACTCAAAGGAAACATTACTTTATTTTTAAAAAAGAAGCAAATCTGCATTCGCAGATTTTCGAAAATCTCTTCTCTCTCTCCTTCAGGTGGCATTGAAAAATTCCACCTTGTATTTCAACTATCTGGTGTCCAGGACACAAGCCTCGTTGCTTAGCACTAGATGACGCTGTGTGTAATGTCCAGCGATATTGATTAATTTATCATCTACAGCCCGACTTCACCTACTCCTAGGTCCTCTCTTTGCTTGTTTCAAGCTCCATGTTCGTGTGCCAGCCTCGTCCAGTATGGCCACAATGCTGTCTGTTCGTCTCTCCTCTGGACGACCTTAAGCGTATTTTCATTATCATCGTGCAATTAATGTTGTGTTTTTTTTTAGCACGTTATTAGGAGCTAAAAGTAAGTAAAGTTTGCTGCCAAAGTGTTAATTACTTTTTGAGCTATCTTCATCGATCCTGCCACTATAGAAACTGGAAAGTCAATTCAATTTTTTTTTATAATATTCTTGATAAATAACAGGTTTTTGTCATCATAAATATCATATCAATACGAAATTTCACACAAACCGTTTAATTTTAAAACCTAACGGAGTCCACGGATATTACATATTTATTTTTGCTTTGGAGAAGCACGCATTTTATTAATTGTACGAGTATTGGCCGTATGTTTTTAATAATTTCAATGTTCAAAATTATGTGAATAAAGCAAGAAAATTTGTTGGAGTCAAGAATATGTAAAGAAGCAGTTTTACTTCTGCGGCTGAAAGGAGACGAAAGAAGGAAATTAATTCTTATTTACATCGCACATTAAAACCAAAGTGTGTAGGTCTGTATTACCTTTCCGTTACTAGGTTAATGCACTTATGAAGTCGGCCTTCTAAAATAAACAGATTTATTACAACACTTTACTAAACCTATTATGTTACGGTTTTCAACTTCAAAACTAGGTAAGGATCACTAAAATTATTGCGTTTGGTCTATTTTTTAGAGAATCGTTTTCGTACAGTTTTCGCAATATCGCCATTTAATAAAAATGCTCTATTGTCTCAAGATGATATTAAATTAAAAGCATCATGTCATCAATATGAGTTTTAAATTTCGTCGTCATTACGATGCCTATAGCAGATAAACTGAATGAGGAAAATCATATGAAATATTAATCGTATTTTACAAAGTTATTAAAAGTCAAAATAAAAAAAAAACAGTGACGAACACTGTTGAAGACATGATTGATACCTAAACCTTGCAGTTTTGCTTAAGCGAAAGTACTTGACAAGTCATCTGATTGTTATTCGATCTATCTGTCGATGCTGTTAGAAGGCCCAAAGTGCATAAAAAATGTTAATATCGGACAAGTATTGATTATGATTGACGCGACAAGTAAAGCACAGTGAAATACTTCTTTCTTTTTCTGTTAGCACTGTAAGTTCGCCACAGATACACAAAGAAGTTTCTTTTAGTTTGGGTATTTGTCAAAAGACATTTTCTCAAAACAGGTTACACGAATCGAAAATTATGTGATTGCCTCACAATTTAAATAGCACGGAACTCTTAGTGCAGTAAACCTTTTGTCTTTTATTTCAAGATCAAGTTTCCGTTTGATCTTGAATACCGCAAATATAGGGAAAATTATATCAAACATAAAATGTAAGTACAGGAAATTGCATTGACCATCAGCCAGTGTGTCATCCAGTAACACAAATCGTTCAAGTTCATGCCGAGCGTATCGTAAATTGTGATGGCTTTGAGTACGTTCTGTTTTTTTTCCGAAGGAATATGTTATGAGATCATTGCCCGGAAAGGTCCAAGGGATTCGTAACTAAAGTGTTATTTCCGTTGACAAGGAAGTTTCAATTTAAACTGATTATTCTCGTTATGTTTATGAGCTAAGTCTATTTTTAAAAAATGTGAGGGATTCAACTAGTTAAGATATCGTTCATATTTTTTTAACTATGCTGAATACAGGTGAATTTTCCAAGTGGGCGTGAATTAACAAATCTAATCATCATCATTATGAGTACCTAGCCTTCCCTTGCCTTTACCTTTCTTAACTTTTATTATTTTTTTTTAATTAAGAAAACAATAAGAATTAGCAAAAAATACTCAAAGGAGTCTCAAGCTCGATTTTGATCAAACTCAATATTTCTAGCCAGGAATCGAACTATTCGATTTTGAAAAACAAAACATACTGTTTCATTAAACCATTCAATATTTTGGAAAGTACTGACATATGGCAAACTCAAAAATTCACCCTGTGGATCATATGGTATATCTGGATGTTTCATGGATTATCTACCTCAAAGTAAAGTAATTTGCTATCGTTATTTCTGTGCATGGAAATGAAATGTTTAGCCGAGTATCATTGAATGTTTTCCCAACTTAACTGAGATCCTTATTTATTTAAAAACTGAACAAAGGCGGACTTAATGCCCTGATTCGTATGGAGATATAGGTTTAAACTGGCACGCATAAGATCAAATGAGAATCCATAGTTTTGTGAGAAATTACACTCGTCATTATTGTTAAAGGAAACTATATTTAATCAAAAATATCTTACGCACTTACAAGAAACTGCGTCACACATCAGAACAGCTTCAGACAAGTAAAGTGCTCGCAAAATAATGAATTCCTCAAAACTATATTCGTTAGCTGTTGACACTCATTCCTTTAAGTTTTTTTTTCCTTTTATTTACTCTTTTGCGGCAAGGTAGCTCATCACTCAGCTTTATGTCTGAGATATGGCTTCTCCGCAGACAATTTATTATCTACCGACTGGTAAAGCAAGAAGTGTAGTTTTAATTACTTTATAAATTATTGATCCGTGTTAGTCGATGTTGTAATGCTGGATTGCTAATCATCTCAAGTAAAATATTACGATTAGACGACTTGTACCTACTTATGGCTGGACCAATCTAACGACCAGTGGTTTACAATATCGCAGGATCCTAACACCCTTTGCCCAGCTGTGGGACGAAGCAGGATTACAGTTACAAAAATGTACTTGTTCCTATAAATCGCAAAATATGTACCTACTCATCAACGTTAGACATTCTACTTACGTTCTATGAAAATGTTTTTTTTTAAATATTTTATACTTTAAAATTAATAAACTTTTGTTTTGTTCCCAGGTAATTAAACTTCCTTACTTCGTGTGGATACCTTATACAACTGAAACTAAAAGAAACACCTCATCAGTATTACTTCGGATATGCTACGCACAGCACTATTCAACAGAATTGATCTCTATCTTTCTCTATGGTTTAAAGTGTTTAAGAGTGTGATAATTGTAACATAATAACTAATTTGTTAAACAGTAAGTATCTGATTCGGATTATTTTTCAGGAATTCACAATAATAATAATATCGCTGCCCAACTAGCAAAAATATGTCGTGTAATAGTCGCGGCAACGCAAATTATTCAGCATTTTGGCTCCTAATAGAAGTCGTATAAAGGTAATGAAAACGTTTATACAACGCGATTTGCGCCCATTTAATTCAGCAATTCAGTCACAAAGACATCGTATAAAGGTAACTTATTCAGCTAAATCGTCACATAATAGTCGCCGGAGTGACTGTTACAAGCTTAAGTTGCGCTATAACTGTAACTTATATGACTTTTATATGTCATGTTTGTCTTATTAAAGCGACCTGGAATACAAAACAGCTGAATAATTTTAAAGTAAAAGCAATAGTGCGTCGGCGTGTTGTGTTTTAAAACTTATAAAAAATTATAATACATCGGTAAGTACAATTTATTTAGCAGACATGTTAATTTGTAGGTTGCACCAAATGTAGGTTCGTAAACTCACGCATAGGTTTGCAAAGTATTGCGAAGGTATGTTTTCTGATGAAATATACTAGGTTATATCATAAATATTTAACGCCCCCCTTTAATTCTTAGTAATATGAATATAATAACAAATATTTTTATATCAATATTCATTTGTACACCATTTTTTTACTGCTAACAGGCGGTATAATAGCTTCTTATACAGAAAATTAGCAGTATAAGCGCCATGATACCACGCTTATTATATTTTAGGGTTCCTTAGACCTTCCTAAAAAGTTTTCTAAAAAAGATCTTTTGTTTATTTTTCTTTTGTTTGTTTACTCACAGCAATTTACACAAAACAATCTGAGCAGTGTAATGGAATCAATTATACGACATTTTAGGCTTGTAATAGTCGTATAAATGCAACTTATACAACATAATAGCAGTATAAAAGCAACGATTTTGCTTTTACTCGACTTGTCACAAGAGAGCTATATAATATGCTTTTACTCGACATAAGCGTCGTATACTAGCGGCTTATTCAGCAAAATCTTATATGACACTTTAGTCATATAAGGATGCTGAGTAAACGTTTACTCAGCATCATTATGTGGCCAAAATGCTGAATAACTAAAATGCTACATAAGATGCTTTTATACGACACGTGCTGAATAATTCACACTTACTCGACTTTTATAACACCGAAAAGCTGAATAAACTCAATCTTATATGACTAATTTGCTTGTTGGGTGGACATTACGCACAGCGCCATCTAGTGCCAGACTAAGCAAGGCTTGTGTCGTGGACACCAGATAGTTGATATACTACATATATATGTCACCGTAAAATTGTCAAAAACGTTATATGACAATATAACGGGTATCTCTCTAGCGATATTGTAAAGTCTCGAATTATTGTCAACTGAACATACGGAAGTATCTCTTGCCCCCATAAACGGGACTTGGGGCACCCCCCCCGTTAGGTTAGTTAGGTTCCTTTAAACCCTCCACTCGGAAATAGGGGCCCCGCGAAGCGGGGCTCCGTCGACTACGCATTTTAGGGGAATATAAAGTGTTTTAAGGTTAGGTTATATTAATCCATATTTCTCAGGAATGGTACAGTATCTTTTCATGAGAGTGGTACCACTGGGCAAGGAGGACCCCTCCTTCTCTCCGCACCGCGTGAGTTGACTACCATCGAATGCATTTCACGAAAAATAATGCGTTTTATTGTAAGCAGTATGTTCATTTGACAATAATTCGAGTCTTTACAATATCGCTAGTGATATTACAATATAACGTATTTGACAATTTTACGGTGACATATATACTTCTTGTTTGTAAACACATACTATTATACATAAAGGGTGTAAAACACCTCTTCACGAAGCCGAAAGGCACTTGTTCTCCCCGTCATTGCGATCATTTTTTTGTACTACACCATACCTGGTAACCTTCTAGTTACGGAGATATGGGGGGTCAAAGTTACAACTTTTTGGCAAGTTTTTTTTTAAATACAATTTTTTTGTAAGATTTTACTTTTAACATCTCCACGACCCCGGGTGCTATTCAATCCATCCATCAGCACAATGTTTTAAGTGCGTTACATTGAGTTCGACCACAAAACATGATTTATAACCTCAAAAAAAATGTTGTTTCCCAGCAATATTTTTTGCGTAAAGTTACTTAGTTTGATGTACTGAATGCTTGGTTAACGGCTTTGTGATGAGGTGGTTTACACCCTGTATAACCATCCATGACTCGGAAACTAATGTCCGTGCTCATCACACATACATTTGCTCCTACCGGGATTTGAACACAGGACCCTAAAAACGTAAGGCAGTCTCACTACCACTACGTCATTCGGGTCGTCACAATAAACACAAAATATAACAGAAATCTACCGTTCTTTCCTTAACAAAATGTGAAACGGATCTGTTTAATATGAAATCGTGACAAATGACAATGATTTGCGAAATATCTTTCAAAATGACCACTAAACATAATATGGTTATCGGGACAGAATTTCTGCATAGAGTAGTTAGCAATACATTATGACTGGCCAGTAATAAACCTCTTGACTGATTGCAGTTAACTTTAAAGATTGACATTTAAATCTGTAACGCAAACGCAGCTTCCGTATGACACGTGAAAGGAATGCATTTATACACTGAACATCAACCACAACCAACTTATCTGTGCAGGCGGGAAAAGACAGAACTAAAATAAATGTACCAAGTTTGACATATCGATGTAGTTCTGTTTGGCAAGCAGCGCTACCTTGAACTGCGTACGTAAAGTGGTAATACTATCTATACATATAATAAAATCGTTGAGACCAAAAAATCTGTACATTGAAGATTTCAAAAAAAAAATCGATCAGGGTGACTTAAAATAAGTAACTGAACAAATTAAAACCATTTTTAAAATTTTTGTTTGTTTGTTTGTTTGTTTGTTTGTTTGTTTGTTTGTTTGTTTGAACGCGCATCACGTAAAAACTGCTGGACGGATTTTGATGAAAACTTCACTAATCTATTTAAATAAACTCAGAATAACATTTAGGCTATAGAAATTATGGAAAATTTTGGAAAAAGGGGGTGAAAAGGGGGGGTAAAGTTTGTATGAAAAAAAATTTTTTGATTGTTCTAGAATCATGAAACTCAGAGTAAACACTAATTATTAAAAATAATTAAATACCTGTTTCAGCATTTTAAAAAAATTTCACCCAGAGACGTAAAAAAAAAGGTTTTGTGTTTAAAATTAATTAACTTCATACACCTATAGAATAAAATCCAATGAAGTGTAAACCTTTAAAAGTTGCTACATATACTTCAAATCTAATACAAGTAAATATAATTTCTCAGTTTCCTTGAAATTTGATTTTTGAGGTGAATATTGAATACGAACAAAATAGCGATTTAATGACTGACGATTTAGCTTTAGTGACTCATGAATCAACGCACAGCTTATACCGCTGATCGCAGAGACCTGAAACTAGCAAGGTGTGTTCTTTATATGATGTAGGCATCCGGTATAGATGAATTTTCCAAGATTGAACCCATAAGGGGGTAAAAAAGGGGGCAAAGTTTTTAAGAGACAACGTGATTCCTTGGTCCAATCTACTTGAAATTTTGCATAAACCTTTTTAACAGAATTGGTGGAAGATGTGTTTCGTATTTTATTGAAATGAACCCCTAACGGGGTTAAAAAAGGGTAAACAATTATTTTGGCCATGGCGCTGATTTGCTTCGAAGTTGATATCAATACTCAGAGCTTTTGATTTAAACTACGAGTACATTTTATTTTGACACATGTTTGAAAACTCAATCCGATTTTATTCAAAAAGGTTGAACTCACATAAAACCTTGGTGCTAATACTCTAAAATTGGAATGTCTCGAAAGTTACCGTATTATATTTGAAGGTTTCAAAGCTTTAGAGGTAATGCACTTTTAAGGCACGGCCTCATGGGACGTAGAGTTAAAAATTTGAAAAAAATTAAACCTATGTGTGCAGCCGTCTCCAGTGAGCCAGCATGGGCCAGCTTTCGAGGGAAGCCCTTATTTGGAAAACCATAAGTAGAATATACAGGGTGTAAGGAGAACGCTTCCGAAGCCAGAACGTAGATTATATACAACCTAAATGCAAACGAATACCAATAACCTTTCGCTTTAAATTGATTATTTTCAAAACTTCATATTTCGTAAACGCGCAATGGAAACGAAAGTACAAAAGTGAGGTCACTGACACGCAAGGCAACGTCGCGCCACCGCGCGCCCGCGCTTATCAGTCGCCGAGCGCCCGCGCTCGCGGCCGCCGAGCGCTCCGGCCGAGTCGCGGGATTTAATACGGAATTTACAAACATCACTTTCAAAATACCTAGGCCGCCGCCCCCTACAACCCTTCATAAAATTATGAATTTTAATCGCAATTGTAGTCCATTGTGAAAAGCTGACAGAGGCATTTTACATACCTGTCTAAATCCTTTGCGACCTTATGAGGTTTGGCTCGAACTGGGCTCCATCCATTTCAATACAAAGCCGGGCCCGTTGCTGTGTCGACCCGTGATCACGAGGCATTAGTGTTGGATCCTCAACACATTCTTCTCGTAGTTTATTAAAAACGCTCACTATTCTGCCCCGCATTTCATCAGCACTGTCACATTCCCGATCAAACACTCTTTCTTTCACATACCCCCACAAAAAGAAGTCCAGTGGCGTTAAGTCGGGTGAACGAGCCGGCCAGGCGTGCGGCCCCAGCCTTCCTATCCAGCGGTCTTAAAAAGTTCAGTGAGACGCTCGCGGACGGGACGCGTAACATGCGGTGGAGCGCCATCGTGCTGGAACCATGCTCGACGAAATTCAGCCAGCGACACATTGTCTAGCATATCATCTAAACGTTCATTTATAAAATTAAGATATGCTGATCCATTGAGGCGCTGCGGTAGAAACACTGGTCCTAAAATTTGTCCATTAAAAACACCAGCCCATACGTTGACGGACCATCTGGTCTGATGGCCGGTTTCTTGAGTGGCGTGCGGGTTCACGTCTGACCATACATGGGCATTCCTCCTGTTCCACATCCCGTTTCTCGTGAATGTGGACTCGTCCGTCCAGATAATGTGCTCAATGAAGCCAGGCGCACGCTGTTGTTGATCTAGCAGCCAACGACAGTACGCACGACGACGAATGCGATCATTGGGCAGCAAAGCTTGTACTTTGTGTATTTTGTAGGGCCGCATTCTGTTCCGGCGCAAGACTTTATGAACTGTCCAGTGAGAAACTGTCGGTAAACCCCGTCGCCGCAATAATTTCGCCGCACTTCGTGTGCCTAGGCGTGGATTTTGGCGAATCACATTTAAAATACGCTCCTCAGTCTGAACATTCACTTGTTGTCCACCACCTGCCGCCATCGGAGCAATCGGTCGATTTTCTAAGACTCGCTGAAAAGCTGCCGTTATCATGCGAGAATCAGACGGATGCCGGACGTTTGGAAATCGGTTTCGATAAATTCTCAACGCTAGAGATGCATTCCCAAGGGCTTCTCCTAAACACATCAACATGTTGCCGTATTCACGAGCACTGTACACGTATGCCTGAGGCATTGTTTAAAACAACAAAAAATAATAACTAAAAATAATAAAACAGCACTAAAAACGTAACAATAATAACTAAACACAAATTTAAAACTAACAAAACAATAATTAAATACGATTCAATATCGATCGGATAAACGTAACGTACCTACGTTAGCTCACGAACCGAGTCGGAAAGGAACTGACTGACTAGATTACTATTATTTACTAAAGAAGTACTATGAAGATCATACGACGCGCCGCAGTCGTTTGATCTACCGACAAACGTTACCGCCGCACGTGCCGCGTTGCGATGTGCAAAGACCAACAATTTACAGAGGCGAAAATGTTAAAATATTCATTTTAATTGTTAGGAAATTGTACTTATGCTATTACAAACTGTTTTCATTTTCTAACTTTTAAATAAGATTTAACCGGTTTCTTAGACTCAATTAATTAAATTATTCACTTTAAATTGGTTTACTTACTAAATGAAGGATCCAGTTCTTGCAATAAACAAACGCGCATCGTGTGACTTTAATTGCATTGACATAAAGTTCAAATTCAATTGATTCACGCGCGCTGGTTGCTTTAAACTGTACATGCGATGAACATTTTTTAGTCAATCACAGCTGATGTCGACGATCTTTTAATTTATTTCATTTACTATCGATTATCGACATAATACATGCACGTTGTTATTAAATGCACGACATAGTGCATTAATTTAAAACTGTTGACGCCTCTGTAATGTTTCTTTTTATTTATTTTGGCGGCGCTTACAAAGGATACTTTGTAAAGCGCCGCCAAGGGGCCGCCGCGGCCGCGCCGCGCGCCGGCGCTGCGCAGCAGTAGCGGCGTAGGTAGTCGACGCAACGCATCTCTCTCAAACTTGGTGGCCCGGGTTCAAACTTCGGCCTATACCAATGAGTTTTGTCTTATTAGTCGTGCAGAGTGTTTTTTTTTTGTATTTTTGTTCATGGAATACTCAGCCGATTGTCGACAGATTTTCAAAATTCTTTTTTTGTTAGAAAGTAGATAGTTCTGAGGTGGTCCCACTGTCACCAAGTTAGGATCTGATGATGGAATCTTAGAGAAATCGAGGGCAACCCTCAAATTTTATAAGCTCACTTATTGTTTTTCGCATATTAAGAAGTATCTTGTGTATTCGCGTATGGTTGTCACCATCTCAGGTGGCGTGGCTGATGATGGAAGGTACAACTCCTTGACAATAAGAAGTTACTCGAATAAGCAAGGACTGTTTATTTAGTAAATTGTTTTGATGTTCGATAGGGTATTTGCCATATTTGGTCTCATGATCATCAAGTCATAACCTGATGCTGCAGTCAGGATAGTCTGCAGAGTACCTAACTCCTCGACAACTAACAGCAGAAATATCGTGTTTAGGCTCATTGAAAAGGGTTCGATGTGTGGATAAACGTACTGTTAATGAGGAAGTTAGTTTTTAAGGTGTTTTTTTTTTAATTGAAGTCGGTTGTATTTTTTAGCAAAAAGTTTTTGTTTCGATATTTATTGTTAAGTTTGCCGATATGAAGTCATCGACGCCAGGTCTAGAGATAATGTCGGGATGTAGGTTGGTAAACATTTTAGTTTTGTTGCTATGCAAAATTTTAGTGACGGAATTAACAGTTTCAACTTTTTAAACGTTTCTTTCCCAATCACAGTAGTGAGTAGGTAGCTAAGTACCTTCGTTATGGGCCTCAAGGTTAAGCAAAGTAAACTGGATTTTTCTGACTTGTAAATTTGCGAATATTCAGATCAAAATAAAATTGTAACCCTGTTCAAGGGGAAAATCATTACGATCCTTGCACGAATGGAATCCGAAAGCAGATATGCCACTACTAGGTAGAAGTGAACTGAAAAGACATTTGCTTCAAGCGATCGAGTAAAGGTTAGTAGTTTAGGAGCGCACTACATAGTCAGCTGTCGCGTCGCACGTCGCGTCGCCTGCGCGGCTGTCGGCGACCGCGCGCGGTCTTTGAACCCGAGGTCATGCGCGAGCGTCAGCTGATATTTATTTACGAATACCTTGCTTGTTAGAGTTTTTAAGAAAAAAAAATTGTTTAATCGCAAGTAATGGTTTCATTTAACTGTTCCCACAGCATAGTGTATGAAAAATGATAAAAAAAATAGGTAAAATTGTAAATAAAAAAAAACTGATTTTTTGATGGCATCGTATCGAGAATCACTAGCCTTATCACCTGTCTTCGTTTTCGGAAGCGTTTCCCTTACACCCTGTATGAGCGATTAATGCAATGATTTCCGAGAAATTAAATTGTTACCTACTTGAATCTACACAAATATTATAAAGCTGAAGAGTTTGTTTGTTTGGTAGAACGCGCTAATTTCAGGAAATGGTGGTGCGAGTTAAAAACATATTTTAGTGTTGGATAGCCCGTTCATCAAGGATGGCTAACATCACCAATAGGAGCGGAGCATCAATGAAAAAATTCCCAAAAACAAAGATTTATTCCTTTTTCTTGGCTTCCGTTGCAAGCACTGCATAACGCGGTTAAAGTTACACAGCAATCACGTACGAAGGAATTGGTCCCCTTAAGTATTAAAAAAAAAGTCCGCGATAGCATATGTCTATTTTTTAAGGTTGACTCACACTTTCTCTAACCTCACTCGCAGACGAAGTTGCGCGGGTCAGCTAGTAATAAATATGTGAGGTCGTGTATTGCGTTTTGTAACTCGATGCTTGATTAACTATTTGCTTTTATTTGTATTAGTAACAAAATTGAATTGGGGCATAATAACCGTCCAATTTTCTGAGCGTTTAGTTCAGCTTTGACATTCACACTCACCTTCAAATTCTATTAAAATTAATTATAACTCAAAATTAATTGATGTATTCAAATTCAGAAATAAATTGTTAAATTGTTATAGATTTTTCTTTGTTCACAAAAGCATCTGTTCGATTCTACGCCAGGACAGGGGGCTGGTGATCGAACCGTCCGCCGTCCGCGGAGCCCTACCAAATCTACCCTGTCTCCAATACAATAAATGTAAATCAACTTACCTGGTGCCGGTGGGCTGAAGGGGATGACCAGTCCTTGATCAAGCCAGGTCTGCAAGGATGTATGTAAATGTGTGTGTGTAAATGTAAAGTGATGCGTGGTCGAGTGGCATGCCAGATCCGACTATGTTTCAACAGACGCCGCCCCGGCAGCGTATAACAGGTCGGGATGAAGCACAATAATAGTTCAAACGGCACCAGAACAACACTTTTCACAATTATTGTCAAATTTTATTGTTCAATTCCAATCTCACACGCGCGGCTGACGCAACCTCAATACGGCGCGGACAATCAAGAAATATACTCGTGGTTTTTCTCCAAAATGTGTGTTTAGTCCAATCAAAACTGAATCACAACCAAAATCTTACAAACAAAGGGGATCCACAAAGATTTCTCAATTATATCAATCAAACAACAAAAAATCAATGCAATGTCATCTCGCAAGTATCCACAGATAAGTTAGAAGCACAGATAAGATATGTCAGAGACAGTCCAAACGTCAAGTGACGTTTCGATACTAGTACGGCACGAAACAGCATCTGAACTACACGTATACGGCTTCTTTTATGTTAGCTCGTTCCATCATATTACCTCTGTCTTCAGGACAATATTGAAGTCGAGGAAGAGTAGGCCTATGTAATATAAAAAAAAACAACTTTTAGACCCGACTTGAGAAGGCCTTTCGTGTCGTTTGGCTCAAGTCTAACTAAAAGTAACTTAATACCCCCACTATTTCAGCAAATACAAGACACGTTCTAGACTTCACCATAAACTCAGAGACTAGAGCCACAACATAAGTCTTGCCTTTGTAGACACGAGATTCGCGTTCGAAATACAAGATACGAGTATCTTTACGAAACCCGTTCTTGGTGTTGTCCGAAGAAAGTTAAAACAAAAAACATGAACTTGGACCTGGGTTGGCATGACACAAAATAATGATTGGCTTATGTGTTTGCTTCATAATGTTCTCTTTTCAAAATTGAGCCATGATCTTGAGCCAGGCAGGCTTAGCTGCAGGATTAACATATGTCAGAAATACCCATAGGAAAATCCTATGAGTATTCTGAAGTGACGTAACGTCCTCAGGTTCTTTAGCATGCCTAAGGATTTATGTACAAGCGTTATCAGCCTATAATTTCCCACTGCTGGAATATATACCTCCTCTCTATAGCTCTCTAAGTGTAGGAGTGGCCTTTAATGCACCACAAACGCTCGGTGTAGGTAGGCTGATGTGACATGTCATTGATTTTTTGGTTCTAGGATAATTTCCTAGAACCAAAAAATCAATGACATGTGACAAATATGTTGCTTTCCTTATGTTGTTTTTTGGCCTGGATCGAATCGACGACAGTAAAACTCGTAGAATAAAAATATCTAAATTTTGCACTCAATTTTACTTTCAAGCGATTTTTACAATTCAAACTATACCTACAGATTGTTTGTAAAGAACAGACAATAATCACAATAAAAGTGGGTCGTAAGTGCAACTTGCGTGTTGAACTGTTGATACATCCTCCCGACATTACTTTCACTACTACGATGGTTCCGCGAATTTTTGTGAACGTATACCACGAATTTCAAGACTCGGTCCATCGACGATCTTACTTGTTTGTTCAAACGACGCTAAATGTCGGTCATCACACCAAAAAACAGTGATCAAGAAAGACGTGTTCAACAAGTTGTTCAAAGGGTGCAATTTAAACATGTTTTAAATTAACCCGCTGTAAATAAACACAGATATAATCAATAAATGTTTCTTTGCTGTTGTTTTTAAACTGGAAAAGCTACTTTAAATTTTATTTGACATTTATATAGCGAAGACGTGCACAAGATTGGTTTAAGAAGTTTTCTTATTGCCCCGTATATCGTGAACTATAATTTTTATTGTACAGGCGTAAGTTATGTGTTACTTAATATAAACAAATAATGTACCCTATAAAACAAAAAAAAAACATGAAATTACATGGTGTTTATTCTCAAGCAATTTGATCTCAAGCCTTATCAAGATTATTTTTATATGCATCTCATAAAATGTTGCCCTAAACTTCACTATTGTATAATACATGAGTTTGAACCAAACAGACCAGTTCCGACCATCAACAATTAGGACAACGGGCAAATTTCATAGCATTTATGTAAAATATTCCATTACATAATTGAAAAAATCTTGCAAAAAAATCTTATGAATAAAACGGGTTTAAAGAAAAATGGTGTGTCGTAATTTGTCTAGTTAATCATGGCGTATAGTTGCGTAATGTAAATAAAATGCTTGCAAATTATGCGTGTGCGCGCACGCAATGAGCATTGAGCAGGTTTTGTGAAGTACGAAAGCATTTACTGAAATGTGTTTTTTATTGCGAATTTTACTACATTGTCGAGGTTTAATGTTAAGCTACTTATTTTGTAATACAATAGAACTAACTATTTCGGCTGTGTTTGAACAGATTTATGAGAATACTAGCAATTCGATATCTGAGAGGAATAGAATATCAAAGAGAAAAGAGTGACGTATGACAGGGCAGAGTGAAAGAAGAAAACGTGTTGCACCAGGAAGATACCGGTAACGATGACTAGCAATTCGATTGAGTAGATTTAGAACTGATGGATTCTGTGAAAGGTATTGCAAGTGAGTCATTCAGAAACACTGAGATAATAGGCGCTGTTATGAAAGTAAAAATACATAGTAGTTCAAGTTTTTTTTTTTTTTTTTTTATAATTTGTTTTCTACCGCAGACGTGGGGGTCCGCGCTCTTGTTTACATTTTATTAATTGTTTGATGAATTTAAAAGAAAAAATTAAAACTACGATCGTGCTCCATCATTGGGCACGTTACATTAAACTAGGCTTATTATTAGTAACTTATGATCTACGTGAGTCCACCCAATTTTTTTTTTTTTTTTTAACCTTTACAGTTGTTGATGTTTCCTTAACCACTAATTAAAATTAACAAAAATCTACACCAAGCTATTTTGACTGCATGGCAATGTGAGTCGACCGGCAGCAACCGTCGGCACCCGTTCACGGACATGACCTGCACATCCGCGCCGCTTAGCTCAACCATTTTGTAGGGAACTTAGCGACCGGATGTGCAACGCCACCATCGGCACTGTTTTTACGTGAGTATGACAGACTCACCCTGCCATGCAGTTTTACATAATCTATTTTTGGTAACAGAGTTGTTTGGGAGTGGGATGTATTGGCTTTGGGTTTTGGGGTTAGGATGGGGGTTTTTTTTTTTGTTAATCACGTTGTCTGATCAGGGACTTCGCTAGCCTGAGCAAAGCTTCCACAACGACTGCGTCTCGATGCTGCATGGCCGTCTTCAGGTTGTACTCAACGACCGTTTTAGTAGTTCAAGTTTTGGCAAGAAAATGATGGAAAACTGTGGAGGGCTATTATGAGAGTAGAGGAAGATTAAAGAAACGACGAATGGAATGTGTGAAGAATTGTAAGTTTTATGGCTGGAGAGGAACTGAATGCTGAGATGTCGAGTATTAGAGAAGCAGGTATGAAAATCGTGATAAGGACAGGAGAATGATGATGATGATGATGATGATGATGATGATGAAAGAAATCTGAGTATGAGAAACTATTAAAAGAAACTCATTGTGCAAAAATAATCTAAACCTTTTGATATAAAGACATTAAAAGTGAGAAATCGTGCCAAACGTGATCACTGTGATGAGAATAAAATACAAAGTCTCAAACTATATCGTTTGCAACAATATTTAACTTGGTATTGTCGCTGAAGTACTTCTCGATGAGATGATGGATGTTTTTTACATAGTTATAGTTTGTACTAGGTTAACACATAAGTTAGTTTTTCTCTCGTTATTTGTTAGTCCGTGATTCTGTGGAAATACACAAATGCATAGGTTTTAATAATTTCAGATCTTTAATAGACACTGACCCATCTCAATAAACCAGCAAACCACATTCCTTAAATCCTTAACGAATTGCTTCATAACGTTTATGACCATAAACTAACGTATGTTTAAAAAAAAAACATCATTATCATCGGCCTATTAATGTTCCCACTGCTGGGGCAGGCCTCCTCTCTATGAGAGGGAATGGGCTATATAATCCACCACGCGGGCCCAATGCGGATTGGTAGATGTCACATGTCTTCGAATTTATGGTTCTAGGACATCACATAGGTTCCCTCACGATGTTTTCCTTCACCGTTTTGAGAGCAGCGGTGATGTAATAAATTACACAAAGTAATGCGCCTGCCTGGGTTCGAACCCACGGCTTACTGAACGTAAGTCGGGGCCACCACCACTGGGCCACCGCTGCTCTAAAAAACACAACGAAACTCAAATTACATCTGCCTAGCCTTTTCCCAACTATGTTGGGGTCGGCTTCCAGTCTAACCGGATGCAGCTGAATAACAGTATTTTACATGGAGCGACTGCCTATCGGACCTCCACAACCAAGTTAATACTGGGTAATACGATAACACTTGGTAAGACTGGTTATCAGACTTTTTGGGTAAGTAACTCAAACAAAAATCACAAAAACTTAAATTACGATGGTGATTTTTTTATAACCCCCAATTCGGTAGACCCACTAATCCAATGTCAGATATAATGGCTTCTACTAAATATTTACACCTCCAATTAACTCTTGATCACATCAACCGTTTATTTATGACGTGTGAACACACATAGACACAAAAAACACGGTCCATAACGGTGCCTTGATCGATTTATTCGCAAACATGCGTTTAAACGTCGTTTAAGAATCGCGAACTGGCAGGAGATTAGAATTGCTAGTTTTTTTTTTTTTTTAAGATAGCTTTAAACTTTTCAACGGAACCTCATCAATCATAGTTGATAGCTGAAAGTAGTACTAACTGTATTGTTTGATGCACTTTTTTGTATCTGAAGCTGGTTTATACTCGTAATTATAGATATTTCGATTTTCTGATTTATGTCTTAAACTGTCGCAGTTTTAAAATAATGTGAGACAACATAATTGCTCTCTCTAGTTTTGTAGCTTGTTATAAAAGTGACAAACATTGAGTCGTTACATTTAAGTCAGGTGCCCGAATGACTGACACCCAGTCTTACCAAGAGGTATCATATAACGCCAGACTCTGAATACCAGCATTTTACTTGGAACGACTGGCTCCGCGTAGGTAAATGTGCTGGTATTCAGCTGCATCCGGTTAGACTGGAAGCCGACCCCAAAACAGTAAGGAAAAGGCTTATAGGCAGGTGACGAATAAAGTGACAAAATGCTTCAATCTTCTACCTAATACAGACAAGACTACCAAGCAAATTCGAATCTACTACCTAAGTATGTAGGTACTTATGTTAGGGTATCACAATGTCGGAACGAGAGAGGGAGAGAGCCTCTCTTCCCGGCCGCCGCGGGAGACGCACCGGGCGTCGGGGGCCACGTGGTGGCTACCGGCCACCATAGATGCGGGCCTGTGGACGGTTAGCAATAGGTTAGCTCGCCGTCCGTCCGTCTAATGACGACAGGCCGTGTCGACGGCTCAAAGAGATGTCAGCATAAGGGGAGGGGCCCGCAAGGGCCGAAGCCTGCCGGGGTTGCGGGCCTATTCGAAAGAGATACCGCGGCCCCGGAACATAAAGGGCGAGGAAGGAACATGGATGGGTTTTATTCAGTAAGAGTCTGACACTCCCTCCCGCTCCGCCCAGAGTGGGAGAAGTCATTTGGTGATTTACCATCCTAAAAAAAAAAAAAAGGGTATCACAATGTTGAGCAGTGCATGCATGCATAACGCTGCATGCACACAGCTACTGAGACTACAAACAGCGGTGGAGCTGTCATGTTCGTCATTTACAATGTTTACATTCTCAGTGACTTGTAGATTACTTGTAGAAATGGAGTCGTACTTTCCTTACTATGCACGATCATGCTCTCATGACATAAGTATGTGCGAACGGAGTATGAGATATCACGTTTGCTCTGACATAATGTTGCCATACGCCGGTAATATTAATTTTATTACGGCACACTGCTTTATTATGTAAAAAGTACAGTGTAGGTCTATTTTAATTATGTAATGTGCAATCTAACCTATATATCAGATACTTGGTGATTTTATCTGTGCACGTTTGATGTATCTTCATTTAATACATTTTTGTAGGTTAGAGTAACGTTTTTGATGTAAAAAAATGCTGCGGTTACATCCTAACATGTAAGCTTCTATCATGGGGGTTTAGGTTTCCGCACTTAGTCCTTGAAATGGACCATTGTGCGTGAGCCATGGTGGCCGATTACTCCAACCAGCCCACCTCCCTCCAGAAGCAGATTATACTTCCCGGTCTCCTCAGGACATCTGCAAGTGATCCTGGTGTTCCCAGGGTCTCCTCGCGAATCTTGGTAACGCCTGTGCACTCCAGGAACACATGCGCTACCGTCTCCTCCGCCTCCATGCACGCTCTGCACAGGGGACTGTCAGTGATACCTAGGGTGTGGAAGTGCTTGTTCAGCGAGCAGTGACCAGTGATGGTCCCCGCCACCAGACGCAAGCTATCTCTGTCCAGGCGCAAAAGGCGCCTGGTCAGCTTTGGATCCAAGGATGGCATAGCTTCCTTGGATTGCCTACAACCTGGTGTCGAGGCCCACCATTTCTCTGCTTGTAATCGGGTGTGATCCTTTAACCAGTTCCTCAGCTGCTTGAAGGGAATGGGCACAATGGGTTCGGGTCCGTAGGGTTTTGTGCTGGATCCTCTTCTGGCAAGTTCGTCAGCCGCATCATTGCCGAGTGATCCGCTGTGTCCTCTAATCCATTGCAGCGTTACCGTGTTGTGATTCAACACCGTGATTCGTTCCAGGGCCTTGTGGCATTCTAGTATTAGTTTTGACGTAATCTGGTTACTCTTTAGGGATTGAAGGACTGAGGCATTGTCGGAGAGTATACGAATGTTGGTATCCGTAACCTCCCTGGCCTCTATAGCGTGTGCTGCTTGGATAATGCCTACACACTCTGCTTGGTAGACAGAGTTGAACCTTCCGAGAGATTTTGATATTTTAATGTTGAGGTCGTCGGAGAACACCCCGACGCCTGTCCCATCGTTGGTTTTTGATCCATCAGTGTAGATTCTTAGCTCTTTTGTGCCTGAGTAGTCGCACAACTCCTCTGTGAGCTCTGTATTGTAGTGTTTCATGAAGCAGTGAGTTTTCAGAGTTCTGTCGATAGGTGATGCCATCATCGGCTGTTCTTTGATTGCATCTCCTTTGATGCGTGTATGTTTTATTCTAGAGTCGTTACTTAGGGTGCCGGCTAACTCGAGTCTGAAAATCGTTACGGCCGCCTCCTCTCTTACGACGAGGTGAAGGGGTGGTAGCCCCAGCATTACCTGTAGGGCAGCAGTTGGTGATGTTCTCATGCTGCCGGTGATTGCCACGCAGGCAAATCTTTGTAGTTTCTCAAGCTCCTTTTGGGTCGTACATAGGTTGGTCCTGGGCCACCATACTAAAGACCCATATGTGATAATTGGTGGGATAACTGTGGTGTATAGCCAGTAGGTGATTTTGGGGCTTAGGCCCCAGTTTCTCCCGAGGAGTCTCTTGCATTGCCAGAGGGATATACTGGCTTTTGTGATGATGTAATCCGTGTGTTTTGCCCAGTTTAGCTGTTTGTCCAAATAGATACCCAGGTATTTGGTTTCAGTCGATAGGCTTAGGGTTGCCCCAAAGAAACTTGGTAGGTGCAACGTTGCCAGCTTCCTTTTCTTAGTGAAGAGGACGAGTTCTGTTTTGGTGGGGTTCACTGCTAGTTTGTGTTCCTTGCACCAGTCTTCTACTATACTTAGGGCCTGGCGCATAAGGTTGCATAGTGTGTTTTCATGTGTGCCGTTTATTATTATAGTCAGGTCGTCGGCATAGCCCACCGTGTAGTAGCCTCTGCTATTGAGGCGGTTGATGAGGCTATCTACTACGAGGTTCCACAGTAGTGGCGAGAGGACTCCACCTTGGGGGCAGCCCTTCGCCACTATGGCTCTAGTGGTGTCGTTTAACGTAATTTGAACCGCTCTTAGTCGGAGCATATTTGTGATCCAGCCTCGCAGGGTTGGGTCCACCCCGTGTTTCTCGAGGGCTGCGTTGATGCTATGGAAGATGGTTTTGTCAAAGGCGCCTTCTATGTCGATGAAGACGGCCAGTGACGAGCATTTGTGTTCCACTGCACATTCGATCATGTACGCTTAATTGCAAATAAGGTAAAACCTTAAAATACAGTCAGGAACAGAAAGTACTGTTTGAATACCACTTGGGAACGATAGCCAGATGCTAACTGTATCTGAAGACCCGAGTGGCGCAGGGGTAGTGAGGCTGCCCTCGTACTTAGAAATGATTTTGAGATGATCATGGACATTTGCTTACGTGTCATGGATGTTTATTGTATAATAAGTGTGTATTTACAAACAAAAAAGTATCTTTGTAGTATATCAACTATCTGGTGTCCACGACACAAGCCTCGTTGCTTAGTGTGGCACTAGATGGCGCTGTGTGTAATATCCCATTGAAAAAAAATAGGACACAGCTAATTTCATGCTGCACGTTTAAGAATGTAAACTTTAAATTCGTTTCGTTCAAATTATGGGAATTTAGAACTTATGCACGTCTCTCCCAACGATTTTACATGTTTATCTCGCTACAATGTTGGTCGTATAATAATATGGTGTTCAATCAAATTAAATCAACTCGCATGTCTGACCTACCCCATTGCTCAATGTAAACTAAGCACGATCTCTTATTTCAATTGCTAATACCATACTTAGTGATGGCATTGTGGCCCTACCACTTGTCGAGATGAAATATTTAGTATTTTTCCTTTGACGTTGACAGGCTATGTTTCTATTTTGTGATGCTTTTTGTGTATTTTATGTTTATTTTATAGTGTAGAAATTCTTGATCATTCCAGTTTTTGCGATATTTTATTGTTGCCAAACTAGATTTAGAATGGTTAGAGACCGTAAACCAGTAGGTAATTTATTGCGGTAAAAATATTTATTTTTAAGAATCCTACTTTTGACTACTTTGAGTTAATTTATGACTATAAAAAAGGAACATTTTATTTTGCTGCTTAAGTAAACACGGCGACACATTTAGCTTTACATTTCCAGTAAAACATGACCACACTTTGTATAGATTTCCCTTAGAATAAAAGATGGTCACCGTAGTACCTTGTGCGGTGTTGCGCATGTAGGTAAGAACCTATATCTCTACTACGTATTTTCGGAAATAAACGAGGAATACCGAAGCGTATACTTTTTTTGGGAGTTCTGTAGGTACTTAAAATATGTTAAAGTGACTTTCTATCGACAACCGCTAGTACCCCAAGCATTTTAGTTTTGGTGTCAACATAGTATGTATGTCTGTGCGCAGGAGTGCAACTTAACGAGAATGGTAATTGGGCTAACGGTGCTTTAGTGTTTTGATTGAATTCGTAATTATACTGTATTATTATTACGAATGAAATAACTGGGAATTCGTCATAAAATTAGTTTGTAAAGCAGAGCAATAATTTTGCATAAATTACGTTATGCGTAAATATTGCTCTAATTTTTGGTCCTACTTCTTGTTTTTAATTATGCCAAATGGCCTGCAAATAATGCCTTTTTTTTTTTAGGATGGGAAATCATCAAATGACTTCTCCCACTCTGGGCGGAGCGGGAGGGAGTGTCAGACTTTTACTGACTAAAACCCATCCATGTTCCTTCCTCACCCTTTATGTTCCGGGGCCGCGGTATCTCTTTCGAACAGGCCCGCAACCCCGGCATGCAAATAATGCCTTGAGTGGTGCTTAGGTTAATTATTTTTTCATTCCAGACAATGCACAAGCTTCATAATAAAGCTTACTACCTGACTTGTCTCATTCTCAGTTGGATTTGGTAGTGATTTTGCGTGTTTTACTGACGATATTCTTCGTATATATCATTGGATGCCAGTTGCATTCCTCCAGCAACGATGAACTGCCAAGATTTTATGTTATTATAGTGTAAATGTGGGTGTATGCAGCACACGCTGTTAGTCCCTGTTATAGCCAAACGTGCAACATTTTAGTACCGTTTGTGCTACTCCTGCTAAATAAAACGATATGCAGCATTTTAGTGTTTTGGATGGAACATTGTGTTGAATACGTCGTAGTTCCTATTTGTAAATTATGCAATTAGGGATAGAATTTAAAAATAAAAAGTGAAAAGTAAAAACTTTTTTGCAAAAAATATAACCGACTTCACACAAAAAAGTGAAAAATAACTTTAGTTTCAGAAGTCGGTGACCTTTGTTTGATCGATTTAGTTTTTTTGTCACCGACTTCTGAAGCTAAAGTTATTTTTCACTTTTTTGTGTGAAGTCGGTTAAATTTTTTGCAAAAAAGTTTTTAGTTTTCACTTTTTAGTGGTTCACATGTGCTTACCCTTTCACAGAGTATCGATGTGATTTTTTGTTATGAACTGGTGTAAACAATAGACAGACGTGAGTCTTCAGCGATCCAAGTACATTTGCTATCATTTATTAAGGAGTTCAGTTGCCCATCTTCCGAAGTCACCAGATCTTTATCAAATCGAAATGGGATCACTCCGAGAAAGTACTCTGCCTAAAACTACCCAAACCGCTTCTGGTGTGCCTATAAAGTTAAGGAGTTACCTCTATTTCTCCGGGATCCCATTGATTGGAACTTTACACGTCTAACTGTCGAAATCTGGGTGTATTGTATACTTCTGCGTATTCCCTCAGAGCATACAGGTGTGATGTTACGTCATGATGTTGTATAAACAATAAACAACCAAGCGATTGCAGCAATTACTGCAGCTTTGCCGTATATTTTTGAAGAGTTCCATTTATATCTCCGAAGATCAGCGTAAGATCTTAACCACATTGACATGGAACCACACGGAAAGCACCAGCTTTCAAATAAAAGAAGAATCATCAAAATCGGTTGACCCAGTCGAATGTTCTGAGGTAATAAACATTGTCGAAATCTGGGTATATTGTACACATCTGCGTACCCCCTCAGAGCATACAGGCGTGATGTTACGTCATGATGTAGTATAAACAATGAACCTACAAGCGGATGCAGCAATCACTGCAGATTTGCCGTCTATTTTTGAAGAGTTCCATTGTATATCTCCGAAGATCAGCATCAGATCTTCAACAAAATGGGACCCAACGGGAAGCACCAGCTTTCAAATAAAAAAAGAATCATCAAAATCGGTTCACCCAGTCGAAAGTTCTGAGGTAACAAACACAAAAAAAAAAAAAATACAGACGAATTGAGAACCTCCTCTTTGTAGAAGTCGGTTGAAAAATCGAATATTATTTTCAAAGAGCTTTTGTAGAGGTCACTTTTCAACACAGACAAGTTTCCTGTTTAAAAGCAGCTCTATTTTAGAATACATCATTTAGAAGTACAACAACTACACAGTTCGGAAAGTGCAGACTTACATTCAATACATTTATCTAAATAATATTTGCCTGTGATCTTTGCCGCCTCACTAAACATGGCATAAAGTATTTGCTAAGATTTTCTGTTTAAGAATTTACCTTGTTTATGGTTCCGAGAAGTACACTATTTAGTACGTAGTACTTGCGAGTATGCTTGTACTTTATATATCTCGGAGCAAACTTCCGCATTAACTATCCTAATGAAGATAAAGATGACTGATTGTTGGTTGCTCTTGAACTAGGAAAAATATAACACAGTTTAAACAGATTACTAGGCAACTTATAGACCATCACAAACCACGGAATAGAGAGAAAATGTTTATGTAAGAATTTTTAATCCGAGGTAGGGTTAAAGTAAAAGCTATCAAATAAAAGGTGTAAAAACCTCTTGACGGAGCCGAAAGGCACTTACTTGTTCTTGTTGTCATTGCAATCATTTTTTTGTCCCACACCATACCTGGGAACCTTCTAAGTTACGGAGATATTGGGGGTCAGCCTCAGGGGGTCAATATTCCAAATTTTTCACATGTTTTTAAATACTTACATGTTTTTAGTAGTAGACTTTTACTTTAAACACCTCTATGAACCCCGTACTTAATCTATCCACCAGCACAATGTTTTGAGGGCGGTATCTACATTGAGTTTTACCGTAAAATATAATTTTTCACCCCAAAAAATAAGTCGTTTCCCAGCAATATTTTTTGCAATAAAGTTAGTTAGTATGATGTATACAGAATGATTGGTTGACGGTATCATGATGAGTCTGTTTACACCCTGAATAGCCTTCTTACTACATACCCGAAGGGTAACCTACGGGACCCTATTACTAAACCTCCGTTGTCCGTACGTCTGTCTTTCTTATGATCTGTAATAGGTAGACAGTTGAACATTACACAGAATGTGTATTTCTGTTGTCGCTATAGCAACAAATTGCAATAACATTGAAGAGGGCCGGAACACTTCATGCGCAACTCCAACTCGCACTTCACCGGATATTTTTTTCACTTTCTTACAGCTTTAAGGTCGTAGCACACTTATCAACTCGGAAAGGGATCGTTACCGCCTCGCCTTTCCCCTTGGCGATGGCGTCAAACAGTCGTCCACGTAACGTTAGCGGATCAGAAGCTCCGGCACGTCGACTCGGCTACAGCTAGGCTACGCCGCGCTTACGGCTCGTCGATCGCTGGTTGACGGCTGGGCGGCACTAGTTCAATCATTTTGAATATGAACTTTAACGTAAACTAGGGTACGGAGAGCCGTAAGCTAGGGTACGGAGAGCCGTAAGCTAGGGTACGGAGGGCCGTAAGCTATTGTACGGAGAACCGTAAGCGCGGGGACTGACCACGCACCGCGCCGTGGTTCGTGGGCATGTCCCGAAGCGAGGCAATTACGTTATGATTCCGATTAGTGTGCGTTGCAGTAGGGAGTTTCATAAAAATAATACTGAACGGCTAGAGTTGATACGGTGACGATCCGTTTCTGATTTGATACGTGTGCTACGACCCTCATATTTTAAGGCGATGAATAGCTTATGACAATTACGTGGCGAGTCGTGTCGCTAAAACTACTGGTCAAATAACATATTGCGCAAAACGCATATAGTCTTAGCAACGAGTTTTGTCATACGCATTGTTCTAAAGGAGTTGGGCTGCCCAGACTGGTCTAACTAAACAAGTTAATGCACTAACAGACTAGTCTCGTTTGACCTACTTACTTTTGTTTGGAAACAGTTTACACACAAGAAAAAATACTTATTTCTAATTATGTTGCTTAAAAGTGACAAAATGCATGGTTTCCGGTGCCAATTACTTTACATAATTGTGTAGTAGTTACAATAAATGGGTACAACAGCATAAGTCTATACTTTTATGTATTCATAATGCTGTTGTACCCAACTGGAATTGCTTTTGAAGTTTCAATGAATCAAAAGGTTATGCTAATCATTAAATCCGACAATCATGTATCCATGACGCATCATCAACTGCCTCCAGCGGTTCACTGCTGGACATATGCCTCTCCAATAGCACGCCAATGAAATGCCAATCAAATGCTCCATTCTCGCACACTATCATATAGCTGCTACCAGCCACCCTTACAGAGATTATCGTTCAACTAAGCCTGAGAAAAAACCCATTAAATGAAGCTACAGAATGGATTAATTGTCCAAGAATGTAATTACTTAAGAAATAAATACTTATAATAACCCAGTGCTCAGTGCAGCAATAAATAAATACAGGACTGTTTACCGAACCGACAATCAAATACTTTTACACATGATAGTCTGCCTGAGAGTGGTAATTTTATTTCTCATAATAATCATAATTGTAATCTTTCAGTTATGTTCTCTGACAATATAGGTAAGGGGCTAGGTAAATTAATTAGTAATAACCTGAATTATTGTACTCAAAACAATTGTATGCCAGGGTCTACCTACAAACAGGTTATGGCATCTGCGACAAAAACCGTTTGTGATCCTAGTACCACCATAACTATATGTGTAGGCAATAGTTCTAAGATTAAAAAGGAAGATATCACTGACTGTGTATCCGAGTTGTTAAAGTTAAAATGTAGTAAAATCATATTGTGTGCTTTTCCCTATTTTGAAAATTTGGGTAATAGGAAAAACAATTATATACATATGTTAAATAACCATATTCATTTTCTAGTAGGTCACTATAGTGACAGACTTATATATCTGGATATCAACACTATTGTTGGTAAACTAAAGTCGACACGGGGTAAGGTGTATCTACCTATTGTATGTAGACACAAAATAGCTCGGCTATTATCTTATAGTATTCACACAGACATAAATAGTATGTCTAAGTTTAGTTATATTATTAATACATCGACAATTAGTAATTCTACTAATGTTCAGGTGACTGGCACGAATGAATATAGCACTAGTGCTATAAATGTTTACACACATTGTACTGGAGAGGATCCATCTGTCACCGTGGAAAATTCTCAATTAGGGTTTATTAGTGATAGGGTCTTGTTGTCAGAGGATGGCACGGGAGTCTCCGGCCTCACTCCATATATTAATTTAAACTAGAAAGTGAGACAACAGAAGGTACCATTAACAATATTATTGTTAATCCTACCAACAACAAGGTATCTTCTTGCACTCAACTAGTTAGTAAAAAAGGGCCTCAGCAGAACACCTTAAAATTATTCCACCAAAATATCCAAGGCATTTCTTCCAAATTATTAGAAATTGAATTGTTTTTAGAAAGTAGTAAGTTTGACATTATTTGTTTTACTGAACATTGGCTAAAGGATTACCAAATGCTTATTAATTATGAGAACTATATGGTGGGTAGCTGCTTTAACCGTAAAACTATGCTTCGTGGAGGTTCCCTAATATTAATAAAAAATAGTTTTAAATATAAGCAACGTAATGACATAGTAGGTCTCTCGGTTGAACATTGCGTCGAACTGTCCTGTGTTGAGCTAGATAAGCATGTAGTTGTGTGTGTGTACAGACCCCCAAACTATCAAAACTTTTCCTTATTCGAATCAATAATGGAAGATGTCCTGGCAAAACTTGCAGCCAGTAATAAGTCTACAATTATTTGTGGTGATTTCAATATCAATATTTTAGAAGAGAATCCAAATAGCAGTCGGTTATTAAATCTTTTTAAGTCATTTGACTTGACCAACACTTTTATAGAACCTACTAGAGTAACATCATCTTCTGCTACTTGTATAGATAATGTTTTCTGCAATTGTGATTATTTAGATAAAGCCATAGTGAATTGTTTGCCGTCTGACCATAGCGGACAAACTGTAACTTTTAGGTGTAAAACTCCAATACAAAATGTCCAGATTAAATTTAGACCTATAACTTCTTGCAAATTAAATAGGTTTAATATTTCCCTACAGAACAAGTTAAGTGAAATGAGCCAAGAGGATATTAATTCAAATCAATTGTATGACCGTTTCTTTTCATTAGTTCACACGGAATTCAACAAAACTTTTGAAAAGAAGACAAAGAGTATTTGCCCTAAATTTATATTTAGTGATTGGGCAACTAGAGGTATCAGAAAAAGTAGGGAAAGGCTATTTGAGCTTTACAGCCTTAAGACTTTTATAAACACAGAAACTTTTAGCAAGTATGTTGCTAAGTATTCAAAGATTTTTAGAAATACTTGCAAGGTTGCTAAAGCCCTGCACATTAGCAACAAGATCAAAACAGCAGAAAATAAAATAAAAACCGTTTGGAAAGTCATAAATAACGAGACTAACAGAAAGAAAATACGTAATAATAGCTATACATTAGATACAGAATGTGGTCCTAAAAGCTCTAATCAGGAAGTAGCTCAAGAATTTGTAAATTTCTTTACCGATATACCAATAAAAACTACGGAGGCCCTTAATTCCTCACCTGAAATCTCAATTGGCTTATTAAAGGCGAATGTATCTGGCTGCCTGGCTGAATTTAAATTTAAACACATTAACCCTATGACAGTTATTAAAGCTTTCCGGCAAATTAAAATCAAACTGACCGAAGATCTATGGGGAATGTCTATCAAAGTTTGTACATCTATACTTGAGACCATAGCCCCGTACTTAGCTTTAATTTTTAATTCATGTGTAGACCAAGGAGTGTTCCCTGATTTAATGAAATACAGTAAAGTCATACCTCTTTTCAAATCCGGGGACAGTAAAGATGCCAATAATTATAGACCTGTATCCGTGTTACCAGTTTTTAGCAAGGTTTTTGAAAAAGTAATGCTTAATCAAATGCTCTATCATTTTAACACCAACAGAATCTTACATGATCAACAGTATGGTTTCACCAAGGGACGTTGTACAACTGACGCCGGTGTAACCTTATTAAAGCACGTTTTTGCTGCGTGGGAAGAGTCCCAAGACGCAATAGGAATTTTCTGTGACCTGTCCAAAGCTTTTGACTGCGTAAATCACGACACATTACTTTTGAAACTGGAGCATTACGGACTAGGTAAACTTGCACTTAGCCTGGTAAAATCTTATTTGAGTGATAGAAAACAACATGTTCAAATAAATGGTGTCAATTCACAGGGTTTGAAAGTAAAAATGGGGGTTCCGCAAGGCTCAATATTGGGTCCTTTCCTTTTTCTAGTCTATATAAATGATCTACCCTATTTATTGAAAAACCAACCACAAAATATGGTGCTATTTGCTGATGACACTTCCCTAATTTTTAAGATAAATAGACGGGCCCAAAATCTAGATGAAGTGAATAATGCCCTACTTCAGGTCCAAAATTGGTTCACAGCAAACAATTTGGTATTGAATGAAAAGAAAACTAAATGCATAAGATTTTCATTACCGAATGTTAAAAGTAGTGATTGTGAGATAATATTGAATAAAGAGAAACTCGAATTCGTAGATAAAACTGTTTTCCTGGGGCTTACGCTTGATTCAAGGCTACAATGGGGTTCTCATTTAACATCGCTTGCGGGGCGCTTAAGTTCAGCAGCATATGCCATTAGAAAAATCCGTCAATTCACTGATGTAGATACCGCTAGACTGGTCTATTTTAGTTACTTCCATAGTATAATGTCTTACGGTATTTTGCTATGGGGACGGGCTGCTGATGTTGAGTCTATATTTATTCTGCAGAAAAGAGCCATCAGAGCCATATATAATCTTCGTAGGCGCGATTCTCTAAGGGAACTATTTAAGGATATTGGCATCATGACGGTTCATTGCCAATACATCTACGAAAACATAATGTACGTCAGAAAAAATCTGCATCTTTTTGGTAAAAGAGGTGACAGACACAATTACAGTACTAGAAATAGGGACCAACTAGTTCAGCCAGGCTTTAGACTCGCTAAAGTAGACTCATCTTTCATGGGGTACTGTTTGAGATGCTATAATAAAATTCCACAAAGTATTCTTGAACTGAATGAGACGAAATTTAAAACATGCGTTAAACGCACACTATGTAAACAAGCATATTACAAGTTGAGCGATTATATCGCTGATAAAAATGCTTGGCTTAATGCTGGTCCTGCTCCACATGGACAGGGGCGCAAAAAATGATAGCATTAAATGGTATTGTTGGAGCTGCTGAAGATTGTACAAACTTATCTTTGCATTGTATAGATTCAATGTTAGTATTATATAATCGCATAGCCTATATTGTGTGAGTACTATGTACTAGTAAGCTATCATTCACTGGAAACCTACGGCAGTTCTTGACTTGAATGTGCCCTGGCGGTTGAGAGTATGTCATGCTCTCTCAAATGTCTCGCTGATGGTGGCGCGTGTGTCGGACCATTTAGTTCCCTTCAAAATGGTTGAGCTGAATGGTGCTGATCCATGCGTCATGTTCGTGAACGGGCGCTGTCAGTTGTGACTGGTCATCTCTTAGTCGCCATGGTTTATTTGAATTATTTTGTTTTTGAGTTGTATTTTATTTTTGTTTTGCTATGGACACTTTTAACGTGCACATCTTGCTACATTGTTCTCACATAATATACCATCTCAACATGAATGATGTAACCAAGATTTTGTAACAATATTTTGATTTAAAAGAGTGTCCATGGAGTTTCTTGCCCGTTCTTCTCCATAGAGATCTACGCTAGGGAATGGGCAACTACAGTACTTTCACAGTTTTTATGTCTTGTGACTGGGACTGTAGCTACTTTAAATGTTCATTTTTGTTTCGACAATTCAAAAGTGCCTGTAACTGGCCTACTTGAAATAAATGCTTTGATTTTGATTTTGAAATACAAGAGTAATTTACGTAAAGTAAGCTCTTTAGATTTCTTAAGAAAAATTGTTATGCACAAAAGCAATGAGGAATAGAGATTTAAACTTAATATTGTGCAAGCGGAATTTAAAGCATCACTTAGACAGCTGTTTTTTTCAACATGGCGTCTTACCAATGAGGCTGGCTTCTGCTTGGACTATTCTGTGAGTACCTCGAGTGTAAGGCGTCCAGCCAAGGCTCTGAAAAAGATTTAAGATTAAAGTTTTCGTGGAAATTTATAACTTTTGCCGATGAGAAAACATTCTTAACAAGATCAGCCGCAAATAATTATGTGAACCAACAAATCTTGCGGGTCAGCTTAGACAAAAGTCAACAAACATCACACAACTGTGGTATTTTGACAAACACATTTGGCTGAAAAGGAAACTCACTAATGGCAGTTTTCACTAACGGCGCTTTCCAAATTAGTATGATGGACACTCCCTTGCCTTGTTAGCTAGTACTATCACTTGTTAAATACTACTGGTCTCTATTGAATTATTCCACTTTGAACAATAAACGTTATTAAGTAACTAAGGCTACAGGGAAATTTTCCAAAATGCTGCTAGATTTAATTATATGAGGGACTAGTACCATACTAGTAGAGCTATCTAAAAAAAACAATGTTTTATTTCTAATACTCATGACATAACAATCAAATGATAGGAAGTACCTTTTGAGCAAAAAATTACCTGTATTAGGTAATTCCGCTCTTCCGGTTTACATTAACCTATCATAAGTAAGATATTTAACAATAAAAAAATGTCTATTTAAGCTCTCCAGAGAACTTTCATAAAAGAAAGAAATCTGTAAACGTTTGCATTACACGTACTGTGTCTAAACGTCTAAACGATATTACTATCGCTGTCACACATCATCATCATCATCCTATTGCTGGATTAATGTTCCCACTGCTGGGACACAGGCCTCCTCCGTATGAGAGGAAACGGGCTATGATCTACCACGCGGGCCCAGTGCAGATTGGAGGATGATCACAAGTCTTCGAATTTTTTCTAGGACGTGCCGTTTTCACGATGTTTTCCTTCACCGTTTTGAGAGCAGTGGCGATGAAATAAATTACATAAAGTAATGCGCCTGTCTGAGTTCGAACCCACGACTTACTTTAGTAAGTCGAGGCCACCACCACTGGGCCATGCACCGCTGTCACACAGCTGTAAGTAAACAAATGCAAGAAAGAGACGACGATGTTAATAGACCTCCGCTCAACTATGTCCGAAGTCTGTTTTTTAGGTCCCTACCTATGAAAATAGAGTAAAAAAGAGTTGAATGCCGAGATGACGAGAATCGATGGCTAGAAAGGAGGTGGTGACTGCTGAGTGGACGAGTAATAAAGATGTATAGAAGAAGAAGACATGCAGCGCCGACTCTTAATAACTAGGGCTAAGAGCAGAAGAATGCTTTGAAAATGCAAAACGGCGGATTGACAGCCCTACCCACAAGCTTGCCTATGTATCAAACTTGTATGCACCAAGTCGGTGCTAATTACTAGCCTGATTTCTCCTTCGTGACAGATAACATGTGACATTTTTTCTATTAGACAGCCATAAACTGGTTTGCTGGTAGCGTAATTAGCCAATCTTGAGTGGAATGCGGAGGATAGAACTGCTAAACCATGTTACAACGTCTGAGAGGAGGGTTACAAGGATTTTTATAATTTCTGAGATAAAGATCTGTGTGTAAATAAAACTGTAACCTATTTTGTGATTTTTCCTACAAAACATAACATCACGCTTGAAATCTCCGAAGGGGTAAACAGAAGTGTAACAACCCACATGTAATAAGGAACGAGCCTATTGCCATCAACCGGGCACAAGTCCAGACTCCGTGGCTGCTACTGAGAAATTCCTGATCGAAAAACCCAATAACAATTTGCTCGAACCGGGAATCGAATCTGGAACTTTGTGCTCATCAGTTGCGATTGCGACCACTTATAGACCAACGACAACGAGGCTCTAACTTATAAAAGTCACTGGCAGAGACAACACACGGCCACCAGACCAGAGGCCCTACTCTCTAACGCTTCGTCCGTATATTCGGATCCATCCGTCTCTCTCGCTCGCACTCATCTGCAGACGTGAGCGATAGAGACGGGTAGATCCGAATAAACGGACGAAGCGTTAGAGATTAGGGCCTCTGATCCAGAAGGTACAAAAGCCCCGTGAACAACGAAGGTGAACAATTGCGAATAATTGTTGAACATTCCTTTAATCCTACTAATCCTACTATCCTACTAATATTATAAATGCGAAAGTTTGTGAGTATGGATGTATGGATGTTTGTTACTCTTTCACGCAAAAACTACTGAACGGATTTGTATGAAATTATGCACACAGATAGTTTATAACACATAGGACTTTTTATCCCGGTAGTAAGTTCCCATGGGACAATTATCAAACTTCACGCGGGCGAAGCCGCTGGCAGAAGCTAGTAATTCTTTTATATTTTAATTTCTTCATTTTCGTAGATAGAAAAACCCTTGTCATGGAAGGTTGATAAAAAGGCTTCATTGTCACTAGTACCATTAACAGTTCCATGATGGAACTATCACTAGTTCCATTTTGAAAGAATCTGAAAATAATGGAACTAGTGTGTACCGAACTAAGTACAATAGTAGAGGTTCGAGATTCTAGATAGGGTACAAAAGAGTACGCGATATGTTACAATGGCTATGGGAAGAGCCAGAATGATCTTGTTTATGAAAGATCATTGTAGCACCCATCTACCTAAACTGTTCAGTACACTATAAACTACCAGGAAGCCCGCTGGCGGTAGCCACAGTTTATTTATAATAATCGGTCTATCAATTTGTCCGTCGTAATAATTGCGTTATTCCCCTCGAGGTATCGTCGTGTTAAGTACTAGAAACCAGACTTGTCTGGACATTTATCTACTTTTAGGCTGAATACTAACCAAAGCAATCAACGCGCGAACACCATGACGCAACCGTCATGTTCATTTTGTTGGTGTATAACGCTGCGTCGCGCCGACAGATGGCGCTTTTTTGTATACTGTACACTTATTGATTGATATAATGAACGAGACCATTAAGTCTTGTTCGCGCGACTAATCGCTCTAGTTAGTACACCGGGTTTTGAATAATTTTGTATCTATTAGAAGTAACAGCTAATAAGCTATAAATAAGTATCTAAAATCAAACCTATTTTCCAAATACATAATGACACGGTGTCACTGCAATAAATTGTTTTAATTTCCTAATTGGTATTGTTGCTAGACTTTAAAAGCTTCTTGGAAATTTATACTCAAAACAATAATTAAGTCAAATTATAATAATAGCAGTGCCTTCACATTTCGAAACCGGTAGTAACCAGTTTGTATTTGAATTTCTATTTGAATAATCTGATCAAATGTATGATAGTTTAATGTCTGTTGATTGCAATGAATATGCTGAGAACAATGATACTGAGAAGTTAACAATAGCGGTCAAGTACGAGCGTTACCGTTGGTACCTACTACGCCGGGTAATTCATCTTTTTAGTTACAATGCTCTATGGTATGTTCAACCCTTTTTTCTTCGCAGAATTAAACATGCATGTTATATCGTTTGATCACACTGAGATAATTTCCACGTGTGATACAGGGTGCGACGCCGCGACCAGTAGCAAAATGACAGTGGGATCGTGTTGGAATGACGTATTTAAAAAATCAAAAATATCAGACTTGGGCCCCAGACGCTTTTGTTTTAATTATTAGGAATTCACGCCACTTTAATATCTTTGCGGTATTTTATATCGATAAATTGCGAAAATTCGTGTTTTCGAAACAGATGCAACTTAGAAGTAGTCCTCAACTTTGCTAAATAAATGTTAATCAGAATGTGTATGCTGCAGTAATATTAAAGTGAGAGCAATTAAATTTTCACAGTTTGGGGTTATTGTGGCACCTAAACACCTCCATACAAGTTAGTTGACAATTGACGCTTACAATTTTCTTCCCTCATCCCGCTCAGGAGTAGCCTCAGTTCAACCAGAGCTTCGGAGCAATTGCCAATACGATCACAAATTCAGATCCCATAGCTGACACTCAAAACTAGGAAGTTTAGAGTAGCAGCTCTCCGCAGGAACCTCTCTGTTGTGTGGAAATGAGTGAAAGGCGATTAGTAAAACGGATTTAACACTGTTGTGAGTCAATGTATTGAGCGGGGACATCCTAGAAGGAAGTACAACGACCTTATTAGTGGCATCCTTCGTAAAGGTCAGGTGCGAGTCGTCAGCGGCCCATTGAAAGGGCCTTGACTGACGTGCGCTGTATGAAGAGCGTGGCACGTAGTACTTTATGATTTTTGTCACTCAACTTATCACTTTGGAAAGATATACAGGGTTTATGTATATTAATGTTGAAGAGAGGTATTTTGTTTTGGTAAGTTTGTATGTAGGGGATAATCTCCGGGACTAATGATGAAATTCTATAAAAAAAATACGGATAGAAAGCTACATTATTCGTGGGTTTTATAGGCTATCAGTTATTTTTATATCGTGAATTTTATAACAGATAGTATATTTTCACTTGAAATAACGTTCAAATTATACAATTTTCATAAGCTTTAAAAACAAATAACCTAATTTCATTTCATGATTCAAGTGCTTAAACTATAATTAAAGTATTATTAGGTATTTAAACCCAAACAATACAGTACAATACGTAGGTATAATAGGAACCAACGATAGGAAAATACCATAATTTATTGCCTATTAAAACTGTTTTCCTTCACCTTTCTGAAGTTTCCTTATGAGAGAAAATCCGGAGGTACGTTCGACCAATCTATTTGGTTTACATTTTAAACCTAAAAATATATTGTAAAATGTAAACCAATAGATTAATCGACGTATTGAAAACTGACGGATCCTTGTTTTCCCTCAATTGTTTCAAAAGCCAAATGCAAATGTTAGCAGGATTCACAACGCACAATGCTTTTACAATAGCGACAAGTAGTGCCATCTGTCTTATATTTTTGGAACTATTTGACTTCAGGCGCTTGGCATAATATTGAGCAGTTATTATAGTATCTTCTTCACAGTTAGGAATTTTCTATTGATATTTTTTTACCTACATACTCGTACTTTCAAAGTAAGCATACAGCTCTGCTACAGAAAAAATATTATCTTGATCTCCATAACTCCTTTAAAGTCTGGGGTGGCGGCTGCCTGGTACTCCTGCACCAGGTCGTCGACCACGCCGCGAGATTCGTCAAACTCCTCCAACGAGTCCTTGAACATCGGCTCCTTTCGGAACACCTCCAAGAAAGCCTCGCGTTTGCGCAGCTTGTCAAACTGCTGCAGACATCTGTCGAACAACTGCGCAGGGAAATTAAGTTATTAAAATCAAGAAAAAATGCCTAAAAAAGACTGATCAGTGGTTTAACTACTCTTGAATTTGAATTTTAAGACCCTGTGGATGGTAAGTAATACTCAAAGATATAATACGTATAACAGAAAGAAATGTTTACAAGTTATCAAAGGTATTTTTTTTTTAAGTTATGACCACTCGTAGTTGCAACTCTAGAAGGTTGCTTGACTACTTAACCGAACGATCCTGTGGGTGGCCAAAAATTACTTTAAGGCCCCCAGCCAGGGCTTACAAACTAAAAATATTTACATTTAAATGACGACCAGTCCAAAAACAATCTTCAACAGAGTTTATTTATACATATATAATGTATTTACTGACAACTGACAAGTGTCATCGGAAACTTTATGTTAAACAAGAAGTAAACAATGACTTAAGTACATCATTTACAATATAATAATACAACGATAACCTCTTCATTACCGATGATCAATAATGTTATGGCCATGTACTACACTCAAACCAAGTCATAAACATTGTAGAGGAAGTAACACGGCTTGTGACTAAGTGTTCACTAATAAAAACACCTTGACAGGTGACGAGATTAGATTAGGACGTTTTGAACTGTTGTTGTTTGTTTGGGGTATGAATGAGGCAAGCTTAATAGGAAAAAAGAAAGAAAAGGTATTTTTTGGTCTCGTACAGGACAAAACAAAAAAAAGTTAAATTAACAATAAAACAAAATTATACTAAAAAAGATAAGAAACAACCGAAATTGGTCCATTTTTAGAAAAGAGATTTGAATGAAAGTTGTATCAGTATAAGCGATGACAAAATTTGGATGAATTAAAAAGTATTTAAGACTGTTATATGTTCGCTTATAGCTTAACTTTATGCAACGTTAATAAATAAAGAAAGGGGCTAGTAAATAGTTGTATTGGAAGGGTACGTAACACACACATCCGCCCGTATGACATGAGTGAGACTTAAACTTAACCTTTAGAAAATGCAGGCGACGCGCGACGTGCGACTGCAAGGTGTTATGTTTAAATGTGAAATAACACACACACGTTTACCTCTACGTATCTAAAGCTCGTCTTATCCATACTCAAAGATAAACTTATGTGAGTTACATTTCTACGCTTACTGACTTAATATTCGTCAGCTGTAACCTCTCTCGCCTTGGGCGCGGTTGACGCGTGAAGACTCGAATGTTCCAAAATTACACTGATGTAGGTATCATGGATCTTCTGTGATATTTTTGAATAGGTTTCCTGGTACCTAATTTGTAGTTAATCCTTTGCTTGGATAAGACTTCCGTCATAGAAAATAATAGTTTGCTGCCTAATCATAGAATGAATAAAACACAAAAAAGTGAAAAATAACTTTAGCTTCAGAAGTCGGTGACTTTTGTTTGATTGGTTTAGTTTTTTTGTCACCAATTACTGAAGCTAAAGTTATTTTTGACTTTTTTGTGTTTTAAAAGTCGGTTTTATATTTGCAAAAAAGTTTTTATTTTTCACTTTTCAGCGCTACGCTTGAAGGGGTCTCAGCGTACTGGCATGATGTTATGTTATGAACTGGTGTAAAAAATAGACAGACATGATATTTCAGCAATTCCAGTCCATTTTGCTATCATTTATTGAGGAGTTCCGTTGCCTATCTCCGAAGTTCTTTATCAGATCTTTATCAAATTGAAGAGGGACCACTCCGAGAATGTATTCTTTTGAAAACAGCCCAAATCGCTTCATGTGTGCCTATAAAATTTGAAGAATTCTCTCTATTTCTCCAGGATTCCATCATCAAATCCTGACTTGAAGATTATGGGACCATCTGTGATATATACCCTTTCAAACAAAATAAAAATAATCCAAATCGGTCTAGCCATCTTTGAGTAATCGGGGAACATACATAAAAAAAGGTTTCCGACGAATTGAGAACCTCCTCCTTTTGGAAGTCGGTTAAAAAAGCAAAGTGACTTCACACTCACGCTGTTTTCCCATGGGGGTAGGCAGAAACCAGAGAACGCCACCTGCTACGATCCTTACTCTTCGTCCTTCCTCCTTACTCCTTCTTCCTCACTCCTTCCTCCTCACTTCATTTGTCTCATCCACGTCATACATCGGGTCATGCACGTGCGTGACCCGACCTGACCACCAGCGTGCGCTGGTGGTCAGTACTACGCACTAGACCTTTCTGAAGAACCTCACTAATAAAGTCAGTAAAGCAACATAGTTTTAATAAGAGCATTTAGAAACTTGGTTGGGGTTAAAGGGAGGAAAGAAAAGGAAATAGAAGAGTTGAAGAGATGGGGAAATGACTTTATAAAATATATTTTTTGAGCTAATCCCGCTATCCCGTAGTTAGAACAGTTTACACTAGATTTTTTTTCAACTTTTCTCGACCTTTAGAACAACAATTACAATCTATAGTCATCCTTAGTCATCATAGTCATAGTCATAGTCATAGTCATTTATTCATAAACAAATAATTGTAAGTATCTGAATTTAAACACAAAAATAACACATCATTATCGTCATCATCATTATATCGGACTATTTATGTTCCCACAGCTGGGACACAGGCCTCCTAACTAAGTACCCTATTATATTTATTATGTATGTGTTTTGGTTTAATAACGTGTCAATTGTCACATCCAGCATAACTATTAACACTTTATCCTGACAGTCAAGAGGAAAATGACAGATAAACGGCCACTTCCTAACATTCATCCTAGGTCAACTTGGTTAAGAACACATGCACGGGTTTCCGCCTAACTGACTGCCAGGAAAATAATGACTGTACCTATGTATGTGGATGGCTATAAGAGTAGAGGAAGACCATAGAAACGATGTATGGACTGTGTGAAGTGTGATATGGTTAGACTGCTGAGATGATCAGTAATATAGAAGTATGGTAAGAAAAACATTCGGCCCCAAATAAATGGCTCCGGCTCATCTCGTAACTTTCCCATTTTCGACGACCCGAATGGCGCAGCGGTAGTGAGGCTGCCTTACGTTCTTAAGGTCCCGGGTTCGAATCCCGGTAGGAGCAAATGTTTGCATAATGAGCATGGACATTTGTTTCCGAGTCATGGATGTTTATATGTATAATAAGTATGTATTTACAAACAAAAAGTGTAGTATATCAACTGTCTGGTGACCACGACACAACCCTTGCTTAGTGTGGCACTAGATGGCGCTGTGTGTAATGTCCAGCGATATTTATTTATTTATTCATTTCGACAACTAAACAAAATAGCATCACAAAAGTCCCATTTCGTAATTATTTTGATCTTCATACATTGAATCCCATTTCGTAACTAAATTGCGATAAGGGCAAGAGAATAATGATGATGGCTGTCAAAGAGTGTCAGTCTGTGTTGGTCTTACACTCTTTTCTGTGTCAACAAAAAACCGGGTATTAGGATAGTAACATAACATCACACGAGGAGGTGAAGCTCATGGCTAAGTAATAACAGCCACTCGGGCCGATCTTTAGGTTAAGCCGTGCTTGCCTAGGTTGGTCTGTGGATGGGTGACCACCCTTACATACCGAGTCTCCTCCGTGCCTCGGAAAGCACGTTAAGCTGTTGGTCCCGGCTGTCATTTGCCCATCTTTGGCAGTCGTTACAGTTAGTCAGTGGCTCAAATAGTCTGACAACCAGTCTTACCAAGTGGTATCGTATTCAGTATTAAGTGGGTTGTGGAGGTCAGATAGGCAGTAACGCAGCATGTCAAATACTGGTATTCAGTTGCATCCAGTTAGACTGGAAGCCGACCCCAACGTAGTTGGGAAAAGGCTAGGCTTATGATGATCACACCCGTACTGTAATCCCCAAAAGGTTATCCGGAAGTGTACCTAATGTTACACCGATATTTCACCAGTTATGTGTTAAATTCCATGAAATAGGAAGCGAGTCGAGCCTATTGCCATCAACCTGAAATTCCTGATGGAAAAACCCAATAACACTTTGCTCGACTAGGGGTTGAACCAGTCCACATACTCGGCAGTCGCACTTTCAACCACTAGACTAACGAAGCAGTCAAGGATGAGTATTTATACTTTTAACGTTTTCTGACAGGTTAAAAATTAATGATGCAGGAGTAAAAAAAATACTCTTTCTGAACAATATCTTAAGGTCCATGTTCACCAAAAAGATGACGGTCTGATAACCTAAAACATCTGTTTAAAACGCATTTTTGTATGGGAAGTCACGGTGACAGCTGTCTTTAGATAATCAGACGGTTATCTTTTCGGTGAACATGGACCTAAGTCGACATGTGCGAGACATATGAAGGAATTCTCACAAAAATCTGTGAATTTAAAAATAATATCCATTGCATAGAAAATATGCATTTGTATTTAATTTTGCTTAGCATTTAATCACAGTTTGGTCCCTAACTGAAGTCCTTACACTCAATGCACCCACAGGCAGAAGCTAGGCTGACATGCGAGATGCCATCAAAAAGAGGATAAGAAATAAAAGAAGGTAAGTAACACAGTGTGTAAATTAAAGAAGAATAAGGAAAGGATCTTTGCTAGCATCTATTGTAGAAGCAGATTTTTCCATATTGGATGCAGCCATGCTACTGAAAAGTTTGTTTATAGAAGGTAAACCATGGAGAAAAGCGGAAAATGTTTTGCTATGTAGTACCTAAAGCCATCCTTTTCAAAGTCCTTTCACCTTTCAACTTAAGTTCTTTAGAAATATTGGACGATGACTTCAAATTCAAAGCAAACATAACGGGAGTTCTCTCAGAAAGCAATAATGTTTTGTGAAGAGTTCTTATACAAATGTTCAACAAATACAACAGTGGTACATAGCGTTCCTAGAAACCGGTATGTATTAGACGACACATGTTTACTATATTCATGACGTACATAACATCACGCCTGGTCTGCCCGAACGGTTATTCAGAGGTGTACCTACATTTACTTGGCAGGGCACATTGCTCGCAGAACGGTTGGCCGATGGGGCCGAAAAGTTCTGAAATGGCCACTGCAAACCGGAAGACTTTTGCGTTGGAGGGCCTCCCACTAGGTGGACAGATGATCTGGCGAAGGGTGGGATGCGAGTTGCACGGAACCGGTCAATGTAGCGACACTTTGGGGAGGCCGATGTCCAGCTGCAGTGGGCGTATTTCGGATGAAAGCATGATGATGACTTACATTTCAACAGCCGATCGGAAAAACTCAATAAAAACAAACTTTAACTGACCTGAGAATCAAACCCAGGTCCTTTAGATCAACGAGGCAGTCATGTTTATCAATAAATAAATAAAAACTTTTGTCGTTTCCGGATGTAATTTAGATTTAAGTACGTACAGTTAAATAACAAACGGCTTAGTGCCGGAACTAGCTACTTCATTTTAATTATTATGATTTGAATATAACACCATTAACATGTCTTAATTGTTTATTACGCCTTGTAAAATGTGACTGTTTGACTTTTCGAGGTGAAAAAGTGATTTGACGTTTACGTCACTTTGCGGCACAAATGTAAATAGACATGCATGTCTATTAGACTGATATGTTACTGTGACAGATTAATATTATTCATTGCAGAATAATATTAATTTAAAAAAATCTAACGATAAAATTGCTGTTTCACATGTATTTTCATCATCATCATCTGAGTAGCCTTTTCCCCACTATGTTGGGGTCGGCTTCCAGTCTAACCAGATGCAGCTGAATGCCAGTATTTCACACGTATTTTATGCAGTTTTAACTGAAATATCCCAAGATATGTTCAACGAAAACTATTTAATAATTCACGAACGGAAGTAGGTACTTAAGTTTAGTATTTTTCTGTTAATCACAGTTATAAAGCTTTATTCCGGATGTAAATACGTGTTACGTTACCTATTGTATGAACCATTCTCATGACTCATTCATTAGATATGTCACCGTAAAATTGTAAAACCCGTTAGATTGTAATCTATCTAGCGAGATTGTAAACTCTCGAAAGATTGTCGAACAAACATATTGCTTACAATATAACGCATTATTTTTCGGTAGATTATAATCTATTGAAGTGAAACCGTATTATTGTGAAATGCATGCGACGGAAGTCTCTCTGCCCCCATAATCGGGACTTGGGGCACCCCCACGTTAGGTAGGTTAGGTTCCTTTAAACCCTGCAGACAGAAATAGGTCTCCGTCGACTACGTTTTTAGAGAAATCTAAAGTGTTTTGAGGTTACGTTATATTAATCGGTATTTCTCAGGAATGGTGCATTATCTTTTCATGAGAGTGGTACCCTGGGGCAAGGGGACCCTCCTTCCCTACCCCTCCTTCACACCGCGCGAGTTGACAACGTCGCATACATTTCACAATATTACGTTTTCATTTCGTTAGATTATAATCTACCGAAAAATAATGCGTCATATTGTAAGTAGTAAGTTCGTTTGACAATCTTTTGAGAGTTTACAATCTCGCTAGTAATATTACAATCTAACGGTTTTTACAATGTGACGCTGACAGATACATGATCAGAATGTACCAACCACGTGTCGAAATATCATGCAGTTCAAGGTACGAGTACATCCTTAATGTAAGAGACAGGTTTCTGGTTCTGGAACTGCTAGCGGACGGAGACCTGAAGAACTTCTTCCGTAAAAGCAAATAGAAGCCCGAACGAGCCAGCGCGCTCACTATGAAGGACCTACTGTCATCATCATCATTTAAGCCGAAAGATGTCCACTGCTGGACATAGGCCGCCCCCAAGTGTCGCTACATTGACCGATCCCATGCAACTCACATCCAGCGGATTCCTGCGACCTTCACCAAGTCTTCCTTACTGTATTGATAGTTTTTGTTATGTTACATCGTTCATAGATCAATTAGCGAACTGAGGTTTTCCCAGTGATTATTTTGACTTCAATTGCCATTATTTTAGGTACGTATCTAGATGTGGTGGATAATTAAAAAACTAGCTTGTTGAAAATAATTGTGATTGGTTCCAGTCACTGTTTATAATGACCCATCGGAAATTTTCCCGAACATAATAAAACATTACTACATCACAACACAAATAAACAATTCAAGCGGAATTTAATTATAACACTAGTGCGTTAATTCTAAATAACTTGGTGTAAAATAAGAATTCACGAGTTAGGTATAGACTACGACGTTGACTGCTTATCGTCGTGATAATAGAAAAAACACTAATTAGCACTTGATGTAAACAAAATGACTCATGATACTGAGTAATTTTAAGGCATATGCAGCTTAAGAGGCCGGCGGAGCATGCGAATTTCATACAAACGTAATACCAAAATAATTTGTAAATCAAACATATTCTTAAGGTAGTGTGTATTTATTTTGATTGGATGACAGAATGTATAGGTTCCCAAACACATATTTTGAATGTACACTGATTTAATCAAGAGTTATGAGAAAAATAAATTTTCTATAGAAATTTTAAATTCCTCATATCTCGTCTTTATATCGTTGTCCTTTCAAAATATTTATTTGGGAACATAGATGTTCCATAATACAATCGAAATATATAAGGTGTTAAAAAAATTAACTGCAAGAATTTCCTGTACGTACTTGGTATCAAAAAACAAACTGGGCTAAAATCCACGACGAATAGATACTTATAACATTATTTTATAGTGACCCGAAAGTCTGGCAAGGTATCGTATTACCTACCCAGTACTTATTGGGTTGTGAGGCCCAGACAGGCAGTAGCTCCATGTAAATTCAGCTGCATCCGGTAAGACTGAAAGCTGTCCCTAATACAGGGTGTAAGCAGACTCATCAGAAGCCGTCAACCAATATTCTGTACATCAAACTATGTAACTTTACGCAAAAATATTGCTGGGTAACGACGTTTTTTTGGGTGAAAAATTACGTTTTGGGGTAGAAATCAATGTAACTCACTCAAAACGTTGTGCTGATGGATGGATTGAAGGTGTTTAAAGTTAAACTCTTACATTAAAAACTTATATAAAAAAAAATTGTCAAAAAGTTGGAACTTTGGCCCCCAATATCCCTATCTCTAACTGAAGGTTGCCAGGTATGGTGTTGAACAAAAAAAGCTTCGGCTTCGTGAAGAAGTTTTTACCCCCTTTTTAGTTGACTTTGAAACCCCTTTAAGCGACTCCAATAAAAATGGCTTAATTCACTACAAATATGAGGTTTCAAAAAACAAAAATCACTATTCTAGGCTTGGACAGCAGAGCTCCTTTATAATATGAATCACTACGATTATTTAACAGTTTACGCAATCACACATAATGCGTCTATTACATATCTATTATGCTACAATGAACGAACTGCGAAGAATAATAATGCAATAATAATTATACTAAAGCTTTGGCGAGAATTTCTACCGGAAGTGTCATGCATCCTAGTTGTACGGAGTGCGTACACATTCACAAGGAGACGTGAATTCGTGTGCGGCCATGAAGCTAGCTTTATAATGCGGATGTGACAGCGAAATGGTCGGGGCATGTGATCAGTTTTCACATCTGGTTATTGTTTTGAATATACATCGTTCTTATAGAGATTATTTAGTGAAATCGAGCAAGTAATTTTTTTTATATTCTTCTTTTTCTTTTATTTTCTTTATGACACTTAGATATAAAGACAATTAAACCTTTTGTTTTCCACTGCTGGGACACGGGCCTCCTCTCAGTGAGCCCTATAATCTATACGCGGGCCTAGAGCAGATTGGTGGTTGATCACGGAATTAATACTTTAAGATCTACACAAAGTCTGTTACTTGTAGAGAGTGGACTGTATTGAATTATTGAAAGAAAGGCGCTTTTTTAATAAAATTATAGTAATTTACTATTTCTTAGGCTAGTACAAAACAAGATCAGAATGACAACAAAAACAAAATTAAAACATAGACAAAAAAGTATATAAAATAAACAAGAAGGTGCGTTATGCACATGCTCCCCTTTCAAAGTAAAGGAACCACCTTCTTAAGTGGCCTACGGAGTATGCCTCCCGTAGTAGCAATATCTACTACCCGTGTAACGCCGTCTTTACCCGGATAGGTAGCAGTAATTCGGCCTTTGGGCCAGGATCCTCGTGGTAACGTACCATCAGCTACCACTACCATGTCACCAATGGCTATTAATGGGGCTGTTCCAATTGTACTTCTAGGAGAAATAGTAGGCAGGTACTCTACGACCCATCTATTCCAAAAATGGTCAGCCATACGCACTGCTCTTTTCCATCCTGCTCTGCTGCAGACATCACTGTCAGTTAATTCTGCTGGAATAGGGCGTCCTGAGGAGTATCCCAGAAGAAAGTGATTTGGAGTGAGCGCTTCAGGGTGTTGAGGGTCACTCGCGACATGCGTCAAAGGTCTAGAATTGACTAATGCTTCGGCTTCACATAGAAGGGTAAAAAGTACCTCATCGGTCAGGGTTCTTACATTGTTCCCGAGGGTCACTTTTAGAGCTGTCTTGACTGATTTTATGAGTCTTTCCCAGGCTCCTCCCATGAAAGGTGCTGATGGGGGAATGAATTTCCACTTGATCATTTCACTAGCAGTGAAGTTTGAGATCGCTTCTTGGTATAGAGCTTTGAGTTCTCTATTTGCGCCGACAAAGGATGTGCCGTTATCAGAGTGGATTTCAGTTGGTGTTCCACGTCGAGCTATAAATCTTCTTAGGGCCATTATTGCAGCGTCTGATGACAACGAGTGGACAACTTCCAAGTGGATAGCTCGTACCGTTAAGTACGTAAATAAGGCAACCCAGCGCTTTTCCGTTCTTCGTCCAATCTTCACGGTAATGGGGCCAAAATAGTCTAATCCCACAAAAGAAAATGGTCTACAGTGATGAGCGAGTCTGGCTGCAGGAAGGTCGCCGATGGGTGGTTGAAACGCGACGCTTCGACGGATCTTGCAAAACTGACAGTTGAAGGCTACCGAACGTACGATGCTCCTAAGGCTCAATATCCAATACTTTTGACGTAGTTCGTTTACAACCATCTCTGTGGATGCATGAGCCGCCTTTCGATGGTAGTCTAGCACGAGAAGTCGGACAGCAGGATGTTTGCCGTCAAGCAGAATAAGAGACTTGACATCTTCTGGTACCTCTTTGACAGCGGCGATTCTACTAGATAACCGCAAAATATTGTCACTATCAATAATAGCGGATAATTTAAATAACCTACTACGGCGTGACACGGGTAAATTGTTCCTGATGATAACCGCAAAATATTGTCACTATCAATAATAGCGGATAATTTAAATAACCTACTACGGCGTGACACGGGTAAATTGTTCCTGATGGCTCTGATTTCCTCCGAGAATGAATCTATCTGACTCTTACGAAGAACATGAATCATTGCTAAGTGTAAATCATCAGCAATCAGCGTCCGAGGCAGAAAACCGCGGCCACTGTTAACGTTTGGGGTTGGTGGCAAATTAAAGGTGAGTATGAGGTTTTGAACTTTATGATTGAAATCGACACAAATATTTTTCCTACGTAATGAATGAAGTCGCAAAAATGATAAGTACCGATGGGCGTAAGCAGTAGCTCTGATTAAGCGAGACCACGAACTAAAACGTCGTGCGTCCGCAGATAATGAATGATCATCGTTTGATAAAATGTTGATGACATGAGTATGAGTTTCATGAGTGGTTCCGTTTGTTATAACAGGCTCTTCAGGCCAGTCTGAGGTCAATAAAAAGTCGGGTCCCTTTATCCAACGGGACTCTGGAGTAAGAGGACCTCGACCCAAACGGGTTGCGTCGTCAGCGACGTTGAGGCTGGTGGGCACCCACCGCCACTCTCGGACATCAGTGAGTTCTATTATCTCACCCACTCGATGAGCTACGAAAGGTTTGTAGGTGCGTGCATCGTTTCTAAGCCAACCCAAAACGTTCATTGAATCGCACCAAAATATGCGTTTGTGAGGTTTTAATCTAACTGCATCTACGATGGAACTAGCTAGACGAGCAGCTATTAACGCAGCTTGCAATTCTAATCTAGGAATACTACATGGTTTCAAAGGAGTGACCCGTGATTTGCTAGATACAAGCGCGAGTTGTACATCTCCATTTAAATAAAGAAGACGCCAATATGCTACAGCAGTATATGCTTGTGCGCTTGCGTCTGCAAAGACGTGCAGTTCAACTTGACTGGGCTCCGTCCCCCGTGGATTGTAACAACGAGGAATTTTGAGTTGTGAAGTTAAAATCAAATCTTGGAACCAATCGTTCCATGTTTTAATTTCAGAACAAGGAAACTGAGTGTCCCAATCCAGATTCATTCGCCAGACATTTTGAAATAAAATTCGACCGCGAATTACAACGGGAGCAAGGATACCCAGTGGGTCAAATACTTTCATTATTAATGAAAGTACTTTGCGTTTTGTAAGTGGAGTAGGTAAAAAAGCTTCTTCACATTTACCTGGAGTATTAAAACTTAAAAGATCAGTAGTCGGATGCCAATATAGTCCTAAAGCTCGTGTAGAAGGAGTAGATGAAGGAAGATTAGCAATACTGACATTTAATTTACACATTGTCTCAGATATGAGACTTTTAGGTAAAAGTTTAAGTGCTGAGGGGTCATTAGATACCCACCCACGCATTTCAAGTCCAGCGCGCGCGTGAACTTTAACTATATCAGCAGCCAAACCAGCTGCTATGTCACTGGAAGCCATGGAGCCAATATAGTCGTCCATATACGTATCATGTACAATAGCATGCGCTGCCTGTGGGAACTGATCCTTGACTTCTAGTGCATTTTTATTTTTCATATACAGAGCAGTAAATGGACTAGATACTGCCCCAAAAATCATGGAAGACATCCTATAGGTTTGAATAGGTTCAGCAGGATTGTCTCGCCACAGAAACCTTTGCGCGTCCTGGTCTTTTTCAATTATTTTAAACCTAGGAAACATTTCCTTTATATCCGCGGTCATAGCTACTTTGCCTTCCCGAAAACGAAGCAAAATGTCATACAGAGACTGTAATAAATCTGGCCCTGTTAATAAAAACGAATTTAGGCTGACGCCATGAGTTTTCGCAGCAGCATCGTGAACGACACGAAGCTTTGCTGGTTTATTTGGGTTTACTACTCCAAAATGTGGAAGATACCAACACACGGAATTAGGAGAACGCTCTATTTGACACTTTTCAGCATAACCTTTGTTAATAATTTCGTGAATCTTTGACTTGTAGCGCTCAGCATAAACTGGATCTCGCAACATTTTCTTTTCTAAACTTAAGAAACGGGACTTGGCAAGAGGGTAGCTATTAGGGACAACAGGGCTATCAGATTTCCATAAAATACCTACTTCAAACCTACCACATGGCAAACGATTGGCAGTACGGTCTAAAATCTGAACAGCACGTAGATTGTCAGCACTATGCGGTGTCTTTTTAGAAATACCTATTGAGTCTAACTTGTATTGTTCTTTAATCATGTTTTCCAGCAATTGATTTTGATTATTATCAACACGTTCTTCGAAAAGGTGATTCAGTAGTTCGACGGGTCTTGTCCTGCTACTACTAAAACCAAACAATACCCAGCCTAAGGCAGTTTTAATAGCGACTGGTTGTGACTTGGAACCTTTGCGTACGGCCTGAGGTATGGTGAGATGCCAATTATCAATACCGATTACAACCTTGGGCTGAACATTGTCATAACAAAGAACAGATTTTAATTCAGAAAGAAATGGATAATCATTAACAGTGTGAGGGGAAACAGACTGCTTAGCTAATTGTAAAGATTTTAGAGACCGTGCTCGATTGACGCGATGTATTTCGCTGACGTCGTGGCCTTTGACATTAAAATCAACATATTCTACTTGGGTGTCCTTTGATAAGCCACCAACGCATCTCAAATGAGTTTCCACCACAGGGCCCCTGGCTCCTATCCGCGCCGCGAGATCTGCATCTATAAAAGTTGCAGTAGACCCGTCGTCCAATAGGGCGTAGGTGTCCTCGCTACCAGTCGGACCTGACACCGTGACAGGAACGACTTTCAGGAGAGGTCTATTGGAGGCGGTCGAACTATTAGCATGCGCAATAAATTCAGCTACTTCTAAATTTGAAGATTTATCTGAGTTCGCAAGTTCAGAACTGGTAGGAGAGGCCGAGTCTTCGTGGTGGTCCTCGCTCTCTATTACATAAGCAACGTGTAGTAGCTTATGATGTGCGGAGCGGCACTTTTTATCATTACAAACCTCTTTTTTAATATTACAATTTTTATAGTTATGTGAACCTCTTTGCAGACATTTGTGGCATAACTTTTTATCTTTGACAAACTGCCATCTATCAGTGACAGACAATGACTTGAAGGTGCTACATTGACATATGTCGTGACTTTCACTGCAAAAACAACAAGATTTGTTATCGGCAGAAACGAGATTGTTATTAAAATTTTCATGCTTTTTAGTGGAAGAAGGACGCGGATTTGAAGAAGAAGAAGAATCGTCAGCCTGTACTACATGAACTTTATCACCCTTCCCTACATAGTTGATCGGCTCGGTGATTAGACCAAACTTGAGCTGCAGGTCTACCTCTCGAATAAGAAACCGGGCCAGGAGCTCCAGCTTGGTACAATCTCCTTGCTGTGAAAAATATTGCGATGCATAGTCCGCCCAGCGCGTCCGTAACAGAGGCGTGAGTTTACTCAAAACAGACTGAAAAATCTCTGGCGACTCCAAATAGGAACTTTGGTTAAGAAGCCTCATCACCTCGGCCGAGTTACGAACGCGACAAGCAAACTTATGTAGATCGCTACCGTCATTATTTATCTTCGGTAGCGCACGAAGGGTACTGACTTCTTGTAAAACGATATGTTCAGGCCTACCGAACCTAACCGCTAAAGCTTCTATCACCTCAGAAGGATTGCGTGCTGACACTAACAGCACCGCAACAGCTTCACGAGCTGCTCCTTTAAGCGCATAATTGATGCGCGCTAGATTATCTGAACTGGAATACTCTACCTTCGTATTTTCATATGTTTTATTGAAAGTTAACCAGTCCAAAGCTTTGCCGTCAAACACAGGTAGGCGTCCGTCCAAAAATTTAGGTTTGGACACATTTCTGCTTGACAATGACGTAATTGCCTGGGCTAGTTGAGCTATATCTGAAGGAGTAGAATTATTATTAGATACATTATTATTATCAGAAGATAACGTGCCTGGTTTTAGCGTGATAGGCATGGTGCTGTTGTCTGCTAGACAGGAATCATTATTAGGCACCTGTTGAGATACCAAGGCAGCCCCCGGACGCTGTATAAAATTGACCGTAGGTCTTTTAACAGAAGAATCTGCAATGACAACGCCCTGTGGTTCCTTTGTTATATCAACCTGAATAGAGTCAACACACTTATTTAGCCATTTATGTATCTCCCTGTTGGAGATATGGCTTGAACGATTTGACTTACTACGCACGCTACCTCCTTCCATCACTGCGGCAAGTTCAGCTTGCTTGCGTAGTTCTAAAGCCGTCCGCTCCAGTTCTATCGTAGCGCGCTCCCGTTCTAAAACTGCACGTTCTAGCTTCGCAATTTTTAGGGCATAGTCTGCCTCAATATTTAAAGCACGGCTCCTTACCGTACTCGAAGAACCTGAAACAGAAGTAGTGGCGCTGGGTAGGCCAGCGGTTTCTACGACCGTAGTCGGTGCGGTGACAGGAGGGTTTCCATCTCCGACGGTCGAAGCGCCCTGCACCGCATTATCGGTTTTTTTTCCCGATCTTGTTTTTACCATATTATTTAAGGTCGAAGGACCAATATGTTACTTGTAGAGAGTGGACTGTATTGAATTATTGAAAGAAAGGCGCTTTTTTAATAAAATTATAGTAATTTACTATTTCTTAGGCTAGTACAAAACAAGATCAGAATGACAACAAAAACAAAATTAAAACATAGACAAAAAAGTATATAAAATAAACAAGAAGGTGCGTTATGCACAAAGTCATTATCGATTTGGCAGTAGTTAATTAAGGTAGTTATCACACGTTCGAACTTTTGATTTTATGACACGCCCGTTTCCTCACGATATTCTCCTTCACCGTTTTGAGAGTAGTGTGCAAAAATAGTTCAGTCAGTAAGTCAGTTCAAAACTACGATGACCTACAACTTGTAGGGTTGAGTATAAGCCAGACCTATAACCCGTAATTGCTCTAAATAAGTTATAGAAGAACCAATACCCCACTTTACACTTCAATAGTTTTTTGAAGCATAAAAAATGCTTTTTACAAGAGCGTTGACACTGTAAAGCTGTTCACTTAAAATTTTGATTGGGTATTTTTTTCGATTTGTATTTTCGAATTCATTAACAAAAAGGGCCTTCTATGATTAATAAACACAGTGCAGAGAGTTCTTTTTCAGTATGTTTTTAGTATTCTTTCATTTGTTTCACTTTATTTATATTACAAGCATACTACCTAACATAAATTGTAAATTACTGTTAGAAATTATGATTGAATTTTAAAACAAATAACATTTTGGTTTGGGATCATTTATTTTACTATTAAATATATAATTATGATGTCATCATTTGAAAGCACAAATAAAAAAATCATAAAATATCCTTGACATTTCACAAGATAAAATACATCTCTCAGATAGATACATAATCACTGATCACAGGGACGATTGATCACATGATTAAAAGGCATGATTAATTAATTCAATGTTAATTAATAGCTCCCGGCATTGTCAATGTTTTATTATGAATTCGAACCTTCAGTTAAAATAACTAAATACTTGAATGTGAATGCCAAATATTATTTTTAATTTTGTATTATTTCACAAGAATAATAAATTCATCTCTGCTGGTGATAGAAGTTAGGCTGTGTATTTAAATATTCTAGTCGTGCGTGAGAAGTTGTAACTGACCTTGATTCACTCCACCTAATTACTGGTAACCGGAAAATATAAATTACGATCTTTGATTAGCTAAAATTTGGGCTGCTTGAATCTAGTGTAAGTACCTACATTTTATTATAAGTTAGTGTTTACACTTATTTATGTATTCATAAATTCGCCATCACCAAAGGCATAAACAATATGACAAATAATTTGATTCACATATTAAATCGCGAATTTCGTAGCTACTCCGGTAATGTGAAATTAATAAACACCCTTGCTAAAGGCATTGCTCTTTCCAGTTTCAGAATTAATTTACTCTGCAAGCCTTTCATTTTGCTTTTATCTCGATTTCGATAATTATCCTTATATTATAAAGCACATACGATTAGACTTACGATTTTTGATTAACGATTTCTTAGAAAAGTATGATTATGTTCCTTGTAAAAATCAGAAAAACTTAAATATGCATAAACAGTTGGGGAAAACCTTATGTAGGAATCAAAATTCCAATTACAGTTATTTCCTCTTCCTGGCATGACAATGCCAAAAACAACTAACGACTATGTTTGGCCCAAAATTCGGCTTCGTGTACTCCGCTTATTGATGCAGTCAAAGATCAACAAGTGCGCAGCTGTCACGGCATACGGTGCAAGATGGAATCTGGGCCAATGTCTGGGGGCAGACGTGGTAAATGCACTTGCCTGAAGCTTTTTGTATGACCCGTCCATGAACCCCCGAAAAGCTCTGAACCGATTGCGTACCCAAGTACGCCGCTGAAAATAACCTGGCAAAATGGGGTATTATTGATTCTTTCACCGAGTGCGAATGCGGCGGTCAGGACCAAAAAATGCCCCACCTGCTGAAGTGTCCCAGGTGTCCATTAACCTGCACTCTTGACGACCTGTATAGCGCCTCTAACCCTGCAATAAAAGTGGCCACCTGCTGAGCCCTTACCGTGTAATCGGAAGGAACACCGATACGATAATAAGAAGACCCCCGTCTGTTTGAGATTCTTTGGACGGAGCGACTTGCTTGGGTTTGAAGCCAGTTTAGGGATTTCCAAGTCGTCCACGGTAACGAGTGACCAAGTGGAAGGTGTAAGTTATTTTACTCATTGTAACCCACCAGAATAATTTGATGTTAAAAAAATATTCGTTACTTTTTATGAATGAATGGAGAACGATAAATGTTTAAATTAAATATCAATAATATTGGGTTATTAATATTTAACATAAACAAGAATCCAATGAAATTCCAATTAAAACCATATCTCAAATCTCGAATGTAGATACAATTGAATGCCCTGACTGATTCTGATTTAATTTTCGTGTTCAAATTTCAGTATTTTTGTATGATCATGGCGCTAATAAAGTTCATCTTTATTCAAAATTGGTTCACAGAAAAGATCAATAAGTATTAAAGTGTAAAATGGGAAAACACGACTTTCTAAAATAAGAATTATTTACTGTTAATAGTAATGTCAATTAGTGTGCCATTTATATTTGTGCTAGACTGCAGGCAAATATTTAACAAATCTGTTTGATCAGAATTGTGACGTAGCCTTGGGTACGACATAGCTTTGAAAACAACATTATATTTAGCGAATGAAAATCCAAAATAAACTCTGTGTTACTTTTAAAAGGAGTGTTTTTTGAGTCGATGTCTAAGTTGCATTATTGCTTTATGGGTTCCCTTTTGACCTAGCTGTGATCAAAAGTGTCAGGTATAGTACTACAATAATAATATGTTCCTTATAAATGTAGAACCTGTGCCGCCAAAGAACATTGCTTTGTTTCTATTTGAAGGATTTGACCAGTCTTACTTACCAAGGGGTGTCGTACTAACTGGGAGAGGTCATACGGCATAATATGGCAGTCGCTCCATGTACCTAAAATACTAGTTTTCACCTTCTGGTTAGACTGGAAGACGACCCCAGCATAGTTGGGAAAAAGCTAAGCAGATGATGTTGATGAAATTACACCAGCTGCCGAACCAACCACAAATTAATCCCCTTTTATATATACCCTTTCATGTTTGCTATACATACATACATACATAACAGCCGTAGGAAGTCCACTGCTGAACATAGGCCTCCCCCAGAATGAGAGGGGTTTTGCCCATAGTCACCACGCTGGGCAAGCGGGTTGGTGACCGCAGTATTTGTAGAGACTGTGTTGTCTTCACGGGAGGCGCTGCTGCCCACCTCTCGGATAAGCCCTTAATCGCCTTCTACGACACCCACGGGCAGATATGGGGTGATGCTATTCTACTCTGCCGGCACCACACGGCCATGTTTGCTACATTATCAACTTATTTTGAACGGAAACTTGTGACGTCAGGACAAGGGGCTGGGTCTACCAAGCAAAGATCACAAGAGAATCGTGATGCACGATTTGACAGACAAAAGGTTAATGGTAATAATTGACAAAACAAATATTTTGCGAGCAGTAAAACTAAAATCCTGATCGCTTCATTTATTCTTGCACACGTTAATTTAATAAAATCTACCTACTTTAAGATGATAACTTAATTTGTGTATTTATTAGTATCATTTATTGTTTCAGGTACTGAATTCTGTTTATTGAGGACGGAGATGTCTGTAAGTAAAGTTGAATATCGCTTAAATAATTCCATTACCAATAAAAAAAATCCATTGCTTTTATGGTTAATTTGTATGTGATGTTGTTTTGAACCTCGCATTTTTTTTCAGGATTAATAGCAATCATTATCAGGTTATTTAAATATACCCAATAATAATTAAAAGGATAGTTTCAAGGACAACACACCTTTGATAGAAACGAATAGTTTTGTTCTAGTTTAACTCTTTTGATAATATTTTTTTGGTTGTTTTATAGCACCATACCGGTTCTGTTACTATCTAGATGTTTTTTAATCCTGTTTCTACGTGCTTAGTAAGTTTGATTACTATATAGTATGACGAGGTAAATGATGAACAATGATTGTTACCTAAGAAACTACGGTTCGTAACAATTGTAATAACTAGCGTCATCTAGCGGCAATAACTGAAACAATGAACCATGTTAAGCTTAAGTTTTTGTCTGCACTGTATTATGATTGTGATTTTAACTTAAAAGGCTAATTGTCGGTTTCTGAATTAAGTAATTGAAGTGTAGAAATTGTCAAACTCTTCTATATTATTTTAAGTACATAATACTACATAAAATAAGTCGTGGGTTCGAACCCAGGCAGGCGTATTACTTTGTGTGATTTATTTCATCACCACTGCTCTCAAAAACGGTGAAAGAAAACATCGCCAGGAAACCGGCATGTCCTAGAACACCAAAAATTCGAAGACATGTGACATCTACCAACCCGCACTGGGCACGCGTGGTGGATTATAGCCCATGCGCAAAATACGCGCTTTGACGTGGAGTTGCGGACACCAGCCCGTTGTAGAATACAATACAATACTACATAAAATAACATCACGCCTGTAGTGCCCCCCAGGGTTAGGCAAAAGTCTGACACTCCCTCCCGCTCCCCCCAGAGTGGGAGAAGTCATATGATGACTTCCGAAAAAAAAAGGGTTAGGCAGAGGTAAACCCACATTTTGCCGGCTGTGTTTAAGTCCCACTGTCCTATGTAATGGCGGGCGAGCCGATTGCCATCAACCGGGCACAAACCCAGACTCCATGGTTGCTACTGAGAAATTCCTGAAAACCCAATAACACTATGTCCGACCCAGGAGAGGTTCTGGGTCCTGTAGTGCTGAACAAGATGCTCAGCAGTCATGCTAGCGACGATTAGAACAGCGAGGGTTGATTTTCCCTATTCAAATACTCTAACCTAAAACTTTGTGTGCGATATCGATTGTATCGACCTTCATTAAGTTTTAATGACATTTGTCACGCCGGTAATCTCCGAAGGGTAAGGGTTAATTTGCAATGAATTTGTTTTATATATTCGGGTACCAACTAAGCATGTAACATCTTTTTTCTATGAATATGATGAAGACTGCACTAAATTAAGCACATAGCGACTGCCTGCTCTATAAGCCTTTGCGCCACGTTGAATTTGTATGTAAAAAAATGATCCTGCACGATCTGTGAATGTTGTATGTTCAATGTTGTTGTTTTTTAAATTTAAAAGAACACAACAAAAACATATCTAACATTAGGTTTCACAACGCCATGTAAAAAGCAAAAGTTGCGTCCCTGAAGTCAAAGTGACTAGCAATATTAGGCATAATTTTAAACATGGAGATTATGGTGCACGTTTTAAAAGCGTGAAGTGATTACACACGCTACAATGAATCTATGTGAACAACTAATGATGGTCGGTTAGTCTATTTTTAAACTAGAATTTATAAGTGAGTAAATGCGTCACAATAATAATTTTACAATGAGGAAAAGACGTGAGTCCGTAATTTCGCATTACATTTACTGCTGGCGTTTAGATCGGTCATCTTAATAATGATTATGTAAAGTAAGATGACGCTGATGTATTTGAAAAAAAAATCTTACACGATCTTTGTGAATGTTGTGTTCACCACTTAGTTCTACACAGTTTATTTTTTTCTTATTTTTGTACATTATGTTGATGATCTATCAGCCTTCCAATTTGTAAAACAAAGGTTCTCGTAGGCTTATAGCTGTGAAAAAATATTTTAAAATTTGACATAGAACATCTGCCCCGCCATATTGCTTTTTTATTATTTTCACGTAACAATTTTTAAATAATTAAATATATAAGTACTCTTTTCATCTTCAGTCAAATGGGACTCCGTACACAGGTCCGTAATAGCAATACATTTTCATATAAGCAATTAAAACAATTCATAATTATTCACACATTCGTTATCATTACTTGAACAGCGGTGCAGCAGTGGTGGCGGCCCCGACTTACGTTCAGTAAGTCGTGGGTTCGAACCCAGGCAGGCGCATTACTTTGTGTAATTTATTACATCACCGCTGCTCTCAAAACGGTGAAGGAAAACATCGTGAGGTAACCGGCATGTCCTAGAACCATAAATTCGAAGACATGTGACATCTACCAATCCGCACTGGGCCCGCGTGGTGGATTATATAGGCCATTACCTCTCATAGAGAGGAGGCCTGTCCCAGCAGTGGGAAGTGGGAACATTAATAGGCCGATGATGATGATGATGACTTGAACAACACAGGCACTGCAAATCTACTACATCTGATGAACAGTTCATTGTTTTATAGAATAAAACATTCAGCAAACTATATTACTTACATTAGTCGACATCGTCATCAGGGAATCATAATCCACTACTGCTAGACCTTTGATCTTGAAACAAAGAATGTGCAAACAGATACAAAGTCCATGTTCACAAAAAAGCTCGGAGAAGCCAGATTAGTGGAAAACCCGTGTTGTTATTGGAACGAAGTTCCTTATCGCGCGTTGTGAAAGGGGGCTAGACGGAAAAAATTCTTACGAAAGAGTTGTCACGACACTTTTTTTCTTTTTAAAAATAAATGAAGGTTGCAATGCGTTTGTTTCATTTCTATTTCGCATTGAACAGTGTGGTGTCGCGACGATTATTTTTGTTGAGTGAACATTATATTTGTTAATAATAAAAAAAATATTATTATAACTTAAAAAAAAAAAAAATTATTACAATTCCTTCACTAGTTAATCGAAAGAACTTCGTTCCATCCGGGTGTCCCTTGACCCCTCTCATGTTTTTTTTTGTTTTATCGTTTAGACGATTAATTTTAGACCCTAGCTAAACGTGAACTTTGATAGTGACGTAAGAAGATTATTTTAAAATGGGTACGAAGTTTATTCGTAAACACTCTGCTGAGTAAACTTTGCGCTTGCGGAAAACCCGTGGGTATTATCTAACATGAGTTGAGTAGATTTCCTAAAATATAGTTCATAATAAAAAAGTTGTTGATTACTGGTTTATACATGGCCTGACTGATCAATTTATTTAGGGTAGAGCTGGTGAGACGACCTTTTTTAAAAAACTTAAGGTAAAAGGGTATATAGCCCGCGGAATGCAAAAATTATGTTTTTTGCTATTTGCTGGCCAGTGTTAGGTTGTAGTGATTAAAATATTGTTCGCGACAGTTATAACACGTATGTAGCTACAAAATTATAATCATCAAACTCATCAATACAACCTTTGAACCTTCCAAGTTCATAAAGTTGTAGGAACGATTTTTTGAAAAAGAATTTTATTGAAAAAGTCGTTCGCGGGCTACCCTGGAGCATCTAACTTAATAGGCTAGCGATGTGAAGCGATGGTGGTGCCTGGGGTGGAGCACGCTTGCCTAGAAGAAACCGATTCACTCAAATTTTGAAGAGTTCCAGATTATAATAATGGCCTAAGCGCGTACCGCAAGGGCTGGTTTAGTTGGCTTGGGACGCCTGGATGATTTTAGAGGAGGCCCTTGGAGGCAGTTAAATTTTTAACCATTTCAGTGTTTTGCAGGAGGTTTGTTAGTAGAGGAGGTCTAAACACTGATAACTTTGATCAAGCTTATAATAATAAATGAATATACTTTATTTATTTCTTATAAAAAACAATATCGGACGGTATTGCGCATTTTCACTGTAAAATATTAAATATCTAAACTTAAGACAGTATAATTATCTCCAGTCATTTTGTTTGTAAATGTTTCCCTGATAGTCATGTTAATGCACCTAAACATGATGTTTTGCATGACATTCTTCTCCACACAATGTGCAACTCATTAGCGATTACAAAGATCTAAAAGCCAGTAGGTAAAGCATGTCGTTTCCTAGATGCTCACATTATTAGCGGACTAAGGAAAATCTATAGTAAATTATTACGGCTTTACACATAACTCTATGTATATTCATAATACAGTTCGTGATTCTGTCTATATTATCATGAAGCAAATCTAATCCACATCACGATAACATGGAATTATGTAATTATTATTGTTATTTACTTATATCCTGTAAATATGTGACACTTTGCATAAAGATCTGATGATTTTACGATCTTATTATGACTGTTCTTGATAATCGCTTCAAGTACGTCTTGAAGCTAATCTTTGAGGTTATTAACGTTAAGATTTATGTATGTATCTTGTGCTATTGAACTTGTTAACGTAGGTAGTGAACAATATTTAAATTGAATGAAAATAAAACATCAAAGACTGGGATATCCCGATCTTTTTCTTCTCCCGATTGATAAGCCGCAGGGAAACGCGCGGCGAAGTTGGTTCAAAATCACTCGTGGTGAGCGCCCGGGCGTCACGTCCCTGCCTTGTCTTTTCTATATGTTTTAAAAATTCGCAACGGCTCACCGTCTACGCCCTGTCCGAGCTCCGCCCTCGTCTTTCTTCTTTTCTGTGTTCGTTTTTTTATGATAAGGTGTTTTAATTCTTCTTCTTTCATAAATGACAGACAAGAATTTCCTAGTAATTATTCAAAGAGACGTTTTAAGAAATCATAGCATGAAAATATCGGTGTATGCAGACGGGATGAGAACGGTTACAGGAGGCAGCGATGCGGTAAGATGTAGTTACACGAGTTAGCATGATGTAAAAACGTGACCGAAGCAGCAAATACTCGTGAAGAAAAACAATAATAGAAAATAATATATCTTTCTAAAGACACGTGTCCCTCAATATATCTACAACTGCCATACAACGTGGCAATACCGCCAGTCTCTTGGGCACATTAGCAGTGGACAGCTTTGAGGAGGACAGCTTTTGTTATGTCAAATTTAAGTATACTACTTTTTGTTTCTTTTTCCCTTATGTCTATGGTGCTCAAGTTTGGTTTTTTCTGAATTTTCATAAACACATCTAAAATAAAAGGTTTCCGGAAGAAGTTCCTTATCGCGCGTTGTGAAAGGGGGCTAGACGGAAAAAAATCTTACGAAAAAGTTGTCACGACACTTTTTAAAAATAAATGGTAATGGTTGCAATGCGTTTGTTTCATTAACCGACTTCCAAAAAGGAGGAGGTTCTCTATTCGACTGTATGTATTTTTTTTTTTTTTTTATGTATGTTACCCGATTACTCGAAGACGCCTAAACCGATCTGAAAAATTCTTTTTTTGTTTGAAAGGGTATACTTCCAAGTTGGTCCCATAGTCGCCAAGTCGGGATCTGATGATGGAATCTTGGCGAAATCGAGGGAACTCTTCAAATTTTATAGGATAACGTACAGCAATTTTTATATTTTCTACAACAAGTGAAGCATTTGCGTTTGATAAGAACCATTCTACCATCAGATCTGATGATGAAGCCAAGAGTCACGGAACTCCATAATGAGACAATGTATCCTAGTCGTGTTTGGGCTTGTTGTAATTGTAACGGTATGCACTTTCCATGTGAACCACTAAAAAGTGAAAAATAAAAACTTTTTTGCAAAAAATAAAACCGACTTCAAAAAGAAAAAGTGAAAAATAACTTTAGCTTCTGAAGTCGGTGACAAAAAAATTAAATCAATCATACAAACGTCACCGACTTCAGAAGCTAAAGTTATTTTTCACTTTTTCTTTTTGAAGTCGGTTTTATTTTTTGCAAAAAAGTTTTTTCTATTTCGCATTGAACAGTGTGGTGTCGCGACGATTATTTTTGTTGAGTGAACATTATATTTGTTAATAATAAAAAAAATATTATTATAACTTAAAAAAAATTAAAATTTAATTACAATTCCTTCACTAGTTAATCGAAAGAACTTCGTTCCATCCGGGTGTCCCTTGACACCTCTCAAGATTTTTTTTTTAAATCACCTTAAATGCCTGCAATTTATACAAACACTAATAAGATCGCTTTATGTATTCAGCATTCTACACGGTAGCATTCCTGAATACTTAATGTTCGATGATATGAGCATAATCATCAATTAGATGATACTGAGATGATTATATTTAATACAAAGTAGGGTCATTGTAATTATACATTTTTCAATACACTTCCTCGAAAACTGATTCTATTCGCACTACGATTAGGTTCAAAATGCAGTGTGTTCATAAATTCACATAGATGATTATTTTAAACTAATATTTTTACAAACTAATTAATATTTATTTGTGTTCTAACTTCAAAAGTTAATAAAAAAAACTATTTATTATATTAGTCTGTAAAACGCCTTCATACAGATCTTTGCTTTTCGTTCAACCTGGCGAAAGCGCGGAAAAAAACAAAATTAAATCATAATCTCGTAATAATTCAGGACACTAAACTTTTACATTATTTTATTTCATTTCTTCAAAAGTGCATTAAAAAACGTCGTTTGATACACGTGGACATTTGTTATTGCAGTTCCCGGCTCAAAAACACCCTCGCCACGGCTCGTGTGTTAATACAGCCTCGAACGACAATAACAAACTTTCTCCACTTGTATCAAAATGTACTATTATAAACTGCACGTTTACATTCCGATGATTTTGGTAGGTTCATATACCAGGAGTTCAGGAGATATGGAGCCAGTTGATCCCAAATCCTATATGAGTAAAGTTTAAAATATTCTGACTATCTACCAACAACACCTACGAGTTTACACGAGTAACTGCGTGCAAGTTACTTAATCAATTTGACCCTACCACTGTTGCTGTGTAGTTGTGTACTAATTTATTTATTTCACACCAATTTTTATTAAATTGGGTATATAATAAGTAGTCGCATTATTTCACGATATTTTATTAAGTGGCTCGTTACTTCAGCATTTACCTGTTATGTTTCACTTCAGATTCGAGCATTACATTAGTGAGTGCGGAAAATCGAACATTACACTGCGCATGATACAATTTGAAACAATCACTGGTCTCACCACCTGCTCCTTAACTCGCGGCCCGCCTCACCCCTTCGCGCCTACGCGATTATAGATAAATAACACTCTAGGGGTAGGGCAGACAAGACGAATTTACATTGAAACAAAAAGGATTTACATTGATTCGTTTCTGTCACTAACTTTTGTAGCACAGCTTAATGAATTTTTAATCCACAATGAATACGTAAAAATAACTCCAATTTGATTCCGTTATTTCTCTTAATTGTACGCCTAAATACTATTATACTTATACGCATTATGCCTAGTAACATTATGCGAATGAAATTTATGCCAAAACAAATAAGCCTTCAAGATGCCAACATAAACTGAATGCCAAAAATAAATGGCAAAGTATTATAATGGCAAAACCAACTATGCCAAAATAGTTATGCCAAAGTAAATTAGGAAAAAGAACATTATGTAAAAAAAAGGGATCCCAATGAATTACGATACTGACTAAACCAACCTATAAATAAAACAGTCGGCAAGTTAGTCGCGTAAATTATGCTTTCTTGGTATGTTAGAGGATGATGTATAAATTAGCAATTAATAACTTTTACCAGTGGTTCTCAAGCAGGTTTCTAACACCTTGATATCCAGTTTCTCAAGTACTATTATCGTGAATATTATTTTTCTGCATTAATTAACAAGAATATATAAAAATAGCTACATTTTATGTATCTGTGATAGCGTCTAAATAGCCAAAGTATTATTAGGTATGTATCATTCCAGTTTTACAGTAAAAAACAGCGCAAAAAAAAGGAAAAAATAACGAATCAAAAAGCGAGGGACAGTGTGAGTAAAATATTAATATTTTATTTATTTCTTTTCAAATCAATTACATTTTAAAATATTCCTTATAAAATAAAACAATATAAAACATTTAAAAAAAAATAATTTAAAAATATAAAAATGAGTCAAATTATTTTTAGGTAAGTACTTACTCAGGCTATGCTTCATATTTCAGTGTCACCACTTCATACTAATTGCAACATTTACATATTTTTTTAAGCTTCGGAAGTACTTTTATTTACTAAAAGATAACACCTAATAAAATGATACTACAAAGTTAAATGAGGTTGACTAATACAGATGGCTCTATTTAATTTTGACTTATTAGTGTCAGCAAAATAACCTAATTACCCAAGATAGTCATTTTATTATGACATGTAAAGATCAGAAAATAAATGTGAGATATTGCAAAGGAAAATTGTTCTTTCCTTTATTCTTTGAGATAAAACAAGAAAGGCTTTTGGGAATAGTTTGCTCAATCTCCTAAAATAATAATCAAAAACTTTAAAATATAGATATTTTGATCATAGTCTGAGCTAAAATACTATGATGCTGTGTCGAATTAAGTCACATTGTGCTACAAAAAACCAAATGAACCTAAACATTCATAAAAGAAGATTTAAAAAAAAATATCCATTCCAAGGAACTCTAAAAAAAACCGGTTTCACTTTTAAAATAATTATTATTGAAAAAGTGGTTTATATTAATTAGAGTTGAAAAGCACCTGTTTAAGTTCGGAGTAAAATTAGGCATAATAATAAAATTACAGGTTAGTGATGCCGTCTGCAATTCGTTCGTCACGAATTTGCATGATTCAACTTTGTTTTTGGACGAACACTTTTTAAATAATAATTTCATTGCAGTTTTTTTTATCATTGTAAATTCTTTCTCTTCTGTTACTTTGTAGCGTGCGTGTGAATTTTAGGTGGATCGAAAAACGTTTATTATTTCGCATAAGTTGTGTGATTTTGTTCCATGCTCAAGTACAAACTCTAAGTAGGTAGGTATACCTAAGCTTATTTCACCAATATCTGCATTAATTTCCCATAAGACGAAAAATAAGTTAGATTTTTGTTTTTTAATTAGTCCAAGTCATGCAAGTTGCAATAATTATCATAAAACGAGACGTCTTTGAAAAGCGTACTTATTATTTGTGGTCTATGTGCGGTCGAACAAGCTACTAAGTTTACAGTTCAGCCCACAAACTACTTACATTGTAAAATGTAAACCAAATAGCTTGTTCGACCCTACAGTTAAACTCGTAATTGCTTTACTGTTGATCCAACCAAAGGCCAATCGTATGGATAAACTCACTCCAGTTGTAAGTACAACTGCGCGACTATTGGAAAGAGATACCGTGGTCCTGGTACAAAAAGGGCTAAGAAGGAACATCGATGGGTTTAGTCAGTAAAAGTCTGACACTCCCTTCCATTCCGCCCAGAGCGAGAGGAGTTATTTGATGATTTACCATCCGGAAAAAAAAGTGGTCTCACAGACATTTCACTTTGTGTGTGTTTCATCTTGCAGGTAATTCTAGGGTTGTCTTTGTGCGTGTTTCATCTTGCAGGTAATTCTAGGGTTGTGTAGGCTAGACTTTTTTTTTGCCAGGGGCTTAAAACTAATCTTAAAAACTAAGTGACTACATGCTAACGTCATGTAGTGGAAACCCCTGTGGGGTATTACGAGTCTCGTCTTAGGGCGTCCCAGGAGGAGGACACCATGGGACAGGCTGGATAGGAACAAGATTAGTGTCACATAGACAAATAGGCCTTGCCCTGTTATGAAGTGCTCGTGACTTTCAACCTTATACCGTGGCCCGGAACATAAAGGGCGAGGAAGGAACATGGATGGGTTTTAGTCAGTAAAACTATGACACTCCCTCCCGCTCCGCCCAGCGTGGGAGAAGTCATTTGATGATTTCCCTTCCAAAAAAAGGGTGACAAAGTAATTACGAGGTCGACAATACATAAAAATAAAGCGGTGACCTGTCTTCTGGACTGGAAACTGATTTCTTAATTAAGTGCTTCTAATTAAATTCGTTTTCCTCTTATTAGTTGGTTTTGATAACATATATCAGAATGTCAACATTAAATTTGATTAGTATAATTTTATCTTAACTTTAATTAAATGTTGTGCAATTATTTTAAAATATTGTTTGATTTTTTTGTTTGATTAAATTACAGTTTAGCAGTAGGCTAACTATCCTACATTTGTTTAACCCTGAATAGTGATGTTCTTTAAATCATTATAAGTAATCTAAACGAATAAAATAATTTAAGATTTCATTAATCATGTTCAATTTACATAAGTTATTCGATTATTTTAATAGACCAGTATTTCTCAAGTTTTTCTCGTTTAATCGTGCAAAGTAATATTTTACATATTAACTTAGCAATAATTAATAAAATGATTTTTTACTTAAACTTTGTAGATTACAAAAAAACTTGAGAGGTGTCAAGGGACACCCGGATGGAACGAAGTTCTTTCGATTAACTAGTGAAGGATTTGTAATAAAATTTTATTTTTCTTAAGTTATAATAATATTTTTTTTATTATTAACAAATATAATGTTCACTCAACAAAAATAATCGTCGCGACACCACACTGTTCAATGCGAAATAGAAATGAAACAAACGCATTGCAACCTTCATTTATTTTTAAAAAGAAAAGTGTCGTGACAACTTTTTCGTAAGAATTTTTTCCGTCTAGCCCCCTTTCACAACGCGCGATAAGGAACTTCGTTCCAAAATTGAATACGTAATGATAAATAAACTGAAAGGCAAATACTAAACCGAGTAAAACACCCATAAAAGATAACAAAATAAGCAGTACCCGTGTCACGTACAAAAAAAAAACGCCCAAAACGCATAGGCCAAGACTGCATTTACACACTTTCGTCCGATTAATCAGTCGTCGCGTCAACAAACGCAGGTAATGACGTTTCCCCGAGATTTTCCGCCTTAGAGCCTTCGACCCGTAAACTCGATCGAAATGAAAATGTAATTATCGAAGTAAACAATGGTCAAGTCGTTTGGCGGCATTCGTGCGTCGAACATCGCGGCAGTCGCACGCGCGCGGTGCAAAACAGGTACAAGCGACGAACGATCGGACGTTTTACCTTATCGTGTGTTCCTTACATCGCATTGTTCGAACGAGATGCACTTATCTCTATGTCGCACAATCGAAAGTGATAAATGATTCAGTACCCTGGATGCACTTGACATTGACGCGTCAAATCTCGATGTAAGTTTAGTGATCAAAATGTTGTTTCTGTGGCTGTGCTCCCAACAATTAGCTAAGGCACAAATGTATTCACACTTTTGTTTTATTTATCCGGAAAACTCCGTTTGTTATCTGCATTTTATTGTTGTAGTATCATTGTTATGGTGATTCCAGACGTTAGGCTTGTTACGCGTTAAAACCGCAAAATGAGTGGAGATTAGAGGAAATAACTATTCAATTACCTTGTCATATTCAAAATGCCTATTTTTTCTTTCAGTAAATAAGAGGCAGTTATCGGTGTGTGTGACTAATTTATGTTCGCTATTTTATGACGTTATTACAGCAATTAGTATTATTTTAAAAGTGTATAAAATGTGGACGAATTTTCGCTTGTCAAGTTGTTTTTTCGTTGACGTTTCAAGGGAAGGATAGCTCGCGGTTTTCTGTCGATCACGTGCGTGCGATGCGTTTGTGTAGTTCGGAGCACGCTGATTAGAAGTGAACGATTAATTACCGATTTTGGGATATTTAATGAGTTTTTCTGTTGAACTAATTTACATTAGTGGGTTTTGTGTTTGAATTGTCCTACTCAAGGACTAACTAGATACCTATTAATTAGAATGTTTAAACTGGCGTGCATTTTCTGATACGAACTTGGTTTAATCCCTTTATTAATAAACAAGTGCAAACTAAGTGAACTGAGGTGCCTCAGTTGTGGATTCTTCAAAAAACGGTGACCATCAAAGTATTTAAATTCTGTTCACCAGCATTATAAGCTGTTGACATTTTTATGAATAATTGAAGAAGAAAAAACGAGTTTTGTGTTCTAGATTATCATCATTAATGATACCGTAATGGGGCTTTATTTCAAGGGCTGCAGGCAATCAATTAATGTGTTTAAAGGTATTGAAACTGAGGTGTGAAAGTTCATAATTTGACGTCGTCGAAATACTGACTGAATCCCAAAAAACTCCTTTAAAAATTTTCAAATCTGTCAAATTCAAATCTTTTCAGAATTCTGTTCTCATTTCAAATTCGTTTTGTTTCTCTGCGAGCAGTAAGTACTCAGTACTTTAACCCTGTACATTCATACAAGCATTTACCTGACAACTAAGATATAATTATGTAAATAACATGTGACAAAAACCACGAGCGTCTGACGTATTTCAGATAAGTGAAGTTGTTCGCCTGTGTACATTTGAGAGTTGATTTTGTTAGCTCGTCTCACTATGTAAACCTATGGTTCTTTACATAGTAAGTGTTGAAATTGATATGTTTTAAATGGTTTTAAAAGACTCCTTATTTGGGTATTATAACGTTTCTGTAGACAAGAGTTTTCCATTATTTTCTCTAAAAATTAAACCTACTTAACGATTGATTGGAAGTTTTATCCTATCTGAAGATAATGTGAGTGTATGGTTTCTGGAATTAAGCTTTTCAAGCAATTTTCGTATTTTAGCTGTGTTGTTTTCAATATTATGCAGGTATTTAGAGCAAATGTTCTTCATTAAAATCAGTCAAAGCATTTTTGAGTAGTATAAATAATAGCGGTAACTGATGTCAAATCTGTTCGTTCTAATTATTACACAAAAACTCAAATAATGGTGACCATGGTTTTAAAGCATTACGCGATGATATCAAGATAAAATTTGAATGTAAACATTGTATTTTTTACCTTATTTGGTAGATTTGGACGTAACATCATTTTTAAAAGTAATTCTTAGCAAATAAAGACAACTAAACAATATTTTTATTATATAATTATCATAAAAAAGTGCTTAAAAAGCGACTGACGACGTTAAAGAGGTTTTGCAACATCTTCGAACAATGTAAAAACTCATAAATTATAATATTGCAATACTTAACTAAACACATTTGCAATTCTAAATTAGTAATGAAGAGTACACGTGTAGGTATGTAATGTTTTCATAAAGTTTGAAACGTATAGATGTAGAATAACTAATAAATTACCTGAAAAAAACGATCAGTCGATTTAATCGATTTTTAACACAGCCTATTTCAATCCAGAGCTGCCATATAAAGGTCAAAATTATCTTAAACTATCTTAATTACAACAATCAAATCCAAATTGGAACCTATTTTCCTGCAATAGCCTCCACATAAAAATGCGATTGCTAATAAAAGGCTATGTAACCACGATAATATCAATATCGGCGGTGGATTGACCTTGGTCAAGCTTGTAGTTAATAAATAAAATTAAAATTGTCGTGTAACCTTTTTTGTTTAATTATTTTTTAAGAATGCCTGAATTTTTGAACGGAGCACATGCCTTGCCACTGAAACAATTGAGATTTATAAAAATTTGAATAAAACTAAGTATAACTTAATGGTTCTTTCTTTTATTTTAGATCATCGATAAAAAGTCGATACTTATCTGAACGACAACGAACGTAGTAAACAATTGATCGGGCAGCGGAAGAGGAAATTATCAACGTTACAGTGACGGATCACGAAAAAAAACATCAGTGACTTCTGATCAGAATAGATCACTAGATCAAATAGTTTGTTTTGTGTTAAAAGTGAGCTTAAAGTGAACGGCACCTGTGTTGTGTGGACACGCGATGACACGTTTGCGATTTTGACGTGTTTCTAGTCACAAATCGCAGAAAAACTGGAGGCCGACACGTATGAGGTGTCAGTTGTCGTCCAGCTGACAACAGATGTCATCCCCATTGAAGTCGGTGAGTCAGACGTTCATAAAAGAACTCTTGTACAGTAATCAGTACAGTACAGTCGAACGAGCTACTGGATTTATAGGCAGCTAAGTTATAAATACTTTCAACCACGAGTTTGCTGAGTAGTCAATTCTTTAACACTCAATTAATCAGCCTAAAATGCCCCCGCTGCTGCGGCACAAGACTTTTCTCTTTGGGAAGGACTCTCTTAAGTACCTCATACACTTAAAAAGTCAATATGCTGCACATAATAGCGCTACCTAAAACGTCGCGTAGGTGGTGATTGTAAAGATGAATAATCCTGCCTGTACACCAAACAGCTTGTTCGACAGTACTTAGTTATTTTTCGACACCTGAAGTACGATCTTTTGTGGTCAAGACTTTGTCATCTCCCTTGTGGCTTACGTGATCTATCAGTCCAGTTTTACACGTTTTGTTTACTTTAACGGTTATCAGAATTGCCATCGACTCGCTAAGGAGAAGCATGTGATAATGGTTGATTGTGCATTTAGACTAAACGTTTGCTAGAGCAATCTGCTTTTCAATACGTCACGTGGTACACACGACACCACACCAAGCTATACATTTCCAGTATAACATGGCTTCGCTTTGTATAGGTTTCCCGTCCAATGAGAGATCTGCATAAACTGGATTTGTATAGTTTGATTGGTCGTTGTGCACACTTACGTACGATACATCCCTTTTACTCTATTTGGAATAATCTGTACTCGAGTTTTTATCGAGTCCCTTTGGTTTTATGACTTTGCAGGAGTTGATTTTATTTATGAAGATAGTATGTTTGAAGTTATTCGTTAGAATACGCTCTCAAGTATCTTGTTAAGAATGAGATTTGTCTATAGGCAGTCCTGTTTTATAACTGAAATACTATAAATATTTCGTTTGAAAATGGGCTTCCTCTCATAGAGTCAAACCAAATTACCTTATGTTTTACAAGTAATCGCAAAGTATTACGAAAAATATTTTGTATAATAAACATGTAGGTAGTAAAAATAACAAGCCTTTCTTTGGACGCCATTTTGAAGAAAAAACTAGAACTATTTGCCAACAGCCACTAATGAACAGTACTGGCAAACGATTCTAATTAGAAAACACATTTGGCATTAAAACGTGCCGTACCGAATTGACTTAAAGCGTTCTTTAGTCGAAAATCGAGTATTCCAATACCGTACACTCGATTTGGTTAATTAATGCAAAAAATGTCCCCTTTGAAAATTCGTCTACTAGACATAGTTATCGAAGATGGTAAAACTGGTCCTGCCAGTGTTTTTGTGAGTTTAAACACGAATAAACGGATGCCGAGTGTTAAATCAACCTATCCATAAAGAATTATGTTTGAATTAGAATCTATTAATATTAGCTCTGAACTTTAAGTAAGATCACGTCTTCCTCAAAATAGGTTTTGATTGTTTTCCTTATGTTTTTCTGAGTAAAAGCATTTTTTTTAAGAGCCTAATTATATTATAAAAGTTTTATTATTTTTACAATTCAAAAGCTGGTTGTTCGTCACCATATTTAAAATAGATTGAAACTACTTCCGCCATTGTGGGTTTGATTCTATTTTTGGAAACAAAACTGTTGGTTTGAGTAATTGCGTTCCGCGAAGGCTACTTGCTTAAAACTGCATGAAAAGTCACTTTGTCTAATGAGCAAACAATATATCGGATGTGCAAGTTTTAATTTCTAATAATTTAAGTGACATACAAGTATTGTTAGACGACCCGAATGGCGCAGCGGTACTGAGGCTGCCTTACGTTCTTAGGGTCCCGGGTTCGAATCCCGGTAGGAGCAAATGTTTGTGTGATGAGCATGGACATTTGTTTCCGAGTCATGGATGTTTATATGTATAATAAGTATGTATTTACAAACAAAAAGTATACAAATGTAGTATTTCAACTGTCTGGTGACCACGACACAAGCCTTGCTTAGTGTGGCACTAGATGGTGCTGTGTGTAATGTCCAACAATATTTATTTATTATTATTTATTTATTGGAGCATATTTTATGAAATGAACCCCTGTGACAGTTCTCTGTGGGTGAGATTTTATATTTATAATCATATTATGTGCTTTCGGAGAATTTAAAACACTAAGGTCCATGTTCACCGAAAAGATAACCGTCTGATTATTTAAAAGCAGCTGTCACTGTGACATGTTCCCATACAAAAATGCGTTTTAAACAGCTGTTTTAGGTAATCAGACTGTCATCTTTTTGGTGAACATGGACCTAAGAAGACTGGGGTCGCAGATTCCGCATATAATGGTTGGAACAATTTTTAGAATATTAGATAAGACTATTCAAAAGACACTATCAATGAGACATTACATTTGAAATAAGTATGTAAAGAATAATATAGAGTATAGAGAAGTAAGGAATAAGAAATGTTGCGCCTACTCCAAATAAATTGGACGGCAGGGTGATGATGTTGCAGTCATATCGTAGAACACGCCGTATTACATAAAGGCGCGCCGGATTGCAAAACGTCGCAATTTGGCTGAAATAAAGTACTTACGCCGCATTGAATGAGCAATTCGCGTTCGTCAAAGCGGCATAAACGTGCCGCCCAAATGCAAACGGACGCATCGTTGATACGCCGCTTTGAAAGCGAGCGAAGCGAGCTCGGTCCTCAGGGCACCCGACGTTAGGTTTGGTTAGGTTACTTTTAACACTGCAAATAGAAATGGAAGCCCTAGAAATAGGGGCTACGTCAACTACGACTTATTTTCGTAATTTTTAGTATTTTATTCTTGCTGACAATACGGCAAAACGTATCGGGACCACAATCCGCCTAAAAGTAAGGACGGTCCATTACATAACGGCAACGTTTTACAATCCGGCGGCGTGTTGTACGAATTGGCTGCGACATAGACACTATAAAGATAATCTATTCCGCTATCAATGAATCACTGTGCAATAGGTAGTAGGTTGGTTCTAGTTCTCATTGAAGCAGGTGTCGTGAAAAATCTGGTCACGCTCAGTTATGTTTGACCTTGCGAAGAACAAAATGGATTATTGAATGAACTTACTGCCATTTTTTACTTATTGCACGAGTTATGGTCATGGCACGGAATGGTCTGAATTGGAATTATGGTAGCTAATAGGTGTACCTATAATTTATTGGCTTAATTGGATCTTTTAAAATTTTTATTAGGATTATTTCAGTTCTCTTAGTCGTTTATATGTGTTATTAATTCCAATTCCTTTTATCAATTTCTTCATAAATATATTTGTAGCGGGTACATTTACCATTCACAAGTTAGTACCTATTCAAATTTAATTTTACCAAATATATCCTAACACAACATAGTACGTCTCAATTTATAGTAAATACATAAAATTGCATAACATTTTAATATAATGATGCAATCAAAATATAAAAGAAAAATATTGTTTGTAGTCGAACACTGGCAGGAAAAAAGTAAGTACTAACAACGCAGTCCGTTCATAATTAAAACAAATGGGTTAAAAAGTTTTTATTTTCTCATTCAACCTTGCCAGTGTTATTTGTTATAAAAACAGGACCGACGCCGTGACCTTGTCAATGCGTCTGAGTGATGAAGATAAAAGAGGACGAAACAATACACCGTGCGAGGATACATCGCTTATCACCGCCACTTAAGGCTGCGTGTTCATTATATTTATGCTTTATTAGATTTTTTTTTTTAGTCTTCCTGTTGGGGTTATGAATATTTGACATAAACTTCTGTATTTAATAAGGAATTCCCATGTAAAATTAAACTTAGAGAGTTTAGTACTTTTTCTCTCTGACACCTTTTCCTCTTCAAATAGATAGTATCGTGCAATCAATGATGTCATTGTCACGACTATTATATTCTATTGTTCATTACTTAACGCAAAATAGAATTGTAATTTCTAGTGTCATAAATTGTCTATCGATGTGACTCAGCGGGACTGCAACCATGTTATTAGTTATTTAGGTAGATAAAACACACATGAATACTTGGCTAGCTAAACTCCAAATAATAACTAAAAATATTTTCACAGACGAAAAGAAGCTACGAACATCTACCGTAGCCGTAGCCATGAACCTACGCCAAAATTGCTACAACTTGCTACGAACTTTTTTGTTACAAACTTTCTTCTAACCTTAGCTGGTGTTGTAGCTATTTACTACTCACCGATTAATAAAACATGATAAACAGTCATGTTATCGCTATCAATAACTTTAAGATATCCTAAGCAATCTCGACATACGCGAAGAAAAATGTAGAATGTGTTTGCAATTAGTTTCCTTGCGAAACTCCTGAGTGAAATGAAGCAATATAATGGTCTTAGGCAAGGGTAAGGGTTAGATACTTGTAACTTGTACAACTGGCTTTATATACCTGTATTTCTATATATATTTACCTACGTGAATTCGCCGCACCTTACGTTCCCATGCTTATTTATTTTGGACTACGAATTACTCATCTTTAAGTAATTGCAGTAAGTCAAGATTTTGTAAGGGTTATTATTGGATAGACTGGTGTAATAAATAAAGGATTAAATAATTAAGTATCTACGATTTAAAGACGAATACAATACCAACTTTAATTGAAACGCGTGTGAGGCGTATTTACCCAAACCCACATAAGTGTGTACTTAGATAAACCTGGCTGCGGGACTCCTTGGCTGCGGGACTGTTCGAAAGACATACCGTGTCCCCGGAACATAAAGGGCGAGAAAGGAACATCGATGGGTCTTATAGTCAGTAAAAGCCTGACACGCTCCGCCCAGAGTGGGAGAACGAGCACTATACCCACCAATTAAAAACTTAATCACTATACTTTACTGATACAATTGATATGAAGTTAAGATAATGTTTTGACGTCATCACAAAATGAAATAACTAAGAAGAACACTGTTTTCTAAGAACTATAAAAGAATAAATTAAAAGTTATAGGTATTATGATGACGTGTATTTTTAAACGCTCTGATTCTGTATGTTATATTGTATGGCAGTCGGTTGTACGTCATCCGCTTCAGTAATTGCAGTTTCCATAGACTTTGAAAGAAAACCATAATGTTTTTTTTTTCATGAGAAGGCTTACATCGTGTCTTTCATGGGCATTCACATTACATGGGCTATTATTAAATAAATAAAATCACATGCTAATGACTGTATCAAAAACATAAATATCACCAATATAAGCAAGTTTAGTTCAATCAATCCTTAAGTAAATAATCCCATATTCTTCAATACTAACGTTCAACACATTTGTAATCATTTTGGTATGCAGCAAAACATTATAAATACCTGATTCTCATCACCTTCAAAGGTTGATACGATACGTAATTGAAATTCTTTTGCTATATTAACCAACTACAAATAATATATAGGTTGCCGGTTGGTGCCAGCAGTATCGATTAGATGAGTTACTAAATGCCAAGTCCAAAGGTCAGAGGAAATGAATTATCAGCAACAGTGAGCTTTCAGCGCATGTTAATTAAGTTAAAAGTTAATTCATCATCATCATCCACAGCCTCTCTTCACCCACTGCTGGGTATAGGCCCCTCTTTGCTTGTGCCAAGCTCCACGTTTCACGTACAAGTTATTTAAACAAAATTAAAAATGATTGTTACCATCAAAGTTGTAAAACCGGTGCAGTAAAATATAAATTGCTAATTTAAGAGTGTGCTGTAAAATATCTTGTGTATTCTTTATTTTTAAAGTGATTTTTTGATGTATAAAGGATGCGCATTATGTGGAACTTTGAACTTTTTTGACGTGTTGAATTTAATAATAAAATCTACATGAGCACTGATTTTTTTAAGTAGACTTGAGGCCTGTTCCCACTATGTCGTGACGACAGATAATGATGTAGTTTTAAGTGTCGTGGCTTGTCTATTTAATTAGAGGTGTTCACATAATAGGACGACACGATTTCTGTCGTCCGCGACTTTTGCCAACTAAAAAGCTACGATAAATTAATCGTCACGACATAGGGGGAACGGGGCCGAAGTCTGTAAATTCTGCGAAAAGAAAAAACCCAAAAGTTAGAGCAAATCACTTAAAATTCATGCAAAATTTTACCCTACTAAAAGTTAAGGAATTCACGACTGTGTCAAGTAAAAAATAAAAGAGGGATGAGTTACAAAATTACAAAGCTCTCCCTTATAACCTCAAGCAGGTTTTAATCTAGGTCATATAAAACTTCTGTCACACATCAGACTAAAATAAGCCACACCCCTCGATAAACGGCGACCTAGAGACTATTTCGGACTATTTCCAAATCCACTACCATTAAACAAATTGATACACCCATAAATTCTATTCGCACCCTTACAAAGAAAATAGTTGAGCGATGAGACCGCCTACTATAATGGGATACAATTGACCTTGATTCTTTGCGTCAGCGACTCTCCCATGGGCCATTTCGCCGACCCCATCAAGGTTAGGTGCCGAACATACTGCTTCAACGTTCGGCTGACATGCGATCCATCATTCCATTTTAAACCAAGTTAAATAACACTTTTTTGTTGTTCACGCGAAACGTCAAGTTCAGAATTTTGTTTTGATTAATTGAACGACCGTGTGAGATTTCAGAAGTGTATTAGTTTTGCCATATTTCAGTGTCAGATTAGTTGACATTGATTTTTAATACGAGCTATAATAGTTAATTTATTTTTGCATGTATTTGTGTGATAACTTGATAAGGTTTTTCATGCCAGAAATGTAGTGTTTTGTAATTATGAGATTAAAAAAGAACAGATACTTTTGAAGTCTTTTGTTTATCGTGTACCGTGTTAACTTATTCATGTTTTATTTTCATCACTTGATACTCGGTACTCATTTTATGTTAACCTTGTTCCCATTTTCCTTGTTCCGCACATAAACGATGTCTGTATCTGTAGGTACGCGATACGTAGGTTACAGGTAGACAAAATAGCTAGGCGCCGTACGGGAAAATGAGCAGCCAGTTTTATTTACAATTTAACTTTTCGACAATAATAATTAAACGGAGTAAATTCATTACGGTTCCCTCTATAAGGCAATAATTTATTGATTATTACTTGTAACATGTTTTTTCTTCATACAGCAATGTTTCTCAGTTTCTACTAAGGCGAGCCATATAAAGGCATCAAAACTAGTATTTATTTTATAACTGAACTGCATTGATATTTTACAGTCGTAAAATATAAAATCGGTTTTTTTATATTTTCTAGAATTACTGCCGACTATCTAGTTGTGTTCAATTGAATTGGATGAAAGAAATTTGCTTTGAAATGGGTTAACGAGTAAAATACTGTAATTAATCATGTAATGATGAGTATGCTCAGGAAACGTTGACGACTGACGACAGCTCAGTCTTAATTTATGTAATCGTATGCTAATTCTAGCATAATAACTTTCAGAGACAGCCCGTATCCATTTCCAGGTTTAAAACAAGCTCGTTAAAGCTAAAAAAATATCAAACAATCATCAAAATTGCGGAAAAAATCGGAGGAAATCCATTGTTTAAGCAATACGGGCCGGGGCTGTCCCGTCAGTCTCCACCAAAATACTAAACCTTTAAAAAAAGTGAATAAAAAGTAATAAAGGCAACTTTTAATTTAGTAATTGGATTGCGCACCGAAGGGATTGGCGGTGTTTCCCGTAAAGGTAAGGCCATTCTGTCTGCTAATTCCAGTAACATTTAGACCAGTTGTAAATTAAACAAGCTGTGGATTTGGTACAAGGCCGGTTTGACACAAGACTGACATAACAATAATATTTGTTACTATAAAATTTCCTACTGATGCACACGATATCGATACTTATTGTGAGTGGAATATTTTGAGCTTGCAAAATTCTGATCAAATTTGACAACAATATTTCTAAAAGATTAAATTACCTTGTTAAGATTAGTACCTCCTGACTAGGCTTTGTCTACACTTAATATTATAAAGAGGAAAACTTTGTTTGTTTGTTTGGTTGTAATGAATAGGCTTAAAAACTACTGGACCGTTTTTAAAAATTCTTTCACCATTCGAAAGCTACATTATCCACGAGTAACATAGGATATATTTTATCCCCGTACTCCCACGGGAACGGGAACTATGCGGGTGAAACCGCGGGACGTCCGCTAGTTTGTTATAAAGATAATGATAAAAGATCTGTAGATATTGAGACAGTGTCGAGGGCAATCATAATTGTAAAAACAATGCAAGTGCTAAATCAAATACTTCAGTACACTTAATAGTTTTGAGTGATCGATAAAATTCAAAAAAATTTCAAACCTTTTGTGTTTTTAATTGCTGAACTGACAATACAATAGTGGTGAAGTAATTGGTATTTGAAATGTGTTCAATCGTTACTTAGCTTTCTTTTGATAAACTTGCCAGTATACAAGACTTTTTATAAAGCATTATCGTAAGCTTAAAGTATTTATCTTTCGTGTTATTGCGATTTTACATCAGATTTTCTACTGAGAAAACAGCTACTGAGCTGACAGTAGTCTAACCAACGGAGTAGATCGAAGTAAATCTACTCGAATCCCTAAAACTTCGGGGAGTAAATTTTATTAGGGTTCCGTAGCCAAATGGCAAAAAACGGAACCCTTATAGTTTCGCCATGTCTGTCTGTCTGTCTGTCTGTCTGTCTGTCCGCGGATAATCTCAGTGACCGTTAGCACCAGAAAGCTGAAATTTGGTACCAATATGTATATCAATCATGCCGACAAAGTGCAAAAATAAAAATTTAAAAAAACATTTTTATTAGGGTACCTCCCCCAGACGTAAAGTGGGGAGCGATTTTTTTTTTAATTTTGACCCTGACGTGTGATATATTGTTGGATAGGTATTTAAAAATGAATAGGGGTTTTCTAAAATCATTTTTTGATAATATTAATATTTTAGGAAATAATCGCTCCGAAAGTCAAAAACAATGTGTCCCCCCCCCCCCTCTAACTTTTGAACCATAAGTTTAAAAAATATGAAAAAAATCACAGAAGTAGACCTTTATATGAACTTTCTAGGAAAATTATTTTCAACTTGATGAGTTGAATAGTTTTTGAGTTATATAGCATTTTTTCAAAAAAACGCAAATGATAACTTTGTTTTTCATACAAATACTATGAAAAACAAAGTTATTTTTGCTGACGAAAAATGTTGGTATTTTTAATGGTCTGGGAAGCTACGGAACCCTACAGTGAGCGTGGCCCGACACGCTCTTGGCCGGTTTTGTTACTTTTTAACTTAACTTTATGTCACTATTTTAAAATAGTGACACAGTGACAGTATTTTTAAATCCTTATTTAATACGCGTAAAAATATTTGCAAACATTTTCACTCCCCGCTGTGACTGGCAAGTAAGTCTTAAAAGTGTATCATTCGCGAATTTGTTTAGAGTCAACCGTGCGTGATGGATGATGGCACATGACGTTGTACTCTGACATGAGCCATTACGTGGAAAATTTTACAACAATTCCTCTTGTGAATAGGCATAAAATATGGCTGACAGTTTTTTTGGACAGCCTGCGGTCGTTCCTTGTTTAAATATAACCTAATGATCCGATTTTCAGCTGCACCGAGATTGCAAGCTGTGCATTTGTTAGGCAGGTATGAGTAAGTCTGTCATGGTAATCTTTTCAAGTCGATAGCCATAATTATCAATTTCGAGGCTTCGGAGACAGAAAATGTTTCAATAAAGAAACAGTTTAGATCATAACTGATCTAACCGCAGTTGAGACAGCAAGAAAAGGTAAAATTTTGCAAGAAACTGACTGAAGTTCTAACGTTCTTTTGATTGCCTCATATCTTTCATGATTTCCAATTTCCATTAATTATTTAGAAATCTGATAGCACCAAAATCCAAAATATATAAATAATACCTATATACCAGCACTTCTGTTGTTATTGTTTCATATTCATTCTCAGTATGTACTGCCGTTGGTGTACCAAATAAATTAATAAAATATCAGTAAATTAAAGACAAGGGCTACTGATAGCCCCTTAATATTTTATTATGTACGCCGTTCACATTCAACCTGTCAAGATGTCAGGCCAAAGCCATTAATTTATCACATAAACAATTCTCTTGTAAACGAGTGAGTCCCAATTGAATATTTAATCGTAATATGAATGGGAATGGGAAAGAAATAAGGTTGTTTTGTCTAATTTATAATTTAGACTCTTGGGATGAACTATGATCTAAAAATGCAGACAAACAGACATCTGAATATGGATTAATGACTGCAAACGATGAAGGGAGGAGGACGCAATAAGTTCCGTCCGCCTTTGTACAGTTTTTACTTGTGCATAAAGTTTTAATAAATGAATAAATTAATACCTGCTGGGAAAATAAACAACTGTTCTAGCAAACTCTTGTTACTTAATCGCAATTCTAAAATACATGAAACAGAAACATGAAGCAAGCAAAAAAGGGTTCATTCAACAAGCACTGTGCATTAATACAAATAAGATTTTAATCACCGACGAAGAAAAATAAAATACTAAAAGTGGTTATGGTAAACAGAAGTCTTCAACAATAAACCTGTGACAATATAAATATCAGCTGATGTGCTACGTCCTTATAGAACACATAAACGATAATGCGAACATCACTGGACACTTGTTTACAAAAGACATTTAACAAGACATATAATACGAAAAATTATCATAATAATACGTTCTCAAGGGAAGGAACGATACTGTTTAAGTAAATCAAGAAATAGAATGAGTAGACATTGAAGGTGAATGAGAAAAGTCTTTCAATTTTAGATATGCGTTCGTTCGTTCTCTTTCTGACTATCGCGGCGTTGAAGGCAAAACCAATGTCAAAGTGGTATTTATTTATTATTTTCAAACTGTCACGTGATTGCAATTCACAAAAACGGAATAAATATCATGAACAATTACAATGTCACATGGAAGTGAATAATTCGTAGTGATTGCTATAATTCGAAACGTGACTCGCATCAGAGGTTCATGGCAAGGTCCTCACATGATTTAATTTACTGCTCTGCAAAATAATATCATCATTTATGATTGAAGACATTGGTTCGAATTTTGTTTGTCCACCTGTTTAACGTCAGCAAATCTAACTTGGTCCAGTTTTAATCGGGCCACGTAAGGAAAAACGGGAAGACTCCTATTTAAAGTGTCCTTGATCCGCTGAACCTCGTTATCAAGTTCAATATGATTCATCGTTTAAGGATGCAAAGGTCTTTTGATTGCGTTGACCTGTGTGAATGTTATATAAACAATTTGAGGAATGCCGTTTGTATCAGTATTCACTTTTCAATCAAAATACTATGTAGAAAAAGCTACTTGTATTTTAACAATCGTTACCTGGCTTAATACTAATTATTAAAATCACAATAAGTCAAAGGAATTAAATGATTCATAAAAAATGTTATTATATATTTCAAGGAGGCTTTTAAATAATCGATAATTAAATTATGTAATTACAACGATCATAAACCTACTTATTTAAGATTACGTGTTATTTAATTACAAAATGCAAAGAACTTTATTGTAGTTTTAAAGACACTAAAGTAATTAGAATCGCAGCACATTCTAGAAGCGTTTTTGAATGGACAAGGCATTTGCACGCCGTCCATACATTCATACATAATTATGTATATTACAGTAGGTTCAAGTTCCAAAGCTACATTGATATATTGTAAAAATTTAAATAATAGCGTCCAGTCTATGAAAAAACTATATTTATTAGAGTCTTAGGTGACTCCTCGCATACTAATGGTAACGACGCGGAGTTATTTTATGAATGTTTATAGCTACGCTTCGTAATAGGTACTATATGCAGTTAAGAAATTGTTACCCATTTTTTTCTCTTTAACTTCGTATAAAATCAGTAGATTGTTAAGGTTTTATATCTCACATTAGTGTCGAGGAAAATTTCGTTAGGAAACCTGTAATATTATAATCAAATTCTAAACATGTCTCACTGAGAGTTGTGATGGTGTTCTCTGTCCTTTAGAACATTTGTAAGCTATTGGCGTAATGTTATATACAATATGCCAAGTAGTTTTATTTATTACGACGTTTATTCTTAATTGAATACCTTTAGATACTTATAAGGCATTCTATAAATATTTTTATCTGGACAGTAATAGATTTATAGTTGGATATTTTATTAAAAAAGAAACCATCAAAATTAAATATAGATACTTATCTTGGTACATCAACCGTATAAAATATTATTTTTTGATATTCAAGCTTATCTAGTAGGCCGTCTTGGATTTAGTTATCATTTTATCTATCGAGATTGTCCGAGATTCTCGTGTCTAAGTACATTCTGTAAAAAGATTTGTTTGGAAATGAAAGAAAGTTGATAAGATGGATGTCCATGTTTATCAAATAAAATCCTACAACAACATGATATTTTCTCCCCGTTTCATACAATAGTTTCACAAAAAACTTGTGATGAATCGCTACAATTTATTTTACTCAACAATATTTTTTGTTTAATGCCGACAGTCAAAATACTAAATTAGGTAAACACAATACAATACACTGATTGCGTGTGAAACACGCACAAAGTTTACTTCAACTTAGAATATAGACAGCGAGTTCGTTTGTTCGTCCGATGAAATATATGATATTTATTCAGCAAGTAGGTTTTCACAAACACTTTTGCACGTCATTTTTTAAAACTAGATGTGGCCGCTGTTTCGTACCTGACTACTCTGAGAAGAAACAGCCGAAACCAACTCAGAGGTCATACTTTTGAAGTCCAGACAATCTTGCTCAATTCACATTAGGACTATGTAGATTAGTGTCTGAGATGGTCTTTTGAAGAAAGAACCACACAGATTTGAGTGGACCTGTCCGGTCAGTGCAAGCATTTGTCAGTTATCGTGTGCTAATGCAATGATGCGATAGATCTCAGTTCAGTCATTTTGTATTAGATTTGTAGGTCAAGGAAGGACGCACTCGTTGAGTACTTTTTGTTATAGAAGGACCTACAACTGTTTTTCTCCGCGACTGAAGGTGCGGCATCTCACCGATTCTAATAATCAAATCAAAGAGTGTTTTTTGTGTGATTGCGCTAATCTCTGGAAATACCAATCTCTGGTCTGATTCGAAAAATCCTATTGTATTTTGATAGGCTTATTCTTGTGAAAGGTTTATAGGATATTTTGGAGTTAGTTATCACGCTACGATACTTAGAAGTGGAGCAAAAAGAGTGATACCGCTCGACACAGCTATAGTCATCACACTAATAATATTATAAATGAGAAAGTTTTTATGTGTGTGTGTGTATGTACGAGTATGTGTGTATGTTTGAAACTTTGCCACGCAAAAACTACTGAACGGATTTGGAAGTTTTGCAAATTTTATCCCAGTTATATGACCTCGTGGGACAATTATTGAACTCGATGCGGGTGAAGCTGCGGGTATAAACTAGTCAGTTAATAAAATCATGAGCGTTCCGTAACCTTGACTGCTCCGATGATCACAAGCAACTCGACGATGATTGTGTACTCAAGCGCTCTTGATAACGACTTCGTTTATACTTGTGTCTTGCTCTTTTCAGTTTTTTCTGATTCAATTTTAGTTTTCTTTATTCTTTTCTTACTTACATTTGTTCGGGCTTTTGTTCATTTGGACTTGTTTAGATGTACACTAACTGTTTCATCGATGAGGCAAATTCTTAAACTTCACTTATTGGGCTATTGACTCCATTGCCATATTTCATATGCCTTCATATTCTTTCTTTCATTAGAAGCCGAATAAGATATTTTCAGGAGACATTTTCCGGAAGAATAACATGTATTGTCATAAAACCCATATTCAACCCATTAATACAAACGTAACCGCACGTAAACATTTACTTACTTATAATAAATTATTATATCAATGCTTTCATACCCACACTTTCCTCAATTTTATCCCCAAGTTTTCCAACATCTACAGGAAAAACACAAAGTAACTATCACTTTTAGAAAATTTCCAATTAGCAATAGAGCAGGTGAAGTCCAATAACAGTTTACCTATAAACCCTCAATGAATGGTATACGTGAGTGACGTTTGTTGTTTGTAGTATACTACTCGACTTCACGTCGTAGGTACAACGAATACAACAAAACCTTCGTTCAAATATTTTCTTTGAAACTGGTTAGCACCGTACTTACCTACTTAAATGCTAAACTGGATCAAGATTTATCTTCTCTAGTTGAGTTCTGGGTTAGTTTTAGGTGCTATTTTTTTTTTAAGTCTTACTAGAATACTGATTTTGGCTTTACTGCTAACTTCATGTTTTATTCGAATGCTTTTTCAAAATTCTGAATATTCTTAGTTTTCAGTTTAACAATTAAGTTAAGAAACAAAATGGAACACAACAAATATTCCGAGGAGCTTCAAAAATTTGTAGGGATTTTTAACATATTTGCAAATTTTTTGCACGCTCTACCTTATTTATTTATTCTTTTATGTAACATGGTAACATGATAATCGCATGTCAACGACAAAAAAGATATCTATTGTTAAGAGTTTTTTGTCTTGGACATGACAACTTGAAGTCCTAAATGATGCTCGCTGAATGAGCAATGGATTCCTTTGTATTCAGCTCGTTGTGTAGCGATTATTGACCACTTAAAGGGTACCTAAATGTTTAAAACATTGTTTGAGATTAAAAAAAATATTACGGTCTGACTTTAAGAAAAATGAAGTCGTTTTATTAAATCGACAAAACCTTAGACATTCAGGTCAGTGACATTCCATTCAGCAGCATTATTGAACATCTAAGGCGATTCTCAGACGACACTAGCGGTGTCGTGTCGTCTGAGAATCCGCGCGGTCGGGCGGAGGCGACGATGTAAATGTACTAGCGGTGCTCCGCGCGGACAGCGTCGCTCCAACCGCTCGTACAGGCGGTGTCGTGTTAGTACTGTAAGTACTGCCATAGCCGACCGCATTTACTGCACAATATTCGGCCGACCGCTTAGCCGCTTCGCCGTCCAGCATCTATCATACGAGATGTTGCTAAATAATTTGAAAATATCAAGAAGATGAGGCTGCAAGAAAATCGGTAGGCAAATGCGGAAACTCACTTGATTAGCCGACACAAAAAATGAGAGGGGACAAAAATAGATTTAAGTATTATTTGTTTTAGTGACAGACGTACTTGGCGTCGTCAATGTGGCTTTTAACCACGTGTCAATATACATTACACACAATACCTCTAGAATTAAGGAAAAGTCATAAAAATATTGGACTAAAGATGTACGAGTATGTTATGAACTCACTGAAAGCCCCGTAAAGACTGATTCTCTCTGGTTTGACTGTCTGTCTGTCTGTCTGGTTTGACTTAATTTACTTATAAAAAAAAATGGAAACATCCGAATTGAGAACCTCCCCCTTTTTTAGAAGTCGGTTAAAAAAGATCATAACTAAGCAATCATTAAAATACCGATCGAAAATTAAAAAAAATATAATTATACAACGTGTAACAAAAAGGGTATAGTCATATTATGAAAGGGTGTGCTATAGACCATCAAATTGAACAACTTTCTATAGGGGACCACCATCGTAATCGTAAAAAAATAATCAGCTGTTTCACACATTTTGGTTGAGTAGGTATTGGAATTTAGTATGGGGCCGTTGAAATTTTTTTCGCGATTACGATGGTGGTTCCATGGAGAATGTTGTTCAGTTTGATGGTCTCTAACACACCCTTTCATATGACTATACCCTATCTGTTACACGTTGTATAAATATAATCAAATGAATTAATCTGGATTTTACAGTTTTAAGAAGAATTCATTTCTGTCAGCCTTCACTAAGTCAGAAGTCTCAAATAATAAAAAGTATTCTCGTTACACTATTCAGTTCAAAGTGTTTTTGAACTACGTAGACGTATATTTATAGACGCTGAACAATACTATAAGTACTTGCTACATTTTCCTGGGAAATTCTAGGTGAATGTCTTCTAGGACATGGGTCATTCCAATGTGACATTATAACAGACTTAAGTATACGTACTTGGCTTAAGTAAGTGACTTGGTTCAAGCCATGTCTTTCACCTTACTTTGATACATTTTTGGATCCTTGCCCACATTGAATAACTACAAATTCTGGGTCAAAATAGTTTATTTAAGTAAGTTCTCAAATTACTTTATTTACTTGTACAAGGCGCTGCCTTTTGTGGGTTTCAAGTCATTTCCCCATTTGTTCCATAGATATTTAGCACTGACACATATCGGGCTGCGACCTCGCAGGGCTGTAAGCTATGTGACTGCAGATGGATAAATTGATAAGGATAATCATGTATGTATCTTATGTTTACTGGTCGATAGTGCGAAAATAATTTGTCGTTGAAAAGCATGAAAAGAAATTCAATTCAGTTATTTTGGTAATAATTATTTTTTTAATGTATTTGTCGTGACATCATACTTATGCTTTTCTTTAGTTTTATCTAATTTTACTTAACTCTGTGTGCATAAAAAATAAATAAGTCGTCAAAAATGTGGAAAATTACAAGCTTATTTTAAATTCATTGCCTATAAAACAAACTAAACAGGTAACAGTGTCAACTACCTGACACCATGCCAGGAATAAATATTTATCTGATTAAAAAAATGCAAAATTCAACTAAGCCATCCATCATTTGTCAAATATTATGTCCGCCTCTCAGCTTTGATAAATATTTACATTTTGACAATACAAGTTGTTTCCGAACAATTGCACAGCAAAAAAAACAACATGACATAAATATTTTGAGCTGAAGACTTCAGCTTAAATGAAAAATTACTTAAGTCCTTACGTAAGTAAGAATACAAAATGAAGTGCAGTATGCACAGTGAATACAATGATAGCTTTGACACAAGATTCAATTAAATTAACTAATGACGTCACAAGGAACAATGAAGGAAATGTAAGCGAAAACGTCAACGAAATACCAAGTGACGAAATGGGAATAATTTGGCAGAATGCCTGCTATACAACTGAACTTGTCCCTAAGAGAGAAGGAAGGAACGCCGTGTGCAAACCTAAGTAAGGGATACAGGTATTAGTCCAATTGTTATGAAGGTTTGACATGCTGAGTCACTGGCCATGCTGCCTGGTTAGAATATTGAGCAGGAAAAGGCGGCTTGGTTCTTCAAAGCGATTGGCTTACATTGCCTGTTAGAAGTAAGTATGATTGCAAAAAAAAATTAGTTAACGTTCACGCATAGGTCAAAAATTATCCCATATAGACGTGCTACTGGGATGGAAAATATCCTATGATCGAGGTTCACAGGTCATGGTCTACCTGTCCGTTTGGCCGTTAAGTTCTGTCAGGTTTTTAGTATATTAGGCGAGATACATTCAATTGACCAAATAAACTGATGAAAAGCCTGGAAAAGTCATCGTATTTTCATTTACGAAAGGTTAGAGTTGACTGGCATAAAACATGGCTGTTGTTTAATTTACTGCACATGTTCCACCACGCACCACAAATTCCAATTAAAACAGATTTCAAGTTCGGTATAAGTGCCGCTTTGGTGACCCCAGAAAATACAAACCCCTTGTGTTCTCTCCCTTTTCCTACCCCTATTTCAACGTAGCATGCAGCTTCGGAAAGAAAATATAAATAGGTTTTTATTTTTCGACGTGTGTCGTTGTGTTTTGTTTCTGAAACGTTAACGGCTCGAATGGCGCAGCGGTAGTGAGGCTGCCTTACGTTCTTAGGGTCCCGGGTTCGAATCCCGGTACGAGCAAATTTTAATGTTTGTGTGATTAGCATGGACGTCTATTTCCGAGTCATGGATGTTTATATGTATAAAAAGTATGTTTTCACAAACAAAAAGTATATATGTAGCATATCAAATATTTGGTGTCCACGACACAAGCCTCGTTGCTTAGTGTGGCGCTAGATGGCGGTGTGTGTAATGCCCAGCAATATTTATTTATTTAAATGGGGGCCCTGTGTTTATAAACTTGTAAAAAATCGTTTTTAATTAATTCATTAGGGATACATACGTACATTGAATAAAAGAATAATTCATCTACGAAGGATTTTCTGATAAAGAATAAAGGTTTCCTTCCTTCCTTCTATGAATCAAGAGTACAACAACAGGTACAGATTCTAGTAAAAATATTACATCCTTATTGACCTCCTACAACACAGGTCAACGATAATTTGTCTGTCATCAGTGGGTATTTTTATCTGCCGTTTGTGTACTGGTATAGTAAAACATGTCATTTTCCTACAGATTTTCCTAAAAATAAATAACAAGTAAGTTTCATAACTAGGCTAAATCTACCCACTCGTACTACTATTAGTAACTGGGTGACCTAGCTCTACTCGGGTGAAAATAGAGAATACGAATTTTCCCAGATGTGAAACTTATAAAGATCAAATGTTTCGCCCCCATAAACACCTACATTGTAACTTTCATTGAAATTGTTAGAGCTTTTACAAATATAACATTAGTTAATATAGTACAGGAAAAAAGAATGAGGGAAGAAGGAGGAAGGATTTTTGTATTGTACAACGGGCTGGTGTCCGCAACTCCACGTCAAACCGCGTATTTTGCGTATGCGTATCAACCACGAGGAAAGATTAAGTTCGCTTCTGTACTTACTGTTTGAAATCTGTACTTTTAATATTATAAAGCTGAAGAGGTTGTTTGTTTGGTTGAACTCGCTAATCTCAGTAACTACTGGTTGGGACTTGAAAAAATATTTTTGTGTTGGATAGTCCATTTATCGAGGAAGGTGATAAGCTATACAATGTGACGCAGACAAAGTTGCGCGGGTCAGCTAGTGCGATACACTTAAAGTACTTAGGGGATTATATCCGTGATTTTCCTTTGATTCTATGAGCTCCTTTAAGTGTAGTGAAAAACCGTGAAAGTCTAAAACAGTGCAGCTAGTGCAATGTAAAGTAAATAAATAGGTAGGGTTCAAACTTAGAAGTTTGAATGTTTTAGGTAATCACAGAAACAGGTACTTGAAGTCTCTGGCCGTCAACAAAACTGTAATAAAAGCGTATTACCTATTGCTGTAAAAAAATGCAACTCTCATTTTGCTGAATAGATATTCAATTAATAAAAATAAATTATTGTTGCCCTGATTGATTTCAATTAAACATTTAATACATACAATAATCTCACCTTTTAATCGAAATAAATGCTTGCTGTGACCATGAAAACTTGCATGTGTATGTAATCGATTCTCATTACCTATGTAGACAGTTTTACTGTACAAAATTGAAATCAATTATTCAGCAATTGCGTATCGATCGGTTAACTAACTGTCATGGTTCATAGTTTCCTGAAACCAGCAAGGATTTTCATACACGTCTGTATGTTTTAGGTAGATTTCCTTTTTTGAAAAAAAAAAAAATCTACCTATTGGTCTCTCACCTACGGGGATATATATGTTTACGTATGTATATGGGTGACAAGCAAAATTTAGCCACACTCTACAGGTCGCAATTATGAACCGATTGCTTTCAAACTTGGCCAAAAAATCGAAAAGGTCAAAACTTAGGCTAAGTTCGTGAATGGGCGGAATTCGTCCATGGGGGGCGGCGGGGGGGCGGTTTTTTTAAAATCAGTTTTTTGGCCATAACTTTTTTCCTATGGAAAATTTTTGCACCGTTTTTCATTTTTATCATTCTAAGTAAAAATACGGACCACTTTAAATTAAAACTTTTTTGATGCAACCCATAAATTGGGGAGGGGGTTGAAATTTCCAATTTTTTTTCGAAAAAAAAATCATATCTCCGAAACAGTAAACATTTTCAACGTCGCAAATATTTTTTTTTGAAAGCAAATTGTTTATTCTACAATTGTTACATTTGAAGTTTAGCGATAAAACTACTTGTTTTCGAAATAAAAAATTATAACTAAAAAATTGAGGGTGTTTGCATGCTAAACTCTGAGCGGATTTAAAAAGAGTAAACTTTCCGTTACAGGACAACGATTTTGAAATCATATATTTTTTTTGTAGATCGTACACATAAGTACAACTATTTATAAACATTTTCAATAGTCGGACGCTCCAGCACTTTCTCCGAAATCTACCTCCTCCTGCGGCTTGCCGGAGGGATTTTTTTCTTAAAGATGATATTCTATTATTACAAAAATAAAGTGACGTGAAAGCTATATTATTATTACTATCAGCCAGTATTGATGTAGTGGGTTAGATAGATGCCTCAATTTGCTTCTTAAAAAAATTTTTTTTTTTGGTTGACCCATCAGTAAAATTTTACTTTATTGACCGTTGAACCTACTCCGCACTCAGTTTACTTAACTTTTTACGCTGGGTAACGAGGATTCCCCTAATCAATATTTTTAAAATATTGATAATTTTAAAACAAAAGCCGTCCATATTTCTCATATTTTATTGCAGTTCACATTTGTTAGTTATAATAAAGCTTTTACATAGCCTTTCAATCTATTGGTTTATTATTGACAGTTTGACTGTTAGTGTTATCTAATATTCTATTGTGAAAAAAAAAACAATTAACTAATTCCATTTCTGTAAAAAAGATATTGATCATTAAATAACCTTCATGGAAACAATGTTGAACAACTTTTTCAGGCATTACTTTTATTTATTTTTAATTTTGTATGTTAATTAGATGCCAAACGTTATACGGTACTTTCGTTCATTTTTAATGGCTAAGAAAATGTTTAGGGGTGAATATACTCGTGGCAACAAAAAGCTTTTGTTCTACGACAAAAAATAAGGAAACAAATCATCCTCCGGTAAATAAAGCAAACGTAACGACAGCGCCAGTGGGTCGAATTTTAATTTACTTGTCTTTGTTTTGGATTTTGAGCGAGGACCTTTGTTTTATAATATTTCTTAAATTATCTAAGTACAAGAACAAATGTTATTTAATTAATATCTTTATTTTGACTAGTTGGTCTAGTGGGAAAAATTGATAATTTTGCCAAGTTTAATGTCAACATAAGTGTCAGCTGCTGGAAATCTGAAGCCCTAGCACAAAAAATATTTTTTGAATTGTAAATACAATTTTCACCACTCCCGCACGAAAGAAGTGTCTTTCCTCTACTATAACAGTGAGGAAAGTTGGTTTTTCCTCACTGTTTGAACAGCGAGGAAAGTAATGATCCCGTTCAGAAATTAACCTTGCCTGATTTTTTTATGTTAATTTTTAAAGATATTTTAAAAAATAAAAAATTTTATGCTTAGAATAGAAATATTTATAAGTTAAGATCATTTTTTTTTATAAAATTTATCAAATTATTGTAAGTTTATAAGTTCAGAAACATTAATTTATTTACCTGATGACTGAATACTTTCTTGCTGGGAGTGGTGAAAAGTTTTGTATGCAACATGTGAGCAAGTTCATTTACTATTCGTTTTGTTGAGTCTTTCGCTTACTCAGTATTGAAATCAAAACTCATAGGAAAAACGAACTTTCCTCACATGTTGAATAAATAAGTTCTATATCCTTCAGCATTTTTATTTTTGTTTTTATTTTCAACAAGCACAATCTCAAATTATGTAAATGTTCACATAATTATAATATTAATATTTTATTCGGTGTACCTACTTACGTTAAGTTTACATTGCGCGCTTGTCCTAACTAACGCCTCTGAGCAAAAATTCCCTAGAAGTTTTCGGTTAAACTTAAACAGTGATGTATGTTGTGTGCATTTCTGTTTAATTACCTAAAAACCCATTAGTAACCGGACTTGTTTTTACAGCATTTCTGCGAACAAAAACCGTTGGCAAAAAAAAGCTAATATTGACGCGGTAGCCATCAACATATACATTCTTGTACTTGACCGTGAATGGCCGCTGATATTTGATTACGTTTATTATGATCCGTTAATAGAGTTTTTGATGCATTGTTCGTTGTAGTGATTGAATGGCAATGTTTATTTGGAAAATTACTGGTCTGGATTGAAAGAAACCGTTTAAAAAGAGTTTGAGTAGTTCTCTATTCAGATACTCAAACGGGCAGTAAAGGTAAAGGAAATTACTGGTTTTGAAAACTTCCGAAAGTAAAAGGTTATTTGGCAGTAGGTACCTACCTACTGCCAAATAACCTTTTACTTTAGGTACCTACCTACTGCCAAATAACCTTTTACTTTCGGAAGTTTTCAAAACCAGTAATTTCTTTTACCTTTACTGCCCGTTTGAGTATCTGAATAGAGAACTACTCAAACTCTTTTTAAACGGTTTCTTTCAATCCAGAACTCAATATTCAAATTACCTTTTAAAAGTCTTTAATTATTAAACTCAGAAAACAGAAAATAAAATAATCATCCACAACAAGCATTACTAACTTATGACTTACAAGATATTTATGAGCAAGATACTTATGACTTACAAGGCTTATGCAATAGGATAGATTCCTTGATATATCTAGGAAATCCAATTCAGCCTGAAATCACCCACTGTTGGGTATGGGCCTCCCTTTCTTCTGATATTCTTCGTGCGTTCCTGAACCAACTGTTTTCTTCGATTTTGACGATATCGTCAACCCAACGCACAGAAAAACAGTTGTTTGAAGCAAAATCCTTTGACATTTAGTTTCATGGGCTTTGTTTAGTTCACTGGCATGACATAGTTTAGTGAAAGCTAAAACAATAACCTTTTGTGAACCTAACAGTATTTTTTTTAAATTAAGAGCCACACATTTTCATATCTGCTCAAAATCATCTGCCTAGCCTTTTCCCAACTACGTTGAGGTCGGTTTCCAGTCAAACATGATGCAGCTGAATACCTACCTGTATTTCACATTGAGCAACTGCCTATCTGACCCCCACTACCCAGTTAATACTGGGTAATACGATACTCTTTGGTGAGACTTTTTGGGCCACTGACTACCTGTAACGACTGTCAAAGATCTACAAATGACAGCCGGAACCAACTTTTCCGAGGCACGGAGGAATCTCGGTATGTAATGGGTGGTCACCCATCCACAGACCAACCTAGGTAAGCAAGGCTTAACCTAAAGATCAACTCGAGCTGCTGTTATTATTAATAGCCAAGAGCTTCTCACCCCCTCATTTTAATAATAAAAAGATAAAAAAACAGCTAAATATAAAGCAATGCTCTGAATAACAAAACAAATGAATGAATCAGTAAAAGTGACAGATACAGCGGTTTACCGAAATGTTTGAACGAGGAAAATCAACAGCAACATCACATAGTACACGTATGACCAGTTTAAGTTTGCAGTTCATGGTGGCGTTGCTTGTTAAGAAAATTGACATTGACATGTCAAACTTGGTACGTTTATTTTAGTTCTGTGTTTTCCCGCCTGCAAAGATAAGTTGGTTGAAATGTTAACAAGTGTGACACATTTGATGATAAAACTGCTCGTGATTTTATTTTTATTTACACACATTTTTGCTTGATTGTAGGTTGCTGTGCTTCATGTTTTTGATTCTTTCATGGTTTTTATTTCTTCCTAAAGATAGTTTCTAACTAATAACATCATGCCTGTAATCCCTAAAGGGGTAAGGCAGCGGTGTACACATCGTAATAGAATGGCCCACATTTCGCCAGTTATGTAATAGGAGGGAGCCTATTGCCATCAACCGGGCGCAAAACGTGGCTACTACTGAGAAATTTTTGATGAAAAAACCCAACAACGATTTTACCCACCCGGAAATTGAACCCAGGATCTTATACTCAACAGCATCTAAGTTATCCTACTTTTTAAATCCCGTATCTCACAGAAAAAGCCTAACCTAATTCTCATAAATAAAACAGCTGGTAGTATAATTAAGTCTTCTTTATAGTTTATCACGTGTTTATGTACTATATAAAACGATTTTGTTCACGTTCTTAGTTTATTGAACCAGTTTCGTTAACCTGTGGCCCCTTGGCCATGAACTCTTCACCAGTTGGTATGGCTGGAGGTCTAAAATGTTTTGTGGAAGGTACCTACCTAATATCTACTTACATTATGTACTACGGTTATAATCAAAAAATCAAAATCAAAGCATTTATTTCAAGTAGGCCAGTTACAGGCGCTTTTGAATTGTCGAAACAAAGATGAAAATTAAATGTAGCTACAGTCCCAGTCACAAGACATAAAAACTGTGAAAGTACTCTACTGTAGTTGCCCATTCCCTAGCGTAGATCTCTATGGACAGACATAGATAAATAAGTGTCCCACATAATCAACGCAGCCTCCTACGGTAGAATACGTTACTTAATGACAGTATGACTCAACGTTGCCGATAAACTATAATATAAATTACGTATTGATAATTTTTTGCATAGATTTATTTTACAAGTACATGCATAGAGAACTGTGTTTGGAATGCCTTCTAAAAATGCCTTATTGGAAGAACGAAGAAATCAAAATCAATCACAAAGAGTTCCGTAAGACAATACGATTATCTTCGATTTTCAAACGTTGTCGATGTTCAAGGCACTTTTCATTTGTTTTTTTTTTCTTGGGCATTCAATTTTGGTTTACCGCTTAGTTAGTTCAACCTTTTTGGTTATATATTCTGGCCATTTTTTGCGTATTTTTTTATGCGGGTTTTGAATAAACAAACAAAGCTAGAAAATTCAGGGCCAACTACTTAATGTTTCTAATGGGAACAATTCTTCTAATAGCAAAATATTATAACTACGAATAAAAAAATATCTTCAAGTATCAAAATTCATGAACAGACCCGTAAATGATTAAGTTAGTCATGTCATTGTACTGTCATCTAAGATGCCAATTTTAAACTTTACTTCTGTCATTTGAGTTCTGATTGCTCCAAACATCAAAGTGGTATTATGACTACAATCTAAATGTGCGTTACAGGTTATGGCGGAAGCCAAAAGTTTATTAATAAAATTACTACAAAAAAACCAGCATCTAAATATACACGATGGGAGTTTTTTTATTCGTGGAGGCGGAGATGTACCCGTGAGGTTTGATAGATGACACTATCTAGGCACGTGTAATAAAGAGGTTTAATTTAAATGAGCATAACATAAAATCACATATGAAATCCGGGGTTAGGCAGCAATGTTTAGGGGCCATGTAATTGAAAGTAAGCCTATTATCATTAACCGAACTCAAATCCAGATTCCGTTGCTGCTACTAAGAAGCTCCAGGTCGAAAAACCCAATAACACATTCCCAGAACTAAGATCCAGGACCAGAATCCAGCAGCTCATGTTCAGCCGTGACGTTTACATACACACTTATTATTACTTAATACAGGCAGTGCCTAAACAATGTAGTATTCAAATGAGGCCACAAAAAAAAGTACTATGGTAATGAAACCGAAAAACTTACTAACGTTCAAAGCAAGTATCAAGATTTTACAGCACAGTCAACATTCTAGGACATAAATTCTGAAGTGGTAAGTGCTGATGGCAATATAGTAAGTGCATTTATATTATGATTAAGTCATTTACTTCTGGTTACATCTAGACATCTCGGCAGTAAAATCTAGTATGGTAATTGAGGAATAATCATCGTAGAAGGTATTTGAATCAGTGCTTTATTGGTGTCTTCATCTCAATTCAATCAAACAACACTGTTGCCAGTTAGATAGCAAAGGGATCCAAAGATCCACTAACTTAGAACTCTAAAAGCTTATATTTAATGCTGCTTCTGATGATGCTTGCTAATAAATACGATGGGCTCTTATATGGTCAGACTTTCGGGCCACTGGCTACGGCTGTCAAAGATATAACATGTGATTCGCCACAATAATAAACTCGGTGAGATTTAGTGCATTTTTTTGACAAAAAAGGTCTTAAAATACTTTAATGAAATACAAAATACACCTAACGATTACATAATTATGAGAACTCGCATTAAGTTCCAACATGCGTATTAACTGTTCTCTACTACAGTTCATTGAACTTTGGACTTGGCAACTTTACCCAAGTTTTGTACCATCTCTGAATAATGATATTTATCCATTCACATTAGACTACTCTACCCTACATTAACTAGGAAGATGGCTAGAATGCTGATTGGGATTTTCTTAAGGACTTGAGGACTTGGGAAAATTATGCATCATTGAGTATTAAGACTAATCTAGGGTGTGGGAAAGCGATCATATTACCTATCACCAACTGGGTTGTGGAGGTCAGATAGGCAGTCAACCCATGTTAAATACTGGTGTTCAGCTGCATGCGGTTAGACTGCAAGCTGACCTCAACATGATTTGGAAAAGGCTAGTCAGATGATGATTACGTAACATATCGCACAAGTGATCTCTAAAAGGATCAGCAGAGGTGTTCACATTTTGCCAGTGACATCTCAGTCCTATGTAATAGGGAGAGCCCCTTTTGCCACCAACCAGGCACAAACCGAACGAGAATCAAATATTTCAAATGTTAATGCGTTTATATTTGTTTAAACAAAGTTAGGTACCGGTGATCAAATTGGTCTTAGCCGAATATTATTCACAATACTGAATCATTGATTAATGAGGAAGATTTTCCTATTTGTTTAAGCCACATGTTTGTTTAGGCGATTGAGATTGACGTGGACAACTCTATAGTTCTCGGAAAATATGACTCGGGCTCAAAATAACCAATGGCTGTCAGATATTAACACAATAGCTAGGTACTTATGGTTTATACATGTTAGTTAATTAATCATCATCAAATAGTAGGTGCCTATAACAATAAAGAATGAAACGAAATAAAAGCTGGTCTAACTTAAAATAGGTAACACATAAAACAATAGTATCTTTTTGACACTTACTTTAAAAAAACCTTATCAATTAGTGTCTTATTCATTATCAATAGCACGGCTATTGATTACAAACAATTAGGGTCGAAAAAAAACTCACAAATCAGAATTAAAAAAAAACTTTGATTGTAGTACAGAAACTACAGTCAAGAATTTAGAAGCAGGTATATAATTACATGCAAATCAAGAACAGCTAAGGAAGATTACGGTATATTGTGATAACTTGAAATAGTCATTATATGAGTCCTTTGTAGATGAGTGAACAACTGCATTTAGGATGTGATCTAAGTAACGAATTTGGTGTTAATTTTATTCTTAAACCCGTCAAGCAATTGCCTGTAACCCGTTCTCGTACGAATGAAAACTTAGGGTTAAAATATTCGAGCCGGAATGGGAAGCCCGAAGCCGTCACCTCCTTCTGCAAAGCAGTCATGCTAGCGAAGAAGGTGGCGGAACGTGAGAGAGAGGTCCGTCCGTCTTATGACGACAGGCCGTGTCGACGGCGCGTTCGTGTTCCACGCGCGCCTCAAAGAGATGTCAGCATAATGGAGGGGCCCGCAAAGGCCGAACCCTGCCGCCGGGGCTGCGGTTTTAGAAAAAGTCTGACACTAGGTCCCGCTCCACCCAGAGAGGGAGAAGTTATTTGATGATTTCCCAAAAAAAAAAAAAAAATGAAAAAAAAAAATCCAAAAGAATTATTTCTAATACAACGTGAACTGAGACAGTCTTGATTTAGATGACCATGCTAAGTGGCCTTTTGCAGTTATGTATGTATATCAAAGGTCTATTTCTAAGAAACACGTGAAGGCATACATAATATAAATGTGCAGTAAATAACTAAAATAATATACTTATTGTTACAGTCAATTAACATATTTTATAAAACACATGTGCTTCACATTCACAACGCATATGTTTAGCACGTGACCAGATGCTGTAGGTATAAGAATAAGGTGTTATATATCTAACGTTTTTTTACCGTAAAATGTGAATGGACCAGAATAAATCGACCTATCTAAAAATGCAAAACACAGGGTTTTGCATTTTTAGATAAAAAAGAATAAGACTCAAAATGCAAAAAAATAAATAAAAATGGTTTATTTTTATCTTGACCTTTACTTCTTTGTTTGAGATTTAAATATTAGGCTTTGCCCTGAAGAAGTTATTGTTATTATTTGAATCTCTACTGTTTGATATCTAAAAATCAGCGGAACTATCTGCAGAAGAACAATTTATTAAAACCGTAGTAAGCACCTTGTGATAAATTGATCGTTACATTTGAATGCATTAAATTGGACCCTCACATTATACATTATTTACTGTACAGACCTAAAATAATAGTAAAAATGTGTACATGTAAGTTTTGATTGATTTCCCCAAATATGTAGTTTTACATATTTGGGGAGGGAATTGAACCTAAACACTCAAAGAAAATAATAGAATTTCACACTCCAACCTTCAGTCATTAGTTCAATGAAGCGGGATGAAGTTCGTTACACTCAATTTGTTTACGCTCTGACTGTGCAAGTGTGCACGTGCAAACACACGTTACACACGTCGTGCACTGTGCTGAGCGAGTCAATAGCCATCATTACGCTCTTCATGGAAAACGTCATCTAAACGGACTTGAAAGAAAAACAGAATGTTTGTATAAATTGCGATGTCAAGACCATGCATCTTATTTACAAACTAATAGATCTAAAATAAAAGTAATAAATATGTACAGTAGTCAATATGGGAAAAGACACAACTGTGAATGAGTTTGGCTTCTTCAGTAGAAGCTTACAGTTCCGCTAAAAGAGAAAAGAGAACATGTAGGGTCCGAAATTGTTTTATCGTTTTTGGAACAGTATCGTACATCGATGAATGTTTACATGTGCAGATTTCCTGGCTTCGACCGTTTTGGATTCGGGGCAACTTGATTTGGGTATTACTTAGTTAAAAGCAAAGATCTGAATCTAAAAGGGTTGAATCCCTTAACTTAATATACATAGGACGTCATAGCATTTGGTACACGTACATAAAACATTCTAGATTTCTTAGTTTTATATTTTTGATCGTTAGACTTAAAACAAAAACAAAACAATTCGGAACTACCTTTGAAATAATTAAAACCTCGCGTGGTTATTAGTGTTACTATTCAAGTTGCTTGAACTCCAGCCTTGTGCCTTGTATACCAACAAAATTATCGCCATGAAACTGAAAAATACGATTAACGGAATGATCTACGACTATAAATCGCAGGTTTCTGTCGCGATTGTTTTAAAGGTCAGTGTTAATGGCCTAGCTATGGCGAACTTGTAGTGCGATTAGGGTTTTGTTACATGGTACGACTTTTGGAGAGCATGTCGTGGTGCCGTGACGCTATCGTGACGCTATCGTGACACTTGTACGATTGGTTGATTATATCAATCGTACAACAGATCAAATAAAAAAAATCTTCTGCGATGCGATCTGACACAAAATGTTACCAGGTATTCTGTAATTTTAACCAATATACTATATATTTTATGAAATTTGATTTTGTATTGGTAAATTTTGGAAAGAATTTCGATTTTGCAAAATTTTAGTTGCAAGTTCTTTTTTTAATTATTAAAAGTCGGCAAGTATAACCAAACCTTATCCTCAACCAGACTTTGCTACTATAAGATTTTATCGGAAATACAGGCTTTTATGGTGTCCTTCAACTTAGGTCAAAATATCAAAAAAAAACTTCTTTTTCGTTCGTTCGTCATATTATTAATTATACTATGCCTAGATGCCTACTAATGGAACTCATGTCTTAATTTCGGTGTATACATATAAAATATACTTAAAATATACCAGCACCTTTCGTTTTGCGTAAGGTAATTAGCATAATGTGATACAAAAATAAGCTAATAATAGAAAAAGTTCGTTTGAAATTATAATGAATTCAAGGATTTGTTTTTTACACCCGATTCACAATAAAAATGGCCATCACGCCGCCTTTATCACGTGTATATAATTTAATGTCTGCGGTACTAGGAAAAATGCGAATAAAATACTTACAACAAAAAAATACTGTGACGTATCGACGTTGCTCATAAGTTATATGTTTACTTGTATCTAAAAATCTAGAAGAACGTAGTCAAATACCAACTTAATAAATATTGTGTAGAACTTTCGTGCATTTCGATAAGGATTACTTTTGCAGTGAAAATTAAAGAGAGTATTATAAAAGTTTCCTAAATAAAATGTAAAGAATAAGCTTAGGTCATTAAACTTTGCCACTTACAATATCCATACTGTCATAATACTATTAGAGCGTAGGTTATTTTAAATCCCGTATATATAACGTTCCAGGGGTATAATTTCTGACCTCAAAAAAAGCAAGTTCATAAGACTGAACACAAAGTCACAAAGCTAGATCTAACTTAGAGCATCTGAGAGGTTATTGACTTCTGCACTAAATGTGTTTCATTCTGCATAATTAAATTTAAGAGGTAACTTGAAATATAGTATATTAGAAATGATTAATATGTTTTATCCAGTAGCGAATAATGAAACTAGTACTTATTTAATTTTGTAAGCTTTGTTTTTTTTACTGAAACAGCATTTACTTAATAGCAGCACATTTTAACAAACAATACAATTGAAATAGTGAACGCTATTTCGGATTACAAAAAAACTTCTTTTGACGCTTATTAATCAAAATTTAAATAATTTCCACGAAGGAGAATAAGAATACGCATGATGGTCAATAAAGCTATAAAGCAAAACCAAAATAAGTAGACCTTTTATTGTACGGGAAGCTCATACAAATCGAGGCAGGTTTTACAGGATATGTGTAGCTTGATATGTCACCGTGTGTAGAAGTTACTAGATGTTTTCATTTTCATGAATAATGAAACAGCATTTTTCAGATTTCATTGGCAAAGATACACAAACGTGTCATATATTATACAAGCTGATGCCCACGTACAGATTATGATTATACTAAAATCTTCCTCGAGAATTATTCCACTGAAAATCGGTGCAGTAGTTTTTGAGTTTTTGGCGAACAGACAGACAGACGCTGCGGAGGAGTTTGTTTTATAATATTAGTGATGACGAAGTATAGCTGATGTAAAAATGTAAATCTTTCGTTTAAAAAAATCCGTTATTCTGTCAGAAGCGATGCATTACCTAGTCAAAATACAACCACTGATTATTCGGTCATTATGTCAGCATAAACATACATTACGAGTACAGCACTTTATGTAAAAATATGTATTGTTGTAATGTTCTGCCGGCTGTAGGAAATGTTCAATTATTGCCAAATATCGCTGTTTTGTAAAACAAGCGGTTCATGAAAATTGTGCGGACAATCGTCGGACGTTAACCCGAATCTGACTGTTTTCACACGTTGTCTGTGATGGAGCTGTAAATTTAGAATATTGAGTAACTGTTTTTAGATATCTTAGAAATTTAAACAAACAGGACACCATGGATATGGTGTCTTTAGAAATTATCATGACAGTTGTAGGTTTTTTGTTTCGTTTCCTTCTTCATTACATGAATTCCTTCCAGCCAACATTATTGCCAGCATCCTTGCCAGCATTCTTGCCAGCATTCTTGCCAGCATTCTTGCCAGCATTCTTGCCAGCATTCTTGCCAGCATTCTTGGCAGCATTCTTGCCAGCATTCTTGCCAGCATTCTTGCCTGTATTCCTTCAATACCTTGTAGGGTTAGGCAGAGGTGTACCTAATAGTTCACCCACATTTCGCCAGTTATGTTTTAGTTACATACAATAGGGAACGAGTCTATTGCCATCAACCTCGCACATAGCCAGACCACGGAGTCAGAATTACTCGACTCGGGAAACGAATCCCGCATCTCGTGCTCTTCTTCTGTAAAATAAAACACTTTTCTTTTCTCTTGAGAAAACGTGATATAAAATTACGCAATAATGAAATTCCCCGAAAAAATTATAAGCTGTAAGCGGAAACAATTAAATTCATTGGAAATAGAACTTTGACCAATGTAAATCGTGCTTGTTAAAATAGTTCTCGCTTATTTTGACAAAACATTATTATAGCCTATAGTTTTAACGTTCGGATAAGTGTGACTTAATACTACCCTCGTTTTCTTTAAGGTAAGCGTCCACCTGTCCTCATAATACGCATCGAACGCGCCGCATCAAACGGATCGGAGTATTATAAAACAGATTCGAGCGGTCCGTACGGTGCGGATCAGTGGAGGCACGTGTGTGACTTTCCATACAAAGAATACTACGATCCGTTTGATTAGATGCGTCCGATGCAGACAGATGGCCGCTTACCTTTAATAATAAGCATAATGGTGGAAAAATTTTCACAAACCAAGTTTTTTTACTAAGACACTCAATAAAATAAGTTGTACCTCAATTTGAATATCATCTTTTGTAAACATGGTCCGTGTCACAAGATCCAGTATGCAAAATACTAGTCCCTCATTAAAATCCTTGATTTTTTACTATAAGATAACCAGCATAATCATTACGTTAATAAGGTAGAAACATGAAGTAGCAACTGCTAACTGTTATCTGTTTTTTTGCGATACACAGAAACAACTGACAAAGTAGCCGTAGAAATAAAATAATTTGCAATAATTGATAACTCCTAACAAGATATGTTTGAATTGTTTCCTGAAACAACAATATAATAATATAGCTTAGTTTATATAAATATATATTTTTTTTACCTTTCGGTATTTTATGTTTACTTTACTAATTCATTATTTTTGAATGAATATAAATAGATTTATGTATTTGAAGTCCTCGTGCTTCACCCAAGTTTAGAATCTAGACCCATAATAATCATCCTGACCGTGTTTTGGTCACGGCGGCCAATCTCGGAGATTAACCAACGGCGCGTGAGACATTATAGTACGCAAAGACCGGTGCAATCTCCCTTCAATCACTTAGGCGCAGGACTAAAGGCTTAACGTACTTTCCTATAATAATCAAGAGGGTATCAAACCGTCAACATCAAAACTTCGGGCGAGCTGTTACTGGGAAGTTCCTAATGAAGAAACAACACTAACTACTCAACAACAGCTGTTACTGGGAAGTTCCTAATGAAGAAACAACACTAACTACTCAACAACACTTTGGCCGAACCGGGAATCGAACTCAGGACTCCGGGCTCAGCAATCATGCTTGTAACCGCGAGACAGCAAACCAGAATGAATAATTTGATATAACACAAGCATGAAAAATGCAAGACGATAAACATTTGAATTGGAAATCGTCTAGCCTTTTCAGGTTTCTAAGTAGTATTTAAGGATGCTTACAACAAAAAAGACAAGTTACAATATGCGATAACTACCAATTAAAATAACTTCCAGTCGGAGATAGATAATAGATACCTTATTAAGTGTTTAACTATAGTACAATACTGATCGTTCTTTTTTCTTTTCCAGGTAAGCATCGTGTTTGGTACTGTTAAAAACAGGAATCAGCCTTCTCACCAATTGTATGTATAAATTATTCATTGACTGAGTTATATAAGTTTACAAAAGGCCTTGATGTAATTCACGAAGACTTTTGAAGAGAGTCTTGTCAGGCACGGGTAGGCTAGGATGGCTGTATTGCACTTACCATCCATGTCACCCGCTGTTTGTCACCCAATTACTTCAAAATAAATATCTAGGGAACAAAAAAAGCTAATGCTGCGTCATACTACATTTCAGCACCCGTTTTCTTGCAGAAAATGATCTTCAAGTCAAGATCTTTTATAACTACTATTGAGTGGAAACGATAAACGCGAACATATAACACTAACCAAATACAATATAAACGATTTAATAAACAAAATCAACGTTAAACTAAAAAGGGCATCAAAAACCCCATCAACGCTGTCAGCGGCAATATACCCAAGAGTCTGATCGCGTTGCCACGTTGCATACAACACTTTAGCCTCTCGCCAAGGTAAAAGCCCTGCCGGGGTTGCGGGCCTATTCGAAAGAGATACCGCGGCCCCGGAACATATTTTTAGTCAGTAAAAGTCTGACACTCCGTCCCTCTCCGCCCATAGTGGGAGAAGTCATTTGATGACTTCCCAAACGAAAAAAAAAAAAAAAAGGTAGAAGCCCTTAGGTCACGGTATGGGTAGATACTGGTAGAATAAGTGTTCAGTGTCATGCTATCGATTCACCCGTAATCGTTCTATAGAGTGTGAAATACCTACCACACTTGGATGGCCAATGTACAGACTTGGACTTTGTACAGGCTGAAGTCAATTCAACATAAAGCAAACTACATGCAACTTTTAGACGCCGTTGATTCTGGCTTTCAGGAGTTGCAGTGTTTCTTAATAGCGGGCTTCTTGTTCCAAATATACTATTTTGATTTACGGTCTGAATTTTCGTCCTTGAGATGAACGGGTTTGTCTCCACCGATCACGTTAACAGATCCCGTTAGCTACGGATCACGGCGAGTTGTATCCATTGATATCGTGATAAGCGAGACATTGTGCACTGAAGTAACCTATACATAATAATGCAATATGTAATAGAATGCGGAAGTTCATAATCCGTTCTAAGACCAAATGTAACGGTTGAACGACTCAGACGCATGCAGCCGACTGACCTTTTTCGCGTTAATCGCTTGAACAGCTTTTAGGTATAAAATTCCATTACCTTATTGGAACCTATGTAGCGCATCCGTACTTGGTAGATATCAACTCATACTAAGTGCTTTTATTATGCGCACTGCCAAAGTGTGGAACTCTGTACCTGCAAATGTGTTCCCACCCACATTCAACCCAAAAGCGTAGTCTAGTGAACAAAATCTCTGCAATTTAAAAAAAAAAATATTACCACATGCATGGCGGAGCAACACTTGAGGACGCCTCGGCCGGTTGTTGTTCTTTTCTTTTTGTGTTGCCTATCTCAAAAGGAAAACCGGCCAAGAGCGTGTCGGGCCACGCTCAGTGTAGGGTTCCGTAGTTTCCCGTCCGTCACAATAAGTGTTCAATCCAATCCGATTTTAAGAATTCTTTTTTTGTTTGAAAAAAGATACGTTTAGGATACTAAAATATGAAAACGAAGTTAAAAAAAATGCTTGCATATACGTTTATACTAAGTACAAACTTAGTCCAGAAATTATTTTGTATAACTGTTTGTCTTTTTTTGTACAAAAACTTGTTTCCATCGCAGTTCAAAATAATTTTCCTAGAAAGTCCTTATAAAGTTTTACTTTCAAATTTTTTTCATATTTTCTAAACTTATGGTTCGAAAGTTAGAGGGTGGGGGACACATTGTTTTTTACTTTTGGAACGATTATTTCCGAAATTATTGACATTATCAAAATTTCGGAAACCTTTTCAACAATATATCACACGTTAGGGTTGAAATTAAAAAAAAAATCACTTCCTACTTTACATATAGGGGGGCTACCCTAATAAAACATTTTTTTCCAATTTTTATTTTACCACTTTGTCGGCGTGATTGATACACATATTGGTACCAAATTTCAGCTTTCTAGTGCTAACGGTCACAGAGATTAAGCGAGCACGGACGGACAGACAGACATGGCGAAACTATAAGGGTTCCTAGTTGACTACGAAACCCTAAAAACGATACACCTATAGAATCACTATGTTGTTCGTCTGTCTGTTGTCACTATGTTGTCTGTCAAGACCCATTTTCTCAGGAACGCGAAGACGCATCAAGGTGTTTAAAAACCAAATACTCGGGTCTACAGTCTCCTGCAGCTGCAAAAAAAAAACAATCTTGTGTGTCAACTCTTTTAAAACATTGACTGTTTGTTTATGTCGCGTATTTCGCGATTTTACTAGGGAATCAAAACCTATAGAGATTTTCCGAGACCTAGAATCATGAAAATTGGCATGAAACAATATTTTATAGGACAAGTAAAGGAAAAAATCAGAAAACCGTAAATGTGTAGAAAATGACGTTTTTTTGGAACCGTGCGAAGCCGAGGCAGGTCACAAGTTTGTAATAAAATAAAAGGAAGGAAAATTGTAATATAAATAAGACATAGGTACGATTGTTTTCTTTTAGGTCATCGTTTTGACCACAATGGGTACCTAGAATGAGCAAGAATTGTGTTTTATGTTATGCAAATTCTACGCATTAGCAAGACAGACCATTGTGGAATTTGCATCAGTAGGTACTTAAATTCAACAAAAATATCTAGGTACACGGCGACACATCAAGCCATACATTTTTAGAATAACATGGCGTTGCTAGCCTGCAGGCCTGCTTCTCCTACTCCTGGTCAAAGGCCTTCCTTCACTCTTTCAATGTCTTGTGTTCTATTCATTATTTTTACTTAAGGCGCCTATACGAGCTAAATTAGCAACTCTATTTGTGGTGGTTCAAACTTCGTTTGAAATGCTGTTAGAATAAAGTTCTAATCAGCTTGCACTACAAAGTGGTTGTTACGTCAGCCACTGCGGGCCAAATAGCGCGAAATGAGTGGTTTCGATCGATTTACAAAAAAACTATTGATTGGATTAAAAAACTAAAACAGTATCATGCTAATATATTGCTTGTAGAATTATTTGCCAAAAAATCAGAATGATCGCATGCATATTAGTATGTTTTCTATTGTTTGAAAGATATTTTTACAGGTAAGTTCGTGATTTCTTTTTATCGAGCCAAATTAATTGTATTATGTTTTCAAAACAGTATCATGCTAGCATATATCCTGAAGAATATCATATATTTTTCTGGTCTTGTTTATAGCAGTGAATCATATACTTTTAGTAATTATAAAACTCGCGTTTGGCTCGTGTAATCGCCTTAATAATATCAATTAAGCTTAACTAATTAAAATGGACATATTATCATCCAGCCAAATCCACCTCCACAATTTATATTCTAGCTAAATCCAGTTCAAGTCAATTTTGGGCGTTGTCCACGCCGGCTATCACTTAGCAGGGGAGTTACCAATTTGCCAAAAAGCACGCCAAGGTTAGAAGGTCGTGTCATTTGGACCCGTGTGGTACAATTTAAAGGAATTACTTTTTATTATAGTCACTTAGCTCTATGTAGAATTAAACGATTATGAGTGTCCTTTACATGGCATTTTAATTTGCTAAATTAATTTTGCTACAATAGTGATTAAATAGTTTTATTATTCCTTTGACAGTAGTTACAGTCAGTGACACGAAAGTCTGACATCCAGTCTTACCAAGGGGTGTCGTATTACCCAGTACTGACTAGGTTGTAGGGGTCAGATAGGCAGTCATGTAGAATACTGGTATTCAGTGGGGAAATGGCTAAGCACATGGTGATTTAACAGTTTATAACCAACCATTTCCATTTTTTGTTTCGTCACTTCTTTCTTTACCTTTCTAAATCTCATACTTTTCAGCTCTCTTCAATTCTTTTCGCTTTTTGCTTCAGGTCGTGTTATACTTCATTTTATGCTGAAGATGGCCCGGCCCGGGCGGATATACTATCAATTTAATACGAATAAAAGCACCATAAATTCGCCACAAAAGTCACAAACTAAATAACGACCCTATAAAATAATAATGAAGCCATAACGCTGACGCTTATGTTTCAAGTGGCACCATAATTTCAGGGCGCAGTGCAGGTTATAATGCTTTCGTGCTTTTCATCAATATTTTCTCACTGACGGTACCTAGTTTAGTTTCCTTTCCTGTTAATTAATTTTATAGCTAGCTTTTTACGTAACGGTGTTAATTGATGAAGGTGCCACTAAAAGCTTTATAGGTAGGAAGAGTAGTTACCTATTCAGAATCAAAAATTATACGGTGAATAGAATAAGAATAAAACAATGTTTATAGAAATAGTAATAGGCGTATCTATGCGATGAACTAGGTACCTACATCTCTGCCTTACCCTTTGGAGAATGCAGACGTGGTGTAATGTTTAAAAACATATTTGAAATACCGTCGGAAAAAGTAGAATAGTCGCCTCGGGCTTTATATTATAACTCAACCTCTTTTAGAGAGTTCTTGTTTCTATGCACCTCAAACCTAACCTGTGTACCTAAACAAATAATACGTAATACTAAAGTCAAGAAAAATGAGTCAATATTAATCAAATTAATTCAATATCCTTTGTGGTCAATCAATCAAACAGATCAAGCCGGTCACCTTTAAAATGCACTCAGATGTTACCTATAATAAGGTTTATTTTTACAGAAGTAACGTCCGGACACATAGGAATCTATTTTTATAAAGATTTTGTGAAGGGATAAGGAAGCTTTTTCTCTTTTTCAAGGCTTTTTTTGAATGTTATCAATACATGATATGTAAGAACGGTTCCGTGAAATACATTCGAACTTAGAAGGACATCGTACCAAACAAGTATTTTTAAAATATTTTCGTTGTTATTACTGCTCAATACTGAGTAATGATAGTCGTGATTTTGCATTTAATTTAAGTGTAGTGTCATGTGAGATTTAATTAAATAAATAATTGCAATGTCAGTGAGCCGTGGTAGTAATTTTAGCCGTACGAAAACAAGAGTTTTGGCAAAAGAGACCGCGAGTGTTTGAACTTCATAGTTTTCTATGATAGCTGTGAAACTTACTGGCTGAAAGGAATAATTAAATTAGTTTCAAGTAAGTAATACCATTTTACAAGCCCATTATGTTATGACTTTAATTTCCTTAGTTGAAAAAAAACACTCTCTTTGCTCTCTACGTTGTTAAATTTGGCTTTAGATCGTGAAAAAACTACTGTGCCGATTTCAAAAATTCTTTCACCCTTTGAAAGCTACATTCACCCTGAGTAAAATAAGCTACATTTTATCCCCGTACTCCCACGTTAACGGAAACTACGCAAGTGAAACCGCGTGACGGCCGCTAGTTACTAATATTTCTCTCAGCTTACAATAAATTCTGTGTTGTAGTATAATTACTACTACTACTACACAGTGTGAATCGGTACTTGTAGTATATGAGAACCAAGATTACTAATATGTTTCTAAACCTAACATACTCGTAATATATATTATTGTATGTATGTGTAATTTTACCCTTGTAAGGCTCGCAGTATAACCAGTTAGTAAGCCGTTGTAAAACTCTTGCAAAACGTATGTACCTTACAACTTACAAGCTCGTATCTTTAGACTGTTAATAAATATTAGACCTATATGTTCAATATTGCCCTTACTTATGAACCTATTTGCATCAACAATCAAAGAGCTTTGTAGAAATGAACACTCAAATAGGTATTAAACCTGTCCTATCGTTCATTCAATCGATAGTTCCATTATCTTCTGTAGATGAAGTTCAATACTCCTTATAATAAAGTTGTCTCTAAACTCATTAGTTACTGTATTAATCAACAACAGTGTGTGGCAAACTGTACCGGCATTACAAAAAAGTCCCCAGTATAACAACATGGTACAAAAAGTACTACAGACGCAAATGAAAAACTGACATCAGAATTCTGAATCGCGCTATTCAACTTATCCGCGACTAAGGTCCATGTTCACCGAGAACATAACAGTCTGATTATCGAAAAACAGCTGTCACTGTGACATGTTCCCATACAAAAATGTGTTTTAAACAGCTGTTTTAGATAATCAGACTGTTATCTTTTCGGTGAACATGGACCTAAGGTCCATGTTCACCGAAAAGATAACGGTCTGATTATCTAAAAACAGCTGTCACAGAGACATGTTCCCATACAAAAATGTGTTTTAAACAGCTGTTTTTAGATAATCAGGCCGTCATCATTTTGGTGAACATGGACCTTAAGACAATAGCCCAATAGACAATAACACCCGTCCGAGGATTTTCCCTTTTCCATAGGGACAAAAAACTTACTACACTGTTCTTCATATTCCTATAAAAATTTCTATAACACAAACTGACAACTCAAAAACAAAAGCATATTTTCCCACACATAAACTTGACGGATTAGTGGATGGTTTTCAGTCAATATGAGGTTGTGTTTCGTCCCCTAGTGCATAGAGGGGTTGTTAATAATTGAAGGGTTGAGTCACCCTTCCAGACGGGAGGGAATGTCGATAGGGATATGCATTCACTTAGGTTTCTTGCGCTTTGAATGTCAACTGTGAAATGAAGCGTAAAATAAAATGGATGGAGTTCAAGTGAAACAAGGAAAGGGTAAAATTATTTGTTTTAATATTTTAACATAACACTTCATATCACGCCTCTTATCTCGGAAGGATTAGCCAGAAGTGTACAGTCACGTCTAATAATACGAGTATGTAAACACTTAAGAATGCTTTAAATTGTGTTTCTCCTAATGTACTGATTATTTAATGTTATTTCGTACATAGTATTCTGGAACTCATATTTTTATGAAAAAGATCCAATTTCCTAGTTACAATCGTTATTTCTCGCGAAAATAGCTATAATATTAAGGAAAGGGTATACATATTATTAGACGTGACTGTAACCACATTTCACAAGTAAGTCCCACGTCATAGGGGGCAAGCCTATTGCCATCAACCGGGCACAGGTACAGGCTCCGTGGCTGCTAATGAGAAATTCCTGATGGAATAACCCAATAACACAGTAGTTAATTATAAAGCCTGTAAAACATGTTTTGACTTCATCTCATTATGAACCTACTCATTATCCTAATCAGCAGCTTCACTTTGCAAATCACGACAATCAATTGCAATTTCAAACTACGCGTCTACTCTGAGTCATTGTAAGATATTATTATAGGAAGACGCAAATCTTAATTGGACCCATCGCTCATTTGACACATCATAACTTTGTGGGAGGTGTTGTGTCATGTGCTAGAACATGATTAGAAAAACGTGTTATGGTACAACCAACACTTATGGTACCTGAGATTCATACAGATAAATAGGTATGCCATATTAAATCAACTCAATCAGCTGAGCGTATCGCATAACATTTGCATTTCCGCATACATTTTGTTTCGCTGCCATCTTTAGGTCGTTGTTCGGGATCGGACTGGTGCCATTTATGTATGTAGCTTTTTGAATATTTATAAAGCCCTCACCGGCGGAAGATTTTATGTTTTTTTTTTAATATTCTGTTCGCACGAATTTTTTAAGCTATTGCATAGCTTCTATCGCGGGCCTTGAGCGTGGAGACCGAATCCAGAAATTCCGTAATGAAAATAACCTAACACCCCTTTTGTGATGTCAGATAATGACAATGACAAGCTAGTTTTCTTTTTAATATATTGCCGTAACTAGGAGTTGTAGGTTGTATACTCGTACATTTGATGTTAGACCTTCTTTGTAACCATTTTATTCTTCTATGTTCTAGAACCATCATTATAAACTTCATAATTTCATCGTGATGGGAAGCCGAGCCTGAACATTCAGTCCTCGAGCCGGCAACAAGCGGAAAAATAAAAAAAAAAATAATTATAATTGCATAAGTTGATAAAAAATGCTATGCAATAGCTTTACCACGGCAGTTCCCGAGTGCCACACGTCTTTTTTTTTTTTTTTAGTCGCATCTCAACCTATGAGGCTGTCGGACTATCCTGTGGGTGTCTTCAATATAAGAGCCTCCTATCCAGGAGAATAGCTTAGTACTTGCCTGTTCTTTATGAGAGTTCCTGGCAGCAGCTGGATGAGATTTTCCGAAAATCGAGTTAAATGCGAAAAAGAAGTGTTGTCCAGCTTTTCTCTGATGAAGGCTGTTGGTCTTGGTCACTGTAGGGTTGACTGCCCAGGTTGTCATTGTCATTGGCACATCATCAGGGCCTCGATTCTGCTATTACAATAGTGTCAGAGTATTCGATCATTGATTTCATAATGATCAAGTTCTGTCAAATTTTGACCAGTTTGTTAATTCTGCTATCATAATGGCGCCATTATGACTTCTCAATGAACAACCACTGACACTCCATTGAAAGAAATGTCATAGAATATTAATCTCGTACATGAAATCTGGCATGAATAAATGTTCGCATTTAGTAGTAGATTTCGAAAACCATTTGTACTAAGGGTTTTATAATAATGACAATACGACAATGCCATTTAAACACAATTTTATTACGAGACCATTGACCGACCATTGTGAATTTAGCAGATTACGAACTTTAAGCAAAATGACAATGGGATGAGAATGGAATCGTGTTGGAGTGACCAATTTATTAAAATAGCAGAATTAGGCCCCTAAATCAAGTCCATCAATTAAGCATATCACAATCCATTTGCATTTCGGCATACATTGAATCCATCTGTTCCTTTTAGGTCGTTGGACTTTTTTGCTCCGGGGTTTCAGATGTTTACCGGGTAGTGATTTCCTTGTTTAGACTTTCAGCTTCGTGAAATTAGTACGACTGCACTAAGAATGCTAACAAGCAAACATCACAGTTTTAGGATGGTCCGTGTTTGTTTACTGATGACGTCAAATCCCTCTTAAATCCTTGTCTCAGTACCTACGTGGTATGTCCATCTTTTAGTACTTACATAAATAATTCAACGCGGCTCCCCACTAAGTAAATGTATCTATTCGATCATTCTGTTACAGAATATTAAGATAATCTCTGCATAGAGTTAGTAACTCACGTTGCGATGCACGGTCAGTTCGTAGTCAGGTCATTGAAGCATTTTGACGTCAGTTCTGATAACTATTTTGCATTTTATTGTGAGCCACATAAGTTGTAATTTGGAATGTCGGAATAATTTATTTCAGAGAGAGTTTTATTGTAACAAAAAATAAATTAGCATAGAACAGCTTTTCAGTTGTGAAATAAATCAATCTATGAATAAAATAAACTTACTTGGTCACGGTTTGTTTAATTTTGCAATAGTTTTGATAAAAATATTTATGATTTCATTGCTATAACTGAAAGTATCTTACTAATATGTAGTATGTATTACCTACGTGTTTCACATATATAATATAACAGAATTAAGTACTTATGAAAGACCGATAAGTAACTGGGGTGTATAATATGGGTATTTTATTGGTGTATAAACCTGCAGTTATCTCACTTTGCGAGGCTTGTAAAAATCGCTTGCCCGTAACATAATTAACATGCATGGGTTGATGCATTCATTGTTAATTTTGCATAATAAACTTTACCCCTAAGTTTTTCTCTACCGCTATAATATGTCGAAATATGACATTTATGACCTAGCGAAGGTTGCAGGAATCCGCTGGATGTGAGTCGCACGCGACCTGTCAATGTGGCGACTCATGGGGGAGGCCTATATCCAGCAGTGGACGTCTTTCGGCTGAAAGGATGATGATGATGACATTTAAATTGAGGAACTCGTGACTTCAGAATAACAGCCGCTAAGATCGATGTTTTGGTCAAGCCGTGCATCCCTCCATTAGTTCAGGCTCTCATTTGTAGAATTTAACCTTCGCTCCAAGTAGTCAGTGGCCTGTAAAATCTGAAAAGCAGTCTTACGAAGGGTTATATGATGATATAGAAAGAAAGAAAGAAAGAAAAATATTTATTTGACGTCAGTTAATAAAGCACACACACAATTATAAAAAAAGATACAAAACAATGAGTAGGACATAGTAGAAATGTGCTGTGTGCCTCACGGCTGCGCCAAAAAGGTCCATTTCAGCATTCATGCCAGACAGGTGATGAAGCTGTCTGACGCTGGTCTTCCAATGAACCTTGAGAGGGTACGTTACAGAATAAACGGTTTCAAACAATATATAAACAAATAAACAAATGGTTAATAAGAATAAATAGATAACGAGTAAATTAATTGAATGTGTATTAACGAGTACGGATAGAGAAAAAAAATAAAAATAAATAAGAACCAAGTATTTTATTGTGTTGGAAAGTATAAAGTACCTTTGTGTAGGCTAAACAAAAAATAAAACAAAATAAACCCAGCAGGCATAATATATCAGATAGGCAGTCGCTCCATGTAAAATAATGGTATTCAGTTGCATCCAGGTAGACCGGATGACGATACGGCCCGAACATAGAACTTGGCAAAAGGAAGAAGGTTGGTCGTAAATGATGTTGACACTCAATCTCAATCGATGCCAGTTCGTAGTCTCAGAACCCTTAACTTTAAGAAGCTGGTCTAATAATTTTAGTAACATCACGACTTATTAATTAAACCAGTAGTTACATAAGAGATAAGGAATAAAAAACAAAGCCAGCCAATACGCATAAAAAAATAGATGCAACTGACGATATACAACAGTACTACGTAGAATAATACGATCCTTCGCAATCACGTTCGGATACACTTGTTAATGGCAAACAGTTGAATTTATCACTTCAGTGGAATCTCCATTGTTTCGTTATCAAACACATTATCTGGTGTTATCATAGTATCACGTACTGACAAGTAACGCGTCAACTTGAAGGTGATGTAAAGAATCTTGAGGACCAATGGAAGTGGAATATGTTGAGTGCTGGATTTAGATTTAGTGTTTTGACTTTCCTCATTACGGTTTATCTTCATATATCTCCATTTGTTTTGTAGTTTATGAGATGGAGATTTTGTTCGTCTGGTTTCTTGTTTTGCATGTTAACTCGTCTCAAGTAGATTAGAGATTAGGTTAGGTTTATTTTTTCTTTTATTTTCTAGCCTATTTATATTCCTATATTCTTTGAGCCAATTACACTGAAATGGGGTAAAACCACCCCGAAATCCTTCCAGGGTCTCTTTTACTTTTAAATTATTACTATCATAAAATAAAACGTCTAGAAAAATATGCAAACTCTACTTTTTCTTCATGAGGATTTATTTCAGAGCCTTTTTAATACCTTACTAGCTGACCCGCGCAACTTCGTCTGCGTCTCATAAATTGAGATGTAAGCTATCCTATCTTTCAAGTTGGATCAAATTGAACACGGTGTACAAATTTGATTAAAATCGGTTAAGTAGTTTAGGAGTCCATCGCGGACAAACAACGTGACACGTAATTTTTATATATATAAGATTATGCCGAATAGTTGAAAAACAACCTGTTTGAAGTTCATCATTAAAGTTTCTTACTCAATATTAAAGTCTTCTCATCGTTTAGTTTGTAAAAACAGCTGTATGGAGTAAATGACCTTGTGTCTATCTAATTATGATTTGATTATGGTAATAAACAGAAATTATTTTACCGCCGTAATAAGATTCTGGTTAAAAAAACTTACTTGGTATGTATGATAAAATTCATAAAATACACGTGTTTGACGTATCTCCGGAATTATTTAAGATGGTCGCATATTTACTCAGTTACTGATCTTTTAGTCGTTTCAATATTTTTTCAACTGTTTTCTACAATGGTTATTCATGTGTGAATATTCGTTCTGGTTATAAAATAGAAGGAAAAACCGTTAAAACCGTGAAAGCTTAAAACAGTGTTAGAAGGATGGTGTTGGAAGTAAACGAATTTACTTTTATTAGTATATACTACCGGGATAAAAAGTATCCTATAAAATATGTTAATCCAGGTTATAAAGTATCTCTGCCGGGGTTGCGGGACTGTTCGAAAGAGATACCGCGGCCCCGGAACGTAAAGGGCGAGGAAGGAACATGGATGGGTTTTAGTCAGTAAGAGTCTGACACTCCCTCCCGCTCCGCCCAGAGTGGGAGAAGTCATTTGATGATTTCCCATCCCAAAAAAAAAAAAAGGTTATAAAGTATCTATGTGCTCAATTTCATGCAAATTCGTTCAGTAGTTTTTGCGTGAAAGAGTAACAAACATACATCCATCCATCTATCCTCACAAACTTTCGCATTTATAATATTAGTAAGATCGTAAGTCGGTTAAAAATGCTATGAATCTTTATTTCCAGCGGCTAATTTTCCTTCCGAGGAAACGTCCCGTTTGAATAAATAAACCATTTCGTTACTACTTGATAAATAATACGATTCCAAGAGCCTTCAACATAAAATCATGCAACAATGTCTTATTGTCCTTATTGAAGCATGTCAATAAAAGAGGCGTTTATTTTATTAGGTTCGATACACTGCATTCAAATTAGCTCGTATACCATTTATAAATAAGTTCGTGCCCAATGGAATTTGTATTATAAGCAGGGATTTCCCTGTCACTGTCAAGTGTTATCTTTGTTTTATCAATAAGATCGTGACTACCTACGTTTTGGAATATTATTTCCAGGAGATTTCTGTCCTTATTATGAATGGCAAAGACTTAGGAACAAAGAAAAAACAAAGACTTGGCTAAGTATAATCAGCCTTTAATGTTTCTACTGCTGGAACACAGGCCTCCTCTCTATAGAAGGGTTGGTGGCAGTGGCGAGGCTTCCCTTCGGAACAACCACTGTACTGGAGTCTACTATTATTAAAACTAAAACAATGTAGGTAATTCAGTTAGGACGTGATTGCCCAAACATGACTAAAACTACAAATGGTTGAACCATGTTGTATGGTTTTTTCAAATATTATTAAAAATATGCACCAGACCGGCTAGCCTGTCACAAAAATTTACCCTTCGCTACTGGTACCCAGTACGGGTTATTCACTAACTACATTGACAAAATACAATCTCGATATCTGAAATGAATTGTCAAATCACATTTTCCGTGCCTACATTATTTCGATTGACATTCAATTCCTGACTTATCAATGACCATAATATATATATATGTCACCGTAAAATTGTCAAATACGTTATATTGTAATATCTCTAGCGATATTGTAAAATCTCGAAATATTGTCAAATGAACATACTGCTTACAACAAAACGCATTATTTTTCGTGAAATGCATGCGATGGTAGTCAACTCACGCGGTGTGGAGAGAAGGAGGGGTCCCCCTTGCCCAGTGGTACCACTCTCATGAAAAGATACTGTACCATTCCTGAGAAATATCCATTAATATAACCTAACCTTAAAACACTTTATATTCCCCTAAAAAGCGTAGTCGACGGACTATTTCCGAGTGCAGGGTTTAAAGGAACCTAACTAACCTAACGGGGGGGGTGCCCCAAGTCCCGATTATGGGGGCAGAGATACTTCCGTATGTTCAGTTGACAATAAATCGAGATATTACAATATCGCTAGAGAGATACACGTTATATTGTAATATAACGTATTTGACAATTTTACGGTGACATATATATACTCAATAAGACAGAAAACAGCCGCGCATTAACTTTATTACAAAAAAATGCATTTTTAATTGGTAAGAGGAGTCTTACCACTGGCTATCCAAGTTTCCACTTCAACCGCTAATGATGAGTTGAGTTTTATTACCCAGATATAAAAAAGTATACCAATGCCTTCTGTAAACCTAGTACTTGAGTGCTATTTTCTGGAAGGATCAAGGTACAATTGATAAATGACCTACTGTACTTACCTCAGCATTACCGTTTGTTATCTTGGTCTGCACGTGTCACGCATTAGCTCTAACGTAATTCTGTAGTGCCTGTACTACTTAAATTTTGCGTGAAGACTCAGATGGTACATAATGATCATCATCATCATTGGTAAACACAGTTTTGATGAGAAAGTTTCTTTAGTTAGTGTTGGGTTGGATTTGAGTAGCCTGCTGGAGGCATTGGTCTGAGGGTCCAGACAAGGCGTTTCAGGGAGGGAAGGAAATTCTTTTGTGTTGTAATACGACCGGAAATTACATACAGATAGAAGAACACAACGGGGCTGTTTATATCATAATTAAGTTCTACTAGCAGACCTGAGAGAAGAAAATTGTATTAGAAATGTAACTGAATAAATGTCGCTCGACATTACTCACCATCTAGTGCCACACTAAGCAACGAGGCTTGTGTCGTGGACACCAGATAGTTGATATACCTACTACAGAGATACTTTTTTTGTTTTTAATTATATACTTATCATACGAGTACAAATAAACATCCATGACTCGGAAACAAATGTCCATGCTCATCACACAAATATTTGCTCCTACCAGGATTCGAACCCGGGATCCTAAGACCGTAAGGCAGCCTCACTACCATTGCGCCATTTTGGTCGTCAATGTCGACACAGTGTGTATAAAAGACAAAACAAGAAAAGAAAACTTACAACAAAAATATATAATCAATAAAATAAACATACATACAAATGTATATAAAAATAAATACGTGGATTATTATGATATTATTTATGTTTGAAGCCATGACTATCTGCATGGAATGACAATAACTGAAATTTTATAAAGGCCATTAACCAGTCAACAAATATCTTGAAATTCATAGATTGATAACGATACGTAAACTTTCCAGATAACAGAAATCACTTGCAACATAGTTTGATATGAAGAAAGTATGTCAATAGCTTGTTATTTGTCACTTTGCGTGCCTGTGGGTTATCTTGTTATTTTTGCATCAATAAATTAAATATTTTAGAGGAAGAGGTAACTTTATACGAGTACATACAAATATTTTTCAGTTTTTGCTCTTTTGCAAGAACATTTTCTTTTAATGCCCAGACAAATCATTAAGCTCTTAGCTGTCGCATTAGGGTGAACCCTGTAAAGATAATTTAAGCTGTTTTAAATAAATAAATCACGACATAATAGGCAGAAGTGTACCTAATAGTACACTCACAATTCGCTAGTTATGTTTAAGTTCCATGTAATAGGGATCGAGCCTTTTGCCATCAACCGGGCACAAATCCAGACTTCGTGGCTGCTACTGCGAAATTTCTGATGGAAAAGTGCCCAATAACGAATTGTCTGGACAGATCATAACGTTTATTTGCATGACATAGTTAAATAAAGCTGAAGAGTTTGTTTGTTTGTTTGTTTGTTTGAACGCGCTAATCTCAGGAGCTACAGATTGAAATTGAAAAAATCTTTTTGTGTTGGATAGTCCATTTATCGAGGAAGGTTATCAATATATATAAAAATCAATGCCACTTTTCGTTGTAATTTTATAACTCAAGAACGGGCTCACCTATCCAAACCAAATGCTTAGGCTTTATTCGGACTATTTAGTTGATGGTTTACGTGAAGTTTGCACAAAATCGGTCGAGCGGTTCTTCACGCAGACGAAGTTGCGCGGGTCAGTTAGTAGGTTATATAACATCACGTTACAACAAATAGGAGCGGAGCATAAATGAAAATTGTTGCAAAAACGGGGAATATGTGTTCCTTTTGTGGGCTTTTTCTATTTTATGTGATGCAGACGAAGTTGAGTGGGTCAGCTAGTGAGTTAAGAGGCCTGCGGAGCATGTGTTTTTCATACAAACGTAATACCAAAATCATTTGTAAATCAAACATATTCTTAAGGTAGTCTGTATTGATTTCGATTGCATTACAGAATATATATGTTTCCAAACACATATTTTGAATGGACACTGATTTAAACAAGAGTTATGAGAAAAATAAGTTTTCTATAGAAATTTTAAATTCCTTATATCTCGCCTTTATATCATTTTCCTTTCAAAATATTTATTTGGGAACATAGATATTCTTTAATCCAATCGAAATAAATACACACTACCTTAAGAAAATGTTTAATTTTCATATTATTTTGGTATTACGTTTGTATGAAAAACGCATCCTCCGCCGGCCCCTTAATATTAATCCTAAAAATTATTTAACCTAGTTGCTGTCAGTCTACTTTCTATACTCAGTCCTTCAGTGCTGAGGACTGTAAGCTATTGTCATTTCCTGTGCTGACGCCAGATATTTCAGTCTTCCTGGAAAGATGGGCCCTAACACTGCAGGATGGGGTCTGTTTACAATTTTGGTTGTCCACCCCTTGGTTTTCGCAGTGTCTCTCTAGACTCTAACCGGGTCTTCGCATGATGTGCTCGAAGTATCACATATAACAATTCGGTTGAGCTCAACAGTTGCAGTCAGTGTGCAGGGAAAAAATATGCCATCATACAAATTGACTTCAATAGGATAATTATGTACGTGGAAACGGTGTTGACATTGCGTGCTCTCAATAAAATTGCTAGTATTTCAATTTGTGTTAAATTGCGTTTAATCTGGAGACCCACGATTGCGGTTTGTGGTTAACAGCAATAGGTCACAACTCCTGTGTTATTCCGCTATATTTATTCAAAGTATACAGTTTGATTAATTAAAGAAAATCTGAACCTTGTTGACAATAATTTATTCCATAAATAAAGATTAATTGGTAGTGTTGTTATTACTTTGATGTATTACCGTTAAAGTATGCGGTCTTCCGTAAATAACACTTTACGGCATACCTACTATATTTTGAACCTTTACTTATTTCAAAATAATGATTGTGCCCTTGAAATCTACCTACATTTTAGAATCTCATTACTTGGGAGATAATTATTACATAACAAAACATCTCGCCTGTAATTGCCCAAACGTTAGACAGAGGTGTACCTGTACATCCAAAACATTTCGACAGTTATGTTTAAGTCCTGTGTTGTAGAGGGCATACCTATTGCCATCAAACGGGCACAAACCCAGACTCAGTGGCTGCTACTGAGATATCTCTAATGGAAAACCCCAATAGTAATTTGCCCAACCCGGGTATCGAACCCCAGGACCTTATGCTCAACAGACGCGATTGCGACTCACGAGGCAGTTGGAGATTTTAAACAAACTCATTTTAGCATCTGAAGAGGCAATCGATATTTTTTCAAAGATGCTATTAAGTTGAAACTTCCTCTCGTTCAAAATAATTTTCATTACAAGCTTTTTTTTATATTCTATAGATTTTGCTGTTCGGTAATACCTACATAAATTGACTTTGCACCCAATCAAAACTGATTGAATAAAATAATTGCAATATCCCAAGAGGGAAATAATCCTTACAAGTCTTGAAGCAAATTGCGGATGTAACGTCACCTAAAAGTTAATAATAATTACATACAAGTGCTTTTTAATAATAGGATGTGGTAAAAACAACTTTTCGGGGTTTTTCCTTCATTGCATCTAGTACTTTTATGCTAAAATTCCAGTTTCTAGGTGCAAATTAAACATGTTTTGGAGCAGTAAAACCGCAAAAGGCTGTCTATACCTATCTTTATTGATATGGTTATAAAGATTATGCACTGAAACTTCTGTGTAGTTTGAAGTGCTTGGTGCATGTGCGATGTAGGTAACATGCAAATCATAAACAATGCTGATAAGATAATGACTCTTGTCTTACGCACTTTGATTGATTTATATCCAAGTCTTTTTGGCTTCCGCTTCATAGCAGTAGCTGAATAAAATCTATGTGAAACGCTCAAATCTTCGTCGATCGTAGGTACTGGTACGTCAACAGCACACACGTCAATAAAACAAAAGACGTACCTTCTAGAACTTTCTACTCTTGGTACCCTTATATACCTTAGTCAATTTAATAACAATAACCACACATACAGTTAAACATTTTCTTTTAATCTTTTTATATTGTGTTTTGTAAGGAATATTTAAAAATGTAATTAATTTGTAAAGAAATAAATAAAGGAACCACAATAACATTCATTTATTGTCAGGTAACTTTGGTTCATAGATATACAGACTAACATAAACATGATACGAGTAAAATACAATTTATGTTAGTTTAGTTGGTAACACTTCACTTGTGCACTATATCACTGCGCGTTCATGTGGCACTTGCCCGTGGAACACCATGATGAAGATGATGATACTACCTAATTTAAAGAAAGTGGACTTAAACCAATAAAGTCCGCCATAATCCTTCGGATTTCCTTAGAGGTTGCATACAAAACTTGTAAGGTTTTTCCAAGGAATAAAAAAGCTTGGTCGACGTAAGATTGACATGAGTCAATCTATGATAATATTTAATTAGCTGCACAAGACACGGTTACCAGTCACAGTAAGACAGCATATGTTCAAAACTAGTTTTGATTGCGTAATGTCAGACTTATGAACCTAACTCCATGTCTTAGCGGGGAGCCGTAGTAATGCTATGTCAAAGCGATACTTTTGCATTTTCGCAAAGGCTTTATTGCTTTCAAATGCTTCAATGGCACGCTTGTATGCTCTAAAGAGGAAGACAAAATGGACGGTACACCCGAATTGCGGTATTAGTTATAGGTAAGTCCAAAATCATTGAGATGAAATAATAAGTTGCTTTTAGGAAAACGACTTATGGAATTCCTCGATGCTGGAAGTAAAGGTGAATGAAAGAATGTCCATGGACATTCTTCGGCTAGTAGAAACTAGCCGAATGGACGCCACTGCTACAGTGACGAAGTGCTTGACAACCTAATTGGCACTTACCGGGCCCAAAAATTTGAAAATGTACCTAACAGGAAAAACATCAAATACCTTTCTTGACCCAGGATTGGTCATTAGACCACAGTTACAAATGTCAAGCAGTCACGTCTGGCTGTTCTTGCAAATTCCAAGATTAAAACATCGAGGATTATAGCTTAGCTTTGGTCACCTAGGGCTCGGTCTCAAATAAATATTCGCAGAAACCTATTAAGAGATCATTAGCTAGATACCACTAGTACTTGTTTTAATAATTTTCCTGGTCTTTCATGGTGCAAAAGCTGCCTTAAAGGCTTGAATAAGTGTGGTAGTAAAGTTTCCGGATTGGTATAATTGATTGATATATTTTCCGAATGACATGACATGTGCGCCTCACTTCGGAATCTATTATGAATCAATATTGAATGCACCTTGGTAAGTCCTGTGTTCAAAATCTATTATTCTCTTCAACAATACGGTCTTAGATTTTCCTTAATAGATCTTCGATTAGATCTTTTGCATGCAGAATTTCTGTTTCATTAAGGAAAAAAGCTTTGCGATTCTACAGCTGATTTTGATGTCGTTTTCCTTAAGTAATAATCAAATTATGTAATTTTTAAACGTAGTAGACAATTATTACAATTTTCTTGAAATATCACATCCTCCAAGAAAGGGGTTTTACCTAACAAAATCGAGTGCTATTATATTCTTTTGTTATTGTGCATTCGGTCGGAGGCCGTACCCTAGTTATCGAGTATTTGTGGAAATAAATGATTCATTAAGATCACTGTCCCACATTTAATTAATTATCTTCTACATAGGTATCTAATAAGCGCCCTTGTTGAGCATAGTTCTTTGGTTAGGTATTTAACTACCTACTGAAACACATTGCACATTGCAAGTCCCACTGTTAAGTTGCGTCATTTTCCTTATGCACTCCATCTTAGTTAGTTTGGTGGAATTGGTTTAAGGAATCAATAGATGAATTTCACAATAACTTGTCATATTTATTTAAAGGTAAAAGGGGCTACGTCCCATTTCCTAACTATCCCATTTCGACCACCAAACATAAGACGTGCAAACAAGTGAAAAAGTGTCCCAACTCGTAACTACATAATTTATTCTAATATTATATTCATACACTGAATCCCATTACGTCAACCTAGTACCTGTACCAAAACAACAACACATGTTAAACATGTTTAGAAGATTATTTTGTTGTTTCTCCGCCCAGTCCTCAAGTGCGCCAGTCCAACAGGCCCCGAGTGGTCCGCGTTGGGCGCTGAAGCAGCTGGACCGGGAGCTCCTCCTGGAAGCCTCGATCGTGCAGGCCTGGGTGACATCACCGGACAGGCCTGCCGACGTTAATAGTGAGGCAGAGTGGTTCCGGGAGGCCATGTCCGACATTTGTGACGTGGCAATGCCCCGAGTCCGGCCAGGAAGCGCCCGACGCCAGGTGTACTGGTGGTCGCGCGAAATAACGTCTCTTCGTGAGGCGTGTGTTGCTGCGCGGCGCCCGTACGCCAGGCATCGCAGGCTCCGCATTCGCCCGCCGGATGCGGCAGCCATTGAGGCGGAGCTGTACGAGGGATACAGAGCGGCGAAGACCGCCCTCCGGGAGGCTATCCTGCGGGCCAGGAATCTGGCCCGCTTGGAGATGCTGGAGACTCTCGACAGAGACCCGTGGGGGCGCCCTTACAAGATGGTGCGGAATAAACTCCGCACCTGGGCCCCCCCGCTGACGCAGAGTCTCCGGCCAGAGCTCGTGGAGGACGTGGTGAGCGCTCTGTTCCCCTCGCGGGGGGAACATCCGCCCCCGCCTATGGCTCCGCCACCTGCGGTGCCAGAAGAGGACCCAAGCGACGACGATGACACTCCGGAAGTGACTGGGGTACCTGAGAGTGGCGGTAGGTAGGCTTAAGGCCAAAAATACCGCCCCGGGACCCGATGGCTTGCCTGGCAAAGCCTGGGTCCTGGCCTCGGATGCGGAGGCTCTCGGGCCCCGACTGAAGGGGCTCTTAAGCGCATGCTTGGAGAGAGGCCAGTTCCCGCTTCGTTGGAAGACGGGGAAACTGGTCCTCATCCAAAAGCCGGACTCTCCGTCAGCATTTCGGCCCATTGTGCTGCTCGACGAGGTGGGCAAGCTCTTTGAGAGAGTGATTGCAAACCGCCTCGCCGAGCACCTTGAGGGGATGGGGCCGAATCTTGCGGAGAACCAGTTTGGTTTCCGCAAGGGGCGCTCTACCGTGGACGCAATCATGCGCGTGAGAGCCCTCACGACGGGGGATGCGATATCCCGGGGCGGGGTTGTCTTGGCGGTGTCTCTCGACATCGCCAACGCCTTCAACTCCCTGCCCTGGAGCTGCATCAGGGAGGCACTCCGGTATCACCGGGTGCCGACCTACCTCCGTCGTGTGATCGGGGACTACCTGACGGACAGGGCCGTCATCTACCCCAGTCGCTGCGGAGATTGGAACCGGCGAGAGATGTCGTGCGGTGTCCCGCAGGGATCGGTTCTAGGACCGCCCCTGTGGAACATCGGTTACGACTGGGTGCTGCGCGCCGACCTCCCTAGTGGTGTCAGCGTCGTTTGCTACGCAGACGACACCCTGGTGCTGGCACAGGGGAGGTCGCACGAGGCGGCGGCCGAAGTGATGACACGCGGGGTTGCGATAGTCGTTGAGAGGATCCGGCAACTGGGTCTCGAGGTGGCATTGCACAAGTCCGAGGCCATGTGCTTTCATGGGCCTCGGAACGCGCCACCGTCGGGATCCACACTGACGGTAGGAGGGGTATCCATCGGCGTCGAGTCGACGTTGAAGTACCTAGGACTCGTCCTCGACAGCCGGTGGAACTTCGTGGAGCATTTCCGACGTTTGGCCCCCAGGCTGGAACGGACCGGGGCTGCCTTCAGGCGGCTCCTGCCCAACCTTGGGGGGCCAAACGCCTCCTGCCGCAGGCTCTATGCGGGGGTCGTGCGGTCCATGGCCCTCTACGGGGCCCCAGTGTGGGCGCGTTCCTTGAAGCGGCGTGCCGCTCATTATCTGAACGCGCCCCAAAAAGTGGTGGCCGTAAGGATGGTCCGTGGGTACCGCACGATCTCCCGCGAGGCGGCGGGCCTGCTTGCCGGATTGCCGCCATGGGATCTGGAGGCGATAGTCCTCGCGCGCCTACACGAATGGCGCGCGGAGGTACTACGCCGGGGGGAAACTCCGCTGCCGCGGCAAATTGCCGCTCAGCGGACTGACCTCCGGCGCGATCTCATGGCGACATGGAGAGAGCGACTGTCGCAACCCCGTGCAGGGCACGCCACGATAGTGGCGGTAAGTCCCCTCTTTGAGGAGTGGCTAGAGAGGCGCCACGGCGTCCTCACCTTCCGCCTGACGCAGGTCCTCACCGGACACGGATGTTTCGGGAGGTACCTGCACCGAATCGGGCGGGAGGAAACGCCCGGGTGTTTCCACTGCGAGGATCGACCGGAGGATACGGTGGAGCACACGGTGGAGGTCTGCCCTGCGTGGGCGGAGCACCGCCGTGTCCTCGAAGCGGCGATCGGCGGCGGCGACCTCTCGCGTCCGGCCCTGGTTCAATCCATGGTCCGGAGCGAGATGGAATGGGAAGCCGTCACTTCCTTCTGCGAAGCAGTCATGCTAGCGAAGGAGGTGGCGGAACGAGAGAGGGAGAGATCCTCACTTCCCGGCCGCCGCGGGAGACGCACCGGGCGTCGAGGGCCACGTGGTGGCTACCGGCCACCGTAGATGCGGGCCTGTGGACGGTTGGCTATGGGCTAGCTAGCCGTCCGTCCGTCTAACGACGACAGGCCGTGTCGACGGCGCGTTCGTGTTCCACGCGCGCCTCAAAGAGATGTCAGCATAAGAGAGGGGCCCGCAAGGGCCGAAGCCTGCCGGGGTTGCGGGACTGTTCGAAAGAGATACCGCGGCCCCGGAACGTAAAGGGCGAGGAAGGAACATGGATGGGTTTTAGTCAGTAAGAGTCTGACACTCCCTCCCGCCCGGACACAATCATGGTGTATAACGCAATATCATCATCATAAATCTATATCTATCTATATAAACATATAATAAAAGAGTAAAAAAACTGTGTCTGTATATTGAATATATTAAAAAAATAATAATTGAGGGGGGTTTAGAAACAGTAATAGAGCCCGAATCCAAAAAAAAAAGTCTGTCTGTGTGTCTGTTTGTCTGTTTGTTTGTACACGCTAATCTTCGGAACTACTGGACGGATTTGAATGATTATTTTTTTGTTGTATAGATATTAAGTCTGTGCAACATATAGGCTATAATTTATCTTGAAAACTTGAACACCTGATGCAGAACCGCAACAGACCAGCTAAACTATAAGAGATACAAAAATGACACCATAGCAAAAATTGTTCCACGTGATGAGCATTTTCTGATGAGAGAATAAATTTGAAGATCTGGAATACCTGATGTGGAACTCCAAGAGCCCAGCTACACCATAACACATATAGAAATGACGTCTTAGCAAAAGTTGTTCAATCTGATGAGCACTTTCTGTTGACTTATAAAAATCGAAGATGTGGGACACCTGTTGTGGAACTCCAATAGCCCAGCTACACCATAACACATATAGAAACGACGTCTTAGCAAAAGTTGTTCAATCTGATGAGCACTTTCTGTTGACTTATAAAAATCGAATATCTGGGACACCTGTTGTGGAACTCCAAGAGCCCAGCTACACCATAACACATATAGGAATAACGTCTCAGCAAAAATTGTTCAATCTGATGAGCAATCTCTGTTGACTTATAAAAATCGAAGATCTGGGACACCTGATGTGGAACTCCAAGATCCCAGCTACACCATAACACATATAGAAATGACGTCTTAGCAAAAGTTGTTCAATCTGATGAGCACTTTCTGTTGACTTATAAAAATCGAAGATCTGGGATACCTGTTGTGGAACTCCAATAGCCCAGCTACACCATAACACATATAAAGGAATGACGTCTTAGCAAAAGTTGTTTGGTCTGATGGGCACTTCCTGTTGACTTATAAAAAATTGAAGATCAGAAACATCTGATGTGAAAATTATTGCAAAGCTATCACTAATTTCACTGTATAATTATAAAATAACATAAGCTGGGAGTACATCCACGCAGTGAAGGCCGTTACAGTTTAGGAATGATATTCGATGACGATGGTATATCATTGAAAATTTGACTCTACTGGCCAAAACTCCCATGTATTATTTTATTTTATCGAATAAATATATGTCTTCGGGCTTATGTTATTTCAGTGTTTAATTTCCTTTTCCATTTATCTTCGTGACTCGGGAGCCTACCCGGCAACGCAGGGTAGCAGTCACTTAGATTTTAATTGATCAGGTATGCAACAAAACTATAACCATGTCTAGAAAGAGGTCAAATCTTTCAGATATCATCTGAAGAATCATTTGTGTCTCAAGATATAACCGTAGGGCATGGCGACCTTCCTTGGGTTGATTAGGAACGGAGAGCATTTACGTAATACTCCTATGATTGAATACGCCACATATTCCGCCATCGGAGGTATGGTTAAGAATTGTACTTTTTGTGAAGCTGTTAAATGGCAAAAAGAAACAAACGGTATGTGTTGCTCAGGTGGGAAAGATCCGTTATTTTCCCGTCCCCGGGCTCTTAGTACTCGACATCAGACGTTTCAGATCTTCGATTTTGACAACCCCGTTGTCGCTGGCATAAGCAACATGATCCGCGTACGAAGTCGCGGGCAGAAGCTAGTTTGAAATAAATGTTCTGATAAAGGTTTTTCGATAGGTACCTGATATTTGACATTTGCCATTTTTATTTATAAGCAGAATAAAGAATTCGTAGCAAAATTAATATTCATTGTTTAGTATCCACCTACTCTCCTGCGTCATAAAATGCATTAAGACAAACACGCCTTAATATTGATACCTAATTCACAACTATCTGCTATTTCTAAGAACAATCGAATCAACACACATTGATGCCTAATAGGTACCTACTAATTGACTTTGCGTGGTACCTTTTAATTTGTACGACGATTTATTGCATATTAGACAAACGACCAACGTGATTTCTCACGTGACCTTAAATGATTGTTATGGAAATCTTGTTATACTAAATAGTTCTTGGTATTTCAATGTGTTGCGTATTTAAATTTTATTTTTTCTGTCGAAAAGTTTAGAAATCCGTTCATACACAAAATCATAAGGTAACAAATCATCGTCAAAATTAAGATAGACTAAACGCCAAAAATCTGCACAAGGCAGTACCTACCTAGAACTTAAATTAGTCATTGTAAGAATACATTTTCATTGTTAGTTATAGTGTGATAAAGTAAAACGCTTCATGTAAAATACTGGTATTCAGCTGCATCCGGATAGACTAGAAGTCGACCCCAACGAAGTTGGGAAAAGGCTAGCCTTTTCCCAACTTCGTTGGGGTCATCTGCCTAGGCAGATGATGATGATGAGTGTGATAAAGTAAACTATATGTAGTAATAGCCACTTAAATTAAAGGCCAGAAATCACACTATTACTCTAACACGGGACTTTTCAGAAATCGCATAATGACCTTATTTCAGAAGTATCCGTTTTGATTAGTCCACTGTATTTACAATACAAGTATTATAAAGCTGGAGATTTTGTTTGTTTGGTTGAACGCACTATTCTCAGGAACTCCTGGTTGGAATTGTTTCTTTTTTGTGTTAGATGTTCCATGTATCGAGGCTATAGGCTATATAAAATCACGCTACGACCAATTTGTGCGGAGTATAAATGAAAAATGTTGCAAAAACGGGGAAAGTGTACTCCTTTTGTGAGCTTTTTCTCTCTTCTGTAACGCAGACAAAGTTGCGTGCGCCAACTAGTTTACAATATTATTGATAACGTAATTTAGTTTCAAGCTACTGTATTTACCCGCGGTCAAGGCAGAAGCACGACACTACAGATGAACACAGATTAGTAAATAGTTTAGAATGCAATTAGTACCTATTATTTACTTCTTTGACTAAGAAATATGTTACACAAACAGCAATGTGTGTGATCCTTCTATTTCTTGTTGCAATAATTACTGACATAATACGACACTTATAATATCTACAATTACGATGAATATTTGTATTATTTTATATCATATTTGTCTTTACGTAACTAAATAGGTATGCAAGTTGCGATTATTGAAGACTAAATACATCATTAACGTATTCATATTTACATTGTTTTGGCCTTTAATAGTTTATATATGAACAGTTTGTACTGACAAAAATTATTATTCCAATCAACTGGGTAACATATTCTATGTACTTAACCAGAAGCACATTTTTTAAATCTAATTTAGTTTTATTCCTGAGGAAAACAAAGGCGAAAAGTAAGAAATTAAGTATATTAAAATATTGTAGACCCGTAACATCGCAATCACCCCTGTCCTCAGTTTGATCCTGCCGGTTCAAGAAAAAAACACGGTTCTGTTATTTGAATTGCTCCTCTTACTCAAAATGATGGAGATAATTATAATCTATTAATTAGTTCATGTGGGTTATTCACAACAAACTTTGTTATGAGACACAAGTCATCTGCCTATAGCCTTTTCCCTAGTTGGGAAAAGGCTGTAAGTTAATAACTTATGTTGGAATCGGTCACAGTGTGACTGGAGGCAGCTGAATACCAGTATTTTACATGGAGCGACTGCCTATCTGACCTCCACAACCCAATTAGTACTGGGTAATACGATAACCCTTGGTGAGACCGGTTGGTTATGGAACACAAAACATAACAAACAAAATCCAAACTGAACTCGTTAAAAAACAGTTATTAATTATTTACATAAATAAAGCATTCAGACGGTTTCTTTAATCACTAATCGTTTGTCTTTCTGCCAGTTTTCACTTTATATTATTGTAGAAATAGATTAATTCCATGTTTGATATATAAAGTAATGAGTGTGTCCGTTATAATGATCACAGCCACTTTACCTGTCTTGTTATACATCATATGCATGAATAATTGAATATAGATCATAGAGCTAATCACATTGCCTACATATGCAGCAATAAAATGTAACTTAGTAACTGAAACATTTAGAAGAGACTATTGCGAAGACAAGACGTCGGTGTTTGACCGTTGCCTTTTCCAAAGTGGGCTAGAAATAGCTAACTGCTGAAAATTATTCAAAAACGTAACATCACGCCAGTAATCACAAAGAGAGAGGTATCCATAAGTATGTACCTACCCACATTTCGCCATTAATGTTGAAGTCCCATGTAGGTCCTCATAGGTTTTGTGGTTTCTGCCACACCATGCTCCCATGGGAAAAAGCTGTGAGTTTATATAATATCTCGTCTGAATGTGACAAAAACACATAATCTCGTCACCTGTGATAATTATGACCTGGCTTCATAATTAAGTTCAGTGTTAATTTTTATAGCCCGAAACCATGTGATTTTCTCATTGAGTGCAACCATAAGTCTTTGAGTTCAACTCTGTTTGTTTATGTTCATATACATAAATGTTACATTTACATATTTATTCCACTGCACAAGGACGATATGTGGTTTTAATTTCCACTGAGCACGTTAATATTGAAGAGGTAGTCGTATTAAATATTATATTCTGCAGATTGTTAATCAGATTGAAAAAATCGTGAGTGTAATGTATAGTATGACGAGCATGGTTGATTGGTTATGTTGGTGGACAGTTCTACATTTAAGACGGTAGTTGGATCCGTATGGTACCCGTGTGGAGAATCGAAGAACTAGGGTGTCTCAATCTCTACCTAAAAGTCTTTAAAAACCTCATCTAGATATAGTTAGGAAAAAGAAAAGGCCAGATTTAAACAAGGTGCAAATTAAACAAGTTTTTATACTTGACCTAGATAATTTAGATTAGTTGGATGCACGGTAAAACTAAGAATGGAGATATTAGCTGCATTGTCGCAGTGAATGGTGGTAAAGACTATTCTTTTCACGGAGATGAAGCTGAAGTTTAAGCAGTAAAATAATTATAGGCTAATGATGAAGATTGTGAATGTAGTGAGGAAAGTTTTGAGACCAGAGAAACGATGGATAGACTCTGTAAAGGATGATATGGCAAGAAAGGAGATGTCTGGTGAGATAACAAGTAATAGAGAACTATGGAAGAAGAAGACATGCTGCGCCGAACCCAAATGAATTGAGATAAGGGCAAAAGAATTATGAATGATGAAAATTGTGTGAATACTCATTCTCTCAGACTGTAGGCTTATGTTGAAGAATCTAGAGCCTCAGCTGCGAATGGTTTGACCAGGCAATAGGTACATACAATACAAACCTTACCACCAAAACCACACGTGAACTAATCACATGACAGCGGCACATACACAAACAATGGTGTGACCTCATGTTATGTATCATTGTCACTACCACTGCCTATATGTGAGGACCATATGGGCACGGGTCGTAGACACGGCGTTTCGTGCATACAAATTGATATGATTGACCTTACAGTGTTTATGTTCTTATTGTACTTCCGATTGTTATTGAACTATTGATCAGTATCGTGGTGTTTTGGAGTTAGAAGAGGGGTGATTATGAAGCTTGGTGGTATCTTTAGATATGTTCTAAGCTTGGATACTAAATTAATCTTTAGAAGTCTTGCAGAAGCCAGTTCTGAGTATTGGCCTCCTTGTTTCCTGTTTTTTCTACCTTTCCTTATTATTGTTCTCCATTTGTGATCAGCAAAGTCTTCAGGATCTAAATTATTTGACCCGAAAGTTTTCTAAATGCATTCTCTGATAAACCAAGATATCTTGTTAACATCAACTTTTCAACCTGTGTTAAGATTCTGAGCTAAGAATACACCAATTTTAATTTTCAAGTATTAATGTAGAATTTATTGTTTACTACCTTACAAAGTAACTAGGTACATACTTTGCTCCAGAGTAGAAACTACTAATTTCTTATCATAAGAACCACAGCAGGATCGCTGTTGCAATTTTATTTTTTAATATTTCCAAATATACTACCTCGACTCTTCGACAGACTGTTGATGTTGTTGGTCTACTGGTCGCAACTGCGGCTATTGCAAGCAAAAGGTCCTTCGCCACGGAATCTGGAGGTGTGGTTGATGGCAATAGAATCATAACTGGAGAAATGTAGGTGTTATATTAGGTACATATCTCTGCTTTACTCTTCAAGGTTTATAGGCTTGATGATGTTATATGTATATCGTAACTACCACATCCGCTGGATAATCCGATGAAAACATTCACACATAATCGCAGTTATTTAACCTATTTTTGAAAACCATTACTACATAAATAATCATGCAGTCTTTTTATTATGCTACCTCATTTGCTTTTTTTGTTTGCAAACAATATCGCCGGCTACATAAATAGGTGTTGAAGCTTTTATATTACGTGCGTTCAAGGGCGAAGTATTGTGTACCACGTTATACATATATTTTATTATGTAATGTAATTTTAATTGATTGTAAAAATCTGTTAGACTTTATTGGGTCGCTAATTAGTTGTTGATTGAATTTGATATTTAAATACTTCAATAGCTTGGTTGAGGTATGCTTTTTTTTTTTTTAGGTAACGTTAAAAACATGATGTTCTGAAAAAAAACGTCTTTATTGAAGCTTTGAATCATTCTTCTTCTTAGCGTGTTCATGGCAATCTAAATTGTGACTGCCTAAAACTGAGCTACTCATAGTAATTGGCATTGTCGGTAGAGTCCATCAATCAGCTCCTATAGTGAACAAACAACGAGACCTTAACAATAGTTTGTGGAGGTCAAGGGGGAGAATCTCCACCTGAGTCATGAAAATAGTATCTAATATCCGTCTACTAACTTAGGTGGGTTCTTACCTATCTGTCACAGTTCTCACTACCTAGTTACCTAGATTTTACAGCCCTTGTTCTAAAACCAGAATATCAATAACGTTCCGATCTGTACTGAAATGGAGCGCGTTCTATATTTGAAAAATAGGTCAAACACGTCTAGGCACTATCAATTCCATTCTATTAGAGTACAATACTGACGTAATTACTATAATTGCCTATAAAAACCACAGAATCAAGGTATAGTTATCTAAATTTAGAGCAAAACCGCAAATGGGATCTGAACAGCTATGTGGACAGAAAATAAATCAAAGAAAAAATGTGACTTGACATGGTCATGATACTGACCGATTTGTGGTTGCAACGTAAAAGCATTTTAGTAGATAATGTTAAATATTCAATTTTTTTTTTTATGATAACTACATTTTACGATGAACCACAAAGGAAAATAGTAGCATTTAAGTCTGTTCATTCATACACAGTGTCTACCATACATTTTGATCGTGTACGTGTTCCCAATTTTTGTATGGGACAGCTGATTTTTGTCCATTCCAAACAGTCAAAATGAGGATAGGTCTGGCCTTGACGGCAGATAAGTTCAAGGACTTTTCACCCTTTTGCTTTGTGTTATAAGGTTGAAATGTGGTCGACTGTCAGTGAGCGCGGAAACAATGTTTGTTGGTACTAACCTACAAACATTTGTGTGACATCATAATATTCCCAACTATGTTGTTTCCAATTTAGCCGGATGCGACTGCTTATCCTCAGCCACAGCCATGCTACAGCCCAGTTAGTACTACTGGGTAATACGATACCCCTTGGTGAGACTGGTTGCCAGACTTTTTGGGCCACTGACGGACTTTTTGGGTAACGACTGTCAAAGATCCTTTGTTGACAGCCGAGACCAACTGCTTGTCGTTCTTTCCGAGGCACGGAGAAAGCTCGGTATGTAATGGGTAGTCGCCCATCCACAGACCAACCTAGGCAAGCACGGCTTAACCTTAAGATCGACCCGAGCGGCTGTTATTATTAAGCCACGAGCTCCTCCAAACATTTGTGTATGATGACTATTAATTACAAGAATCATCATTCACAACTTTTAGCTCAACTGTCCCTTTCAGATTATAGAGGAAAAACCCGAACCGAAGCTAAGCTATAAGCTTAGAGCTATGAAAACAATAATTATCAATTCATATCCTCATCATCAGCCTACAGCAATCCACTGCTGGACATAGGCCCCTTTAATCGCACGTGACTCAGCTCGATTCTCAGCAACTCTCATCCACTCGTTACCAGCCACTCCACGGAGGAATCAGGCCCTCCTGTCCGCGTAGCATGACCACCGTAGACACGACAGAGAGTCGACAAATCTTTTGTTCATCTGTCATTTTGTCGATTCAATGACAGATTAACAAAAGATTTGTCGACTCTCTGTCGTGTCTACGGTGGTCATGCTAAGCGGGCTGAGGGCGTCCCTCCTTACGTTTGACGACTCGCAGTCCAATTCATATGCCTGGCAAAAATTAGCTGAGTATAGAATTTCAGCTAGGTATATGAATTAAAGAAAATTGTATAGCAAGAACACTTTCTACCGACGTCTGCTAACTTAATCATCTAACTGCAACAGTTAACACTAATCGATTAATTTCTATCTTAAACATCGCATTAAACCGATACCGATTACCATTACCGTTGACTGATTAGATTTAAGACGTAACATTATTGTAGTAATAAGAATGACTGATTCGATTTATGACGTAACATTGGAGTAATCACAAAACATCATCGTGAGGAAACCGGCAAGTCCTAGAACCAAAAATTAGAAGACATGTGACATCTGCTAATCCTCATTGGGCTCGCGTACGGGACCATTGCCTCTTAAAGAGAGGAAGCCTGCGTCTCAGCAGTGGGAACATTAATAGGCTGATGGTCATGAAGAAAAATCACCTGATATTCTTTCTTCAGCTGTTTCCGTTTTTGAGTCATACCCTCACCTGTAGAGCCGTCTTTTCTGGTGGTAGTACTTTATTGTCCTTGCTTCCTTCATCACTAACAAAATTAGTAAATATGGGAAATCCAATCTATTATTTCTGAAATAAGGCCATCCTTAATGTAGGGCTTTCCACCTGTCAGTTTTTGTATGTACCATTACTGAAACCCTCGTCAAAGTGCTTTTTCAGTTTGGTTGATTCTGTCAGTGGTAATGGAAGAGTTTTTAATTAAACGAATGTCAAGGTGACACATCGGTGTTATTGTGATGAGTAATAATTATGAGTTAATTTATATATGTTTATTGATCTTTGTTTATTGCAGTAAAACAATGTGTTTTAGATCAGTGTGAACTCTGTACTTACTACTGTAGAACTGCTACATAAATTAGTTAGTTATGTAGGTGCAAGAACAAGTTTTTTTTTTGTGGAAATTACAGCGCCGCGTCAACGAGGCTGGTGTCGTGGACACCAGTTACTTAGTTGATTATACTACATAGATACTTTTTTGTTTGTAGATATAGTATTTTAACATCCATGATTCGGACAAAAATGTCCATGTTCATCACAAAAACATTTGCTCATTTGCTCCTACCGGGATTCGAACTCGGGACCCTAAAAACGCAAGGCAGGCTCGCTACCGCTACGCCACCGTTCAGATCGTCAAAGTTGTGTACGGAATTGGTTTTTTAGATGGTAACGCGGGGTACCTACTTTCAAAAGTTGTTGTTAAAACAGCACCCGGTCACCATAATCTGAAATGAACGAAAAAAAAAAACATTTTCAAATACTTATTATAGGCCATTGTTTTACTAACATACTTAATATGTAGTTTAGTTACCTACTCGTTATGAAATAGTTAACTTTATCAACATACATAGTGTACATAGGTAATTATGCATGTTGAAAACTGATATCGGTCGTTCAATACATAAGTATGAAACTTTATCTTACGAGTACTAGGCCCCTAAGTTAATGGGAATACCCGTGTAAAACCTGTACCTACTATTATTTTTCAAGTATATTCTATAGTCCGCGCCACGAGAAGCTATATTTTTTATAAACATAGAATTTCTACCAAAATACGTAGCGACAATTCAATCAACAAGAAATACTCCCAAATTCAATCAACAAGAAATACTACCAAATTCAATCAATTCATATTATCATACGTGTTACAATATACGATATTATACTGCTCGTTAATTTCGTACTTGTATACGAAATTAACGAGCAATTTCACTTGGTCGGGTTATATTTTAGGCATATAATGCGCTGTCGTCTAATATGTTTTGTGGTACTGGAACGCCGCCGCCATCGCCATTTTGAAGTAAGATCACGCTGACGCTGTCATTTTTGAATTTTATCCAAAGAAACGACTGATACTTAACTTCTTAATTTCAGATAGTGATTCTTGTAATGAATCCAGTGAAATACCCTTTTTGTGACAAAGGAAAAAGTATTTTACAAGATAAAAACATTGAACGTAAAGGGTTAAATCGCAAACCGTTAGAGTTTCTAAGGGCAGCTCTATCTCTAGATTTCCTGCCCCTCATTTATTGTTTGCAAGCTAAGCGTAACAAATTCAATACATAGGTACGTAGTCGTACTTACCAAATATGACTTGCCACCACAAAAATTTGATTAACATTGTTTGAACATCAGCTCTGCAGGCTTCAAAATAATTATAATTTATGCTGACTTCTCAAGCAGCCACATATTTTAAAGATTTTTTGCTAAGGTCAAGCAACTAGAATCAAACATGGTGGGTACCTATTTCTCAAGTATTTGTACGATATCTTATCCGACAGAAGTACTTAGGTACCCCATTGACGGGTGTTTGTCCACGTCAAACAATTATTGTTGATTTTGTGAAATTCCAAAGGTATCCAGCTTATCTAGGAATCAATGCACGTAGAACAAAGTTCTGACACTTATGTTTCTACGCTTTTTGATAAGATGAATGTGCGTTACCGACTTAAAAATGGGATGACTGTTGGCTGCGCACTAAAATAAACAATTTTTTCCGTAAACAGTAATATAACTCGACTCAAAAATGCACATCTTTGCCAGCAAACTAAAGTATTAAAAGTGGACAGTTGTCTCAATTTAAAACCAATGCAATGTAACCTGTAAATCAAAGGCTCCACGCAAATTTGTAAACGCTTCACGCACGAAAAGTTTAAAATTACAGATACTTACATCATATCTTTTTTATTCCAAACGTACTACGTACATTGTTTCCCCTAGTTAAATTCCTAAAGACGCATCATGGACCGTCGAAGAAACATTTTAGACAGTAAATAAGTAAACGTATTGTAAAGTTATTGGGAAAAGCCCCAAGAAGAGACGGAGGCTACCTAGTTTCTAAAGCGCCTTTTTAGCAGTTTCCCCACAAACACACATCTACAATACTAATATTCTAAATAAGTCAGAAACCGAATCAAAATCAGGGCATAATTATGTAAATAACAAACAACTGTCAATGATATGAAATGATCAAATCGCGGCGGACCGTGTCCCGCGACACGCTTCACTCGCGGCCTTCTCTCGCTGGGGTTACCAGTCGCAATCAACGTTGCAAATTATGTAAGTCAGATTGTAAACAAACCAAATGCAATGCAATATGGCGGGTATTATAAAATTGTAGCAGACTGCTACTATCATAAAATAGGTGCCTGCTTAAGTTACCTCCTTTAAATTTCCTGTTTCCGAAATAGGTACAAAATTTTACTGAAATTAATTGTTTCTTTCATAAGAAGGGGCAGAACAAGAAATGTCACAAAAAAAAAACAAAAGTTAATGTAAGTATGATGGCAACATTCTCATTTTCCCGCGTACTTTTATTGGCATTATACAAAAAGCGTTAAAACAAGCACTGTCAGATGTAATATTAGAATTTCAAAATTGTGTGCAGGAACAAAACAGGGATGATCCATGTAGTAACGGAACGTAAAAGGAATGTCCCGTCTTACGTTCAAAATATTTTAGTCAACTTTTTTTTTAGTAAGTATTTCATTTCTGTTTCAATATATTTAACAAACCACATGGATAGTCGTGCAAAGCATTAAGGAATATTTTGTGATTCAGCAGGTGGACAGAACAAGAACTACCTACTTGGTATAAGGTTTATTAATTTTTGTATGGGACACACTGGACATTTCCAGTTTTTGTATGTTCTAAAAGTGAACTACTTTAATTTATTTTCATACTTTTTATTTTCATAAAAGTATTTTATTGTCTCTAAAATTAAGAGTTTTAAAGGTAATCTTAAGTTCCTATTAGCAGTTTATAAGTTTAAGCAATACCTAAGAAAATTGTTAACTTTGAAATATGAAAATGTTAATTATACAACTTCTTGTTTTTGTGACATTTCTTGTTTTGCCCCTGTACCCTTCATAATGACCATCCTTTCCAATAAACTTCACATATGTACCCCCTCATTCGACATAGCTCTATTCGACCTAACGTCCTTTCGAACTCGCTTAGTACCACTCGCATTTTTTTTCGAAATACCGTGCGTCGAAATAACGTCATTCGAAATTTCATATCACGCCCGAAATGTATCAAATAGGTACTGAGAGACAAAACAACAGATAGACCAAATCATTTGAGTTCAAACTAAGGATAATATAGTAATATGTAGGCAGTTAAACTCATAAATTCAAACAATACAGACTTTTACAGAAAATGGATCTCTGAATGATTGTATGGGAAAACGCCATCATTACGTTGACGACGTTGATAGTCATATCTATTATGTTGGCTGTCATTATGACTAGCAAATCTCATCTTGGTGATGCAGCTACATAGTTATCGCCTTGTAACAATACTCTCTTCGAGATAATAACTAGCTCTGTTATTAGTGTCACAGCTGAAAAAAGGTACATCAGCTCTGCTTTCAAAGTCTTTGAACTCGTGTTTAAACTCAATGTTATCGGCACCACCTATCACCTACCTAATCAAAATTGTATTAGTCACGTGGCCCCATTGTTTTCAGATAGATGGCCTCCGTTATACCTACTCGTACAATCATTAATAGTTCCTAATTGCTCAGATGAAGACTGAAAAACGGATGTTTGTTCAGCTGAAACTTACTTCAGTATGTAACAGAAAATGCACTAAATAAGTAGATATTCTGTTTCCACAAAAGTTATATTGAAAAGGTTTTAACAGATAATTTTTCATGAAAGCCCTGAAATTATAGCTTATACTTAACGATTGACTGTTACAAGTTAGAGAAATAACGACCTTTTTTTTTGTTTGTTTCAGCAATGTCGACCGATGGGTCGACCACGGACATCAATGCCCTGCTCAATGATACAGGTACATATTTTTTCTTAAATACATTTAAATGCTTTTACTGCCATCTATGGTTTTAACGTCAAACAAGCACTGATCGTACAAAGTATGTTCTGTGATAGTACTTACGTTCCATCACAGATGGCACTGTACGTCACATTATGTCAGTGCTTGAAATAGTTATAGCATGTGATGTATAGATGGCGCTGTTACGAATGTTACTTGTCACCACTAGCGACATCTTACGAGAACTAGTGAATTCTTTTTATGTTAGTTCTTACTATAGCCGCCAGGTGGTATTAGTATCAATATTTATTTTAATATCTCAATTGTCTACTAGATGTCACCCGAGTACTTCTATTTAACAATTGAAGCTAAACTTTTTTTTTTTATTCCTAGACAAAATCTTTATTCAATTGGCTAGCACTTCTGATAAACACAAAAAAACGAAAATGAAGAAGAAAGCTACAACACAAAGTTCCCACAGTATTTTTTATTGATTGCTGTTAATTTAATAATAGTGATTTGAATGTAAGAAATCTTTTTTCACGTAGGTATTTTTTTAAATATACGTAATATGTAAGTAGATGTTTCCTTGGTACCTAGATATAATTATTTATTCGTGATTGTAGTAATTAACGTTTCGATGAAGCGTTAGCAACACTCGTACAAAACTTAATTAGATAGGTCGGTAGTACTTCTTGTTCTAATACTTACGTAGGTATGTACTAAGTATCTAATTTTCATTTCATTCATAAATCCCGTATGATTTATTTTATTGAAATGAATGGTGCGTCATACTTTTATGGTGGAAATTAGGCATTGTTAAGACTTGTGTAATCCATGAATAAAATCAACGTTCGACTTGGGTCCGTCTGCGTCATACAATGTCGTCAGTCCCCATAACAGCTGTCAATATGTTACCGTCTCATAACCAGTCATTCATGTGTTAATCTGTAGGTAATACTATCATGATAAATCTTTGCTTCAATAGGATGTACCTACGTCAACGGAGATGACAACATTGAGTTTTCTGAATAGGTACCCGATTTTTTCCTAATAGTGCCGGGTTTCGCGGAAGCGTTTTTTAAATTAATGCAATGATGAACTATGGAAAAAAACACATTATGTTGTCTACGAAGTTACGAATTGCGGTCAAGCCAGCTGTTGCCTGTTGCTGTTGTTTTATTTAATTATGCAAATATGTTGCAGGCTTGTTGTTATGATGCAGTTCATCGCCAAAACCATATGCCATTTTTTATGTACTTAAATAAAGAATCTTGCCTATTGAAACGTCTTCAAGTTAGATGCTAGAGAATGATATTCTCTAACTATAGAAACAGAACACAGGGCGCCTAAAATGGCCGCTGTAGCAGAATCATAATAGGATAATAATTTTTAATACATACTGAATTAATGAATGCTTTTACTCGGCCTTTTCACAAAACCACAAACATTCTAACATCTTCCATTCATCAGCAAACAAATAGGAACTTGGAATCACACTAAATCAATTATTACCCTGCACCCTGTAAAAATTCTACAAAGTGACAATTTTAGCCCCCCTGCTGCCACAGTGTTATTTTAGGAAGCATGACATGTAAAATTGCCTTGGATATTTTAACTCTCATAGCTGCACGCACCTATCTAACTGTATAAAGATAACTTTTTTCATACTCAAAAGATAAAACTTTTTTCATCAACGCATCCCAGCTGGTGGGCAACTAAAAAGCTTATATTTATAAAACAACGGTTCTCTTTTAACGTTTTTATCTGTCTGACGTAGTTAATCGTGCATTTCGGGTATCATTTTCAACAATAATGAGCACCTACTGTACACGGAAAGGTCAGGATTGACGTATGTAGTAATTATTATCTTGCACTGATTAAAGAATACTGGGTTGAGGCTAAAAATAAAAGTCCATGTGACAATGATAATATGATTCATGCGTAGCTTCTTAATCCATTAGAGGAAAATAAACGACCCGATTGGCGTAGTGGTAGTGACACTGCCTTACGTTCTTAGGGTCCTGGGTTCGAATCCCGGTAGGAGCAAATGTTTGTGTGATGAGCACGGACATTTGTTTCCGAGTCATGGATGTTTATAATTATGTATAATAAGTATAAGTATGTATTTACAAACAAAAAAGTATATATGTAGTATATCAACTATCTAGTGTCCACGACACAAGCTTTGCTTAGTGTGGCACTAGGTGGCGCTGTGTGTTAATGTCTAGCGAAAAAAAAAAAAAAAAAAAAAACACTGCTGCTTTTGCGTCGCAAAAAGTTAGTACGTAGGTACTAAACCAGTAAAGCATATAAATAAACGGTAATTACCTACGTCGTTTGAAGGCGTCATTGTGTGTTTGAGAACATTTTGCGAAATACATGGGTCTTTCAATAAATTACATATGATGAGATTTGTTAGTCAAGGATTTTAATTAGGTAAATCATAATAATGTAAAATACTAGCGTGAGAAGGTTATGCTTCCAAAACACAAAAGTCAATGTTAAGATTTATGCTAAAAGTTAAGAAAGGAAGTGTGTTATGCAAAAAGCAGTATAATCAAGTAGTGTTAGAAAAAATAAATCAAACTTATTTTTAAATTCGAGGAGAATCGTCACTCGTGAATGAGCTTTGAATATTCTATTATAAACTTTAACATAAGAAATCAGAATTTATATTTTGTTAGTGTCCTTATTAAAATAAGATGAGTTGCACGTTCTGTAGTTATACTTAGGTACGATAAAGTTTGTTAACCTGAACACGACGATGCTATCTAGTTATTGTCGATAGAAGTAAATTTTCAAAAACTTACACTGATTATATCTCTAAAGCCTTTGGAAAACCCAGTTAGCAGTATTGAGGTCTTTAACCTAGAAACTTTTCCTTCAGCAAATAAATAGACAACCAAAATGATATAGGTACTTTCTATTATTTCAGTTAATAAAACTGTGCACAGTACCTAAACAGCAAAATAAAACAAGTAAACTACTATAAGACAAATTCATTGTAAATTAAAAGCAACTGACGCACAAAAGACAATCAACTCGCGCAATTAGTGGCAAAAAAATTTAAACCAATCAACGAATACTATTCCAGAATTAAAAGTGACATTCAGTTTCTAGAACGAAGTTTATGAAGAAGTTGATACGAAAACTTGCATTGGTAAAGTTGCTACAAGCATTATGATAGGACTTGCCTTCAAATTTAGTTATAAATTCAGTCATTGCCGACATAAGAACTTAGAAAATTTCGCAAAATTACATGAGGCTGATACTCCAGGTTACCCAGCAAAATTCAATTTTTCTTACGTTTTTTTTTTGCAATTTGCGGGCCATACAAATGTTGATGAAAATATTATTCGCGACTGTAAGACGTATATGTATAGTACAGAATTATAATCATCAAAATCATCAATACAACCCTCCAAGGTCATGAAGATCGAGAAATTCGTTCCTCGGCCTGCAAATTGCAAAAAACGTAAGAAAAATTGAATTTCGCGGGCTACCCTGGAGCTTCCAGCAGTTCTTTGTCAAGAGTTTGTAAACCATCTTCCTAGGAAAGTGGTTTTACAGACTGTTAAGTGAGAGCAAATAGGTCGTTAAGTAGTTAAAATAGAAGTATATTTTACAGTAGCTATAATAGTTATTTCGTTCCGTTATCGCGTTCTGTTCCCTCAGACAAACCGTGGAAACGGTTTTGCGAGGCATTGTCGTAAATTAAGATATTCGTAAACTTTCATTTTTTTTTTCGTGTGTCCCACCGCTGGGTAAAGGCCTCAAATGCAGATCTAATATAAATCCTGCCTAAAGGTAGCCATACACGCAAGGGTGTACCTGACAGGGTAAACCTTTGCAGGTATACACCCGCCAGGTGAGCTTTACCTGCGTACGCCATTGGACTAAAGGTCGGTAGACAGATAAGTGATTTGCAATAACACTTCACAATAATAATGGCGGCAAGGTCCTCTTAAAACAAAATATTATGATTAAAAGTAATCAAAATCTGTGCAGAAACATTATCTGTAATTCATAATATTCTAGTTTATAGAGGAAATCATCCGATTTGATATGATGCGTATTTAGGAACAACAAACAACAAAAAGTACTTGGCCTGACTGATAGCAATTTATTATTATCAATCTGCGGGGGGCACGATGTCGATAACAAACTAATAATAGTGCTTGACACACCTTAACCTCTTGACGTATTTATAATCAGACAGTTATCGACCGTGGAATCCTCCATGCCCTCAGATCAAGGCGTGTATGATCAGGCCAGATAAACTGAGTACATAGTTTGAAAATACGCGACCCATTTCATCATGCATTGTTTGTGGCAGATTTCTCTAAATGTTTTCGTTTGGAACAGACGCAATTTAAAATTATGTAAACATTTTTTTTACGTCCAGTTCATTCTACTCGTATTTTAGAGGTTTTTATCAGAAAATAATACCCAAAATAGCTTGTAACGACGTGAAGAGTTCAACACGATAGTTTCATTTGCTGTCGGTAGTGACATGATTGTCTAATAATTCATTGTATGTACAAATTAGAACTGACCTACCACACAATATACGTGATTGTGGATTGTGAACTCAAGAAAAACAAACACTTCCTAATTTGCAAACCAAAGTGAAGAAACGCAGCAATTAACACGCTGTGAATAAACTTTTGCTACAAAACTGTTCCTTTTCATATTTTGCTTTTAAATTACAAATGACGTCACGGTTTCCATCTCAAATTTCCAATTCCAGATCTCTTGCCTTCTAAGTATTAACTAGAACTGATAGGTAGGTCTATGTTCAGCCTACCAAGCAGTATGACGGAACGGCGCCATACTAATATTACATCTCCGACCACAAACATCTACGTCAAAGGGTAAAGTACAAAGATACCCTGAGATTAGATTACATCGAGTGCTGTTCTCTGTATGCTAGTGGTGCAAAATATGGGTGCGGGCCCCACACCCACAAGCAATTCAATTAGATTCCATTACATCCGGCAATTAAATGAATTGGCGGAAATAGTATTACCAAAGGAAGCTTGCTATAGGTTTTTCCTGGATTTAAGTTTCCAAGTGCATTGTCAAGAGGCCACCAGATTAAGATAATATTCTGTCATCCGGTTCCTGATTAGGTTAGCTTTAGCATAATATTTTGTTATTGTCAGGTTAGGTGTGTGTTGTTATGATTGTACGAGTAGTATGTGTAAACGTCATACTAGATCAGGTTAGGATCAAAATAAATAAATTATGGTCAAATTATTGACGTCATTGGCCTTAGACCTTTATGGCGGTTCTCCAAACTTGTGCAACGAAAATTCGTCCCTCCGGCGGTTTTCGCATTAGTAGCTATGAAACGGTTTCCTTTTTAATAGATTTCGGTCAGGCTTAGGTTGGATACGAACGAACTTTAGTACCTACTCTCCTACTAGTCACACTTAACCAAAGACAATGCTATAAGTAAATAATGACAGCCCATTTCCATTACATAATTTATGTGCCGATGATAAGTACATAATACGGAAGTCTCTAAGTGCTCGTGTAGATTGCATCTTAAATACTTCTTCTTAAATGTTAGATCTTATCATGCAATGTTTCATTGTGAACATTCATCCAACGGTCTTGTGGGAGATGCCGTTTGTTTACACTCTGTAATTTGAATGTAAAGATTTAATACGGGAGACTACAAGAAAAATCTAATTAGTCCGTCAGGTCCATTATTAAAAATATTTGACCCGTATTTTTTCTTTTGTGACGTAAATTAAAATTGACGAAGGTACGACGCCTTTAAAATTCTGAATACGTCACGCCTAGATAATAATATTATCATCTTTAGCTAGTTCTGACGTCACGAGTCCCCACTCCCGAGTTTCGATGCGTTTTATTTTTGTCAATATTCATTGATTTACAAAAACAAAAACTACGTGTCCAATATTTTTCAATTCTCTAACTGATGGACTTTAATAGATTTGTAATTTTTTGATACTGTCGTCACGAGTTGTGATTCATTTTGTAGATGTCAACGTCCACTACCTAAAAGGCCTTCGTATGAACTATTTTTTTGGTCTCAACCCAATCATACGTCTTAGGTGATTTCCCTAACCCTGTTTTTTTCCGCCGAAAAACATAAATAAAAACTCAAACACTAAACGTAATGTTTTGAAGTAGTTACGTAAAGTATGTTTTTACTCTTGTTGTGTAAAATAATATTTTCAATGTCAAGATCATGTACCTACGTCAGTGTAATATAATACATTGGGAACTGTATGTCAGTACTTCACACGTACCTATCTGATTTGATATTGCGTATTAATCACGATCATGATACGCAGATATTTTGTTTCACATTTATTGGAAAATCTAAGTTTTATTTTATAGTACCTACCTGTCGTCAGTCTTTACGTAGACGCCAGCACAATCTGTCTTTCTTAAGGCGACTACAGGAGCTAAACGCGACTTTTATAATGCCTGAAATTATTTGATTCACTGCTATAAATAAAACCAGTAAAATATTTGCCAAAGATCAATGGAACGCAGCATTTTGGGTGTCAAAAGACAAGATAGGGTTCGAAACACCACGCTGCGTTCCAAAACGGGCATAGTGGACGTTGGCATGAAGGCTGCTAGGCTAAAATGGGATTGGGCGGGTCACGTCAGTCGCATGCACGATGACCGCTGGGCAAAGGTATCCACACGATGGTTGCCGGAAGACGGACAGCGCCGCCGAGGCCGACCCAGAAAAAGGTGGCGAGACGATTTGGGCGCGCATCACGAGGGTTGGTCCGAGGCGGCACAGGAAAACAGCACATGGAAGGAATTGGGGGAGGCCTTTGCCCAGCAGTGGGACAGTACAGGCTAATAAAAAAAAAATATATATATATTCTTCAGGCTATATGCTAGTATGATAGTGTTTGGAAAACAATACAATTAATTTTACTCGATAAAAACAAATCACGAACTTACTTATCTCTAAAAGAATCTTTTATTTACCGAGTAAAAACCATACCAAAATACATGCGATCATTCTGATTTTTGGCAAATATTTCTACAACCAACATATTAGCACCATACTGTTTTATTTTTTAGTCCAATCAATCAATACATTTTTTTGTAAATCGATCGAAACCACTCATTTTGCACTATTCGGCCCACAGTGACTGACGTAACAACCACTTTGAAGTGCAAGCTGATTAGAACTTTATTCTAACAGTTTTTCAAACGAAGTTTGAACCACCACACAAGGTCGATTGAAAAAAATTGACAGTTAAGAGTAGCTTGATGTGCTGGCGTCTGTAAATAGCTAAGCATATTTTTGTTACATCAAAATTAGACCTTTTTAACTTGTAATTTAAAGTCAATGTCCATCTATAGAAATCCTTCCCATTCAAAGACCTAATTTATTGCTTTTATTGAAGGTTCCAAATTGTTGGTTTAGGAATAAGTACATACCCGAATACATTTTTTGTTTTTGAATAAAAAACTTCATGACTAATATATTTTTTTTATCATTCGTCCCATTGCCTATTAAAGGATAATAAGTTAAATCCTGTCCTCCATGACGTAATTATTTGGAATAATTATGTATTCCATGATAATATTAATAAAATTATCAGAAACTTACCAACTAAATTATTCAAAAGACATTAATTAATTCCGTATTTAGAAATAAAATTAGTTAAGGTAAGTACCTTGGTTCCTTTAAGTTTATTATGTTAATTAAACTATTAAAATTAATATTGACTCAGTGGGTTAGCGTGATAATTATTTTTAATTAATGTTAATAATAATGAACCTATTTCTTGTTTAACAAAAGTTTAAGTTTTAGCTGCTTAAAAAATCTAATAATTATTATTAATAGATTTTTCCACGCGTGTCGGTGACTGGTACTTTAAGGTGAACAAGATTTTATAAATTAATATAAATTGCTCTAACACATTGAACTCAAAAAAAATCCTGTTTTCTGTTAATGTGTATATGTTATTATTTTTGGAAAAGTTAGGTGGATGATGATGTTAATATAATTTATAAGGACTAGAGATGTTGGTTCTGATCTTGTAATATATGATTTAGGTTCTGAGTTGCGGATACCAAAATACATTCAATGCAATTGAACTGTCCTATCCGTTTTTCATACCCAGTGGGAATTAAGCATAACTATAGATAATTAAGATTCTAAATATATTGTTGTGGTGCTACTAATAATATAATCTGAAATATTTTCTCATTAAATAGGGCAAAATTTTAAAAAAGTAGCAAAAAAATGGTACATAGCTTTTCGATTACATTACAGGTATTTAGATTGACAGTCTATTAACTGGGTGTTCCACTCTTAAAACCTTTTTCCTATGTTTACAAACAACGTGTTATCGTATTCTAATTTGGGAATGACACTAAACGTACGGTGGTTATCAGTTATTTTCCGAGGCGAAAGTCGTAAAAGTCGTTCCAGAAAAATAAGTGAAATAGGAACGCTGTTGTTTTCCCAGGAGTAACTACTTATTCAATTTTACGGACAGGTCAATACCCTGGTATTGGTATTTAACCTGAATGGTTCTATGGCGATCCTTATTATGTTTAAGACTTAAATTTGAATGATTAGAAAGGCAATATTATTAAATTAGGATTTAACTTACAAAATATAAAACCAATTGAATAAAAATGAAAATAAAAAAAACGGAATTAAACAAAAAACTTCTGGTACTTATCTTTAGTTCTGTTGTTTTCCTTTGTACCCGGAATATCCTGGGACGTGGAAAAATGCTTGAACGACTTATGAATATTGTATTATGTGTCGTCGCCATTTTCCTGCTGAGTTTTCCTATAATTCCGCTTAGTGTGAACGGAAAAAATTGTATAAGTACAATGTTGCATATAATTAAAATGGCACGCGCGCTTCTTGAATAAATTATTTTTTCATAACGTTTTATGTGAAATCATGTTTGTTTACTCATGTAGGTAATAAACACAACAAAGCATAAACAGTAAATGTGTGTTTAAAACAGAATTATGATATAAATATTATGAAATAAAATATTCTAGCACTTCTAGTGGAGCTTTTTATTTTACCGAGTAACCTCATATTGTACCTACCTTTGTTACACTACGTACTGTAGGTAACAGCCGCCTCTCCTCCGTGCCTAGAAAAGCACGTTAAACCGTTGGTCCCGGTTGTCATTTGTAGATCTTTAACAGTCGTTTCAAGTACATAGTGGCCCAAAAGGCTGACAATCGTCTTACCAAGAGGTCAGAGTACCCATTACTAAATGGGTTGTGGAAGTCAGATAGGCAGTTGCTTCATGTATGCAGCTACATCCGGTTAGACTGGAAGCTAACCTTAACTTAGCTGGGCAAAGACTAGTCTCTCAATAGGAAACTCATTTGTCAATGGAATTTTAATTCTGTTTACTTATCAGCAGTATTTTATATAATGTTTACCTTGTTTAATGTAGGTACTCACCACCAAGCAATACTAGGTATAACTATTACTGAAATCATTATAAATTCATTCAATGTATTGTCCTGAAATATCACTAAACCATATATTCCGTCATTTTCTACAAAAGGAAAAAGTCAAGAATTTCCATAGAGCAAAATATGAAATGACCTAAGATGATAAATTAAACCTATATTTTAAATCACAACCAAGTACGTAAGTAATGCACTAACCTAACAAATAAAGGACCTACTTAAGGCGATTACACGAGCTAAACGCGAGTTTTATAATTACTAAAAGTATATGGTTCACTACTATAAACAAGACCAGAAAAATATATGATATTCTTCAGGATATATGCTAGCATGATACTGTTTTGAAAACATAATACAATTAATTTGGCTCGATAAAAAGAAATCACGAACTTACCTCTAAAAATATCTTTCAAACAATAAAAAACATACTAATATGCATGCGATCTTTCTGTTTTTTTTGGCAAATAATTCTACAAGCAATATATTAGCATGATACTGTTTTAGTTTTTTAATCCAATCAATAGTTTTTTTGTAAATCGATCGAAACTACTCATTTCGCGCTATTTGGCCCGCAGTGGCTGACGTAACAACCACTTTGTAGTGCAAGCTGATTAGAACTTTATTCTAACAGCATTTCAAACGAAGTTTGAACCACCACAAATAGAGTTGCTAATTTAGCTCGTCTAAGCGCCTTAAGATCAATTATAATGCTTATTTTACTAAGAAATTCCATATTATTATTATTATGGATTAAATTTCATAGTATCCTGCACCACAGAATAAATAATATATTAGTACTTACATATTTTACGCTCGTGAGGAGCTCGGGGGGAGCTCGTGGCTAATTAATAACAGACGCTCGCGTCGATCTTCAGGTTAAGCCGTGCTTGCCTAGGTTGATCTGTGGATGGGTGGCCACCGTTACATACCGAGTTTCCTCCATGCCTCGGAAAGCACGTTAAGCTGTTGGTCCCGGCTGTCATTTGTCAAAGATGGACAAATGACAGCCGGCGGTAAGACTGGTTGAAAGAGGAACACAGTCTTGCCAAGTGGTATCGTATTACCTAGTATTAACTGGGTTGTGGAGGTCAGATAGGCAGTCGCTCCATGTAAAATACTGGTATTCAGCTGCATACGGTTAGACTGGAAGCCGACCCCAACATAGTTGGGAAAAGGCTAGGCAGCTGATGATGATGACTGACATATCTTACCTACCCATGGAATATATTCTTCTTTCATAGAATAGGTAATCAGCCTATACAGGGTGTAAACCACCTCATCACGAAGCCGTCAACCAAGCATTCTGTACATCAAACTAAGTAACTCTATGCAAAAATTATTGCTGGGAAACGACTTTTTTTTAAAGTCAAAAATCATTAATTTCTTGTGGTAGAACTCAATGCAACGCACTCAAAACATTGTGCTGATAGATGTATTTAATAGTACGGGAGTCGTGGAGGTGTTAATAGTAAAAATCTTACATTAAAAAAAGTTTGACTCCCAATATCTCCGTAACTAGAAGGTTCCCAGGTATAGTGTAGAACAAATAAATGATCGCAATGACGGGGAGAACCAGTGCCTTTCGGCTTCGTTAAGAGGTTTTTTACACCTTTTATTATTCCCTGCTGGAATGCAGGCCCTTAGATTTAAAAAAAACACATAGAAATTTTAGTTTTTATTTCCTGAGGATGTTTTATTTCACCTAATTTTCTATCATGTTTTGTTTACATTGTGTTACGTATTTCATTTGTTATTAAATGTCCCAAAATCATAGTGACTATTAAACCCCATGTTATCATAGTAGTTTAACAATAATTATTTTAAGCATTTTTTTTAATAAGTGTTGCACGCATGTTTCGTTTTACATTTTTTTCACGCATTTTATTTTTTTCTATTTCAGAATCAGATCTCACGAGTCTATCGCATGTTGGTAAGTACATCATTTATTGTTTTTCATTGTTTTTGTTTTGTTTTTCATTAGCATTAATTATTGTGTTTTTATCTTTGTGTTTTCTATATACAGGCTGGTGATTACGTATTTATACCTACATCTTTTAGTCTGAAGATCTTACTTAGGTACTGGTTTTTATCATACCCTAAAGATAAATACACATCCATGCAAAAAAAAACAAACTAAACGGCAAAAATTTCAGGTGGATATTATGAATTTGCATCAAGACAGTTTCTATAATTTAAAGTATCATTAATTCTCTGCTCAATCTTTGCGATTCAGTCACTTCTAAATTAGTAACTGTAACTGTTTGACACCGCGACTTCATAATATAACCCCTCAAATAGGATGTTTTGGATAAACCATTGCCACGAGGCGCGAAATCCAAAATAAACATCTATTCTTACGTGGGCACATACTCTCAAGTGTTGAGAACCGGAATAGTTAGGAATTTACTCGTTCATCGCTTGAAATGTGAGGAAACAACGTCACTTGAAGGTGACAATGCGAGTAATGGAGACAATACTAAAGATAAAGCTCTTACAAATCCAGTTGTTGCTGGTCTAGGGATAGAAGAAGGTTACACAATGACCGATGTTAGGTAACATTGTCACTCAATATTGCACTCAAGTGAAGAATTTATGAGTTCCTCATACGAGGTTAACGATGATTTGGGGGCCATTCTCGTTACATCCATTAAAATGGAACTATTGGTAAAATACTAACAAGATACTGCTGATGTTTAGAATCGGGTTAATGTTTTCTTGGCCTTCTAAATGTCTTTACATCACTATCAAATACACTAGTTACAAACCAATGCTGCACTAGACTTCAATAATTCATTTGATGTAAAAAAATACTTGCTAGTTGACGCCTTCCGCAATACAAAGTCAAAATGTCAATCATTTGTGCAATGTTTGAACAAGACTTCCTACAAGTAACTCCACATTTCATAAATGCCATGAACAACTATTCCTTGGATCAAACCCGTCTGATGTTAATCAACAATTAACCTTCAGCAATGATGTTAGAGTTCAAATTGAGTAACATATTTTCTAAAGAATAGATTGCTACTGAAGTGGATTTGAAGGTTTGTGTTACGACGCAGATAAATTATTTAGTTATGTTTGTGTTTCTATTAACATAGCGTCTTATATCAATACTGGGTCCTTTACATAATTCAAAGGCTAATTTGATATGGAGCAGTATACTTTATATGCCAGGTAATCTTGAGAGCGTAGGAGAAATCAAAGATGAAACTCCATAGTTGACTGATGGTATTATTGTTTCAATTGAAACTGATGACCCAACAGACGATTTTGAACTAAAAGACGTACTAGTATAATTTGAATCTCGCACAGTAACAGTTTTAATGAGCATTCAGCTCAATAACAAATCAGTCATCAAGAAACGAAGGGCAGTTGCACACGTTACCCATTACAACAATATTATTGATTAACAAACAACCACAAATTGTTCGGTATATGATTAACTGACGCTCACAGAGTGGCCTTATTGTACCAGCATGCGTTTCAATTAAGGCTCATAACAATAATTGGTGTCAGCATTTGGTACTAACAGTTCCTCCAATGTTCGTGTAGTTTATTCTATTAAATGTTCATTTACACAATTTAGTTGTGGCAGAATTTGAAATTGTCGGCAATTTGTACCTCTTTGTGTTTAATTACTACTGGATTCTATTCTAGTAAATGCAACTGGTATCAGCTTTTTCCTACTCCTCAGCTATAATTTCTGCTTAATTTCATGTTGGGATCCAAGACAGTTAAATTCATTCTCTGGGACTTCGTCGAGCTTCATTGTCTCGGCGCTTTTCTAGTGGTCGCCATTGTTGATTCTGGCTTTCAGGAGTTACAGTGGCTTGGGAATAGTGTGGCGGGCTTGTCTCAAGTGGTATCAGCTTGATTTTTTTCATTGAGATTTGCCACTAATATTTCACATAACTGTTCAATTTCTGTTTCAAAGTAGTTTTATACATTTATGTCAATAAACTCGATACCTACCCACGTGGGTCCAAGGTTTAATCAGTCACGCCGTTTGCAAGTGATCAAATTTTGATTTTCCCACGAAAATGTCAAGAGAGTGCAGTAACTTTTACGTGAAGAGAACTCGTTAAAATTCTCAGACATTTTGGCAAATTACCAATATAACTGCCAACAAATGCTGTACACGACCACCTTATTACTTCTCAAGCAGTAACGTTATTTGCAGCTTCCTTATCCTGCTTGATTTGGCTCTCTATTAGTAATCTATGATTTTAATTTCCATAAACATTTGTCGGAGTACAATATCGAAGATTTCCGAAGCTTATAGTTGGGTTGGGGAAGTAAATACTGATGCTGGCAATGTTCCAGAGATCATGACAATTGAGACAAAGGTTGTAACTAATTATTGTTCATCAAGTTGTTGCTGTGTTCTTAAAATAAGGGGTTTCTGAAGTTCGCAAACTCATGTATGTCCGTTAAACTACATAACTTACGTACGATCTACTACGCTAACAAGTTCCATATTTGTCAAAATTTGTTTATACTGTGGCATATCAACTGTCTTGTTTTGCATTGTTACGATTTCTGTCAGCGTGCACCTTTATTCATCTGTCAGAACCGTGATGAATGTTTTCGGAGTTTTCTCCGAAAATTTACGCAAATCGTAAAAACGTAGCCAAGGGTTTTATTTAAATTTTCCTTGTGTGCCGCGGGTCATAAATTATGTTAATAAAATTAATAATACTGAATTACCCACTATTAATATTAGCTATTTTAAATTACCACATTAAATACCTACTAATATTTAGCATGTGGCTAACTCGTGATGGCCATAGTACGCTGACAAAAGGAATTTGCTCGGAGTTCATGAATATGTACGTATTTTATTTGAATATTTCTCACATTTATTTCACGTCTTGGGTCTTAACGTGAGTTCGTTTCTCTTGTTATTTTAATTGCTTGCACTAATTTATGTGTAGCGAAAGAACAATAATGTCAGTCACATTGCAAGTCACATTTGTCAGTCACATGCGCGATTCATTTGAGACAGACTTCAGTTCTCAGACTGTTTTAATTGGCCACTTATTGGCATGATGTAGTTACTGACGAATAAAGGCAAACTGTGGAAATAATATCATTCGTTTTGCTCGTTAATCAACATATTTAATCATCATGACTTGACTTCTTCTTCATTTTAATTGACTTCTGGATATTTTTAAAATCGTCACGTAAAGAGACAAATCAAGATAACATTCCAGTTGATTATTTTGTATTCAAAGAGGTGTTCTTTGCTATAAGAGATGAAAGTAAACACTGAGGGCCAATGAACTGATGCAAGCTTTAACCCCAGTTGCTAAAGTCAACGTAGCAATTGCTAACAAATGATGGTGTTAAAAAGGTCATTGATAAATAAATGTTGTTGAGCATTTAACCTATTAACAAAAATTGTGGAAAATTTGCCTGTGTTGCGTCAGTATCTGTCCTAAGGAAAAATACTATTAACATCAACAACAATGGATGAAACAGACAAGCAGGTAAAATGCATTAATGTTGTTGAGGAAGAAGCTCAAACAACACTTAATGCATTTGTTATTATCTATCAGCACACTAAATTAAAAACCAAAAACGCATGAACAAAAAACAGGAAAATCATTTGAAAAACTGCGTAAACACAACATCGCGTCTTCCTTTTACCAGACACAATTACCTAGAAAGAACCACATAAATGTGTTTTCAATAACACTATTTATAATTTCAGAGACGCAGTATATTGTGACGTTGATTCTGTCCAGAGCATATCAAGCGAACAATTAAACACGCTTTGATTATTTTTGCAAGACGAAAAAAGATCTGACGAATTTCTACGCAGCGATATACCGGAGAAGAATTTTGCTATTGGATTTACTGGTGAATCCGTTATCTTGGGATTTACAGCCCCAGCTGATAATAACAAATAATACAATAGCTTTTACGATTCACCTGTATTTTGTGGCCAAAACATTTCTGGAAAGACATTATCATGCTTGCTACTGATAAACGAATTTGGAATTCCCAAACGGAATTTGTTTATTCGGGTATTTTTTTGCAAATAGTTTTGAATAATAAGAACATAAGCCACGGATTAAATAATTAATTATTGTTAGTTGGTAACAAGAACAGGTACTAACTAGGCTTCAGTTGTCATTTGATAAGGCTCTAATGTTTGTTATCTTAAAGGCCAAAGTAGTTTACATAATTTAGAATAACACTCACTAGGGGCATTGAATTACATTATAATTTATTGTCCGTGAAGAATGTTGTCGTTATATTAGTGCAATGATTATTTTGACATTTGCATTTAGAACAAGTTTAATTAATTTAAAATGGAATTTTATATTTCAAAGAGAAATACGTGGAATGTTGTATTCTATTTAATTCCATGTTATATTTTAAACTTTATTTGGCATTTCAATCTATTTATTAACACACAGTAGAACTTTGATAGTATTGTTAAACTTTGAAACGCATTAAGGTAAACAAAACAATACATTGTGAATAAGCGAAGACCTAGTTTATAATAATAAATTAGTTTTAAATCAGTTTTATATAAAACTGGCAAATACAAGTCGGACAAAACTTTTTGGCTTGCATACGACCCACGGAAGTGAATGCTCTACTTATCATTTAATATGTGTACATTAATGAAGCTTATGTGACTTAAGTTTGTTTCAAACAATTCTTAATATTATGATAATGATACTGTTGTATCATCTCTCGTAGTTTGTAACTAAAGAAAACTTACGATGTCACATTATTTGACACATATCTTGAGAAGAAACGACGTATTGCGTAGTATTTAGGAACATTACAAATGTTTACAGGCGATACTACCTACCTCAAGTTTGATTTGGTGTCATTATTCGCTTCAGTTTGTAATACAAACACTTCGTATTACCACGGTTAGATGTTTATATGTATTTCAATCAAAACGTATCGTTTTATGATTCTAGGGCATGTCGATCATTGTTGTGGTATTTGATATTCGATTCGCGACGTGCAATGAAGGTCGAATTTTATTTGTCTAGGCGATATCCCGATATATCTCCAAACAAAAGTATTTTCGTTTTCTCATTAACTTTTATTTTCATTTTTCACAAATTACGTTGGACTTTACTGCTAAAGTTATAAGGTTTGGTTTGCGTTAATTGTTTACAAACTCGTTGATGATTTAAAATTGTTTTATTTGTATGGTGTATGGCCTGTCCTTGCTATGTCACAACCGACCGACCTACTGACCTGAATGTATGAAAATTAAACAATTTCGATGCTTTTGTAAAGATATAGGACATGCTCGCTAATTAATAAACGTCACGAAATTGGAGAGTTGTATGTACCCACCTACCTAGTCAGAATATGTTTGTTCCGTTGACGCCATTATTCTTCTCAGAAACCGTGATTTTAGTTGTTAGAGATAAAATACAGATTCGGTTTACTGCTCGGAAAAATAACGTGAGAGCTGTAAACTAAAAATAATGCTCACGTGCATCCCTGAAAAACAGCTGCGTCTAGTTACTTTTCTCGTAACCTGTAATGGCTGGATCTTTTTTCATGAAAACAAGGAGTGCGGTAGCTTATTTAGCCATCAATCATCGCGTTAACGGTCTTAATAATATGAGTACATCGGTACTCTTCACTCAAGGCTCCAATCCCCTTGATTACAAACTCGGCACGCGTTTAAATCAAGCGCCGCCGGCTAGACGCATACGAGCTCACGTGCACATTAAAATGTAAAGATGACAGAACAGTTACATATTGTGGTAGTTTTCTCGCTATTACTGTTGAAAATTAGAAATTTTGCAGATGCCAGGCGATTAGTCAGCGGTGTTTACTCTGTTTGAGAGTTCATGATGCGGTTGTGTTTAAAAATATGATATTGCGATTGTTAGTCATATACAATTATTAGTTTCTGTGTATTTATTAGTATCGATAGGAGGATGAACCTGACATTATTATAAAAAATAAACATGCAGGTCATGGGGGGACATACATGTACTTGTACGGGCGTTTGACGATAGTTTTCCATATATGCATTTTTGGGACACTAAATGGCTGAAACAGAGTGACATAAACTGCTCATTCGGAACATAATATAACATGAGGCCTGTAATTCACGAAGGGTTGTGCAAAGGCGTACCTAATAGTACCTACAAACCATTTTGCCAGTTATGTTTAAGTTCCATGAACTAGGGGGGCGAATCTTTGCAATCAACCGGGCACAGATCCCATACTCCGTGACTGCTACTGAGAAATTTTTGATGGAAAAGCCCAAAAGCACTTTGAGACTATCGAAGAAGTCTCTTCCAGTTGATACCTAGGTACTTTTCTTTTGAAAACGTTCTGAAAACAGTTTTATCAATTTTCAGCATAGGTTTCCAGTGATAGCTGGATGTTTGTTAGCAGTTATACTGCTGTAATAGAACGTAGTACAATACACATAAGATTTACGTAACACTTGAAGTATGTGATGCCATAATAATGTAACTTTGCGACCGAGACGGTGGTTTAGAATGCACTTAATTAATACGTATCTCGTGCCTACCAATTAAAAGTTATGCAATGATTATACTCGTACATTAAGTAGCTAAAAATTGCGACTGCAGTAATAAGGAAATCTGTTTTCCGTCCTATTTGTGTTGTTTTCATAGTCCGATTGTTTATCGATCAGGAATAACCATTATATTGTACCCTCTTAGGCTACCTACGCAAACCGCTTTGTTGCTATTTCAATTATGTTGATGGAAATAGTAAAATGCAGTATATACTACGTTTGTTTACTACTAAAAATATCTTCCCGCGTCACATTGCAGACGTTGACGCTGAATAAAGCAGGATTTCGACATTGAGATGTTTCATTACAATTTCTTTTTGCTTGTAAACACCAGTCTTGTGTTGTTGATCAAAAAATGCAATAAGTAACTCGTTTTGTTATCGAGTTTAAACCTGACATTGATAGATTTAAGTCCTTTTACGTTATCATTTAGTTTGAAGGTTGAGATAAGAAAATTAATAGTTGTGTAACAATATTTTATTGTAGACTGAATAGGTAATTAATAGGTAATATTCTTGCTTGAAATTAGAACGACAGAACGTAACAAGGTTACCAACATCAGAAACTGATGGATCTGATTATAAAAAATACTAAGTGATTGTGTGACTGAAAATGTAAACAAATCATCTTTGATGATCCATTTCTAAACAATTTTCATATCGTGTGCCAATATTAACATGTAACAATTACAGACTACTGAGCGCAGACGCATTTAGATTATCAACAAACGGCTATTATGTTTCAGAATAGCAGTACGAACTGAATCTTGCAGTTTCGTAATCCAATTACAGTAATCTCACCTGAAATTACACAATTATGTACATTATTTGTTGTAACATCGCTGGCTACCAAGGCTGTGATATCAGCTGACCAGGAAGACAAGAAGCGTTGAATAGCGTCGTATTTATAGCTGTCGATATCTCTAGGGGCGTGACTCTTGCGTCGTTTCACAGGTGCACCGTTTACGCAAGGGGGCTTGCGATGCGGTGTCTATCAGGACTCCAATGAGTCAATCAATAAATCTTCCAATAACAGTGTTTCTATTTCCAATAATTAATTTTAATTGTGTATGGAGAAAAACAATGTTTTATCAGATCTTCTTGTTTATGTTGTGGTTCTCAGTCTTGCCAGTTTCAAGGCCAAACATACGTGTTTATTATTATGTTTTGATGCAGTGAATTAGCAACTCGATATTATTTACCATCTGCACAGTGTGTAAACTTTACGATACTGATTTGAAAGGTTATGCTAGTTTGTAATACAAAATAAAACAAATGGAAATGTAAGAAAAACAATGTCCTGGGATCAACGAATAGACTCATTGTCTTTTCGGTTATTGTCTTATAATATTCTTTGGTACTATTCCACACCCAGACGATTCAAGATCCAAAGAAATCAACTGAGCTGAAACGAATTCCATACTTAACTTTTGTTCGAAAAACACGTGGGTTCTCAATGTTCCGCTAAAGTTTTATGGTCACCGTGGCTGAATAGTTCAAAAGATAGACGTCATTAGTGTAAGTATGTCCATTTGTATTGGTATCGATATCAATACAGCATGTGATTTCAGTTTCACGGTAAGTATTAGTGGAACTTATTGCTGATTATCTTTGAAATTCACATGATTTGCAGTCTTCGACGTTATTACGTTCTTATTTTTGGTCACTGTCTTCTTTAGTCACTCTTGACACAGTAGTCGTGGTCATCCCACAACTTTCGTCGCTGCCTTTGCGATCCTTTTCCACTGGTCTCTATTAACCGAATTGCGAGCATATTCTGCCAGAGGAATCTTGGTGAGAGATTTGATAGAGTTTGTACATCGGGTTGGTGTCCGACCACCTGGATTCTTGCCTTCGACTCTACCTTTGATCACCTATCAAAGTTTTGTGTGGAGTTTAATACTACAGTTAAAATTTTGCTCGTTGCTTTGTTCCTGAATCGATCCGTCGATGGTAGTGATCAAAGACCTCCTTGTTACCTCATGAATCTCCATTTATTACTGTTAATCGTTTAGTATTCTTGTAATCCTCGCGTCCTAGCTTGAGTCCTCCTGTGGTGTTTCAGTCACTTGCTGTTATAAATATTTACGACTCAATGTCTTGTCACATTGAGCTAGTTTTTCAGACCTTTCAATTATTCAGTTTGAAACGTCTAGATGATTTATTAAATGTTAGTTATGCGCAGTATGTTATGTAATTCGACCTGAATGTCAAGAGGCCAATGCTTTTGTAGAAATATCAATATTCTTTTTAATTATTTACCGTTGTATAAACATAAAGGTATGTACGTTAAGGTAATGTTGCATCTTTGAATAACCACGTCATGCCAAGGAGAAGGTCACAGTAAATTGATAATAGCAATGAACTCACTGTTTGCTTATCAACAATGCCAAATGATTAGATATTATTGTAATAAAACAAAATCAGTTTCCTCTGTGATAATGTTTGTTTTTTTTTATGATTTTAACCATTCTTCTACGATTGACTGTGATAAGATTGATACTTTATGTTGTAATGTTTATTTATAAATTCGTGGAAATTGTGGAAAAGTTCTCTAAGTACGTTTTCTATTAAATGGAAATATTATTGTTTTTACTGAAGGTAGGACGTCAACTATTTTCTTTATTTTATTTAGTTAGTGAAAGTTTTATTTAATATTCACTGGGGTTGTTTAGTTTTTAGGATACATTTTTGTAAAGTACCTATCTGTTATTGTTTTACGGCAATCAACCGGTCATCGGCATAAGGTGTAAAGTCTCAGAGGTCTAAAGTTCAATACCCGATTCAGGTAAAAAGTAGATATTGTTAGATTCATAACGCTTGAAGAATATCTCCAATGGTCAACACTTACAATAAAATGGGCATTGTAGCTTGTGTCATAATTATTTTAATCAACACGTCATGTAGGTACGCTCTTATCAAACTAGTGTCATTTACCGAAATATCACAAACGTAGGTAACGTAAATTACGCATATTATATCGTATTGCACAATGTTTTGATACTGATGATGAAAATTTACAGGAAAATCCACATCAGGTAATATCAGAATGTAAACATCCTCTGTTGAAAATGGGCCTTCTTGTTAATCACCCAATTTCAACACAATGGGTATTAGGTAATTGAGTGTGAATGTTTCCTATTTCACAATAAGATCATCATCTGCCTGGTCTTTTTCCCAACCATGTTGGGGTCGGCTTCCTGTCTAATCGGATGCAGCTGAATACCAATACCAATCAAAATCAAAGCATTTATTTCAAGTACGCCAGTTACAGGCACTTTTGAGAAGTTGAAACAACAATAAACATTAAATGTAGCCACAGTCCCAGTATGCGTCCCATGCATACAAATTGTGAAAGTACTGTAGTTGCCCATTCCCTAGCATAGATCTCTATGGAGAAGAACGGGCAAGAAACTCGATGGACACTCTTTTAAATCATAATGTTGTTACAAAATCGTGGTTACATTATTCATGTTGAGATGGTACATTATGTGAGAACAATGTAGCAAGATGTGCACGACAAAAGTGTCCATAGTAAAAAAAAAAACAAACCAATACCAACCAACCAACCAATACCAATATTTTTCGAGGAACGACTGCCTGTCTGACCTCCGCAACCCAGTTATTACTGAGTAATACCATCGATACCTCTTTGGTAAGGCTGGTAGCCAGACTTTCAGACCACTGACTACCTGTAACGATTGTCAAAGATGTGTTTTATTTTCAGGTCGCTAGTTCATTCAAGTATCCATTAAAATATAAGAAAACTGATCATAAACATAAACGGGATTTACACATGGTAATCATTTATCTTTTAATCGATACAATCAGTTATCGAAACGACCTTTCATTAGACACAACACTTGGGTTTTTCCCGTTTAATCGTACGAATGAGATTAGGTTTCTTTTCAAGGCAGTATTTATTTATATCAGTTTTTTTTTCTAACTAATGTTAATTACCTTGTATAAAACAAGATCAGCACCTCCTAGTTGTTTAGTCTCAAGAAGCGTTTACTTTGTTGGCGGTGATGAATCTAACCTCTGACCAATCAACTCAACTTATCGCGGTCCACATGTAACTAGTCTTTTAAAGCTGCTTCGCAAGACTTTTTAAGGTATTAGGTTCATTTAAGTTTTATATAATATTCAGAGCGGAAGGCACTGACACGCACAAACGGTTACCATATATCCAATATGTACATCATTATTCAATCATTAAAATAAAATCTGCTGTAATCGCCCAGTCAAAATTATAGTCTTCATAACGAAAATCACCTATATTTAGGAAAGACTACCAACATCTCAACTGGAGCTTGAAACTCAAACAGTGGTCCTTCGAGCCGGATTGCACTTTTGTAGGACACAGCGGATAAAAAAATCTCGATGTGGTTCAGAATGATGAACTACATACGTAGTGACCGTTTGTGTATCATTGTCCCTTCCACCCTGTATTATTAATTTTACATTAAAATTCACCGATTCTTTAAAGTTTTCAATTTTTGTGATGATATTCCTGGGGCGTGAATTAGGGAAGTCTCTGTTATGAACTCTACTTATTATAGTCATAATTTATGTTCCTATTATTACTCTTAACAATACAAAGCAGAGGACAAGTTTCTACTAGGTACAAAGGATTCCCTTCAGAATGACCAACAACAATGGATTGTACAATATCAGCATTTTAATGAACACCTTCGTATCTTCCGTGAATATTATGTGCTTTGTTTTAATTCAGTGACTACGGTTCTTGCATAACCATTAAAAAAAAAAACATAGAAACATAAGTACTGCAAAAAAAATACTACGTAGTTACAAAATAATGCTATCAGGCAGTCGTTGAACAAATTGATGTTTGTTCCTAAACTAAAATGAAATAAAATAGCGTCATTTATAGTCGACATTTCACTATCTATTTTTGTTTTCTCTTCTACGAAAATTTTGTTTCGAATGGAAAAGTAATTTAAAACTCATGTTAAAACGGACTGTGACGTATGAGCCCATCGGCGTCGGCGGCGTGGGTGTAGCTCGTCCGACACTGTCACAGCCGCCCGTCACGTGACCAGACGCAATTAGACAAGACGCACCTTCGTCATGTCATTGAAAATATTTAAAAAAAAAACCACGCAATTATCAACCCTAAGACTTCGAATATAAGGCTAAAAATTATACCTTTAATACAATTGACGCAACAACTTTGTCGTAGTAATTCAACTGCGCAATTCTCGTCGCAACATCGGAATTTTGTGTCCCCAAGATTTGTGTAAGATTGAACAATGGGCATAGTGACGTCTTGCCGCGGTCTTGGGGATCTTCTACGTATTTTATAAACAGGGTCTTTGTGCCCGAATAATTAATAGCGACACATCCGAATAAACAGAATATTTCGATGTGTTGCTGTTGCATCTGAAGAAAAGTTTTCAGTGTCGCTGCTTCAATTTTTCATCACGTCAGTTTTCAGAAAACATGCGCAGCAATCTTCTTTATTATTTGATATATCGTTGCCCTAGATAGGATGATGCCAACACACTAAATTTCAGAGAAAACTACAGAATAACGAATTAGGGTACTTACCTACAGTCGAGATCAAACATTACAAATTAAAGTCCGTTTATTTTATCATCAAAGAAATCTTTAAAAGATAGAAATGCACCTTGTTGATTCGACGTTTACTGTTCACTTTCTACACTATAAGTAAAATTTATTATGAGCTGATCTTAAAACGGGTTATTGACATAACTCTTGCAGAAATAATCTTCGTTCAGATAAATCAAAATTACAGTCAGCAGTGTAATGGCAGATTGATTGCAACATTTCAAAAGAAATTGGATTTGACTGAATTATAGCACTGTGAGGATTAGCCTATAAATCTTTTAAAACGTTTTTATACAAAACACCATTTATGAATCACACCGAAAGTCGGTTTATATTACAGTATTGCGTAGTTATCAAAGTCTGTGCTACAAATCATTAATATAAATAAAGAGTACATATCGTGTATGTACCGAGTCACGTGTTTGGCATATAAAACATTCATTCGAAGGACCAGCAGACGTTGCACAGACGGCTCAATTTCGTGACGTAGCCTCAATGTCGTTTAGCTGAGACCTTGGTGATCAACCTTGACCTAAGTGACTCCCAAGGTGCACGGTTAATGTTTTGAAAGCAATTGTACCTGAACGATTACCACGAGGCAATCACAATTTAGTTGTTGACGATCCCCAGACGCAAACGTTTTTTTTTAACCAGAAACAGGAACTGCTCTTTGCCCAGTGGTTATTTGTTGTTTATCAAATGTTTATTTACGTGTGGAAACTTTTAAAGTTTGCTATGCCATGGCTGAATTCCATATGTCCTCTCTACCGCATCGATGGAGATTCCACAGTCAGAAGGTGATCTTGACCTCACACGTCCAAATCGAGAGTTTGTCACAATCTTTACGATTTCATTTCGAGCGAGGTAAACATAAATGGTTTTCGTTCAACCAATTTTATGGGATAACATCAGAATTTACTATTTAAGGTAAAATGTGGAAGGTCTACATTGCCCTTGCATTGCTTTTATTACTGCAATGATCTTGAAAAATATACTTAGGTTCTTAACATAAGAATCCAACTTTACTAAACAAAGTTTAATTAAGTTTTTCTAACCAATTGCTTGTAAACATGAATATACGATGAGTCTGCCAGTTCCGACTGCAAAACACATAGTAGCCATCTTTGTTTATAATTACTACGTCACTTAATGACGTCAAAACTAATTACGACGTAATAAAATTAATTCATAATGACGATACTTAAAAACAGGAAGGGTATTCATGAGATGATAGACAGATACTTGCTGTCGTAACGTAAAGTACCACCCACTAGTCATTCTGATTGACAGGGAGACAAATCAAAGGGTTATTTTTATCTCACGACGGATGAGGGTTGACCCACTGTTGGCGGCCACTAATGACGCAAGTTCAGACCTTCACTTTAATATTTTAGTAGTTAGCTTTAAAGACGTGGTATTGATCGGCGTAATGTTTTAATCAATATTTTAGTAAGGCGAAGGTGACGGATATAAAATGTGGTCTTCAGAGACTACATTTTACTGCTTTCACTAATTTATATTTTTATCAGATTTTCTCGAATGAATTTCAAGGCAAATACTTTAAAATTGGAAAGTAAAATAGTGGGAGCAATGCGGAAACTAAGTTTAATTTGAACGTGAAGAAATAGAAGTTATATTAAAATGAAAGGACGTTTGGTTGACATATTGCCCATGAAGACGTTAAATATACAAAATATGAAATGCGTTTCGGTCATTGACAGTTATCTTGTTTTATCTGATTGCCCAACAAAACAACATTTGCAAACAATAACACTAACTAATACTAATTACTTTTCCACAAAATAATCTTCGTGTTTTTCAAGATTTCCACGAATTACAGATTATTATCCAACCCAATGTTATTATTTTTTTAATGTTTTCGGTATCAATTACATATTATGAAATTAAAATATGATTAAACCAGAGCGATTAAAATATTAACATTATCAACGACATTGATAATAATTTCCATACTAAGTAGATAAGATAATAATAATTTGATAATTAGTAAATAAACAAAGGTGTTGACTACGCAGTTACGATAACGTTAGCAATTTCATTAGTAGTTAGTAATCATTTAATCTAACAAAAAAAACTATTTGTAAGTACTTAGATTATTATGTATGTATAAAGATTACCAGTAACAGAACTTAAAACGCATCAATAATTTTGTGAAAATAAGACTTTTTTGCATTGTTAGAACACTGTTCACACTTTCATAATTTTTTGAATTTTCTATACTAACTCAACTTAAATAATCATCCTGTAGGTACAATTCGGAAGTAATCAAATGCAACTGAAATTGATAACCCACAAGGTCTCCAGCAAATAAATTATGACTTTTACAATTGCGGAAACGATGCGATTTCGTCAATTCCAGCCCAATGTCATTGATTAATCCTTATTGGATTACCAGTAGCATTGGGTTAACAATAGGGACATTGAAACATCAATACACGCAACGTCTAATCGATATAGAGCAGTTTAGTTTTATTTTTTAATAAAAACCAGTATCTTATCAAGAAAAATAGTAGGTTGATCGCCTAGTTTCTGCTTATCCAGGTATTTTGCAATAGTAGTTTCGCAAAATATTCCGTTCGAACGAAATTGGTTAGGGTCTGACTCACCTGGGTAGTTCAGAGCAGCATTAAGGCCCAGTTTCGTCTGACGATATAGTGCAAATTGCGAATACCTACGTCATTGGGAAATTAAGGCTTATTTATATTAGCATAGTAGTGACTCATGCACAGCAATATAAATAAAAGTTATCTTGACGAAAGCGCAATTTCGAAGCTCAACTTGGATTTGCAAATTAAGGTGCATTACAATAATAATCACGGATGTATGAATTAGTAATTTCATGCTACCTATCAGTTGACATTTATATCTCAGGAAGGTCCAAATAAAAGGATTACAATCAAATCCATATACATATTGATGAATTTAAAATTTTATAATGCATGAGTAAGAAATTCTGATGAAATAAATGCGAAGTACATACAAACAAACACCATTTTTTCCGTCGGTCTGCCAAATCATGGTCTCGAGTTCGAACCCAATTCACACACCTAAGATTTTTCAGATAACACTTATCGCTTGCTTTGGTAAAAGAAAACATCCTGAGGAAACCAAAACCAGCAAGTCTGGGAGATATTTCTCGACGGAATGTAAAGCCAAGTCAGAACTTCAGAAGCCCATGAGCGGTATAAAACTTTGACACCAATGACTAACCAGTCACACACACGAAAAAGAAAGAAAGACTACTGAAGAACGTTTCTCCAGCACAATCACTACATATTATAAAACAAAGTCCTACGCCGCGTCTGTCTGTCTATTTGCGATAAACATCAAAACCACTGCACCGATTTTCATGCTGTTTCCACCAATAGATAGAGTGGTTTTCGAGGAAGGTTTTAGTATACAATTTGTACGCGGGTAAAGCCGCGGGCATCAGTTAGTGACATATAAATGACTGTCGGCATCATGCCGGCCCTTAAAAAAGGTCCACGATCTTGGTGGCTGACATTATCCAGAAATCAAACTCTCCACCTTGTTACTCCACACATAATGATGGTCATAAAAGTTGCTCTGAGAAACATAAGGATCGTCTACAGTATTCAGACTTCTCATGTTTGTAATGGTCAATCGGCTGAAGAATTTGAGATGACCCTTATAGTGACAATGTTGTAAGAACGATTCCCTATTAAAGCACTTGATACCAGTCTCTCTTAAAATTAAATGCTAAGAGAAATACCAATACTTAATACATTAATTGACGGTGATAGGTTTATTTTCAAATTGTATGGTTTATTTTTGATGTCAAAACTAAGAGTACCCAACAACATGACAAATTGTTTTTAAATACACAATTTCGAAAACGTGCATTATTTTATTTCACGTGAACTAACAACAAAACCGAGTAACGCAAACAGTCATTAACTTTTAGAAGTAACACTCACAGAAATCAATATTATAGGGATTTCAACTTTACAGCAGCGATACAAAAGTCAAAATTGCTTGGACGAACGCTTAATAAACTGCAACTTATTGTGAACGATACAACGCACGAAGCGTTCAAGGCGTTTACGCTGGTACGTAAATGTCCATAATGTACGTAAACCGTACATTATAAACCTTGTCTGCCTTATTATTTTCCTCGAAGCCAAATTAAACGTGCTGTGTTCCGGCACACTGAAGAAAAACAGGACGAAGACAGTTTTATTATTTGCTGGGAAACTTGTAAGACAAAATATTTGTTTAACGTATCAATTTTTCGGGTGCAAAACCGGTAATACACTATTGGTGACAAGAAGGCCATCAATATGCATAGTATGAAAAGAAAATGTCAGATTTCCTTCCTCACTTATAATCTAATTAACTCCAAAACTAGGTACTGAATATTTAGTTGTGGTGAAGTCTAATGAAGACATTGTAAGAGAAAAATAAGGATAAAACTGCCTTTCTTAACAAAATAACTGCTAACAATAATGTCATGAGTCGTTAAACCAGTTAACAACGTGGGCATGATCACTAGAAACTAAACATGACACCCGTTTCACGCTTTTCCTCCTTTCAACTTCAAACATAATGAGAAAACATCATTAGTGGTTATTTATTCTAAAATAAATATAGCAACGATGGTGCACGATGCATTTGTTATACTAGACCTTATTGATATAGTTGAAACTGAAGTAGAAGTTATTGTAGAAGTCGAAGGAAACAATGCTGAGGCGTTTGTTGTAGTTAATGAAATCGAAGACCCTGATTTCACAAAAGGGTTAACGATTTCGAAACGATTGCCTCTAAGCCTGCCAAGAATGAAGGAAAACATAGATAGGAACAAGACGAAATGCATGAAGTGATAATGAATTGTCTCACACTAAATATAGCCAATAATGTTTGGCAGAGAAAGCGACAAATCTTGATAGTCATCATGAAGATTTCTAGTTGTATTACTTACGTCAATAGTACATTGTAGACTTCAAGGCACATGTGACATATCCAAACAGTTTTATTGCCTTTTAATATGCTTTTGCTATCCTGTCTGTGGCATTGCTCACGTCTGTTTCTAAATCGGTAAAGTAATAGGGTCTCAAAATAAATCGGTTTATATTATAGACTGTTGGATATAAATCTTCGATCGAACAGTTTTGTTGAACTTACGTCTGAATTAGCTGTTGAAATTAGCATTAAGATAATAAACATTACTGAGAAAATCTTTAACCTGTACATGTACAGTTACCAACAGATTTATTAAGTTAATGACAGGGCTTACGCAAAACTCTTTGGTTTTACGCACCTCCAATTAGCAGATGTTTTCGCAAAACTCATGTTTGGTGCGAACTGTTTCAGCATTTATTTTTGGTAGTACATTCACGTTACGAGAGTAATTAGTTTTTCGTACTACCTTAAATAATAAGTAAACTGTTCGAGATGTAACACTTACGTAGTATGAGTCAGGCAAGTATTTTGATCGTAATCCTGTAATAGATCAGAAACAGGGATCCACTTAGCCATTTCTCTTTACGATTTTCGATTCGAGAAATTCAGTAGGAGTTTAGTTGAATAAACGAACGTATCCGGTTGATTCTATTACTGGAGATCAAACCTAAGTATTATATCGATTACAATCATTTCGTGTTACAACGCTCAAGACTACTCTAGCTTTTAAGATACCGCATGCAACTTGCTTACGAAACTTTAATCAAAGTACATCAACCTAAATGCATCTCTAACAGTATATTCGTTTACTGATGTGTAACATGACAGTAAAAAGGAGCTAACGAAAATTACAGGCAGTAAAACTTGAAATAAAATCCAAGATTAAAATCTCTCCCATAACTTTAATCATTCCTCTCATCGGCAGGTAGATGATGAAGCAAGTAATAAAATTTAATTAGGGCACACGTGTTCCAACGTCGGAAGGGACGGTGCATTTCGAGACTGGGTTACCAATGACGTCAGAAGCGCCCTACATCTACTGCCAGACTATTTTGGTTAGGTTTTTTTAGAACGCATCTCTGGACTCTGAATGCATTTGAAATATGTGTGACGAAATAAGATATAGAGTTGTTATTAAGCCACTTCAGGAACGTATATCACTTTTAATTGGTTTGTTCGACTTAGTGCCGTAACTAGAATTCGTAGATTGAATTGGATTTTTAGGTCCAGACGACGTAAATAACCTTTTTTAGGTTGTATAAGGTAGTTTAAACATTAAAGTATATAATGTAGAATTCAATTTGCACAATACTAAAGGAAAATGTAAAGATTTTATGACGGGGACTTAATTAATTCAAGTTTGACTGATGTTGTTATTTGAATAAAACCCCCGTTTTTGAGTCATTTAATAATATCAAGATTTAGCAATGACATGATTAAGATTTTATAATAAAAAAAAAACACCTTAACAAAAACCCGCGGCAGTGCAAAGTTTTGGTTTTTTTAGGTAAATGTTATTATAATGTTAGGTGGCAATTACTTTAACACCACTACTAAATGGCCTCGATAATATCAAACAGGCCTTCAAATGTCTTTCTACATCCCCCTGATAGTTAAAGTGTTCAGAAAGCCATTATTCAATTAGCTGTCACTTCACGTCAGAATGACAGGTAAGGTCCAGTTGAAAGGTCGAGTGAAATGACATTTCACGGCACTGTTACCTCATACGCTTCACGCTTCCATCTTTATTAACGGGCTTATATATTTAGTTCGCTAGCTACTCCCCCTATGACGTCAATGCTGACATTTGGGTCTGCGTGTGGCAAGCGTTTCTAGTCTAATAGCGATCGCCCAAGAGTTATAGCTAATAAATAAATTGTCACGACTCATGTTTTTGTGAACTCTCTACTAAAATGTGATGTAGAAATTGTAATTCGTAACTCTACTTTATGACTGCGCAAAGGTGTTAAAAGAAAGAGGAAATGTAGATACGGTGACTTAAAAATATGATCTATTGCTTAAAGTTTGTTTTGCGAACAGTCAATGCATTCTAGGAAAAGGTTCCAATGTTTATTTATTTATTTATTTATTCTATTTGGGAAAACAAACAATAGTATATTAAGTATAAACAGTGTTGTCTTAAAATTAAACTTACCAAACATACTACCCACAACATGTTAGATGAAGTTACCACTGCACTGTGGTAAGTGGTAACGCATATCTGATAGGCAGTGCCTAAAACTGGTTACTTCATCAGCTCTTCAGGCATTTCAAACGCATCATCTTTGAGCTCTTGCGTCAAAACTAGGCAATTGCTTCTTCAGGTAGCTGTTTTAGCAAGCATTTCAATCTCTCGCGCAACATTAGTTAACACAGGACGTTTTCATGGAATTAGAATATAAATATTTACTTTACATTGAGGTGAGGTACACGGGATTGACAATGCCAGATTGTCTGTCAGACCCAGCAACGCAGTTCAAATCTCATTTTGTAACACATACTGTTTATTGAACAGTCCAAGTACAGTTTGTTTGAATTATTGTTTATTTTGCATCTGATCTTGAATACGTGCTGGCTGGACATCAACCACGGGTTTATTGTACACCGTAAATGAAAAATGTGCTTTCAAACTCGTATTTTCAGTTTTATCGGATTTTAGCTACGTTAATGTGTTTATATCTTGAATGTGTTTTGAAATGTGGCCCTTTTTAAACAGTCGCTCATGTAACATACAATATTTGTATCTACTTGACACCAACGTTCATAAGCCAAAGCTGAATGATAAAAGTGAGTTTTAATTAACGGTGCAGTCTGGCAAGGGGTTAACTACTTCTTGGCGCCGCCGTTTCGGGTTACACAAAGGTGCATTATTATTGTTTGCCACAGAAATGGCAGACGGCGATAAAATAAGAAAGAGATAGGACATTTTAATTCTACCAACACGATGAACGTTCCAAATGTGTCTGTGTACAAAATTAACGAGAGGACCGTTTTATTGTGAGTCACTGAACTCCAACGAGACACACAAACAAACCGGTGAACAAACTCGCAAACACACAACATTCGATTTGATGAATCGGTATCGGAAGTAGTCTGTTGCATTTGATTTGTAATCGATTATTGTAATCGATTCGAGAGATTTACGAATTATATATATAATTACAGATTCGTACCGTGCTCGAATTAGCCGCATCTTTGATCGTAACGGTTGGACGTTTGATGTGTTCCACATGCACAAATAGCGCCGGATCTATTGATGCTAGTTTTTTCTTCGATTTTGATTTATGCTTCTCGTGTGCCAACATCGCAATTACGTTGGGTTTTACTGGGAAAAGATCGAATGTACCTAAATCATTACGAAATATGATACTAACATGATAACAAAATTAGGCAGAGAGATAACCTAACTGCTAAGATTTTAGGTAAACCCTTTGTAGTCATTTACTTCTCGTTTCAAAAGATTTTCCTTTGACCCTGTAAATAAAACCTCTTGGAAATCACAAGACCACAAGAGTTGACATTAAGGAAAATGACCTCATGACATCTTTTTTTTCTGTATATGGCAAACATGCATGCACTCACCATAAAGTAAAGATGACTCAAAACATTATCCGAAGTATTTTTCCCAGTAACAGTGGAGGAAAAAACGCCTTTCCTTTAGGTAGACAGAATTCTTTAATTCCTGCAAACTGCAGCCATTTAATCGTAGCATTTCTCCTAAACTATAAAATCTGTTTTCTGAGATGAATCATAAACACTGAACAACACCTATTATATACCATTTATGTAGTCAAGAACCAATAAATCATAAACAAAATGAAAACGTAAACAGGAACCTCAGATGTGAAGTCGACAAGCAGTCTGAAGTACGAACAAGTGTATCTTATTAATATCTTTCGAATGTAAACAGTTTGCAAGGAAGAGGTTTCCCAACTCCTTTAATTTAGAACAGTCATCGTAAATTTTATTGTATTTATACATGTTTACTTCAGCAGTGCATTTAATTTATGTGCTCTTCTTGCTGAAATAGTCTTGTTTTTCGACTGGAGTGTACCTTTGAGTGGATTAGAACATATAAATGTCTTGCTTTGCAATTGCGTAATGGTTGAAGTATGGATTGTATCATCCGAATTGCCTTTCCTAAGGAAAGAGGAATATATTCGTCGTAGACATATATCAGAATGACTTTAAATATTAAATGTTGCTTTAAACATTGTGAGGGGGGGCATTGACTACGAACACATTCTGGTGTAATATTCAGGTACTGTTACAAAAAGCGCCGTTTTCTAGTAATTTTCCTTCACATTTTTATACTTATAAATTGGCTTACCAAATTCGCTACTTCTTTTTTATTTTACAAAGAAGTATGAACTAATTAGTTAAGTGTTATCGAACTTACATTAATTAATTACTTTTAAAAATAAAACCAAACCATGTCGGCTAGGATAAAAACCTTTCCAGTTTTAATGATCAGGGAAATAATGGCGTCTTTGTATGTTTTAATACCAGTTAGTTAATTGGGTTTCTACGACGTAGACATGACTTAAATACAAGTTTAATTATTTCTAGTTTCATAACTATGAAACTGATGTTTTTTTTTAACTGTATAAAATTGTTAGGTGCGCTGGTGATATCCTTGTGATTATACAAGATTGGTTATATTTTTACGTCAGTAAAACTACTACCATCACAATGCCCGCACATTTCTTTTGAATTCTATTATTATAATACATAGTAGGTAGATGATATAATCTGTAGATATGAAGATACGGCTAGTTATTATAGGATTTACTACCACAGGCACGAGTTTCACTTCCTTAATCGCTGCTACTTCCGTAAACAAGACTTTCTTCAACTAACATTAGCTTGAGAGACTAAAGTGTCATTAATGTTATTTATGTCAATAGTTGTTGAAGATAATAATACACTACGCTTTCTGTATAAATAAGCTTAGAAACAACCCTAACAAGCTAATAATAACACATCGTTTTATAGGTTCTCATTTTAGTGCTGAAAACATAAGCATAAACACGAATTTCTGTAATTGACTGCCTTATCATTAATGTCAAAATAACCCATATTCAATCGGGAGAAATTGAAAAGAGTAATTGGGACCTTTGAAGTGGTTCCAAGAAATCTGGGATTAGGACTTGTAAATTAAATTGGCCATATTGCGACTGGCCAAGTTTTCGTCTGTCTGGACCAAGACCCAGTTGCCAGACAGTCTGTTACGCCATTTTTAAAATAAGTGAGACGTCACACCTATAATTCATTTCGAAAAGATTAAATAAACGTATATCGATGATCACGCCACGTTAGCCTAAATAAAAATAAGATAAGTGACAGAAAGTTTCAACGGTTTTTATATTATAACGTTTGATGTTGTGGGTTTGCGATGATGTCTTCCAGACTTTTCCATGATTCTGTGGTACTGGTGAGATTCATGTTTTAGAGCGATTTGCTGATAGTTTTATCATATTAGTCTAGGAAATCATTCTCAAAAATATTTTATAAGCTTTATTCTGCGAATTTGTTTCTTTGGCATCATTAAGTTCGTGTTGTTGGTATCATTGAGTTCTGAAGTGTGAAGCGAGGTCTTTGTCTGGCAGTAAGGTGATAAGTCAAGAACTTTATTGTTTCAGCATCTGTGGCCTCTCTCGTGGGCAAAGACCTTGTTACCTTTCCCGTTCCCCCAAATCGTTTGCAAAGGCGAGGGAGTGCTTGTGCTGTTGAGTAGATTCTTTATGTAAATATTTATACATGTATTTAATTAATCAAATCCGATGAACTGTAAGCTTATCTATTTATTCTGGAATGTTTACACAGCGACAATGATTACATTTCCACTTTACTATTAATAACTGTTAGGTACTATTAGCAATCTTTTGTAATCCTTACATCGAGTTTAGTTCAAGTTCAAGGCGTGATTTAAATTGAATGTTGCTTCGCTACGAAATGAGGACGGTCTGCGGACATTTGACCTCTATAGTCTCGACTGTTTTGACGCCGACCAAAGTGTAAAAGAAAACTTTAATTATTTATGAGACAGAAATCAATAGTTTAGTGAAATTACTATCTATTGAGTACCGGTGCTCCTAATGAAATGTATAAAATAAAACGTAGTAAAAGAAAATGGCTGCCTGTCGTGCTGGTTTAAAATTATAATTTAGAGGAAACGGTATATTTTACCGTTGTTGAAATAAAACACAATGTGTTATTGTTATTACATGCCTCCTATAGAAAGATTTCGTGTTTTGAATATCAAATTCGGTTTTTTGATGTTTTGAAGATTGTGGAAAGTAACGAACGAAAACCCTGGCTGCCCAATATTTGATTCGTGTTTTGTTCATTGTACATCACACCATGGTGTCTATTGACAAAACTTGATTTCTGGTATGCTATTATCAAATATTATACAACATTTAAACCAAAAAACCGTCACGTCTTCATTACTAGACACTACAGTGTCTTGATATATTCGTCTACCTGCTTTTATTTAGTCCCACACACATTTTATCAAATGTATTCGTACCAACATTTCGGTGTATTAATATTCGATCGAATATTCGATGATAGTCTTCGAAAGTTGACACCCCTCCAAATGAATGCTATAAATTATTCACCACATAATATCTGATGGAAATTTTCAACCCAAAGTGCACGTGAACCTAAAACGTGATTTTGAATTAATTTATATTGAAACTTGGTTACAGTCAAAACATTGGTGGTGCCAATCTGTTTAGTATCCCACTTTAAATCTTATATTAAAATGAATAATAACGAAACATATTCCTGATGTTATGAAAATAAATAATTTGAGCACATCCAGAAAGCGGTTAAACACTTTCCTGTCCAGAATAAACACACGTTTTGAGGGTTTTTGCAAAGAATCAACAGAAATGCTAGAGAATAAGCATTATTTCGAACGAAAGTCGTTCCTGTGAAAACTGAAAACAGTTCAGATATCAACATGACAATCTATACAGGGTGAAATTGAATAGATGCGACAAATTCAAATATACAATAATACGTGTAGTCAAGAAAATGTATAAAATATCAAATGTAAAATTGTAATGAACGAAGGAAGGGTAGTGGGCGGCGCGCGGTCGCCGGGAAGGGATGTCAGCGCTGGCGCACATGCGAGGTTTGGCAACGTCGCGCTATACTTACATTAGAAACTAGGCTAAATTAGGTAAATGACCGCTATGAACGGGAATACCGATAATTCGTACTTAAATAAAGATAATAACATCAATGGACCTTTTGAAAACGATAATCGCGTAATTTTTTTTAACGATTTAGATAGTAGAAAAAACAGTTTATAATTACTATGTTACTGTAACTGAAGCTCCCATTTCATTTTGTCGCATTTATTCAAATTCACCCTGTATATATAAAATGGTAAACTGACTGACTGACTGACTGACTGACTGGGTGATATATCAACGCACAGCCCAAACCGCTTGGTCTACAGATTCCAAATTTGGCAAGAAGGTTCCTTATGTGGTCTAGGGGTGCACTAAGAAAGGATTTTTCAAAATTCACCTTCTAAGGGGGTGAAACGGGCCCCCAAAGTTTGTATGGGAAAACAAAATTAGTTAGACTATTTCATTCAAAACTTCACAAGAGTACTCCTACTGATAAATGAGAAGAAACGGGTTTCAGTTTTTTTCAAAATTCAACCCTTAAGAGGGGTAAATGGGGTGACAAAGTCTGAAAATCAACGCACAGCCCAAACCATTGGGTCCACAGATTCGAAATTTGGCAAGTAGGTTCCTTATGTGGTCTGGGGGTGCACTAAGAAAGGAGTTTTCAAAAATCACCCTCTAAGGGGGTGATTCGGGCCCCCAAAGTTTGTATGGGGAAACAAGATTAGTTAGACTATTTCATAAGAAACTTCACAAGAGTACTCCTATTGATAAATCAGTAGAAATGGGTTTCAGGTTTTTTCAAAATTCAACCTCTAAGAGGGGTTAATGGGGTGACAAAGTCTAAAAATCAACGCACAGCCCCAACCGCTGAGTCTACAGATTCCAAATTTGGCAAGTAAGTTTCTTATGTAGTCTAGGGGTGCACTAAGAAAGGATTTTTCAAAATTCACCCTCTAATGAGGTGAAACGGGTCCCCAAAGTTTGTATGGGGAAAAAAGATTAGTTAGACTATTTTATTCGAAACTTCACAAGAGTACTCCTATTGATAAATCCAAGATAGCGCCGAGGAAAAGTATTTTTTTTTTACATCTCGGGTGTCGTTTACATGGTTTTCGAGGTCGCTGATTACAAAAATGCGTTGAAGTAAAGTTTTCGTCATGTGTGTCGTTTTCATGGTTTTTGGGGTCGCTGATATCGAAAATGAGGTCAAAATAAAAATCCAAAAACGCACCTATGATTTTTTTTCCTTTTTCCTTCATGGGTGTCGTTTTTATGGTTTTCACTGAACACAAATCTAAGTTTTCATAAAATTTTGTTTGTCTTCGTAGCTACGTATCGTTATGTAATTTACCGGCCATAGTAATTCCATCCTAGACAATAATTTAAGATTTTACACAATACTTCTGCAATTTTCCTCTGTTCTGCTTTGAAACCAACTAATTTATGAGCAACCCAGATATGTATATCTTTAAAATACTGCTCGATCTTGAATTTTACTTACTCTTTGTTTTGCGCAATGAAATTCCCTCATTAGGGTTCCCGTAGTCAACTAGGAACCCTTAAAGTTTCGCCATGTCTGTCTGTCCATCCGTCCTCGCTTAATCTCTGTGACCGTTAGCACTAGAAAGCTGAAATTTGGTACCAATATGTGTATCAATCACGCCGACAAAGTGGTAAAATAAAAATTGGAAAAAAATGTTTTATTGGGGTAGCCCCCCTATATGTGAAGTGGGAAGTGATTTTTTTTTTATTCCAACCCTAACGTGTGATATATTGTTGGAAAGGTATTTAAAAATGAATAGGGGTTTACTGAAGTCATTTTTTGATAATGTCAATAATTTCGCAAATAATCGCTCCAAAAGTAAAAAACAATGTGTCCCCCCCTCTAACTTTTGAACCATAAGTTTAGAAAATATGAAAAAAATCTGAAAAGTAGAACTTTATAAGGACTTTCTAGGACAATTATTTTGAACTTGGATGGAAACAAGTTTTTGTACAAAAAAGATAAAAAGTTGTACAAAATAATCTCTGGACTAAGTTCGTAGTATAATCGTATATGAAGGCATTTTTTTTAACTACGTTAACATATTTTATTATCCTGAACGTATCTTTTTTCAAACAAAAAAATAATTATTAAAATCGGATTGGATTGAACACTTATTGTGACAGACGGGAAACTACGGAACCCTACACTGAGCGTGGCCCGACACGCTCTTGGCCGGTTTTTTTGAATTAAAATTACCTCAAATTCAACGCGAGCAAAGCCGCAGACAAAGCTATCTAATACATAAAAATATCGTGTCACATTGTTTGTTATCGAAGTCCTCCGAAACGACTTCACCGATTTTTTTTTGTGTATTTTTGGTAGGTCAGAGAACAAGTTGAAGGCTACTTTTATACCTCTAGGTGACAAGGGTGGTTTACGCGGACGAAGTCGCGGGCAACAGCTAGTATTACTATATAAAATTTTAAAAAGAGAAGCAACTGTATGTTAATATTGAACATACTCATCTTGAAGCAGCAACGCAAATAGCAAGAGACACAAATGTCAATAACAAACAAACTAATGAACCAGTCACAAGCGATTATCCTAATAAAGGAGAAGAAGACGAAGTTAATGAAGGGCAAGATTCCTTACGTAGTCTATTTTCTGTTAGTCAGGATCTAGTTTTTCTAGCTATTCATACCTACTTTTCTCCAACATTTATTTTAAACAGCACCTAACCAATGTTTGCGAGCAGCTGAACAAGGATACAAAGTTCTTAACAACTACTTTTATCATAATTGCCGCGGCACGTGTATCTATTACTACAAATACTATTGAACCTCTATCAGTCTTTAAGTCTATGTAAATAGAAGCCATTGTTGCTTAATGGTGCTTTAAATACACTGATTCAATTACATCTATTTATGATTATCACCTCTGCAGTTCATGTTTTATGTTTAAATTTATATAACAGAAGGAACATTTTTGCTATGTGTTATTTGAATACCTGTTTGTGTATTTTAAGTTAGCAGCAGAAGTATTGCTATATCATTTGCTAGGGTTACGTACAGAAGATGACCTGATAAGAATACTGCAGAACCGTTGCTTAGAACTACAGCATCATTCAAAGCGACATTGGCACTATAACACGGTTTCAAAGAACGAAGTTTATTAGCCTCATCACTAAATGGAAACACGTTGTATTCCTGTTTTCAAAACAAAATGTTCAAAGTTAAAGAAACAAACAAAACGACCAGCAATTGTTTACCCCAAGAGAAATAAAAATCGAACAAACCATATGTGCTCCAGAAAATTGCGATAACAGTTCTAGATTGAACACGGAAGCTGGTTACATTTTGGTTTTAAACAAACAAGCTAAATTATAAACAAAGCCCCGTACTCGACTTTTTGAAACCTAGATTTATAATGTGGTTGTTGTAACACTTTGAATAGTTCAGACATTCACTCGTAATTTATTGCGTACTTCTAAAACGCTTGTTCGGAAGAAATATTGGAGTAATGAATATTATGTACACCATAAAAATTGTAGATACAAAAATTTTAAACATTTTACCCCCTGGGTGACACAATGGGCGGTCTTATCGCTAAAAGCGATATTGTAAAGACAACCTTAAAATAATTATCCTATAATTGTTTTGAACAAATACCTTTGTGTGTGTTGGTTGTTGATGGAAAGGGAGAGGAAGACCTAAGAAAAAGATTGATCAATTGGGTGACAAATGGTACAAAGAAGAAAGGAGTAAATGATGCCGTGATGTTTAAATAGGGGAGGAAAGAAGAAGAAACCGTGTTGCACCGACCCCAAGGAGAATGGAAAAAGTGCTGGAAGATGAAGATCACCTTGTTGTACATTTGATTGTTTTCGTTTGATAGTTAAGATAAGCCATGTTTATATGACGAGAGAGGCAGATGTCGAGAATTCGTAGAAACATAGTAACTCACCTGATGTAAGAATATGACAAGGTTAAACTCCTCCAATGCTGTTAAGGATCTATTATAGCAATTGTGTAAATGACAATTCCATTTGCAAGAAAACGATTCATCCTTCATGGTAGGAGATACGATGGATGTTGTTTAAAGACAAGTGGTGATGTTATTTATGTTCATACCTTACAGTAAAGTGCATATATTAGTTACTTATCCGTTCCAGGCACCATTCTATTTACAAAGCTCTTATACGTTGTTTTTGTTTACAAAAATAGTTTATTAACGTACTATAAATTATACCTCTCCACGTCTGCAATGAATTGTGAACAAATAACGAGTATTCAAAATTTTCCGATTTTAACCTTCAGAGCTTTTAACATCTGCACAAACAGGAGTCATTTTGAATGACGTGACAGATAGCAAACATTTTTTAAGAAAATAGAGAGAGTTTGATAGTTCAACGTTTAATTTCTTCATAATTCTCTGTCTTATGGGCATGGGTTATAATTATATAACCGACACGTCTTCTATAGATGCTCTTTTTGTTCGGGATGTATTACCGTAAGATGAACCCCATACGGACTCATCAAATAATACCATTGTAAGACGACTACCGTCTCAATCGGCCAGCAACAGCGCATGTAGCTACAGACGGTTACAACGGACATGGGTAAAGTTCGACACGCCAATCACTTGTGAAATATTTGCACATAAATTAAATTTATCATTACCGTTAAACAGGTGTCGGGAATTGAGAAAACTCGGTAGCTTTGTAACAAATGAATTGTTGAAGTGGCCATAAAACTACAATAGGGTATAAAGTAAAACACGTGGAAAGTATAGTGGCAATATTTCGAACATTGACACACCTTGGGGCTACTGACGGATTAGATTGTCCTGTGACGTAGCAACTGTAAAACGAGCAAAGAACCTCGATTTGTTTTATAAAATAATGTCAACTTATCTTTAGACTAGCTTACCCACGCAACTTCGTCTGAGTCACATAAAAGAGAAAAAGCCCACCAACGGAATAAATATTCCCCGTTTTTTTTTATGCTCAGCTCCTATTGGTAGCATGATGTTATATAGCCTCTAATCTTCCTCGATAAATCGACTATCCAACACAAAAACATTTTTTCAATTTCAATCATAAGTTCCTGAGATTACCGAGTTCAAACAAACAAACAAACTCTTCAGCTTTATAATATTAAGTATAGATTTGAATTGACGGCACGTTTTTTTTAAGTTAAATTTCTAAATAGGCAACTTTTTTTACTATGTACGGTTAAAAAAACAATATCTGATTTATTTTTATTTCAACTGTACGATAGAAACTATGCCTGAAACAAAAAATAAAAATGTATTGTTTCAGGGATATTCATTTGACAAAATGAAGAAATCAGGAAAAATGATTGAGAAATGTGACACACTCGTATATATTTTTATTTCGTTTATGAACAAGAATATAGCATAAGTTTAGAGGTAGGTACTTTTTTGCACAAATAATAATGACTGTGTAACAATGTTTATATGACAGTATTATAATGAATTATTTCATAATACAATGCTGGCTGAAATAAGATAGGGGAGAGTTCAGTAGACATATCTTGCGTAAGTGATATAAAATGAAATGACTTGGCATATCACCAGTTTTATATCGCCCTTGGTAACCGACGGTTTAGTATGTATACCTATTATCTAACTATATATTAGCTGCCACTGTGATGTAATTCGTTACCAACTGGGTAATAATACAATTCAAACGACTATGGTTCAAAAGTTCTGATATACTTAACTTATTTGTTTTACGAAATATTTTGAGAGTCACCTCTAGTACAGAATACTCTATCTGCATTAAAAAACACGCTCAATTTTATCTTCAAAGTAACACAATTTGCGGAATTAGAATTACCTCATATTATTTTCAACATTTTTTTTTCATGTGAAAATTTCATAACTGATAATTATTATGAACTGTCTTGATAACATCATCAAAGTCTACTAGAAAAACTAATATTTGAAAACCGGATAACCAGTAATTTAAATGACTTTATTTCCACGTATGAGACGAGCTTCTGCTGTTCATATTTTAGTTTAGTTTTCGCGGATGCTCACTATATCAGTTCTATATTTAGTTCATGGTGACAATTTATCATTTAGTTCTATGTGGGCCATGACTTTATCGCGAATCTTAGATACGTCTTGTCATAGCTTCCGATATCATATCATATACGATTAGTTAGACTTGTAGCCTAGAATGTAACACACCGACTAAAACGAGTTCAACTAAAACTGACATCGTCTTGTTTGAGAAAATAGCACGACGCAAATTGGATACATTATTAATTGCATTACCAATACAACCAGTATTTTTATCACCACAAAACAAGCGTGGATTGGCGTACTTTATGCACAAAATATATTAGCGTTTCATTTGTTTAAACTAGTTCATCGACTTCTGAATAATATCTTCATTTGCCAAATTTGCTCAACCGTGACATTAGAACCAGCTTGGCTGCAATAAATTTTCGACTCTTTAATGTTCCAGCAATCTTGGCGACTTTGACTCTTAGCCATAATTTTATGTTTTGACGTCCACCAGTTTATAGTACAGTAAAATATTTAGAATTTCACAAAACAAACATTCAGTTTTCTTGTTCTCAAACGTTTCTGAGAATACTCGTGAATTAGGGCAGGTACTAACGTATACAATATCCAATTACCTTTAAAGTAAACTGCAAAATTGAGGTGACCTACAAACCAATATTTTTCATCCTAGAAACTATTACAATAAACCAACTGCCGTTTAAACATTTGAAGATGCTCTTCAACTACTTTGTCATTTACGAATGATTTTCCTGCCCCGTTTTCAGTACAATAAAAACCATAATCCATTAGATCATTTCTAGGTAACAGCAAATATAAATTGGCCAATATCTATCACAAATTGATGTTTGACGCAGAAGGCGAAAACAGAATACTGACCCATTTCTTTTGAGGGAACGTTTCTATATGACGTCAATGTGATGTAACTGGATTATCTGGACGTTAACCTGTTCTAAAAGAGAGATATCGTTGCGTAATAAAAATAATATATGAGGGTCAGAGTGATCAATGGTTATGGAATGACTATTGAAAGAGAATGAAAACGATACTGAATAATTTATTTTCAAAACATCTTTGACCATGTAACATTTCGAATGCTCAACCTAAATGCTATTTTCTATCGATCTAGTTAGGTGCAATATTATTAATCAATAGTTAAGCACTGAAAACTCGTAGTTAAAATAAATTATGAACCGTATTTTTCTAATGTTTCGTGACTAATTTCTCCTTTGGCTTGTCTTTCAGCAGCATGCAAAATCGGGGCGACCACATAACAATTGCTGTTGCGATAATGTAGTGCTATGCTAATTTGAGTTAAGTGTTATGGAAATAAGCTGTATTACTGTTTAGTTCTGAAATGTTTTACCTGAAAATACTTAGTTTGTTTGTAGGTGAAATTAGCCCCAGACTTCAGACGACATAAATACCTATAGAAAGAGTACATAAGAGTAGTTTCGTCTGGGTTGATATTTCATTTGGCAAAATGTGCATTTGGCGTCTATTCAAACGTTGGTATTCTTGAATATTGAAGCCAAATAAACAGCGTGTTTGTCCAATCCACTAGATAACGATGTAAACAAAAATATGAGTAAATGACGCCAGTTAACTTCAGATGAGTGATTTTAAGTTATTTTACGAGAAAAACTTTTGCAATTTCTAGTCGAGGAAAAAAAGAAATTACTTAACGAGAATTATTTTATCGCTCTTTTCTCTTTGATAAATTAAACAGATTTGTGAAAAATTCTAACAATTCATCCAAATATTTCAGAACATAAACACCACTATTTCAATTTGAATGTCAGCTTTATCAAGATTTAAGCACTGTTTTTTTTTCAGGATTTATGGGCGAACTAGTCTATTCTTTCGAAGATTATCTTTTATGAGAAGGTAGCCTATTTCCCACACAGATTGTTTCACAGGAATCTGTCGTAATCGACAATAAGCTGCTTATTTGCCAGATAAAGTCATCAGATAGAGGGTTTTATTAGGCAATAGAGCTTGGTGTTAGCAATAGAACTTCGTAGTTTCTCATTCTAATTAGACAAATATTCTTCTTTTTTCTTTTATTATGTACCTAACCACTTTTCTATGATTAACAGCTACATTGATTGTGAGAAGCTGGTATAAATAGATAGGTGCCTATCTACATTTACAATGAGTTGATATTGATAGGTACTAAGACAAGTGTCTCTTACATTTCTATTGTACAAATGGTATCTATTTTTATCACAACAATGGTTTGATAATTATACCTACCAAGTATTACATTTTTTCACAGCTTCATCGTTAACATCTTCCATCACATCCGTTGATCGTTTCACGAGGTGGTCTTTTTAAACGCTATCTTATACTTTCAAGGTAGTCTAAAAATGTTAATGCTGGAATTGGCATATAGCTGCAATAAAAATAAATTAATGTCGGGTGTGTCTTTTATAATAACCTTTTTGTAATATCAGATTTAACTGCTGTTGGTAAACGTTCTTTGGATAGGTCATACATAGGTAGTAACGTACTCGTAGTACTGTCATTAAATTACAAAGTTATTGCGTATTGCCATTTAATATCTAACTTTGTACCTATCTATGTGATACATCTTGTCTGTATTAAAAATATACTTTTATCTGTGAAACTAGATAACCTCAAAACTAATTTTCTAATTAAGCCCACACCACGTAATAAAAAAGTAGTTTAATCGAATTATCATATTTAACCTGGTCTCTTTTGCAAATTAAGGCCATATACCACACCCATGCAAAGTGGTCTTAAATTCTCCAATTTGGCAACTGGTCTTTTGGGAACATTGGGTGGGGTAAACGCTCTAGTAACTTAGGAATATTTTGTGAGCACGCGAGCAGTCACGCACGATTTTGAGGTCAAGAATCTACGGGTCCTCGACTCATGCCCTTGAGTTTTTTTTTCAAAGCAACGGTCGTCTCGCCCGGTCTGCGGTGTTGCCAATCGTAAATATGTTAATTCGCCATAGTAGAAATGCGTGATTTTGCGCTGTTCTGTATGTTTGGGCACGCAAAGAAGTTGTTAATATCAAAAGTTTAATTTGAGGTTATTTTTCGGGAAGGATTTTTTTCTAAATGATACCTAGCACAAATTTTAATGAGCTAACATTTGAGAATAAATTTTTGTGGTTTTAATCTGGCGGATTTATAATTTTCATGACCATGTAAACTTTTTAATTATGTAAACATTGCATCCTGGTGGATAAGCCACAAGGTTCACTAACATCCTATTAATTATCATTATTATTCTAAAATATAACGATATCTTTTGCCGCTATAATGACGTTGACAGAGACGTACGCTATCGGTAAACTTTTTTAAATAAAAGATTTTGGTGTTGGTTCCGATTCTGCCCACGCGCCAAACGATCCTTGTACAGCAATAAGTATGAGGTAAGTAGGTAAATAAGTAACGGAAAAGATAAAATAGTTTTATTGTCACTGGGGTAGTGGCACAGTAGAACATAACCAGCTTTTATAGGACTCATGAGCAATTGGCTATTAATTTGAAATGTACCTATATACCTATTCCTATTTACATGATGAGACTGTTATGTCAGGTGTAAAGAGAACAATCTGTGGAATGTTATTTAATTGGCTAAATGTGTGATTAAGTTACAAGCCAATTCCTAAGCGAGAATTGGCAATGTTTAGGAACATAAATTAATGTAGGTTACCTACCTACGCGGATATATTATTTAGGTCAATTGAACTCTGAAAAGGTATTGTTAAATCCGAGTTATCTTTAAAAACCATTAATTTTTACAACTAAGGATAAATATTAAATGATTCTGTCTTGTTAAAGCAAATATTAACATAATGGGGAACCTTTTTCAAACATAAAAATTACCTCGGGTTTTCAAATGGTTTGTATTTACGGCAAAAACTTTTGGGTAGTGTTTTTGTACCTAGCATCAAGCAAATAAATCAAACCTTTGATGACAATGATCAAAAACAACACAGAAAACAATTTCTAAACAAACTAAGGTTTATACGTACAAAGAAGAATGGCAGCATAGGCTTACGGACTTTTATTTATTCATGTGCAGTTTACCTTTCGAGTTCGACGGCCGGTTACGCACCTGCGTTCCTTGTGATCTTTTTATTTTATTACCATTGCCCTTTAAGATATAGACAGAGATACAATATAATGTGAACTTCATCGTTACATTGGAATGTCATCGGTTCCTGTACCTACGGCCAGTGACTCATCAGTTTTATATTAGACGAGGTTTTTCAATGGCTTCAATTCTCTCTGGAGTTTGTCACTGTAAAATGATGTGCTCTCGTAGCCAAAAACTCATTGTCAACGTTGATTTGTGTAAAAACAATTATATCACTTTGAGCTTTGCTAAATAGAATAGAATACTCTTTATTATGGTACACCATAAAAAATATAAACACAAAAATTTAAAACATTTTACAAGGGGTGACACAATGGGCGGTCTTATCGCTGAAAGCGATCTTTCAAAGAGAACCTTTGGATGGATTTAAAGGGGAAGGAGAGACAATACTGCAGGTACCCTAAACAAATATTTAAATGCTGGAAATATTGCCACAAAAAAACTCGTTACCAAATAGTTTTTCTTTTGGTTAATATCATTCCAGGTTTTTGATGGAGGTTCCAATTAAAATAAAAATGAAATAGTTAGCGAAGAACTATAACTTGAATATCATACTTCCTAATTCATTTACATTGCATTTGGCCTATCAACTATCACGCAAATGACACGTTTAACCAAAAATAAATAAATTGAAGGAATTCAGTAAAAAAACTGTAACCCTAGTCCTAGATCTGGCGCCAAAAAATTGTGAAGGTTGGCTGATGTGTTTCATGACTAAAACTCTATTAACGAGCTGAAACTGAAACATCACGTAATTAAAAAACGCAACTACTTATTTCGCATCAATTTTGGGCTGAAGGGGCTTTAATAATTTTTCTTAACAAAATAAGGGTTTTACTTAAGAAATATAGTTTACCTATGCAAAACACTAACCAGCCATCCAGGTAAACCAACTCAATTTAAGGTTTTTTATTAAAGCCATTAAGTACCTTTCAATTAGTACTAGCCTTTCATTAAGTAGAACTCGCCCCAAATTCGGACGGGTGCAATGTAGATATAAAAACCTTAAAAGATCTAAGTTTGCAAACGGTGACTTTGTTTTATACTATGTAAAGATTTTATAACAAAAAATCTATTACTGGGTTGTGCAATTTACCACGGCTTATGCAATCTTTCAAATGGTTTCAACGGTTGTATGTGTAACCTCACAATTTATGTGTGAATACGTTTTAGGTGAAACTGATTCCTTGAAGTCAATGTTACAGAAATAACAAAAGTATAAACTTCGTACAAAAATAAACTTTTTTACAAAATTAAAGAAGGTAATTAGAAAACGACAGATTTATTTTAAACACGATGAAAGAAGAAATTAATTCAAATAAAGAATAATCTCACTGTCGACGATTTTACTTTTGCACACTTTGTTTATTAAAAAATAAAATGCTTTACACAAAAAAGGCGTTACGCGCGTATTTTCCCATTTAGTTCTAAGAAGCGTTGGTTCAACGACCCGCTAAGATCCTTGATCTCTGAATGAAACTCTGTTAATGCTTAAGTCTTGGTAGTTCTTTAGATTTAATTGCATTTTTTTACACCTGTGGAGATCATAAACGTGACGTAATATACTGAACTTTATGATTTATGATAAATTACCAAAATAAAACTTCCTGTCTATAGTATATCAGCCAGTAATCGACGGGTTTTATTGACCATCAACACGTTTCGTGCACCATCGCCATCTTTTAAATAACATGCCAGCTACAGGGGTCAAATCGACCCACAGATTATCGAACTTAGATTAATTACGTATGACCTTTTTATCTTCTAAGGGAAAATGGTGTGAGAAAATACGTGTAAAGTAATGCGATGTTACCATTTTGTTATGTTAGATTGATCCAATTATTTTCTTGATTGAAATGACAAATATGCGTGTGGGAGATATGCTCCCTTGTACTAATTAGCCCCCTATGGCCTGAGTTCGCGTGGCAAATGATATAATCACGTTTTATCTGCATGATGCTTTAATTGGACGCACTAACGGTCGTTTTTATAATGGACTCAGGGCCATGTTTTTTTTCTGAGTAACTAACTAATGGTGCACAATTTTAGCATGGAAGATTTATTATGTCAACTAAATTGCTGTAAGATCCTTTTTTGAGTTATTATAATTGTGAATGTTAGTGGGAAATGAAAATGAATAACTACTTTAATTATGTATTAACAACATCCATGTACTTCTTGCAAGTTCTGCCAAGCTAAGCTAGAATGTATTCTCGCTATTTGTTAGAAGGTATAGGTACATTAAAAGAAAATCAGACACTTTTACGACACATTTCCATCACTTACAACTGTCCGGTTGACAATACTGTAAACAACTTTACACTTTTATGTCTTATTGGTTAACCACTTGACGATTTGTCTAGTACTTGTATGAGACCTCTCCTTGAACTTTGATTTTTATTGTCCTTTGTCCAGTTTTTAATGATGTAATAAAATCTGTTAACGTATAATAATTTAGAAAAAAATAAAAAATCACAAAAATGAGCTTTGAGTGAAAGATAATAAGAAAAGGTGATCTTTTTGGTTGCACAAGAAAAAAAAAATTAAACAACTGAATTTTCACGGAAATAATATAAAACAACGTTTACTTTATCATCGTAATATTTTATCAAACATTTTTACCAAACTGGATGGTATCATTGAAAATAATAAAAGTATTAGCTTATCTAAAGTATTGTAAGCTTTTAATACAACCGTATATTTCCGAGCACATAGCGCATTCGTGATTCTCATTCATTTTTATCGTAATCTCATCTCTGTAGGTTCTACTTTATCTGTAGTTAATCTTTTAAAAGGAAAACTACTAAAATGATGGATTTTTCCGGGTTTAGCAATGATGGGATCTTCCTAAGGTTTCGTATGTTTAATCAATTTGTTATCAGATCTATCAAGTTTATTTCTTGACTTGCCAAGTTTTGTTGTATCAATTTTTGTTTTTTTTTATATTTAATTAATGATAATGGTAGTAAAACAAGAGTGGCTTAGTGAAACTATCTCACGAAATAGTAAAATAAATTAAGAATATTTCATCAGACAGCATAGCGACCGGTAGCAAATAAATGGTCATGTTTGACATTAAACGTGTCCACGTATTAACAAAAGACGAGGAAACAATACAATAGCACCTGTGTCTATAAGAACTTTAATGACGTATTTGTTGAATACAAAAATATTGTTCAGAGATTCGAAACAGATGAATGGACCCTTAACAAAAGATTTCTTACGCAAAAACTCATAGAAAGAGTGATTTGCAATGGTGTTATTGTTTCTTTTGCAATAACAAGGTTTTATTTACCATAGTTTTCATGAAAACAATTTGTTGTGCCTGCAATAATATTTTGACTTCAATACCTCTGTAACAATTTTTCACGTCTTGTTACGATAGTAATCCTAATTTCCTTTACAATAGTACCTACTTGCCATAGGCATGAGAAATATTTTGACTGTTTGTCTTTTTCCTGTAACTAATAAGTACTCTTCCTAAGGTTCCAGCTGTTAAATAAAAAGGCAAACGTAAGAATTTAACAGTAACATACTGATTTTCAGATCAATACTGAATCACATGAAAAAGACACGATAAGTACAGAGATAATACCCACATGGTTAGTTCATCACGATGTAAACCATGCGATGGGATCGTGACCGACTAAATTTTGCTATTCATTATATTGTCACATACCTAACTGAGATAAATTGTCTCGGTTATCTCACCTACTTCAACCGTTAACCATCTTAATTATGTTTATGGAAAATAACATAGAGTTTAAAAAAATATCTGTTAGAAGATCAATAAAATGCATTGAAATTGTTTTTATTTATTGGCAATTGATTAATAAGCAGAATTTAGAATTTCTGAGGTATTATGAAAACCTTGGATTAGATAATGTGGAATTTGCAATGATATTATGTCCGCCACAAAATATGATGTAACTTAGCAAGAAGTTTCTATGCTTGCGACTCGCTATTCAATTATTTTACTTTTTTTTCTGTTCTATTTTCAAAAACTAACTAGTTCGATTTGACATTGGTCAATTACATTGGCATTTTAAAAAGATAAACTACGTTGACATTACAGCATCTCGTTCATACCAGTAATTGCTGCCAAACCAGTATTTGTTATCAATGTCAAACGTTCAGTTTCTAATCCGGCCTACATTTTAACCGTGACAGACAATACAACTAATGTATTGTTTACTGTGAACAAGCTTGTTTAGAAGTGTGAGAACCGTTACATGTTAATTATAATATATTTGGAACACAGGGCAGTTTTTCCTTATAATTTGATTACATCTTATCCTCAAGTTTTTTCCCGTTAGATAATAGGAACATGATGGTATGTGTCGTTTCCGGTTCTCCTACATAAGGAAAAACCCGATCTTTTTTGAAATTTTGTGGTTAGCGTGGGTCCATAACTGGCTCTATGAGATGCGGATTTTGAAATCCCACGCTTAAAGGTGCACTTTATTATGGTTCGATTTTATACATGGGCCGTACATTATTAATAAATTGGGTTTAATACAGATATATCCGCGTGGTGTAAAATCCTAAACATATTATGACAAAGCAATCGGCAGTGTTTATGGATAGAAGCATGATCATCGTATAACCAGTCATTATAAGAGACGTAGGTACTATGTATTACCTAGTACTCAACTGGGTTGTAGAGATCAGGTGGTGACTCCATGTAGTTTACTGATATTCCGTTGCATCCCTTTAAACTAGATGCCAACCCCAACATAGTTGGGAAAGGTGACGATCATGAGAAAAAACAAAGATCCCTAAGTCAACAACACATGAGTCATCTCATTAGCATTACGACGTCTTCTAAGCAGTTGTTACAATTTCTCCCGCCGCCCGTCTTTGTCCGTATACATCAACCAACTTATCTGTCAGGCGGGAAAACACAGAACTAAAATAAATGTACCAAGTTTGACATATCGATGTGAATCTCTTGAGAAGCAACGCTACCTTGAGCTGCACACTTAAAGTGGTCATATTATAACTTTCACTTTTCTCCACGTTTGTAATGTGACGCCAAGTCAGCAAATGTCAATTAATTACTCTTGAGATAAGAGACAAACGGTTAATGTCAATGTCTTGATAAAAACAAACGACTGCATGTGATTAAGTTTATCTCAGATGCTTGAACTGTCTCGGTATTTGATTTATTTATCTTAAATCTGTGTTTGTGAGACATCTTGCATGCAAAGTAACGTATGACTTATGAGTAAGTCTCTTATATTTGATAAGTACTAGCTGATGCCCGCGGCTGCACTCGCGTACATAATAATATTATACACTAAAACCATCCTCGAAAACCACTCTATCCATTGGTGAAAATAGCATGAAAATCGGTGCAGGAGTTTTTGAGTTTATCGCGAACAGACAGAGTCAGACGCGGCGGAGGATTTTATTTTATAATACGTAGTGATGTATTATATGGCAAGAAAGTAGGTGTCTGATGAGATGACGAGTAATGGAAAAGTATGGAAAAATCTGGACTAGATAAATTGGGCTAAAGGCAAGAGACAAATTATGATGTAAGTCAATGGTATAACATAATCCTTCACGGGACAACAGGCGTCATTATAAGTTATGTTATGGGGATTTCCCGTTTAAAATTTTGTTATTTAAGTCACTAAACCACAGAAGATTTTTGACGTGACAACGTCTAATAAATCGATGAACGCCGGCTGCACGCACGAAAAAGTGTCCCGATACGCTCTGTCCCGTTACGCCCATTGTAACGTTACGATCGGAGCGTATGTATGCAAACTATGCAGTCATTTCATCAATGTTTTATGACGTTGTCACGTTAAACTACCGTCCGTAAACCGACTTTACAGACAACTAATTTTTTTATTGATTTAATTTTGCCAATGTTAATTAATTCGTAATAACCAGTAACAGTCTAATCGCTGGTTTAGCAATTATGATAATTTAATAAACTATTTCTATTAAAATTCAAAGTTTTATTGGCAGATTATTTTGTATACCTATTTATGTTACGTATTAATAAAAATATTCCAGTAGTTTCTGCTTACAATTTTATTCGTTTTTTGGCCAATATTACTATTACTATACTATTATTAATTCACTATGGAATATAGTGAATTCATCTTTGTAATAATTATGAATTAAATACCTTTTTGATTCCTTCTGCGTCAGTCTGCGCATAGCGTGACTTTATTTTAAATGACCAGCTAACACATAATTATTTTCGACATAATTATTTCGACACAAAAATCTTTTTCTTTAGAAACAATAAATTATGTTGAAATGAAACAATATTTGAAAGACTCGGCGTAAAACAATCAATTATTTCTAACGATAGAATTAATATTAATTTCGTTACCTATTAGTTTGTAACAATTAATTATAAAAACTCTTACATCATTCGTATTCGCAATACTCTAATAACATTTTATCACTTGTTTTGATGTATGAGGTAAACATCTGAACAACCTGAAAGAATCGTAATATCCAATTAAAATACAGATTAAGGTTTTTAATATTTACAGACTTCAAACCAACTCTTTTTATCCACACTTACAGTAATAACTTATATCCGTGATTTTCTATTGTTTCTACGAGCACCCGATATCCATGTCATACGAGTAATGTCAAAGACAGAAAGCATGTCTTATAGATTTTTTCAGTAGGTAATGAAAATGTGATAAATGTATTTTCATGAGTGGAAAATGTGTTGACATCTGCTATTAAGCTGAGGCCATTGTGGCATTATTAGTTTTGTTTAAGTATTTATTTTGTATCACTTTTAAAGTGTTTTTGTTTTTAATGCCAAATAAGCACAATTTTCTTTTATCTTTTCACTTACTAATACTATGCTATAAGACAAAAACCACCATTTCTTCATGCTATTTGCTAATGTTAAAAAGCGCCTGAAAATCATGTTTTGTCAATAACAGAATGAAAGATTAGGTGTTATGCAGAGTTTTCCATTCACTATCTGATGTATTATAAACTGTTTTGTCTTTTCCATCATTTTATTTGCTAATGTTACCGAAAAATGTATTAAGCTGCTGTAAAATTCGTCTCTATGTCATACTATGACAGCGGCAAAAGCAAGATTAGGTGTCCTACAGATTTTTCCATTCACTATCTCTTCTAAGTACCATAAAACCTAGTCGATTTCTTCTTTATTTTATTGACGGATGTTACTGAAAAACTTTATTAGCTGCCTGTAATGTATTGTTTTTCATCCGGTGAAATAAGAAAGCTTTCATGTCAGAAAACTAAAAGACTTAATACACAGTTTTTGCACCTGTCATTGTTGTACAACTGTCACACTGCAGTATGTTAAAGATCGTGATGAGAATATATCTAAACTAAACCACTTTTATTTTGATTAGCCGTTTTTATCCCACTGCCGGGCAAGGGCTTCTCCTTTATCTCTCCGGGTACTCTTGGTTACGCCAGCTTGATACAACCATCATAGTGTTCGTCCAGGTCAACTCGCCACGTTTTTCTGCGTCGGCCTCGGCGACGACCATACTCAGCACCGTGTATTGAGTGGAGACTTTTGCCGTCGTTTTTGAGCAATTACTACGTTGCTCGTACGGAGAAATTGTTTAGTTTGTTGGTCCATTAATACCACATCCTTCAATATGACCAAACCGTTTTGATACATGCTGTAGGTTTAATTCTGGCGTAGTAACAGTCAGCGGATACCATTATTTGTGTTATACTAATGCTTGTTTTGTGTTCAGGAGTTACAATAGGTTATTTGCAATTACTCTTAAAGTGTTCACACTGTTGAGTGAATAATAATATGCACATGTGATTTATATACTCATAACCTACTGAATTGCTTTTTATAAAGAAACATTTACCTTGAACACATAGGTAAATAATGTAATTATACCTAGGAGAAATAATTATTTTATAACAAATACAAAGTTGAGTGAGAATTGTCTGTAAGATTTTCAACGTTCTGAGCAACAATATTGAATCTTACACACAAATGTAAGATTCAATATTATTTCTAATTAAAATACAGAAGATCATAAAAACTGAATGAGAATTAGACTTTCTCATAGGAAGTTGATCGATTCATATTGTGTTTCAAACGAAGATCGTATCAAAAATTCCCCGATTATTTCTCAAGTAATCGATCTCCCAAGTGAACAGGAATCCCACGCCTTCCTCCTATTTAATTTCCGTTGTTTTAAAAACGAACTGTAAACACCAAGGTAATAGTAAAAGTATACGTTTAGTTTCAGTTGAAATATACACGCGTAAGGCACACACTCCATTACGGTTTATATAAAATCTGTAAATGTGTGAGTTGCTTAGACCACCTACGTATATGTCACAGAATAAATAAAATATAACATCGAATAAACAGGATTCATAATGCACTCTTGATGCCTACGCGAGCGTTTAGAGCAGGGTTCAAAACGAAAATTCTAAAAATAATATTTGTCTACCCCCGTATAACATAACCCCGGTTTAAAGTACGGTCGAACAAGCTAATTGGTATACATTTTACAATGTAATTTGTTCGTTAAACTGTAAACCTAATAGCTTCTTCGACCGTACGTCTCCTCAACTAATCAATCAACTCAGCCTAACCCAGCCCACTGCTGGACATAGACCAACTGAACTCCAAAACTAAAGCTCTTTTAAATACAGTGTCTCCAAGTCTCCATGCCACCTTTTTAGAGACGTCGTTCCACCAAGGTAGGGGGCGTTTCATTCTATCAGATACGCCTACTACTGTAAACAAAATGGGAATTTACAAATTATATATAATATAATCGATAACATTATAATATCACAGATTATTATTTATGCTGGGTTTCGAAATAACGGAATTCCCAGCCATTTCAAGATATGAATCTAATTTCTCATGATTTACCTTTATTGTTTTATACTTAGTGGCCGATAACGCCTTATCGATCTAACAAATGCGCTTTACTATTAAACTATGTTTGCGATAGCAATAATTATCAAGTACCTACCCCTTTATATCCGTTTCGTCGGGGTCAGATCGACCTAGTTGTGAGACAATGCTCTGCGAATTGGTTTAACGCAATTGTTAATACCTCAATACCTTTGTCGGTTGCAAAATTCGATCAGTTAGATTGACAACAAGTACCAATTACGTGACTGCGCCTACCAGAATAATCGTTATGTCACTTGGATACTTGTACTGAATGTTATTGAGTTTATGACCAGTTAAAAGTAACAGTCGAATTAAGTAATCAAGTTTATTTGATACTTTGAGATTAGCAAATCTATTTTTATCCATTTGTATTCAAACTACACGACTAATTAATTCCCACAAACATGAACACCATAAAATGAATGTAGGTACCTAAGGACACAACTTACGAGGCAAATTAATTAATTTGTGTGGTCTCGTACGCTGCGAGCCGTCTGAACAATTACTCTATGGCCGCATATAGGCATCACGTGTCGGGTCATATCACACTTGAGACGCGTGCGGCTGTGTACACTCAACCACACACACTTGTACTGAGAAAAACTACTACTGCTTTGAAATACATTCGTGAGCAAAGTTAAACTGTGGACTTATGAATGAAGTTGACTTTACCAATGCGAGTCGGTTTGATTGCTTCACAGTGTGCCGTGTCAGTTGGGTTTCAGTAATTAACTCGTATCTTAACGGTGTAGGCAAATGTATTATATGACTCCAACGTCTGGGATTACTGAGTGATTAAGTTTTTATTGCAATGCAACGTAAGTGTAGGTCGGACCTTTGGCCCCTTGGCAACATACTCGTCAGATCAAGTATAAATCTTACGTCTATCGGAAAAGGGGTTATTTTACCTTAAATTTGTTAGGAAAAGCAGACCACCAGTTTGATATCTTAAGTAGATTGACACACTAATTTCTTATAATATCAATTCTGATCATAAAAGAAAAAATCGTATGTATGAGTATTACAAATTGTACCCACACTTCTCCCTGCACCTTATAATAACAACGTTTCACTAATAGCAAATAACAACGTTTCACTAATAGCAAATAACAACGTTTCACTAATAGCAAATAACAACGTTTCACTAATAGCAAATAACAACGTTTCACTTTTCTATAGGCACGTGTACTTCAAAACAGTACTAACAAACCTTCCATTATAGGTTTATGTAAGCTGCAAGGAAATGAGAAAATGCCTGAGAAATAAATCTACAGATCTCATGTGTGTACTAATGCATCGGTTTTATAGCACGAGTAGGTTATGCCCATAAAAATGGGTACCTACTGAAATAAAAATGAAATTTTCAATGGTACGAGTATTTTAAACTGACCATTAATAGCTAGGTACTATTGTCGTAAAGGTTTCTATATTTGTTTCTCTATAGTTCACAGATTTACCACGTCGTTGTTAAAACAATAAAAACCCCCTTTACTGTTTTTATACTCGTGTTAAGCTGTAAACTATGTTGAAGTTCAAGGCTATTTAATTGCTCTAAGGTGGGGTAATCATAGCATAATCCAACCCATAACGCATGCATGATGCAATTAATTACTCGATTTCTTTACTGTACTTCTAATTCCCTCAACCGGCATGATTGTGTGTTTGACCAGATCTATGAACGTGCACGAAACAAAAGAAATATGTAAGGATCGTAGGAGTTGACATGTTTATGGTAACTAGATGCACTGGCGACTGTGCCTAAGAATTTCCCATTCTTCATGAATATTATAATTTGTTTCATATGTCATAATGCCGTCTGGTAAAGCCCCTAAACCCAAAAGGAAAAAGAAAATTCTGGCCATAATCAAACGTACTACAAAGTCTCAGATTAAGGTCATAGATCAAGCGATACTCACCTACTTACTACCAGATTATAAAAGTAGGTACTTATATAACAGTATCGTTACGTTTTACACAGGAAAATGTAGATACGTAAAATAATAAACAGCCAATATACTCGGGTTTTCCCCACGAGTACCCACTTTTTGACCAAGGGAATTTTATTTACCATAATTATGCTTTTGCCCACGCGTTCAAAACATCTTGATTTTATCTCCCAAGTACTTCTGAATCTAAGAATAGTTAACCCTATTTCTACTTATGGGATTTCTAAGTATGCGAGGGCCATAATATCTATGTTCAACCAATAATGGAAAATCTATTTTCTATGTAGGCATATAGGAAACTCAAACGGCAGATGTTCCGTGTTGTGATGAACATGGCATTGATTCGTGTCAGTGACCTTAGATAATATCTTTCCCATAGGTATATTACTAAGTTCTAAGAAACGGGAAATACTTCAGTGAAAAGACGCTTATGACCGTCACAGAAAGTTCCTTGAAAAAATTGCAATGGAAAATGTTTTAATCGTGACATCAAAGTATGACGTGTACGTAAATCAGTGAAGGGGTACACTAGTCGTGACACATAAACGTTATTTCCAGGTGAATACAGATTATTTCACAATACATAAACACAATAATATTCTAGATATAGTTACAAAAGTAAATGTGTATTACTAAAAATTGTTTCCTTACGTCGGTAAAAAGACCTATCTCATGAACATAATATTATGTTCGTAATTGTTACTGTTTTTTTTTCTTAGCACGTGTGCGTCATTATAACTACATATAAATAGGTACATAATTCTACAACATCAATTTCAGTGACTCACGGAAATCAGTCTTCACGTAAGTTAAATAAAATACTACTGAATACGTAATGATTACCTAGTAACTACATGTCTTCGTGGAATCAGGTAAACTATAATGTACTGCGGAAAATTTTCAGGTTTTCAGCATATATAATGTATAACCACCGAAGTATGTACACATTTCCATATACAAAGGTTGACTAATACTCATAAATCTTCTTAGAGAAAACTTCCCAATTAAAACGTGGTTTATATTATGAACGAAAACACGGCGGGTGAATCAGTAAGTTTGTTTTTGTATGTTGAATTTTCTTACAGAAAATAACCATTGTATTCTGGGTAACTTTCTCATACTATCAATAAAACTCTTCTACAAAGAAACTGATTCGATCGGTTTCCAAAATATGTTTTGAGAAACGATACAGATATTCTCATCAAATCTGACTAAAGCCTGTTTTATCCCTTCCTTTACTTTTCCACACAACTCTGTCGTTTGCTAGCTATCATCATCTTCTTTCTCATGCCTTAATTCCATTTTTTTTGAAAGAAAGAAAGAAAGAAAAGAAAGAATTTTGGGATCGGCGCAGCCTGGCTTATTCATCCATACTTCTATATTTCTCGTCATCACACCAGACACTCTTTATCTTGTCTTTATCATCCAGTGTTACCGAATTATTTCGTTGGGAGACAAGCTCGTCCGTACATACGCACAATTTGATTTTGTACGTCTGAACCTATCCTTTCCTATCCTATCCTAAGTCTGCCTTTTGTATATTCTTCTTCAGTGTTGATTTCATAACATCTTCCATAACATTCTGATAAAACATCTACTTGCATTACCTGATAGACACGATATTATTGCAATAAAGAAACTGCATCATCTAAATAACAAATACGATTACGGTTTCCAGGTTACATACAAGCAAATGAGGAACCGATCAGAAAAGTAAACACAAACACAGGAAACCCGTTCTTTACCTTGATTTAAACGCAAGTTATTCATCCATCGGCAGACCACCCAGAAATCCTTCGATTTATGCCTGTTTATATTGCCCGTAAACATTGATTCGCGATTTAGATATAAAAAAAAAATGAAAAAAAAAATGGAAAAATTTGTAATAAAACGAGCGAATAACCACGCTTTTAAAATCATCCCAAACCACAATGACTGAAAAGGAAGTTTTGAAACAACATGGTAGAGATGAGGTCATAACAGATGGTCCCGATTCACAACTAAGCCTTGTCCTCAATTCTGCTTCGTTACTCTACCAGAATTCATTCTTTGAACATCACTGTGGTAAACCTAGAACATACCATCTAGCTGAAAGGCCGCTGCGCGCTGCTATGAAAGCATTAGGTAGGTAAGTGTGATAGCTCCAAGTAGGTAGGTTCAATAGTTTAAATTATGCTGAAAGTTCATTAAACCTTAATGCAATTGCACCTTTGTATATAAACATCCCTGCATTGTCCATGTTGTAATCATTGTCTGGCTCCTTATCTATAAAGATAGTGCTATAACAAATACTCGTAATTACGAGGAATAGTGTATAAATAGAAGAGATAATAGATATTGAGTAGATATTACTGGAAATAGTAGATAAGTACCTTTTTCAAAATGTTTTTGAGGACGCTTGATAAACTGCATTTTATCTTAGAACAGGAAAAGTGTTTAAAGGATCATTTGTTCAGATAAGATTGGGGTTTTCTATTAAGTAGTTGAATATGAAGTCATCATTTATCACGCGGCTGTAAAAGTTTTACTGCATATCAAGTTATATTATTGTACTTGTGCCACACTTATGACCAGTGATAAACTGCTTATTGTATAATTTCTGATTCACAAAATAATCTAGAGAGATTCTCGATGATTCAGAGTAGTCTTATGTCATTGAATTTGTTGCGTGCATTTGTCTTCGTTTCTATAATCTTTGTTTTGTCATAAGGCTCCTTATCCCAAGGCTCAATATCCTTTGATAAATAAAAGCTTTGCATTTGCACACAAATGATGAATCAACGAGTTTCAAACTACTTACCTAAGGTGACTTTTATGAGTCACAAAAAGTTACTTTTTTTACCGAACTGATGTTTACAAACATTTCGGCAAAATAACAATTACGACATACTTTTTTCCTTGTTTGTAAAAAAAACCCAGTTCTTTGAAACAATTCATAGCAAACCTCCGTGTTTTTTTATCAAATCGCGATAAAGTTGCTGAGATATTATCGGTAAAATTAATAACAACAACAATAACATTGCAATCAGTTCCGCAAGAGCGATTTAGGACTTCATGTGACACGATGATCACCCATCCTAAAAGTACGACGCAAAATATTTTTAATATATAATGTAGGCAAAGTCCATGACTGAATTTCAGTATTACAGCGCAAAATTCACTGAAACTACACAGGAAAATGTATGTTAGCTACATTATTATTATCAATTATTTAATTGGTGGGTCACTATTTACACACATCATTAATTGAATTTGTTTAAATATTAAAGGTCAAATTGGTTGCTAAGTTCTAAATATTGTTACCAACTATAATGTTATATTCTAAAATGACGTTTTTCAGGGACGTTGTTGCTATGAAGAGACTCATACTCATACTCATTCATTAAAATAGTATTGCAGCAATAGCAAATAAAGGCCTTCTGCTGTTAAATACGACTAATTACAGATCTTAATTCAATGATAATGCGTTGTAAATCGCGGGGTACCTAACCAACAATTCCGCAAACTATCAGTTTCCAAGTAAAATGTTCGCGCCTAATTACATGCATATAAGTTAGTACTGTCGAGTAGGCGACAGTGAGGTTTCACCTTGGCACAGTTAGGCTAGCTATTTCACAGCTGTGCCTTCCCGCTCTATGTACTACTTATAAATATAATGATGGGTTTAGAATTGCTAATAAGCAAGAACTGATGCTAGTCCCGAGGTTTTTAGGTACAGAATCATCGAACACGGTAATTAAGATCGATGCAGGGTTAAGTATTTCTATTAAATATTTCGTAGTAGTCGGTTAAGTATAGGTAAATTGCAATAGTTCCAGCACATTTTGCTCAGTATCCGCGTACAGAGAAGAAACGTGTTTGGCTATTGCATTTTGACAAGATGACTATCTGTTATTTCCAATTAATACATCGACTAGGAAGTAAACGCGTCTAATATAAGTTCACATTTTTGGCGATCAGGAAATACTGTCCAAGAATTTATTGTTTGGCTCTTACCAAACAATGTTACTGGTTCTAAAATTAGCCAACATAAGACTTTAACAGTTCAAGAACGGTCTTAAAATATTTCTAAATGTCACCAACATTCATTAGGTGTGTTTAGAGGTTGAACAGACTGTATATTTAAGTTTTTATCAGACAAAGGCTAGCTATTAAGCCATGTGATTTGTTCGTGATCAATTCGACGTGCTTTAGCATTGTCTTTTGTTGATTTGTTATTATTTTGATTTATTTATTAAATATTGAATTATGAGAATTTCAGAAAGATTACCTACAGTGTATTTAAAAATAATTTTGTAAAATATAAATTAACGCACTTTTTCAAAAGTGTTTTTTTTCCTCTAGTGTAGAAGAAAACCATTCATTGTTGAATTGTTTTGTTCTCAAATTATTTCCGCAAACAAAAACAATATGAGGCTATAAAAATTACATGCCGAAACGGTTGGTGTGGGAGCGCCTCAACAAGGCCTTTCATAACAGCCGGGCATGACTAAGTCGCGTGATTGCAGAACCGTCTGGTCTGGCCCCAATACTTCGCTGAACTTGACATGCATCAAGTAGGTTTAATTTGGCCCTTAGGTAAATGCCGTATGGAAATAACACAATAATTAGTAAAGTATCAACTTCCAACGTTTCGACATGAATTCCAACAAAAGTTACTGTGTCCAAACAGTTGTATCCGACTCTAACAAAAAAATGGACGTTTTTTATTTCACGTGTTTACTCTCCATCTGTCGAACAAGTGTTCTCTTGACCCTTTAGTCTAGATTTTCAGACAAAAGCTAGGATAATCCTTCCAAATGTGATGTGGGCGTTTTAACTGAAATAGCTCCTGAATTGGGTTTGCTGTGACGTGAGACCTACATTTTGAAGTATGTTTTGGGTAAAGTAAGCTATCACGATTATGATAATATTTATGAGTGTTTAATGGCGTTATTTATAATCTGGTATTACTTTGTGTACCATAACTTATGTGAATTTTGAATTTAGAATTGCAGACGTATCATAAAAATCCATAAAATCTGCCTCGTGATTCGTAAGGCTTATTGTTAGTGTGGAACGTCAGTTCTGATGGTTCTGAGGTTTTGAAAATGCTATAAAAACCAGTACGTGTGAGAATTTAACGTCAAAACTGTATGTCAGATAAAGTTCGTTATGACGTCATCAAGACATCAGGTTTATGGAATAACAAACCTTATAAATTATTCTGTATTCACACCTTGTATAACTATCTAGTTTAATAGTTGTCACTTCAAGGGTAAATAAAAGGATAAAGGAACCGACAATGAAGTCAGAAGATTGATAGATCGTTACGTAGAAGTAAATATAGTACACTATCTCATGGTGACATAAAACCTTCGGATCAGACACCTAGCAAACTGATACTTGCTCTGATAACCAATGATAACAGAACTATCCATGTAAAAGTAATAGTTGTAAACAGCTTAATAAGGACCTATTTTGCTTGACATTTTGTTAGTGTGAGTTGAGAAGTCTCAACTTAAATTATTCTGGGAATTTTATATTTCTGAGTTTAGAATCATTAGAATATAAATAATAACTAATGAAAGCAATCCTAGTGTATGCTATATAGGCTCATCTCCTGCAGTAAGGAAACTTTTGATAGGTTAAAGCTTGCTGAAAACTAGAATTTACTGTCAAAGAATCCGTTATGTCTCGTAACACCATATGTATCATATTCATACCTACCATATGGATGTTTGAATGACTTAATATTTCGCAATTTATGCCAACCACTTATCTTGATAGGCAAACGTAATCTAGTTTACAATCTGATGAAGAGTGATCGGTTGAAATCATTTCGTCTATAAAAAGATGCTCTCGTAAGAAGTAAATAGGTATATATTACGCATTGGTATTGGATGGGACTCTAACAGCATTTATTATAGAAACACTGGTGCCCCAATTTACGTTCCCCTCAAATTTGAAAAATCAATACATGGTTAAAGAGGGAGATAGAGAAAACGAGAGGGAGATGAGAACTGTTGCAGGTACATGATACAATTATTGCCAGACAAAATGGACTTAATATTCGAGTGCCAACAAACAAGTAGCCTCTACAAATTCAAAGAAATAAGCACTAAAAGGTTCAAATACTCTTTGCACTAAGAATAAAGTTTCAAAGAATAAACGCTCTTAAAGCAACCTCTATAAAAGGGAAAGACACAAGCAAAGAACAGACAGAATTGTCAGAACAAGTCACGCGCTGATTACAAAGAACAAAAAGCATTAATTGCAACGTGACATCGTTAAGAACAATTGTAATTTGACTCTCTGACTGCGCATTAAAAATAATATAAAAATAATGTAAGAAATAATTGTAAGACTCAGCTATAAAAATTGTAAGCTTAAGTTGGTTTTGAGCTCAATTGAAAGTTGAAAAGTTGCAATTACTTCAATAACGATAAGTGTGTAAAAAAAAACAATTAATGAACCCCAGTGATCATTAAAAGTGCTGATAAAAAAACACTCGATATTAAGCACTCTTCAAAAGTAATAAAAAGCTGATTCACGAAGATAAAAACTTTTCTACAGAGCTCGATTTTTTATTTAATGCACGTTAAACCGAAGTCACCACATAATTAGCGTCTCGGTGTGGGTTTTGTGGGGAAAACAGGAATCAACCCTGCAATGCGTCACCCAAATGACTAAAAACCAAGCAGAATTTGATACTCTTTACTGAAAAATCAGCGTATATTTTTAGTAGACCAACTCATTACCCCATGTGGCTAACTGGGTCGTCTGAGGTGAATCACTCTGTATGGCTAACCGATCTTGTTTACATAGCTGGATTACTTCAAAATAATTTGCGGTAGTTAGATTCAAGGTGTGAACGATCTTCGTTCTAATTGTTCGAAAAGTTGCATCGATCCTCGAAAGAGAGCGAATCTTGTTTCATTTGTTTCTTTTTTGGATGAGTATGACATAACAACAACTAATCCGTATTCGAAGGGTGAGGCAGATGTGACCCCACATTTTGCTAGTTATTTTAGTCCCAAATCATAGGGGGCGTGTCTTGTCATCAACTGTGTACAAAACCATACTTTCGGCTGCGGCTGAGAATCGCGGCGATATTATCGTCCTTGCCATGTTTTTCAATATACTCTCTTTTGGGCCGTCTCCACGAGCATAGAATTTCGTATAGAATTACGTTGAATCGCCGCGATTCGCTCGCTCATGGAAGTTTATTTTTTTGATATGCAAAGTTAATTCGCCCCAAAAAAATTGACTTAGTGGCCACTAAGTCAATTTTTTTGGGGCGAATTAACTTTGCATGTCATAAAATAAAACTTTTTCGGTCAGATCTTATCTAAATCGCTGTGAAACTACGGCTTTGAGGCCTACTTTAGCCAGCTCTCTCTAAAAGTCTTTAAATATTCTTTTAACAGATGTTTCTTGAACAAATTCAGTGACCTCATTTCTTGAGAACATCTTCACTGTTGCAGGCGGAAGCTTAGTACAATGAGCCAAAGGAGATATTGCATTTTGAACTTTAAAGCTATCGCATTACGGATGGAAGTTAATTTTCGGTCTAAACAAAGTACAGGAAAAGTCGAAGCAAACTTTGGTCACGAATCACGACATCAGTGCCTGATAGCCATTTGAAGTTAAAATACTTAGTTTACATTAGTAGTTAATTGGTACGTGTTTCAGGATTTAGGGTTCTATTGCACAATAATAATATACTGAAATAAGTTGCCAATTGTATTTTTTTTGTGAGAAATACCACGAAAATTAATATTGCGCAAGATTCGTGACTAAACTATGTAGTTTCCTTTGTACGCTTACATAACCTCAATTGCTGGAGAGTGCGGCAACTGTTGCGAAACTTAAATGTACTTGCATAAAAACAGTTTAAAAAAAACGATAGAAAGTAAATCGCTCCATCAAAAGCTCAGTGGAAGAGTCGATACAAAAACTAGTTTTCTAATTGACTTTGATGTTTTATTTTGTCAGTTGCCATAGACAATTTCAATCTGTCAATCACACTGGCTGGTTCCTCATGTTAAACTCGACGCTATTGTTGATTGATTGAGATTGAAGTATCATAAAACTTTCTTCTGTTGATTCCTGGGTCAATAGCCCATATGATTGATAGTGGCATGGACATAATTTATGGGGTCTACGTGCATGGCAACATGTTAGAGGTAGGGAAAATGTTTCAGGATAAATATATCACATACATACACATTTACTTGAACATTTAAATTAAATATTTTTGTTTTGTGTATTGTCCCTGCATCACCCTAAGTAGACTGATAGAAAATGCCTAAGGTTTTAAGTCCAGTTTTTACTTGTAAATTAAGTTTTAAAACATAAATAAATAAAAAGAATATTTTGGGTAAGGTGGTTTAATTTAATAATCGATTGTTACTGATGCTGTTTCTGTCTACCAAAACTGCAGTTCTACAGCAACCAAAAGAACAGTGTCGTTATTATGATTTGTAATAAAAGAATCTTATTAACACTTACACTTTTAACCCCAGAGGTGAGTGATAAAAATCTCGGAGTAAGTGGATATTACCAGTTCGCTCTTTGTAAGAAAGATAAATGAGCAACATTTTATTTTAATATCTATTATAGTTTTCAGGAAGTCACGTTTGAAGCTGACTGTTAAAGTGATATTTTTTATACATCTATGTTCAAGATCTAATAGGGTTTACCTTTATAAGATTTAAACGAAGTAATGTATTTATTGCACTGTTTCCGTAATTAGGTTCCCGTTTCCGTATTCAAAATTCGTTCGTTTAATTAATCCCCGAAACCCTTTAGACATAATAAAAATAGTACACCTACATTTCACCAGTTATGTTGTTATGAAAGTTGTGTAGTTTTTCAAAAATCCAAAATTTTAGTACCTATTCAGGTTTGTTTTGAATGTTGTAGTTAGGTTTTCCTATGCCGTTGATAATTTCCGCCAAACAACTAGCATATTGTGTTAATTTTCACCTAAAATAATTAAATTGGCCGTATTTCTTAATTGAGGATGTAGAAAATGTTGGTTTGAAATTACCTTGTAGGAATTACTTTTACAAAAAAAATCACATCCAGTCGTTTTTTTTTTGTATTGTTTTGGCAATAAGAGACAACTAAAGGATACGGTCCGATATCGGTAAATATCAAATCAGGCACCTATCTAAAATACCTACCTCCTTGATCTTTAAATTTGCCCTGACCTGACTTTCAACTGACACATGTCAAAAAGTCTGTTTATAAAGTGTATGTATATATAATAGGTCCTCTATTATAATTAAACTAGCTTCTGCCCGCGACTTCGTACGCGGATCCTGTTGCTTATGCCAGCGACAACGGGGTCGTCAAAAGCGAAGATCTGAAACGTCTGATGTCGAATTCTAAGAGCCTGGGGAAGGGAAAAGCGGATCTTTCCCATCTGAGCAACACATACCGTTTGTTTCTTTTCACCATTTAACAGCTTCACAAAAAGTACAATTTTGAACCATAATATGTGGCGTATTCAATCATAGGAGTATATACGTAAATGCACTCCGTTCCTTATCAACCCAAGGAAGGTCGCCATGCCCTACGGCTATATCTTGAGACACATCCGATTCTTCAGATGATATCGACATTCTGTTCAGACAATGTCGAATTCGATCAGAATTCAAACGTTCGTTGCGCTCTTCTTCTGTCTCTTCATGCCGTACTCCAGCAATTCTTTCTCTCTGACTTTCTAACTGATTACGAATATTTTGTTGTGTGCGTGTTCGGGGCAATGTATGATAATCTCGAGCAGCAGTTAGTCGCGCATCACGTTCATCACTCGTTTCAAAAGACCTGTTAGTAGATGTGCGAATACACTGAGAACTCAAGCGTGATTCTGTATCGGTAAACGTTTCCGACTCGCGAGACAATGCATGACGTTCACGATCAGCCAGTCGCGCATCTATTCTTCACTGGTCTCTAGAGATCTGGATGTAGATGCGTAAATACGCTAAGAACGCAGGCGTGCTTCGCGATCCGAAGAGGTTTCCACGGAGCAAGTTGCATCCTGGTGTTCTCGAACAGCATCAAGTCTCTCCTGACGCTCTTCGGTAGATTCTTGGGATCTTATGATCCTCAATCTTGTAGCTCCTTTGGAACATTTAGAAAAGATTTGATCTCTTTCTAGGCATGGTTATAGTTTTGTTGTGAAGATATCTAATCAATTAAAATTTTATTGACTGCTCCCCTGCGTTACCGGGTAGGCTACCGAGTCACGAAGATAAATGGAAAAGGAAATTCAACACTCAAATAACATAAACCCTAAGACATATTTATTCGATAAAATTAAATAATAAATGGGAGTTTTGGCCAGTCGAGTCAAATTTTCATTGATATACAATCGTCATCGAAAATCAGTCCTAAACTGTTACAGCCTTCACCGCGTGGAGGTACTCCCAGTCTATGTTATTTTATACAGTAAAATTAGTGATAGCTTTGCAATAATTTTCACATCAAATGTTTCTGACCTTCGATTTTTTCTAATTCAACAGGAAATGCCCATCAGACCGAACAACTTTTGCTAAGACGTCATTCCTATATGTGTTATGGTGTAGCTGGGCTATTGGAGTTCCACAACAGGTGTCCCAGATCTTCGATTTTTATGAGTCAACAGAGAGTGCTCATCAGATTGAACAACTTTTGCTAAGACGTCATTCCTATATGTGTTATGGTGTAGCTGGGCTATTGGAGTTCCACAACAGGTGTCCCAGATCTTCGATTTTTATAAGTCAACAGAGAGTGCTCATCAGATTGAACAACTTTTGCTAAGACGTCATTCCTATATGTGTTATGGTGTAGCTGGGCTCTTGGAGTTCCACATCAGGTGTTCCAGATCTTTAAATTTATTCTCTCAGCAGAAAATGCTCATCACGTGGAACAATTTTTGCTATGGTGTCATATTTGTATCTCTTATAGTTTAGCTGGTCTGTTGCGGTTCTGCATCAGGTGTTCAAGTTTCCAAGATAAATTATAGCTTATAGCTGACCAACGCAAATTCTTCTGCGTCACATAAATAAGAGAGAGAAACGAAAGGAAAAAAAAACCCCGTTTTTGCAACATTTTTGATTCCTGCTCCGCTCCTTATTGTCGTAGCGTGATGTTATATAGCCTAAAGCCTTCCTCGATAAATGTGCTATCCAACACAAAAATAATTTTACCAGTAGTTCCTGAGATTAGCGCGTTCAACCAAACAAACAAACAAACAAACTCTTCTGCTTTATAATATTAGTATAGATGTATGGCATTTTCAAAGGTCTGAATTCAACATTTTAAAATATGGTTGAGTGTAGCCTATTTGGAAATGAACTACTTTGTAGATTAGTAGCCTAGATCTGTTGCTGTACCTCTGTATATGTGTTGCATATAAAAAAAGGCCTGACAAAAAACGATTGGGAACGAATCGTACGCCTGTAATCCCCAGTGTTAGGCAGAGGTGTACCTAAATTTCGCCAGTTATGTTTTAAGTTCACGCAATAGGAGCGAGCCTATTGCCATCAATCGGGCACAAGTCCAGACTCAGATTGGTAGTTATTTCTTAGTATTATCGTTTCTCAGTACCTGGTGAGCATGGAAGCTGACCCCAAAAATATGCGATAAACGGTAAAAGGTTAATGATGAATCGCCCAACATGAGTCAATGCTTTGAGTTCAGAGTCGTATTTATGCAATCAACACAATCAGGCTTATGTGGGTTCTGTATACCCTGAATAAGTAACTACCTTAACCTACTTTAAACAACTCACTTTCGCTTCATTTGACACACAGTACTTTCATTATTTAAAACTCTTTGACAACCAGTACGTATATCATCAAATCTGTCAGCTGAAAAGCAACTTTGTCTACGAGTGTTATAGTCGGTTTTTAAATGTCTTTACGATTGTAGCAAGTTTATAATTCGCTTTCTCGCCAGCGTCAGTGGAAGCATAAACAATATGTTTCTAGACTATTGCGGATTGAATGTTACAGTGACATTCAACTTTTGACCTCGACCTTTGGCTAGCAACAGTATCACATTACACATTTTATGACAAATAAATTACCAAACTTCAATTGAAGTTGTCACGCAAAAATGACATTAGTTCTCGTGCAGTTATGTGACAAGGGTTGTCAACGTTTTGGTATGTTTAGGGTTTCATAAATAACATAGCAAGGTGAAAGCTCGCATGTTGCTGTATGTTTTGCTATGGTTATGAAAATGTTTTCTATTACGGTTACCTTTGATCGGCACCGGCACGTGTTGTGACGTCACAACCAGTGCGACTAATTAGACGTTAAATGATTGATTGCAATTTGCTTTTTCATCACGCATTCAAGTTTATAGTCTACACGTAATACTTACTTAGCTTTGTTTGAAAACCATCCATCTCTGTTGCTTTTAAAGCAGTAACTTCTGCCCGTGACTTCGTTTGCGTGGACTTCAGAAAATTATTTGTCTGTTAATCTAGGTCGGTATCTGTAACAAACATACAAACTTTCTCCTTTATTATACTATTGTGATTATAGTGGGATGGGCTAAATGATTTCAGACGAAGGACTTACAAGAAATTCTATTGAAATACGCGATTATTCACCCAAGTTCTTAGACCATAACATTATGCAATGATACTATGTAATATTTTGATAGGAATCGTTAGTAAACAGAGCCACCGGTAGTGGTGGTGAATCAGAGCCAAACGTTTACGACGATACAATTTATTAGTCATAGATACATCTAACTTGCATATTATTATACTGGGTAATGCAAATTTTACGACTAAGAAAAAGTAGGTCTCTTCCTGTGGGTTTCTGTGAGGCACAGTTTTAAACAGGAAGGATAAACATCGTCCCTTATAAAAAAAAATAAGGGTTGGTGCTAATAGTATTATGGATCTTTGCCTAGCAACACGTACTTACTATAAACTCAATGAATGGTCATCTCAACGTTCACTTGCTTCGTAGCGATAGTGACCATCTTTAACACGATATAATATATCGATTATTTCAATGATCTTTCCTTTTTTTCATAGTCCCGCTTAAGTAATAAAATTTCCTCTAGACATGTCTTTTAATTTCTATTCACAATGCTCCACACCACGTATATCTTGCACAATATGAAGGGAGGGAGTACCTGTGTTGACATAACAGGAAAACATAAGTATATGAGAGATAAGCTTCTGACTACCACTCGTCTAGGTACTTGACTTCTATGGCAGGCGTCAGTCGCGTGAGTTTGTATGGTCATCTCACGTGAGCGACTGTAGTATACAATAGTACTAATGAAAACACCCTGTTTAGTCATAGGTTTGTTAATAAAATCATGACTAAACGGTTTTCATGAATAATGTTATGGGTACTACTGCTTCTTACACCTCTCAAATCATCTGCAATGATTGAAGCAATTTTTCAACGTTGTGCTAATGTTTGATTACGATGAATACCTATTTATTGTGGCTTGTCACGATGCCTAGTTTATGTATTTTCCTCGTTAACGCCATATTGAATAGTACGAGTATTAATGAGGATGAATAAAAATATGTATTTGGTATGGTTTTATCCTCGTGCCTTATCATCCCTCCTGTATCATCATCTGCTTAGCTTTTCCCTATTATGTTGGGGTCGGCTTCCAGTCTTACTGGATGCAGCTAGATATCAGTATTTTACATGAAGCGACTGCCTATCTGACCTTCAGAACCCAGTTAGTACTGTTAGTAGATACCACTTAGTAAAACTGACTTTTAGACTTTCGGGCCACTGACTACCTGTAATGACTGTCAAAGATCTACAAATGAAATATGATTCTTGTCATGATTTTTAGATCTCTATTCATTAATTATAATTCGGGCACCTTAGGCCCTACTGACACGCCCACGGGCCTACTTAAGCTAGTGGTAATTCCCAGAATACTATGTATAGCTTTCTTTGTAAATCCCCGGCATAAATAGATCGCGATAGGTTAACTGCAAGAAGTGCACATAATGCTTATGGTACTTGAAATAGCGTGCATATCAGCTGGTAGGATTTACTAGCAATAGAAGGTTTTACTTATAGGTATCACCGCAGACCGCATTATGATACAAAGGCACGGCTAGTGCAATGCAGTAACAATGCAAATGCAGACTAGATACGATGTATGCACCTTTTTTTTCCGAAGACAAAGAAGCCAATTTTCATACTCATAATAAAGTTCAAATTCGCAGTCTCATCTGAGCAACAATCAATGTCAACTTTCAAAATGTGAGTTTGAATTCGAAGGTTTGTCATGTGTTGGCAAGTTTGCTGAAATCAGAATCCTCTTCTCCTGAAATAACGACATAAAATCACTGTTTTTGTTCGATTACGAAGTTAATTGATATTTGTGCATTAAATTTTAACCTAACCCTATTATGCCTTATTTATGTACGACCTTCTTAGTGCGTAGGTATTGGTGTTGATGTATCTCTAAACAATGAAACATAGTACTGAATCACAGCAGTAAACAGGGAAAGGAAAATCATTTTAAATGACATAGTTGTTTACATTTCTAATATTACATAAGATGCGCAAGTCGCCTTTCTTGCGTTTAGGTGCATTTTCCTTTAATTGCAGATTTTCCTTTTCCAAGAATTGACGTACATCGAAACTTTGATAGGTATCTATTTTATGCTAATGTAACATATACAAAACCTTTTCTTTTCGATAATTTTTCACAACTAGAATCATATTTTACGTGCAAATACATGTATTTTTATGAAATATTGTAACTTTCAGACTGTTTTTTTAAGAGATGAGCAAGATAAACTTTCAGAAATAAATCAATATGAGTTAGTCTGATATCTTATTAATAGAAAGACTTAGTCAAGTCTGACTACTGGATGATTCAACGGTGTCTCCGGTACAGTCTGAAGTTGATTTATTTGCACAAGACTATACCGGTCATTGCATCGCCATATTGTAAGTTTAATTCAAGGTTATGAGAAACTTTTTTATTGCCAACTAATAACGTTTTTGTGGCGAGTTTTGATGTGATTAGGATGTAATTAAGTTTGTAATGACCTGAAGAAGTTTGATTAGGTTCCAAACCAGTGGTATTTGAGTAAGAGATCTTAATAAAATTGGATCTTAAAAGAATGGTTCAAAATCTTTTATACTTTTACAAGAGATATTATCCTCAATTCAGGCACGTATCCAGGGCGGGGGGGATAGTTGGGATTTATCCCCCCCCTCCCCCCCGAAATCTGACTTATAATAAACGGGATCATAACCACTGCGAAGTACGGTCGAACAAGCTATTTGGTTTACACTTTACAATGTAATTTGTGGGTTAGACTGTAAACCAAATAGCTTGTTCGACCATACGTAAATTATAGTACAGTGATTAGAGAGATTTTTAGACAGTTCATATGGTTGTCTTAAATATTTGTCCCCCCCCCCCCCCCCCCGAACCAAAAGTCTGGATACGTGCTTGCCTCAATTCTTGTCAGAAATGTATGTTTTTTTTTCCAACTACTTTCTTAAACAAACTTCACTGTTAATAAATTCGCCACCAAAATACTCAAACCATTTACACTCGCCAGCCCCAAGTCGATGACAAAGATCCATGAGTAAGAAACGATTCTATTTAAAGCAAAAAGGGGCTCACATTCCCCGCCGTGGATCCAGGCTCACTTGCTTTTATTGTACTTCTCCTTTAAAACACAAACCTAAATAGAAGAACTGGACTTTTGAAATGGATATTGCATCCTCGACGTTCTCACAGTGTTTTTTACATCCACACTTTACGCTTGGTTTGTTATGGTGGCTGCATGGGTTGCCGTAATACCATTTTGGAATTCTATGTTCTACCCACAAAAAATATTGGGGATTAGTCCTTTATGTGCTTGAACAAATTTTAAAATGGTTTGGTAGTTTTATACTCAAAATGAACTATCGATTTGACCTTTAGCCACTTTTGAAAGAAACCCTGAACTTTGGTAATATTACTAAACATAGAAGTGATAATAGTTTTTTTTTTAAAGATCAAAGACAGAATTTGATGTCAGGAATGAAATCCAGCCAGTTATACGTAACACTTGCCATAGAATCACGATAAATCATAGCATTGCTACATTACCTAAGATTGGGGACAATTCCAAGATATTTTTAACCGATCAACAAACGCAATACACTGGTTTCTGGAGCTGGCTTTCTCTATAACTGGATCGTACTTCCGCAGAACATGACCATAATAACTTTGGTCTTTACCAGTGAAAGTTGGTCTCGAATGTATTGCTCAACTTTAGTTACCGAACCGGACGGAATTATCACAGCTTACTGTTATTGATTTCATCTGACAAACTTTTCATTAATATTAAGATTAGTGTGTATAACAGATGTTCTTGTCAAGGAAGTTCTTCAAGGGATGCCAAACGGCTTTCTCGGATTAAATCTATGAAAAAGTGTGTTTGCCAAAGGGCTTACATGTTAAAGGGTTGAGCCTTTTGCCATTATTTACTGGTCTTTTTGGTTTTAAGACAATATTTTATAAAAAGTTTTTCATATCAGTTCACAGTCGTGCTCGCGATCACTAGATCAAAATAAGCAGTTAGTTTCGCATGATTGAAGATTAGTCTAGTATATTCTCTCCTTTCTAAGCGCAACTGATTTCACTGTTTCGTAAAAGTATGACCCAGTACATGCTAAGTATTCTTCACGGTTTTTTAGAAATCTCAGCTTTCGCAGTTACCGTATTCTGTTATGGTTTTTGCCTCATTTAGTTGCAAAGGCAACATAATGAGTCCGCAAAAATACAGTGCTATCAGCCAGTTTGAATGCATGTCTACATACGGCTGTGTTACATACATTTTCAATTAGATAAAGATCGATCGTCCTACTAATTTAAGTACTGTTGAAATAGAAGGTACTACCAAATCACTGACGGTCGATCAAATTTTAACCTTATTACTTAGCGCATTAAGGGTAAAAAGTGGCAGACTGTCTGTGAACTCGATAGTCCTACGTGCTAAATGCCAATCGAGTCGCTGCAATGCAATAAAAATACCCATTTCTTTGTCTATAATAAGACGGCCATTACAAAATAGCGTGAAAAAATAACAGTGACTTACTCAAGCCATAACATTACAGCTGACAATGTTTCGGAATACGTCACATTTTAATAATATGTTTGTGTTGTATCAGTCTGATGGTTTATCATAAAAATGTCACATTCTCGGTTATGAGTGATCACAATATGTTCTATCTCTTCACGATAGGTCATATATTACAAAGTACGTTAGCATTGACGCAATGTTTAGAAAAGATTTCTGTACAAAGTTGTGCTGTACGTGGTTTTACGGTGTTTTTTGATTAATGTTATACAAACGTGCCGTAAAAAATCACGTGTGGTGCCTATACAATACTTATACCAGTTTCTTACAGTCACATTCGTTCATCGTGATCTTCGAATCATTGTGTATTAAATTTTATGGAGCACAAAGTCACGTGTATTAAATAGTTGATTCTTTTAACAATTGCCATTGTTTGGTAGAATTGCTCTGGATAGTTCCTCAATACATTCGATGACATTGCATTCACACAACACGTAATAATTGTGACAAATTATTGAGCTATCAGTCTTGAAGAAAAAAAAGAAGAAAGGATATTGAAAGGAACATCTGCTAACAATGTCGCCTTGCAGCGGATACGTCGCAAGTCGGTTAAAATACATGAAAGTTGAATGGTACAGACAGATACGCAGCCGCTATGATTGGTTGAATACTCCCAACCCTTCTTCAATAGATTTTCTAAGCGAAATATCTCTATACCTTCGGCCCATGCGGGCCCCTCCCTTTATGCTGACATCTCTTTGAGGCGCACGTGGATCACGAATGCGCCGTCGACACGGCCTGTCGTCATAAGACGGACGGACGGCTAGCTAGCCCATAGCTCACCGTACACAGGCCCGCGTCTACGGTGGCCGGTAGCCACCACGTGGCCCCCGACGCCCGGTGCGTCTCCCGCGGTGGCTGGGGCGAGAGGTTCTCTCCCTCTCGGTTTCCGGTGGCGGTGAGGACCTGCGTCAGGCGGAAGGTGAGGACGCCGTGGCGCCTCTCATGCCACTCCTCAAAGAGGGGCCACTATCGTGGCGCGCCCTGAATATCTCTATACTTACCTGAAACATAAAATGGTAACTTAAGTTATTTATAAAACAAAAACACTATTTACAACCTTTATATCAAAAGCAGAAAAGAATTAAAAAGCCGTCTGCGTTCCTGTCAACGAGAAAAGTGTCGAGAAGGCTGGCAGCATCGCCACATTGAATGCCAATGCTGTCAGACTTTATATTTACACAAATAAAAAATTACTAATTCTAGCAAATATGTAAGTAATAATAATCCACCAACCCGTATGGAAGTACATAAATCGATCGATATCAAAGTCCTTACAGACTTCCCTTCCCCCTTACGCTGACAAGGTCTTCCGTCGTGTTATTTTAGAGGACATCCATATTTTATTCATTTATTGGCGTACTGGCATCGCTTGTCGACCTTTTGTTTACTTCAAGAACAGAAGTTGCAGGTCAACGTAATTTGGGTAAAGATATCGTGAAACCATATTATTTTTAAGTACTTCGAACTTTGGTTTCGTTGCTTCCTTCTAGTTATCATCAATATATAGTTTTTTTTCTGCTGTCAACTGTTGTAGTTTTACGAGCCATAGATTCCACTCTGTTGACCAGTTTTTGAACTTTCCCAACCGGCCGTTACACGTTCTGCAGTCGACCTGGCAAATTGAACTCTGTAACCAATCCATTTAAAAAAACTGCTGATCCAAATTTCGAGAGCACCAACAACAGGTTGCCGTGCGAAATATAAGAACCAAGTGCAATGAAAAGTGCAATTAAGTGCAAAAGTGCAGTTACGCCGTATAAGCGTTCTTGGTACAATATCGATCAAGCCGTATAAGGAACAAGGTCACACGTGTCACGGCGAAAATGATGGGTTTGCATGTTTGGAGGCAACGGAGTTCATTGCGAGGACAGAGGCGTATTTAGGGAGTAATTGGTGTTGCTTAGGAGGTTCTTTACTGTTGATAGTAGGACAACTGTAATTTAAACTTTGGAGAGATTTGCATTGGATCTCGGATCTGCCATTTAGAAATTGTATTGGGATTTGACTCAAAAAATCCTCCAACTGTTGATTTGGCCATTTTTTACTAACTGTTGACGAATATTTGATTAAGATGCCATAAAAGGACTTCGTCATTCTAAGAAACACCTACTATCTTCTTTTATAACTCAATTTCGTGAAACTGCGTGAAAAAATAATATTTTTGTCGCTAACCAGAATGAGAAAGGCAAGCATTATATTAAATTGATAACTGCACATACCAGGAAATGCTTTGAAAATAATAATTAAACTGATTATTTTATTTTTAGATCGAAGTGTCAAGACTATGACTTCCTGGCAATCTGTATAAAATAAAAAAGACATTGTTAATAATAATTAACAACTATTAATATTAGTTCTTGCATAAAATAATTGGTTGTGATTGCATTATAAAATGTTTTTCTCTGCAAGAGGGCAGGACATACTCGTACATAGTGAAGTCTTACCTGTGGTAATCTATTTACGTATTATCCAGGAACTGATTGTGTTAAAGGCGCCAGATACATTACGTCAGTTTTAGGGTTTCGTTTACAAAGGCTTACTAAACAGAATCCTTAAAAAATCCTACCCCACCAACGTCATACTGGTCCTATAAATACTTCATTCAAGCCAACTAGTAATTAGAGCAAGACTTTTCAATTTGGGAGTAAAATTTTCCGCGGTGGAAATTTTCAAGCAAAATTCTCCTGCATTTTTGTTTAGACAAACAGCTGGTGTTTAGTTTTTGCGCATACATACAGTGAACTTTCCAAAATAAATACATATTTTTTGTCGATACCGCGGAAAACTACAGCTGAATGATCTGAAATCCTTGATTTAAACAGCAAAGATTTTGATATCCTAGATATAATTTTGCACAGAAATATTTATAAAAGACATTACATAAAAACATGTTACAATCAAACTCAAATACATAACATAATGAAGACAATAAGACCACAAATGCCTCCCAGGAGGACACCCGAAACGCTATAGGAAAATACCAGTCGGGAGTGCATTAACCCGGCGAGTGCGATGCACTTGTTACACCTGATTCCATCGTTAGGTCTACTTGTGGAACATTAAACCTTCGTATACTATGTACAGTAACGACAGCTGGGAGACATAAAAAGGGTTAACGACCGAAATGGTTGCTCTCGTTTTTTATTTGTGAGAGAACATTTTGCTTTTATAGAAAAAGGAAGCTCAGAATTTGATTCGAAGAAGATAATTTAGACGGTTGTTAAGGACTTCCATTAGCTACGTTTTTGGGGTTTCTGTTACGGGGATTTCAAATATAAAATGCTGTTTTAAATTAACATTATCTAAAACGAACACAACATTTTCGCTCGAGGCTCACGATGCGAACCCTCGTTTAGGTTCAAAAACTGATTATCCCATAGCATATCTGTCTATCTTTACCCTTCAAACCGGGGAAAAACAGCATGAATTTGCGTAAAACGTTTTTTCAACACATATTTTACCTACAAACACACAGTTCTTGCATGCAATACGAACATCCACCTCCTGTTATCCTTTCGCAACCCATTCTAAAAACCTACAACCTAGAAAATGTATAGTTATAAACATAACATAGTTTAACTGCACCTGAGAGGCCTAAGAAGAGATGATTATATAAATAGATATCTATATTAAAGCAACAATTAATTGTTCTCATGTTATGGTTTCATGGTTAGTTGATATCATTGATCTGATATAGCAACAAACAGACCGACAGATGAATTCAATTGAAGAAATTACACAACGTATATTATCTCCATGTTTCCTTTTCGCAGAATAAATGTTCGGCAAAACATCTTTTCGATTTCCAACTACAAGGCGTCTTAAGGAAGAATTGACACGCGTTTCTTTAGTTCCGACACGGTGTCTTTCTGTGTCATTTATAATATCTTAAATCTTGACACCGTATTTCGAGTTTCACAAGAGTATACCGTTACCAGAAACGTTGATTCCTGATTCAACCTTGGTTGGTAATGTTGTCGGTATATCGTATAAACTTTGTGTTATATAAATATCTTCTAATACTACAAGGAAAATATTTTTTTAAAGGATAATTGCGTCATGTAGATCCGACATTCGGTTTAATTGACCGCAATGGGAATTTCTGCGTAGTCAAAGAGTAAATGCGTTCTTGGGATGTTTCCTTTAATGTTTATCTAAGAATTTTGCTCCTTCACTTCCACCACTTTAAACTTTGTTAAGAATGTATTGGATATTTAATATATGAAAACTACTTGACAGACTCTATATTTGCCTTCAATTTATTAACACATGTCTTGCGGTTGCTGGCAGGTATTTTATATTAGACATTTATCATCGTAATTTGTCACTCGGCTTGCAATTAATTTTTGGCGAAGGTTTAAGTATTAGTCTAACGACGACTAGTAAACTAATGTCTATTGATTTAGCAGCTTCTGCTCAAGGCAAGGCTAGTCCAGGTAGTTACAAATCAAGGTAGGCTTTCGACCCTGCCGGGGTTGCGGGACTGTTCGAAAGAGATACCGCGGCCCCGGAACGTAAAGGGCGAGGAAGGAACATGGATGGGTATTAGTCAGTAAGAGTCTGACACTCCCTCCCGCTCCGCCCAGAGTGGGAGAAGTCATTTGATGATTTCCCATCCTAAAAAAAAAAAAAAGGTAGGCTTTTGACATTCAAACTTAATGGCTCCTGTATACTGAGGTTCATCATGGCCACATATTAAGGACACAGGTCCCTGTACCTTTTATAAGTTACATGTTAGCCAGTATTTCATTTCTTCTTGAGGAAATTTAATAAATCAATTTAGGAATCAAGTCTGGGAAATTGTGAAGACAAGACTACAAGACTGGGCACGCCACGATAGTGGCGGTAAGTCCCCTCTTTGAGGAGTGGCTAGAGAGGCGCCACGGCGTCCTCACCTTCCGCCTGACGCAGGTCCTCACCGGACACGGATGTTTCGGGAGGTACCTGCACCGAATCGGGCGGGAGGAAACGCCCGGGTGTCTCCACTGCGAGGATCGACCGGAGGACACGGTGGAGCACACGGTGGAGGTCTGCCCTGCGTGGGCGGAGCACCGCCGTGTCCTCGTAGCGGCGATCGGCGGCGGCGACCTCTCGCGTCCGGCCCTGGTTCAATCCATGGTCCGGAGCGAGACGGAATGGGAAGCCGTCACCTCCTTCTGCGAAGCAGTCATGCTGGCGAAGGAGGTGGCGGAGCGAGAGAGGGAGAGAGCCTCTCTTCCCGGCCGCCGCGGGAGACGCACCGGGCGTCGGGGGCCACGTGGTGGCTACCGGCCACCGTAGATGCGGGCCTGTGGACGGTTAGCTATGGGCTAGCTAGCCGTCCGTCCGTCTAGTGACGACAGGCCGTGTCGACGGCGCGTTCGTGTTCCACGCGCGCCTCATAGAGATGTCAGCAGCAGAGAGGGGCCCGCAAGGGCCGAAGCCTGCCGGGGTTGCGGGACTGTTCGAAAGAGATACCGCGGCCCCGGAACGTAAAGGGCGAGGAAGGAACATGGATGGGTTTTAGTCAGTAAGAGTCTGACACTCCCTCCCGCTCCGCCCAGAGTGGGAGAAGTCATTTGATGATTTCCCATCATAAAAAAAAAAAAAAAAAAAAAAGACTACAAGACTGGGCCAAAACGCGCAGTGTACTACTAAAAGAAGACCTCAGGTGGTTTGAAGATAATGGCAATACGTCTCTTCCGCTATTTAACAATTTATTTGGAAGATGTTCCGCAGTGAATTCACTGGTGCATGGTCCTAAAGTATGTTCACCCTTAACGGTTTTTTAATGGAAGCATTAGCACTGTTACAAACCTTGTTTATGAAGTAATGGATATGTAAAATGCACAGCCATTAGTAACTGAATAGGTTAGCCTAGCCCTGCAGTTTATCCACGTAAATAGCGAACGAGGAAACTAAGTATATTTATACTTAGGTAGTGCATTTTGTACCTACCTTTTCTAGTAATATTTACCTAAAGCTTTGGACATGTGCCTACAATATTATTTGTATCATCATGATTTTAGAACAATCTATGGACTGGAAACGAATCTGTCATAGTCCCTTGCTTGGTGAACGGACTTATGATTTTACGGTTTCCAGCGTTATTTTGAGCTATCAGATTGGGCTTAAATACACCATTCTCTTGACTGTTGAACTTCAAGTTCTCGACAAGAAGTCTCTTCACAAGTTATCGTGTAAGAATACAGTATCTACCTACCTCCAATTACTTCCTAGGCGTGCGTAAAGTTCAATATCAAACCGAAAGTTACTGTTTTATATAGCGAAGTAGTTTTCCTGGTAGGTATTACGGAATATGGCAAAGATATCAAGAGAAACTTCGTTTTCCTTTAACGGGTTTGCGTCAAAAAAACCCACAGCGATCGTATCGGGCGTCCTACATTTTAGTTTCATAAAATTTGTTTTGTGTTTTATTTATCTGTTAGGGTTTTGAAACTGAGTAGGTACTCACAGTATTTTCCCCTGTTCCTTCTAAGGTATAAATTACGCATGTAAGTAGGTAGTACTTTAAGATTTCGTGACACTACACTATGTACTCGTATATAAAAACATTTACTTTAATTTGATTGTTGTCTGTGAACCTAGGGTAGGGAACCTAGGGTAACAATGCCTAGGACCAATTTGGAGGTTATTTCGGTGGAGGTGGTTATAATTCAATTTAATACTTAATTCGGGGTTTAATATCTTGTAAAAAAGGTCAAGAGCCATTGCAAAGTATTATAAAACAATGAGATACCAGTTTCGGTAAAATTTAAAAAGTCAATTCGATACCGAATCGTGTCGATTCGATAATTGGTATCGATTGGCTCGGTATACGGTAAGTGTTAAGGATGAGGCACCGTTCAATTGGCGAAGTGGTACGCGCACCCGTTAGCCGGTACGATGTATTTACGATGGTTTTACTAACTGCGTTTAGACGACGCCGTAAGTACTGGGGAACAAGCTGTTTGGTGTTCAGGCAAGCATTTATCTTTCTGCTCCACTGCCAATGCGCATTTCCATTGTGTTTGTAAAATATTTTTTTGGATTAGAGCATATTTAAAACAGTCGTTCTATATATTTGAATTCGTTTTGTACTACACAACGAAGTCGAATCTTTTGTTGTACGTTAGCTGCCTCTACACCAAAGAGAATTTTAACTGCACTAGAACTACTCACTAAACAATGGTCGAGCAGTCATGCAAGCTTAATGGAATACAAATGGCTTGTCCTGTCATTCGCCTGTAACATAAATTATAAGACAAAGAAATGCCATAATATTTACAAAAAGGTATTCTGTTTATCGCATACTTCAGAGACATATGGCATGGGCTGCCAGCAAAAATCGTTTACATAATAACTCGTGGCTTTTACAAACAATTGAACGACGATTGTCAAACACGTCTTTTATTTCTAAAGCAGTCTGTAAACTTGTTAACGTGGCATCACTGCATGCCGGGGGCTGCGGGACTGTTCGAAAGAGATACCCTGGCCCCGGAACATAAAAGGCGATGAAGGAACATGGAACATGGGTTGTAGTCAGTAAAAGTTTGACAATCCCCCCGCTCCGACAGCGGAGGAGGAGGAGTCATTTGCTGATTTCCCATCCAAAAAAAACCGGCCAAGAGCGTGTCGGGCCACGCTCACTGTAGGGTTCCGTAGCTTCCCAGACCATTAAAAATACCAACATTTTTCGTCAGCAAAAATAACTTTGTTTTTCATAGTATTTGTATGAAAAACAAAGTTATCATTTGCGTTTTTTTGAAAAAGTGCTATATAACTCAAAAACTATTCAACTCATCAAGTTGAAAATAATTTTCCTAGAAAGTTCATATAAAGGTCTACTTCTGTGATTTTTTTCATATTTTTTAAACTTATGGTTCAAAAGTTAGAGGGGGGGGGGACACATTGTTTTTGACTTTCGGAGCGATTATTTCCTAAAATATTAATATTATCAAAAAATGATTTTAGAAAACCCCTATTCATTTTTAAATACCTATCCAACAATATATCGCACGTCAGGGTCAAAATTAAAAAAAAAATCGCTCCCCACTTTACGTCTGGGGGAGGTACCCTAATAAAAATGTTTTTTTTTAATTTTTATTTTTGCACTTTGTCGGCATGATTGATATACATATTGGTACCAAATTTCAGCTTTCTGGTGCTAACGGTCACTGAGATTATCCGCGGACAGACAGACAGACAGACAGACAGACAGACAGACAGACATGGCGAAACTATAAGGGTTCCGTTTTTTGCCATTTGGCTACGGAACCCTAAAAAAGACATGACATCACTAGAAAAATGTCCCAAAATTTTCGGAAACTTCTGATATTCTCGTCATTGACTCCGTTTCTGAAGTAGGTATTTATTGTACCCGTCTGAACGAACCACACAAGCTTCGACCACCTCACGACTGGTTCCATTTACTGGTGACATAACGCTATTCGATCTGCATTCTAGAACCAGATTACTTTTTTTAAGTTATTAGGAACTCGTGTGGTTTTGAGTCACGTTCTCGAGGCGTGCATTTTGTTTTTGTGGCGGTTGCTAGGCTGCCATTTCTGTAAAGTGAATAGTTTTTTTTCTTTTACCTGGTATACTATTATTACTTACGGGTAATACTGTGAGGGCTACCTGTTCTTAATGATGTGAAGGTACCTACTTTGGTATATCTTTACAAAATTATATACGGGTCTAAGTTTAATGTGACATTAAGTATGATGCTTAATTTCCATGGTTTTTTTCTTGTAGTCAACTAGCCGTAACTGTTATTATATTCCCCAAATCACACTATGACATTAATATTACCAAAAACTTTTTGTGTTTCTTTGCTACATTCTTGTAGCGTCTAGCGAGACTAAACAATGACATTAATTCACTAACTATTTTTATATTGTTATGTTTTAACTAAGTTTTCCTATAACATTTTCTTTGCTAGTGCCAAACAACTAACTGCGATATTTATAAGTAATAAATAGTTGACTTTTATGTAGGTAAATTTATAGGTACTCACAGAAGAAAATCTGTGCATAAATTGCTGCAAAAAAAACATTAGAAAAACTAAAAAAGCACGGGATAAATTCGTACTAACTGTTAGCTGATCACATTTGACGTCTTCCTTCTTAATAACCAATCTATGACGTCTAAGTTCCAAGAGAGATCTATTAGATCACCATTGAGCAATCACCTGCAAAAAAGGCCTTTTTGCCATACTATTACCACGTAATAATTACGATTATTACTCACAAATAATGTTAATTGAATATGAAGCTTGTGAATCCAGTTTTAAAGTTTCGTTTCTTTTGTTACAGATGCCCCGAATGATGCGAATTACATGATATGTGGCGTCGTGATCGCGATGGCCCTCGTTGGGCTTATTATAGTGCTGTTGGCGCTCACAATAAAGTAAGTAAATATACTGCATTTTCTATACTCTTAATGTGGTAGAGTTAATTGGATATTACCGACAGGATATGGAAGTACATATCAAATTACTGAAAGCTTTCAGACTACAAAGAGTACCATTATAGTTCTGATGTAAATAAACGATCAAAGTCCACAATATATGTAGGTACCTATAAATGTTTGAAGTAGGTAATAACGAATACCTAATCACTTTCAAAACATAATTAAACTTTCCTTGTACGGATATACATAGAAGTTAATAACAGGGTAGTATATATATGTCACCGTAAAATTGTCAAATTGTCTAGCGATATTGTAAAATCTCGAAATATTGTCAAATGAACATACTGCTTACAATAAAACGCATTATTTTTCGTGAAATGCATGCGATGGTAGTCAACTCACGCGGTGTGGAGGGAAGGAGGCTAACCTAACCTAACCTTAAAACACTTTATATTCCCCTAAAAAGCGTAGTCGACTTAAAGGAACCTAATTAACCTAACGGGGGGGTGCCCCAAGTCCCCGATTATGGGGGCAGAGATACTTCCGTATGTTCAGTTGACAATATTTCGAGAGTTTACAGTATCGCTAAACAGACAATTTCACGGTGACAGATATACTTGCCTAGTAAAGTATAATCTTTAAAAACATTTATTAAAGAGAAAGTGAATTTAGTTTCTTTTCTCAAATTAACGATGTTAAAGAGGAATAGCGGAAGTGAGGAGGCACGTAATTTACTGTAACAAGATCAGTATAAGCAATTTCCAGTAACATGCTCGAATATACCTATGCATGATATACTTCGATCTCCATATCAACGAATATCAAAAAGTCATAAAACAGAGCATTCTCAAAGCACTCACATTTACGATAACTTCGCAGTCGTTAAATTAAAGATATAACGTATGAAAAATTATTTATTTTTTCAGCAACGGTTCCTGTTGATTGATTTGTGCAGTAAATCAAAGCGTATTGACTATAAAATCAATATGGTAGCTAAATTGTGCGTCATTATTGAATAAGAAATAATAATATTTCTCCAATGAGATCTCTATGCCCGCATTTTAAATAGATTGTTGAACTTGGCCGATATTTTTACCATTTGATATTATTTGAGAAAGACGGTTCTAGATTTTTGTCTCGCCAATTTATTTAAAAACATGGCAGACAAATAAATGCGTGGGTAAATGAAGTTTCAATAAAGTCTGTTTACGTTAAAATATGTGTTTCAGTTGTTTATGAGAGTCTCTTCAGTCAGGGCTGACGTCAGTCTAATAGTCTTATTAAGTTATTGAATTTCTGATGAAACATTTGACAAGATAAATCACCTCTTAAAGAATTATATTTATTTATTTATTTTTTAAACTTCATGTACAAGAGTGGTACATAGGCGGACTTAATGCCACAAGGCATTCTCTACCAGTCAACCATTGGGTCAAATATGACAGTATTGTGGTAGAGTACAAAAATCAATGGGAACAATGCCATTTTGTAAACCAATCGAAATACACAAATAGTATACTTACATACTAATACACATATATTACAGATAAGATGAAATAAACTAATACATATTAAAATACATACAAATAGTTCAAAATACGAGAAACCTCATAATAATTACTACGACTAGTTTGTGAGTAATTTAGTCTGACTTCAAATAGTATATCCGTACTGATCGTTTGTAGCCATTTTGCTTACAGCTTTTTTAATGCCAAGGGGTAGCGCGTTCCATAGCTTTATAGTTGAGACAGCATAAGAAACGGACATAAAACCAGTGCGATGTGAGGGAATTTCAAGGAGTAGGTTTTTCGAAGCTCTAAGGTTACGACTATATGAACTGCCCAATACTTTGAAATATTCTTTTAGATAATCGGGAGCACATGGATCGGTCAAAATAGAGAATATATTATAGTCACTTATATCCGAAATCAGGGAACATCAATTTCCTAAATAAATCACAAATTCGTTCATAGATACGAGTATATTAATTGACTTACCCAGCTACTTTCGTTCCATTTTAGTATTTGAAACTTTTGAATTTGATATAAGGTGAGTCGACGACTTATAAAAGTAAAAAAAAACACAATAACCAGCCCCCCGAGCCCCCTCGAGCGAACTTTGTAAGGAATGAGTTCACTACAATGGTTAACGGGGTTAAGTTTGAACCCGTGACCCCTCGATTTGAAGTCAATGCCTTAGACGGCTATTAAAGGTATCTATACAAAAAGTTGGTTTTAGAAAAATAACAAAAAAAAAAAAAACGGAAACTGGTCACAAAGCTGAGGTTCATAACTCCTTGTAGTTTGTAGTTCGGAAGCAAAGATAATAGATGATAACACAAAAGCCTAGATTAAATTATTAACACCTTCGTAATATTGACCCTATTTTTGACTTGATCTTAATCTCTTCTTTATTGTCAAACAAGGGCACAGACGTGGGTGTTAATGACTATAACTTTTTTTTTCTAAATTGATAAACTCTAATGTCTCGGTTGAAACAAGATTTTATACATAAAAGTCCCTGCAAAAGAAGAGGCCAGACCACACACGAACAAAATCATACAAACAAACAAAAACTTACTGCTCGCAACAGTAAAAGTGGGCGTGTCCAACACGATGCAAATAATTTATAATACGACCATATGGCCGCTATTTTCGCCACAAGGGAAGTGTCCCAGATGTAACATCCTGCATGAATAATCAAACTTTTTCTTGATCTCATGGCTTTGCTAAAAGTAAGGAAGGCCAGTCTTGTCGTGAATATCGTTGAAGAGATTTTAATGAGATCCATTCAAATCTTCATTGCCATTGAAATAAGTAACATAGATCCAATGATCATACTATTACTGAATGTAGGTGAAGTAATCAATCAATTCTAATACTTCATTTATTTTTTTAAATACGCAACTTAAGCAGAGGTTATGCATACCGAAGCATCTTTAAAAACACTTGCTATAACTCGATCAGCCAGGCTAACATGCGCAAGTCGACATATCTCATAATCGAGAAGGCAAAATTTGTCGTTCTCGATTCGTTTGTCACTTTTCGTAACATGCGCACCACGCTCGAGAAGATATCTCGTCGTGACTTCGCCTTCTCGACGCGAGATAACCGATGTTACCATTTCATGAAAACATACCATAATATAATTTAGTATCGCCGGTTTCATTCATTCATTCGGTCTATTATTGGTGGGAATTGCGTGAACGCTGCCATATTTGTGAACGCGACCGTACAATTGTCTCTTTAACAAATTTGACATTTTGTCAATTCAAACACTGCCTAGTTTTCGAATTTGAAATCATAGTTTGAAATAATTATCGAATAAAATTGTTTTATAGAAGATGGCTTTGACATCAAAGAAATTGTAAGTATTAGATCAAAATCCCGTTACAGATGGCGGAGATGCATATTAGTTTATTATCACCTATTCAATGTTGTAATTGATTTACAAAACAAACCGTGTAAAGAATGGATTTTTCAAAGTTCTAAGGTATGTAAACATAATACTATGTAACATTAATTATCTCGATAAAATGTTCTAACTGTAATGTACAAAATAAACACTATGCGCATTTTCTTAGTACATACTTGTACTAAGAAAATGTCAAAATTCGACTAAATATAGCGCGCATGTTAGAGCCTGACGACAAAAACAGGTTTGACAGAACGACATGAGTTCTATGTCAGAACGACACGACATTTAAGTGTCACCATGTTAGCTCCCATCGACAAACAGACTTATGTCGTCTCAGCACGAGATAATTTGTCGACAAAATTTTGTCGACTTGCGCATGCTAGCCCTGCAGGTGACGTAACACCTATTATATCTTCTGCATATGAAATTATACAGACACGTGTGATTGTATATAGGAAGTACGCAATATTTTATATACGCAGATGTGCATATAGGTTTGCAATTTATACGTTTCACTGCATCTTTGGCAAATTGACAGGGTTTTGCAATTCTCTGGATTCCCAGTCAGTAGTGTCATTTCGTTGACGTTAAACGATTAGACTGTAATTCTAGAAGTGTTTACTCCAATAATCATGACATTTATACTCATTTATTTTATGAAGTACTTTACGAGTTTTGTGTATTTAAGAAAATAAATGCATCCGGCATGTAAACATCGGTTGGCTCTTTAGTTAATTTCAATATTTTGAGGGTCATGTTTTCAAATTACAGGAAATGTAATAATTGGCGTTAATTCCTTGTATTTGTAGACCCATTAACCAGTTAATAGTCAGCCAATGCCCTATAATGAACTACTAAAGGCTATGGAAATGACATCCACGTTACAAGCATCCATTTATTTAGGTTGTAGTTCACATTTCTCACTATTCGAATCAAATGCCATGAAATATAATCATTAACTGTTATGCCCATATTGAAATGTTTCTGTAAAACATTACACAATACTGCGATAACGTGATTGACGTATGAATATAATACAAACGGCTTACAGCGTTCACAATTCAAGACTAATCATATCGTCAAGGCAATAGAATGGCAGAACATCTGTACTGGGTTACTTCAAGGATTTTGCGAAATGAACCTCGTTTTATTCGACTACTTACATCTACTTTTATCATGACTTTGTTTGTGTGAATCATCCTGTGCTGCGTTTAGACTGTCTATAAATCTTTCGCTTTGTGTACAAAATCTACTTTTAATGGCAGGTCGGTTGGTTTGCTTTAAATCCTTTAAATAATTAAAAGATTCTTTTTTTAAATACGTTAGATACAAATAAGAATATGGTAGTTTTCTAACAGAATTTTAATCGAATACACCTAATACTCGTATTATGTAAATCAAAACTGCAAGAAACAATCAAAATTGTTTTCCTGTTCTCATATCCAATAAATACAATTAATTAAAGTTACATAAGTCTCAAACTAGACCACCAAGTCACGATATAATCCTCACATAAATTCATGTTTTAAGAAGCAAATGAAATGCTTTCCTCAAAAAAAAAAAATTAAAAAACTCTTATGTCATAATTTCTTACATCACGACACAGAATCATTTTCATCGTAGGAAAATCGTAGGTTTTACCAGCAAACTTTATGATCAATTGCCTAGATAATTTATGAAAGACTAGTTTGGCAGGGTTGCCGTATTGAGCTTAGAATTAATATCATTTACTGTCCATAAATCTGATTGTCTAGTGAGTAATACAATAGACAGAATGTCTGTGGATATCAAGATCCGGGTCTAATTGTCATTGTGTTAAACTTCCGATCTGTGTTTGGTTTTGTGATTTGACACTTAACAGCCCTTGTTTCACAATCTTTTTGTCATAACACTCGTAATTTTTTAGTCAACCAGTGGTCAAACTAAACATTGTCATGGGTAAGGGGCGTACATGGTCATGTACATGACCATTGGATAATAAAAATTGTTGCATAGGTGTTTCTTCATGCATCTCAAACGTTGAATGTATGTATTACTGAGAGAAGAAAAACGAGATAACTAAGTGCAGATGTATTTATAATGCTTACCTGGAACGCAATTTTGTTGTAACGCTGACTTAATGATTAGTGTCTGTTTTTACTGGAAACCATTTTCTGTTCATACATTTTAAAGATTAATTTTATCTGTTATTATGATTACATTTATAACGATAATTTTTGAACGCTCCTACCTAAAATTGTGAGGGTATTTGCATAACATATTTTTGGTTACTACCCTCTTCAATCGATGACATCTCAAGCCGTTCCAATAGAAGTTCTTGTGAATTAGCTGTTCGAAGTCGAAGGTTGTAAAATTCCGTATAATTTTGACGTAATTATTTTACTTGACTGGCATTCAACTTGCCTAACTTATTTCCTCCCATTATAAAGTGTTATTTATACTTCTTCTAACCCTTCTTCTAATAACAAACTAAAAATGATCGTCTTAAGTGTTATCAAACGTGCCTTCAAAAAATTAATAAGGAAAATGTAAGTACATAATTTCAAAATTCGTAAGTAGCATAGCAGTGGTAGCATTTTGATTGCGTAATCCGTGTTTGATTACCTTAAGCTAAAAGTTAGTTAGAGGTCCTTACCAATGAAAGCAGGGTTCTCATTTCCATAGACGGAAGTCTACTATTTCTACACACTAATAGTTCTCAAGAATGTTATTAGACAATGACCGACTAATCCCTACAAATCCGGAAGTATCATTAATGAAGGTGCTATTAATGCCCTTGTTTTTATTTTTAATTATTAAGTACATGGTCAGTTGCTCGAGCCACTAGTTCCTTGGAAATAGGATAAGAAGGCTTTTTTTTTAAATCTACGGAATTACACAAAATTGCTGTTCCATGAAGTAGAATAAGTAAATCGATGGCACTAATGACAGTCGTCCATATGATTTGTTTTCTTTCTCGTTTCAACGTTTAGCTGTTAGATAACGTTGTCTCTCTCTGTTTTTCCTACAAATGCTTTTCAATCGCCTTTGCCAAATAATAAATTGCTTTATAGATTCTAAGTATTTTCACTTCTTTGTATTTCAATTTAAATAACACTTATAAATGTTAACCCAGCAAGCGATAAATATTACTTTTTATTAGGAAAATTAGCAACCTTTTTTTTATAAAAGGATATCCGCCGCCGTCGTGATGGGTCCCTCATATTTTGAAGATCTTACAAAATTTTCCTAGATTAGTATACCTAGCATGAAGCTGTTAACTTATCATTTTATTTCTTTGTAGCTTCATAATATTTTGACTTCTTAGTATATAAAGTAACACTTCTTTGTTAAACTAAGCAAATAAGTAGGCGAGAAGTTTTTATCAAAATACATATTAGCACCCTTTTATCTATGAAAGGATATCCGAAGTCGTGATGGCTCCCTTATTCAAGGATCTCACACTTCAAAGATTTTTCAAAATTTTCCTAGATTAGTATACCTACCACTAAGTTGTTAACTTCATTTTGAACAAGGAAATCGTTTTCATTGATTAGAATGTTCAAGCCGTGCAAAGTCAATGTCACGTTTTGCAAGTTGGTACGACATCGTGTGATGTGCAAATAGGGCAAACTGAATAAAACCAGAATATTGTAAAACTGGTCTTATCCAGTTATGGCTCTTCACACTGTCCACTTCAACACTCGGCAAGTGAACCAGGATCAATAGTGGACGTCAGCGAGTATATCGACCAGTGGCGGCCTTTTGAAAGCCTTGGCAAGATATTAATCGCAGCAAAATATGGCTGGGTAGGTACTTCATTCTATTAACCTCCAAAATAGTATTAGGGACCGGGATTATTATCCATTTATGGTAATTAAAATAATAAGTTCTTGACGGAACTTTAAGTGAAACAACACAAAAGAAACAAGGTTTTTGTTTAGGAGACTGATCTTTGGAGACCTTTCAAAGGTTGTTAAACCCTTCACAATAGAGCCCCGTACACCGGGGAACATTGGATCGGTTTACACCAGATGTTCCTAGTAAACGTTAGTTTTTAATAAGCCACGTCCTTTGCTAATTGATATTTCCGCATTGGGATCTCTATACCACTAATTAATCCCACAGCTGGATAATTGCGGACTTTATTAATTGTTTTGCACATGTTTTTGATTATACCACTTTAGCTGACGCCGTTTTCGTTAAAAACTGGGGCCGTTTAAATTGTTTTGTTAGCCTATTATATAATCATTTGGAAATAGTGTGGACTGCTGAAGGACCTAAGGGTTTAGATAAAGTGACATTCTAACAAAAATTACGATGAGAATGTCAATAAAAGCATTTGATTGACACAAGATAACGAAAAACTTATGTCAAACCTGACAATCGTAGAAATACAAAACGTTTTGGAGAAGCTGTTTAATCTCTTCAGACCTTCAGATCGACATTTTATTAGAAAGATAGAGGAATAATATAAGGTGAAGGTATGTTTCTGATAAATGATCACAAACATAAAGTTCAGACCAGTGAAACATCAAATCACTTGAGGCGTCGTAATGTCTGCATGATTATAAAAAAATAATGTGTCTACCTTTTCAAGCGTATTTGTTCGACAAAATATTTTGAAGGCAAAAATAAACATTGATAGAATCCCCGCAGACATAGAATTAGTCGTTTCATTAGATAGTCCAAATAATATAAAAAAAGCGTAACAGAAATATTTCAAGGCGTTACTCAACTGAATTATGATAATATTTGTATAACACACGTACATAATGGTAGTTATTATTAGAAAATTTGCAATTTAACGCATAAAGAACCCCAAGGTTTGGTATCAACGTTAGACTGGACGTTTGCCAAACTCCACCAAACCGTCTGGACATTACAATAATCTCCGTTTATTTTTGTTAACTGTGCTGTTTTAAAATCGCAAATCAGCGCGATCAAATCGCAATAACAGTTAAAAGAAACATCTTCTACCATCACTCCAGACTTCAGTTTTATAGGAGATTCACTTTTATGTCAGCCGTATATCCACAATTTTTATTTCGGCAAACAGTTTAAAGCCCGTCTTTTTTGCAAATCGTTAACAATCTCCATCAGTGTTGCTTACGATTTTAAAATAGAACTAAGATGCAATGGGTGGTTTTAGGCGAAGTTTGTAACGATAGTAAATTCGCGATAATTGTTTTGGTGTAGAGTGCATAACATCTTCAACCTTCTACTAGCCAGAATTTGAAGCGTTGAACTTCTTGAACTTCTGCGGTATTTTTCTTATTACTTAGAAATTCTTTAAATTCCAATGGTTTTAGCTGGCAGAATGTATCACTTAACTATTAACTTAAAACATTTGTTGGTATGATGTAGAAATTTACTTCTCGTTGCAGTATTTTCACCTTCCATTTAAAAAATACTGGCAAAATTAACAAAAGATAACATAATTATTTAAAAAGCATTGGTTTTCCCTTCAATTGCATCCAACAAGCATGTAGGATTGCCATCTGTTGTAACCTCAACGGCTCCATTGAATAGTACCATTCTGATGTTAACCACGCCAGTCAGAACGAGGTCGGCTATTGTAGCCGACTACCATGGCTAACTTGTCAGGGCATGGCGTTCCCACGACGAGGGAATGAATGCATGGATTGATGATTAGCATTTGAAACATACCTACTGCCCTACCGGCTAATGTGATGTATTGTGACCTTCGCTGCCTTAATTACCGCTATTGCGTGTTCGTCAACGTTGTGATCGAAATTAAATTGTTCTGTTTGCATTTTTTACTTTAGTTTGCGAGAATATTTTACTGAGTTTCTCCTTCCAATCAAAAGCTTTTCTTTGTCCTACTTGAAACACGGATATAATTTTTTTTTTTTTTGACAACTTTCGAAACATCAATGTCCTAGTCATGTTTGTTTACGTTGTTTATTTTGGTACCATGACAATTTGGGCAGATAGTAAAGTTTCAGTACATGATTACGTTAAAAGTGTCAATTTATCTAATCGGTACATAACTATACTATTAGTGTAGCAATAACATTATCTACTTGCTTTGCATAACAGAAAGCTGTGTAAGCTCTGACGTCAATGTTTGATCGAACGCTCTCTAATGTTTCAACGGGGTTTCTTAATACTTCTTTTCTTCTGGATGCTATTATTGTTTAACAAATGGAGCAAAACGTCCCTAGTTGATTCAGTATCTCATTGTATTAAGACTACATATCGTTTATTGATAGTGTGCAAATAATACCAAACGGTTTCAATTGAAAGAAAATCTAACATATTCTGCCGTGTTACATATACAATTCTGGTTCGATTGTCTTGTCTCCTACAGGCCAGTATTTGTTATGTATGAATGCGGCACACGGGGCCGACATCCGCTGCGTTGACGTCCAACTGTTTTCAGTTAAGCCACGACGAGCATATAACAAAGCCGTCTTCGAAGAGATCATTTGAATTTGAAAGACGTGTTCGACTGGAGAAAACAATGTGTTAATTCGTTATACTTATCAAGTTCTTACATATCAAATGTTGTGTTCAAGTGTGTGTCCAATGTTACTGGTGTCTGCAAATGACAGGATAATGGATCGCTCGCGTCTGGGACTCGGCCGTCGTTCGCATTGTAAATGTGGAGTTTCCTGAATATGGAAATAGGTGGAAATGGATGCAAATTACTGTAACACGACGGACTATTACGAAGGGCTTTCGCAGTGCGGGGTCGGTCCCCATAACATCGCAATAAGGTAACGGGAGAGGTGCGTGTTCAGTCGCCACCCACCGCTGCGCGAGGCGTGGTGGCCGGCGCCACGACCGCCGCTCAGCCAGTCAAATAGTCACCGTCGCGTCGGCTCGGCCGTGTGTATTGAAAACTCGCACTGGCGCTGGCTGCCAGTGTGCGCCAAAACACTCGTTTCGCGCGGCTCACGTTGGCGATTTGCCTCAGCTGTCCTTACTCACAAGTCTCCTATAACCTGTGTCTGTAAAGTGTCTGTGCACGCGTTTCGATGCTCTTCTCTCCTATCGCCGTCGAGGCGATGAAGTGCAAAGAGGAAAACTGCGAAGTCGGCGTGGTGCTAGAACACAACTCCCTGATCGTGTTGTCTGTTGACAAGACCATCGTCTGTCTATGCGGAAGGGATAGGAATAATCCCTTCGAGCGCGGGTAATTCTCATCGTTCTGCATTATGGTATGAGGCTAACTGGCTACCTTGGCTTATCTCCAGAGTACTAACAACTGGTAATAGCCTGGCTGGTGTACACATGATGGTTGCCCAATTCCAGTAGTATGATGGTTGCATAGGTACCTGTAAGCGAACCAGCCAAACGTCTTGTGTCGACAATACCGACATTTTCACATAAAATAAGGTTATAATTTTATATTTTGCAATAAAATTCGCTGTTTTCTCAAATGAGAAACCAGTTTGCTATCATTTCAATATGCTCGAAGGTTGTCTCCGATATGGTCAAGGCAAATTCCTTGCAATTGGCCATAATCCAGTCTATATCTGAATGTACTACATGTTTTAAAAGAACGGCCACTAAAATAACTGGACATTTTAACTTTGTGCCGGCCGAGGTTTCCGTGTTCAGTGATTGGCTATTTAATGTACACCGTTCTATTTAGAAACCAACAATTCTATTAAATGAGTCACAATATTGTTACCAGTGACTGACAAAAACCTGATAGTGGAGCTATACCTACTGACTATGTAATGCTATGTTTGGTAAGAATACTAGTAGGTATGATGACCGAAAGAATCGTACAAGGTCGTGGGCAGCCGTACAATGGCTTCTGTCAAATACTACTCGAAACAACCAAATAACTTATGGCTAGATTAATATTCATGCAGAATAACTAAATTGTTTAACAGAGACGTTAAAAAATATCTTTCTTTATGAATTTAAGGAGTCCATTTTTATTAAGATTGCTCTCAATAATATACCACTTGATATAACAATGATTTACGGTTGAGGGGAAGTAGCTGCCGGGGCATGCGGAAGTTAATGACAAGTAGATGAAACGGAACACATAAATTAAGTACGTAGAAAACTAATTAGTATACATACTACGTCGTAACAAAAAAGGTTATACAGAGCGGAGGTTGAGCACGATAGCCTTCTATCTATATCGGTAACATGTTAACCTACACTGACTGGGCAGGTGTGAGTGAGCAGGTGTTACGACTTTCTTCAAACATCAGAATAACCTAGGTGTAGACCGATTCGTAAACACGGACATGCAAGCTGTAAACAAAACCTTGCCAAGATGTGAATCCAAGATCAGAGAAACTTTACTCGTACCAAGGTTACATCAGCCGCATTTAAAAATTATGAAATCATTTTCATTTTGCAAACGATGAACCGAGATAAAGAAAGTTTTGAAAGTCCACAACGATCAATTAGTGGCAGCCAAGACGATGCGGACTTTGTTTTGACCTCAATCAACTTTGAATACAATAACATTGAACGGCAGCTTTCGATTTTATTGTTCTTTAACTCGATGAGGACAGTGCAATTTGTCCTTAAATTATTCCGTTGTTTGTTAGTTCAAGTCTTGTTAAAAATGCACCCTTGTTGACTCCCATCATACAGTTTGACGTCAATGCTAACAATCATACGCAGTTAATAACCATTTTATCAATATACTGTATATTGAATGACTTTTATTGTTCAGCAATCGAGTAACTTCGATGGGGTTTCTGAATTGGTTAAGTTGAAAAACAACATCATCCTCAACATTTTACCAAAATCGCAAGCAACAGACAAAAAAACATATGAGGAAAACAAAGATTTTACATAAAATCTTTATTCGTAAAATCTTTGTTTTCCTCAATTTTTTTTACCAGATGCAGAGGTTATGACGCTTGTTTACCCTCAAATTAAATAATGGCGGGAAGATAATGGATAGCCTCTGATTGACGCAATAAAAGGTCAGAAAAAATCTTTGACTACTAAGTAATTGTTACTATGGCTCCATAGTTAGCCACTTATAAACATCGTGGTATGATTTTTGATAAAACGTCTGCGTAAGCGAAGCAATAACTGAAAAAGCTGTCGTCAACTGGATGTTTCCAGTCAACATGTCTGAATACAAGTAGCCATTGATTGATAAACATGAATGTCATCTCATGTCAAAGAAGTAGTTACTGTCATTGCACCGATGTTTTAAATCATGAATCGGTCATTTGAATACGAAAACATTTCTTAAATGTAACACGAAGATCTGCTCATATTCTCACTAAAATGTTAACATCCGGTGGTTATTTCTCAAGCAGCAATATTTAAAGGAACACTTGAACAAGCAACCACACGAGTACTGTTAGTACTAAATGATAATGAAATAAATGATATGGCATATTGAGTAGACGAAACAGAGGTTGCTACAACGTGTTTTATTTACGCTCTAATGTCAAACAATCATGCACCGTACGCACGGGCAAATAAATCTCTAAGTTAAACACAACGTTAGTCTTTGTCTGTCCAATAACAGAAAACTTTGGCCCATTCATGCAAATGATTATGTTCGGATTGATTATAATTGATATTCAAAAATTTATTACACTTGATAAAAGGGAAACAAACTCAGCATGCATGAGTGGATGGAAGGACCGTAATGCATTATCGTCACGTTTTTTCATCCTTTGTAAAGCATGAAGGTTGGTAGTCCTTCCATGTTTACCTATCAGACCAAATTGTACTTTTGCACAACATTCTAATCGATATTTGTTTCATGCTAGATACCCATAGTGTCTCAAACAATATTTTGCATCGGTGGTTAGCAACAGATGTATGTATGCATTTGAATTTGGCATACAATCTGACTCGTCTTTTGAAATAACTCAATTGTATCGCAAAATAATCGTCTTCTTTTGTTCTTTAAAGAAACTACATTTTTTTCTGTTTTATAACAATATCCTCTAGACGTATCTCAAGGGCAACGACTCATAATGGCTCACTACCTGTGTTTTTTATCCCGCCAGGCACTATGCGAGTCAAAGGCCCGGAGCTTTGCTTAAGTTGGTCGTTGCTAAGGGCATTGCACCTTTGCGCTCTCCCTTGCCCTGCAGCCCTACTTTAACTTTTGGAGTCGAAAGCTCTCAATGTGAGCCTCCCTTACCGTCGTGTGAATGCCAGTGTTAGTCGGAAAGAGATGCAATGTCAGCGTTTTGTGCGTCTACTTTATCCATAAACCCAGCTGTGCGTAAAGTATTAGCTATACTTTACTATACATATTTATATTGTGGACTTTGAACTCGTTTAATGGTGAAATGCAGTTCCCTCTGATTTATTATTATCTGTGGGATCGATACGAGCACGTTTGATTACTTTTATATCTAAAGCAGTTTTAATGAGGGCGTACTCGCTCAGTGTTTACTTACTTCTTGTATTATTTATAAGTAACTAGCTGGAAGTTGACAGTACCAGCACTGTATTGTATACTGTTAAGTGCTTGCTCTTATTTTATGTCATACTATATTTACTACTAAAACTATATGTGTATATCTGTAACTCTGTATGGAACAGCTTTATTATAATATAAAAATAATGCTTTTATGTATTTAGTTTTAAAAACAGGTCCAGAAACACGCAAGAATAACTGATTGCTACGGAATATATTAAATTAACCAGTTTTGCACTCACAGCCGTCGTGTATATTTTACGTGTGATTTTACCAACAATTGTAGAAGTAGACAACAATTTATATGTCGGCCGGCATTTGGGACAAACCAACGGTCGGGCCTTCTGGTGCGTCATAACCACTACGATACGATAGCGTCGGGCGCCGCGCGCCGCCACGCCACGCCAACATTTGTAGTTTTTCGCGGAAAACGGTCATATCGTCAACCGTCCCCTACCGCCCCCCTCAGCCCGCGCCAGCGCCGCGTCATATGCGCGTCTATAAAAGCCATGCGCGCCCCTCCACTTCAACTCAGACGCATGGAGTACTCCGTAGAGGTCGTTTGGCACGAGCGAGCGCTTTGCTAGGCACCTGCCGGCCACTCTCTACGAAATAATTCTAGTCACCAACCGCGCAGCTGAAGCTCGCGTACCGCGGTCTACCGCGCGTTCCTACGAACAGTGATATAGTGCAATAGCCTAACTACAACAAATAATTGTGATAATTTATTTAAATTAGTTTTTAGTTACACGCGTCAATTAGACCGCGATACGGCTGTGAGTTGAGTGAAAACTGTGAAATTGAAATGTTGTGACTGCCCGACTGGAACTTTGTACCTGTGATCCAGCCCAGTGTGATCAGTTATTCTTGCGTCGAAGGACCGTTTGCAACAATGGTTGGAAACAACGGTACTATGATGGCGATTCGCATCGTCCACAGCAAGCTGCGCAAGCGGGAGGAGCATTCGGCTTCGGTGCACCCAGCTGAAGTACTTCAGGCTGCACCTGCAACGCAGCCGGAGCCGCTCGCTTTCCGCCAGCAGCCGCTGTGGCAGTTCCCGCCGCCGCTGCCCCCGCCTTACGTCTATCCTCACGATCAGGTGTGTACTCAACTTCATCACAAACAATAACAATGCCAAACATGAATGCCAACTAACTATTTCTAGAATCGAAACCAGTTCCAGCCGTTATACTTGACCCCAATTCTGTTTTAATGAGCTTCAATGTCCAGCTGCAACGCATTCCAATTTATTCGCAAATCTCCGCTCGCCTCGATAACAAACAAACAATATTGAAAGTTGCACGTTGGGAAAGAAACGTTACATTATGATATGAAAGAAATCGTGACTGGTTCGACCCTCCCCGCCACTGAGAGAGAGAGAGAGTTGGTGGAACACGTAGACACGATATCTAAGTGCGAAATAAATTTAAATGTCGGGACACGCTCGTTGAATAGAAAGCTGCACAAGGCGAGCATGTCGTAACGCTCCGACCTTCTTTCTTGCTGTCTGACGAACAAAAGAGGCTAATGCAAACGTCTGTATAAAATTTTAACTTGTTAAAACACTGACCCCAATATCACGCTCTGATAACCGCTTCCCGAGGCGAGGCTTACCTGCGAAACGGCCCATTGATTTGCTATATCGAATCATACACAATGTTTGAACAACGGCTGCATGAGCACATATCAGAGACTCACCAGGAAGTAGATAATGCTAATGTGTCTTTGAATAGCGTATTCAAGGCTTGCCTCATTCTTGTTTGGCCTCAACATTACTTCTACTTTGCAATATTGGCTTCCTAGTCATGTAGCAAAGCTTATTTCCAACTTAAACAAACTTCAACTTAACGTAGTTGGTTTCTACTTCCAAATAAATCAAGAAAAGGTCTTTATATTCATCTGAACAAAAAACGTTTCCTCCCAAGCATAATAGCACAAGCTTCTTTCATTTTCTCGCATGACAACAGTTTAAAAATAGCGGCAGAATGGTATTGTGTAACGGCTCAAGTTGTTTTACGCGGGGCGAAATAAATGTGGTGAATGCATTGGGGTCGGTAACGGCATCAAAGTCTGGCAACCATTTTTAGGGTCAAAAACCTTTGTGAACTCCTAAACATGTCTTGACTGTAGCGTATGTAACGAGACTGATTGTTATTTTTCTATTGTTTATAGGACAACCTTATGCAGCCGCACGGCAACGAGCGTGCGAGTTTCCGCAGTCTTCGCAAGAACATCGGTGGTCGTTGGAAGCGACTAGTGAAAAAGAAGCCTGAACAGGAAGTTTACACGATCCCGCCTGAGCTCAAGCCACAGCTCAAACAAATATATGTGTACTAATTAATACACGGACTAGTAATTAAAGCTGAAGCAGGATACTTCGCTGCGTTGATCTAAAGGCGATGACATCAACCTCAACTCGACGGTTGTAAAACATCAACTTATATCATTACTCGAATATCAAAATTGTAAACCTGCACGGCTCGACAGCCACTATTTCTGAACATATCCCTTTCGACCAATTAATTCTAATGAGCAATGTTACTAAAACATTTTTCTTTTCATTCACCACTTCATTGTGATTTTAAAGCCTAGAAATTGTATTATTAAGTATTAGAATTTGATGTTTGTGTCTTGTGAGTGTTGTTCCGTTGCAGATCGTATGAGAGTGATAGTCAAATGAATTTAGTTTAATTAATTTAATGCTATGAATGTGAATTAGGAAGATGCGGTCGCGCATACTAGTGACGAAAATCCAATAATTATGAATAAACAATTATGATGCCTTGTTAAATGTAATTTTTGACTAATTAGGGCATTTCGTAGTTCATTAACTTATTGTAGACATGATCGTATTCGTAAGTGAACTCCGATCAAAATAGTTTATGAACTTATACATACTGTATGTATATTGTGTGAGAGCTGAGGTTTGAACATCTTATTGTTTGATGCAGTATTTTTAGATCATTCATTTTGTGTTGCGAGTGAGACTGAATAATGGTACAATTTTAAGTGTAACGTGACATTGAAATTTCAAATAAAATACAAATATTTTCTGATATTATTGACTATAAGTATCAAATATCAAACAATATCACGATGGAATATCAAATGACCTAGTTGTTGAATGTTGGGTTGCTCGAATTGCTTTTGTAGTATAATTATTCAGATTTTCGCCCGGTCCTTACTGTGATATAATGAATTAAAATGAAATGAAGGAATAAAGAAGTATTTGACAGAAAGCTGTAGTTTTAACTTGATTGCCTTAATACCTTGTCAATTAAAGTCTAGCAAGGGCCGACGGTCGAGAATTTTGATAGCTCATATTGAGCCTGATATTTTGATGAAGTAAGCTGATAGATAATAGGTAGACTTGAGCCATGAATATAGATATTTCTTTCATTAAATTAACTGTTGCTGTAGAAAAAAACCATGTTATTACTGTAATTTTAACATCGTGAGAAGTTTTTTGTTTTGAAAAAAAATGTAACCTTTCGTTGAAATATTGGAAAATAAATTCCATCATTATACTGAACTGTTTTGTTTCCTTACCTACCTGAAACCTTGTTCCTTTACAATGACGGTTGTAAAAACCTCAATGTTTTTGTTTGCTTTTACAACATGCCTCAGAAATGGGTAATTTGAGGTTATGTTACTTCAAAACATTGAGGTTTTCCTTGGTCTACTAAATGAAAACAAACATGCTTATGCAATGACACGAATAATTAAGACTTAATTATTCACCTTTCGTTATTATTAAGAATGTGGTGCGACTTGAACTTGAAATAGGTGTAGGTACTACACGAAATGTTGATTTTGAGGTTATGTCTACAACGCCATCTCTTGTGTCTTGAACTAATCTGAACAGTTTGTGATATAGCGCCATCTATCAACTACATGCACTTTTCGTGAATTTAACAGCGCCATCTCTTGAAATGTCGTAGTACTAGTTGGCAAGCTGACAAAGGAGGTTTTCCCTAGTTTCATGGTTTCAGTTGACGCGTTCCGAAAACTGACTAGTTCGTAACTGTTGCGGTAGATGTCGCTGGTAAAAAATTAAGAAAAATCGTGAAAAACAATACAACCAATAAAATGGTATGTAGACAGTATAATTTCGAAAAACCGTTTTTTTACTGTTCTCATAATAATTAAATGTGTACACAGTACGTGTACACACGCCAACACCTAATAACATCTTCGGTACAGCCAAATTTGGCCTACTTAAACATAAATGAGTGAGTAGATGTGCACCTTTCCTTTTCGACACTAAAAGGCTTTGTAAATAATTAACCCGTTTGGTTAAAATGGAGCCGAGACCAACGCCCGCATGATGTCGGTCTCGACCCTAAACCACTAACCTTTGAGAGATTAGTTTGTATTAGGAAATTATCTTCCTTGTGTCATTAAGAGATGAAGGCATTCGCTGCGAATGTTTCTACTATTATTACACTGACTGTTGATTACATGGGTATGTGTATTGTGATTGTTCTGTTGTTGTTATTTAATCAGATGTTCCTTAGCTTTTGTGGTGTTGTTAATTGGTGCGACAACATGGGACTAAATTAAAGTTACTCGGACTATGGGTGTAGGTATAATGAACATTGAAGTAAGCAGATAATGAAAATCTTTTTAAGAAGAAAGAAAGTAGAGTAAACATAATATATTCAACAACAATGTAGAATGTTTGAATTTTAATAATAAACTCACTAAACCTTAACCTACTTTTTCATGGGAGCATAAACGACAGATCGCTATCTGATCGATCCCTATACTCCTATTCCTTTTCTTCAGCAAGCGTTCATAATCATGATGAATTATAATCTTGCCTTTTTAAATTCACAGTTTGTCGTTAATAGCAAGCGCAACTCAAGTTAATGCAAAACTAGTTCTTGAAACTTTTGATCTGTTAACAGGCTGCGGTCAACTGGGCTTAAACTGCTTTGCAATACTGCTTTGAGCGTCAATATAAAAAGCATCATTAACTACACAAACAGCAAAATAGTTCTGGTACTCACGAGTGGAATCGAAGAATTAAAAGAGAAGAAACCCACAAAACCAAATAAAAGTGGACAAAACGACATCATCAAGAAGGTACCAAAAAAGTTACACAAAAAGTAGATGAAGGCTTGAATGTGTAACATAAATACTTACTCGTAAATACTAAATTTACAATGCAACATGCATCTTAAACCTTAGTACATCTACACTTCTACACTAATATTATAAAGAGGAAAACTTTGTTTGTTTGTTTGTTTGGTTGTGTGGCGACTGTGTCTCACATACTCATCCCTTGCATAGTTATTAAGAATGTAATATTTTTCTATTGTAATTATTTTAATTTTGTGTTTTCCCACGTTGCAACATCTGCAAAGCAATTTAAGTAATGGGTACTATTGTATTCTATAATTCTTTATAGTTATAGGTACTATTGTCTTTTAGGATTCTTTATCTTTATTTAAGGTTCATTGTTCGGTTATTTTTAGTTATCGTTTATTGTACCCATTTGTATGTATATTTCCTGTGTTTTATTATACTTCTACGTAACAATCGTTTTGCCGCATCCTTTGTTTAGAAAACTCCAGATGTGGGAAGGATGTTCCGAGCTTTGGACGAGGCAGGCAGTCTGTTTGCAACCACGATCGGGCGAGGTCCTTTTCTGACCCCGATCATTTTACTCGCCGAAGCTCGCGGTGATCTTGTTTGTCTATTTGTAACATTTCTAATTTTATCTAATTTTACCTTTTCATATCACGTGTAACTGCTAGTTTTAGTTACTTGATATTTTAATAAACTTTATCTTTATAACTTCTTTGCGTATCACTTGTTCACTCGGTCGCGAACCCGCACAGTTGTAATGAATAGGCTTAAAAACTACTGGACCGTTTTTAAAAATTCTTTCACCATTCGAAAGCTACATTATCCACGAGTAACATAGGATATATTTTATCCCCGTACTCCCACGGGAACGGGAACTATGCGGGTGAAACCGCGGGACGTCCGCTAGTATATTATATAATTATTCTGAAAGAGAGATAGACGAAAGTATAAGATTTGTTTTGCAACAGATCATGAATGCATGTGTCACAAAATCATTTCACCAATCTGATCCAGCTGAGCAAGTGATCGTCAGAAGATCTAACAAAGCCGATACCGATATACGCAGTTACGAACTAAATAGACCGGAATAAAACGCTAAGATAAAAAGAATTTCTACCTATAAAACTGACCCTCCTCATCCGAAATTAAATTCCGCATCCACGAAACACGAAATCTTAAAACTCCATTACTAACGATCTATCGGCAGTAGATGCGATTACGTAGCACGTCTGCAAAAACGCGTAACTCAACAACTGTATATTTCGAGAAAACAGGGAATATTAATGTGTTTAAACTATTTTATTCGGTACAACATATTGCAATCGATTATGATATTATTTTTCCTTATTAAACATATAGAGATTTTGTAACTCGATCCGATATTTCAAGCTGTCGGATGTAAAATGACAACCGTTTTTTGTTTTTTTTTTTTGAGATACCGCTTTTTGGCGTACGCTGGCAGAACAGACGTCTAGCAGAGCTCTCGATGGCGGCGGTTGGTTGCCGGGGGGCGTCACGTGACGTCCTTTGTTGTTACATAAATAAGCCTCATTGTGTGTAAGGGCCGCACGCCCTCATTATAACAAGAGAGAGAGAGACGTGCCAATCTATCGGACTAGATTTTGAAAGCTTGAGCGTGATTTGACGGTATCTGTGGTTGAACGGAAGTTGGTGCTTAAGGGGGAGATTTTTGTTCGTGTTGCAATTTTGGTTGTTCTTTAAGTTTCATTTTGATGATGTATTGAAGTACTTAGTTGTGCGTGAATTGGTTTATACGTCTTCGTCTTCGTTTAGATGTCTTTGTGTTTTGCGCCACTTACGCTTTAGATTTAACCAAACTGTTTTTGAAACTGTTTCTGAACCGTCAAAAAGTTGTGTGGGTACTACTTAGTAATACTATTTGTTCAGTTTATCCCCTCGACTTGTCTTTCTTCTAAACAAACATTAATATTATGGGATACCTACCGAACCTTACAAAGGTTGCAAAGAGATTACCTATAGATTTTATTGTCATTGCAGTAAAACTGTGCATCACCCACCATGATCCTTTGAGAAGTTTTTTACATACTACAATGTATTCCCACATTTACAATACTTTGTGACAAATATATCCAAGAAGTCATAAAAGTATTGCTGAACGAAAGTCGGTTTCATAGGAGTTTTACAACCACAAACTAAATCAGTATTCTGCGAAATATGCCAGTCGAAACTATCGCTGAAAATGATGCGTGAAATCGCATTGGACCCACACTTTGCACATTTTATTACAATGTTCCTTACTCGATTATTATGCCTTACTGTGTATTTGAGTAGGAAAGTCCATTTTTTGTCTTTATTTGATGTCGTTTGTGCATACACAGAGTCCTGTACCATTTTTGCAAGTTCCACTCTCATCGTCATCTTGCTACCCTTGTGTCCTATTTCTACTTGGGCTCGGCGCATCATTTTTATTACATATTTCACACTAAACTATACTGCTTATTTCTATTCAGATATTATTCATAAATCACACGTTCACAAATCGATAGTTAAATTAGTTACGTTTTAGTTCCTTATAATAGGGGGACCAAATCTATTTTCTTCAACGGCTCACAAAACTCTGTGACTGCTCTAAAAATTTTGACAAAATGTGGGAGTTACGGCCCTGCAAAACTCTTCGAACATAACAAACATGTTGTTATTCCTAAATCGACGGGGGTTCCATCTCTTATGAAACAATCTTATTGTTTAATTGAACTTTCGTTTAGCTGTTGGCATACAACAAAAAACTAATATCCATTCATAATTCCCCACAAAGCAAAACAGGAAAACCCTCGTTTTTCCCCAACAAAGAAAAAAGTCAAATCAATAAAACCATTGACTTGAAGTCCAGCATTTAATTCGGATTTGATTAGTTCCCGCGCCAGCAAAAACCGGGCGTTCATGAATAAATATGAACGACCGTTATCACAAGTAAACAACGGTTTTGGGCGGAAGCCTTAACAAAAACGAATTTCTTTGAGAGCCGCCACCAAAACGAGGCGACCTAATTTCTCTTAACAAGTTTGTTTTAATCCATTTACTAGAGTACTAAATTGTGGGGACAATCGGAGGTAAAAATTGACTAATGTATGGTTTGGCGAAGTCAAATTGATTTAGTTTAAGTGATGAATGTTTATTGATTTTGACGATAGTGAAGGCTTTGACGCAGAAAATACTCTTGTGAACCTTGCAGGTGTAGCTATGAGTCCACTATGAATGATGCGTGATTATAGTGGAGTAACTGGTTTCTAAACTATCTTCCGCGTGGTAGTGAAGTACGCCATGGCATCCTTCTATACCTCTTCTCGTAACATTCAGTGACATTCACATCCATTGAAACTAAAATTAAACAAAATGTTCAAACTACACAACCGACTCACCATCATTAGAATCTAAAAGCGACGTCAGATGCCATTAAGGTGTTAAAATTAAAAGCATAAATTCACGTGGAACGTTGAAGTACAGTATAATTACAGTAGCTATTTGTAATTCATGGGCAGGCTGGCCTCTTGAGCCATTACACGGGTCCTCTCCACCGCACAATGAGTACAAGTATGCGGTAACATGTTATGTTGATGTAAGTGTTGCTGGATGTGATAAGGGCCTCATCATTTTCAAAGTCACGTCGACTTCGTAAATGTTAGTGAAAGAACGATTATGAAGGAAACATACAGAATGATGTTGCAGAGTTAGTGGTAGAAGCCTAGAGAAGGGAGAAGAAAATATCTTAAGCGTGAATGAAGACAGATTAGAACAAAACAGAACACCGGCTATTCACAAGGAAATAAAATGTGGTTAAAATTAGGTGGATGCAGTCTCCTTTTTAGTTATCTGAGTGACCGAAGAAGAAACAATAGATAAACAGAACACTGAACATGAATGTGATGATATTTTTAATTTGGTTGGTTCGCAAACAACAACATCATGTCTTATTCAGTATACTTCCTCATACAGAATCTACGTCTAAAAGTGCGCATGGCCAACAATCGTCGTATAAATGAACAAGGGAATTTCAGAAGCCTCTTTAGTACGAATTAAGTAGGTTTAAGTGTAGAGGATAGTGCAAATTGAACGTGACTACTGGAGGACGGAAGGTATTTTCACTTATATTTTATATGTAGTTAGTGTTACTTTGTTTATGTAGTTTGCAGGTAAAGCTTTGTTGGTTTAAGCTCGGTTTTATGTTTATTGTGTGGAGATTTGTAGTTTGAAGTAGGTTAAGGTGTGTTATAAAGGTAAGCGACTGGTAGAAAGATTATTATGCTGCTGGGACCTTAGTGTTGTTTTTATTTTAAATGTGAATAGAAACCAGTTTTAGTATTATCATTCGTAGGTAATATTTCAATAATAGAGGCAACAACATTCTTAGTTGTTATCCGTTGTAGATTTATCGAGAACTTTTAGAGTAAAGAGTGTATATGTCAGCGTCACATTGCAAAAACCGTTAGATTGCAATATAACTAGCGAGATTTTAAACTGACTAACAGAAGTAGGAGTACGGGACTTTTATTTCTGTCTGCAGGGTTTAAGGAAACTTAACTAACCTAACGTCGGGGTGCCCCAAGTCCCGATTATGGGGGCAGAGATACTTCCTTCGCGTTCTATTTCACAATGTAATGATTTAACTTCGATAGATTAAACACTAACGAAAAATAATGCTTTATATTGTAAGCAGGATGCTCGTTTGACAATCTTTCGAGAGTTTACGAGCTTGCTAAAAAGTAAAACCCTTTACTTTACTTTAGATTGTAATCTATCTAGATTACAATCTAAAGGGTTTTACTTTTTTACGGTGACATTTATATTACAGACAAAACTGTTAGTCAGTCAAAATCCTTACGAAGTTAAAATGCGTTTTCTGCATTAATAATATGTTGTTTTATTTTATTATTAACATCATGTTTTTCAAAGGGTCGCCAATAAAAAACCTAATAAGTTTCATGCGATTAGTTAATGTTAGATCATGTTAAAATATTTTTCATCGGTCAACGGTAGTTTTGACTAGTTTTCACCGATCATGAATAGATACGACTGATTAACAGTTTTGAATGTGACATATAGATGGATGGTGTTTTCAATTTCCTTGACTTAACTGGGTCTCTGAAAGAAGTGAAGTGGACTTTTATTTTCCAGAAGCAGTATAATAAAATCTAGCTACTGTTATTTGAAAATAAGCTGAAAGGTCGACTTTTAAGTTCATTTGTAGTCGATGAAGCTTCGTTTATACAACCCAGGTCGTGTAGTTCACAAACTTCGCCTGTTACAACATTATAAACTGTTTTCATTTCCACTTTTACAGAGTAGATCAATTTCCTTCACAAGATAGATTTAAGTTCACCTAGTCTTTTTATTAAACTTACCAAAGTAAGTCTTCAGTTTGATATTTATTCTTTAAAAAATATGTAGACAAGATTTCTGATACCGGTGTTACCACAGACCTGTACACGATTGGAATATTGAAATTTTGACTATCTTCAAACATTTTTCAAGAGTATGTAGGTACACATTCCCAATACGCGTTTTATGGGATCTTATCGGCTTTCCTACAGTATTGAAGTTGTAAAAAGTTTAGCCCCTTTTCATGTAACATTTGCTTGTATAACCAAATTATCAGTACACGTCAAAACTTTCCATCCAACCTTAAGATGAAGACATAAGATTAACATTGCTTTGGCAGGTTTTTATGAAGGGTAAAACGTAAAAGTAAGTGGAAGTTCGTCTCATATCTCGTCATAACATTTTACTGTCACAATACGTATATATAGGATGTCTCTAAGTATGGCAATGTACTACGGAAATTGGCTGCGTTGTAATCTGTACTAAACTTTGTATCTCTTGACGTGGAGATATTATGTTAGTTGGTTGACGTTTCGTTAGATAACTTAGGTGGTATTTAATTCTATTTAAGGAGCTCTTTGAAGTCGTAGAGGACTTCTGTGACAGATTTCTTTTGCATTTGGCTACGTAGTCAACAACAAAACGCTGCAGTCGGATTGCCTGAAGCTAAGACGCTATTTTATTATGCCACTTTAATTTATATTTATGAGCATACCTACTCTTCTGTATACCCCTGGCTAATAGTGGCATTCTTCTCGAGGTACTTTCACTGCTTGCAAGGTTGCAAATTCTCAATTTCATTCTGGTCTTGTCAAGTTTTGCCAAGAATTGCCATGATACTCAGTAACTGAGTAAATACATACAACTTTGACCTAACGTTTAAAATTACAAAATTACTTTCTAAAACACGGGTATTGTAATTGGTAATTGCGGTGGTAGGTATCGAATGTTTAATTTTGTGACTGTAGACAGTACAGGCATTTAGTATGCAAATTAATTACAACATAATTAAACTGTGCGGTCCCTTACTAAATAGGTCACAGCATCCTCATCTCGTGGGTGCTGTCGGGACCAATTAAGTGATTGTGAAAGCAGCGGACAGCCCAGTTAGAGAAATCTAGATTTGTTTAAGAGAAGTTATAAGACATTCGATAAAGTAGGAATTGAAAAAACCAATCTACACTAATATTATAAGAAGGAATGTATTTTTGTGTGTATGTATGTTCGTAATGAATAAACTCAAAAACTTCTGTGCCAATTTAAAAAATTCTTTCACCATTGGAAAGCTACATTCCCCCTGAGTAACATAGGCTACATTTTATCCCCGTACTCCCAAAGAAGCGGGAACTACGAGGGCGAAACCACGTGACGTCTGCGAGTACCTAAATAAAAATATAACATTATTCCGGGACTCAAAATCCTGTTAACATTTAAACACAAAACGAACTCTTCAACCATTATCAAAACGAAAATAAAATCGGTAAACAGTATTATTTTCTGCCATATCTTTGCCATATCAAACACGAACATCATACTCGTAATAATATTGCATAACAAAGAATCTCAATCCGAAACCCCTACCAGCAGACCAAGAGATATGCTAACTTTCTTTCATTAAAATAACAATTTCCGTCCTCAATCCAACGTCATATGAAGAATCCAATTAATAATGTACCGTTCCTAAAACATTGTACTTGCAAAGCAGATGCCTTCCAATTTTCTTATCAAACCAAGCGAAAAATAATATTCCGCACATGGAGTTATCTGCGTATTACAAAAGGATAAGTTTCCGATTGACTAGGCAATATCAAAGGGCGAAGCATTAACGCAATGAGGGCTTGCTGTATTTATACGTAGGGGTACAAGTGCAGGCAGAATAAAGTATACAGAAGTATTTTTATAGGGGATTGATCTCGTGACGGAATTTCAATTGAGTTGGTGGAGGAATGATTCATATCTCGTTTTAAAAGATTTTTTCTCTTTTTGATTTGTCAAGAATGAACAGCTGTTATGTAGGAATCTTACTGTCTTGTGATTTTAGTAGCCAATTATCGATTCTACTATCAGGAAAAATAATTGCTAAATGAATTGAAAGGGCCATAAAACGGTGGTTAGCCATTTAATACAACTGCCTATGAATTCCGATTTGAATGTACGACCAAGTAATCAAGTTTCTTAACAAATTATTTCCCTGATAGCACATCATAACTGAATTTAATTAAAGCCTGAAAAAGCAAATAAATGATTAATTAAATTGAAAGCAAGTGTAATGATTTACGCGGAAATGATTGCCATGTTTGTAGAGATAACATAACTATCGTACGATATAAAACGCATCCATGCTTTTAAATACAATTGAGATTTATTTTGTCTCGTGATTCAAGTTGAACACTGCTAAGGATAACTATTGATTCCACTTGATAGTTACTCTTCATTATTAAGCCTTGCTTGCCTAGGTTGGTCTGACTGTTGGATGATTGACCACCCTTACATACCGAGTTTCCTACGTGCCTCGGAAAGCATGTTAAGCTGTTGGTCCCGGCTGTCATTTGTCTATCTTTGACAGTCGTTACCGGTAGTCAGTGGCCCAAAAAGTCTGACAACCAGTCTTACCAAGTGGTATCGTATTTTCCAGTTTGTAGAGGTCGGATAGGCAGTCGTTCCATGTAAAATACGGGTATTCAGCTGCATCCGGTTAGACTGGAAGCCGACCCCAACATAGTTGGGAAAAGGCTACGTAGATGATGATGATGAGTTACTCTTCATAATATATCGTAGTATAGATTCACAAAAAATCCGTATTCATAAGTCAGTTCAATCCTTAAGCCAAGCTAAACAACTGAAACAGTAAAAAAAGCAAATCAAAGCGACCAATCAATTAATTTATAAGATTGTAAGTAAACCCCAGACTGCATAAATTGTGAGCCCGAATAAAATTCCAATTTCTGCCTTTGTTCATTCATCGTTCATTGAAAATCTTGAAAACACTTTTAATTTCTTCCATTACTTAAAACATTCCCTATTGGAGACTTTTCATTTGTGATGTTTAACCAACGGATTGACTTTTCGATTGACTTGAGCAGTTCAAAAGGGCGGAGGGCTCGAAATTAACGCAATGTGGGGTGTGCAATGAAGGAGTGATCGCTTCAAAGGGAAAATTATTTTCTTATTTTCTTTGTAAAATATATGTATTTTCTTGTAGCAAATTGGCGTTCGTATGATAGAATAATTACGGCTAGTAGTATAGGTATGTATTTTGTATATTTTTTCAATTTTTATAAAATTAACTATACTTTTTGAAAATCACTGACTATATCCCGAAAACACTAGAATGGTGCGGTCACGCCGTGATAGACCAGATAGTTCACAACAACATTTGTCAAAGTTCTTCTGTCCGTAGTGCAGTCCACTTGCTAGTCTGATCGGTTTGAGCACAACTGAATACAGATATCATAAAATATAACAGTGACAAAATTCTCTCTCTCTATTTTTTTCAGTCTCTTAACAGATATACCTACCTCCAACGAGACAACTCTGAAAACACGTCATATTTCACACTACACTACACTCAATGATTCCTAGCAATTAGTCAAGCCAGTCCTTAACATTTAGCAGTTGCTAATTGAGCGCATCACAATGCAGGCGAAGAAATAGCAAGGTTCCACTTGGACGCGCATCGTTCACGATCCAATGAATAAATAAATAGCTTTTGGTTCCAGACGACTGTTAAGTGTTGAGTGATTTTTGTTAACACTGTTTTTTTAATCCTGCGAGGTTAAAAGCGTCTGCGACTGGTTTTAAATCCGAATGATTCGGTTTTTAATGCATGATTTTCATATTACATTTTGCATCAGAAAATTTAAATATTTGAATCTGAAAATGTTTCTATAAACATGCGTCGTTCGGTGTGAACTGTATACCTAGTGGAGTAGTAGGTGTACCTACCCCAGTATGATGCGTTGGTAAAAACATTGTACTTAAATGAAAAGATTATTCCATTTATTATAAAATAGTATACAACATTATAAGTACACGTGCACACAAACCAGCAACATTTATGAATAGAATTGTCATTTCGAGCATAGTAACTTATTTGTAGATCACAAAATCAAGGTGGAAATGGGCAGAAAACTTACAAGATTAGTAAGGAGCACACAGATATCTAGCGGTAGACACATTAAGCCAGAACGTCTCGGAAAAAAGCGTTGAAGGCGCAATCCAGCGCTAAGTCAGGCTACTTAGCAACTTGCCAAATGGAATCCATTACAACAGTTTGGGGTATCGACGTGAGACGAGAGCGTAAAGAAGTTGGCTTTTTGGTGTTTTTCTCTAACTTTCTGGCTGTAGAGTATTTTTTGCTAAAAAGAAAATGTAGGTAAGTGTGTACTCACCTACATTTTCTACAGTTAGTTCATCAAACCTTAGGTATAATTATTTTGTAAGGATTTCAGAATCAAGACAGAAAGTTTTATTTCTAGGGTTACGACAATTTTTTACTGAGAAGAGTCAGATTGCTCATCTTGCATGGAGTGATAAATAGATTTTTAATCAAAATAATTAAGACGTTAAATTAAAACAGAAACGTGGACATTCTTAGGGTTCCTACCCGAACTTATAATTACTAAACCCGTCCGTACGTCTGTCAGTCAGAGGGCTGTATCTCATGAATAGGTAGACAGTTTAAATTTTCACAGAATGTGTTATTTTCCATGATTAGTCATTGTTTTAAGCTCCCAATTTTTCGACGCTGTTGCATGCGCCATGATCGCGGGTAGACTGGAGAATGCGGGTGGATGGAAAATAAATTGTTAGGAGCAGACAAATCTGTCTACCCTCATAGCGCTTGCAACAGCGTCGAAATATCGGGAGCTCAAAATAATGAATAACCACGGAAGATATCCCGTAAGTGACAATTAAAGTTTATGTGTATTTTGGTTGCCGCTATAACAAAATAAAATAAAAATAAATTAAAAATTAAAGGGGGCTGTTCTACTGCGATAGTACAGAATCCTTCATGCGCGAATACGGCGAATCTATCAATTTCGTCGGTCTAAAGTAAGTCAAGACTTGTAACGCAATATACGTTGCCAAGTTAGCAACATGTTTAACCCGTTACAGAATTGTAAATTGGTTAACTACGCAAATGAACATAAAATATCAATTTTTAATCCCATGACACGCCCCGCTACACCAATTTAAGTCATAACCCATTGCAATAAGTGCTACAACATATCAGTAATTGTATTATGTAATAAGATACTTAAACGAAGATTTACACGAATGTCAGTGCACTAAAACCCGTTTTATAGGTTGTTTCGTACTATAAAAATGTTACGACAGCGTTTTGTTACAAAAAACAAGGTAGAAATATATAAAATTGACAGGCCAAGTTTTATGTTGTCGTCAATAGTAAGCTGCTTCGAAACGATTCATTAGGTATTTATGTAAATGTTGAGTTTATTACACAAAGTATAGATATTGCTCTAGTACCGAGTACGGGGCGCGGGTTATAAATCGTTTAAGCGTTTTGAATTTACTGGTAACATGAAGTGATAAGAATGGAGTATTCATTTATAAAGCCTAATATTATTCTTCAAATCAATCAGGCTTTTGTGGATTTTGGCTAAATTATTTTTATGAGATACTCCGCAGGTTACAAGGAAATTTAAATATGTATTCTTTATATAGAGTTAGACATTAAACGCGACATTAAATACGGTGATAATAGGCTAATACCCACAAACTTGTGTGCTCCATTTCTTCTTACTCCATGTCCAGTCAAAATAAAATATTGGTTAGTTTATATTTAAACTTTCAGGTTTAGTTTCAGGCTGGATTCGGAGAGGTTAAAAGAGGCCAAGTGCCGCATAGCTGATAGGACCTGTAATTAGTTTAGTTACTTAATTTAGATTGAAAATAGTTTTCGGACTGCTTTGCTAAATTATGTAAGAAGAAAAGAGGCATTTGCAATTAAAGGAAGTATTTACTATAGTCGTAGATTTCATAGATGTAATAAGGCATTTGACTCGTTAAACACGCAAATATATGAGACGCTTTGGGAACACAAAATGTTGACAAAAAATATGTAATACGCCAAATACATGAAAGCAAAAATAATAACTAAAAAAGAAGGGGAATAATTTTCGTTAAAAGGAGGTGTTGGGTAAGGTGATCTTATGTCAGTAATAGTCCAGTTATACTGCCTATCTGACTCCCACAACCCAATTAGAACGATATCCCTTGCTAGGATCTTCTGCCAGACTTTCGGGTAACTGAAAACATACCGACTGCCAAAGATCTAGTAATAATAATTCAGAAAGCAGTAGTACTTCTGGACACGGCGCGTGTTGTTAGGAGGTTCCTCTCTCAAGAGCCCTGACCACCGGCAGCTCGGATCCAGTTCCCGGCGCTGGTGGACTACTATTTTTGTATATTTTTAAATGTTTTTCATATAATTTTATATTAGAATATTTAAAAATGTTAATGAATATGTAAATAACTGAATAAAGGAATAATAATAATAACAAATCATTTATTTCAGGTAACAAAGACCCATACATAAATACCTTAACCTAAACATGCATACTAATAACATTTTATCCATCACCCATCCGCGGAACGACCTAGGCCAGAGCTTAACCTGAAGATCGAACCATGCAGCTGTTTTATTTAGACACGAGCATTCATTTTGAGAGTATAGGTGATGAAATAAATTTCAGAAAGTGATCAGTGTTCAAATCCATAACTCGGAAGTCAAGGTCACCAATACAGCTCCTTACAGGTTGACTAGTCAAGTTATGTGGTATTCGTAACATAATATACTTAACATAATATAAATAGGCCCTAAATTAAAGTGTATTCTTGGAACAGTAAATAAAATGTTTTTTAATTGTTCAATACAATTTTATTAAGACGGCTTAGTTTAGCCATCTAAAAATAGAGCACTTCTGTAGGCGTAAGAAACTCACAATTGGATAACTAAATATAAAATATTTATAAAAATAAGATCAAATCTATATTAAGACCAAACTGACATAAAGTAAAAAAAAAATAACGATGAGGAAAAACGTTGATGTTTTTGTTTGTTTGTGAGACACTGAAAGAATGTTATTATGGTCGTTATGATAAACTTTCAAATATTCACACAATACACTTTATTGCTCAAAAAATGAGGCAAAAGTTATCATAAAGAACATACTAACATACCGAACAAACACACGGCCATGTAAAAGATAACTAAAGTTTCACTGTGCCATTTTATACCTTAACATGTTCCGAGATTTTCATAAAAACTAAATATGCTATTAAATAAAATGTTAGCTAGTGGATTTTCAATACTACCAAATAGTTCTCTTAGGTCGCATAGTCGTAGAACCAATGTCGTAGAATACGCTACGAACGTAGCGGTGTAGCGAATTCTACGTAGCACCGTAGCAGTTGCTACGTACAGTCTCGGTATAAATATTTCAGTACAGGAAATTATGCTTTTACTGATACTGTAGCCGTGCAAGGTTTTGAATGGAAAAGCGAGTCTTCGACTGCTAAACTGGAATGGAACTTGAATTATGTATTTCGGATCTGTTTTATTGATAATTCAGAGGAAGCTTTTCCTTTAAACGTAAACGTGCGAATAAAATGGTTTCTTCGATGTTTCTTAAATTTTATTAGGTTTGGTAATGTGTGATAAATTGATAATATTTAAAATAAAAAGGTATCCTTCACCATACATTTATGTTAATATTTTAGCCCATAGTACAAGTATGAATCTCACCCGTAATTTAAATATGTTCAAGCTCTGAAGACAATGCCTTTATCAGACAAAAATATATAATTTTGTACTGGTTCATTAACAGTCTAATTAAAAATTTATCTAAACGCATAGTAATTTGCAAGTACGCACTAATACTATCCGTGTATATGGCCTGATGTATTATTTATTTACGCCTCGTTGATACGGAAATTGCAGTTTTGTAATATTCACGAGAAACGGCGCTGGATTAAATTCTAAGTTATAATTTATAAGCGCACAGCGTAATGAGGCAGAGGATTAGCTGTAATTTGCTTAATTATTTAAGTAGCACTTTTGTGTTTAATATAATTAGCTTGAGGTAGGTAAAGAATTTATAATTTATAGCTCATGGTACTACTTTGTGTATAATTTTTTGTATTATTTGTCACATGTCTGACAAATGTAGACGATTTTCTGGAGGCTGATGGGCCTGTGTAAAGCATTGGATCTAATGTTGAGGTTTTTGCTACAAATATTATGATAACGCATTCCTTGTGATGACACACTCGCGGTACCTAGTATTTTTTCTAGATAATAGTTTTGGAAACGAATGCTGGAAGGTGGCAAAATCGAAATCAAATCAAAATAAAAAAAAAATTACATAGGCCTAGGTGGGCACTTAAATAAGACGTCGAAAAAGGTGCACGGTGGTTCGCGTTGATCGATTTCATGGAGAAGAACCGGCAAGAAACTCCATGGATATACTCTTTTCAAATCATTTGGTATTTTAATAATATTAAACTTGGTTTCGTGCTTCGTCGCTTCCATTGTGGTCGATCCATTGTGAAAGTCAAAATCGTATGTTTCGGTTGACTTCGCTTGGCATGTTGTAATCGATGTTGGCAACAGCACCGAATTGGTTCTTCAGTTCATGCAAGGTTTTTGGAGGATAGGTATACTCCAAAAATAGATGAATGAGCTACCCCAAAATTCAATAGCAGTGGAAGATTTAGGCAACGTGACTTAAATAATTTGATACCTAAATAAAATTATAGTGGCCTACATAGTAATTAAAAAGAAAATTAAAGATTTTATCGCTAGGCATACAAATCGTCACCTACTAGGGCATTTACTCAAATCAAACATTCATCACGCTAACTAAACTTAATTAAAACCTAGGAGCCTTTAATTAAAATTCACAGTTTTTCCAGATCCATAGTACGTTGGCACAAATAATCATATTAAATAACTGTGAATTAGTAGTAGTTTTAACGTTACGTCTAATAACTACTATTATTATGACTAAAAAAATAATCATTGTAACTATTAGGAAACATCTAAGTATGTTTTGTTTCAATACGTACCTCGGCATTCGACCTAATGTGCTTTCGAACTGGCGTGCCACTCGTATTTTTTTTCGAAATAGCGTCCTTCGAAATTTCATATCACTCTATTTGTTTTTGACGAGAGGTGTCTTTATACTTTAAGGAAGTTTTTTTTACTTGAACACAGCCTTTTCGATCATTGTTTAATAACAATATAATAATAATAATAATTGTTTAATTCTAAAAGTAATCTTACCGTCTCTTCTTTGCAATAATTTTGCACATAAAGGTGTGTGTTAAAATAAACGAGCGCATACTTGTTAAGGCTCCTACGGTCACATAATGCCTTGTAACGTAACAGCAAAAAAGTAGATACAACATTTTTTACCATGTTACTTTAATACTTCGCGCAGATTTTACGGAATGTTCGAACATTCCTCCCATTCTTTTGCTCTAGTTTTTATGTCCGTTTGGTTTAGATACATCATAACGCACGCTAATGTCTATAATTTGCACCACACATTACCCTGGTGCAGGAAAACCCAGGGGAGAGTGTTAGTGAGTTCGTTTGAATGATTCGACACCTCCCTAGAGTATTAACCCTTTCAACAACTCAGGGGTGCAATTTTACATAATAATAAGCTGTGTTTTTTTAACTTTATGCGAACAAATGCATAATGTCTTTTGGAAGTCATCCAGTATCATAATTTGTTTTAAAATCTTACGGGTTTTAGTACCTAAGTAAAAGTCGAATATCTTTTAGCGATGTTGTTGGGTATTGTCTCACAAGATATCAAATAGTGAATTAAATTATGGACACATGGACTACATTTCGTACTGTACAGAATCGTACTGTATAGAATAGTCTTACCACCGCAATTGTACAGCTATAAATATTTGATAATGAAGTAGAAAAGTATATAGCCACGCCATGTTATTATTTTTTCCTTTAGTATTACCCGTGTCATAGCTATATGACACCTAGGTAACCACCAAAATCCCACATCAAAGTTTAAGAAAGTGTCAAAAACTCAAGTGATACTTTTCATACGTTGAAAAGGTAAGTACGTGTCGTGGATTCAAAGCCACGGCCCTCAAGCAACGTCTGACACTTTCAAGCCATTCCAATCAAAGCCGGCTCTTAAATATTAAAAGCTCGTTACACTAATGAATCGTATCTGATTTTGCCGTCGTCTGCAACGCCTTCAATGTCTTTTGGCGTTCTTTACAGCAGTTTCTTAAGAAATCTTTTGTTGGTTCACGGCTTTTTTGCTCGTTTTTTTAGTTGTTATTATTTTTTTAATGCAGACGTAAATAAAATGGTCGATTTTTAAAGTATAATGTTGCGGTTTTCTTTACAACAATTATTCATATCGAAAGATCTTCACCGTAAACAAAATCAAAATACTAGTTATTTCTTAAAATAACTTCAAGGAAGGTACGCTTTATAGTCGAGAAGAATCTGTAACTATTTCAGCAAAAACTACAAAATGTCTGTCATTTCGTCACAAATTAATGTCACATTCCAAAGAAAAACAAGAAACAACACGCCAACAACAAAGGAACAAAGAAATGCAACTAACGATCGTCATTTATCACAACAGAATCACATTTAAAGTCCGTCCTAAAGAATCCATGTTTTGTACGAAACATTTCTATCCGTATTCTGTTTTAAGGAAAATCTATTGGAATTGTAACTGTTACAATACATTTTACTTATAGTGCAGAGCTGCACACCTCGGTGTTTCACGTCGATTGATCGGGAATAGGGATGCTGATCGAGTAGACGACACGGAGCGTAAAATGAGTTGTTCGCATCGCCGCTTCGGCCGTCTGCCAACACCGTTCGCTAGTAAACATCTATTGTCTTGCTCGTAAAACGTACAAAGATTTTGTTCGGAAATTGCAAACGTCTTAGATACCCTCCCCCCGAAGCTAGGCAGTAAAGTCGCCTTTCATTACATCAACTTATTGGATGGATTCCAATATTTTTCGTGCGACTGCATTCGATTGCATATTGCGTACGGTATGATTATCGGCAATTTATATCATGCGTTCGACTCTGCATATTCTAGGATTTGTTTCAATATCCATGATTGCGAAGCGTCTGATAAGATTTTTAAGGTATGGCTATTTTTATCGGAAATGACAACGTTTTGTGGTTAAGTTTTTACTTTGCGTCGTTTGAAAACATGATTTATGAAATGTGCGTTCATTTAACATGAATCCTGATAGAAACCTAGAATGTCAGTATTAGGAAAAAAAGGCAATTTACAATAGTAAAACTTCTAGCACTTATCGTTTTTTAATAGGCAGAACAAATTACGATTGATTAAAAAAAACTTGTATTACAAGCACTGTTGTAGTTAAGCTTTCATGGAACGGTTTAAAACTAAACTTATATTGTCACTTACACGATATCTCCCGTGATTATTCATAATTTTGAGCTCCCGATATTTCGACGCTGGTGCAAGCGCGATCGCGGGTTGGTCGAAATTTCGGGAGCTCAAAACTATGAATAATCACGGAAGATATTGTAAGACTAACAGCTTTATTATATTCAAGATATAGGTTATCCAATTGTTATTATTTGTAATAGTGACAAGTATCTGTCAGCTGTCATAGACACATAAACAGTCTTGTATTTTTCGCCTGGTAACATTGACAGATACCCGTCACTAAAGCAGTAATCGACTAATTTAAAATAATATTATTTAGGCTGTACAGAGTTGAGGCTTTTGCCACCGTTATTTGAAAGTGTGACAAAATCACTTTTGCACGTTTGGTGCGTCACTTGAAATTGAACCGTTGAACAGAGCGTTGATATTTTGCTGTGAGAATTACATCGAAGAATATCCTTCCAATCGTCGTTTTATTTCTGGATTGAGGTTGAGTTCCTACAATTCAGAAGTGGGATATATACAACACACCCACAAGTTTTGGAAAATATTAATAATATGGACCGTGACAGTAACCAACCGCAGAGGAGCCGGTCTCGTTTTACTCCACCCGTTGTGAGCATGGAACATAAGCGTCGCCGTGATAATGAAGCCAGCGAGAAGCGTCTGAGTAAGAAGAAACGTCGCAGGCGGCATGGAAGTACATCTAGCGATTCGAGTGACCAGGACGAGAGGAGTCGACCGATTGATGGGCGGCGTCAACGAAGTCGGAAACGTAGCTGCGAAGATGAACATCGCTCGCGTCGGAGCCGGGCGAGTAAGCGGAGTAAGCAGCGACATCGGCATACCGGACGCCGTGGACGGCGGTCTGACCGAAGTTGCTCATCAAACACCCCAGTAAGTGATGAACCACGCGGAAATATTCAGGTAAAAAAATCTATATTTGCTAATAGTGAGACTCAGCTATTTTTGAACGAGTTAATTAAATCTTTGTCGGATACGAAGCCAGAAGGCAATAAATTTCCCATGCTGGGTAACGTTATTCCTGAATTCGACCCCATGGTCAAGGGCCAGACGGTCCACATGTGGCTTAATAAGGTCGACGAATGTGCGAAGCTGTACCGTTGGGGCGATGATCAGGTTATCCACTATGCACTGCCCAGACTTGCGGGTGTTGCTCGTACATGGTACCAGGCCTTGCCATCAATGTCATTTTCGTGGCCTGAGTGGAAAGTTAAGTTGATCGATTCCTTTCCTTGTAGTGATGATTATGCAGAATTACTCACCGAAATGCTTAATAAACGTGTGAAATATAGTGAATCATTAGAATTATATTATTATGAAAAATTAAATCTGTTGAATCGATGCCAGATTTTCGGGAAGCGTGCTGTTGATTGTTTGCTCTATGGCATCGAGGATCGTTCCTTGAGACTTGGTGCCAAAGCAGCCAAGTGTCAAGAGCCTGAAGAGGTTCTTAATTACTTTCAGTCTATTAAACAAACTCGCGATTTTGACAAGTCTAAGATTGGCCAAGATAAAAAGATTTTACCATTAAGTAATACGAATTCGAATACTAAGCAGTCCGTTGGGGATGATTCAAAGTCTAGGCCACGATCTAGTGCATCTGTAACTTGTTTCAACTGTAAAGAAGTAGGTCATTTTAGTAATAAGTGTACACAGAAGCTACTGAGATGTAACATTTGTAAAAGGCTTGGTCATGTAACGACCGATTGCCCGCAGCTGTCCAACGAAAAGACTAAAGATACTTCTAGCACAGAAAAGAAAGTTATGAAAGTCGATATTGTTGATAATAGCAATGAGAAATATATGATCCCACTAAAGGTTAACGATATTTTGGTTAAAGGGTATGTAGATTTAGGCAGTCAATGCACGTTGATACAATGTAGCGTAGCAAAATCATTAGGAGTTAGTTGGTCGCTAGGCGAGTTACCCGTTATGAGGGGATTAGGTAACAATATCGTTGTACCAATAGGAATGGCACGTGTAAAAATAGATATTAATAATATCGTAGAGATGGTTGACGTCTATGTGGTTGAAGATGGCGTAATTAAATATCCCGTTTTAGTTGGTCACAGCTTTACGGAAAAACCCGGAATCATTATTACAAAAACTACTAATTCCTTAATCTTTAGCAAGGAAGAGATTGACAAATTGTGGTTATTCCTTAAGGCGGATGTTGAAATTCAGCCAAAACAAATGACTATGATTCCTGTTTTTTCCGACCGAAGCTACTCTGGGTCTGTATATGTCAGGGGTTCATTAAGAGGTCAGCCTGGTAAGGAATTTTACTTATTGCCAGGTGAATACTCCCTTGAAAATAGTTTTGGAGCACTTCTAGTCCAAAATTTTAGCGACCATTTACTTCTATTAAACAAAGATACATTGGTTAGTCGAGTTTACAGATCTGAACAAGGTTTTGAAATCAACATGCTAGACTTTAGCAACCATGATACGTGTTCCGATTTGAATTATGGCAGTCACTTATCGGATGACGAGATATTTAGATTAAAGTCTCTTCTAAAGAAGTACGAGGATTGTTTTTCCTCTTGTTTAGCTGATTTAGGGTATACTAACATTGTACAGATGGAGATAGAATTGAACGACGCGAAGCCGGTGGTTTACAGACCTTACAGACTTTCATATCCGGAACGTGAATTGGTTCGAACAATGGTAAAGGAAATGATTGACGCCGATATCGTTTGTGAGTCTAACTCACCCTATGCGAGTCCTATTCTTCTTGTAAAGAAGAAAACGGGTGAGAAGAGGCTCTGTGTCGATTACAGAGCCCTGAATAACAAGACTCGTAAAGAGCACTATCCTTTACCGCTGATCGACGACCAATTGGATAGATTGTCAGGCAATTCTCTATTCATTAGTCTCGACCTTGCATCTGGGTACTACCAGATTCCGATATCGGAAGATTCACAGGAGCTCACAGCCTTTGTAACACCCGACGGTCAGTACCAGTATAAAAGGATGCCTTTTGGGTTAGCGAATGCCCCTTCAATATTCCAAAGAGTGATGAATAAAGTTCTCTCTGACTTGAAATATGTTGTTATTTACATGGATGATATCCTGATTCCCGCTAGTACATTTAATGATGGTCTAACTCGTCTAGAGGAAGTTCTTCAGCATTTGGCCAATGCAGGGCTAACTCTCAAATTAAAGAAGTGCCATTTCTTCCAAAAGGAGATAGATTTTCTAGGGTTTTGTGTATCTGGAGATGGCATACGTCCCGGATCCCGTAAAACAATTGCAATTTCCAATTTTCCCGTACCCAAAAACGTACATGAAGTAAGACGTTTTATAGGACTTGCAAGTTTTTTTCGCAGATTCGTTAAAAACTTTGCAATAATAGCATGCCCATTAACGAATCTTTTAAAATCTAAATTTGAGTGGAAATGGACCACCGAATGTACATCAGCTTTTAACACGCTCAAAGAGAAACTCATAGAACGACCTATAATAGCCTTGTTTGATGCGCGATTAGAGACAGAATTACATACCGACGCCTCAAAGATGGGCATCGCAGGCATTCTTATGCAGCGAGGCAGTGACAGCCAGTTAAGGGCTGTAGCCTACTACAGTCGGAAAAATTCAGAAGATGAGCAAAAACTCCACTCTTTTGATCTCGAGACGTTGGCTGTCGTTGCCTCGTTAAGTAGATTCCGTGTTTATTTGCTGGGATTACAATTTAAAATAGTAACTGATTGCAATGCGTTGAGGACGACTTTGACCAAGCGTGATCTCATACCCAGGATCGCGCGATGGTGGGTGCAGCTACAGGAGTACGACTGTACCATTGAATATAGGTCAGGATCACGTATGGCTCATGTGGATGCCCTGAGTCGTGCTCCGGTAGCTGAACACACTGACGATTCTTATACGCATGTAATTGACGTATTGCAAACAGAGACAACCGATTGGATTGCGACCGTACAGAGTAACGACGAAGAGATAAAACGAATTAAAGAAATTCTCCTTGACGATGAAACGAATTTCGTTGCCGATGTACGAAAGAATTATCAACTGAAGGGTGACTATGTATACCGTATCTTAGATGATGGAATTCGTTGGGTGGTACCGAGAGGTGTTAGGTGGCAAGTTCTGCGCATGAACCATGACCATGTAGGGCATTTTGGCTTTGATAAAACGCTGAGTAGGTTAAAAGCAACATTTTGGTTCCCGAAGATGCGTCGATTCACAAAAAAATATGTATCATCATGTTTACAATGTGCACATCATAAGGCACCATCAGGCCAAAAGGAAGGGTTATTACACCCTATTCCAAAAATAGAAATCCCGTTCCATACATTGCATGCGGATCATCTCGGTCCGTTCGTTCGTTCTAGGAGAGGCAATATGTATATTTTAGTTATTGTAGACGCATTCACAAAATTTGTCAATATACGTGCCGTGAAAGATACGAAAACGTCTACCGCAATCAAAATATTTCATGAGTACTTTAGTTACTTCGGTGCTCCGTCCAGGCTAATTACAGACCGAGGTACGTGTTTTACTAGTGGGAAGTTCAAAGAGTTTACAGAAAAACTGAACATAAAACACGTACTGAACGCGGTAGCTACTCCTAGAGCCAACGGGCAGGTCGAGAGATTCAATCGAACTATATCTGATGCATTGAGCACAAAATGTCATGGCAACAATGAAAATACATGGGATGATTATGTAGGAGATATTCAATTAGGTATAAATACGACTGTGAGCAAAGCGACAGGCAAGAGTCCCTCAGAATTATTATTTGGGTTCAAATTAATTTCGACATCGGAAAATATATTAGGAGACGCGATTTCTAAAACAACTCAATTAGTTAATGGCGACGACCTAATGCAACTGAGGTCCGATGCTAAACAGAAAATCGATAAGGATCAAGAAAAGGCGAAGGCCAAGTATGACAAGAACAAAAAGAAACCGAAATCATACAATGTAGGAGATCTTATTAGAATTGAGAGGACAGTCATTGATAAAGAGCACCTAGGTAAATCCAAAAAGCTTATACCGAAACTTCAGGGCCCATACCGAATCGTAAAAGTTTTACCCAACGATAGGTTCTTAGTAGAGGACACTCCACTCACTAGAAAAGGAAACAAACGATACGAAAATATCATAGCAATTGATAAAATCCATCCTTGGCTTAATTTTAATGATTACTCCAGTGACGATGGCAACGAAAATGATAATGATGGCAGTGAAACTGATAATTAATAATAAGGTTTATTTATGCAGTAATATTAAGATGAGTGAATTTCGAAGTATTGTTTAACTTCATTTTATTGTTACATTACTATTGTTGTTACAATGTAAATATATTAAATAATGCATGAATTATTCAGATGATTGACTTTGCATTGTTTTGATTGATTGATTTGCATTGTAATGTAATGTAATGTATTTGATTGTGGATATGAAATTGATTGATATTAAGACTTAGAATGATTCGTGCAGATAATGAATGGAACTGTGACACAGTTTCGCACAGATTATGACTATAAATTGAAATAATGATATGAGCACAGGCTATGAACAATCAGTACGGAAAAGAATGGTATCAAGTAATTGGTATCGTACAAATGATTGTAGACCGTAGCAGACCGTGCAAGATGTATGTTAAGATAGTTTTATTATGAGCATAGACTATGAGCAATTGGTGCAGAAACGAATGGTATCGAGTACAGATATCGCACAGATGATTGCAGATCATAGTGGATCATGCGAGATGAGATGATGAGATTTATGTTATTAAAAAAAAATAGTACAAAGAATTGATATGATTGTATTAGTACGATATATAACGATGTTACTAAATTAAGACATAGATTTTATTATTGTTTATGTACAAAAAAAATATTGTTTTCAAATATTTGTTCTCTTAAGTGAGGGGACTCACTTATTAAAGGACGGCCGAGCTGTAAGACTAACAGCTTTATTATATTCAAGATATAGGTTATCCAATTGTTATTATTTGTAATAGTGACAAGTATCTGTCAGCTGTCATAGACACATAAACAGTCTTGTATTTTTCGCCTGGTAACATTGACAGATACCCGTCACTAAAGCAGTAATCGACTAATTTAAAATAATATTATTTAGGCTGTACAGAGTTGAGGCTTTTGCCACCGTTATTTGAAAGTGTGACAAAATCACTTTTGCACGTTTGGTGCGTCACTTGAAATTGAACCGTTGAACAGAGCGTTGATATTTTGCTGTGAGAATTACATCGAAGAATATCCTTCCAATCGTCGTTTTATTTCTGGATTGAGGTTGAGTTCCTACAATATCCCGTAAGTGACAATATAAGTTTTGTGTTACAAGGTACTGAAGATTTTTTACAAGGCTTGTATACACCTGAAAAGGGGGCTCACGATTAACTCTATGTAAGATTAACAATAGGTACAACAGCAAAATATATCGGCCAGTTAATGTCTCATGTAGATCGTAAAAACATACTAGGGGAAAGGGCTGCTGAAGTGCTGACTCATGCAGTAAATCTACTAGAAACTTACCTACCCCTAGTGACGGATCATTATTTACTGCGATGCTTCTCTTGCTTGCAATAAAATTATTAATAGTACCTACCACTGCAATAAACAGATTTCTTTATCTTTTTCTCAAGTACAGGAACAAGATCAGCAAGGTCAGTGACAATTTCTTTGACTATTTGTAACGTGGTCTTTTCATTATACTTTACCCAATCATACACTCTATTTTGTCCTTCACATCATCATCTCAGCCGAAAGACGTCCACTGCTGGACATAGGCCTCCCCCAAGTGTCGCCACATTGACCGGTCCCTTGCGACTCGCATCCACCGGATTCCCGCAACCTATATATGTATACCTTTACATACACTATCAAAATTTACCTCAAAAAATCAGAAAACAATAAGTAAACTAAACGTTTAAGTAAGTTATTATAAAGGGTGTAAAACCTGGGAACCTTCCAGTTATAAATTGGGGGTCAAAGTTCTAACTTTTTGACAAGTATTTTTTTTAATACAACTTTTTATTTTGTTAGATTAGAGTAAGATTTTAAATACCTCCACGAACCCCATACTATTCAATCCAACCATCAGCACAATGTTTTGAGTGCGCTACATTGAGTTGTACCACAAAACGTGATTTTTTATCCCAAAAAAAAAGTTGTACCCCAGCAAGAATTTTTGCGTAAAGTTACTTAGTTTGATGTACAGAATGCTTGGTTGACGGCTTCGTGATGAGGTGGTTTACACCCTGTATACGTTTATAAATACATACATACGTCAATAACATCACATCCGTAAGCAATCCCAGAAGGGTTAGGCAAAAGTGTAGTTTATCTCACACCCACATTTCGTCTGTAATGTATTAAAGTAACATGTATTAGGAAGCGAGCCTGTTGCCATCAAATGGGCACAAAATTCCAGACTCCATGGTTGCTCCAGATCCGGGAACCGAACCCAGGATCTCATGCTTGTCGTGCTTGCGAGCACTAGACAGTCAACGAGGCAGTCATTTCTGAATACCTACACTATCAAATACGGTGTCTATGTTGAAAGAACAAAAAGTTCCATTATTTAAAATTAGCTTCATATATTTCTGCTGAAATTATTTCATTAGCTCCTAGTTCAATCTCAATATTTTTCAATAAATACAATTCCGCTAAGAAAACATCACAGACTGTTTATTACTCGATGTTAACACTTCGCTGGCTAATAGAGTTGTTTACGGAACTCCATTGATTTGCGTTGTATAATTGCCAATCAGAGTGGAGTTTGTTTTTTTATAGTTTTATGTTTTAATTTGAGAAGATTTTAGTAGAAAATTGAGTTTAGTGTCGATTTTTAAGGGTTAGTTTCGGTTTATTTCAAGAATCATCCTAAAAGTGCCTGCACTTACAGTTTAGTTAATAAACCACTAAAGTTACGTCTAGAATGTTTGGAGGCAAAATTGGAACTAATTTCAATATTACTGCAGAAATCGTCGTAGCTTTAGTGAACAATGGCTACTGTAACTTGTAAGTAACAGTAGCCATTGTTAACTAAGGCCCGTTTTCTATAACTTACTTACGTATAACTGTCAGTTAATATGCCACGTCTCGTAGCTATCGGTGTTTTTTTAAACAAAGTTAGTTTGAAATATCCTATCCACTTGATTCATAGAAAAATCAAAGAAAGATATTCGGTGACGTTTTGTTTCTAACCGAGCAAGAGCAAAGCAAGCAAGATGCAAACAGACAGAGATAGCAACCTACCGAAACCGAACAGTAACTTATTGAAAATGGTCGTAACCCTTTGGTGTCATACCAATTTTTTTGGTGAGTAGGTGCCAGATATACCTACCAAACAGTGGTGATTCAACCATATAACATTTAATTTTACTTTGATTCTTACAATAGTCACGTTTACCGAATATCAATTGAGAGATAAACTCAAAGGTCGAAATAGATCTCGCTAGCATTGACTTTGCCTTGTCAGCTAAATGTTGACGATGACGAATTTGTTAATGCTGTTTTAGAATATTTTTTTTACATTTATAATATAATCTTTTAGGACTGTTTCACAATTAAAATGGAGTTACGTAAAATAAACGCATCAACAGCAGGGCAAAAGCAGTTATGATTGAAAGGTAATTAATAAATAATTTTAAGGTTACATTGATAAATAATCGATATTCTATTATGATGTTTTTGACTTTAAAATTAGAAGCACAGGACCGAAATTTCAATTTTAATGACAACCCAGAACCTGGCACATTTTTGACCAGTTAGTGACCCACAATATCGTTGCCCACATAAACAAGTTGCATTGCTTTCTTGAGGGCTTGTAGGTGCATCAAGCATCAATTTCCTCCGGGACCTTTTTAGCAAACGTTCTAAACGCTGTTTTGCGGATGTGAATTCTACTTTTGTTCCTGTCAAAGAAAATATTGAAGGCACTGCAGTTTCCTTTAATAATTTAGCCTAAACACTGAAATAAATAACATACAATATCATTAATTTCTATGCAAAATGATTTACTATAATCCACGTGTTAAAAATAAACAAAAACATTAAATAAATAAAATAAATCAATCACACTTACCGGTATATTTACTTTGGCCAAAATAATCGTCAGCTGTATAATGTGCAGGGTACAATACAGAGTGCTCGAGTAGCGTTTTGTATCTTTTGCAAATAAATGTCTCCCTTGATTTTTGCAGTCTAGAGCAAAACACTGCGTCTGCGATATTTAAAGTACATGTAATTAATTTCGATATTTATTTATTTAAAAATTGTAAATTACTATGAATTTTGACAGGTGACAGGACCAAATTAGGCAAAGTTGATTATGCGACATCTGGTGGAATAAAAAGGCAGTTTTTCCACCCCATTGCAACACGCATTCCAAAGTTTATAGTTCAAATTCGTTCTAAATTTAAACAAAATCCCCATTACAAGCATCCTATTCTTATTATAACAATATTCCCGTACGTTCAAAAATTAAACTTTCTCAACTGTTCGGGCCGTAACTTGGTTGCTTTAGAGTTTAGTTTGCTCTAAGTTGTATGCGAGGCATTATCTTCGTAACGCAGGCAAAGTAGTGTAAGAACGAGGGGCATACGACACGTCTCGCTTGTAGTTGTTACTGTTTGTCAGCTGAATAATTTGTTTGATATATATTTTTAATCTTAGTTCATAGTTTCATAAATACATTTTGCGTAGATTGCGTAGAGCAAGAGGTTTGTCTTTAAGTTAAACCACGTTGAAATAATGGTCGTAGTGTAGATTTTCAGAAGATGTCTTTTCTTTATTGGAAAAACGTTTCAGTTTTTAGAAAAGGTCGTGGAATAAAACGTTTATCCATGATAAATCCGTTGGAAGTTGTACAGATCAAACTAAAATCAATCAATCAGATATATTTATATAAAGTTCTTCTAGTCAAAAGGAAAAATCTCACAAAATATAGTCACAAGGGACCCAGTTTCATTTCATCCATGTCGCTACGAAATGAATTATAAGTAGCAACATGATACACTCCCTCTGGCCGTATGGGGTCATCGTTCAGAGGATTATATCCATTACTCCTCTTGTTCGGAGAAGTTCTATCATAGTATTCACTAATCCAGCAATGTAGGGAATTCGTTCGTGTTAGCCAACCGATGCAGGGATATATTTCATAACTGCAACGGACGCTATCTATGCATGCAAATTGCGTTTTACCCTGTGCAAGAATGAAAATATTTTCTAAAGAGTTTTTAAAATATTTTTCTAACTTACCTGGTGCTATCGTTTCTTATAAATTGTTTTAGATTAGTAAAGTTATGACATTAAGTAGCTGGTGTTTTGCAGGTAGCAACTCCTTGATAAAAAATCGAAATATCAATCCAATCCAACTGGTAATGTAATTGTAAATTGTGAACGACTTCGATAGTCGACAGCCTCGTTGGTCTGGTGGTTGCAAGAGCGACTGCTGAAGTTGTGGATTCAATTCCCAGGTCGGATAAAGTGTTATTTTGTTTTTCTTTCAGGAATTTCTCTGTAGCAGCCACAGAAACTGGATTTGCGCCCAGTTGATGGCAAGAGGCTCGCCGTCTGTTACTTATGACTTAAACATAACTGTCAAAATCTGGATGTACTATTAGGTACCTACACTTCTGCCTAACCTTTCAGGGATTACAGGCGTAATGATGTTTATGTTGGATAGTCGAACTTTACCTAAATAATGGTTATTTAGAAAAAAAAAGCGCACTAAAAATAAAGAACTTGTACGAGTAATTATAACGAGCTTCACGAAAGTATTTTCACTAACAGACCCCGCATTCCTTTTGACACGCTATTTAATTATAAAAAAATACACCACAGAACACAATTGTCCCTTTCAAGGGAAGTTAATTTTTCCCTCAACGGGGACTGAATAAGCAGATTAATTAGTGGGAACAAGGCGACTTTATATGCTCCCAGTCTCCATTGTGGTGTTGTGAAAACTGAGGACACCTTATTGTTATATGATCATTGTGGAGCTCGGCTCATGAATAGACGCACACGTGAAGGATTTTCTTGTAGTAAGCCGTAATAGTTTTCTGGGATGAATAATGAAAACCGCTAATCTGCCTGTAATAGGTTTTGTGCTTTGTTAGAAATCATTATGCATACTATTTTCACGTGGCCTTGTATAAATAAAATCGTAATGAACAAGGCTTATTTTGTCTTGTAAAATCTCGTAGTTTTCTACATCTCATAGAACATCTTGAATGTGTTATAAGTTCGTTCATGATAAAGAAAAACAGCTTTTATTGTATCAATACAAACACGGATAGTTGCAGGTATTCGATGCTCTTTTCTTATCGATCCTACATTGAGGTGCGAATTTTGTGGATGCTAACTAACTTTAAGATAAGCAGCACCGATACCTGCATTGCGTGCATTGAAATTGAAAACAAAAAAGCTTCGATATCACTTAGGATTGATAATTAATAGTAATTAATAAATGAAGGGGCTAAAGAGGCAGCTGAGTGATTATTTCCCAAAAATGGAAAGTTGAGTTTTGCTAAGAGATCACTTAACTCCTTACTTCTACTACTAATGTTTAACAAATACACGTAGCTCTTAACCTTACTTAGTTTAAAAGGTTCTGTGCCGAAGGTTCACTTTGAGACATAGCCTTTTTCATTCTAATCGAAATAAAATCAGTTTAAAATCTTATTAAGTAGATTTTTTAACTTTTTATCCCCTAAGTTAAAAACAATCATAAAGAACTAACAATGCAGTAACTAGTAGACCGATTTCACCGACTGGCGACTCGGAACAAACTTGCTAAGAAAATGTATTTTTAAATCGTCGCCGTCGCGTCTTCTCAGTGAATCTACTCAATTAGTAACAGGCTAGGAGTCATTAATTATAGCGCTCCAGACACCGTTCTATATACTTCTTTTATGGTCATGGTATGAAGGAGTAGTTTACTTCTGTAAGCGTGGGGTAAATAATTGGTGATAGCGAATAGGTCTTTGATCAGCACACTTTATGATTAAAAAATATACTTTTTCCTGTGATAAGTACTGGCTTTTTGAAAATATAGAGAAGGATAACATATCAGATGATACCTATTTATCATGGAACTGAAATATAACTGGTGGTGGTGAGTACACCACTGCCTAACCCTTTAGGGATTTTAAAAGCGAAGCCATGTTTTGTCATATGTATATAAGTATGTATTTCCAAACAAAAAGTATTTATGCAGTATATTAACTATCTGGTGTCCACGACACAAGCCTCGTTGCTTAGTGTGGCACTGTGTGTACAGTGTCCAGCCATAAGCAATACCATCGAATTCGATCTAACAATCTAGTACGGTGAACATTGTCACTTTAGTTGAAGACTATTTTCGTAACACAGTGATATAATACACAGTGAAGTATAACTAATATAGAGTTAAAGTTTATTTACTAACATTATTTTGTATTTTATCATATGTATGTTTCAGACTAACATACCTTTGGGCAAGTTACTTGAAAATAAACGAATGTTGTCGTTATAACCGTGCGTTTTGCAATGCCATAATCAGAAAAACTTTACAAAGTTGTAACAGTTAGCCCTTTGAAAACACAATTATGCAGGGCATGATATATTTAGGAGAGCAACGGTGGCCTAGTGATGGCGGCCCTGACTTACGAACAGTAAGTCGGAAGGCCGAACCCAGACAGGCGCATTGCTTTGTGTAATATAATTCATCACCACTGCTCTCAAAACGGTGAAGGGAAACATTGTGAGGAAACCGGCATGTCCTAGAACCTAAAATTCAAAGACATGTGACATCTACTTACCCGCACTGGGCCCACGTGGTGGATTATAGCGCATCCCTCTCATTGAAAGTAGGCCGAGTCCCAGCAGTGGGACTGTTATAGGCTGATGGTCATGATGTAGGTACAATTTAAATAGTTGAATAGGTAAGAACCTGATACCTGCTATTTCAAAGTGTTACCTTGGAAAATACTTCAAGGTTATAATTTTCACTTAAACGTACGTTCACATGAACAATTTACTTTCCAAGTAGAATTAGATTAAGATTAGTATAGCAAAGAAAACTTTCAACTCCAACCACCTTTGTTAACATTAGCCTAACATTTAGTTTAAGTAAGAACTTCGAAAATCTAAAATATTAATCGTAGGTAAATATTTTTGGACTGTGCTAACCTCGATTACTTTTAAACTTCGATCAATATTGGCTGGGGCTTCTAATAACTTTCGGAACTAGAATCTAGGGTAGGTGTAATTAGAGCTTGTAAAGTACTTCTTCTTTATGCTCTACTGAAAGTAAAGGCGTGCCAAGGGCATTGATGTGGCAGTATTCTTACTAGATTTAAATAAGACACGAGTATATGAAAATGCTCAAAGTTTGCTAGTATTTACGAATCGTTTTTACATTTGACACGCCTTGAGATATTTTATTGTTTCAAAATAGCAAATGAAGACGATCCAACATGTGTCTGAGATTATTAACAAGCGAAACAATAAGAGAGAAATATTTTTTTAAAGTTTTTGCTCTTGTCTCTTACGATAGTCTCTCTGTACACATTATCCGACTAAGCGTTTTTTTGCTGCAACTAACTCTTCTTTTATTTTATTATTTCACTTCAGCAAACTAGGTTAAAACAAAGTTAGAGCGCTTGAATAGCTAGAAGTAGCTTTATCCGTTTCTTACAAAAGTGCATGTAACGATGCTAGTAAACGCATGACTCACTCGGAAAACTTAAGCCTTTGCGCTGGAGTAATCTTTATTTATTTTATGATTCTGTTTGTTGAACTTAAATGTTTCCACATAACCAGCCTACCAATAATTTAAGAATTTACTTGGCCATGTTTAAAAACTACGTGTCACTATGTTTGTATCCGCTTATCTCCGAAAGCACTCAAGATTTCAATGAAAATTTTATGATTGTGTATGAAAGATAGGATATTTTTAGGAACGAAGCAGGGTTAGTAAAAACTTAAATTACCAAAATAACCAAGTGTTTTAATGTTTAGCATTTTGTAATAAAGCCTATTCATCCTTTCAATTAGTAGTAGTCGATTATACCAATTATTTCTCTCATCAGAATCTTATACACATTTGGTATGACCATGGAAACCGCCTACCGAAACCATGGTAACGCAGAGTTCTCTATAATGTAAGGAATAGTTCTCACATGGAAAGCGGTTATCAATCGATCAGCATCCTCTAACCGAGGATCACTATTAGTCTGCTTCACGGTAACCAAAACCACAGAACGTCTAAGTTCCTAGAAAACAACCAGCTGCTATCGAATAAGAGCCTTATCATACTACCAAGTTGCGAGCGAATTGAAAGCGGGGCGCGTGCGTTGCGAGCTCGCCGCGAGTTCGCAACGTGTGCCCGGCGAACACGCCGCGAAGAAAAACAAAATTAATGATTGGACAAAACACGGATCGCACACCGCGAACTCGCTGCCAACCCGCGGCGTGTTCGCCGCGCACTCGTTGCGATTTCGCGGCGAGCTCGCTGCGCACTCTCCCCGCTTTCAATTGGCTTTGCAACTCGCTAGTGTGATAAGGCCCTAAGGTATTATCACGAAACATCAGTCTCAGTCGAGACAAACGGTTCAGTACTAAACACCGACATGTGATGTAAAGTACGAGAATATAATTAAGTCTGAAGCAAATAGAGTCAATGAAACGGCAAACAGATTTAATGAATAGCACGACTGTCTGGAATTAACGCGACCTTATTGTTAGCAAAGAACGAAGTGTGGTTCGGGTACTAGGGTATTTGGAGTAACTACCTACACGTGGGATTTACACGCTTGTTTATGAAGCATAGTGTTTTAGAAAAAGTTTAGCTTTGTAGTGGTGCGTATAGATCACTTATCCGGGTGACAGTATATGCTTTAAAACATCATTGCGCGTTTAAAGCGTGATACACAATTACACGTCATATTGTATTATATATTATTAATTATTATTATATAGTTCTGGTTTGTACTAGTTCGAATTGAACAAATATTTTTGTGTTGGATAGTCCATTTATCGAGGAAGGCTTAAGGCTATATAACATCACGCTGCGACCATTAGGAGCGGAGCATGAATGTAAAATGTTGCAAAAACAGGGTTTTCTTTAGTTTTTCTATCTTATGGGACGCAGACGAAGTTGCGTGGATCAGCTGGTTGTATTATAAAGGGCGTAAAATACCTCTTAACGAAGCCGAAAGGCACATGTTCTTCTCGTCATTCCGATTATTATTTGCTGTACACCATACCTGGGAACGTTCTAGTTACGGAGATTTTGGGGGTCAAAGTATAAAAATGTTATAAATACTTTTATTATATCAGTTTTACTTTAAATACCTCCACGAACCCCGTACTATTCAATCCATCCATCAGCACAATGTTTTGAGTGCGTTACATTGAGTTATACCACAAAACGTGATTTTTCTCCCCAAAAAAAAGTTGTTTCCCAGCAATAATTTTTGCGTAAAGTTACTTAGTTTGATGTACAGAATGCTTGGTTGACGGCTTTGTGATGAGGTGGTTTACACCCTGTATAGGTACCTATTATATCTGCGCTCTGACTGTGGTCGCAAGCGAGACTGGTGAGCATGAGGTCCTGGGGGTTCCCAGGAGGGTTCGATTCTTAGGTCGGGCAGTTTGATATGAGGTTTTTTCGTCAAGAATTTTTCAGTAGCAGTCACTGAGTCTAAATTTGCGCTCAGTTGATGGCGATAGCTTTCCCGCTATAACATGGGATTTGTATTGTATTGTATTGTATAACGGGCTAGGATCCGCAACTCCGTATTTTGCGTACGGGTGGAAAATTCACTCGATCCACCCCAACTCCCCGAGAAAGGCTAGCAGCGCTCCGATGTTACTGGACAATCTAGCGGAGAGTACGTGGGTAACCGAAGTACTTTGCCCTGTATGTTGCAACCACTGGGCAGTGTAGAAGTAAGTGGGCTGGGACTCCTATGACAAAGACGTGTGTATTAAAAGAGCCGTGTCACGTGTACATTGGACTTAAACATAACTGGCAAAATGTGAGTGTTCTATTATAAACACCTTTACCTTTCCCCTTTCACCTTTCCTCCCAATGACCTCTGTGTAATCCTTCGGGATTACACAGAGGTTATTGGGAGATAAACCCCGTACAGTTCAATGAAAAAAAAAAAAAAGCAAGTCAGTTCTTCTCACCTAACTGTCTTTTTCTAAGAACTAACGTAGACAAATCAAAGTAAATGGAACCTTGTAACTTAGTCCTCATTGTTGAAGTTACTATCAATCAGGCAAAGTGACTTTACAATAGTTATTTTAAAGTTTCGCCTTCAAACATTTGAGTGCTCCCCTTCTTCCAGCAATCGTTCAAGTGTGAAATAACAAAAACTAATATCAAAGTTTTACAGCTGGTAGTTTTCTCAAAGAAAATCCGTTCATTACCTCACACGTAGTAAATTCCCCGAATTTCTTGTTGCCTTTCTTCCCCCATTTTGTTTTATCTCACTCTTCAGCTTGTGCTCACGTACTGCAGATGAGTCAAACTAGAAAATCAATGAGTTTCTTGAGAGTAAATAAATCTTCATTATCACAGAAGGGGTGAGGTGTTAAACTAGTCTTTCTCTAGTCTCGATATAGGATGAAAAAAACAAGTTTATCGTCGTTTTCCACCCTAATTCTTAAGTTATTTTTTCTGTTCGTTTAATTTTCCCAAACTTCGGTCTGATTCCTGATATAGGTTCTTATTAACAACTCATCACTTCATTGACTTTTAATATTAAAATATGAAGTGTCGTATATAGACGTATTAAAATATTCTTTCGCTTCATAGTTTATGTTTGTCAAACAATATACAAACGTAACGTACTCTCCGACTAGTTTGTCAAATAAAAATTTATTTTACATTACAAAATAGAATTAACCAATACCTACAGGTACAAAAATAAAAATAAACTACTTTGCCAAAACCTACGTATGCATCCTAAAACCATAGCCTGTAGCAGAAAGTTTCGTTGCCAACTATTGAGCAGACAGGTGGCAGACGTTTTCTGCCAAGCCAATAAATCACTGAGCTACTTGGTATTGCCCAGGATGCTCCGATACGCCAGGCAACTCCTGATTAATGTGACTGATTTGACCGCTGCCCGGATTTATAGAAAAAAATATATTGTTTATACGTATTTTTGGGTGGCTTTAGATGTGCTTTGCGGAAAACCGGTTAGATAGTTTTGCTGGTCAGATAAACATGAGGTAAAAGAAATATTAAGGTGGCTTATAGCCTGTGTTTATAACGGTGAAAAGTAATGGTGTTTTTGTAATAAATATTTTTTTTATAGCAACAGCAGCGTATGCATAAAAGATCGTAATATAGATTTGTGTGCTCACATGGTAAGCCACATTATGTATGTTACACATTACATAACACATTCTTCCTAGATTTTTATCAAAACATGTAGAACCGAACGAGTTTCACAGGGTCATAAATATTTTATGACCCCTATGAAAATATTTATACATGTGCCAAAAGCAAGGCGACTTAACAATATCTACATGATAAAAGTATGTACATATACGAGCACACCCCTCTTCGACAAAGGAAAAGTTTTCAGTTCAAGCGCCTGAAAAATATTACCCAACTTAAGTTTAATCTGTTGAAAACGCTCTAGGAAACAATTGTAAATAGGAACTCTTCGTTTAAACAACGAGGATGTTTGTCGAGACGGTATTGAGTTGAATTGTACAGACAGGAATGAAAATATTGTCAAATACATGATTCTTTGGGGTGTTCAGATTCTGTCGAGCAGGGTAAGGTGCAGGACAAATACGATGGCACGGGGTTTTTCTTATGGAATAACCTACAAAGTTTTTAAAGATGGTTAAGTCGTTATAGTCATCACATCTATAGGCTTGTTTCTAGGTACAATCAAATGTATAATTTTTAAGTTTCATCATTATAGGTAAAAGTAAACTAGAATATTCTTATAGACAGTTTGATTTCATTTAAGTTTATACATTTCCTAATAATATTTGCTGTTTTGTATTCGTGATACCAACATGTTTTCAGGGAGTGTTATGCAAATAGAAAACAAATGGTGTTCACTATTTTTTAAAACGAAACCTCCAACTAAAACACAAGAGCTTCCGCAAAAATAATATGAAAATAAACCACGGAAAACTTTTTATTGTTATAACTGTAGTTACGAATAAATTGCCTCGACAGTCAGATAGCCCCATTTATTGGACGTAGACGTTATAATTTTCCAGGCAAGTTGGGGAAAAACAAATAATTCATAAACACACAGTCAGTGGCGTAGGTGTACACAAAGTGGATGGTATTTACACAGATGTGTAGTGGTAAAATGAAAATGATTTACTCCAAATTTTAAGGAAGCAGGTAAGGTAAAAAATGATCGTAGAAAGTGACGCTATGGTGTGTAGTTTTTCCGAAACCCAATGGGAAAAAGTCATGAGATTATTATAATAATAGCAGTACCGATGGCCGATGGGGCTGAAAAGTTCTGGAGTGGCGACTGTGAACCGGAAGACGTTGCGTTGGAAGGCTTCCCGCTAGGTGGACTGGTTGCATGTTTCCACTGGATGCGAGACACAAGGGACCCATCAAAGTGGAGACCCTTGAAGGAGGCCTGTGTCCAGCAGTGGACGAATTTCGGCGGAAATGGTGATGATAATACGTAACATAACAACTTGTTTTGCACACTAGATAAACTAATTCTTAGTATTGAAGCTCTCGGTGTAAGACCCTACTAAAACTCAAACGAAATGACTGTGATAAGCTGTTTCTTGCAGCATAGTTCTTGCGTAAAAAAAAAACTGGCAGACGACTGGAAATTACTCAAAAAACGCTAGATCTAGTGAACGACGCATTTGGAACAGTTTTAGGTATTTAGGTACTTTGAGCACGTATCTCACACACCTAAAGCCTTATTCTCTGTAATAATAGCTGACAGTAAAACACAGTCATCCTTTTGTTCAAATCTTTTTTTAGCTACCAAAGCACATAGCCGTCAATTTCACAAATTGGTGCCAGTCTGTAGACTAAAACTTTTTAAGGAGGTTTTCCCACCCAACTGAGAGACCTTAATTATCACAAGTATATCGACTAGTTATTAGTTCTTGGAGTGACGACCCTATAACCTGGACGAGTAAGTTGAAACTATTCCAAAAGTGATCAAGTTCGTCGCATATCGTCGTAAATCGATCTATACAGATTGTTGGTCTTACGACTATCTAGAGATTGGTCGTCAGGTTCCACAGCAATATGATGTAAATTCAAGATCGCTTCATAGTCTATGATGTCTAAACAAGAGGAACGTATGTATTTCAACAACGATTTTCAAAAAGTTTTAAATAATGTTTACAGGATGGAAATGGCACCGACACACAAACGGTTACCACGTATTTGGTACATAATTTATAATGTGTTTTTGAGTTTTCCATAATTATTATATTGAAACGGTGAAGGAAAACATCGCGAGGAAATTGGCATGTCCTAGAACCAAAAATTCGAAGACATGTGACATCTACCAACCCGCACTGGGTCCGCGTGGTGGATTCCTAGCCCATACTCAAAATACGCGCTTTGACTAAGAGTTGTGGACACCAGCCCGTTATACAATACAATAAATCATTATCACTCAAATAGAATGTCATTTTAAAAAGGCTCCCAGCAGTCTCATTATAGTGTTTGTTGTCAAGTGAAATGAACACTGCCCGTCTATTAAGGAATAGATATAATGATTGCCTTGCAGAAAAAAACAGCTTTTTGGAAAAATTACTAACTAATGAATATGCGGTATGTACGTGTATGTGCTTTCCATTTGATGTAAATCATCACCGTTTTATATTCCTGACACATGCTGTAAGTTTGATGTTACAAAACGGTGTGAGCGTCAGCATTTTTAATAAGTTTATTACCGGACGGCCACTAACGAACGGTCGCAGGCCGGGACAGAAATTGACAATAAATAACAAATGGCTAGGTGGAGCTACCCTTTGTCTGTAAATTTACTCTCTATATCTTTGTGGGTGTTCATATTTTACAGCAACGGGCACCAATTAAGATTGTCAGTATCAATCAATGCTAAAATGAAATAGAATTTCTAAGATTCGGTGATTCTTGTGGTTAGGAGAACAATTTCGTTAGGTTATTTTGTTACTGAGAGCAGAGGAGAGCAGCGGTGGCCCAGTGATGAGAAAAACAATTCTCACTCTCTCTCAATTCTGAGAATGAACCGGTGGTGACCCCGACTTACGAACAGTAAGTCATGGGTTCGAACCCTGACAGTCGCATTACTTTGTGTAATTTATTTCATCACCGTTGCGATATATATGTCACCGTAAAATTGACAAATACGTTATATTGTAATCTCTCTAGCGATATTGTAAACTCTCGAAATATTGTCAAACGAACATACTGCTTACAATAAAACACATTATTTTTCGTGAAATGCATGCGATGGTAGTCAACTCACGCGGTGTGGAGGGAAGGAGGGGTCCCCCTTGCCCAGTGGTACAGCTCTCATGAAAAGATACTGTACCATTCCTGAGAAATATCGATTAATATAACCTAACCTTAAAACACTTTATATTCCCCTAAAAGCGGGCCCCTATTTCCGAGTGCAGGGTTTAAAGGAACCTAACTAACCTAACCCAAGTCCCTATATGTCAGCTATATCCCATTCAACAACTACGCTAAATGACGTTCAGTCAATACGTTGAACGTTACATTAAACAACTTGACGAGTTGTCCTTTAGTCATTCAACTAAATTTCGTCATTCAATGAACGCGCTAGTCATTCAATCAAATAGCAGATTCAACCAGATGACCAACCATGCACGACCAACCGTCATCGCGACAAGAATTTAGGCCTAATAAAACAGTGTTTTTTTCACAGTGGTTTCCGCTGTACGTGTTGTTTTTCGGAGATAAATAGACACTTTCTTGAAAATACATATTTTGTGTTCAAGCACCAATACACCCGGAACCCCAATTGGTTTCAAAATCAATATTATTCGTAAAACGAAAGTTAATTGTTTTTGAACGAAAAGTTTAACTAACCCGTGTTTAGTACAGTTACCATATTCATTCACACACAGGCATAACCACTATTATTGTCGATAATTTTGACCACAGGCACAGGACAGCACAAACACAAACAGAATGAGATCGGAACATACCACATTTCGATTTTATTGAATATTTGAAATAATCACAGTCCAGTTTAGTTCCGGGACTTGTGGTCAGTATTTACTAAAGTCAAAGTCAATTAATCCAAAACAAATATTTTTCAATGTTACATCTACGCTAAATAATGAGCGGAAGGGAGTGTCAGACTTTTACTGACTAAAACGCATGATCCATGATCCTTCTTGGTCCTGTGTTCAAACTAAGTAACTTTACGCAATAAATATTGCTGGGAAACAACTTTTTTTTTTGAGGTTATAAATCATGTTTTGTGGTAGAACTCAATGTAACGCACTTCAAACATTGTGCTGATGGATGGATTGAATAGTACGGGGGTCGTGGAGGTGTTAAAAGGCAAAATCTTATAAAAAACAAACTTGTATTTAAAAAAATCCCTCCGGCAAGCCGCAGGAGGAGGTAGATTTCGAAGAAGGTGCTGGAGCGTCCGACTATTGAAAATTTGTATAAAGAGTTGTACTTATGTGTACAATCTACAAAAAAAATATGATTTCAAAATCGTTGTCCTGTAATGGAAAGTTTACCCTTTTTAAATTCTCTCATAACAGGCATGGAAACGCCCTCAAATGTTTAGTTATAATTTTTTATTTCGAAAACTATAAGTTTTATCGCTAAACTTTGAAGGTAACAATTGTAAAGTAAACAATTTGCTTTCAAAAAAAAAAATATTTGCGACGTTCAAAATGTTTACTGTTTCGGAGATATGATTTTTTTTCTCAAAAAATTTAGAATTTTCAACCCCCTCCCCAATTTAGGGGTCGCATCAAAAAGTTCTAATTTAAAGATATCCGTATTCGTACTCAGAATGATAAAAATGAGAAACGGTTCAAAAATTTTCCATAGGAAAAAAGTTATGGCCAAAAAACTGATTTTAGAAAAACCGCCCCCCCCGCCGCCCTCCATGGACGAATTCCGCCCATTCACGAACTTAGCCTAAGTTTTGACCGTTTCGATTTTTTGGCCAAGTTTGAAAGCAATCGGTTCATAATTGCGACCTGTAGAGTGTGGCTAAATTTTGCTTGTCACCCATATACATACGCATTCATATATATCCCCGTAGGTGAGAGACCAATAGGTAGATTTTTTTTTCAAAAAAAGGAAATCTACCTAAAAAATTGTCAAAAATTTGTAACTTTGACCTCCCATATCTCCGTAACTAGAAGGTTCCCAGGTATGGTGTACAACAACAAAATGATCGCAATGGGGAGAACAAGTGCCTTTCAGCTTCGTAAAGAGGTGTTTTACACCCTTTATATAAAAAGAAAACAGAATATAAGTACTTGGTTTTCTGAAGTGTTTATATCTAACACTAAATAAAATACTACTATTCTATACTTCCCCACGGGCTAATTTAAAGTGGTACTTTCGGAGTAGGTACTACGCCTCAAATACATTTGTTTTGTACCTAAGTATCTATTTAATTTAGAATTGTTAGGCATTTCAAAAATAACATCAAGCCACAAAATGTAAGTTGTCAACGATCCCCATTTTATAAGTTACGCCACTTATTATCGCAAGCACGATATTATTTTTAAAGGAATAACAATAGCCACACATCCTAATTTATCATTCGTGCAATATAAAACAACCGCAAAGCCACTGATATTAATTAAAATATGTAATATAGCCATGTTAAGCGTGGGTTAATTACTCTATTTATGTCGTCATTGGTTATTTAGAAACACCACAATACCACTAAGTGTTGTTTCAGTTCAAAAATACGAGTACTATAGTACACAGACACACAGACAACAGTATGTGGACTGCAACGGATGTGAATCCGACACATGGTCGGGTGTAAGTCAGGGCACCAACTTGGGGCCTCAGGAATTCATTATTATGATACACAAGTTGCTGGAAGTCGTAAGACATGGCGCTTGTTTATTATTCGCTGATGATCAAGTTGCTGCTTGTGATTAGGTCCGAGTCTGATTGCAGGCGTCTACAGGAAGACATCGAATTGTACAACGGAGCCAAGCAAACCATTAATTGTGCAATGTTTTTGTGTTTTTATTTCTAATAATGTTTATTTTTTTGTAATTTGGTTGTATTGTAAGTATACAGTTTAGGTTACTATTATTTTAAGTTATTAGCTGTCGCATTAGGGTAAACCCTGTGAAGATAGTTTAAGCTGTTTTAAATAAATAAATAATAAATAATTTTGTTTCCACTATGGTTTTTATTTGTGTCGTTGATTGTTAGTACAGTCACCTCATCTAGTACTGTCGTTGCGTGCTATCTGCCTCTGGATGAACCGGTATTATCCCCTGTTTCTAAAGTAGTAAGTAAGTAAGTTTAATATTAGTCAACACAAATGCAATGCAAGACCTTAAATTAAACATATCATGAATAAATTCACGAGTGTGTCGATCATTAAGTCATCAACAGCAAGAATTTAGGGAATGCTTGTTTTCAAGCCAACTGGGTCTGCTTCCACTCTAATCAAATGCTATACCAGTATTTTACATGGGATAATCATTCATCTGATCTCGTCCGTGTCCTGTTGTCTGTTCACTACGGAAAATGATGGACGCTACAGAAAGCGCCAAACGACACGCTAAGAAGAAGAACAACTCAGTGAAAGCCCTTAATAAGACTGCTTGTTAGAATTATCACGCATTAGGTCTCGCTCTTAACTTGGGTAAAAAAAAAATTAAAGAAAAACAAAAACCCGACTGCGTAAAAACTAATTTTAAAAATACGTGACAAAAATAACTTAAATAAAAACTAAAAAGAAAGCAACAATCCCAGTAGTTTAGAATTCTATAACAAATCATAAATTCTAATGCAGAACAGAACGACTCACAGTCTCACTCAATAAAAACATAAATCAATAAGTAACAAAATTAGCGAGAATGATTGTTTTGTTAAACAACTTTAAATCGTTATATATCCTAAACTCTTATTTAAAATGAAAAATGATAAAAGGAACCTAAAGATGATTTTAAAATACCTATTCAACGACACCCCACTTGACATAGTTCATCGACTTTTTTTAGCTCATTTCGACAATATGGCGTCTGGTTGTCGCTGTGGTGAATTTTGATTACTGTCATGTCTTACTGACACTCGCAACGTTAAGACGAATCGATTGACGTAAGAATTATCAAAATCGGCCTACGCATTTGGTCTCTAGAACGCCACATAGAAACAAACATACATACATACATAGACTGATAAACACATTACCCTCCTTTGCGTCGCGCAGTCGGGTAAAAAGCGAGACACAATGCGTCACCACAAATAAGTCTACAAGTAAACAAAACTCAACAAATAGGCGACATCACTCCCCATCTTAACCAATAACTGAACACGAATCCCACACGAATTAATTAAAAACCGACATGATAACCGTACCGTGTGTCCACTGCCAATTAAGATCTATTAAACATTATATCGCTTGTTTCTCACTCGCTGGGCCGTGGCAGTACACATAAAGCATTTGTTAAGGACTTTCTCGACGCCTTGAGTTAATCAAGGAACCCGAATGTGTGCTTGCTAGATATGACTGATATTTTACAATGGGTACCTTCTTATGTTTTGGAGAAAATTGTGGCTAAATAATAACTGAGGTGTTGCCTGAGTTGGTCCGTAGATGGAGAACCATCCATTACATACCATGTTTCCTCCGTGCCCGGAAATCATGTTAAACCGTAGGTCACGGCTGTCATTTGAAGATCTTTGGCAGTCTTTACAGGAAAACAGTGGTCCAAAAGTCTGATTACCAAAGGAACTAGGTCATGAGAGGTTATTACCCAGTATTAACTGGGTTGTGGAGGTCAGGTAGGCAGTCGCTCCATGTAAAATACTGGTATTCAGCTGCATCCGGAACTGTAACCCGGGCCCAAAAAAGTTGGGAAAAGACTAGGTAGGTTATGATGACGATGACACTGTAGGTACCAAATAAGAAATATTAAATGTATTGGATTGACATAAGCTACCGAACACGTATATCAAGGAGTGACCTAAGTTGTCGGTAGCTTAGGTTAAAAGTTGCTGTAGAAATACGAAACAACTTGAAAACGATTGCCATGTGTCTAAGCACCGACTAGCATCATGAAGGGTAAAACGAGCTTACCTGAAAGTTTTTGTGAAACTTAAAAATCTGTAAAAAAACGTTCAAAACAAGTAGATACTTATTGTTTTCGTCATGTATAAAAATAACATCCGCCTTACCATAAACATCAGTTTATTGTAGTACTAACTCCAAAGCCTAATGGTATCTAGATTACATTTAACTGCGCTCCCATTACTCCGTTTTCTAAAACCCTACAGTCTGTACAATCAAAGTAACGTTAATGGCGCTTCTAGTACGCAATAAAAGGACTGTTACTGTATCATTCGGTTGAATTTATTGAGACTTATATCTTCAAGAAAGGGTACTCGTCTTTCGATTACCGGATTATTATTTCATTAGAACAACGACCTTTTAATTGGCTTGCGTTTGTTTTCAAAGTCTAATTTACAAATATTGGGTTTGAAGCGTTATTAAGGAAGGTAAAGATGTTTTGTGCAAATGTTGTTGAGTTAATTTAGAATTAAGTCTTAACTGTTTATGAAATTATCGCTAATGCTTTGAAATTCATTTTCATGGTTGACCGTGTTATTGAGTGGCCCTTGAGTGTTTGGCAATTGAATTACCATGGTTATCACGATCAAGTTTCTCATTCTTTTTTTGTGGCAGAATAATTTTAAGTTTAACTTTTTTAAATATTTATAAATAAGTTAGTTGGCTGAAGTTGGATGTTAAATATGAGATGATAATTTAAGAAATTTATACTTTTTCGAGGTATTTGTTTGCATGTAGGGGTATCTCCGGAATTCAAGACCCAATTCTAAAAAATCTTTCACTGACAGAAACCATTATGCGTGGCTATAAATTTTATTTATATCATGCGCATTAACCGAGATATCACAATTTTTGCAGACGAAGTCGCGGGCGAAATGCTAGTGTAGCTGCACTGCAAGTCAAGTCATACATCCGTCCACTGCCGCTGCCAACCGTGTACTGGCGCCCCGCGCACCGAGAGATATTTATACGCGGCGCAGTTTAGCGCCCGCAAGGCAAGCGATCTACAACTGCGACCCGCGCGCCACCACACGTATTATTTAGCAACCACATTTTGTAAATACATATTAGGAAATCCACTACGTGTACCTATGTATTTAGCTTTAAGACCTGTACATATTTCTGTTTAATTTAAGCTATCCTAGTCTTGATTATACCTAAGTTCATAACTACATCTGGAGTATCATTTACACTACCTAAGCGCTACAGTGGTGACCCCGACGTGATTGTGATTTTGTGAAGACCTCCAGATCAAGTATTCACCATGCCTAACGAAGGAGAACCAGAAGTATCAGGTGTGTCGACGTCGCTGCGCATTCCACCATTCTGGCGTGACAGAATACGCTTGTGGTTTGTGCAATTCGAAGCCATCATGTCTCCACAGAAGAAGGGTGATCAAGCCATGTACGAGCTCGTTATCGGACACCTTGAGAGGCGAGACCTGGATGAAATAGCGGACATCATTCTCCATCCACCGGAAAACCAAAGGTATGCCGCACTGAAGAGTCGGTTGTTCCAAGTCTACGAAGAATCTGAACAGCGGCAAGTACAAAGATTGCTGTCTGAGATGGAACTCGGCGACATGAAGCCATCGCAGCTGCTACGTCGAATGAAGAACCTCGCCGCGGACAACATCTCCGACTCAGCGCTGCGAATCATGTGGACCAACCACTTGCCGCAATCCGTTCGAGCAGTCCTCGCTGTCAGCGATAATATCGCTAAGAAATCAGACATCCACGAGCTGGCGGTGATGGCTGACAAGATCCTCGAGCAGACGCAACCATACGGCACCGTCGCGGCAGTTAGCTCCACTCCCACCACCTCGCATGCATCTACGTCACTGGAAGAGAAGATCGACGCTCTCACACGAGAAATTGCTGAGTTGAAGGCAAAACAATCGCAACAACACAGCTATAGACGCAGATCATTTAACAGGCGACACTCACGATCGCGTTCGTCGAGCCGGGCCAATCACGATCGCGCGCGTAACGACCAATCAGCGATCTGTTTTTACCATCGCAAGTTCGGCAAGGAGGCGAGAAGGTGCACGCGGCCGTGCAGCTACACAGACAGCAGCGCCCGCTCGGAAAACTATCACCTGCGTTGGCCGAGGCGGGAACCGGCGCAAGCAACTCATCTTACCGCCTATTTATCACAGACCAAAACTCACGTTTATCTTTCTTGATTGATACTGGCGCCAACGTATCCGTGATACCGAAGAGAAAAGGCGGGAACGCAACACCAACCGATTTCTGTTTGTATGCTGCGAACAACACAGTGATTCCAACGTATGGTGAGAAGACACTACAACTGGATCTCAACCTACGTAGACCTTACACGTGGAAGTTCATCATTGCCGCAGTCAGCAAGCCCATCATTGGCGCCGATTTTTTAACGCATCATCAACTTCTTGTCGACGTAGCCGGCCGATGTCTCGTCGACAAAGTTACCAATCTCACCGCCAGAGCACCAGTCACCTACTCCGCCGAGCCTACTGTAAGAAGCATCGATGTTGATCAGCCTTATCACCGGCTACTCAGCAAGTACCCCGACATCCTTCGACCGTCATGTATGAAGGACACCCCAAAACACCGTGTGGAGCACCACATCGAAACTACCGGCCCACCAGTATATAGCAAGACCAGACCATTACCACCACATCGATACCTGCCCGTGAAGAAGGAGTTCGAGACGATGCTGCAGCAAGGAATATGTCGCCCCAGCAAAAGTCCATGGTCCAGCCCGTTACACGTCGTACCAAAGAGAAACGGTGACATTCGCGTATGTGGCGACTACCGCAGACTCAATGACGTCACCAAACCAGACCGCTATCCAGTACCACGACTCAAGGATTTCACCTACCTACTACACGGCAAGAAGATATTTACTACGCTTGACCTGAATCGTGCGTATCAACAGCTGCCTGTATATGAACCGGACATCGAGAAGACCGCCATCACCACTCCATTCGGTCTATACGAATTCCCTCGAATGTGTCCAGGACTCAGAAACGCCGGACAGACATTCCAACGGTTCATTAATGAAGTACTCATCGGGTTAGATTACGCATTCCCATTCATTGATGACGTCATCGTAGCATCAGATAATGAAGCTTGCCACGTCGAAGACTTACAAAAGGTGCTACGTAGATTAGACGACTATGGAATAACAATAAATCCATCGAAATGCGTCTTCAGCAAAGAAAATGTCAAGTTCCTGGGCTACGAAGTGTCAAGTAACGGAATCAAGCCACCACAAGAAAAAGTCACTGCAATCACTGCCTACCCCCAACCAGTGACAATTCACGACTTACGTCGATTCATCGGAATGGTAAACTTTTATCGCGACAGCATTCCAAATGCCGCACACATACAAGCACCACTCAACGCGTACCTGCATAATTCGAAGAAACGTGACAAAACCAAAATCGAGTGGAACACAGAAGCATTACAAGCATTCGAGTTGTGCAAAGCCGGCATACAAAACGCAGCTTTGCTCGCTCACCCATCCCCATCACCGAACGACGCCATCTCCCTAATGTGTGACGCATCGAATACCTGCGCAGGAGCCGTACTACAACAACTTGTAAACAAGAAATGGATACCACTGGGCTATTTCTCAAAAAAGTTCTCCGACACACAACAGCGATACAGTACATTCGACAGAGAATTACTATCCATCTACATGGCGATCAAACACTTCAGGAAAATGTTCGAAGGAAGAGAACTCATTGTTTACACCGACCACAAGCCGCTGACCTACGCTATTCGCAAGCCGCCGTCAGACAACGACACACAAAGACGCACTCGCCAGTTGTTGTTCATCAGCGAGTTCACTACGGACATTCGTCATGTGAGCGGAGTAAACAATGTTGTCGCCGACGCACTCTCACGCATCGAAACCGTCGACCTACCATCGCCAATTAACTACGATGACGTATCTCAAGCACAAGAAAAGGACAGCGATATACCCAACTTATTGAAACAAACAAATATTCAGCTCAAGAAAATCGTCATGCCCGCTTCAAACAAGCCAATATTCTGCGAAACGTCTACGTCACACGTTCGACCGTACCTACCAACTGACTATCGTCGCATCGCATTCAACGCCGTGCACAATCCAAGTCATCCCGGGTTACGAACTACACGCAAGCTCATGCAACAACGCTATTTCTGGCCCGCAATGAACACCGACATCGGCAATTGGGCGAAAACGTGCATATCTTGCCAACGCTCGAAAGTTCTACGTCACAACCACAGTGAAGTTGCAGCGTTCCCACCAAGCGAACGATTCCAGCACGTACACATCGACATCGTTGGTCCGCTACCCACTTCATCGTCTGGACATCGGTACCTGTTGACAATGATCGACCGCTGCACACGATGGCCCGAAGCAGTACCTTTACGGGAAATCACTGCCGAAGTCGTTGCCAAAAAGCTGTATGAAACGTGGATATCTCGCTACGGGTGCCCTACAAGAATAACGACTGACCAAGGACGACAGTTCGAAAGCTGTCTATTCCGAGACCTCGCACAACTACTGGGAGTCGAACGAACCCGTACCACTGCCTACCACCCGCAGTGCAACGGCATTGTCGAACGCTGGCATCGAACACTGAAGACCGCACTTATGACTCGCCTACAAAATAGCAACACATGGATCGCCGAGCTACCTACAGTGCTAATGGGATTACGAGCCGCCGTGCGTACAGACACCGACACCAGCGCCGCGCAGCTCACCTACGGCCAAGCATTGCGACTGCCTGGGGATTTCATAGCACCATCACCAGCAGCGAAGTCAATGGATCACAACTTCGTCGATCAACTACATGACGTCATCTCGAAGTTAACACCAACATACAAATCGCATTCCAACAAGCGATGTATGTTCGTGCACAATGATCTACAAACATGTAGCCACGTGTTGCTACGCGACGACACCGTCCGCAAGCCGCTACAACAGCCATACAAAGGTCCGTACAAGGTCATCGAGCGCAACGAAAAGTTCTTCACCATCCAACTACCAGGAAGATCCAGCACAATATCGATCGACAGACTCAAGCCGGCATACACTATCAGCACTGAAGAACACGACCACACGAGTAGTGAGACACCCCAATCAGCTGCAGCTACCAGCGAAGATAACACCAGCCTACTCCCGGCCAACACCAACGAGCACCGCACCAGATCCGGGCGATTAGTGAAGATGCCTGTACGTTTTCACTAGGGGGGGAGTACTGTAGCTGCACTGCAAGTCAAGTCATACATCCGTCCACTGCCGCTGCCAACCGTGTACTGGCGCCCCGCGCACCGAGAGGGGATATTTATACGCGGCGCAGTTTAGCGCCCGCAAGGCAAGCGATCTACAACTGCGACCCGCGCGCCACCACACGTATTATTTAGCAACCACATTTTGTAAATACATATTAGGAAATCCACTACGTGTACCTATGTATTTAGCTTTAAGACCTGTACATATTTCTGTTTAATTTAAGCTATCCTAGTCTTGATTATACCTAAGTTCATAACTACATCTGGAGTATCATTTACACTACCTAAGCGCTACACTAGTAAACTATAATCTCATACCTTTGCAATAATCATAATTTCTGTAATCACGACTTAAAAGCATTACTCAAAACGAATCAGAATTACTTAAAGTAATCACAGTAAGTTGAAATTAAAAAGAGCATCCAGCGAGACGTCGCGACGTCTTAGATTAAAGTTTACACAACAGAAATATTTCTGAAACGTCGACTCGGAAAAGTTTCGCTTTTGTCATGTAAGAAAATACGAAGAAGCGGGATCGTTTGTCTTCGGTGAGTGAAGCACCAAACTCGAGAGTTTTGCATCCACAGCAATAAATATTCGTGAGAATGTAAAAGCAGATACAGAGAGGAATTAAAACGATGGATCTAGATTTGTAAAGGCTTTTAGATTTGATAGATGGTTTCCTAAATGTTCTGTGACGGTATTACTTGAAAAAGGCTCGAGGCATCTTGTCTAGATTTTTGTGGTCTGAAACATAAAAGGTACACAATATGTAACGTTTTGATGCCCAATATTTTGGATTCCAAGAAGATAAATCCGATTTGTAAGGGCCAATAGCTTTCTTGAAAGCTTTTAATTTTGATATAATTGAGTTACGAAAATAACGAGATTTTACGTTTTACTTTTTCTTGCTATTAATTATTTTCTTCAGCAGCACTTACGAAAGAAAATAATTAAATGTTGCATGTAATATGGTATTATATGCTTCTCTTTTTTCAGAATTGAGCCGTTAAATGAAATGATTAAAACAGGCGATAAACTGCCCCATGTTTCGATCTGAGTCTGGTCTAGCCAGGCTGACAGACATAAATAAAAACTACGCAATAATTCTCACCAATTAGTCAAATTGATTCAATCACTAATTGAATGCTTCACAATGCAGCTGATGACATACGTTTCCACTTGAACGCGTTCCGTTCACGATTCAGTGAATAAATAAATAGCTTTCGGCTCCAGACGACTCTTGACTGTTAAGTGTTATGACTTATTTTTGTTTAGCCGAATTTCTTTAGCCCTAAAATGTAAAGAAACGGTTGCAATTACTTTGCTGGAGGCGGATAGGGATACGACATGTCACTTCTTCTTGTGTCGGTGTTGTAAATCTTTTCTGTATTGTAGGTATGTGTTTTTGAGTTGCAACATGCACTCTAACACAAATTGAGGACATAAGACAGGTTTGGAAATAAAGAAGACACCATTAATATATTATCCCCGTCAATATTGCATCTTCTAGCATCTACATAGGGTCTTGAAAAATGAATTACCTATTTATAAATTTTATGAAAACTATTTTAGTCAGATAGTGGTGAAATAAACCTGAGACAATATAAAGAACAAAGATGGACGCGAGTATTATGCCCTTAGAAATTTATTTGCTTCCCAAGAGGAGCTCGTGGCTAACTATGAAGAGCTGCTCGGGTCGATCTTTAGGTAAAGCCGTGCTTGCCTAGGTTGGTCTTTGGATAGGTGACCACCCATAACATACCGAGTTTCCTCCGTGCCTCGGAAAACACGTAAAACAGTTGATCCCGTCTATCATTTATAGATCTTTGACAGTCGTTTAGCCATATAGGTAGGCTGTAGTGAGCTGCTCAAAAAGTCTGACAACCAGTCGTAACAAGGGGCATCGTATTACCCGGTACTAACTGGGTTGTGGAGGTCAGATAGGCAGTTGCTCCATGTAAAATACTGGTATTCAGCTGCATCCAGTTAGGCTGGAAGCTGACCCCAAAATAGTTGGGAAAAGGCTAGGCAGATGACTTTATTTCATTTGATAAGGTAAGAGGTATCTTCCCATAGAGAACTCTCTTTTCATCTCTTAATTTCCTTATTTTCTCTTTCTAGCACAACATTGTGGACACCAACACTATGACACATTCTCCTGCATGTCGCATTAGCATGAAAAGAATCTCGTAGAACAAAAACTATGCAATGCAAACAATAGTTTTTGCTGCACGATTTCACGGGCCGTGTATTCGCTTTGAGTCAGAATAGCGTTAAAGAAATTATGCAGAGCGCAACAGGCTTACATTGTGAAAAATACGATCTTTTCAGAGATGGCCAAACAAAATGAAATATTTATTTCGGAACAGTTTATGTTTCCGACGTTGTTTGTTCAGTAATTGTTGTTATTGATACTGGAAAACCTAAAATAGCTTTCTTGTGCTATATAATAGTTAAACCAGAAAAAGCTAGATTAAAAACTTGATTTTTGATGACAGGCCGTTACCAAACTATTTTTGAATTTATTGAATTCCTTATTTTATTTGTTTTAAACAATGGTAAATTGATTTCAGAGAAGTTCTGATTGTTATTTTTTACAGATCTGTAAAAAGGAAATTTTATTACAGCACGGTACTTGGAAAGGTTCTTGAGACTTATTAAGCAAAGAGACGACTTGTCTCAAAGGTAAGTAAACAACAGCTACAACGTAGCTGTAGGTAGGTTTTATTAATATTAAAAAAAGTATAAGGTTAGAGAAAAGGTACTAATGGGTATTTTAATCATATCTGCTCTGTTTAGTCTAATAAATTTTATCGCAAAACAACCTGTAACCTGAACCTGCTGGTCATAAGTCTTTTCTAATTTCTTCCACGAATTTTTTTTTGGCACCACTTCGAACCAGTCTTCACGGTATGCATCTAGGTCGTCTCTCTACCGCTTTCTAAGCCATCAGATGGAACTTAACTTAAAACTTATATATTGTCACTTACTGGATATCTTCCATGATTATGTAGGTACTGTTTTGAGCTCCCGATACTTCGGCGCTGTTGCTAGCATCATGATCGCGTGTTGACTCAAACAATAGATAGTCACGGAAGATATCCCGTAAGTGACAATATAGGTAAGTTTAGTTTTGAACCGCGAAAGCTTGAAACAGGGCCCTTAACTTATTGGATGTTCTAATTTTGAAAAAAAAAAAGCTTGTAATTATACATTTTCAATTAATTGTAATGTTTCGTTATTTAGTTACTGTATGAGAATTGTTTTCATTCGTAGATTTATTTTTTTGTTTGAGTTTTTAAACCGTTTAAATTTAAGGATCTTGCATGCTCTAGCCTAGGGATAAGGTCACGATAGCTTCCGGTGGTAGGTGGTCGCTTCACCCACTCAACCTTCGTTGCGCTACGGAGGTCGCCGGCTCGCTTCGCTCGCCACCTCCCCCCTTCGCTCCACTGAGCTTTTATTTTTGTCTAGGCACTAATTGTATCCCAATTCATTTGGAATCCGGCTCAAATAGGTAACTTCTTCTTCCATAATTCTCCCATCTCATCAGACACCTCCTTTCTTGCCGTATCATCTTTTACACAGCCTATCAATCCTGTCTTTGGTCCTCCTCTACTTTTATACCTAATCGTATAGAACAATCAAACCAAATACTTTGTCTCTCCCGAATAAATAATTCAGAAATCATATTATCACCATATTTTTTATGAGATTTTAGGTCCCTGTCACAAATGATTTGGGTCTGATTGGTATGCGAGCCCATTTCACATTTCAATCCTTCGAAATATATTGCCTTTGCCCGCAAGGTTTCCATGTCTTCTTTGTTTCTGTACTACCTGTACTTTTGATGCAAAAATATGAGGTATTATACAGGGTGTAATTAAAATAGGGTTGAACCTGAAAAGGGATAATCGTGATAAGTACACATCATTATGAACAAAGATAATGGGAACCTGAGAAATCGCGAATTATCCGAGCTCATTTAGGGCATCAACGGCATTTTTTTACCTACACTTCCCTCGTATACATTTTTTACAACTTTTTCATAGATTCTACTGTAACATCAGTCATATTTACTGTTTCATTTCATTCTTATCAGATAAGTAAAAACTAAATTCAAATTCTATACAGTATACAATCGACTTTTGACGATGAAAGCGAATACGTGAATAAAACATGTAATTTCAAAGAACCAAAACCACGCTTTGGTTCTTTTAGTTACAAATATTTTTAGTTGGTCAAATCAAGTTTAGTCGAACTTTTTAGTACTGAATTACACTGGACAGCAAAGAAATAGGGTCGATTAGAAAATCTTTCATATCTTCAAAAGTACACATTTTTTATTAGTTTACATTACTTTTTAAGCACTTTAAAATATTTTTTAATTTAGTCTTTATTTCATAAAGCTAAGTCGGGTACTTTTGAAGATATTGAAGATTTTCTAACCGACTCTTTTTCTTTGCGGTCCAGTGTATTTATTTACAAAGGATCCTAAATTAGGTCTTGACAGAATAATCAAACAACTATCGTGTAGTGGCTTTAGGTCTTAACCAAGGCGTCAAGAGGGCTCTTGGGATCGCTTCAGAGCTACTCGGCTTAAAGGTGATGACGTACTAACCTGAATAGAAATGTGCTTGATAGTAAATAAAGGTTTTAGGTCTTGTTTACGTAAATATATTGGCCAAGGGAGGATTGAGTGGGTACGTGGAATATGTTGTAGACTTTTCTCTACGTAGACTTTTTTAATATTGTTATTATTACTGGAGATCTTTAGCAAACTGCCTGTTTATTATTTCGGCTGTTACGCATTGTGAGTGTAGGTCTAAAATTGGTCCGAATAAATAAAAATATATGAAAGGGTTCATGAAGGCAGACCATCACTATAGTATAAGCAGAACTAGAAAAATAAAACAGTGAAAAAATAAAATACCGACGTGAATTTAAGACATTCTTATTGAATAATTCGGTTTTTTTTTTCATAAGTAAATCAAAAATACAATCATGAAGAAATAAAGAGTAAATTATTCGACTAGTTACGTTTTAAAAGAATATAAACGACGATAAAGTATGATTCCGATTTGGGACAATCAAGATGAATAAAGTGAAGAAATTCTCAAGTATTATTTAAAAAGAACCTAAACCGTATGATAATAACGTCTATTAAGTGCAAGAGAAGTAAATTGCGGAATAATTAGAATCTACTAGCGTCAGGCACGTGTAATGTATGCAAGTAAATTAGTGCTTGATGACATAGTTAGTTATAGTGAAGATAGTGTTTGAAGCGTAGAGGAAATTGTGATTTATGGATTATATAATGAATCTTTAAGCAATATCAGGCATCAATAGTACATTATGGTACAAGTGTGTAATGTTGGTGATTACCGCCGAGGCGCCATTGAGACCCGAGCCGTTAGGCGAGGGTCTTAAGAGAGCCGAGGACGGTAATCATCAACACACACGTGTATCATATGACGTTTTTCAACACACTTGCTAATAAAATAATACTAAAAATAACTATAATTTGTTGAAAACGAGTAGTGAATTTTTTTTCGCAATGGCGGGAATAATTAATCAGTTTTCCTAAGCGCGCGCATCTAACAATGGCGATCGGCCATAGACTAAAAGAATGAGGTTTCTTTTTTACATAAACTAAACATAAAAATTAAATTATTTTGCTTACATTAACAATTGAATTAGAAATAAAATATGTCAGATTAATTTATTATAACATTATAAACTCTTATCATTCAAAGAATCTTGTAAAGAATAGTAACATTTATCTATTAGTAAGGATGTTAGCTTCTTTTTAATAAATATACTTGATGATTCTTCTTTGTAGGCATGAGGTATTTTGTTAAAGATAACTTGCCCCATCGATATCGCTTTTTCTTAAGAATGCTGTTTTGTGCCTACCTGTAAACATTTGATATAACAATATTATAAAATACGCGCGTGAATCCGAAAAAAACAGGCGTGCGTGTCTTAGTTCATCTATTACTGCTATAAAAATAGTTACAAGACACTGAAGTAAACACTTCAAAAAAACTGCATCACATCAAACAAACTATACGTTCTATATTTTATTCGCTCCAATGATCGAATCCAACCAGAATAATTATGTAAGGTTGCTGTTTTGGCAGATAACCTTTAAAATACCTATCATCATAAGGACTATGTAAACTCTTAACACTATGGCATGGTGAATTGTGTTACCCAAATTAATTAATTTAAACAGATCCCTCAAAACTTTGATACTTCAAAAGTATGTGACGACTGCACACACATGGGTTTGTTAAAAGCTTTATGAAAGCGAATTTCCTGCATGTTTGCTACCCTTAAAAGTATTGTGTTAATTTCGCCCCTAAACTGGCGGTGGTTGGTATGCTTTGATGATGGCGACCCCTTCATAAGTTGCAGATGTAGGTACCTTGCTTTATTTTATTATATCGAGCCATCGTTATTTTTGTTGTTGAATTGTGTATTTGTGTGGTTTCTGTTTGAAGTACAGACGCCAGCACATCAAGCTAGAGTTTCAACTTTATTGCTAAATCATTAGGTTCAAGGTTGAGGGGGAAAATTTGACAGTTTCGGGTGATTGATTTGTATCTGTCAAAATCAAAATATTTTATTTCACATAGGCCTAGATGGGCACTTATAAAACGTCGAAAAAGGTGCACGGTGGTTCGCGTTGGTCGATTCCATGGAGAAGAACCGGCAAGAAACTCCATGGTTACCTACTCTTTTCAATTCATTTGGTATTACAATATTATTGTGTTACATAACAGCATTAGTACTAAAGTATGGGGGGACAGCGTAAGCCCGACAATAGGTCTTTGCTTACTATACAAAAAATGTAAAACAAAAGGAATATTTAAATTTTAAAAGTTAAACAGCATCCGGGAATCTAAAAAGCTTACAATGTTCACTCATTCACAAATAATAGGTAAAAAAGCATATATACAAAGGTAAGTAAATAAAAAAAAAATAAAAAAAAATGAACTCAATTAAACAAGTCTGTGCACAGTTACTGAAGTTTCAAAGTTTTGTATTTCATCTTTGGCTTGACACGTTCGTGTCTTACGTTGCTACTATAAGCAGCGATTTAGCAAATTATTTTGTTATAAAGGGTGTAAAACTCCTCTTCACGAAGCCGAAAGGCACTTGTTCTCCCCATCATCGCGATATTTTTTTTGTTCTTCACCATACGGAGATATGGGGGGGTCAAAGTTACAACTTTTTGACAAGTTTTTTTTTAAATACAAGTTTTTTTTTGTAAGATTTTGACTTTTAACACCTCCACGACCCCCGTACTATTCAATCTATTCATCAGGACAATGTTTTGAGTGCGTTACATTGAGTTCCACCACAAAACATGATTTATAACCTCAAAAAAAAAAGTTGTTTCCCAGCAAAAATGTTTGCATAAAGTTACTTAGTTTGATGTACAGAATGCTTGGTTAACGGCTTTGTGATGAGGTGGTTTACACCCTGTATAACATAACCTCACGCCTGTTATCACTGCAGGCGGGTTAGGCAGAGGTGAACCTAATAGCACACCCACATTTCGCTAGTTATGGTTTAAGTCCCATGTAAAAGAAGACGAGCTTGTTGACATCAAGCAGACCCAAATTTCGACTCTATGGCTGCTATTGAGAAAATTCTGTTAGAAAAACCCCATTACACTTTTCTCAACCTGGGAATTGAACCCAAGGTCGTGCTTGAGACCACGAGACTATATTATATTAATACTTAATATATGTAGTTATTTTATTACTTATTAAAATTCTTAAAATCCATGTCTGTTTTACCTATCCAGTTGTATAACTATATTTGTGCGGCCTCCTGAAAATCGGTTACACTTCCGAACTAGGTTTCAATTTCTTTGTGACATTGTTAATAAAAGATGTTGCAAACTAGGTCAGTCAGATAAATTTATTTCTCTTCTTCCGGGAAAATCATGAGAGCTCAGATACTCGTACCTACGCAATATATACAAAATGATCTTACGTGATCTTGCACTGACGATAATATGTATAACTGTTGAACCTACCATAATTATGAGCATTAAATTGGCGCGTTCGAAGGAAAACCATATTATTAGTTATTTTCAGAACGCATCGTAAGGAAAACAATACTGAAACAAAGCATTCAATTAATTATATTTAAATGTATTACAAATAAATAACTAGTTTTCGTAGAAGCACGAGGTCATTTAAGTCGGTGGTCAGATGACCCCACTTATCAATAGTAGGTACAGGGTGCGTCATGATTGTAATTTTATTATTTACATGAAGATAAAATTTTATTAATCAATAAAACACAATGTTTAATGTTTTATTTAAATCGGATACTTATCGATAATTATTGCGAGGCTGCATTTTGTCATATTATATTTAATTGATTTTTATTTTGTAACTTAGTCAATAAAGTTTTAATAAAAAATATTTATCTATCTATCATCTATCATGGCGGTTTAGGTTTCCGCACTTAGTCCTTGCAATGGACCATTGTGCGTGAGCCATGGTGGCCGATTACTCCAACCAGCCCACCTCCCTCCAGAAGCAGATTAATCTTCTCGGTCTCCTCAGGACATCTGCAAGTGATCCTGGTGTTCCCAGGGTCTTTTCGCGAATCTTGGTAACGCCTGTGCACTCCAAGAGCACATGCGCTACCGTCTCCTCCGTCTCCATGCACGCTCTGCACAGTGATACCTAGGGTGTGGAACTGTTTGTTCAGCGAGCAGTGTCCAGTGATGGTCCCCGCCACCAGACGCAGGCTATCTCTGTCCAGGCGCTGGAGGCGCCTGGTCAGCTTTGGATCCAAGGATGGCATAGCTTCCTTGGATTGCCTACAACCTGGTGCCGAGGCCCACCATTTCTCTGCTTGTAATCGGGTGTGATCCTTTAACCAGTTCCTCAGCTGCTTGAAGGGAATGGGCACAATGGGTTCGGGTCCGTAGGGTTTTGTGCTGGATCCTCTTCTGGCAAGTTCGTCAGCCGCATCATTGCCGAATGATCCACTGTGTCCTCTAATCCATTGCAGCGTTACCGTATTGTGATTCAACACCGTGATTCGTTCTAGGGCCTTGTGGCATTCTAGTAGTAGTCTCGACATAAAAAAATATATATCTATGTTCTTGTTTTTTTTGTCAGCCCTAAAAAAAGCAAAGGCCGCAAAAAGCTTTCCAATTTTGCTTACAATTTGTTTTAAACAAAACAAAAATAAAAACCCAAAGTGACCCACATATTTTACATTATAGCACACAATTATTTTAAAGATGACTACTTTTACATAATGTTGAATAATCTTTTGTGTTATAAACACCTGTAGCTAACTATAGGTTACTGCCCGGGTCAGTGGGTTACTCAAAACAACTGCTTATTATTTTGATAATATTAAAACTGTGCTTTTGTCACGGGTTTGCTTAGAATATTATAATTTTCCCTTTAATGTCGCAATAACTTAAGCATCCTATAAATTTTGGGATATTTTATATCCTTTCTACATAATAAACACGCGATATTCTACATAAAAATAAGCACTATTAATATTCATGAGGCAAAACACATAAGTAAAGTTTCTATTATTTTTGTAGTAATAGTCAACCTTTTGATTAAATATAATGATATTTCCAATTCCGGTTTTTATTTTGACCAGAAACTATTCTTTGACACACATATTGACTTTTCTGTAGTGGATATTGGCTTAAGAGGCCTGCGGAGCATGCGTATTTCATACTTATTTATTTTTATTTTATTTTATTTCTTAGGTCTACCAACAATTGTTTACACTAATTTACAAACACAGATAAAACATGCATTTAAACTGTACACAGTGTAACAATTACTTAAAGGTAAACACCACATGGACAAAAAAAGAAAACTAATTATAATATCTTAAGCTACATAACGTACAAGTAAACTCAGTAAAATATACAAATATGAATCAATAACTTACATGCTAAGTATTAAAAGCATAATTTCTTTGAAAAGTTAAGTACACAGTCCAATAACTTTTACAACAAATCTGATAAACAGTTCATAAATTTATATTTTTGCTTATTGAGAGAATCATGGTGAAAATCTATGATATCACTACAACTATTTAAAACCCTACAGAACCTAGCACATGGAGAGTTAGATCCCAACACCGTTCTTCTTGGAGGACAAAGTGGCGTAATAGGTTTGCGTGGTATCCTCGACGGAGCACGAAAGTTAATGAGTGCGAGCAGTGGCGGTGAGTCGATATTTCCCTTCAAGATTTTGCTAGCATACATTGCGTCATTCAGACATCTTCGTTCTTCCAAGGTGTGCATGTTGAAGTATTTCAATCTATTTTTGTAGGAACGCACTTTTTTGGTTATTCCCACAGAAAAGGCTAGATGCCAAACGAAGCGTTTTTGGACGCGTTCTAGATGCAAACTATTTGTAGCGTAGTGCGGCCGCCAAACCACACTGCAATACTCTAATATGCTACGAACTAAACTCTGATAAAGTAAGATTTTAGTTTTAATTTGACGAAAACCCACTGTCTAATGACAAAACCCATCATCCTGGACGCTCTTTTAGAAATAGAATCTACGTGTGGTGTAAAGGTCAGTTTTTGATCAAACAGAACTCCAAGGTCACGAATAGTGTCTACTTCATTCACTGTGTCCTCATTTATGTAATACACTGTGTTTATTGGATTATGTTTTCTTGTATATTTAACGTGGTAACATTTCGTCGAATTCAAATACATTTCGTTGCTTTTACACCATTGAATAAGACTATTAAGGTCCATCTGCAAAAGTGAAGCGTCTCTGTTAGATTCAACAATTCTAAGAAACTTTAAATCGCCCGCATACATGAACATTTTAGAGTGCCGTAAACAATTGGGAATGTCGTTTATAAAATAGTTAAATAATATTGGACCTAGATGAGAGCCTTGTGGGACTCCAGATGAGATATTATATACGTTAGATTGAAAACCGTTTACCACAACATAAAAAGATCTACCACTCAAGTAAGAAATCACCCATTCAAGCAAGCCACCAGTAATACCATAAGCACGTAACTTACAAGACAAGATTTTGTGGGAGACTTTATCAAAAGCCTTGCTGAAGTTAGTATAAATGACGTCAGCTTGGTGACCAGAGTCAACGCCTTCAATCAAAAGTTCGGTGAAAGGGACCAAATTAGAAGTTGTGGATCTTGATCCAACAAAACCGTGCTGATGATCGCTAATGAATAATTTTAGATGGTTTTGGAAATACTGGCAGAGCAGTGACTCGAACACTTTGGCGAACGTTGAGAGGATTGAGATAGGCCTATAGTTAGCTATGTCATCGTTGCTGTCTGATTTATATATAGGCACCACCTTAGCCATTTTCCATGTTTGTGGGAATACGCCAGAAGATAAGGATTTGCTGTATATAAGACACAGAGGGCCCACTAACTCCTCCGCACAAGACGTAATAAATATTGGCGGTATGCCATCAGGGCCAGCTCCTTTGTTAGTATCCAAACTTTTAAGTTTTTTAAGTAATGTCTCACTGCTAATTGTTGGACTTGTTAAACATAAACTACTATTTTCGAAAGATTTTAATATTTTATTAGTATCATATTCCTTACTCAATTCTTGTTCGGGGCTATAAACAGATGAGAAGTTGGCAGCAAACATCTCACATATTGTTGTACCATCAGATGTGGACATTGATCCATTTTTCATGGTCATAGGGTAGGTACTAGACCCTCCTCTTTTATTTTTTACGTGAGTCCAAAATAACTTAGGGTTATTTTTTAGTTTATTTTCAAGACCTTCAATATAAACATTATAACAACAGGTGGCCAATTCATCGCAACGCTTACTAATTAGCTTTAACTCTATCAAATCCATTGGGTTTTTATATTTATTGTATCGCCTTCTAATATTATTTTTTAAATTTAGCATTTTAATAAGTTTGTGGTTAAACCACTGAGGATATTTACGTTTTTTTGGTACCCGTGAGGGAATAAACTGATGTATAGCGTCGTTAAGCTTCTCGTAAAAAACATCCAACATCTCATTCACATTATCGCTACCCTCAAATAATTTAACCCAATCTACTTGTTTAAAAAAATTACGAATTCCTCCATAATTTGCAGTACGAAAATTTGGTCTAATCTTGTCACTGTTGTATGGCAGACTGGCGTCCCTACTCAAGGACACAACTATGTCTAGAGGTGGATGCTGTTTATCAACATTACTTATTGGACTAATGCTTTTGCCCACGCTACACAAAGAATGTGTTGACAAAACTAGGTCCAAAATGCGACCAGCGTCGTTTGCCACTAAATTCATTTGACTAAGTCTATTAACATTAGTAAAATCAATTAATATTTCACTAGTACCAGGCAAACTAAGTTTATTATCCGATTTTCCTAATAAAGTCCAATCAATACTGCTCAAATTAAAGTCACCCACAATAAAAACACTTGAATCAGAACATTGTTCAAAAACAGCATTACAATGATCCAAATAGTGCTCCAGAGAAGAACGCCGTACAGGAGGCGGCAGGTATACTGCGCAGTGAGCCATTCGGCGAACAGTACATGATACCGGCAAGTCAATACTTACCCATAGGTCTTTACAGCTGCTTTCCCAATTCTTAATGCGTTTAGACTTAATTTGTTTATTAACGGCTATTAAAACACCACCCCCTTCTTTACCACTCTGAAAATGTGAAGTTTCTCTATCTCTTCTATATACCACGTACCTATCGTCGAACAGCTCGCCGCTCAGCACAGAGCCGTTCAACCAAGTCTCAGACAGTATTATTATGTCATAATTACTACAGGCAATATTACGAGATACAATTATGTGTCTTTGTTCTCAACCCTCGACTGTTCTGATAATATATTTGCAAATTATTGAATTTAAATTATTATATTTACAAGTGCACGCAATTATAAGTACTTATATCACTTGTTTTTATCAAGCAGCTATTCATTATTTTAACTTATTTAAAATGTCTAAGCTTCCAATAAGAACATGCTCATCGCCGTCCGTCTTTCTGACAAATATCCCGCCCCTCGTGAGAATTCGCTGTACCCCCGCAGGGGGGCACGGCAGGCGGGTTTTGGGCTTCGCCCTTAGTCCCGCGGGATCAGTTGCGCCCGTAAACATACGGGCGCCGTCATTAGGTTGGCCGATTTAGGCCGCAGCCAGTGGCGAGCGCGCTTGCGCCGCTCGCCTGTGGGTTAGTGTCGTATAGTGTGTGTAGAGGGCGCCACGGAGTTAACCGTATCTTCACGCCGCCTCGGCGGTCTGTCACCGCCAGGTGGAACTCCCGGTGCCCCGGGAGAAGCCTAGCGGGTGATGACCAGCCAGAGGCGGCTAGGGCTGCCCCCTACCGGAAGAGGGGCCCCCGCCCACAACGTTATCGAAGCTAGCCGATGCGCTCCGGGCTAAGGGGCCATGTATGTATGTGTGGACGGTATTGTATTATAGTAACACCGCCCATGTTTGCGAATAGATAGCGCGCCCGCGCCGCTATGTATCGCGTGTGTTTATTCGTGTGTGGAGTCGTGCGGGTATGAGGTGGGGGGTGGACGTCGTGCCTATATTAACTTAGAACACGACGTTTCACCAGGTGTGAGTAGTGGGTGTGGAGTCTTATTGTAGAGTGTGTCGCAAGCTATTAATAAATATATAATAGCGACACACTCTGGGGTCAATCCGGTAGTGTGGTGTCGTCACGCACGTCCGCCACGAGATCGCGCGGTAGGCGCCGTGGCGGGCGCCCCGCGTCGGGTGGCCGTGTGTGCCATGGCGCTATTTCCTTTAAGTGGGGCCAGGCAGAGGCGTCGGCGCGCGCGAACATGTTGGACGCGAGGCGGCCGCAGAATCCTTCTAGGCTTTCGATGTCCAGGTCCCGCTGTATCACTGCGTTCCTCACGAAGCGCGGAGCAGCGGTGACTTTCCTTAGGCTGATGTTTTGCTGTCTTTGTAGGAGTTCCTTGGTGTGTTCGCTCGTGAGGGCGTACCAAGCTGGCGCGGCGTACGTGAGCAGTGGACGAAGGTACGTTTTGTACACGCCCAGCTTGGCACGCAGCGGGAGGCGGGACCGGAGCACTGGGAGGAGCAGGAAGCGGGCGCTCCTGCTCTTTGCGATGATTGTGCGGACGTGCGGCACCATGGTCAGGTTGCTGTCGAGTGTGACGCCGAGGTACTTGGCCTGCGACGACCACTCGATTTCCGTGTCCTGTAGTTTCAAGGGTGGTGGCCTTTTGAGGCCTCCTACGGTCAGTGCTTGGGTTTTACCCACGTTCACCGACAACCTCCATCTGGACAGCCATTCCGGCAGAAGATCTAGCACGCGCTGCATTTTGATGGCCGCGTGCTGCACGTTCAGCGATGTTGCTATGTACGCGGCGTCGTCGGCGTACAGCGCGAGCGTGGTGTCCTGTGTGCTGGGGATGTCGTCGGTGTAACATGAGTAGCACCACGGAGAGACGCAGCTTCCTTGAGGCACTCCGGCCGCGATGGGACGCGCGCTGGATAGCGCGCCGTCGACCACCACCCTGAAGGTCCTGTCCGTGAGAAAGGAGGAAACCACTTGTACTAAGCGACGAGGCGCGTCTGTCTTCGACAACTTGTATAGCAGACCGGCGTGCCATACTTTGTCGAACGCTTTTTCCATGTCGAGGAATACTGCAACCGCGCGCTCTTTCTTGTTCACTGCTGCTGTGAGCAGGTGCAGTACCCTCGACAGCTGGAGCGTCGTTGAATGTTCCGAGCGAAACCCAAACTGTTCGGGGCGTGGCTTGATGTGTTGATGCAGGTGTCGCAGCAGGAGTTGTTCAAACACCTTGGAGATGCAGGACAGGAGCGTGATGGGCCGGTAGCTCGCCGGCTTCAGGACATCCTTGTGTGGCTTGGGCAGCATTGTGACGCGCCCCTCCTTCCACGCAGCCGGGAAAACCCCGGTGCGTAGGATTCCAGTGAACAGGCGCGCCAGTGCCGCTACTGTTCTGTACGGCAGGTGGCGCAGCGCTGTGTTGGTTATTCCATCCGCACCTGGGGCCTTTCTCGGCTTTGTCTTGAGGATGGCGCGTCTGACTGCACACGGGGAAAAGAAAATAGGCTCTTCATCGGGAGCAACCGGCGAGGCGAAGTACTCTCCAAGGTGCCTCTCGACTGCTGCGATGTGGTCGGCTTCGTTGGTTGGGTTTGGCTGGAACTGACGCTCCAGGTGCTCAGCGAAGATCTCCGCGCGGTCTGCTGCCACATATCTGGGCGCCCCGTCGCTGTGTGTTAATGGCCGTACCGGGGCTGGGGTGTTCGAGAGCGATCTACAGAGCCTGTGAATCGACGGCCAGTCACCCTCTGCCGCGTCGATTCGTTCCTCCCAGCCCGCGGCGTTAAGTTCCTGCAGCTTGGCCCTGACCTTCTCCGCCAGTCTGTTGAGGTCGCGCTTAGTTGTGGGACAACCGGTGTCTTGCCACCGCCTGCGTAGTCGCCTGCGTTCGGCGATCATCCTCTTAATGTGTGAGGGGAGGGGCTTGTACGCAAGTCCGCTCCCCGACTGCGTCGGCGGGGTTGTCGTCGCTTCGTCCAGCGCGCGCTGGATGCAGGCGGTGAGCTCCTCTGCCAGTTTGTTGACATCGGCGGCGGTCTCAATGGGCCAAGTGGGTGTGGTGGTCTCCATCCTTTCTTTAAAGAGATCCCAATCCGTGATCCGACGTGGCGCAGGAGGCGAGAGTCTGGTCGGCGTCTCTGTCAGGACGACGAGTACAGGTTGGTGATCCGATTGTAACTCGTCGTCAATCACTTGCTGCGTGAGCTGGCAACCGAGGCCCTGGTGGATCACGATGTCCAGCACGTCCGGCGAGTGTGCTTGCTGTTCTGGGTAGTGGGTGGGAGTATCAGGGCCGGACACCGTGTATCCATGGGCCTCTGCGTCCGCTAAGAGTCGTCCGCCCCAGTTATTCTGGACGCGGCTGTTCCATGCCGGATGCTTGATGTTAAAGTCGCCGGCAAGGAGTGTCGGTAGCGGCGACATTAGGACGCCTCTGAGCTCGCCTAAGTTGAAAGCTTGATGCGGTGGTCGGTAGGCGGCGTATATGTTCATGTCCTTGCCGGCGACGTGGATCTGTAGTCCCAACGCCTGGAAGGACGTGGTGTTCACTGCTGGGAGCGGCTGGTGGACGACTCTACGGTTGACCAGCACCGCCAGTCCGCGGTAGGAGACGCCGTGCGGTGACCTCTCATCCCTCCTATAGACGAGGTAGCCTGGAAACCCGATCTTGTCCGCGGGCCCCAAGTGGGTTTCGCTGATGAGCGCCACGTCGATTTTTTGTTCCCTGAGGAGGAGGCGGAGTGGGGCGACCTTCTTCTTGAGGCCGCGGGCGTTCCAGTGGATAATCCTTAACGAGTTAGCCATGGTACAGTCTGAGTAATTCGGCCAACCCGTCAAGGATCACCATGCCCGCATCCTGTCCCTGCCTGATAGCGTGGATCAGGTCCATCAGTAGCTTGATGGCGCAGGCCGTGAATTCTTTGTTTTCGTGGGGAGGTTGTCTCTCTTGTGATACTAGATGGCGCCACTGTTGATTACGGGCGCCGTGAGCGGTTTTTTGTTGTTGTTGTTGTTGTTGTTGCGGCTGCTGTTGGGTCGTCTTCACCACTTGTGGGGCAGCCGAGGCCGCTGTTGTGGGAGGGGCGGGCTTGTCCGTCCGTTTCCCCGATTTAAATTTCATGGCACCCGTAATTGTGGCGCCTGACGAAATTGTGGCGGCAATGTTTGTTTCCGCCGTCGCTTTTGTTACGACGGCGTGTGAAATTGCGGCCTGCGCCGCGGCAGGGGCAGTGCCCTTTTCTTGTTGTTGTTGTGGCGCGGGTGGCAGGGGAGTTTTCCCCTTTTTCCTTCCCCCGCGCCTTCTCTTCCTCCGCCTCGAGGCAGCGGCATTCTTGGTGGTGGGCCCGTTCGCTGCCGCCATCAGTGTTGCGCTCGGGGCCTCGTGATCTTCCGCGTTGACTTCACGGGGCCGGCGCTGGCTCGCTGTGATGGCGACAGTGCCCGCTCTCTTGTTTTGTGCTTCTTTCTTCAGCACCGGGCATCTTGTGCTGCATGCCGGGTGGTCGCCCGCGCAGTTAGCGCAGGTGGCCGGCTCTTCTCTGGGGCGCGGGCAGTCACGCGCGGCATGTCCTTCGCCGCACCTCACGCAGGCGAGCGGGCGGTGGCATTGGTGTGAACTGTGACGGAATTTCTGGCACCGATGACACTGAGCGGGCCCACGTTTACTCCGCCACGCCTCGACACGCACCCCGCGCATGCACATGAGCGTGGTGGTGTCGTAGATTCTTCTAATGTCCGTCTGCCTCCTCAGCACTGCATGGAAAATGCAGCCGGGTCGTCCTCCACGCGCGTTAATGTTACGCACATACTCCGGCTCAAATCCCAGCAGGCTGAGCTCCTCTATAATGTCGTTGGGATCTGTGTCCGCCGGCAGCCCTCTGATAGCCACCTTTAGGCTACGCTCCGCTTGCAGCGAGTAAGCGAACCAACTTATTCCGTCCGACCTTTCCAGGTCTGTGAGATATGACTGGGTTACCCTATACTCGTCATCACTCTCCGGGAGGAATCTAAAACCCCCCTGGAAAGGACGAGCATTCGGTGGGTGACCCAGCCTTATACTCAAGGCCCTAAAGTGGGCGGCCCAGTTGGGTAACTTCTCCACTATAAGCGGAGGGTAGCGTGGCCGTTTCCCCTTGCCGTTCTTTGCGGCCGTAGTAGCGCTTGCGCTCTGTGCGGGGGCTGCGGCGGTAGGTGTCGTCTGTCCAGTAGTGTCGACTTGTCCAGTAGTGGGACGGCGGGTCGCTTCGGCGAACGTCGGCGAGCCGGCTCCCGCTCGACCGCGCGCGTCGCGCTGCGGGAGCGGGGAGTCGGGGCACGGTCGCTTGGCCTCTTCATCGGCCTCGCCGTCGGAGCTCCGTGGTCGTCGTTGGGCCCGGGCCTCGGAATGGTACTCGAGCCCGAGGGCCAATACGTCTTCGGTACACATGTCGCTGCCTGTGTCGTATTCGTCATAGTGTACGTTTATGTTACTGACCTCAGTTTGGTCCGGGATCTCATGGTGGCCGTGGTGAGCTGGTGTGGAGAAGGAGGCTACCGAAAGGTCGCTCCCCTCCCTTGACGAGCACGGCGACATCGCTGCTGGAGAATCCCGGGCAGCGGTTCTCGGAGGCGGCGGCGACATGGGTGCGTCCGGTCCGTGGAGTGTTGCGGCGGCTGAGCCTGCCAGCATGCGGATGGGCGCGGGCGCTGTAATGCTCGCGACGCGGCCCGTAGCGGGCGCAGAGCGTGCGCTAGCGTTTGAACGCGCGCCGGGGCGCGCGGAGGTGAGCGCGGGCGGCGCGGGACGAGTCGAGATGCTCGCTACGTGAGCGAGGGGCGCGGGCGCCGAGCGGGGCGCGGGCGAGGTTGCTACGCGCGCGCTTGCTACAGCGGGGCGAGAGGCAGAGGTGCCTGTGGGGCGCGGGTTTGGTGCGCGTGTTGTTCCCGCTGGGACCGGTGCCTGCGTTGGGACAGGACGGAACGCGGGTGGCCTAATAGGCACGGCAGGTTGGCGCGGGTTTAACAGAACCTGGCTCGTTGTCGGCGCCTGCGACAGCGGGGTGGCGATTGTGGGTGATGGGGTGCGCTGGGTGGCACCTGTAGCGGCGGTGTGCGGGCGGGCACCGGGCGGCGAGCCCCCGATATTCGGGAGTGACGACGACCGGTCCCCCATTTGGTTGTTCATTTTTCTGTCGAACGCAGCTGGGTGTGATACTTCCGCAGCCTCACGATGGACGAGGTGTTGCAGCCATCGGGAGTCGTGTGGAATATTCCGTCGCGATAAGAAACCGTTGGCGACGGAGTTTTTTCTTTGTTCTACAAAGTGAGCGGCTCGGGCGGTAGACGGAGAACCGGAATTGCGCGCCTACCCTCGGACGCTGTGATTTTTTTCCGGCGCTCGGCCAATCACAGCGCAGGTACGATTTGGAGGTCGCGTAGAGTTCGGCGGTGTCGCGGGTCGCGGTTCTGGGTCACGTATGCGTCACGGCGTCACGCATACGTGTACACAAGCTAATCCAAATATCCCGCCGTTCCTCACCCACACGTACTTATATCCCTTCTCCTTCGCCTTAAGTCTTGTTGCAGCGTGAAGAGCTTTGTATGCAGGGGATAAGTGCTCGGCGACAAACACAGGAGATCTATTTCCAGCTATACCAAAATCTCCGGTATTTAGTTTTTCGTGGCTTTTATTTTTGTTATAATTGATTACAGCGGCCAACAGCTGATCGCAGATTCTCGGAGAGGCAAGCTGCACCACAATAGAACGAGGGCGAATATTAGTCGTATTAAGTTTAGCTATTCTTGTGCAGTGTGAAACATCGCTATCTTGAACCTCACAACCGACTACGGAACCCAACTGCTTGACAATGGTGTACAGGTTTTCTTGTTTATTTTCAGGTAGACACTGCAGCTCCAGGTTGTTGGCCCGTGTCTGCTGCTCCAAATAATTTAAACGCTGACCAAGATCCACCAATTTGTTCTGTAGTTTAATATTTTCGTCTTTCAGTTCTTTGGTAGTACTTTTAATCTCGGCGTGCTCCGACCGAAACTCGTCAAATTGACTCGTGTGGAAATTCAGAGACACTCGAAATTCTTCAAGATCCGCACGAATAGGGGCCAACTCACTATTGACAATGCTTATAATCGTGGTATTTATTTCTTTGATCATAGTAGCAAACTCTGTTTTAATAACTTCCTGCACGATTGAGCGCACCTCCTCACTGGTAACTGCAGGAGCTGGCTCTGGAGGAGAATTTAAGGCAGGCCTCTTGTTTCCTCTTGAGGCCGAGATGTTACGCTCCGGAGTACTGTCTTGTTTAGCCGCCACTGAGGGCAGGTTTAGTTAATTTTACAGTATAATACTCGTAGTTAAAAAACAAAACGCTAACTCGTTGCTCGCACTAGCGAGCCCGCAAGAAGAACGTCGTAAGTGATGCGTAATATCAAGGCGCTTACGCGTACCGGGCGAACACACAGCGGTAGCACTCACTGACGGTATCTGTTTTATTTTAAGTTTATGAGTTTTGATCAATATTGCAAATTAATAGCAGATTAACACTCGGGAACTGTTCTCTCACTAATCACTATTGTACTAAGAACTGTTAAGAAGTCTTTTCTTCTAAAAACTTCGTCCAACACTGCTTTTAAAACATAAATAACAATTATAGATTGAGGAGCACAATATGACAACTTCTACCTACGATAATGGTTGCTTTGTGTTGTGATACTATAAATATATGTTTTGAATGGATATTGATTTAAATAAGAGTTATGAGAAAAATAAGTTTTTTATAGAAATTTTAAATTCCTCATATCTCGCCTTTATATCATTGTTCTTTCAAAATATATATTTGGGAACCTAGATATTATGGAATCCAATCGAAATAAATACACACTTTCTTAAGAATATGTTTGATTTACAAATTATTTTGGTATTACGTTTGTATGAACGACGCAAGCTCCGCCGGCCCCTTAAATTAATAACTTACATAAACTGTGACTGGCTAATTGTAATACTGACCCAATTAAATAAAAAAAATCATTTTCAAAATGATAGAACAAAGGTATTTATGTGAGTGTGTCCTCATGACTCACTGAAACTTTCATTTAAAAAGCGACGCGTTGGGTGCTCGAAACCATTGCTTGAGTATACTGAGAATTTTGAACACACTGTATTTAAACTTGTGATAATTATTGTGTACGAATATTTTCATTGGGATTTTTAATTACATTGGTATATAAGTCACAGCAGTACGTGTTTAGAATTACATGAATATGTCGGGAAGAATTTTATTTTTAGTTTGTGTTTTAACGGCAGTATGGGAAGTAAAGTCTGTGGCTTTGAAAGGCCCTGTTTTAACAAGATATGATCCATGTGGGTTAGGGTTGATATACTTCGATAGATTCGGTGAAAATTATTGGAGGGGAATTGTGCATTTTGGACTCTATGCAAATATGGTTAGAGCTGAAATGGTGATTTCGTTTAAGAACGAAGTTACTGTTTCTGCAGTGAGTATTACTTTTGAGTTTATTTTGTTTTTGGAAGCATTTGCGGCTAGATAATTAATTAAGTATGATGCCACGGTCATAAGTCAGTGCATTAATGGATGATTGTGCAAAAAAATGTGGTCAATCCTTAGTTAGTATGCCACGCATACAGCGAGACATTATGTATTAAAAGCAGATTTGGTTTTCAGCAACCGAGTATCTTCACAGCACGCAGAACGAACAAACGCGACCTAGTGGTGCAAGCAGTAAGGCCGATACCAGTGCGCTACATATTTTACGTGGCTACAGACAATTTGAAAACAAATGAAAGTGATGTTCCAATTGTTAACATTTTGACGTTGAACAATGTTACACTTTGTAATGATAAGATTAAGGTACGTATTGGTTTGATCGGAGAGCCTAGAAGCCTAGAACAAAAATGTATGGAATTGATCATTGACATTAGCTATCGGAAATCGGATGTCAATGTCAAAGTTGTTGTAGAAAAGTCACATGTTTTGAAGGAGATTTCCACTTGTCTCTGCCCCCACTGACTCATAGACAAGTGGAAATCTGTTAGCTTTTTTCTGTAGAACAGAAGTCTGTATTTCATTATTCATACATACAAACATAAATAACATAAAAAATCAAAGGGTAAGAAAAAATTACAGGTCCCAAAAGGTGACCGTGACCCTAAACATAGAAAGAAAGTGCTATTATAGTTAATGGTCGGTATTACTCACTCTCGTGAAGTTAAAAGGTGAAGCGCCTGGTACAATTGATGCGGCAAAAAGCAGCAGGACGACTGACTGTGATACGACGGCAGAAATTAATACATACAGTACAATTCAATAAATCAAGTATTATAAATTCTTAGACTAAAATAAACTTTTTAATGATAATCATAGTGGTAAAATAAAAAAGTAACTTATCTTTTTCCTGATGATAATTTAAGATGTTAACATTTTTTTATCTAAATCATCTAAAGTGTGTAAAAAACCTCTTATCGAAGCCGAATGGTACTTATTTGCCCCCATTTTATGTAGTAGGCACACCATACCTGGAAAACTTCTAGTTGTGGAGATATTGGGGGTCGAAGTTCCAACTTTTTTACAAATTGTATTTTTCCACTGACACACCTCCACGACCCCCGGCCCCGTGCTATTCAACCCATATATCAGCACAATGTTTTGAGTGTGTCACATTGAGTTCTCACCAATACATTATTTTTTGCCCCATTAGAAAGTCATTTCCCAGCAATAATTTTTGCGTAAAATTACTTAGGTATAGTTTGATGTACGGAATGCTTCGTGATGACTCTGTTTAAGTCTATAAGTGTGATTTTATAATGACCCTATCGTTATTCAGCATGTTTACCAGGAAAGGAAATTAGCAATTACCTGACGTTTCCAAATTTCAGGCAGCACAAACAATAACACGGCTGAACGTCACCCAGCCATCTTCAAACAACCAATACGCCCATGTCTGTGGTAGAAGATCCATCAACCATACAGAATTGGTGTCAGTTAGTACTGAAGCGAGAGCTGGAGACTGGCCCTGGCATGTGGCTATACTGGTCAAGAATAGACGCAATGTACTGAAGTATCACTGTGGTGGGAACATCGTGTCTAGAACTGCGATTTTAACTGGTGAGGAAACAGATTTTTTTTTGTAAAAATTGCATGGCTGATTCTGCGCAACAATCCTTAAGGTTATAGCGTCAGGGTAGCCCACGGAATACAATTTTTTTTACGCTTTTGCAATTTGCAGGCCAGTGCTACGTTGTATGTTGATAAAATATCGTTCACGACTGTAAGACGTATGTAATTACAGAATTATCCAAGTTTATAAAGTTCGAAGAACACATTTTTTCAAGGTCAAAGTTGTTCCTCGACAACTCAACATACAATCTAGCACTGGCCAACACTGGCTTAAAATTCCAAAAAAAGTAAGAAAATTCCGCGGGGACGCTGAGGACAATGATATTTAGACGAGATATGAGGAATTTAAAATTTCTATAGAAAACTTCATTTTTTTCAAAACTCTTGTTTAAGTCACTGTCCATTCATAATAAACATTTGGGAACCTAGATATTATGTAATCCAATCGAAAAAAATACACACTTCCTTAGGTTTGGTTTACGAATTATTTTGGTAAGTATTACGTTTGTATGAACGACGCACGCTCCGCTGGCCCCTTAAGTCAAACTTGTATGTTTTGTCCCTGAGTGGCTACTAACATTATCTACCTACTTCCTATTCTATATACCAAGCATTCTCTTGTTGTCAAGTTTTCATACCTACTTCGGATATGTATATATCCGAAGTAGGTATTAAATCTTAGCCTAGTGGTATTAGGTTTACCTACTTATTTATATTTTAATTTTGCCACCAACACAAGATATAAATAAATAAACTTGGTTTATTTTCTAATAAAATGTGGTATTAAATTAAATGAGAATTATGCATGACGGAACTGAACTTTTTATTGTCTAAATAAAACTTCAGTTCAATCAACAAATTCATAAAGTTCTATAGCTTTATTGACCTAATATGGTCCTATAATCAAGTTGTAATTCCAATAAAAATAATTATTTACATTTATTTTCAGCCGGCCACTGTGTTTTCAAGGACGGTATAACTACAGAAGCAAACAGGGTCGTAATTATCGCTGGTACCAACAACTATCGAGATGTTTATCAGCCTGGCAGACAAACACTCATAGTAAGCAATTTATTATTATTTTTCATTACAAAACAGAACTGCAAGAAAAGCCGTTTTCCCCGTCCCTCGCTCGTACTAGCCCGCTCGGCTGAGCCTGTAGTCCAAAACGAGTCCCTAAATAATGACTCCACTCAGATCCAGCCTGTCCCTTTGATGTCCTCTCTCAGCGACGACCTAAGCCGAAGCCCATGCAAAAAAAAAGGGGTAACCTTAGCGTGTAGTCGTTTAGTTTGTAAGTTTTTCGCTCTTACTGGAGGCATTACACTCAAGGCACTCATAGGATTAGAAAAAATACACAAAATACACAAAATTCATCGATATATATGCCTTGATGGTGCCAGTGGTTTTTGTTCAAAACGCCACACAAAAAATACAAATCTTACTACCTCTCACCAAATTCAGGCATCTACGACCCTCCAGACACAACACCCGTCTGGTCGGAAGTTCCTCACGTTTCTAAAAGGATGAAATAATTGTAACCATGTTTTCATATTTAAGTACACCTACAATAGTACATTGTGATACAAGGGGCTAAAATGACCCATTATAGACGAGGTAGTTTTTACTACCGAGCTTTAGCGAGGTAGTAAATAGGAACCGAGTTATAATGGGATTTTAGCGCCGTGTGTTACACCGTACTTTTCACTACGATTGCGAGAAAATAAAATAACCATATTTAATATGATAGTTTATTTTATTAAAAATGAAATGTACAATTTGTACTGTTGTTCTAATGAGAAGTTTTTTCCCGGCAACATAATCTCAGTTCTCTGTGAAGACGAATATAATATTGGTCATCTGTGGGGTAAACGTAGGAGATAAAAAGGAATCCTACTTATAATTCAAATAAATAATACAGCAAATATCTTAAAATTTCGCGCCAATGCCTTTTTTTATTTCTTCTGTAGCTGGAATGCAACGCACACATCCTGCCAAAGAGTTCGGCGCGTTTGGTTCCATTTTTAAAATAAAATGCTTTTTTTTTATGGAACAGTGATAAGTCAATTCTTTTTGAATTATGAGTAAAGACTTTGCGTTTTCGATCACCGACGACGAAATTTAAAAAAAAAAAGCTTATTTTCCCTAGGGCTATAATGAGCAATTTTACGGCCCCTCTGGTACGCTATTATGACGGTCTTTTCAAGCAAGAGGAGTGAAAAAGATTTTTTTTTTCAATTCCTGTCATTCTTCTTCTACAAAACCCCTGATTCAATTTATATTTAGTTAATGATTCACTAATATAGTACTAGTAATGTATTTTTACAATAAAAGCTTCATAATTATCATCATGATCATCCACAGCTCGACTTCACCCACTGTTAGCCTCTCTTTACTTGTGCCAAGCTCCACGTTCTTGTGCCAGCCCATTGATCTGATCTCGAAAATTCTGATTCATCAGAATTTTCTCGCGATGGGAATTTTCACGCAATGTCTTATTCCCATCTCGCCGCCGGACTACCAATATTTCTCTTTCTAGTCCTTGGACGCTTTTTTCATTTTTTTATTAGCCTATATTGTCCCACTGCTGGACAAAAGCCTGCCCCATAGCCTTCCACTCCTCTCTACATGCGGCTCTAACGCTACTAAATAATTAAAATCAATGCGCAACTTGTAGAATCAAATAGTGTTCAATTCTGCAAACGCTCACATAAAATTCGAATGCAGTGACAGCACGTTTAATAGACGTACCTACATTAATTCGGTGATTGGTTCATTAGAATAATTAAAACCGATTTCAGTTAAACTGTCGAATTTATAGTGTGCTTACTATTTCAGTAGCTGAATCGATATTTGAAAGTTCAGATATACCTACTACTGTTATACAATTTGTAATAGGACCAAGCTACTTAGCATAAACAGGCTAAAATGAACCCACTGCATGCACTGCTGGGACACAGGATTCTTCTCTATGAGAGGGAAATCTATAAAAAAGTGTAAACTTTTTTAAAGGTTTCCTCACGATGTTTTCTATACTGTTTTGAGAGCAGTGGTGATGAGTTAAATTACACAAAATAATGCGCCATACATAAAATAAAATCGTGGGTTCAATCAAACCCAGGCAGGTTTGAACCCACGATTTACAGCTCGTACTTCTTGCTTCGATATATTATTATATTTAGAGTTTCTCATAATAGACGGACTGTTTCCACTTTACCCCTTCTGTATAATACTATAATATGTTCTAGAAAGCAATCTAATACCTGAAAATCCATGTTAGATTACATAGTTTGGGTTTACTAAGCCTAATCGATATTTGAAAGTTCAATTTAATCCGTCTGTAATTACTTTAACTTCATTTTATCGTTTAACAAAGCAAGATCATACACTTGCTTGACAAGGTTATTTTCTGAATTGTAATATTTTGGGAAAACTGACATAGTCGTCATTATATTAAGAACACGTAAAGTTCCATTGCTAAACTTAGTTCAAGCTTCTGTAAGGTCCCTGTTTACCAAAAAGATGACGCTCTGATTATCGAAAAACAGCTGTTTAAAACACATTTTTGTATGGAAACATGTCACAGTGACAGCTGTTTTTAGATAACCAGACTGTTATCTTTTCGGTGAACATGGACCTAAGTTGGTTATAGTCAAAAGGTGTTACTCGTATACCATCATTCATTTCCTCATTGGTCTAGTGGTCGTAAACGCGACTGCTGAGCGTGAGGTGATGGGTTCGATTCCCAAGTCGGTCAAAGTGTTATTGGGTTTTCCGTTTTCATCAGGAATTTCTCAGTAGCCACCAAGGAATCTGGATTTGTGCCTCATTTTCGCGATATGGATCTTAAGGGGCCGGCGGAGCATGCGTATTTTTAACCGACTTCTAAAAAAGGAGGAGGTTCTCAATTCGGATGTTTTTTTTTTTTTTTTTTTATGTTTGTTCGCGCATAACTCCGTCGCTTGCCAACCGATTTGAAAAATTCTTTTTTTGTTGGAAAGGGTATACTTTCCAAATGGTCCCATAGCCACCAAGTCGGGATCTGATGATGGAATCTTGGCGAAATCGAGGGAACTCTTCAAATTTTATAGGATAACGTACAGCGATTTTGGTATTTTCTACAACAAATGAAGCATTTGCGTTTGATAAGAACCATTCTACCATCAGATCTGATGATGAAGCCAAGAGTCATGGAACTCCATAATGAGACAATGTATCCTAGTCGTGTTTGGGCTTGTTGTAATTGTAACGGTATGCACTTTCCATGTGTACCAAGCACATGTGAACCACTAAAAAGTGAAAAATAAAAACTTTTTTTGCAAAAAATAAAACCGACTTCAAAAAAAAACAAAAAAGTGAAAAATAACTTTAGCTTCTGAAGTCGGTGACAAAAAAATTAAATCAATCAAACAAAGGTCACCGACTTCAGAAGCTAAAGTTATTTTTCACTTTTTTGTTTTTTTTTGAAGTCGGTTTTATTTTTTTATACAAAATAGTACCAAAATTATTTGTAAATCAAACATATTCTTAAGGTAGTGTGTATTTATTTCGATTGGATTACAGAATATCTATGTTCCCAATTTTTTTTTTTAAATGACAGTGATAGAAAGACGATATTATGAGGAATTTAAAAATTTCTATAGAAAATTTATTTTGCTCATAACTTTTGTTTAAATCAGTGTCCAATCGAAATATATATTTTGGTACCTAGAAATTCTGAAATTTAATCGAAATGAATACACACTACCTTAGGAATATGTTGTTGATTTACAAATTATTTTGGTATTACGTTTGTATGAACTACGCTTGCTCCGTAGGCCTCTTAAACGTTACGGGCGAAAATATAGGTGTTTATTAGTAAACACCCATATATTTTTACACCTAAGCATAATATCCCCCTTGGGGAAAACCACGAATTAAATTCGTGATGTTATATTTATGTAATTTATCAATCGTTATGGTTTGTTTTTAACAACTGCCCAAAAAAGGAAGTGCCGTTTATCGGAAGCCATTCTATCGATGAAATATGAATTCGAAATAATCTTAATTTATGTCTTAAATTTCAACTAATTAATTTTACTTTACAGGCCCAAGAAATAATACTCCATCCAGCATACAACGATGACCTCTCTACGTCAGACCTGGCTATCATCAGGGTCAATCCACTTGAATTTACAGAATATGTACAACCTGTCTGTATTTGGGGCCCAGTGTATGACAAAGCTAATCTTGTTGGGAAAGAAGCTACGGTGAGTTAGCTTGTTCATTATTGTTTTCTTTAAAAGGTATTTACTTTTAGTAGATAGCTTGATGGTTTTATGGTTGCAAAAGATGCCAATGCCAACCACGCGGATCCCTATTACTATTACAGGCTCCGCTGTGTGTATATTTGTCACAAGGCTGTGTATTTACGAGTAGAACTGTTGCATATTTACATACTATTTAATTTTATTTAATTATCACAGCATGTGTAAATAAACACCGAATAATAATAATAAAGTTTATTTCGGCCTGTTTTGATAGATTTTACAAACGGTGCTACGAAACCATTCGTGTGCAATTTTCTTAAACATAAAATGATAGATAGTTCCGACCATCTCAAATAATTTAAGTTAAAAATGACTGGATTTAATTCCTATTTTCAGGTCGTAGGCTTCGGTACAACAGAGCACAACAAGCCGGCCGATGTTTTAAGGTCGACGTACACTAGGATACAGAACGATACGACGTGCATTAACTTTTCTCGCAAGCTCTATTCCAGTTTACTGAATGAGTTCACTTTCTGCGCTGGATATGGACCTTCATCAAGTAAGTATCTAGATAATCAAGATTTTTTTTTAATCTGACCACCGGCACAGAGTACCTAACCCCACATTTATATTTACCATTTCTAAATCCCAGGGAGGAAACCGTCTAGATCGGCCGCGGCGATGGTGTTTTGAGGATCTGATCTCGTTTGCGTCTAGATGTTTGGATGGAAAAAGAGGAGGCCTTTTTTGACGACCCGAATGGCGTAGTGGTAGTGAGACTGCCTTATGTTCTTAGGGTTCGAATCCCGGTAGGAGCAAATGTTTGTGTGATGAGCATGGACATTTGTTTCCGAGTCATGGATGTTTGTACGAGTATGTATAATAAGTATGTATTTACAAACAAAAAAGTATATATGTGGTATATCAACTATCTGGTGTCCACGACACAAGCCTTGCTTAGTGTGGCACTAGATGGCGCTGTGTGTTAATGTCCAGCGATATTATTATTACTATTTTATCCCGCAACGGGACACTACCTGTGTAATCTTAAATAAAGATACCCATAATATCCAGGTTTTCGTATTTCTATCTCTATCTATGTTATTTTTTTATTCCACGTCAAATACGCTTAACGTCCAAAATTGAAGTAAGCAGTGATAATAAAGTTTAATAAAGTTTATGGTGTGAACGTTGGACTGCCAAGTCTAAGGTCTCAAGTTCGAACCCAAGGCACACACCTCTGATTTTTCGGATTCATGTGCGAATTGCAGTATAATTATCACTTGTTTCGATGAAGGAAAATATCGTGAGGAAACCAGCATTCCTGAAAGATATTTCTTGACGGCATGTACAGCCAAGTCAAAGGCCTTACAAAACTGACACCCTAACCACAAGATTAAGAAATATCAAAATTGAAACAGTAATATTGTTATCTTCAGAAATATATCATGTTTACATGTAGCTGAGAGTCCAAGTAAAGTTATCGAACTGCCTAACGAATACTGATGTTTTTAAAATGATTCTAACTTTTCCCCGCAGATATTGTACTATATAGGACATAATGTTATCAAAAACGCACCAGTATATACTCGTATTACGTATGTTCGCTTTATCGATTCCCTTTATACTCGTTACACTACAGCCACCAGCAAAAATTATAACAGGATTTCTAGAACTCCAACAGAATTCTAAACATTCTCAGAACAATATACAGAGGACGATCTACGGACGCAGTTCCTGTAAGTAACGTGAACTGCGTCTGTAGGTAGTATCTTAGGACGCGTTGCCACTTTGTCGGGAAGACAGAATATAATCGTGTAGTTTTAAGTACCGTGGCTTTTCTATTTGAATGGAGGTGATCACATAATAGGGCGACGCGATTACGGTCGTCCACGACTTTTCCCAACAAAAAAACAACGATAAATTAATCGTCACGACTTAGTGGAAATGCGGCCTTAAAGTAGTAGGTACGTAAGACGACCAATCAAGCTTTCCAAAACAAATTAAGCTGATCCCTCATTGGACGTTAAGCCCATGCAAAGTGAGGTCAGGTTATTCAGTAAATGTATACAGCTGTATGTGTCTCTATGTGTACAATACTAACGAAGATTAAATTGATCACTGGCCCGTAACCGATGGTGTGGCTACCTGTTTGGTTACGGACGCAGTATATTGAGTAGATTATTGCTGTACGTCTGCGGTGTGGGTCAATTCAATACTATGTCGGTTGTGTGGATATTGCTTCGTGGGAAAATATTGTTCAGTGCAAATACATTGTATGTAACGAATATTTACTCATTGCTGTATGTAGTATCTACAGTTATTGTTTTGTCCTATGCGAGTCAAATAAAATACTTTCCCTTTCTTTCTCTAATAAGAAATACCACCGATAATAATTCAATTTTGAATTTTGGTTTCCATTAATTAAAAGTATGTCTTATTTTCTCGGTGAAACACCAATTGATCGATACCACTCTTTCTATCAACTTTAATAGATAACAGCATTGACAATGTAAAACGAAACAAGTTTTTTCTTTCAAATACCTCACTCACACTGTTTCTTCTTTCTTTCCAGCCAACAACCCACGCAACGGCGACAGCGGAGGAGGTCTAGTAATGAATACCATCCAACCTGACCACATGATCAGCTATTTCGTTCGAGGGGTCCTCTCAAAATGTGGAGTATCACCGGGACAGAAGGAGTGCGATCCGAAGTATTATGTGGTTTACACTGATGTAGCACCGCACTATGGGTGGATCTACCACCATGCTGGGTTGGAGTTTAGAAACAATGTTATGGTTTCTTGAAGAGATATACAGGGTGTAAACAGACTCATCATGGAGCCGTCAACCAAGCATTCTGTACATCAAAATAAGTAATTGCTGGGAAACGATTTTAATTTTTGTGGAGAAAAGTCATGTTTTGTAGTAGAACTCAATGCAATGCACTCAAAACGTTGTACTGATGGATGTATTGAATAGTACGGGGGTCGTCGAGGTGTTTAAAGATCTTACATTAAAATCTAGAATTACTTGCAAAAAAAAAAACTTGTCAAAAAGTTGATCCCCAATATCTCCGTAACTACATAGAAGGTTCTTAGGTATGGTGTAGAACAAAAAATGATCGCAATGACGGAGAGAACAAATGCTTTTCGGTTTCGTTAAGAGATTTTTTGCACCCTATACTTATTGTATCTTCATTAAAATTTGTTTTTAGACTGATAGTGTTGTACTCAAGTTCTGATTCTTTGTTTAGACGTATCTGGACTGTCACAAGATTTTTTATGGGAGACAGTATCATTTTGTACTCGTAGGTACTTTATTTAGTTTATAATTATACTCGTACTTTAGTCGGATCTCTCTTTTGTAAAAATATTTTGGTTTTGTACAAAATGAATGAACTTTTTATCTATAAAACTATTTAGGTATTTAGTAATAAGAATAATATAACTTTAACAAGTAAAAGTGACTATTATTTAAAAAAAAATGGGCCAAGTGCGAGTCGGACTCGCCCATGAAGGGTTCCGTAGCAGATTGAATGGAAGGTAAATTGCTGTTTCCAATTTATGACGTATTAAAAAAAAACTACAAACTAGATCTCGATCAAACCAATTTTCAGTGGAAGTTACATGGTAATGTACATCATATATTTTTTTTAGTTTTATCATTCTCTTATTTTAGAAGTTACAGCGGGGGGGACACACATTTTACCACTTTGGAAGTGTCTCTCGCGCAAACTATTCAGTTTAGAAAGAAATGATGTTAGAAACCTCAATATCATTTTTAAGACCTATCCATAGATACGTATCGTATATTTTCTATTTTTGTGTGAAAATCTTAATGCTGTTCACAGAATACATCTAGTTACCAAGTTTCAACAGCATAGTTCTTATAGTTTCGGAAAAAAGTGGCTGTGACATACGGACGGACAGACAGACAGACAGACATGACGAATCTATAACGCACGCTAAAAATCGTGTAAGTACAAAACCAATCACTATCATCCTAGTCTAGACTTTCGCCAACTATTTTAGGTTCGACTTTCAGTCTAATAGGGTGCAGCCAAATACTGTATTTTATATGGAGCGATTGCCTATCTAACCTCCACAACCCAGTTAAACTGGTTAATTCGATAGACAAACAAAATCAATCAAAACTAGTCTCATTTCAGTAGCTGGACACACCATGCCCGTCAAACTCGAAAATGCAAATTCAAAGCAAACTTCTTTATCTACTAAAATGCAACCTCTCATCTTAAAAATTGGAAATATATTAATATTTCCTTGAAGCAACATCACGAGGCGGCGCTCTTGCATAATTTATTAGAATCTTATTAAAAAGTGTCAGCGGAAGAAAAAAGAGAGCTTCATATTAAAATAAAAGTCTCTCTATTATGTCGTTGGACTTAAGTTGTTGTACGAAAAAAATCATTATGCTTCTTTTGTTTTCGTACATCATTGTTCAATTTTTATCTTTAAATGAATAAGTTTCTTAATGATCTTTTAATGAATTTGCAAGGAAATGGGTCACCCTTTTTTGATTTTATTCCAGGTGGATAAGCAGAGACGTTTTTCTGTCCACGTCATGGAAAATTTGGATTTTCTCTGAAGAAATACATAGGTAAAGCAATTATTTTGATTGGCCGCTTTTGCATTTCATTAAAATAGAGCACTTCTGGGCGAAATTTCATTATTTACACGACATAACATCACGACTGTAACCCCCGAACGGTTAGGCAAAAGTGCACCTAATAGCCACATTTTCGCCAATTATTATGTTTAAGTCCCATGTAATAATAGGATGTAAATCTTGCCATTATGGCAAACGGGCACAAATCCATACTCCGAGGCTGCTACAGAGAAGTTCCTGCTAGAAAAACCCAATAACACTTATGAATGGAACCCAGGACCTCAACTTCAGCACTTGCAGTAGCGACCACTAGACCAACAAGGGACGAACTAATAGTATTGAGTATATTGATAAATCAATCAAAATGGAAAAATATTTATCAGTTATTTGCAACGTTGCCAACTTTTAGATTACGTCCTCCTAACGTGAAAGATACGATAAACTAAGAAAGACTAATTCTTTAAAAATAGAGATTTAAGAACGAAAGCAAGAAAGAAAACTGCGACACGAACTTTTAGCCGCACAAAATGACCCAACTCGTAAAATTTAACAGAACAAAAAGTAAAATAACAATGAGCAAGGAATAAAGGGGAACAAAAGTACGTCGTGGCAGGCTGTGAACTAACGAAGCTTTGCGGCTAGACCACCGGTGCATGACTGTGCATTAAATTAGTCCACAAACACTCGCTAACCAGGGCTTATGTTATCATGATATATGTTACAGTCAAAACTGTTAATTAGTTAAAACTACTTTTGGCCGGTGAAAACTATTTTAACAATAACCAACACTTGAAACTTATTATTATGGGTTGTTAGGTTTTTTTTGTGACCATTTGAAAAACACGTAATTCCAGGATTGCTCATAGCTCGCAGAAGGGATGGCCGTTGGAGCCGAAAAGTTCTGGAGTGGTGACCGCGAACCGGAAGACGTTGCGCTGGAAGACCTCGCACTAATAAATAAATAAATAGATATTGCTGGACTTTACACACAGCGCCATCTAGTGCCACACTAAGCAAGGCTTGTGTCGTGGTCACCAGACAGTTGTTATACTACATTATATACTTTTTTTTGTTTGTAATTACATACTTATTATAGATATAAACATCCATGACTCGGAAACAAATGTCCATGCTCATCATACAAACATTTGCTCCTACCGGGATTCGAACCCGGGACCCTAAGAACGTAAGGCAGCCTCACTACCGCTGCGCCATTCGGGTCGTCAAACTAATACTGATTGGACCGATGACCTGGTGAAGGTTCCGAGAATCCGCTGGATGCGACTCGCACAGGACCGGTCATTGTGGCGACACTTGGGGGAGACAAAGGGACGTCTTTCGACTGAAATGATAATGATGATGAATTCTAGGACTAGGTAATTACAACTGAGGCGTTCTAAACCAACATATTTTTAACGCAGAAAACGCATTTAACTTCATAAGGATTTTGACTGGCACCAGCCAAAAGTGGTTTTGACCGATTAACCGTTTTAACTGTAACATTATACTCTTACTCGCCGGGTAATACGGTCCAGTACTCACCGAAATGTGATATTGGATGCGTGGAACTGAAACAATTGAATCTTCGTTTTCGAAATAGTGGAGACAAGGTGAATTATTGTTCATTACAGTAATTCTACGTAACGTACAGCCACTGTCCTGGGCGGTGAAGGCGGAAGGATACTTTACTACAATGGCAGGCTGTTTGATGATCACATTCTGTACTAGCTTAGTCCGCGGCTTCGCCTGCGTGGAGTTCGGTTATTGTCCCACAAGATCGTACTCCCGGAATAAATAGTATTTGTATGTACCCTATGTGTTAAATCAGGTTATAAACTATCTATTTGCCAATTTTCATCCAAATCCGTTCAGTAGTTGATGCGTGAAGGAGTTGCAAACATCCATCCATTGTCACAAACTTCGCATTTATAATATTTGTACGAAGTAGGATGGGCCTCATGTGACTTGACTAATAATGTCTGTACTTTAAAAAGACCAAGACCTCTGAGTATGTTTCGGCTGTAAATAGAAATGAGTTTATTTTCTGGCTTCAGAATCAAATCGTTTCAGGATTCTTGGTGTCAGGATATTGTGGCGTAGCAGTTCAAAAATAGCTTCACCGTACTAACAATGTTAATTAGAAGGAGTCCATATATTTTTGATTTCAAATCTCTTTGAAACTAAACAAGACAGTACAGATTTGTGAAACATGTATCGACGTCAAAATTGCTATCAAGCAATCACTAAACAATCTGTGAAGTATTATAACAACAGAGTTACCAATGTCCTAACTGAAAGAGGTTCAAGTAATTAGTACAAACATAAAAAGATACCTGCTACCAAATTCTGCATGCCTTGGACTCACTTACCCAACGGGCAGTAAGTAAGGGTAAGTAAGGAAGTAATTTAATTAAGTAATTAACTCCAGAAACGTGGTAATCGCATGTAACAGCGCCGTTTCACTGACTGGGTTTATAAAATAGAGGTAGCGTTGTTACCACTGAAAAATACCACGACTACTGCATAAATTCTTCAACACCTTTATTAAAATAAACATAAGCCCTAAAGTTCCTTGTGTCCATTCCAAAAACGCGCAAAACGGTTATGGCCGTTTAGTATTGTTTCCTTTTTTGTAGGTATTAAAGTTAGAGTCAGGTAATCCTCTGCTTTCCATGTAAAAGCATTCCACACCTGGGATCCTTACGTGACACTACGCAATAAAGTCTTTTGTGTTGCTAACTTAGAATTGCAGCTAAACCCAACTTTGTTTTAATAGTAATAAGGTTTAATTTCCTTAGACGTCATGAAATTGCAGGGACAGAAACGAGGTCAATGGAGCAAGAAGCTGAATGCGTTTGATAACTTAGAATAGGTAAAAGACTAGAATGCTAGTAGAGTCCCAACTGTTACTAGAATATGGATGTAGTTAGAGTTATAAAACTAGAAGAGAGAGAGAATAGAGAGAGAGTAGAGTATTATCAAAAATAAATGCGAATTCTTTAAAGGGAATTCAGGACACTGTAGTGTCTGTAGTACATGTAGACTGATCCGTTTGGAGAAATTCGCTTTTAATACAACATCATCATCATCACAGCCGAAAGACGTCCACTGCTGGACACAGGCCTCCCCCAAGTGTCGCCACATTGACCGGTCCCTTGCGACTCGCATCCAACGGATTCCCGTTGGATGCGAACCTTCACCAGGTCATCGGTCCGGTCGGTTTAATACATGTTCCATTAAATTTAAAATTTGAAAAACCCCCGACACATAAGGTCATAACTTCAAGGTTTTTTTTTTTGGAACGAAGTTTCCTAACGCGCCTCACGGGAAGTGCGATTTAGTAGAAATCGTCACGTAACGAAATGCCGTATGCTGTGTGTGTGTAAAATAACAATGTAATATTCCTCATTCCGTTTAATATAGTGTACATTATTCTACTAGTCAAGACCTTTCATTTGGTACAAATATTGAGGGAGTTGTTAAATAAATATGTAATCCGCCCTTTTGTGGTGGCGGCCATCTTGGACTGATTTTTATCAAACATAGCTATATAGGAACACTCCCGACTAATTGACATTTCAAACAAAAAAAAACAAATTCATAATCGGTTCATCCGAGACACACTGTTGTTGGTAATCTTATTAATTGAGTCGTCCCTGTACTAGGAACTGTAAAATGCGTAATTTTTGAGAACAAACATTCATAACAGCACTCCTGTAATCCCCGAAGGATTACTCAAGGTTGTACCTAATAGAACATCGACATATCGCCAGTATTATCTGAAGAAATAATAGTTTATTACCTAACCATTAATTTTGGATTTCTGCCTATTCCATACAGTTACTTAATCTTGGAACAAAAACTTGGCAACACGCATTGCGTGTTCAGAAGGTGTAGGCTCCCGCTGCGTTGCAAACCTAGTGTTACATTTGTTATTTTTTATATCGTTTCAAAAATTAGACGAACATAAGGTTGGATATATTTATGTACTTACGTATTACAAACCTCTCTCGAAACCCTCGGATCAATTTTAATTAGGGACTGTTTGTTTCAGAAGTTTTGTCAGCAACTGCACCTACAATTAATTTCCAATATTTTTTTTCTGTTTCTACTAAAAAAATTACATTATCTCGATACTTTTTTATCAGAAAATATATGCTACCACATGCATTCACTTCTTTTCCCAAAGGTAAAATCTACATGCTACGTTCCATAGGTCCATAGCTACATGTACTTTTTCTAAGATGACTTGAACATCTGGTCATACTCGCTCGCATACTACGTGGCTGACCTTTCAGAAGAACAACATTAATAAGGTCAGTGTAAGTCATCTAAAGTATAAATAAATCGTTAATCATTTCAAACTGTCTAGCAAACCGTCCCAAGTCCTCTTCAAAACTACTCGCGGTTGACAGCAATATTTACAAACTTTGCACGATTGAGTTGAGGTAGACGCTAATTCAATGGACTACCCACGCCATTGATCGCCTCTTATGAACCTACCTTCCATGTATCAAGCAGTAAACTGTTAGTAAATAATGTACTTGTGTTTTGATTACAATCATAATTTCATTCGTTGTTACAGAGCTTCCGGGATCGATCAACCGAATTGTTAATTTAATATCTCCTTGACGTACGTATTTCTTATTCAACAATCGTAAATCAGCTACTAAAATGAACTGCAAAAATGCGGTAACCCCTTTTGAGGAAATAGCGTGACAATGCAAATCCATTTGATGGAAGACGGAGGAATTTCACGACAGCGCGGCAGCGGTTCCCCGGATCAAAACATATTCGATACCGTATCGTTTATCTATCTTATACAATCTATTCAAAACTCCGTCTCAAGTAATTGGAAGGGAAAACAAGAGAAGAAGAGCTACGCAGAGAAAGTGAACCTCTAAATTCTCTGATAACTTAATGATGTAAAATTTATCTAACGTTCCCCGCCTATCTCTTAAGAAAGTGGCATAATGATACTGAAAAAGGGGGAATTTATTCTGTAGCGATAACAAGAACACTTTTTTATATCAAAATCAAAGCGTTGTTCGAGTTTTCTTTGATGTGCCACAATTCCTTTTCAACTGGGAATCGAATTCGGGGCACGTAAAGTTATAATCATGTCGGAGTCCTCCAATGTTTGATAAAGTCTCGTGTGTACGAGAAATGGCGTGCAATTTGTGAGCTTAAAATATAGCAAACTTTGAGATTTTTAACATTTTTCAATGTGCCACGTACAAGTTGTTTGTTTTTTTTAATTCCTCTCAATCGAGTAATTGTTATAATATAAGAATGTTTGTATCATGAAATGCAAATGCAAACCTATTTGAATCATTAATAAAGTTTGCATTAATAATAAAATAATAACCTGGCACCTGGCGCCTGGCGCCTGGTACCTTCATCGAACTAGGAGAAAGTAAGAATCAATTACCGAAACTAGGCTCATTGCAAGCGTTTTGCAAGAAAACTAAACACTTATTAATCGAAATAAATAATTATGAAGACTGGGTTCATTTCCAGGTCAAAAAAAAATGTTCTTGAATTTTTCCTTCACGAATATTTCAGTAGGAGCTGGTAGTCTGAACCAGTGCCCGGTTGATGCCATTTGGCTCCATCTGGCCCTCCTATTACAAGAAACTTACACGTCATCATCATCGCCTTTTCCCAACTATGTCGGGGTCGGCTTCCAGTCTAACCGGATGCGGGTGAATATCAATATTTTACACGAAACTGACCGAAAACAGAGTACTCATCCTAGCCTAAAGATTGCAAGCTTGATATTTATGCAGTTAGCAGGAAAAACCACAACATCAAAAATAAACAACATCACATTCTTTATTTCTGCTTTTAGATTCTCATTGACATTTCCGTAAATAAAACCTTAGTTTCAAGTATTTCAAAGGCCTGTATTTATTCTGGCTACTGTTCCAGCTGGGTCGGGCGATCCTTGTGTCCGATTGGCTGGGATTTAGTCGAAAATTGCCCAAATGAAAGCTCAATGAACGTGTCACGGCGAGTCGCCGGGCACATTTGTCCACGTCCCGAATTGTCCGCATTGCCGTACACTAGAGGTGGCAAGTGTCGATAAACGATGCGAGATCTGAAATGGAAAATAATACTTAAGTTATTGTTTTAGTTATTTGTGGTCTTTCTTTTCCCTTGATACTGGAACTGGTTTTTTTTTTGTAAATGTTGTTTTTTTGAGATTGGCAGTAGGTCATATAATTGAAAAGATTTTGAAAAACAACTAGAAAACGACAAAATATACAGTTTTACATATTAGTCTGACAGTGCAGTTTTTTTTTTGAGGATTAAAATAATCTTCTAGAGTCTGGAGCAACATAAGTCCTAGAAAAGCCATAACCGCTTGAAACTTTTCATGCGAATGGAATAGGTTACTATAATATTCTTCGATTTGTTTTATCTAAGAAGTGACTGTGTGGTGGTTTACTATTTATTCTTATTTTTAAAATGTAGATTTTTAATAAGTTGCCTGAACAATATGTTAAAATATCTTCTGAAAAAAAGAAAGACTACCAAAAAACGCAAAAAATACACAGCTGTATCGATATCTTCTGGTAAGTACCACATCTCTAGTTGACACAAGCTGCCCTAGGGGTCGGACGTCGGGTCATCACAGGGAGCGATCCGCCTCCCGTGTCTATGACACAACGCGCTGTCATTTATCGGCATGCAAAAATAGCCTGCATAGTAATGAATGACAAAATACTCTGATCGCTTCATTAGTCTGTGTCTGTGGGTGAAAGGTTTGGGGTTTGATTCTTGGGGCGGATTAAAATTAGTAATTTTATGGTTAAGTTGTTTTTTACTTTGTGGATGTGCGTATAAATACCTAACAATTGTAGCAATATACCCATATTGCTACAATGGTTAGGTATTTATGTTACAATTTTCGATGACAATAAAATCAAACGTTTGCAAGTGTACGCCAAAATAATGAAAAGATTTTTTTTTCTCAACACAGGGGTTCTATGTAAATCATAATTGTCTATTTGAATCATTCATAATTTTGGTTTGATAAGACAGAATTATATGAATTTGTGGCTTGAAAGCCTATTATACAGTTTCAAACAATTAAAGAGTTATTTCAGATCTACAAAGTAGCAATAATTTGAGTTGGGCAAAGTTAACTGACGCGAAGCATTCTAATTTTGTATTGTAACAGTAATTTTGTAACAAATAACTTTTCAAAGAAACTCCAAATGGCGCTAAAAACTTAGTCGACTACGATTTCCGGTAAAGAGAGTCAATGTTACCTTAATAATTTATTTTTTTGAATAAGTTGGTAACATTTGCCGTCAAACTCAATGAAAAAGTAAAAAAGGCGGTCGAACCTTTTTTACTTTTTCTGATACTTTTGTCCGTATTGAACGTGATTATTCATGCATGCACACAATTGCTTGATGAATATAATTATCATCATCATCATCAGCCTATTAATGTTCCCACTGCTGGGACACGGGCCTACTCTCTATGAGAGGGAATGGGCTATAAGCCACCCCGCGGGCCCAGTGCGGATTGCACATTTCTTCGAATTTTGTGGTTCTAGGACATGCCGGTTTCCTCAAAATGTTTTCTTCACCGTTTTGAGAGCAGCGGTGAAATAACAGTTTTTATTTTAAAGTCGAAAGAAACTGCAACTTATTTAGGTAACTACCTATCTCTTTCAGGGACGGTACCCATTTTAACTTTCATTTCTGTAGGTATGAATGAACTACTTCCTTGGCACAAATACTAACCATTGCTACTATTCTATAATAGCTTTTATAATTAGAGAATACGCGGGGCAATTAATAGATCATTGATCACAGTTCCACTAATTGCCAAGCGCGTCTGATTATGATACTATTCCACTGAGAATTCTAACTGTATTGCCACTCAAAGCTGATGAACGTTTCTAGTAAATTATAACAAGGTACTGGCTGCACACAAATAAACGTAACAGAATGTACGATTGCGCGTTTAACACGTAAAGGAGTAGACAGAGGCGTAAACCCATGTTTACTCAGTTTCATAAGATATGGGATGCCCTGGTGGGAACAGTTTCTCAGTATAAACACAAGCGTTTGGATTTAGAAGTCCGTGTTGCTACTGAGAAATTCCCAAGGAGAACATTCAATGGCTTTGTCCTTGACCTTAAGCTAGGTCCTAAGGTACTTTGGTAGGCTTCGTCTTTGACCTTAGGATCTAGGATTTAATTTCACATAAGTTACTTGATTTGAAAGACTTTTAGAAGAAGAAAAGAACGAGCGGGAAGCTCTATAGTTTTCTGCCTATGATTCTCTATCTACCTAGATAAAGATCTATCTTTTTGGCGGTTTTAAACTGTCCAACTGATCGACAACACGACAGCTTAAATGTTGGTACCTGCGTAGTAAAAGTGATAACAATAGTTTAGTTGCCGCAAGCGCGAATGATGTACAAGAGGTCTTGGGATCGATTCTCAGGTCGGACAAAATTGTTTGGGTTTTTTCATCACGAATTTCTCTGTAGCAGCCACAAGGCCTGGATTTGTGCCCGGTTGATGGCAATAGGCTCGCCACCTATTACAAGGACTAAAACATAAATTGTGATATGTGTGAGAGTACTTTTATGTAGACACTAGCTGACCCACGCAACTTCGTCTGACATAAGAAAGAAAAACGAAAGGAAAAAAATCCCAGTTTTTGCAACATTTTTCATTCCTGCTCCGCTCCTAATAATTGTAGCGTGATGTTATATAGCCTAAAGCCTTCCTCGATAAATGGACTATCCAACACAAAAGAATGTTTCAATTCGAGCCGGTAGTTCCTGAGATTAGCGCGTTCAACCAAACAAACTCTCTATTATTATAGATCTGCCTAACTTTAAGGAGATTACCTACAGCCGTGATGTTATAAAATAAATACTTTTATGAGGTCAACTATCGCTTACAATCATCAACTATAAAAAAGTTTCAAAATCTATATCTATATACCAAAGTAACGAAGCCACAAAGCGGCTTCTATCCTTCTACCTACATCCTCTAAGTTTCAAGATTCCTCATAATATCCGGTGTAAAACTAAACCTCTCGGACTACGCTGCCTGGCCCATTAAATTAAATGTGCTGGCTTTAAGGTAACGGCTACTTATGCCTCCACGTAGCTTGGATATTATTTTGATCCAACCTCTTTTACTTGAAGATTTTGTCCCGGAAGACGTTGAGGTTTTTGCCGGGTTTTGTGTTGATATTTTCAGTATTTTTTGATGAAAGGTAAGAAGATACGAGTGCTGTGTATTTGATGACTGATTCATGCAATTATGTGATTATCTAGTTGCATCAAAGTAGACTTAAGGCCCGTTTTTAAAACTTACTTACGTATAACTGCCAGTGTTACGTCTCGCAGCTATCGGTGTTTCTATGCACAGTTATCTTTAAATATCTCATCCGCGTCACTAATCTTTAAATCTTTCATCCATGAATCAAGTGACAGGTAGGTCACTTGATTCATGGATGAAAGATTTTCTGTGATGTTTTGTTTCTAACCGTCTGTAAGCTAATAAAGTTGTAAGTAAATGTCAAACGAACAAAGATAGTCAAAGATAGCAACCTACCGAAACCGAATAGTAAGTTTTTGAAACTTACTATTCGGGACTTTGGTGGCGAATGACTTGATTAATGAATCTGGAGGTCGCATCTTAAAAAAAAGACTTATGTCTAAGGAGTATCTATGCATATCAAAGCCTTTGAGGTTCTTGTATGTTCACCTTACCCCATGGGTAGAGGCATAAGTTTAGAAAGATGGTGACTATCATTAAGTTAGTTTAAAATCCCCAAATTAAAAAAAAAGGGTAATGTTTCTTCTACGATTCGAGAATTGCATGTCTGCACTTTAATTGTCAACTTTATGTTTTGAACTTAATGAAAATGTATGTTCATGAGCATGAATTTAATCAAAATGTATGTACATGAGCAGCAATGGCGGCCCCGACTTAACAACAGTAAGTCATGGGTTCGAACCCAGGCAGGCGCATTACTTTGTGTAATTTCATCACTACTGCTCTCAAAACTGTGAAGGAAAAAACATCGTGAGGAAACCGGCATATCCCAGAACCAAATAATTCGAAGACATGTTAAATCTACCAACCCGCGTGGTGATTATAGCGCATTCCCGCTACGTCACAGCAGTGGGAACATTAATAGGCTGATGATGATAATTATGTATGTTAAAACACTTTGCTGGCTTGTAAACGTTAGATACAACAGTTTCAGGTTATTTCTAGAAAAATAGAACAGGAATATGAAAGAATGCTTATTTGCCTAATTACAAGCTTGAGTATATTGAGTGTTATTCATGTTTGATCAATAACATCAATCAGTCCACTTCACGGGAGACCATGAATGATAATATTATTTACATAATTTACGTGTTGATTAATTCGCCGGCCTACTTTTTTGGCAGATCCCCTCATTCCTAGAATCATAATTAATATCAATTAAAATTCATATTTCCCTCAAATTCCACTTCACATATTAATCCTTTAAAAGCAATTCATTAAGTTTACTCATAAATGCATTTATAATTTTCAAATTCAAAAGATTAATAAATACGGGAAACATTTATAATGGGTACATTAAATAGGGTATTCACACACTACAGAAGTCAATAAAATGACGTAATACACAAGACTCAAAGCAGAAAAGCTTTCAAGCGTGTGTTGGAGTCGAGAAATATGCACAAAGCCGTCGAAGCCCAATTGACCTAAATGGACACACAAATAGTAAAGGGAAAGACCCGTACGAGGTCATTATTCGCCTCGAAGTCCAGCAAAAGTGTCAGTTCGAAGGAAGACGGACATTTATCTACATCCTAAGGGCACCAGTGATTTTGGGAAGGATGTATTAGTGCGTAATAGGGTTTTTCGTGAAATCAACGCGGCTTTGAATTATTTAGCTGTTATATTGGTTGAGGTTCTGTGAAAGAAATGGAGTTTCCGTTAGGTGGAAGTGTTTATTTGTGTGGTGATTTCGAGATTCGTTTTTTGGCTATAAGAGTAGAGGGAGACCAAAAAAACGTTGGATGAACTGTGTGTCGAACGAAACGGCTAAAAATCAGCTGACTGCTGAGACGATGAGTAATAGAAGAGTACGTCTTATGGAAGTAGAAAACAGCTGGGCTGATCCCAAATAAGGGCAGCAAATGATGACGGTGATTTCGGGATTCGTTTTCGATACAGCGTTATACGGTAGGTCTGTGGAATCAAAACCAATAAGAGCCGGTCTTGCATTATTATTGAAACTTCGAGTAATAATTCATACTCAAAAGCTTTTCTTGTACACTTGTGGCGCGCACTAAATTGTACATTGCGGGCAGGGCAAATGACGCTGCATATACTGCCTGGCGAGCATGGAACCTCCCTGAGTGGTATTAATTTAAATCTAAGTTCGATTCACTTTTGCACTTCCTGCGATTTGCACAGCCTGGGGCTCTACCACCTCTTACCGCAGATTTGAACAAAAAAATCCTCTCACCATGGTACCTCAAATTTAAGTCGAAGATACTTAAAAACTGATGATGTACAGCATCTGGTCAGACTAGAGCAGCTCCCAGACATTTTCTGAAATCTTCTGCCTAAAAATCTTCTCCTGAACATAAATATCAAGAACGAAAACTATTACATATATCACACAGTTCATTATCTATATTATTATTTATCTACAATATTGCTACTCACCCATTACCAGCAATTTATTACAACTGCCTAAAGTACAACAGTAAACAACCAAATAATTACAGCCATTCAGTCCCAACTGCCATCCATTCACAGAAAAATATTCTATTAAATCCTGAGCAGCGATGCTCCAAGAGAAACTAGTTATACTTTAAAAAACCTTTTCGTAGGCCGGGCAGGAGCAATCTTTTGGTCCATTAAATTGTTCACGCTCACCGACTATGGAAATTGGACGTAAAACGAAATAATGTATACTAAGGAAATAGTTCACTGAGATTTGTAGCGTCGTTAGACAACTAGTTGCGACATCTGCGTTTAGCTTATGTTGTTTGTGTTGCGTTTTATTGTTATAGTAATTGTAGTGTTTGTTAGTTTTTAGTTATAAATACAAAGGAGTAGGGAATTTTTGTTGTTTAAAAGGCTGTTTTCAAAAATAAAGTATTACAATTTTTGTAGTACGTCTTATGAAAAAGGAAGTTAAATGGCCATACGGTGAATCAAAAGAAAGGAAATTGTTACCTTGTATATTATAGGGTGACTGGTAATTAGTGTACGATACTTTAACACGTGATTGTGCTCATGATAACAAACAACTTTTACTATGGCACCAATGCGGAAATCGCGAAAAAATATCAGCTGTTCAGTACATTAGGCGAACATAAATGTACTGAACAGCTGATTTTTTTTCGCGATTTCATGTTTGGTCCCATAGCAAAAGTTGTTCGTTACAATGAGCACAATCACGTGTTAAAGAATCGTACACTAATTACCAGTCACCCTAATTATGTAAATTATAATAGGTATTGTACCATTCCAAATCATCATCATCATCATCCACAGCACCACGTCCACCCACTGCTTAGGCCCTCTTTTGCTTGTGCCAGGCTCCACATTCTTGTCACAGCCTCGTTCTGGTTATTCCCAAGATAGCAACGATGTCGTCTGCCCAAAAATAAATACAAATAATAGACAACATTTCAATATTGAAATTTGATATAGGTATTCGATTAGTTACTATTTGAGGAATGAAACAGAGCAATATGGTACAATTATTATAAAACATTTTTTTTTGGTATTAATTTGGGAATAATACGTTTCACTTATTTATCTGACTATCAAAGAAAGTTAAATCGAAACTATTCATACAAATTTGCACTACATACTTTTGCGAATTATTGTTTAGTAGGCAACACAAAATACAATATTGCAGGTGATATTATTTTGCAATTACTAACGACATTTACCGAATGGAAACTACAATGCAATATCGAAGTGCAGATTCTAACATAATTTCATGGACCACTTCATTCCTGTTATATCATAACAGTTGTAAAATTACTGGAAGTGACTGCTAACTGATTGTATTATTGTAAATTTACTAACGGTGTATGAATCGCCTAACACAGAAGAGTTTTTCGTTACGTCACAGTCACAGGGGAAACTTGATAAATATTTTCACATTTGGTTAGTGAAAAAAGAAACTGTGATCTTGATGAAAACTCTTTCGTTTTTTTTTTTCTCTTTATGCAATAAACGTTAATCATTAGAAGTTAAAATGTATTACTTAAATACTTATTACAAAAGTAACCTACCAAAGCTCTATACGAAAGCTACTTGGGGACGTTCAAAGATCATCATCATGTGCCTAGCCTTTTCCGAGCCTTGGGATCGGCTTCCAGTCTAACCGGACGCAGCTGAATACCAGTATTTTACATGGCGCGACTGCCTATCTGACGTCCACAACCCAGTTAATACTGGGTAATTCGATACCACTTGCTGAGACTGGTTGTCGGACTGTTTGGGCCACTGACTACCTGTAACGACTGCCAAAGATGGACAAATGACAGCAGGGACCAACAGCTTAACGTGCTTTCCGAGGCACGGACGAAACTCGGTATGTAAGGGTGGTCACCCATCCAACCTAGGCAAGCACGGCTTAACCTAAAGATCGGCCCGAGCGGCTGTTATTATTTATTTTAAAGTAATAGTCTTACTCGAAATTCATGATGCATCTTATTCTTTAGTAGCCATTTACCAATAAACATTCCTAAGTGTAGAATTCTGCTGACGCAAATTTATTTAATCAACCCAGACGTACGTACCATTGCTTTAACGTGGTTCACAACAAGTTCAAGGTTATGAACATTACATACTTTAATGAAAAAAAAAAAACCTTTTTATTGACACTAATGGATTTAAAATGTCGATGGCTTACTTTATGCAGCAGTTTCAGCAAAAATCTTCGAGCTTCCAGAGCTTAACTTCGGTTAGATGTACTAGATGGCGTTAGTTGTAGGTACCTGCAACAGTACCTACTTACAAAAGGATAAAGTTCAAGAACTACTGGAAAATGGACCTAAATTCTAATGTAGACATTATTTAGGAAAAATGAAAATCTCAGTTGTAAATAGGGAACAGTCTTATTATGTCTTCTAAACATAGTAATTAGCGTAGCGAATGGTGCTTCTATAATATCAATATCTGTAACGGAGCGCTCGCGGAAAACTAGGTTGGAATAATCTAGTTTATCTGCCGAGTTAGCGAATATCACGAAATAGCTAGCTAAGTTATTAATTTTCATTTCATCAGAAAAAAATCTCATCTCATTGGTAGTGTCGTATTTCATTTTTTTAAAGCGTGCCACGTCTTTATGTTGTCTAGCTTTTATTGGCTTCCCTGAATTAATAATTATATTCCATAATGTGCAAAGGGTGTGCTTATAAGTAAGTATGTAGGTTTTTTGGCCTCTGCCTGGGTGACATCTCGACTCAGCGCGATACGTCGCCGAGCAAACGCCATCATCCACTGCTGGATTTTGGCCTCCCCCAAGTGTCACCACAGTGACCAATCGCGTGCGACTCGCACTAAGCGGATTCCCGCAGCCTTCACCAGGTCATAGGTCCACCTAGTGGGAGGCCTTCGAACAAACGTATTTTTTTTGTAAATATTGTTGATACTGTTATTGCACTTATGAAATTGTTTTGAGTACAGTATCTATGCCCAAAAAATTAAAGTGATAGATTGTGTGGTAACGAGGTGGCAACAAAACTACAAATTTGTCGTTGGTCACCAATTCTGTAGTTTTTCAATAATTCGATCAGATTATAGCAGTCGTCTCACAATCTGCGTCGACTCCTACCGCATCCAGTCTTGAAGTCTAGTCTAGTCACGTTTGAAGGTCGTCGGTACATCCAGCTGCCACTACCAACTGACATCTAACACTGTGCTTGCCGATTCCAGTTTTCACTCTAGGCATTGTCTACTCAAACGGCTGTCTTCTTCTAACAGACTGTGGGCTAGACGAATGTAGTTTTTGCGTTCTCACTCACTTAATATGATAGACATGAATTTGGATGGATGGAGGATGGGAGAGGAATGCTAAAGAAAAGATGGATGGATGATGTGAAGAATGATATGAAAGAGAAAGGAGTAAACAATGCCGTGACTTCTGACAGGGGAGAATGGAAGAGGAAAACGTGTTGCGCCGACCCCAAAAAGAATGAGGCCAGAAAGATGATGATGGTGATGTCTCCAAATTGTAAACAATAAATTCCTCTCCTCCTTGCCAGAGTTGCAAGGGTCATAAGTTCGCTTTAATATTCGCAGGAAACTTAGCACCAAATTACTACGGTCATGTCGCTTCAGTCGTGGTAAATCTTGACGTTCTACGAAACCGCACTGTTGAGTTAGTTTGGTTCAGACTATGAAACTGTGACAAGTATTATTGTTTCCAACAAACTACGAATGAACTTTTAAATTGTTATTAGATCCTAGTTTTGGTGAAGATTGTTTAGAAGTGGGATAGTTTTGATTAAATGTCTAGGCTCACAAGAGTTTTGCAATATGGCTTAAGGTATAATTCTGACGGTGACTAAAATGCTTCTGTAGATGATGGCGTTGCTGCCTGTTGCCCTTTTCATATACTTACCTTGTTTTAGAAACTTGTTGTGTCGTAGTCGTCGGAAATGTATCATTACTATGTGTGATTAAGAAAAATGAAATCTGTTTAATGTTTCTATAGGTTATGTTAACTTCATTAATTATATTATCCTTCATTTTCTTCTACTTTAACCTTTAATCACCAATATTTAGTGCAGGGTCTCTTCCAAATTTCTCCATTTTAGTCATCGGTCCACCTAGTCGGTTGTCTACCCACATTGATCCGCCCTGCACGTGGTCTCCCCTCTAGGACTTTTCCCCCTCAAGTAGGTGAGTAATAAGTTCTTACTTCTCTTTAATAGGCAAATAGAAATACACCGAGAAAATTGACGGAACAAAGACTTTCCAAAAACAAAACGTGCACTACAATCTTTTCATTACTTTAGACATTAGATTGAAAAGATCAAAAGAAGATTTTGCGTCTTCACAATATCAGCTTCAAAAAACTCGCTATTACCCAATCACTTGGCTTACTAGATGACTAAGAATACCGGAATGCCAGTAGCATCCTGTACATTCCCAACATCAAAGTGCGTAAATATCGCATGTCTAATTACTGCGGATATTTATCAGGCTGCTTATCTACTTCCTGTATCTATAACTAAACAGCTATATACCTATGCAATATAACCTGAATATTGTGGGCTATAAACTAGGTATATAATTGAAGCTGTTAACGTCCAGCTCGAGAGCTCGTGGCTAAATAATATCAGCCGCTCGGGTCGATCTTTAGGTTAAGCCATGCTTGCCTAGGTTGGTCTGTGGATGGGTGACCACCCTTACATACCGAGTTTCCTCCGTGCCTCGGAAAGCACGTTAAGCCGTTGGTCCCGGCTGTCATTAATTGTCCATCTTTGACAGTCGGTAGTCAGTGGCCCCAAAAATCTGACACCAGTCTTACCAAGTGGTATCGTATTACCCAGTATTAACTGCGTTGTGGAGGTCGGATAGGCAGTTGCTCCATGTAAAATACTGGTATTCAGCTGCATCCGGTTGGACTGGAAGCCGACCCCAACATAGTTGGGAAAAGGCTAGGCAAATGATGATGAACGTCCAGCTCATCACACTGCATCGACTGTTGTAGGTGATACATAATATCATCATCATCGGAATTTCGGGGTGATAAGCCCGCAATCACCCACAGCTGGGTTTAGGCCTCTCTTTTCTTCTGCACCACGCCCTGTTCTCTGCGTCCCATATCCTGGTTTTTTTCCGCGATTTGGACGATATTATCGATCCAATGAGCTTTAGGACTGCTTTGGTTTATTTGGCCTAACCTTGGCAAATACTCGGTCAAAGCTTTGATCCATCGGCTTTCTCAGCGTCTAGCCGGGGGTCTTACTAGGCTGGCCACGGAGTCTGGATCCGGAGTCTACCTGGTTGATGGCAATTGGCTCGCCCTATATTAGTGAGAATTTTAAATCAATGGTGAAAAGTATGTGTACCTACTATTAGGTACACCTGTGCCAAACCCTTAGGGGGTTACGTGCACGATGTTATGGTTCGCAATAAATGTTTTGACTTCGACTTAGACTATGGTATATGTAAAGCGCCTGTCTGGGTTTGATACCATGGTCTACAGCTCTCTCACTGGCTCTGTTATTATATTTTTATGTTGATGTTTTACAAAAGCAAGAAGTCCACCTGATGTTAAGTTATACTCCCTCCGTTTAACATCTGTTCTGCTAGACGTGTTGGCAGTCCAGAAACAAAGTGGAAATTACACTAGCATACCTTTTAAACTGTAACACCACATTATTGCTTGGCGATTAAATCAGGTAAGCTATACGTACAGTAATAGGAGAATTCTTGTGAGCCAAGTCATCATCGATTATCAATGTCAAGGCCTCTCTGAAATATGGAATTCCCCAATAGGAAAGTAATACGTATTATTTACAATCGTTAATTAAATATTTGTGCGGGACTGGCTTCTACGAGTACCTGCGACCTGACCTTTTTAAGTTCATTGACTTTCTATTCTTAAGCGTTCAGTGACTGACACTTTAGTGTTTTGTAGTTTAATACTCGTAAATTAAAAGGTGCATCTTAGTTTTATAGTCAAGTTATAGGTAGTCTGTTGGGATAGGTCAGTAAAACAGATATTGGATTATATAAATTCGTCTTTACTTACTTCTAAAAGAAGAAGGTTATCTTTTCGTTTGAATATTTCCTCCACTCTTTTACATTTCACAATCATCCTCATCATTTCAGCCGAAAGACGTCCACTGCTGGACATAGGCCTCCCCCAAATGTTGCCACATTGACCGGTCCCGTGCGACTCGCATCCAACGGATTCCCGCAACCTTCACCAGGTCATCGATCCACCTAGTGGGAGGTCTTCCAACGCATCGTCTTCCGGTTCGCGGTCGCCACTCTAGAACTTACTAGTTGTTAAATGTAAAAAGTAAATGAAGTGATCAAAAATTAGTGAAACTTCAATTTATCAAACGGACGCATTTATATTTTCAAGGATATCCCTGAAAAGCATGACAAAATATCACATCTATAATTTTGAAAGGGCTATTATTATTATTTATTCAATAGTTAACATATATTTTACACGTTTAAGTTGGGATGTAGTGTTGTTTTATGTTTAATCCGTATTTCTACAGATATGACGTTTAAATCTTATTTTTTCTCCTTTTTTCGTCACAAATCCGGGCTGCTTTCGATAAGACCCTACTTAGCCCAACCTGGGAATCTAACCCAGGAAAGCAGTGAAATGTTCTAAACTTAACATAAACGCTAACGAAATATTTATCCAGCGTAGACAATAAACAAAATAGTGAACAATCTTTAGCCCGCATCGCTGGCTTCATGCAAACTTGTATAATGCAAGTTCGTTCATTTAGTTGCAGCTTCCGAAATGAGATAAAACAGGTCAAGTAGTTTAATGAATAACAGCTTTGGGAAAAGTAAACGACGAAGGAGGACAAATTTGTCCTCCTTCGTCGTTTGTGGGTAATTAAACAAATAGGTATGGCACGTTCTTAAATGATTAATGTAAGTAGGTATGTGCGAGATTTGTCTTATGTGTTTCATCTTTAGTTTTGACCAGATTACGCCCACGGTTTCAATATTTTAGTTCACAATATTATAGTAAACTACCATTTTGCCCGTGACTTTATCCGCAAATTTTGTGATAGTTCGGCTACTTTCCATGATATCAAGATAATTTTAAAAACCTAAGTTACTCAGTAAAGATGTAGCTTTCTAATGGTGAAAGGATTTTTGAAATCGGTTGAGTAGTTCTTGAGTTAAATCGTAACAAAAAAACAAAATATCAAATCATTTCTCTTTATTATAAGGGTAGATAGACAGCCTATGTGTTATTATAATGTAGGTATAAGCTAAAGTGTAAGTTTCATAACCATCTGTTAATTAGTTTTTGCTTGAAAGAGTAACAAAAAAATCCATCCATTTATCCTCACAAACAATAGTATTTATAATAGTAAGTAAGAAACTGATACCAAAAAGCTCTTGCTTAGGTATATAGTTAATGATTTTTAGTCCTGCATAATAAGAGCAGTCACCTAGTTGGCCTGAGTTTTGAGAAGGTTACAAGTAAAGCAAATAAGACATTTCATAGTAAAACACGGCCTATCTACAAAAACATTATTTTTGCAATGAAAAGTTATAATAACAGGTCTAGACTCAATATCGTAAAACTTTATAAACATCCATAGTTCTATTTTGAATACAAAATGAGGGCCGAATCAAATTAAATGTAGTTCAATTCACAAATAGAGGCGCCTCAGAGATTAATAAATAAAACTACGCATATATCATTCGACACAGCGACCACCCGCTGTCCCATATTATATTGACTTTGTGACCCTATAACGTAAACAAATATTAGATATCTTTAAAATATGCTACGAGTTTATAAGACAGCAATAAACGACAAATGTCATATCGGATATCATAATGACATTTGAAAAATTAATTCGGCATATCACGTGGTGCGACGCGCACCTCTATGAAACGAAACGATTAAGCTACAAAATGTCAAAAAGCAAAAGCACCAAGTACTAGGGGCGGCGACCGCGGCTTATAGAGGGGAGAGGGGGGCAAAGGGGAGCATGGCCGCCAGTTTCTCGCCGACCACCGCGCCGCGAGCACGCCTTGTAATGCTCACAGTATTTTGACGCGACATGGCCTCGTCTGCGAGCGGCAACATCGTCGTCGAGTGGTTGCGATCGCTCCACTTGGGCCAATACGCGGAAAGTTTTATTGATAACGGATATGATGACTTAGAAATATGCAAACAAGTAGGAGAACCAGACTTGGATGCTATTGGTGTCCTGAACCCTGCTCATCGTCAGCGATTGCTTCATTCAGTCAGATCTTTGAGAGAGGAAGGAGCGGCGGCTGTTTATTTTACTTTGGAAGAAGCAGCCGCCGCTCGGGACTCTTGTAGATGTGAGGAAGAAGCAAGGAAGGAGCAGGCGACAGCAGCAGTGGAACCGGCAAAATATGTTGACGAATATGAGGAAGGGAAAGCAGAGTTAGTGAAGATACCTCGGATGCAACTGAAGCGTTTGCTTCGAGAACGCCTCGCTCAGGATGGGATCCGTCTGAGCCTTCAGCCATATTCCACCACGGTCAGTGATCATTAGCCCTAAACCGTGGGCAGTGCTTCTCGCGGTTATGACCCGTGAGTTGTGAAAGTGAAAGGATATATCTGAATGTATGTTTTGTGTCTGGAGTGAATCGTGAATATAGAGTTGTCAGTATGTTACACTGCGACCGCGTAGAGACACTGCCTGCGTCTTGTTATTTCTTTTGAATTAGTCTGTGTGTGGTGCGGCCCGTCTTCGACCGCCCCGAGCGAATCGCTCCTCGGGACGTGTTGCCATAAAGTTTGTTGCGTGCGTGATTTCCCTCGAGATGAGGAGTTTGCGCGCCTTCCTGTCGTGAGAAGATTGTAATCGCGTGCCTGCCGGCTCTAAATTGGGTTTTACGATAAATCGCGAAACCTGTTTTAGCTCCCTAAGGCGTTAATTAGTAATACGGCTTGTTCTGACATGAAACAAAGATCTCATTCCCATATAAATATCTGATGGAACTTAAGCTGGTGTATTGCATTTCGTGACTTGATAAAGTTACAAGTAATTTGCTTGGTTGCTAAAGATTCCGTGGTAGAAATCGGTGATAATGTTTATAAAGAAATAGTTGCCAAACACTGTGTGTGTTTTACAGCTATTTCTTAATCTAGTTTTTCATTATATTTTAATAATGAAGCAATAAAATATCTTAAAATAAACAAAAGTAATTTAGAAACTAATAAACATGAGAACTCCAGGGCCTATAATAAAACAACGACAAACAAGAGGGAATCATAAAAAGTAGACGATTAAAATAAAGTAACGTTTAATGGGTCATTATAAGAAGGTAATAACATGTTATTGTATACAGAAGTTTATAAATTTCACGAGTAAACGTTATCTTTATCACATGGGCGGAAGCTCTTAGTTGATATTTTAATTGAGGTGTTATTAATTATTCCAGTGGGTAGTGATTAAGAGGGTGGAATATTGCTTCGAGGGTACGCCTTTCTGCGTTGTGTGAATTATACTCGGTATTTGTCAGCAACTTGGCATGCACGTCGAGTTCTTATCGTTCATTGATTTTTCTGTATCTACATAAATATGCTCCGATTTGATAACACTGATTACTTTGGGATTATTTTCATAGTTCACCTAATACAGAAGCAAATATATGAATGCAACGTTTTGTAGGATTAAAGCGTGTGCTTTAGTCATTCAATTCATTAAACCTCATACTGTACACATATTTTCAGTCCACCACTAAAACCTATTTTCAATGTTACTTCCCTGGTATAAATCTAAACACAAAAACCATAAAGGTTTCCACGTATTCCTTACTTTTTACTACTTGCAGAATTTCTTTGTTTCCAACCTGGCTTACAATGCATTGTTTCTAATAATTTCGCTAACAAGTGGTTGGAAAATAGCACGCTACAATGGACAGTGCCTGCAATAGTAAATCCATTTGAAAACAAAATAAATTCCTTTCCCAAGATGAATGTTAAATTGTTAGGAATAACTTTGAGCAACAATTCTTTAAGCTTCCGGCCTAATCCCAGATAGAATTTTACTAACTTCGATATTATTATTTTTGGAATTTCATTCGATAATATTTTCTGTATCGAATTGTGAAGCGACGAGCCTACCGTAATTACCTGTGATGATTTTTTTACCGGTTTTCGGTCTCCATGTTGAAACCTGTTCGGGCTCAAGTGCGCCAAGAACCCACGTCGAACAGGCGCGCATTGGATCGCCGGCAAAAAATAATCTAAGAATGCCACTGGCATTACAATCTTGGACCCGAAGCTATGTATAACTCTCGAGTAGCAACAGTACAGTCAATATTTACTTTGAGAGAAGTTATTTTGCGTTGACAGTTATTTATTTCAAAATCGATACATGGAATAAAACAAATTATCTCCCCATCGGGAATTTCAAAGCATTGACGCTGATGTCATTAATGTGGTAATTTGTATCAATGTCGCTATTAACTAAATGTGCTGTCAAAGTAACACGCTTTGGATTAATTATCACCGTGCTGCATTGTGATCGATCCACCCCCACGTCTACCTGGGAGCATTCCTTTTCAACTTTACCCGGTACAATAGAATTGGCTAGGATTTTTTGTCTACAGCCGCTTTGTAAAGCGATTACCGCCGGAACTGTGCACAAAAGCTCTGACGAAATTTGGTGGGTATCAATATCGTAGTTCCGATTTAATGGCTAATATTTGTGTGCTGTTGTCGTGCATTGTGTCTGATACATCCGCTGTGAGATCACCGTTATTGTCAAAGTTAGGGTTGTTCCATGTAACAGCTTGCAGTGGATTGTGCTTTGTAATTGATAGGCTCACTTACAACTTTGTGTGAGTTAAAGTTGACTTAAATGGATTTGGACAAGAAAAAGCAATCAAAATGAACTCTAAAGGCATTTCGATTGAAACTAATAAAATTACTAATCTCCTAGTTTAAATCGATTTTCTTCTTCCTTTCTCTAGGAAACGTATAGGAAGAATCTAATAAACCGGCAATTTGTTTCCACTAATCGTTAACGATCTTGAGCCAGAGTTAATCCTCTCCTAACCGTATCTATTACAAATACCGATCTTTTGTAGTATCTCTGTGAGCCCATTATGAGCCACATCTTCCTTTAGGTTGCTAATTTTAATCGAGGGGAGCCGAGGTGCGGATGTAACGGATTATATCGACATTAACGCCTCTTAATGGATTCGATTCCATTCTCAAATGATACATGGCAGTATTTTATTAGTCTGAAATTCAAACGAATCGCGACAATTACCATTAAAATATTTTATTACTAGGTTTACCGCAAAAGTGCTCATATTGCCCAAATTTATGATCACATAAATTGATGATTATATTCAAATAGTTTAACATGATAATATCATTTAAAAATCTTTGAAGCTAAAATCGACGTTACTAAAAAAGAAATTAAAGGTTATAAATTATTCAACAATTGAAATGTCTAAATTGACAGCTTTATTTCTGATAGCGTCAACATTAAAATCGGTCCCTTTTATGTTTGTCCACTTCTGAGTCACTGATACAAAACGGTTTAAAATACCACACGGATTTTAATGGTCGTAAAAAATAATGTCTCACGATTAGAAGTTCACTTTAATACGAAGAGAAAAAGCTACTATCTATTCAATACGCTAAAATGGTTCAGTAAACAGGTAGAGTAGATAAAAAAATTGAATTAATGAACGGTTCGATGGTTCTCATAAGAATTAGTTTATGTATGTTAATGGAAAGAGGACCATAAAGGTCAATTGATGTTTATAAACGAATTGAATCGGACATGACGTTAGTCACTTTTCTATCTGCCCATTTAAAGTGCGTGGGCAAGTCCATAATGTTGACACAAGGTAGTAAATGAAATCAAGAAGGATTCGTTTCCATTCTTCAAACCTTTATTTGTAAAGCTTTTGTTGATCATAGGAGATTTGTAAGTCGTTGTTGGTCCAAATAATTAGATGTCTTTCGGTTTCCACATACGATTTCCGTTATTTATCGTATTGGGTACCTAATTTGTATTCATTTGTACGCACGTTGTGTTTTTTGTCTGACTAATATTTGTTTTAATTAAAATTGTGCGCCTTTACAAAGAGTTGTTTGCTTGTGAGACGTGGTTTAAAATTAGCTGGAGCGGGTTTTTCTACCTGTGTCGCCGCTTTGTTACAATGAATGTGTGCGGAGTCACGCGGTGTCCCGGACTCACGGCTCCTTGATATTCTTCGCCGCTTTGGGCTTATGTATGTCTTGGTAATTTTAATCACATGAAGTGATATAACTTTGTGGATGTATTTTATATTAAGGTCTCGTGTTATTTATTGCAAAGGTTGCTTATAATGAAATGGTTAATTAAATTGAAAATAATCTTTTCAGTTTCTTAAATTCACTTTTCGTCTTGAATTAGCAAGAACGGCTCCAGCTGTTCATGCATTTTAAATTGCTTGTTCTTGCATTCTAATGCACAATTTGCATGTAATGATCACGTGAAATAAAGTCCATTCAAGGCTACGTCAAAACAAATTGTAACACCATCTTTACCCGGAAAACACCTAACATTTTTACCAAATACAAATTCCCAGGCTCAGAAACATCAACAATTGAAGTTCGGCAGGTGTAAGGCGATCCGGGCGAGTTTGCTTGACGCTTCCAGATGTTTGCTTTGCCCACAGACTGCAAGCCCAAAGTCGGCAAACTTAGAGATTTGCTCTTCAGCTCACCAGGGAGATTAGCATCGGTAATTGTAAGGGCAGGGAAGTTCGCTGAATCTATAGTTGTCGGAATTAGATTTGTGTTTTGTCAAGTCTGGCTTTGTTAGCTGTTCATTATGCTCAGTTTGATAACTAAGGAGCTAGGAGTTGTTTCTTGATTAAGTTCATGTGCGGTATTGTCGGTCTTTGTGTACGCCTATGTTCATAGAATTTATTTTGGGTTTGCATCTAGGCTCTCGCCTTTCATGTTCTCGTTATCAGAGTACATATATCGTACATATAATATATTTACGAGGTTTGCGTACGTATGGAGCTCAAAGCGGCATGAATATACAGTTTATGGGAAGGATGGTTGCGCTTGGTAGATAACTGAAAATACAATGCAGTATTTTCCAAAACTTGAAGCTTAGTTTTTTAAGAATCTGAATTTATGTAATGTCCGTTTTCAAACTTAATAGTGTGGCAGGTTCAGTGTCGCTCCTTCAAACTTTTTATTTAACTTTGTTATAAAGCTACATTTATTATGTTCGCTTTCTACTTTCTTACTTATATGTACTTGTATTTCTCTTCAAAGATACACGGTCAAGTATCACAGATTTATTATTGTTAAACGATAGCGTAGGCAGTAGCTGTTCCTCTGTCAACCGGACATCAAAATGTTTAGTAGCATTATTTACATTTAGTTTACAAGTGCCTGTGATCTGTAGTTTCTGTGCATTCCTTAGGAATACTGTCAGAATCTCCGAAATTGAATAGCTAATAAGATTTATTTTTTATTTTGAAACTTCCAACTTATCTGCTAACATGTTTCTTGCCAAAATGAGTGTAGAATACTCACTTCATGTCAGCCATTGTGTTTGTGTTGTGCCACACGTCGAATTCTGACTACGAAAAGGATACGTAGTATTCTCAAAACCGGGCAGGATATCTACGCAAGTTTCTGTAGTATAAGTTTTTACTATAGTACCTATATCCGAACGTAGTACCTACATTGTCATGTTTCCAAAACAGATTCCAAACTAGATAAGATTAGAATCAGAATCATGAATCATAGACCGTCATCAAGAAATTAGGGATTCCACTAATATGCTTTCCTGAAGGCCAAGCCATTTCATTATCTTCCATTCACTTCAGTTCTGGTAAAAAAACTTATTATACCCATTACTTAAGTCAGATTCAAGTACATACTTATCTCAATCATCATACCGTATGATCGAGTATATCGTTTTCAATACAGCTGCCGTGAGTATCTCCAATTCATCACATATAATAAAAGACAGCCAATTTCTCAAGGTCATACTCGTACAAGGAAAGGTTAATATTCGACGTAATCTTCCACGTGATCCGTTTATAGGAATATGTTGTACGCCTATGTGTATAGTTGCCGTGTTTTTGTCGTATTAGTCACTATTCTACTTACGAAGTTATCAGTACATGGAAAGTGACATGATAATTTATATCAGTAATGAAAAATGTTTACTAAATCATGTCTTGTACCTCTAATGTCTACAAAATATATGAAGTCACCTTGTAAGTAGGCAACCTAAAGGGTCTTTTTTTGTGTTTCAATTTACTGTCTTCAACAGTATGAAAGTATGTTTACTGTCTAACAAAATTCAGAATTCTTTTAATCTAGATTTATTGTTGCTTAGCTGGAAGGGGAAGGCTAACTAGTCTGGTTAGTTTTTCTAATTAAAGTCTAAAGTACAATAATTAGCTTCATAAATGCCAGTCTTACTTGAACTTGAACCGACGCGATCTCTAGTCGTTTATACCGGGTGTAACTTTATAAAAAAACAGTAAAAAGTATTTCTGACTTTTCAAAGAAACGTATGTAAACATGAGGAGTCGAATCGTGATAGATCTTCAGCTATAACCTGTCCACCGGAAGATTTATTTATAAGAGTTCTTAATCAAATACACAAGGGCCTTCCAAGAAGGTGAGCCTCAAAATAAACTGTTTGACTCTTTGTTTTGGCTTCTTAGGTGGCTTTCTCGTATTGAGTTTGTTAGTTTTTACAATATAAATACTGTATAGGGATGTCTAGTTCATTAGTTGTGGTTAGTTATGTATTCAATAAACAATAATTCCTAAGTGCAGCAACGTTTATAAATTGTTAAGCAAAATTGTTTTTAAACAAAGTTAATTTTAAAATTATAAACCCTTTTTTTATTTTAAATACTTATTTGGTATCTCATTATACCTTTAACGTTTTTTGTTAAAAAAGATTACCAGAAAATTTGCTACTATTTTCCACCAAATCATATGGCTTGATGAACTGCTATATAAATCGTAACAAAAAAGGAAGGCACAACCACAAAATTTTTCGAAAAAAAAAATCGGAATGACCCGCTTCGGGAAGCGTCACAAATTGGTTACAATAGCGAAATAAACGTTGCGGAATTTTTCATTTGCACACCGTTTCACACTTTGGTGTTAGCATTAAATTTTAACTGTCCGTGCGGGCATCGATCAAACATTGGCTTGTCGCAAACAAGAATATTCATAGTTATATCCTTTGATATTTTGACGACTGATATAACTTCGGAACTTTTTGTGGATAGGAGCTTTGTCCATTTTTGTCAATCGATATTAACTAGCCGTTTCCTGCGACTTCACACCTACACAAACTACTAACAACCTTCCATTGAAACCATAAATAGTTTTCAAAAATCCTTCCTTGGTGTCTCCAGATTTACGGAACACAATTTCCTATGTTTATAATTTGGTTAAAGTGCATTGTCTGTCAGTCAATCTGTGAGCTCATCAGCCATTCAGCCATCAAATCAAATAAACAGTGCCAGTCGATATAGGTCACTCCTCAAATCCCGCTAATGGATTCCTTAATACTCCGATTAATCCTAGAATATCTGAGAATGTAGATTAACTAAGCATTCAGCTGGGCTACAAATAGGAAAGCAATCTCTCTAGAAATCAGTTTTCTCATTGAGTTGAATACATCTATTCAAGAGTATTAAAGGAGAGAGGAGAAAATTACATGTTATGTAGAAACGTTAGAAATTTTTGTTGAAGTATAAAGTAATTAAATGAAAACATGTAAGTAATAATTAATTAATGAATAACTCGCTAATCCAAGAGGGAAGAAAAACAACTCAAGAAACGTACGTATTTTGAATTTATGCTCATGAATTTGATTTTTAATGGAGATAAGTTTTCAGTATATTTAGTTATATGACGCTAATAAAAAATAACAATGAACTTATAAAATGCTGCTGTCATTAAAAAAAAAAATGAAAGGTTTCTATATTAATATAAATTACCTAAAAATGTACATGGCTGTCGTTATTGTAGCCGAGCTTACCGTGGCTGGTCTATGGGTGGGTGGCCGCCCTTACAGGCAGTAGAAATAGCTTTTCACATGAATTCAAAAGACACAGAGAAAAGTTACCTATATCCCGCCTACTAACATCTTAACTGTTCTCTTTTCCGACCAAAAATCATAAAAAATTACCTTCACTAACATTTTAAAATTGCTCAACAATAAATGAAACAATGTGTTTGAAATTGCTGATACTTATCTAACTGCTGATAGTTTTACTGAGAAAGAAACAATATTATCAGTGCGGTGTTATTGTTAGTTTCACGTTAAACAGTAAACTAATATAGGCTTGCTTTCTTAGAACTTTGCTTTTATTACAAACCCAAGAATTTTGTCGTAAGTAGGTCATTAGTTGCGTAATAAAACTTAGGTACCTTCATAGTTTCTTTTCTAACTTTGAAATTTCAACATATTTGTTAGACGTTACGTATTCATATTCACTTTAATACTGCTATTAGCATATCTATAGTCTGGTGATGTGGCCGTTTGACTGCCATAGGTCCAGACCTATGGCAGTCAATCGGCCACATCACCACCCCATTGGGAACCCTGGGGTTCCCAATGGGGGAACCCAATGTACCTCTGATTTTACGAATTGCATAATTACCATTTGCTTGGGTGAAGGAAATGAAGCATGTCTGAGAAATATTTCTTGATGAAATGTAAAGCCAAGAGTCGGGTCATGGGTGGCATCAAAACTCTAGGACACCAGGTCTAGGCACTCACTAACCACACGATAAACAAAGTAGGTAGTTCTTTTTTCTTTCAAGATTTTCTTCTCAATTACCTTTATATGGCCTAACAACATACCTACAGGAAAGATTACAACCAACTGAATTACATGTCTGATTTGGTGCTTACAACCTAAATCCCATTACGATTGTGTCGCTTACGATTTCGGATTTTATATGTAACGTTAGTGTTCCTTAGAAGCCCAGGTATAAACAGTTAATAGGTATAACCTTAACTTTTGAGTTGGAAAAGTTTTCAGTCTAGAAAGATCATCAGAATACTCGGTGATAATCTACCATCTATGTATACTTGTCTACTAATATTATAAAGAGGAAAGATTTATATTTTTGGATGTAACGGATAAATTTAAAAACAACTGGACAGATTTGAAAAATTCTTTATATATATCAGCAAGTAACATAGGCTATTTCATCCCCGTACTCCCAAGGGATCACGAACTACGCGGGTGAACTGCATGACATCCGCTAGTGGTAAATAAAGCTAAACAAGTACCTAATATTGATTAACATTTTTTTCTTCACAGAATGTTGGTTTAGTTTGCTAAATAAAATTGATAAAAGAGAGAGAATTAAGAGATATATAGAGAAAATAGTTAAAAATTCCCTGAACATCTATCAATATGGCCATACAATTTCCAAACAAAGCCCACATGCATGGAACATCCCTTACCTTGTACCGCGGTACCACAGTCTGTGCTTAATACCACCAGCTTTACTCTCCGCTCTGCCAAACATTGCTTTACAAACTGTAGTTACACTGTATCCTAGGCTGCGGAGCGTAGTTATACCAACACCAACAAACAAGCATTTGGAACAAACAAAAAATCTTTAGTTCTGTTCCGGTGGTTTGTGTTTTTTTCTTTCATGTAATCTTTTGTTTTTGTTTCCAGCCTGAAAATGTCCTTTTATCGAAGCAATCCTCTTTCTCTAACCTACATCTACACTACAGTCGGGCCAATTTAAAATAGATCACATTTGACACTTCATCAAAATACGACAACGAAAGCTTGTAACTGCTGGCATAAAATGTTATTTATTTATGAAGTTAGAACTGCACAATTGCTTAACTATTTTCAAATGCATTACTATGATAATGCAACTATTTTCATGAAACATATTTATTGTAATAATGGGATACCTTTACGTACTGAGAGATGTCAAATTTTAATGTGATCTATTTAATTGGCCCTACTTTAATAAAGAGAAAAGATTTGATTTTGTTTGTTACGATTTATCTTAAGAACTACTCAATCGTTTCGAAAAATCTTTCACCATTAGAAAGCTGCATCTTTACCGAGTAACATAAGCTACTAATTATATCGATATCATGCAAATTAGCCGAGCTATCACAACTTTAGCGGAAAAAGTCGCGGGCGAAGTGCTAGTTCTTCATACTGTTAGAGATCTCGAATATTTCTTGAATTTGTCTGATGATTGTCTGTTTTGCGTCTGTGAATTCAACCTGAATTAGAAAAATTCTGTATTCAATGAAGTTTCAGGCTTTTCCAGGGTTTCCATTCCCATTTTTCTACTGCTCTATTTAGTGTAGTTACTAGATGTTTCAGTACATTATCTGTCAGCGTCCGATATCCGAAGCTTGTCCGCAATTTTTAGCAGTTTGACCGAATCCTTAAAAATCATCAGGACTTTTTTAACTAAGTGTTTGTGCTGCAGCAGGAAAGAAATCTCCTACCTGCCCCAATTTCGTTAAATTTAAAATAAAGATACCAATTACGGTTCAGTATATAATGAGCGACATTCGAATGCTATTATTTTCGTATTAACTCGTGATCGGCGCAGACCACTGGTCACAAATTTTGGTTCCCGAACGAAATTGGTTAATAATGACAGGCTGTCCAAAACAATGAAGCTTCCCCTGTTTTATTATTAAATTTTAGGTTTAGAAAACCTTAAAATGTAACGTTTACCTAGTTATAATTTCAATTATGTAATTTTTTTAACAGATCAAGATATTTGTTTTTTATACCAACCATTGTTATTACTGTTTTCATCTTATCACAATACATATTTCATTATCTAAATTCTTGGTACAACTAATAAAAATATCAAAGACGAATAAAATTCCTGACATCAAAAACTTTACGACGCTACTCCAATCTGGCGCTATATCTAATTACACAGAACCTCCACCCAGGCAATATGTGAGCTTCAAATCTAATTTTGCTCACGTAACTTAATATACTTACCTAATAGTACATGAACTATTAGATTTACTTCAAAAGGTTAAAGTGATCAGGTTTCATGTTTGGACCGTGAATGGGACGATAAACCGTCTTATTTAATAGCTCGGCGTGGGTTGACCATGCATGTGCGTATACGCAGTCTCTCTTTTTTCTCACTTTTATGTCCATCAAGCGAGGCGCCTGAGTACGACTGGCACAGCGGGACCTACCATAGGTGTTTGTGATTCAGTTAATTTATTACACTACTGTGAAACAACCTTTTTTGCTGGGCACCTCTTTTGTTAGGGGTATTTTATTAACGGGAGATATGGATCTTTATTAATGATGGAGGGTTAAGGTCATGCGTTTTGAAGAATTTAATGAAGTCGTATAGGAGGCAGGGTTATTTATTCGGATATTAAATTACCTGATACTTTATACTAAGAAATTGAGGTTTACATCAGATTATGCTACTTTTCAGATTAAGGAAATCCCTATTTCATTTTGCTCAGTTCAATCGCTTTGAGGATAACAATAGGTAGAGAGAAGGACTTATATGGCAAAAAAGAAATAATATAATTTATATTATTCTAATAAAAAAGCCTTATGGCTGATCCGTACGTGCTCTCGAGCGAGACTCTTGCTTCGTTTTTTACGACCCTTGAGCGATAATCCCGTGGTAATGCCTACTAGGCTCTCAAAAATCAGTCGACCAAAGGTCTAGACGATCGTCAAAAGCCCGTATATAGATCCTCTAATAATGAGTTAGGCGAACGGAGGTACTTCTTTATACTCATAGGCTCTAACTAGATACTTCTACACACTGAGGTACTTCAAATTGTGAAACGTTGGTACTTAGTACATCTAAAGTATGGTTAAGTTGTAAGGGTGTCGTAAGAGATATCTGAGGTATGGCAGCCCTAACCATATGTCTACAAAAATGTAGTTGCAATGCGTTCAGATTCACGCAACACTGCTGCATCAAATGTGCTAATTTTCACTGCTTAGCGATCGCCCGTTGTTTTGCGCAGTATAAACCCATTTTCTGAACTTAGGCTAAGTACTGGTCTCGATTTTAACCGACTTATATACTTACTTTCAATGTTTGAGAATACGTTTTCAAATGTCAGCCGTCACTCGTTACGTGTAAAACCAAAATTAGCTATAACTTGACTTATAGAAGCTAGCAGGAACTAACCTTGTTGATTACTTACGATTTACGATTCCGTTCTCGAAGCAATGAGGATGCTTATGAACAAAGGACACACAGTTCCTTTAACAAAAAGGTACCATCTCCCGACCAGGCGGTCGGTATGCCCTAGTTGGCTAAAGAGCCATGCACGCACGCCAGTTTCCCTCGTGATAGGCAGTACGATAGTTCAGGCTACGTGCCACAAACTCTATGTATTCAATTAGCATAAGTTTCTGCTAAGGACGGCCAAGTACCACTGACATAGCTACGTGGGTGCCCCTTGAATCTACAATAATGATGTATTGTAGTTTAAATATAGCAATTTGCTCTTGCAGACAACTTGACACTTTGTAAACCCACAGGCTTTATTGTCTTCAATTGATTCTTTTAAAGTGCAGTGAAAAAAAAAAACTAAAAAAATAAACTTAAGACTGAAGCAAATTCGTTGTCGGGTCGAAAAACGACCATTTTATAAGCTATCAACAAGCAATTGTAAAGGAAGGAACGAATTGGAACTTTCACTTAGTTTTCTTGAAAGTGATTAAGGCTAAAATTGAATAAGAAATGTTTTTAACTTTATATTAAACCCAACTTTAATAGTTAAATTCGTTGATTACTTGTGAACTGTTGAATTATTCTAAGGGGACGAGTTTGTTTAAGAAATGCATATGAAAATACAGAAGTAATGTTATTGAAAAATTTTAGTCCAGTAATCAATCCTATAGACATTTTTCATTGTTTGCTGAAAAATATTGATTGTCACTTGCAACGGATTCATTACCAAGATTCGGATGTAGCACGACAGAGACATATATTGCAAAATATTTGAAGAAAAAACAGGTCACGTCTACGAAATACCGAAACATGGAAAGTCCCTCAAATATTAAAAGCCGAAGATGAATCACTGTCCCAAATTCTTTCACTCTTTCCCTAAAGTGACGCATCCGCCAATAAACTGAGTCGGGGTAGAATATATCTTTTTTTACAACTAGCTAGCCCGGACAGTGTAACGGGAACAATGCATTCCTGTTGTTACGTTCGGCCAACAAAAAGGCAACAAGAGCAAATGTTTTTTGTCGCCAACCCCGCTAAATTAAACAGGGAAGCTGATTTTGTTTTTATTTTTTTTTCCGAGCAATTTTGCTTTACGGTGAACGTGAAAGCCGAAACAGTAATGACCTTTATTATTCTTGTAATGGTAAAAAATCTTTCCCGTGGTGTTTTTGTTTTGTGTTGATTTTTGAGCTCTATTACTTGAAGTATTTGTTTGGTTACCGTGTTTCAATCGATGAATGGGCCTGCAGTTTTGTTGCAATTTTACCGTATTTTACTTTGATGTTCGTTAACACAATGTGCCAGCATCAGCAGATTCCCATAAACTCGAACCAGCAAGTAAAGTTACTGCCGCAATTAAAAATCCAAAAATAGCCTAACCGAATACGGAAAGAAAAAATATGCACAGTTTCGATTTAACGATTACAGCCGTTAAGATCTTATTTACAAAGTATAAGCTATATACACAATAAATAACTAAGAAATGCGGCTTAATGTTGTTTTGCATGTCCACAATCGGCTGTAACTTGGCTAAATATTATGTCGCGTGCAGTATAAATTTGGAAGGCAGACGCAATTAAACATTTACGATTAATTTTACGACTACAGCCCTGAAAGAGTATACAGTGTTGTATTCAAATCAATATATTCAAAGGATGGATTCAATGAAATTATCGTTCCAGAGATAAAATGTATTTTTTGTTAAAATACCATTGGTTGTGATATTGGAGAAAACCTTTATAAAACACGACCAAAGAGGGAAACCTTTTATTTTCAGCAATATGATGTATACCTGCATTATTCGGTTGCTAAATAAGCGTCCTTCGAGCCGGATTTAACGATCTCTACGTTAATGACAGACGGAACCAGAATTAATCAGCAATTCCTTCACACGCCACAATGATCCTTAACAAAATTAAAGCCATGTCTTTTTCTCAGAGATACGTTCATGTTAATTTAATTTGTTGTAGTCTTTATGTTTTATACATTAAGGAACTCTCTTTGTGTATAACATTGCCTAAACGTGTTGTGTTTCCAGTGTTGACCCGAGCAAGGGTTCGATTAACATTCCTCTCTACGTATGATCGCTTTGGGATCCAATCAGGCCGGTGTTCACATAATTGTTTGCGGACATGATTTTATCGGAAAACTACAACGGTAAGGGGCTTCGGGACAACGGTTGTTCATTTCATGCCATCCATCTAGAAATTATTGCTGCCTCAAGTGATGATTCGCAACCAAACTGCGAGATGGTAGTGGGAAATTGGATTTTGATATCTGGGTTAATTTGGAGTTTGAATTAAAAGGTATTGAACGTAGGGCTGTAAAAGAGACAGAACTAAAAACATAAATTGTTTTACAGTTATATCAAAGCCATGAGAAATAAACTGTCATCCTGCCACTAGATCGCGATTAAAAACCACTTAACACCCCACATCCGCACAAAAACTAGTATCATTATCAGTTCTGCGGTTACCGCGACCGTTGCTAACCCGTTAAGGACCTTCAGCTTAATCTCGTATGTATGTATGCTGAGCATCCACGAACGCCATCATTTACCATCAGTGCTGCTACTTTGCGAGGTCGTATATCGTTACCAGTGTCCCTTAATCTAGCGGTAACTGTGGAACAACAAAACTCATTACTCGGCGCTATTCGTGGCCGTACCTGCGAGTACTGGCAAGCTCGTGTTGGGAGTCTGGCCGCAAGCTAGAAGCGACAGCGATTTACTCGGATAGTAATGGAAGGGATGTCGTTGAGAAAAATCGTGGGCGGCAGATTATTATTAGGTTAACATGAATGCAGAGATTTTATGTCCTAAACAGAACAAATTTTCTGAGAATTTCATCATAATAAACACTGGCAATTTATAAACTAAACATTATTTTCCAGTGGAATCCTACATGAATTGAACATGCTAGATTTTCATATATTTCAGCAATAATCTCAAACCGTAACATCGTGATACCTACAACGCCCCAAGTCACTCCGTTCATAACAAAACTTCTAGCACACCGTAACTTACTGGAACATTAATGAATATTATGCCCGTAACTCACCCAACCCGCATTAAATCTCACACAACCGGGGCATAGACAAAGGTGACATCTAAAATACGACCGTGACCGTCGCCCGCGGCTTACTTTTACTATGAAAGTTTATCACTTGCGCCGCGTCATTATTTGGCTTAGGAGATTAGCAAATGGGGGCAACTTGTTCGGTTTACGAAGCCTAAGCCAGACCACTAAACCCGGAGAACTTACCGCTACCTTGGCATGGGGATTTTTAATTATATCATTAACTGGACCAACGCACGCGCGTGCCGATTAGCAGTTTTATAGCTATGAAGCCGCGCTTGGCCCTTATTTATGGGTTATAGTGTGGAAAGTTGGCTTACATGAAGTAATTTTGTTCCCGTTAATATGTTTTGTTGGGTATACGAGGTTGTCACGCTTTTTAGAGTGAAAATAATTTTAAAGTTTCAACACCGTGTGATATGGTTTTGTTACACGATAATGGGAACGGCTGAGTAATTGTACCTTATCAGTAGTGTAATTTGGTATACTCGTAACTGGAACATAAATCGCTAACCCCTTGAATTCTTTACCCCAAATTAAACGCTTCCCTCCGATACTCCCCTAACGCAAGAAGAGCGAGAGAGAAGAAATATTTGAAAATAGAAAGGAAATATATCTCAAGGTAGACCTTTAAGTATTTCAAAATCAATGAGGTATTTTTATTTTCAAGTTTTATCTTACCCCATTCATTTGAAATCGATGAATGGACCTGTTAGAAAACGGTTTACAAATATTAAGCACCGTCTAACTTATCCGTCGATCAGATTATGTATCTCAGTTCGCCATAATCGCCTTAAGTACTAATCTCTCCATTTCTATTACGAAACTCCTTGGACTTGAATAATTAATTTTAGTATTTTTATCCAAAACAAATAAATGATTGAGTTTCTCTCTTGAGTAAACATAGAGCTTTATACTATTTAATTAAAAGGTAACACCGTATATCTCACACTTACGTGCTAGTAAGCTTGGTATTCGCAGTCTTATTAAAACTTTAATCAAGTTTGTACTTTTTTAATCTGGCCACATCAGTGTTATTTAGCAGCGGAGCGCGCTTACTCGGCTAATTTAAATTTCAGCAATTTATAAATACACTTAATTAACTTAACGTGTTCAAAACACATGCTGGCCAGGTGAATTAAGAACACCTGCCGTATTATTCCTACGCGAAACTTAATATGGAGAGCTATTTTTTTTTATTTTAATTTTTATATTCCTTTTAATTTGCAACCCGATAACTCATGTGACCAAGGAGGACAGATGAGCCACTTAACTCACGGTCTATTGAATTTCTGCCGGATCAGACTCTCGAATGTTATCAAAGGAATAAAGATGGACCTCTTTTGTTTTTTATAAGCAGGTTATTGTGAAGATTAATCAATCACATAGGTACTGGAAGAAAATTCGGGCCAAGAAATGTAGTATTGGACCTGAAAAAAATTCTTTAACAGACGGAGAATGGGCAAATGTGTTTGAATCAAAGCTGATGGATGTGTTTTTAACCGACTTCTAAAAAAGGAGGAGGTTCTCAATTCGGATGTTTCTATTTTTTTTTTTTTATGTTTGTTCGCGCATAACTCCGTCGTTTGCCAACCGATTTGAAAAATTATTTATGTGTTGGAAAAGGTATACTTTCCAAATGGTCCCATAGCCACCAAGTCGGGATCTAATGATGGAATCTTGGCGAAATCGAGGGAACTCTTCAAATTTAATCGGATAACTTACAGCGATTTTGGTATTTTCTACAACAAGTGAAGCATTTGCGTTCGATAAGAACCGTTCTACCATCAGATCAGATGATGAAGCCAAGAGTCACGGAACTCCATAATGAGACAATGTATCCTAGTCGTGTTTGGGCTTGTTGCAATTGTAACGGTATGCACTTTCCATGTGTATCAAGCACATGTACACCACTAAAAAGTGAAAAATAAAAACTTTTTTGCAAAAAATAAAACCGACTTCAAAAAAAAAACAAAATAGTGAAAAATAACTTTAGCTTCTGAAGTCGGTGACCTTTGTTTGATTGATTTAATTTTTTTGTCACCGACTTCAGAAGGTAAAGTTATTTTTCACTATTTTGTTTTTTTTTTTTGAAGTCGGTTTTATTTTTTGCAAAAAAAGTTTTACTGAAAACATTGACAAAATTAAATTAATTTAATCTAATACGAGTACATCTTTATGAACTTATACTCATATGAAATATAATTTTTTTTTGGTTTCGGTTAGGCACGAACGGCACACATTTATTGGTAAAGTATAAATATGTGTATGTCGGTAAGTATGTACAAAACTCGTCAAGCTACATTATTACTCAATTAGATAAAAAAAGATAAAATACCTTTAGAAAACTGTCAACAAAGACCTATTAAAACCAAGCCCAAAGCTTCGACTCGTTATAAGAAAGATATTTTCACAAAATTTCTAACGACGACAACTTTGAGTTACTTGTCACTTCGCTCAAATGGCAGTCATTTATTTTGAACAAGTTCAAAACTAACTAAAGGAAAAACTGCTACAGTAGTTATATCACGATTCGGGAAGGAACTGTGTGAGGGACACACGGAGTCCCAGAATGGGATACCAATAGTGTAACGTAGCTGAAATGATATACAGGGTGTAAACCACCTCATCACAAAGCCGTTAACCAAGCATTCTGTACATCAAAACAAGTAACTTTACGCAAAAAATTTTGCTGGGAAACATCTTTTTTTTTGAGGTTATAAATCACGATTTGTGGTATGACTCAATGTAACTCACTTAAAACATTGTGCTGATGGATAGATTGAATAGAACGGGGGTCGTGGAGGTGTTAAAAGTCTTACGAAAACATCTTGTATTAAAAAAAAAAAACTTGTCAAATAGTTGTAACTTTGACTCCTAATATCTCCAAAACTAGAAGGTTCCCAGGTATGGTGTAGAACAAAAAAAATATCGCAATGATGGGGAGAATAAGTGCCTTTCGGCTTCGTGAAGAGGAGTTTTAAACCCTTTATAGAAATGAAATATATAGTCTGTATTAACTATTATAAAGGGGTAAAACTTATTTGTTAGTAGTAATCTTTGGAACTACTGATCCAACTCTAAAAGTTCTTTCACGCCAGAAAGCTACATTATTTTTGAGTGCTGTAGGCTATAAATTAAATTCATATTAGCCGAGCAATCACAATTTTTGCAGATGAAGTTGCGATCAAAATGCTCACACACATCAATTTGCCTCTTCGTAGAAGTCCCGAATATGAATTATGTGTAAAATTGGAGGAATGAACCATTCTGGTCACTTTTGTTTTATGACAGTTTAATTCTCAACAAAATATGGTGCAGTGTGGTAGAACGTGTGTGGTGTGCTTTTGCATAATAAATAACTTTGTTTAATTACGCTGCATTGAAATGCTTCAATTTTTATCGGGTATTGTGAATTTTGCGGCTTTTTTATAAAAAAAAAATCAAAGCATTTATTTCAAGTAGGCCAGTTACAGGCACTTTTGAATTGTCAAAACAAAGATGAACATTAAATGTAGTTACAGTCCCAGTCACAAGACATAAAAACTGTGAAAGTATTGTAGTTGCCCATTCAGTAGCCTAGATCTCTATGGAGAAGAACGGGCAAGAAACTCCATGGACACTCTTTTAAATCAAAATGTAAGAAAATCTTGATTATATCATTCATGTTGAGATATGAGAATAATGTAGCAATATTTGCACATTAAAAGTGTACATAGGAAAAACAAAAATAAAATACAACTGAAAAAGAAAATAATGAATTCAAATGAGCCATGGCAACCAAGAGATGACCAGTCACAATTCTGACAGCACCCGTTCACGTACAGGACGTATAAATCAGGACCATTCAGCTCAACCATTTTGAAGGGAACTGAATGATCCGACACACCCGCCACCATCAGCGAGACATTTAAGTGAGCATGACAAACTCTCAATATTTTGTTCATCAAAGCGAGCATACGTTAAAAAAGCCAGTCTATATTTCGGCGAAATTGTCCCTGTACCTTGCACGTCAATTTCATCGTCCGTGTAACACACATGTTTGGAAAAGAAAAGAGGAAAACTTTCATTTTTACGCCGTCTAACGGATTCAATATCGACGCGGCTTGAATGAGTTTTGGGGGTGGAAAAATCGTTAATCATCCCTTTGTTGGAATTTTGTTACGGCCTAACTCGTTGCTCGGCTGTTTGGCCTTCCATTTTTCCTTTTGAATGCTGAAAGTGGGGCCCGTTCTTGACGAATTGTTTTCATGGGAAAACAAAAACGGATTCGTTGAGATTCGGGTTCGTAATATGTAAGGAAAGCCGGCTGGTATTTCATTTTGGACATACGAGTAATGTAGGTATTCGTATGATATTGTTTTGTTACGAAAACTTATATGACTGAGGGATCTGTTACAGAAACAAAAGAAGACTCGACCTTTAGACTAAAATGAAAGACTAGAATATTTGATATCTTTTAGTTTGAGAGAACGATTAAGCTGTCGACTTCTTCACATAAATTCACACGTATAGAATGTAATCCGGTTTCGTATCATCCTATGTAACGTGAAACTCGACTATTGCGTTGAAAGACAAGCGAAGTGATAAACCTCAGATCACACTCTCAATTACAATTGCGGTTATCTCATACCTCCGGTTTAAAAAAAGTAATAAAATTTTGTAAAAAAAAATGAGGTTTTAGCACACTAGTTAAGTCGTATTTTTTTTTTTATTGAAACAAGTGTGTTTTGAGCTTTAGATTTGTAGTTCAACTATTCTGACACGAGTTTAACAAATAAATGTCATTAATAACTATCAAATAGGTGTTTAACGTTCCCCTCCTATAATCCATTAATCAACATTTGCCAAAACAAGCGTCGTAACGGCATCAGACATTTTTGGCAAAAGTTATAATTGGCTGTTTTTTTTTCTGTGTTGGTGTCTTTTTGTGTGTCTCTGATAGTCGTCTCAGACAGTCGTTACATACAGCCAGAGTGGCCCGAAAGTTTGACCACCAGTCTTACAGAGGGGTATCGTATTATCCAATACTTGAGTAGTCCAGATAGGCAGTCGCTCCATGTATAATTCTGGCATTAAACTGCATCCGATGAGACTGGAAACCGACACAAACATAGTTGGGAAAAGGCTAGGCAGGTGATGGTCACGTTTTATATGTTCAAAGCTATATATTTTAAATATTCAAAGCTTTTCAAAGCAATATTTTTTCTATATTAAACGTTTGTGCTCCTTTTTTAGTATGCTCATAACTTTAGTCATGAATACACTATGTTTGAAGGGACGAAACCTATGTACTCGTAATATAAATGTTTCCTTGCCATCAATCCCAAAGCGGTCTGGAAATTTACAACACAATTTCAAGCACCACTGTAATATTCAGCTCTAATGGTATATCCAAAGTTTTAATTAGTGCTAAAACTGTCGCCAGAATAACATTTAGAATACGTGAACAACATGGGCCGTTTATGTCCATTTCACCTAAATAAATGCCTAATACCTACCTATGTATTACCGCAGTCGAGGAGCTCGTGACTAAATAACAACTGCCGCTTGTATCGATCTTTAGGTAAAGCTGTGCTTGCCTAGGTGGGTCTGTGGATGGGTGACCATCATTACATACCGAGTTTCCTCCGTGCCTCGGAAAGCACGTTAAGCTGTTGGTCCTTGTAGATCTTTGACAGTCGTTACAGGTAGTCAAATGGCCCGAAAATCTGACAACCAGTCTAACCAAAGGGTTTCGTATTACCCAGTACTAACTTGGGTTGTGGAGGTCAGATAGGCAATCGCTTCATGTAAAAACTGAATATCAGCTGCATCCGGTTAGACTGGAAGCCGACCCCAACTTAGTTGGGAAAAGGCTAGGCAGATGATGATGATGATACTGATTTTTATTTCAAAAAAGGAACGTTCAATTGAGATTTGAAATTCGAACAGTGATAGGCTTGTTTGTTATTATAAGTATTAAAAGTTGATTAAATTGCACGACATACATTGCCAGTCCATCGTTTATCTTCGAATTCTTCCCTTTGGAGGATTTTTACGACTTGTGCGAGATGATAAGCAGTGAGCAGTCGATTCTGTTTTTGTTATTTTGAGAAGATACACAACTTCACACTGTGTTACATGTTAGATGATTCTAACGATAGTTTTTATGCATATTTTTTGTTAACCTATTGAAGTGTCCCACTGCTGGGCAAAAGCTTCCCCTGTCATCTTTCAAACTCTCTGTCCTATGCAATTTCCAGTTTGATTTTTCAGTAAAATTTGATTCTGAGCTTGTTCTAATTATTCGTGCGTCTCGCGTCGCATTTACTTAAAATTATGAATTTTTAAATCTTTTTGATTTCCTGTTTTGTTATCGATAAAGTTTGATGAAGTGAAGTTTTTCCAGATAAATGACCTGTAAATTATCATCCAAAAAGCGTTCTTTTTACGAAAATCGCATCAGACATTAAATGGAGTACCCCAACTCATAGCTATGAAAACTTCTCGCGATCGCGTGCCTCTTAATATAAACAGCTTATAAGTACTTAAACGTGTTACGTATGGAATGTTTTCAGGTGTTGCATGCTTCAGGGACTCATTATTTAGATTTATATACAAGATTAAGCATTTGGACCCCTAATGCGATTAATAGTCGCACTACACTTTATTATGCATATTTTATTTTATTTAACTTCCCATTGCCAAACGTAGTAAATTAAATCTTTAATAATTTATGTGATTGAATATTATGTAGTCGGTTTTTTATTGTTATTAATTATAATGAGGGGCGTTTTTCTTGATTTCCATTATTGCGTAACCGCCAAACGGAAACAAAAAAAAAGTTGAGATCATAAATCGTATTATTTGGAACAGGAAAACTGTACAGTCATAACATTGTGATTGTGTTGTGAAACAACGAATAATTCAAAAAGAGAAAACCAGAGTCAGTGAATCCTTTTTAAAAAAAAAACACAATGTTAAAAAAAAACCATCAGCAGACAATGTCCACTGCAAAACCGAACAAACAAATACAACACTCAAAATCAAACAAACACGAAAGTCAAATCAAACAAAAAACAAAGTATTGCAAACAATACATGTCAGACAATAATTAGTTAACAAATAGGTGGCGACGCGGTCGTAGGTTATCTGTCCCTCAGTTTACACAGCATTGTAGGGTCAAATCAGTGCTATATAAATACTACACCAGCTCAGATATGCTGGCTTACTGGTTCCATTTGATTGTTGCGTCCAATTTATGAGCTGATGATGGCGATTTTTGTAAATAAGGGTAGTTTTTTTAATGTTTATTAGTTCTTGACACATAAAAAAATCAAATCATTTCCCTTGAAGACAACAACTTAAAAAAAAAGGAAGGCTTTTAAATACGAAATATGTACATCTGTACGAGAAGCTTACACTTTAACCAACTACTCGTAGCGAGGCGCCAAAACACGGAATTAAAATAAATGTACCAAGTTTGACATATTGATGAATGTTTTAACTTATAATGGTTGTACTGTTTTTTATTAGAATCTTCTTGTTGTTGTTGAAATTGACAATGAATAACAGAATCAATATTCGCTGTTGTGGTGTCACTAAAGTTTTGAATTTTTAGAGGCTTGAATAATAGTTATTTGTTTAAATAAGTAGTTGTAAAATATTTGTATTTACTCACTATTTACACTTTGATGAATTTGAATCCTATCCGCCGCTCTAAAAGCTTTGCCACTCGCTTCCTCCCATCACTCCCGCCACCCATCCGAAACACAACTGTGTCAACACACTGGAGATAATTCGAATACTCGATGAGGAATGTGTTTTCTTATCTCAAGGTTTGCGAGCAACCAACGGGTTCTTTGATGAACTTGTAACGAGCAACACTGCCCGACTAAGATAATAGCCATTTCAAGTTTTGTTACTTTTACTAATGAAGTTAGGATTTTAAGAAAATAAATGCTTTGATATTCTGGAAAAGCTCGGAACTGAATTTTGGAATGCTTTGAACTGTTATTGCACAGTTTGATGGCTTGGTACTAAATTTGATCCATCTAGCTAAGAGAGCTAATACTCTCCTCGTCTTCTTCCTCTCAGCAGTCGCCTCCTTTCTAGTCATACATCCTTCGAGTCCTTCACTCATGGACTGAGTGAATCGTTTCTTTCTCGTATTCTTCTACTCTTTTAGCTACCTACCTGGGACAACGCAAATGTTCATTTTCAAAAGTTACGCCGAAAAACGACGATTGACCGAAAATAAACGGTCACATACCTACCCGAAAAAAACAGGAGAAACAATCACATTTAAAGTACTTACTTTAATAATTTCAATCCCATTTGCAGGAAATTTCGCAATTCCATTTCAACAGAAATCGGCCGAAATGATAAAGTTCCAAATAACGTTTCTCTCAGAGAGTACACAGTGACAGCCCGCTCGGAAACAGACCTCAGCGCACAAAAGCATACCAGTCAATCTGATTTCAGTTTTAAGCCTACATGTGCTGTCCGAGTCGACTGAAATGTAATTAGTTTTATGCATTCAAATCATCGATTTTCATATCTCGATGTTTTGAAGAGAGAAATTTAGAAGACCTACAAAGGTTATTCAGAACACTAAGCATGTTTTTTTTATTAGTCCTGTACTGTCCCACTACCTGGGCAAAGGCCTTCCCCCAATTCCTTGTATATGCTGTTTTCCCGGTACGTCCTCGAACCAGCTCTCGCAGTACGCGTCCAGAACATCTCACCACTTCTTTCTGGGTCGGCACACATCGTGTGGAGACCATAAAGAGATCATAGTGCAAGCGGCTGACGTGACCCAACCAGTCCCATTTTAGCCTAGCAGCCTCTGTGCCAACGTCTACTAAGCACGTTTTGGAACGCAGCGTGGTCAGTTGTGTATCGAAACCCGCAGTCTTGTCTTTTGGCAACCATAATGCTGCGTTCCATTGCTCTTTGACAAACTCAGTGAGTGTACAGATCTAAGCACCATAGGTTAAGGTGATTATTTTTAAACTTATTTTTTTATAAAACTGGCTTTCAAAAAGAATACATGCCTCCTCTAAAAATCAACACTTACTTGAGTTCAATGAACTTCAAAACACAAAAATCGTGTGTAAGAGTTTACACAGTCATAGGTATTTGATTAGCTTACTTACTTTTATGAAGAAATCACGACTGAGAACTCAGTGTCAATAACCCTCATAATAAATGTACTGTTATGAGCTTATGACTAATGAATAAGTTACTTACAATAAAACAATAAATATTCAAATTATTCATTTCCAATTCGCGTAATGATGATCAATGAATAGGCTAGTTTCCACCATCAATAAATTGCAAATCTATTTAGTCCGTCACTTAGAGTATTGGAAAATAATGGACACGTATTTTTTATTTTTGTAAATTAATGAATATTGACAAAGTTAGAACGCATCAAAACTCGGGAGTGCTTGTGACGTCACAACGCACTAAAAAATATAACACGGCGTGACGTATTGAGAATTTTAAAAGCGTCGTATCTTCGTCGAAAATCTAGCTGACTGACACAAAATATGAACCCTACCAACATATCACCGCGAACGGTTAGGCAGAGTTGTAACATAGCACAAACATATTACGCCAGTTATGTTCAAGAGGAAGCAGTCCCACCAGTGATGATGATGACGATCTTCAAGACTCATGTCATAGTGAGCAAGCCTATTGCATCCAACCGGGTGCAAGAACAACAGAGTACACTATATTTGAATCTATACGAATAATAACGAACTAAAGTTAAGACTCAAAAATCGCTATCCCACTTATAAGAAGACCCCAATGACTAAATATCCCCATGACTTTTTTTTAATGTCACAACACCATACTGAGATAGGAGCCTTTTGGTCTTGCACAGGACCAATTTGATTGTTTTTATTACTCTAATGTTTTCTTACTATTTTATACATATAACTTTGTCTATTTTACCTTTTTAGGGTTCCGTAGCCAAATGGCAAAAAACGGAACCCTTATAGTTTCGCCATGTCTGTCTGTCTGTCTGTCTGTCTGTCTGTCTGTCTGTCCGCGGATAATCTCAGTGACCGTTAGCACCAGAAAGCTGAAATTTGGTACCAATATGTATATCAATCATGCCGACAAAGTGCAAAAATAAAAATTTAAAAAAACATTTTTATTAGGGTACCTCCCCCAGACGTAAAGTGGGGAGCGATTTTTTTTTTAATTTTGACCCTGACGTGTGATATATTGTTGGATAGGTATTTAAAAATGAATAGGGGTTTTCTAAAATCATTTTTTGATAGTATTAATATTTTAGGAAATAATCGCTCCGAAAGTCAAAAACAATGTGTCCCCCCCCCCTCTAACTTTTGAACCATAAGTTTAAAAAATATGAAAAAAATCACAGAAGTAGACCTTTATATGAACTTTCTAGGAAAATTATTTTCAACTTGATGAGTTTAATAGTTTTTGAGTTATATAGCACTTTTTCAAAAAAACGCAAATGATAACTTTGTTTTTCATACAAATACTATGAAAAACAAAGTTATTTTTGCTGACGAAAAATGTTGGTATTTTTAATGGTCTGGGAAGCTACGGAACCCTACAGTGAGCGTGGCCCGACACGCTCTTGGCCGGTTTTTTCTGTTATGTCCTGTGTGAGCTGTGAGTTTAATAAATACTTTTTCTTTTTTTCTTTTAATGCATGCTAGGTAGCCCAGCAAACCATCAAAACGTGCTTACTTACTTAAGCAGCAAGTTCACGGAACCGTATTTCCTTTTCGGTGACTAACTACTTCCGTGTGAAGATAAGCCAATAATATCGTGTGTTCAAGCTTCATACATTATTAAAAGTATCGGTGCGGCAAGCTATGATATTGATAAGATATTACTTTGTAAGACACCGCTCCTTATAAATAAACACTTTACTTTAGTCAGTTAGTCAATAAAGGCATTATCTGTTTATGATTAAGCTTACCAACACTGTTTGAATTATATGGTCGTATGGTTCATTTTAAGAGTCGATGAAACGAATCTTTTACGGTCAAAGTCCTTCTTCGACTCTTATGAACTTGGAGGGTTGTATTGATGATTTTGATGGTTATAATTCTGTAACTAAATACGTCTTACAGTCGCGACCGATACGTTTAACAACATAAAACTTAGCACTGCCCTGGAAATCGCAAAAACGTAAGAAAATTTTCAAATTTTCGTACGTTTTTCGCGGGCCACCATGACGCATTCACCATAAGGTGCAGTTTGCTGACCAGTATGCAAAATCAAAATCCAAATTCAAATCATCGTTCGCGACTGTAAGACGTATGTAGGTAGTTACAGAATTATAATAGTCAAAATCATCAATACAGACCCCAAGTTCATAAAGGTCGAGGAACGATTTTGTCAAGGTCAAAGTTGTTCCTCGATCATTAATATACAACCTAGCGCTGACCTGCAAAGTGCAAAAAACTTAAGAAAATTTGAATTTCGCAGGCTACTCTGGAGCATCCACCTTCAGAGGCCTGCGGAGCATGCGAAGTTCATACAAACGTGATACCAAAATAACTGACTTAAACAAGAGTTATGAGAAAAATGAATTTTCTATAGAAATTTTAAATTCCCCATATCTCGTCTTTATGTCATTTTCTTTTCAAAATATATATTTGAGAACATAGATATTCTGTAATCCAATTGAAATAAATACACACTACCTTAAGAATATGTTTGATTTTCATATATATTATTTTGTTAGTTTGTTATTACGTTTGTATGAAAAACGCATGCTCCGCCGGCCCCTTAATGCCTCATTGGTCAAGCGCAACTGCTAAGCATAAGTTTTTGGGTTGCCTGTAGGAATTTCTTACTAGCAGATAAGGAGTTTGGATTTGTGCATGTTTGGGAATATGCTTGCATCCTTTAACATGAGACTTGAACATAACTAACATAAATGTTTGTGTAGTATTAAGTACCTCTACCTTATCTTTAGAGAATTAAATCCGTAATGTTCAGTTTTGTTAAAGTAAAATTTTATTTCATCACTAGCTATTAAAATTACACAGGAAAACATTGTCAGTCAATTCGCGCATTCGGACCTTATGACCTTGACTTAATGGCATCCACTCGCTGGGCACGCGTGATGGATGGATTGTCACTCCACTCCTCCGAGTGGAGCAACCGCCTCGTCTCCACAAGGCGGCTGTTCCAACAGTTAGAACATTTAGATAAGTCTGACAATCATAATTTTCTTGCCATTGTCCTATTCTATTTGAGGTTGGCGCAACATGTTTTCCTCTTCTATTCTCCTATGTCGGATGTCACGAAATCATTAACTCCTTTCTCTTTCATATCATTCCTCTCCTCATACAAACCATCCTCCATCTTTTCACAATGTATCTAAAAATTTGTGACAATTCCTACCACAAAACTATCTCAGAACCGTATTGAAAAGCCTTTTGGCATATTCAAATGTATGTAAAGCATAATTCCGAAGTTGAAGTTATCGAAACTTTAGATTTAGATGTTTGATTCAAATCAAGCCGTAATTGCGACCCGGATTCGGATTAATTTGATTTTGATAATTGATTTGGTTGAGAAGGAAATTGAAATCTGGTTTTGTAAACAGGGTAGTTTTCATTGAGAAAACTTATCCGCTTTTAGCCGAACTAAGACTCGGGGAAAAAGGAAATGATCAAAGATATTCTAATGAAGTTAGAAATAACTAAAATAATAACCAACAACATTGGCCATGAAAAAGAAAACAGATTAAAATTTACATGAAACCACCGCGCGGGCTTCCTCTACCGAAAAAAAAGTATCACGTAAATTAGGTAAATTAATAGTAATCACGGAGTAATCGGTGTAGATACATTCAAAACAAAAAAAAAAACATTTATTATATAAGTTCCTCCTTTTTTAGAAGTCAGTTCAAAAGGATGACATTTGACCTGTAACCTCTCCACCTTTTAGCCTTGAATCTACTTAATTACATTTCTTTCTAGCTATCCAAATCATCATCCATTCTCAGACCCATATACTACCTATCAATCAAAACACACACACATGTAGACTATTAGGTTCGGCAACCAGAGTTGCATCGTTTACCGACGTGCTTTGAACTTACAAGTGCAATGACCCCATATCACTTTGTACACAGGTGTAATGAGGATCGCAAGTATAAATATGTATGTACATATGTTGCCGCATGTATCGATTCTATAAATGGATTTCCCGCTACTTCGAGACAGTGTAATTATTTTTAAACGCGGAAATGGTGGTTTGATTTGAGGTTGTGTTTGCTTTTGGTTTATAAATGTATCAATCAAATAGGTTGTAAATGATTCTATGTGGATTCCTGGCTTATGTTTCCAACGCATAATTTTCATTTCTTTTTTTCGATTGCATGATCCTGTGATAAAAAAACCCAGTTTTTCAAGGCAGTGGCGGGCAACAGCATGCGAGAGAAGCAAAGTAATTTTAAACATTTCACAAGTCTGAGTTTATTTATGATGATTAGGTACATTTGATTTGTTTACAGTACCAATCTCCATAATACTTAAGTTTCAATTCAGTGACGCATCTAATCACAATATATGCTGATTGGTTGAATAAACGATTCTAGAGATTAGCCTACACAAATTGCCAATTTAGGCACACAAATCATTCAATCAGTTTTGCTACGTACTTTTGACAATGGGATTGTTAAGTCATGCTTCGAGTTGATCGATTAAATAATTGTTTGCTACAGTAGTGTAAAACGCTGGCAAAAAATAATCAATCAGAATTAATGTACATTAAAGATATAAATAAACTTATATATCGGTCACGTAGCGTGTTTACGGACAATAATTGGGCTTTTTTGTTACAGAAAAGCCTTTTAGATTTCGTTAATGGAAAATATTATGAATATCGGATGGTAAATTAATTTACTGCCATATAATTATATGATTTTATTGCTACAAAATTTATTTACAATTTCATTGTAATCATATTCCTGAAAACAGCTCTCACGAGTTTGTTGGAACCTGGGAGTTGCAATAGAGCGGTTCACGGGAGCCCCAAATCGATCTAGCTAGTTCTCATACCTGGGAAAATTATTATTCTTTATTTTCACCCGACCAGAGCCCCGTTTCCCAGGTACTATATAAAACTAGCAGCCTTCTCTTATCATCATTCCTCTCACTTTTCCCGACTAGTAAGGGTCGGTTCGAGTCTAGCCAAGTGCAGCTGAATAACAGTATTTTTCATGGATCGACTGCCTATCTAATTTCCACAAACCAGTTACTAGGAAATACCTGCACACCAGCACACACTACTCTCAAAACATTTTACCCAAATTCATTTGAATATGCCGAACGCAAGCAGTTACAGTATGAAAAATATGAACGAGGCTACCACGTTTTCAACGTTTTTCTATTTTTTTTCAGCTGACCGCAACCTATAATTCCGCGATAGTTAAATCGGCTTGTGTATTCTACAAACCTCGGTTACATTTGATGGATAGTTCGATACAGTTTTCATTTAAAAAAATGATTTGTTTTTTATTGATTCCTGGTTAGATTGGTTTTTTTGGAAGAAGAATTATAAGTGGCTTGTCTTTTTGTATTCAGAAGTCGTGTGAATTTATTTTGGTTTCGTTCTAAACTCTTTTGGGCGGACCGTATGTTTCATTCAAATTAAATCATTATAGTCAATTTGATTCTTATGTATGCTTTTGGATTTCCATTTATTTATCTCTCTAATGAGGCATACACAGTTACTTTTCCACGCCCATATGAAATGTATCGGTTACGTGTATTAACTAACGCTCACTTGATTACCCATTTAAATACATACACAAAAAAGTATGAAAAAGCAATACCAGTATTTCAAATATATGACAGGTATAACGGGTACCGGAACTTCGTGGCTCTGTCAAGTAATCATTGTTGAAAACTGACATCTGTTTACATTGCATTACGGTTTGCTTTTGTTTGTAGTCTTATTGTTATGTTAAAGGCCTAGGAGGATCATACTCACGCGATACGAATATAAACATGCCACTGAAGGTCTCGCAGCTCGTGTTATATTTTCTAATAGATGAACGCATATTTTCTTGTAATGGTCCAACTTTGGCGATGGGCGTCAGCAAAGTTTGGGACCATTTGTTGTGTTTTAAACCTGTGCTAAAATGTTGGCGGTATTGTAACATCATTATGTCAGGCTTTATGGCTTCAGGTGTTCAGAGTTTCTTGTTACTTTTAAATATTAAAGCTTCTTTCTTAACTCTTTTGAAACAACAATTCTCATTTTGGGTTTTTGCTGACTAGCGTGAAATTGTTTTGCTACCGCAAAAAATATCAAACAAAACTCTCTTAAATATTTTACTTCCATACTGTGTTGAAATATAATACGAACGTACACATCATCAAAAGGCACATGTGTAACCCCTTTTTATATGAAAAAAAAAAACAACACAATGCAGGCCTTTTTATATCTGTATCAGGCGTCGTCATATCTAATGTGCTTCTAAATTATTCACTTTTCGTGTCCCATATTCGACTGCTAAATATTCCTTCGACATCGAAATTCGAACAAAAACTATGCATTATACAAGGCGACCACTCATCCGTATTCCGACAAACTGTAGCTAAGCTTATTCGAAGTCGCCCAGGGGCCTTTGAATTGCAAAATGCTACGGCCATCACAAGAAACTGTATACAAAGCGAACCTCTATATGTATTATGTTAGGCTAGATTTATTAAGATACGTTTTTCTATCATAGTCGGACACGGCATACTAGTGTTGATTAATAGCACTGGGCAGTTTATAATTATCATAAGAATCTCACAACAAACCAGGGGCCTAATTCTGCTATTTTAATGAATTCGTCACTCCAACACGATTCCATTCTCATCCCACTGTAATTTTGCTTAAAGTTCGTAATCTGCTAAATTCACAATGGTCGGTCAATGGTCTCGTAATAAAATTGTGTTTTAATGGCATTGTCGTATTGTCATTATTATAAAACCCTTAGTACAAATGGTTTTCGAAATCTACTACTAAATGCAAACATTTATTCATGCCAGATTTCGTGTACGAGATTAATATTCTATGACATTTCTTTCAATGGAGTGTCAGTGGTTGTTCATTGAGAAGTCATAATGGCGCCATTATGATAGTAGAATTAACAAACTTGTCAAAATTTGACAGAACTTGATCATTATGAGATCAATGATCGAATACTCTGACACTATTGTAATAGCAGAATCGAGGCCCAGTCCACTTATACACTATAGAGCTTGTAGTTCATGATCCGTCTAGAGTTAATGAACAAAGTATACACGCACAACTTAAAACAATACAACTCATTTACAAGAACAACTACAAAATGAAGTCGTAATAAAATTAAATTTGTACCCTTCAGTATGCGTATCACTGAATTACATCCTAAGGCAGTTCTGCTATTCAATGGCCAGCTTCACTGTTTATTTACGGGCAACGTGTATGAGATGCCTCCATAATTTAAAGGTAAATTAACCTCGGCCCGGTTGATAGTGGTTATGCCACCCTTTCTATGACACGAGTTAATTGCATCCTACATTTTGTAGCCAAAATTTCGTACATAATATTTTACGGTGACTTAAAGTGCCTTTACGAGGACATAGCACTACGAAGCTGGAGTATTTGCAAAAACAATTTGAAGCACTAAACAAGTTGATAAATCTGCTTTTAAAACATGTTAAAATCCTTCAGTAGACAAAACGAAGAAACAAGAATACGTGTAATCGAGTATACTGCGATGCTGATTTCACACTGCTTACTGCTCATCCAGCTTAACATGCGTATTTAGTTCCACTTTCCTTCTTAGTACGATAATACACGACCGACTTTATTCCCCGATCGGCTGGGAAGATGAAGTTAATACTGCCATTAGGATATCTCACACATTTGAATAGTTCTTCGGCACGGTACGGAGATCATGTCGCCTACTCGTGAACTGGTTGACCCTACTTTTGATTTTATTTGGAAGCTACTTATCAATTTTATTTAGAAATTCAGCTGCGTTGATTTTGGGTTTTCTGGTTTTCTCATCATTAGTCTCAACCCTGTGTTCTCTATGTCTGTTATACTATTGCTTAGTTTTTCATGCTTACTAATAAAATGTTTTTATTTTGTTACAGGTAAGACCTCAGAAATAACGTACCAATAGATCATGGAATATTTGTAAGTGCTCCACACATTGAGCTAATTAAACAAAAACAAAACCGAATCAAAATCAACACTAGCTGACAGAATATTCGGGCACCCAAATCAAGTCTAGTCAATCACGTAGTGTAAAGTAACGAATAATACTTACTAGCTTTACGCGAGTGCAGAGGGATTCGTTAAAAGGGTGAAGCAACCTCGTCACATTGTTTATTTAGTCCGTTCGTCGGTCGGGCAAGCCTAATCCGGATCGATCGTCCGCCGGAATGTTCGAGCCAGCCTTTGAGCAGCGTTGCCCGTCACGTCTGCAGTATTTACAAGTTTTTAGGGTGCTTGCAAGGTTTCCGTGTGTGTTCTCGTACAAGAATGTAATGTCAATATTTTGTTCGTGTTTTTTTTTTTGGAACGCTCTGTTTTGTTTGGGTTGAGATGATTCTGCCAAATATTTGTATTGGTTTCTACTGAATGGGAAACAGTTTTGTTTTGTTAAAATTTGAAATAATCCGTACTAATTGCTGTCTATCTGTCGGTCTGTCTGTTATTTTTTAGCCTCTAAACGGCTGAGCAGATTTGGGTTCAATTTGATACCCAGATCTAAAGATCTGGCAGACTTATGACACTTTTTTGCCCCGATATGGCTATGATCCCGTGGGATCCAAAAGCCATGGGCAAAGCCAATTTACCATTGCATAGTATTTACGATGATTTGAGTTAAAATAAGGCCGTTATGGGTATGAATGATACAGTGTGTATTATTCATACCCACAACGGGTGTATTCGATAATTTAATTACACAACGCACAATTCGTTATTATTCATCTAAATAATTCGTATTATGATGATACCAATAACAGCAATATTTAGATAGGTACACAAATTCTAATCATTGTGTTAATTTATCTTTGTACTAAAATAATTATATCAAAGTTTATCACACCAATTTAAACTATGATTTCATAGTTAATTAAAGTGACTTGTAACAATTATTTTTGTGATCATAGCACTAAATCACTAGGCAGCAAAAATTTGAAGACCTCTCAAACTATGAGTTCGTCCATTATAAAAATAGGATGTACAGTTTTTAATACATTGGTCGGTTTCCCGTTGTCAGTCATCAGCTGGCTATTATCGCTATCCTTTTTTGTTTCTGTAATAAAATCATCATCTGTCTCTGTCTCTCGTATGGTGTAAATCCCCAATCTCATGTTTATAATCACTATGCAAATTGGAACATTTCAATATTGCGCTTGAACGGGACCAATAAGGCTTATTGTAATTGAGTTCTTTATGTTTTTGTTTATGAGAATCGGTTGACGCTTTGATTGTTGAATTAAAGGAATATGTTTTGACATAATACGTTTGATCGAGGGTTATTGGGAGATTGGTAGCAATGGGGAGTTGTGGGTAGTACTTGAGATACAGTAAGGGTGATTTGAAAGCTTGTATCAGCTGCGAATCTTCTCGCAGTCGTTTTAGAGACGATTGGGTGAAACAGTTGGCAACAATGATGTTAATGATAAGAATATACTCTTTGCCATCACTGAGTAGATACATTTTAAAGCTCAGCTAGCTACAAAAATGAAGTTTAGAAACTTTTAAGGTCGTTTTTAATTGTGTAGATCAAATCTTTGGTAAAATTCTTACTAATTCTGTGTCCATTTCTTTAGTTTGATTTTGATTCTTGCAACAAATACTTTTGAACTCTTTTGTTGCATTTACCTATTCATCATCGTGAAATTTTTTAATCCATGATTTACTCAAACAAGGTACCTAGTACCTATAGTCCAAACGCGAGCTCCGAGGAACCGGTGGCTTACTCAAATCATCGGTGGTTTTATTTCAAGTACATAATAACCTCATAGAATGATTTCATAATTTAGTTCCCGCGGAATATTAAATTATGAAATCATTCTATGAGATCCGATTCCTCGGAGCTTGCGCGCTGACTTTATCTATTAAGCTTCCACTAGAACTAGAGTGCTCTGTTCTGCAAAAAGTAAACAGATAACTAAAGAAAAATATACATGAAAACATTGTTAAACAAGAGAGAATTTCAATCTTTTAAGGTATTGTACTTAATAAAGTACTTACCTAGTTATTGCTATTTATTCAGTACCTTAGCTCTTTTCATATCTTTACGATGTTCTGAGAATAACTCTGGCATACTCTTTGCATTTTAATACAACGCGTGTCAGTATAAAAATATATTAAACTTTGAAAATGTAAGAACCGCATATTTTTATTATAATACCAGAAGAAGTATTCAAGATTAGAAAGAAGACTATCGCTGTGGAGATATTACTTCAATATTTCATTTGAGTGATATTAAATCCATAAAAGTGTACAGCAGTACATGCTCTCTTGTTTCTAACATAATAACTTACAAAGTTCCATTAAATTATTCTAATTGCTATAATGTTCCAACGACTGGCTTGCCAATTAATAATTCTGAGTAACTAAGCAGCTTTTCGAAGAATTTATAACGTTACTAACAATAATTGCAATGCAAAGGTAAAGGTAACTAAACGAAACATAAATGCCTGTTTTCACTAACTTTAAGCATCACCTACCAGAAAGTCTCAAGAAAACCGCACTGCAGTATATTCAACGCTTTTCTCAGCTCTTAGAGTTGAAATTCCAACAGTACAGCGATAGGCATTTGTTTAAGTGTGCTAAAAACGAGCGTAAGTAGGTAGTTGATTTCCGACAAGTAATAGTTGAAATACGTCAACATTGTTCAATAGTACATGACGTGCTGTCTACTTGTGAACTAAATACTATTCAAGCTGGTGATTTACGATTTGTTTAGTGGACCAATAAGTGGACTTAGCTTAACTTAAGTAATTTGTAACTGGACAGCTCAGTTGTATGAGGAAATTACCACATTTATTGAAAACACTATCGAGTTAATATCTATTCAAGTAATACTGCATTTAGAATAGAAAAATAATCTAAAAAATACATCTTCTGAAACTGCAAGAAAACTTGATAGAATTGAGCATGTGTAAATTGTGCAAAGTTATGGTGCGAAGTCACACAAATTAACCATATTTGCAGAACAATGATCTCAACACACCAAGACAAATATTAAACCCAAACCTCAATATTTGTGCACACACTATATAAGACTACACTACACTACACAGATGTAAAACTACAGCAGACAAAACCAAAAACTCTCCATTTCTATTCAGAAAACGTGTCAGAAAATAAACGATCCCAATTTTACGAGCTGATAAATACTAATAACATTACTGTAACAATTCAAGATACGGAACCCTGCGTAATTTAAAAGAACGATTACATTAGCATCTTGTTACCGCATACTGAGATCACCCCTTATAAAGTTGCCAAAACCTCCTTTGATCTTAACATTGTTTTGTCCGGTAGAAGGAAATTTATTTTGAACACACCCTTGGGTAACGTATTTTATTCAAAGTTGGTATAACATCTTCAGGATTAAACCCTTATGTGTAAATGTTATTTTGAGAATTGTGTTAAGAATAGTTTTGTTCGTACGTAATGTACAAAGTTTAGTCCAAGAATGTAAAGTATTAGCCGTTGCGGACAAATTAAATTTATAGGAAAATTGTGATACGAAGTGTACAAGAATTATTCGTATTTGTAAAGATAGAGAACAATAGTAAATTTTACCTTAAGGAAAGACAGACACAAAACAAATTGCTTCAAAGAAGCGTCGTAGATAAAAGCTTTTGCAATCTGTCACTGCTTATCATATGTTTGCTATCTCAGCGCTCAGCAGTGTTGCCGTTTTGTGTGTAATTACACATTTTGTGGGTAATATGGGCTTATCGTGTGTAACCCGTGTGTAATAAGCATATGTGTGTAATTGTGTACAATTACAATCGGTTTCAGTCACTACAACTTGTTCTAGCTCGGGGTAAACGAGCGTTGAAATGATAATAATACAGTCAAATATCGTGGGTATCATAACACGTACAAAACTGTACCTAATGCGAAACATCTTAAAATGGTTGCATTATTCCTGAGATGACAGTTCTTTGTAACCATCAAATTTTATTCTGTCCTATCTAATAGATTGTTGTAGTCTTTGGTTCATTTTGAATTTTTTAATCGATCGGTGAATTTGTATTGTAAGTTGCAATGATTAATGGCGTCAGTGTAGCCCGCTAAATTCAAATTTTCTTACGTTTTTTGCAATTTGCAGGCCAGTGCTAGGTTGTATGTTGATGAAAATATCGTTGGCGACTGTAAGACGTGTGTAGTGACGTGTGAATTATGATCATCGAAATCGTCAATACAACCCTCCAAGCTCACAAGTCTAGCAACGACAATGACGTTGAAAAAATCTTTCCTCGACTTATATGAACTTAGAGGTATGGGATTTTGAGGATTTTAATTCTGTAACTACACTTTACAGTCGCGAACGATATTTTCAACTTCATAAAACCTACCACTGGGCTGCAAATTGCAAAGAACGTAACAAAATTTGAATTTCGCGGGCTACCTTGACGCTTTCACCTTAATTGGCTCAAGAAATATAACTACATTAATTCTACCCAAATCATAACCCTTCTAATTGCCTATCTGAAAATAAAATAATTTTGAAAATTGTGATCTAGTTCCTGCAAAAACTGATTTTAAAGATGGCTCTATGTTTATCAAATAACACTATTGATATTATTTAATCTGCAAACTTGGCGGTCTGTTTGGTGTGTAATTGTGTGTAATCAGGGAGGTATGTGTGTGGAATTTGATCGAGGTGCAGTGGCAACACTGGCGCTCAGTTAACAGCGTGCAAAAAAGAGGCGACTTGTGTGGCGTACTTCAGAAGTTTGATACTTCATCTTGACGAAAACCGGACAAAAATGTCAAGGATATCTGAAAATACCTTTACCTTTAATACCAGGAATAGTCGTAAAAACTTCGCCACTGGCTATCTTGAACTCTTTTAAAGAAGACTTCTAATCGTATCCGTCCCTCGCGATGGAAGCTCGTCTGTGGGAAGATAAAGGACTTACCTCTTCAAAACTTGAACCCCCTTACTATTGTGGAGTGCATATTAAAGCGGGCGCGGCTTTCTTGTGAATTGGCTCCTTGATTTGAAGTTTACAGTCGTCGAAAGCCAATTCAGGGGTTAAATAATTTCGACTAATTCTTGGCTTTGTTATTCCAAAAGGGTTTATTTACTTGAAATTAGCGCCGGCCGGTCTATAAGCTTGTCGATTTGCGGCGGAGAGATTGGCATCTCTTATTTTTTGTTTTGTTTTCATCGCTGATTCTAATTTGTGTTATGATGATTGACAAATTATGAGTTGGTTTGTGTGCTATATAGCTTTGAGAATTCAATTTTTACAGTGAATGTACTAAAGCCACCGAGAACTTCAGTTTTATAGCTTCAACGGCTTTTATTTTTGTTCCAGTCACATCTCTATTTAAAAATTTATCTCTATAACAACAAGTTTTACGATTATTGCTGGAAATAAAAATATATTTATAATCGCAAACTATAGTGTAACTAGCGATATAAAAACTAGACTAGCCTTATGCGATAAATCAACTCGCCTGCTGAATGGGCAATCGAATATTCATGCGTAAAACATGGAGCCGTTAATAAAACGTACATCCAAAGCCACTTCTACACAGACCTTAATTATGTAAATGTCTATGATATAAAGCTCCATTTTATTACAAGCGTAATTGTTTTTGCATATTCAGAATATATTATTGCTAAAAACGTTCACAACACCGCTCATTATAGTATAATCAAAATAGAAAATATATTTAATTTGTCATGTGTGTTTTGAACGTGTGCCTAAGATTGACTATATGGGCAACTTTAATGTGATTCTTTAGATAAAACCGATTAATGCACCACTAAAATTTTATAGTTACAAAATAGCTAGGAATGTTAAGTTAAACCGTACTAGTGATTATTTTTAATGTGTTCATAAAAATAGACAGCGGTAAACGTTTATAAAAATAAAAATATTGATGTTGGTTAGGTTCTTCTGGAATTTTCATATTGCAGTTTGCCGCTTTAAAGGTACGGAAGTCGATATGATTTTATGGGATTTTTATTACTTACTTGACAAATATAATTATGTTTAGTAATGACTAGTAATTACTACTCAGGTTTTCTCTACCATATAATGTATTGACATAAACAGCTAAAAACAACACAAATATTATTTTTACAACCTACACTGAAAAGATTTCTCTCACATATGAACACAGATTATCTGCTAAATAAAATATTATGAAGTATAGAGCTCTATTGAGTAGACAGGAAGAATAAACGTTTTGTACGTCTCTTGAGATTTAACCGCGAGACAGAAATTGTTCCCCGCTACTTATGTTCGACTGATGGCGAAATAAGATTTTTGTAATTTCAAAGCTAAGCTTTGAGTACTGTGCGGGACTGAGGGCGTCAATCCCATTGTCATGAAACAAATGTATTTTAACTTTACACTGTTTAGCAATAAGGATTGTTTCGGAGGAATCCCCACAGTAAATAATTCTGTTCGATGTTGTGACTTAAAACGAAATGTGAGCTTTTCTGTTCAGAGATGCTAAAATCGGAAAAGTAGAGAGAATTCAAAGAGTCTAATCTATCTTTTTAAATCACAAAAGCCTGGCATCCATGAATTCCTACAGTCTCGCTAGCTATACGAATTTTGCCTAACTTGATTCCGGAAAAGTCAATTTTCATCATCAACACAAGGGTTCAGAAGCTGTATCAAAGCTATAAACCGTAGTAGAATTTTTGACTCCCCAAATAGCGGACATAAAAGAATCATTTTTCAATTTGCCAATACCGATTCTTGTGAATGTTTCACGCAAAAACGTACACGACACACGATAGCCACCTACGTTGCGGAGTGGAGCGGATTGTTGCTACTTTTTTATTCGCCCGAGTTCCGACAAAAAGCAATCTATGAATCGGCCGCTTGCCCACAACAGCTTTGCATGCGCAAAACTTCATAACATGACTTACTACTTCGGAATTCGGTCGATAATCGCACAATTTTAAAATTGGAAATTATTAAACAGGTCGGTCGTGTAATACGAGATTTGCGGCCATGAAAGCCAGTGTCGCTGAGCTTCGTGTATTAGATTACCTACTTTGCGGTTTGTGTAGACGCCATGAGCATTGTGGTTACAAAGCTTCTCACGGTGCGCACTGCTCCTAGCTCGTACGTGTCTAATCCGAATTCCTACTATTGTTTCAAGCGGAAGGTGTTATTAACACGTTTTTTCCACACCTCCAACAGTACTCGTTAGTCTAAAGTTACTTCAAAGATGCCCAGGAGATAAGTCTTTTATTTCATTTAAAAAACATTTTACATTCACAGTAGCTCCAAGACATTTGTCCGCTCGTAAGAATATTATTCTACGGGGTATTCTAAAGATACTGTGAAACTGTATGCGGTGTAAGTCTTGTGAACGGTCCGGGTAATTTATTCGTTCCCTAAAGCAGTGCATCACCGAAGACTGCGCTGCTGCTGCCCGTAGCGTGGGCGGCACCCACCATTGTGACAAAATAATGTCTCCTCACTATAACCTTCTTCCATCCTCCGTTGCATCTGAAAAAACGCCTTATTCTTAGAACTACACAACTGCTATTGCCGCGCATCGGCGAACCAGATGGTACGCCGCGATAGCGCTGAATAATCAACGCTTAAAACGTCTGGAAAAGGAAGATACGGTAATGTAATATGAATAACAAAACGACAGAGATATATTCCTATTTAATTCTTATTACTTACGACCAACAATGGTCAAATAAATTATTTGAGTTAAGTAAGTAATTCTATTGCTGTGAATCATGGTTTGTGGGGACTACTGAATCAATAAGCATTAAAATGAGGACTTATTCTGCAAAGTCGAAGAGTTCTTTTGATCTACTTTTTATTCGGACACGATAGGGTAGGACGATTGTGTTTCTCACTCGAGTCGGCGGCGGCGTCGTGGCTCCAATTTTCCGACAGAGTGAGTTTCCAGCAATTGATGCGTTGTGACGCGGCGACAGCTCGCGAGCTTGCGATTAATTACTTTCGCCAAGTCGACTTCACCGTAGCCGGGTAGGGCTTCGCTTCAACTGTCGTGTAAGTTTTTGTTACACCGTTTTTGCATGCAAAACTTTCAGTCGGAATAAATTGAATTGATACGTGGCAACACCCGACAACACAAGCCGTATCGTCTGTAAGCCTTTGCTGCACACGTTTTGTATTATTTATTTTGACATCTCTCGAAATAAACTTAAAAGCAAGAGCAATCGTATTTGTGCTTGTCATTTTTATCAATATTTTAATCATTCAATGCTTACAGATCACTCAGATTTTATCCAAGTCACTTCACTGATCTGCAATCGCATTCGTATTTAAGTTGTATAAAATAAACAAGCTCGTTTATTTTGCAAACATAATTTAACATTACAATCTTGACTACCATTGCTGCATTGCTTTGGTTTGCCTGCATTTGCGGCATACTTTAAATCCACACGAGTAAAGGACGATTTACATTTATTCGGAGCTGAAATTTTAATCTGGTTCTTTGAAATTCATACAATATGATTTAAAGTAAACCAACACTATGCAATTATGACCAGAAAGTTGAAAGCAAAAAAAGAAAATCATTTTCTTTATTCGTTGTAACAAGTATCACGCCATTCCGATATTAGCATACAAATCACACAGACAACCGCAAGTAGCAGTAATTTGAATGTCGAACACGAGAAACCGTTTCACCTATACCTGCCTCCAGGCGTTTAACCTCGCGGAAAATGTGAATAGTAACTTATTCCCTTCAGAGGCAGGGTTCGGTCGGCGATGTGTGAATCGACCTGGAGGGTGCGTGGCTTCGTGCCAACACCGAGACCTGCCGAGCCTTCCCGAGGTGCCTCTGAATCCGACTGCATGCATGTTAGTACGTGTTTACTGATTTATGAGACCGACTTCACCAGTGCTAAGCAGTTTATGTACGATTATAATAAGGTCAGATTGGATGGAATGTTTGGAAATGGTTTTGATATTGTTTTGTATTTCGTTGTAATACTTTAATGTTTTGTGGAATGAAGTCATTTGAATAGTTCTACTGTCATATAATACAGTTATAATCTTGCGTTCTGATCGCGTAATCAAGGTTATGTGACAGTTATAGAAGTTCCGTTGTGTTATGTTATGGGAAATCACAGTGATGATCGCCTTTCTATTTCCACAATATCGATTGATATTCCGACACAACCTGTTCAAAACCTCAATATTTTAACGACTCTAATAATAATATTAATCACAGTCTTTTGTAACTTTCCTTTCATGATATATGTAATTTATATATAAAAATAGCTGTTGCTCGGGAGCGTGGAAATTTTAAAGTGTATGTGTGAAATAAAAAATAGCCTATGATCTTTTCTCAGACCTACCAAATATACACAAAATAAACATACAATCGGTCAAGCCATTTCGGAGGAGTTCAATTACAAACACTGAGACACGAGATTTTTATATTTAAGATTTTTTTTAACCCTCGGCAATTTCAGTGCTAGAGCAGTTAATAACCACAGGTAACTAAGTTGCATTCTAAAAAAAATACCCTCACCACACCAAAATTACCACCAACTTTGCAAGTAAGTTATTAACGCCAAAACCAACAAGCTCTAACCAGCAACACTACATAATAGAGTAACTAAGCGAACTACCTACAGTACCTAGTCTGTAATTGAGACTTACTCTAAGCTTTGACATGCTAATGTGTGGCGAGCAACATGTGGCCAACGACACACGCCACGCCACGCCACATCGACCGAGAAATTGACTTGGTCGCTCACTTGCGAGGTGGCGGCGTTTTTATGTAAGTAGAAGTCTACTCGATGTATTTAACATTACATTCAGGTCTGAAATCCCAGGCCGCTTAGCATGACCACCGGAAAAACGAGAGAGACTCGACAAATCTTTTGTTCATCTGTTATTGAGTCGACAAAATGACAGATGAACAAAAGGTTTGTCGACTCTCTGTCGTGTTGTAGTGTGTATTTATTTCGATTGGATTACAGACTATCTATGTTCCCAATTACATATTTTGAAAGGACAATCATATTAAGACGAGATATGAGGAATTAAAAATTTCTATAGAAATCAACTCTTGTTAAAATCAGTGTCCATTCAAAATGTATATTATGGGAACATAGATATTCTGTAATCCAATCGAAATAAATACACACTCTAATAAGAACATTTTTGATTTACAAATTATTTTGGTAAGTATTACGTTTTTATGAACTACGCTTGCTCCGTAGGCCTATAATATTAAGTCGTCAAACATAACTTAAAATAAGAGAGTTAAACATAACTATCAAAATGTGGGTGTATTAGGGAGACTACTGCCTATGTATGTATGCGTGTATATTAGTATATCAACTATCTGGTGTCCACGACACAGGCCTTGCTTAGTGTGGCACTAGATGGCGCTGTGTGTAAAGTCCAGCGACATTTATTTATAGCCTAACCTTTCGGGGATATTGTCTATGTCTTGTGTCTTTTATATTAAATAAATACCTTCGGATGAACTTGGCTTGAAAATAAAAAAAAAAGTATTTAATTGATCAATCAAAAAGTGCGATTGAGAACATAAGTTTTCTCCATTTTTGAGTACTTATTGACACCATGACACCCAATGACCCAAATAATGTGACACGAAGTGGATTGTGAGAATTCGACTCATTAATTTACTGTTTTTTGTAAATAAACACCAAGTACGGATTTATCAATAAATAATTTCAATAATATGTAAATGATTTTAGCGTTGTTAATAAATCGTGTGAAATAATATTTATAACGGTGAATCATAGTCATTTATTTCCAAAATGTATTTACTTTTATTTTCGACCTTAATCTAAAATATTTCAACACGCAATTGTCACATTATAAATGTAATCAATCAAATAAAATGTCTACACCTATTTTAAAAGGGGATAATAAATACCATACACAGAAATTTCAACCCTAACTTTGCAGCTTAAAGTGTAAAGTTGTGAAATAGAAAATCAACCCTTGAAACGGTTGTCACTCGAAATTGACATCTGGCATTTGCTTTGATATTATTGACGGGCTAATTCATTAGTCTTCACTCTGGGGGCATAGTGCGAGCTTGCATAACTTATTGATATTTTGTTTAGAACTTTGTAAGTTAAGACATAGAGTTGAATTTGGAGCGCAAAGGAGTTCCATTTTTTTGCCGCTTTTATATTATTGGAATTCGAGTCACTAAATGTTATAATTTTAACAGTAAAAACAAGAAAACGAACCTTGTCTACGAAATCATTTTCTATAATATTCGTGAACAACACAAAATATAAATGTATGTATTTTGTGTTGTTACTTACCTTATTTTGTAACAAAAGATATACGTCTATGTAATTTTGACTAACAATATAATTTATGTTCCCATTTTCCTTGAACTCAGTGTCAAGACCAAAAATAACCTCATTACTCCAAACCCATTTTCCTTACCGCAGACTGAAGAGCTAGGACAGCCTTCAGCTTGTTCGTTTTCATGAAAAATCTAAACCCTTACTCAGTATCGCGTGACATTGAATTATAAGACAAATCGAAGCCATTCTAGTATTCAGAACAACTAGTTTTACTTGACTGTTAGAGTAAGAGGTCCGCTAATAATTTTTCTTTTCCTGCCAGTCTTGGAATGGATGTGGCGTGCCAGTCAATTATTTACCCGTGCGCGATGTAAGGGTTAGTTTTAAAGTGGCTGAACGGAAAATCGGTTACTACAATGCTAATAAGCGCTTGAGTTTTGTGAGCTATGAGCTTGTTGCTTTCGAAACTATTGAACAATCAGGGCGAGATAACGATCGTGATTTAAAAAAAAATAGACATCTAAACTGATGTTATAAAGACGAAAGATTTGATTTTTTATTTGTGTGTTTTTGTCACAATTTAACTCAAAAACTACTCAACCGATTTAAAACAATCTTTCTCTATTAGAAAGCTACATCTTTACCAAGTAACATAGGCTATAAATTATATCGATATCATTATAAATTAGACGAGTTATCTCAATTTTCGCCGACAAAGTCGCGGGCGAAATTTTAGTTGTTAAAATTAAATAAACTTTTCAGAATGAATATGCAATTTAATTGCCAGTGCATATTCCTGGCTATTAGTTGGGACTACTATTTGAGAGTCATGAAGTAAATGTGACGCAAGTCAATTAGAAAAAGTATGACAAAAATTATGATATGTGCCAAAGCAAGCAATTCGTGCAAAGCGTCACAAAATTGCTGCTAGCTAGGATGGCTATCTAAAGGGAACGGCAACAAAGCGTCACTGTGTCCTAATCGTATGAATAACGTATGTATGAATAAAGTATGAATAAAGAGACAACACAGGCGCTTCCCTTGCCTTTATTGGTTTCACGATTGCCCACCGTTGAAGCCTGTAATTGGTCCATTGCTTTTCGCTTCTCTACTCGGTCTAACAAACTTTCCACTCTAGCTATATTAACTTGCTAACAGTGTACGTAAATTTGATTTTGCCATTAACACATGAGAGGTATATGAGGGATAGTGTTGGTATATTGTAGTTTCTCGTTGAGGAAAATTCACCCTTGGCTGCATTGTGAGTAATGGATAAGAAGCTTACTGAACAGGACTGGCCAAACTTTGGCTCTTTACGAAATTATGGTTCTCTTATAGCTTACTTGTGTATTACGATTTCCTGTTGATTTTGCTTTTCATTCGCTCCTGTATTGGGAGGCTAGTTTAGCTGGTAAAGTGACACCTTTTTTTACCCTTACTTTAAATATTTTGAAAAGAGTTCGCATCGATGTCTCGCTAGGCGCTTTACATTCTTGATTCGTGTCTCCGGCTCGCCCTCAGCCTTGCAGTTCCGAAGGGTACGTATTTCCGATTAAAGCACCTTGCTTCCCCCTTCACCTTTCCTCACTTATTGTGTCACCCTCGTCACGATTTTTCATAGACGTGGTTCTCCTATCCTCTTCAACACACTTGATTTGCAAAGCACGTATACTTCGCCAGCATTAAATTACATTCAATCCTTTATTTTGAGCTTAAAGCCTTTGTAATAAGGATTGTCTTAGCCGCAAAGTAATCTTAGTAATGTGCCCAGACTATCTCATCGTATTGTCTGAGTTGTAGGGGCGGTGTTTCGTTCTGCGGCGACATCGTTCAGTGCACCTTATTGGAAAAATAAATCGAATAGTCAAAGCTTTCGTGCTAGGCCGTCGTTATCAATAATCCAAGTACGTTCTCGACTTCTTACCGTCCAATTGATTTAAACATCCACTTAGTATGGCGTGAAATTATTTTGCATTCAACTGGCAATTTGTGTAAGTAGAAAAGATTTTGCTTATAAATTGAGTTAGGTAATTATCTAGCCGATAAATAGTCTGCCTCATAAACAAGTAATTTGCGTAAAATCTATCTATCTATCTTATCAAATTTTACAACTTTTTACATAAAATCTTATTTGAAATAACTCCAGTTTTTGAGAGCTAAATTAAAAAAAATACATATTTAACTCCTCAGACTAATTTGCTGATACTTTCAGCAAAAAGTTTAATGAGTGGTCCTCATACAGTTGACAATTGTAATTACATATCTCATACAATACCCACATCAAGCAATTACCAGATTTTCAACCAGCCAAGTCCGCGACCTAATTAAAATAATGCGATTGTAAAAGAATAAAACCGATATATCATTTATTACGGTTCAATTACTGTATGACGGACAATTTCTAGTTAATAATGCTTGTGGTCAGCCATTTTTATTTATGCGTCGTCATGGTAACGGGGTATAGTTTTGGCTTACTGAACCCCTTTGTTGGAAAAACTTCGAGTCAGTTAATTACGGTATGTGAAGTTTTGGCAGGTTTGTGAGTTTTTACGCTCCGTGTCCGTAAGCCGGTGGTTAGTTAAGCGTGAGGTTTAAGTAAAAGGAAAACGAGTTCCCGCTTTGTTTTACTTAGTTAGGTATTTAATTACGCGTGTGTGAAAAACTTTAAATTGTTATAATTAACTCATTTGAATCGTAAGTACTGTAATTAAAAATGAGTGGGATCCTAAAACAATCACGTATCACGTTCAAGGGAAGTCTCTTAGAATGTTTAAGAAATCTTCGAAGGCGCTTCTAAAATATCTCTGTCATTATCTCGTAAAAGTATCTCATCAAATCAGTTCCTAAGCGTTGAATGTCAGAACAATTTCTTAGACAAAATTACTTTTTACGAATTTCGTTTAAAAACAAACAGAAAATGTAGTTATCTGTTATTATTATGCTTTCGTCGGCCATTTAATCTCAACTTAACGCTAAATTGTATTAAAACACAGTACAAGCCCACAAAAATTAATCGTAATTACTTTAATTACACGCCAACTAAACGCCTCGAAGCGTGTAATAATCAAACTTTCTCATTAACACAACAAACGAATAACAAAACTCTGGCAACCCTAAAAATCATTAGCAAACTAGTTTAATAACAAAAGCAACAGTCCGGGGCCGAGACCTCTAACTTGGCAAAGTAAATAAATCAGAACTTGGCTCACCACTACCAAGTATCACAAAATAGATATGGTGCAGAAGGTATGTTTCAGCATCTTCATGTTACGCGGAGGAATCAGGAAGATTTCGTGAGGAAAGTTTAGTGGTCACCAGCGTGACAGCTGAGCAAGATTACCTGGTTCCGATTCCCAGGTCAGGCAAAGTATTATTAGGTTTTTCATTCAGGAATTCCTCAGTAGCAGCCAAGGAGTTTGGATTTGGGCCTGGTTGATGACAATAAGCTCGCCCTTATCAGACATGGGACTTAAACAATACTGGCAAAATGTGGGTGTACTATTAGATACAGTACTCTAACGTTCCGGGGATTACAGGCTTGATGTTATGTTATGAAAGTTTTGAGAATGTGGATAACTGTAAGAGTAGTGAGTGGAACATCATATGTGAAGGATGATGCTAGAAAGAAGATGTCTGTTGAGATAATGTCAGAGATGTCAGTTTTGAACAGTATTAAATAGGAAGACATGCTGCTGTAACCCCAAATAAATTGTGATAAGGCAGGAAAATGATGATGATCAGTTCCAAGCAAGGCGAAAACGCATGCACACATTCGCGCGAATACGTCCAACGAGTGAGACGTCTGACGGATTCGCGGGAATTTGGTTTTTTCGGACTACAGAAATCGCGGCACGTATGCCTAATTGCCTATGCATCCATGTGAGCGTTTGTTTTCAGTTGCTGTACAAAGCTGGTCTTCTGCATCTATTGTCTATCTTGTACGAGTACCGTCAAAATTATAGCGCACCGAGATAAACCGAGGTGGTCATTATTGTGGACGAATAACTTTTCTTTCTGACTAACTACCGTAAGAGCGGGAGTTTTTTGATATTATTATGATAATGTTGTAGAATGTAGTTAATTCAAAATTAAATAGGGACCGTGAATATTCGATGTCCTTTCATGAAAATGATTCAAAGTTTGTTTGATTCTTATACAGTTTTACCTACCATGTTCGAACTTCATTTGCACGTTGCACCAAACTAAAGTCCCGAAAAGCTGTTAATATCTAGTATTTTAGAAAGCGTCCATTCGGGGGCGACCCTAAATGTTTGTTGAAAATCCATCTAAATAGAACTTGTACAAAAAAACATATAAATCACCAAATTATCTCACCATTCCTTCCAAAACGAAACTTGAATCGAAAATTAATCAACAAAAATCGATACACAGTCCGATATTGATAATATTACGGACGATCATAATTCATGATCACTTGATTGATTTACAACGGTCGAGATGCTTGCTTTCCAATTCGATTTATTGTTTGCGGTCGCAGGTAAATAATGTCCGGATCTAAAGTGGCAAGAAGTGACACTTGGGAGTTTAAATGCAAATACAGTCATAGTTGTTTGATTTTTGTTTGGTGTTATTATAATTGAGTGTTTGAAAGTGTTGATTCTTCATGATCAAGACGACACGACGAAGATTTAAAGAATCAGTCTTAGGGAATTCTCAGTTTTCGAGTAGGAAAAACTGTACGTTACCGATTTCACTGAGCCGATCGTCAGTTAACTCGGTAGAACTTACGAACTAAGTTGTATAAATAAGTGTAGGTATAGCTTTTGCTACCTGATTTTTTTTAATATCAGTAAAAGTTTTGTCAGTCGAATTTTGCAATATTTATTTGTGGAAACTTAGCAACGTCTAATAAACTTTATAATGTTTTATGATACTAGTGTATCTACAGTTTAAGGGGCCGGCGGAGCATGCGTTTTTCATACAAACGTAATACCAAAATAATAGGAAAATCAAACATATTCTTAAAGTAGTGTGTATATATTTCGATTGGATTACAGAATATCTATGTTCCCAAATATATATTTTGAAACGACAATGATACATAGACGAGTTATGAGGAATTTAAAATTTCTATAGAAAACTTATTTTGTTCATAACTCTTGTTTAAATCAGTGTCCAATCAAAATATATATTTGGGAACCTAGATATTCTGTAATCTAATCGAAATAAATTCACACTACCTTAGGAATATGTTTGATTTACAAATTATTTCGGTATTACGTTTGTATGAAAAACGCATGCTCCGCAGGCCTCTTAAAAGCAATAGAACAAATAACGTTCCTAAAAACAATGTTTACAAACTTCGTCTTTGATCTAAGGCAAAAGAATTTGCCATTGAAAGTTTTATGAATTATGACGTAAGTTCAAGTAGTTGATTAACTTCATATAAAATAAATATAAAAAATGGACGCTCTTTTCTTTTCATTGCGTGAGACGGCTACCAATATATCCAAGTCGAGACAGGTACAAAAAACATTCGGTTTGGCACTTCAAGCAGGTTTCTTTTTTGTCTACACAATTAATCAGTTTTATACCTGGCTGCGTATTTGTACATCCAAACGTTCGAATTAATCTTTTGAAAGAATTCACAATATTTGATTGATTTGTTTGGAAAAATATAATTAAGTTGGTAGCCACTGTAGCCAGACTGTAAGATAAAAAAGAAAAATAACAAAATAATTAAAAAAAAATACGATAAAATGATTTATTGTTTTATTTATGCGGTATCTTTTATTACATTAACAAGAACTTAACATGAATGAACATTTTTAATCATGAACTTTGACACGGTACTGATAATAGCAATTCTTTATCGTTCTAGGTCATTACAATATATTTTCATACAAAGACGTTTTCCCACTTTTTTCATTCATAAATCTTGAGCGACTCGTAAACTTCACTCAACACTTCCAGTAACGCATGCCTTTGCATCCGAGTAAACTATTAAATGATTCCAATCGCCCAGCGCATGCGAGTGGAGCTATCAATGCTGGCTACCTCAGGTCATCAGGTCAAGCTTGAATAAAAGGTAGTCTGGTATGTGGCCTGACTTTCATGTGTACTTTCACATATAATAAAAAGTAGCCTGAGCTTATTAGAATTGATAGTCTTCTAGAAAGTACAAACAAAGAAATAAATGATAGATTGTGTGTTCCTTGATAAAAAATGAAGTAGGTATCGTTAAAACTGACCTATGAAATGGAATCGTCCTCTGCCTAACCTTATTAGGGTTCCGTAGCCAAATGGCAAAAAACGGAACCCTTATGGATTGGTCATGTCTGTCTGTCTGTCCGTCCGTATGTCACTGCCACTTTTTTCCGAAACAATGAGAACTATGCAGTTTAAACTAGCTAACTAGCTGTGTATTCTGTGAACCACATTAAGATTTTCACACAAAAATAGAAAAAAAAACAATATATTTTGGGGGTCCCCCATTCTTAGAACTGAAACTCAAAGCAATTTTTTTAATCAAATCCATACGTGTGGGGTATCTATTGATAGGTCTTCAAAAATGATATGGGAATGAGGTTTCTAATATATTTTTTTTCTAAAGTAATTAGTTTGCGCGAGAGACACTTCCAAAGTGGCAAAATGTGTCACCCCCCCTGTAACTGCTAAAATAAGAGAATGATAAAACTAAAAAATATGTACGTATACATTACCATGTATACTTCCACTGCAAATTGGTTTGATCGAGATCTAGTAAGTATGTAGTTTTTTAAATACGTCATAAATCGTAAGCCGCAATTCACACAATTTTGATACGGAACCCTTCATGGGCAAGTCCGACTCGCATTTGGCCGCTTTTTTTTTGCCTTTGGAATGAAAATTTTGAGTTACATTTTTTGCATAAAATGAAAATTTCTCTCAAATTAATAAAACGCAGTACAAATACGTACAAAAGCAAGCAATAATGTTACTCGGACATGAAATTAAATGACTTTTTCCTGTCATTTAATTCGGAGTGATAAAGGCCGTCGTCAAATATTCATCCATCAGGGCAAATCATCTGTGCAACGTTGACGATCGTCCATTTATTTGGCAACCATCATCATCATTATGTACGGGAACCTTGGAAGATGTGAAAGGTAAAGGCGGCAGGCGAGTTTTATAAGAATAACTGTCTTTGAAAGATTTATCAATGTAATCTTCTATTTTTATCAGTTTTTCATCTTTACTCATCGTAAGCCGCTTCTGAGACCCTACTCCCTAACGCTTCGTCCGTTTATTCGGATCTATCCGTCTCTATTGCGCACGTCTGCAGATGAGTGCGAGTGAGAGAGACGGATGGATCCGAATAAACGGACGAAGCGTTAGAGAGTAGGGCCTCTGTAGTGCGTCGGGGATGTTCGCAGATGCGCATGTGGATTGTTTTTACGCAACAATGCGTAAAAGGTGCGCTTCCTTGGTGCGCAAGTTGTGGGGCAGCACCAACGGTGTCTTACGCATGATTGCCAGTCGCTTGGACTGTGTTTATGTGAGTCACTGTTATACAATTACTCATGGGTGGTCACAGCAGTGATCCACCGTTATTTGTTGTGTTGTTTATTTTGTCTGTGCTTACTAACATAGTCGTAAGTTTTACTAACAGCTTTTGAGTCAATGATATTTGGATAAAGAGAAATTCTATTCTATTCTATAGGGGTACCTCCCTGTCAAAGATCTTCCATTATTATTTAACTCCCTAAAGAATTTTCGATCGCACTACTGGAATAAAAAGTATCCTGTGTGTTAGTTCCGCAGAGGAGCACGTGGCTAGGTAACAACAGCCGCTCGGGTCGATCTTTAGGTTAAACCATGCTTGCCTAGATTGGTCTGTGGATGGGTTACCCTTACCATGTTTCCGCCGTGCCTTGGAAAGCACGTAAAAGCCGTTGGTGCCGGCTGTCATTTGATGATCTTTGACAGTCGTTACAGGTAGTCAGTGGCTCAAAAAGTCTGACAACCAGTCTTACCAAGAGATATCGTATAACCCAGCACTAACTGGGTTGTGACAACCACAGCACACAATTTTACCCAAGTTCAACCGTTTTAATAACGAATAAACATACATACATTCTCACAAACTTTGGCATTCAAAATAGTAGTAAGATTTAAAATTCTCATAGCTGTTAGTGTCAGAGTCCAGTTTCTCTAAATTAGGAGCTCAAGATGCAGTCTAGTTCAACTCGTCATTTATGTTTGCGTAAAATAATAATATAGGTAATAATAATTGCTATAATTGCTAAAAGTAAATGATAAGTAAATTGTAACAGTCACCAGCCGGTCTCTTTTCAAAATGCAATTAAATGAATGTAAGATATCTGATTCTACACAAGATAACAAAAAAAAACTGTGAGTGTCAACAGCAGCTTTTATACATGGGTGTAATGACTCATCCCCTAACATCAATAGGTAACCATATGGCGTCATAGAAAAAACATCCTCAAAGATACCAATATACGGCACACGGTAATACCAACAACCAAACATTACCAATTCTAATCTGTCCACATCCGTTACCCGCGGTTACCTCTCCCTTGCACCCAAACCAGAAGTGACTGCGCGGGCTGCGCACAATTACATCGAATCGCGTTGTTCCCTACCATAATTTGTCCGAAGATCACAGTAATTTAGCATTTTGTAATATTCCATTATAAGTAGCATCCGGATGACGTATAAATTGTAGACGTCCAAATTGATGACGAACAAAAACCGCACTTTCGGAGTCTTGGCTCGGTATTCGGTTAATTTAGATGCATGGGAATCGATTTTGTAGTGAATACGGTGAGGGGTAATTAAGTCGTGTGAATTGCATGCGGTTGGTTGCATACCAATTAATGTTTGGATAAAATATTAGATAGGAGATTGTTTTAACGGATTACCTGCAAAAACTACAAGGCTAATCAAATTCGTTTTCTGTTTGTGCAATAAAAGGTTATTTCGGACATCTACACTAATATTATAAAGAGGAAAACTTTGTTTGTTTGTTTGTTTGGTTGTAATGAATAGGCTTAAAAACTACTGGACCGTTTTTAAAAATTCTTTCACCATTCGAAAGCTACATTATCCACGAGTAACATAGAATATATTTTATCCCCGTACTCCCACGGGAACGGGAACTATGCGGGTGAAACCGCGGGACGTCCGCTAGTGATAGATAAAAAGGTAGTAATAATGTTTTTTACTGTATCTCTCTTTGTTTGTGTTTGTGCGTAGTTTTCAGTGTTGCCATTAAAAACGTGGGCGCAATGATTACAAACTTCAAAACAGTTTTACTCCAACTATTCCGAAACACAACCCTACAAAGGGCATGAATGATTAAAGTGCGCACATGTATGAACATGTACATATGTATACATACGTACCTGTGTATGTCAGAGGGCACGTCATAATCCACCCAAGCACAAAGATTAACATTTAAACAAGTTTTATGTAAATCATACTGGATAAAACCAGTTTCATTTTTGTGATCGCTCGCCTGGAAATGGTTGCTTTTTTTGAAATTGCATCATTCTTTAGATTAGTTTCTACTGAAGGTTTCTTAATTTCGTGTAATATTTGGGTAAACGTGTAGTTTTCTATGTAAATTAAATCCAGAAATGAAATGGCTGGACTGATATGGCTAGAATTAAATGTTCATCACTTTTTCTTGAATTAGAAGCTATTTTAAAATACTGGCTCGATGCAAAACACAACAACAACTATGATTCATTCGAAAGAGGCGTCAATTCACTGGCCGGAAAACGTGATTTGAATTGATTTACAAATCAGCCAATCACAGCGCATTAAAATGACATTTACAATATCAACCAATGAGATGAAGACGCACAACAGCGGCAATCCTAAGAAGCTTAGCATTCGAATACCTACATTAACTTTGAATACCACTAAGCGACCTTGAAACGTCCACAAAGTGCTTTGTCGGCTAATAAATTGGTGGCTAGCCTCGGTCCGGGTGACGTATCTATAGATATTCATTGAAGGGTTAAGCCCAAGTAGTAAAATACTATAGTTTGTGTGGCACAAGCATTTCAAGGTTGCGTACCTACAACATAATAATGTATCAGTCAATTGATGGAAATATTTTTGTCATGGAAGAAAGCAAGAAAAAGCTGTTTTCAGCTGTCTGAACACGAAGATTTTCTGTTCAATTCAAGTTTATTATGAACTAGTGACCCACCTCGGCTTTGCACGCGTAGAAGAGCATATTATTATGCTTGCATGTTTTGTCTGTTTAGCGATTTCGATGAAGCTGTCAGGCGGCTTGACTTTTTCCGACATTTCCAACATTTATCGTCATATTTCACCAATCTGCACAAAATCTTAACAAAATTCGATTTTTAAACCTTCCTCATGAATGATTCTATGTATTTGTGAAAACCGCATAAAAATCCATTCAGTAGTTTTTGAGCTTAACGCGAAATGACAGACAGACGCGGCAGAAGACTTTATTTTATAATATGTAGTCATATATGTAAAGACATCGAACAGCCTTAGAAAAAACACAGTATTACAACCTAATTAGAGAATGTAATAAACATTTCACATAGCCGATCAAAGCCACAGTCATCGCTAGTTATAAACAAATTACTTTCTTCGGAATGCTCTAATGAAATAGCCTAGTCTTATAGTGCCTCATAAGTTTTACGGTACCAATATTAAAGGTATTTCAACCAATTAGCGAGATATGCAGTCACGACCCCCTCGATATAGCCCCGCCTTATTCTTTGTTCAGATCGAGAACTAAATAATGGAGTACAATTACTTTTGTTTTTACCCTTTAGTTATTTAAAACCCTTGATCAAAAATGAATCATGGCTGCATACACCATTGTGGTGGCTGACTGAAATACATACAACAGTGGGTAGGTAAATACTGCCATTGTATGCTATGTGCTTTCACATAATGTGGGTATAGCTTTTTTGTTAATAAATATCTTGGCATTCAGAACTCCGTTTGACAAAAGTATGGTCACCTGCGCATCAAGTTACCACAAACTGTCAAATTTTCTCATTCGATTTTCAACTTACCATCATTATTTTATGATTAAAAATCATTTGGATCATTTTGAGCTGGCGACTGCACCTGAAAATAAAGCATCATAATATGTATTCAGTGTGTTATGATTTGTTTTGATTATTTCTACAACACATCAAAGCTATCAAACCTAGAACATCACGAGCAACTAGACAGCAGCTCAAAACGAAAGAAAATCATAAGAAACCCCCAACATAAAAGAGTTTTACTTCCATTTCCATCAATCTACAAACATACATACGCGTGAAAACATCATCCTTTTACCGCCGTGTAAAAACCTCACGGCACATGGAATAGAAAACGCCATTTGCAGCGCATCCGTAATCTACTATCGAACGCTATCGTATCCGTCGACTGACTGATTCGATTCCGCCGCGTTCTTCTTCGTGTGAAAATAACACGTCACTCAAATACAAACGATAATAAATTCAATTTTCTCTTACCCTAGCCGTCGTCGAAACGACGAGCGGTCAGGATTAAACCGTGTCCCACTCGCCTTTTGTTCGCCACATTTTCTCCGTACGTTTATAAATTTTTTCGGACCGTTTGTGCCTTTTCCGTATGTTGTTGAGGCGAACGCAAGAACGGCTGTTTTCGGATAAAAAAACTTATTGCTAATGAAAGAATAATGAAATGTCTTTGTATGTAGAATCAACGTGGCCTTTGATTGTTTCGCTTGCTATGGGTTCTTCGAAGCTCATTATTACTGTCTTTATTAAATTTTCAATTTTCGTTCGGATACTTTTTTTTTAGAAATTAATTTCTCATCTATTGACATTCTAATGGAGCGTTTATTTATTTAACGACTGATCAATTTCCTCAGTATTACGCCAACGCTACCACAGTTGCAGAGCTAAAGTATTCACAATAAGAGGCAAACGCGTCGTTTCTCAGAATTCATGATCGTGTTACCTCGCACTGCCGCCAATTAAACCGCGTTCTACCCTCGTTTTGTTTTTATTGCACACACGATACGCGGATTGAGTCGGCACTAACTTACGCCGTCTGATAGGTATTTTAAAAGAATTCCTTTACTGTAAGATTAACATTTAAAGCTACTTTAGAACTGTGGGATGATATCAGTATCAACAATAAAATCCCGATCTGGGTTTTGGTATTCGAAGGCTTAATTATAAAAGTCCATTTGGGCGTTTTTAATACTTACTGGACCTAAATGACCAAAAGAGGTCAACGAGCTACTTAAATAATGACCAAATTCTGTGTTTTAATTCGGTTAGTGGCTTACTGAAGTAAGGATTAAGAAAAATATTCAAGGTAGAGAAAATGTTTGTACAATTTCTGTATGAAATACCTATTTGATTCAAACGGAGAACCTCCGGAGATTACAAAGCACGTTTTAAATCTTTTACGAAACATTCAATTCCCGAACCCACGTCTATGAAGATTTAATTTCAAAAATCGAATAATCCGAACCGACTTCGTGTACGTTCGGTACCCACACGAATATCGGGTTCCATAATGGCGTTCCGCGGAGAAAATGTTTTATTGGCCTTGTCGCCTCTCCAGCCAGCAATAAAGGGCAAGACTATCGCCGGTGTATAAAACGCACCTTTATTATTTCTTTGTTTTGCATTGGATTGTTCGACTTCGCATTTGCCGTATCGACAATCGGATTATGAACGCAACCACAGTCGCAACGTCTAGCCGCCATTTTCAAATCGCCCTGTGCAAAACTGTCAATTTGAAGTTTAACAGTACCTATAGTATGAGAAACCCTTTCCTTTTCCTTATTAATTTATCTGATAACTCTTGTGGTAGACTTCGTTGTAGTTGATTGGTTGTTTTTTGTGTATTTATATCTGGCCCCAACAACCCATAATCTAAAGTTACATCCAATAAATCGATGAACCGCTTTTGACAAAAGGTAACGGTACCCGATATGCTTCCAATAATAAAATTAAGGTTGCAAAAACTGCGTGCTCCATTCAGTGAATCGGCAATTTGCATGCGTAACATCAAGCCGTAACTACCTGGCTCGGGCCCGAATTATCCAGAATAAGGTGCAATAAAATTTTTATATTTTGGTATTTAGGTAAAGTTCACAGTCACGATATTCTCTTACCAGATTATGAATTTAAACTGCCTCTTCGTAAGGCTAATGTCTTGTAAACTTTTTCCTGTTACGACTGTGGAAATTCCACTCTCTGTTTCCTAGTTTTCTTCTTCAAGAAATAATAAAATGATCGACTTAGTGCAACCTAAAGTTGCATTTAAATAAAAAATTGTTTAGTTTTATGATTCGACTGATTTCGATTCACAGGAAACCGGATTTATAATGAGTGGCTTTCTTGGTAAATAACTATTAAAGAAACTAGTAGTAGCCTATAAAACATATGATGGAAATATTAAATTTAATTAAAATATTCTTTATTACGCATAAGTTTTCTAATATTGCGTAAACAAACTTTTTGTCCGAGTAACACATACATTTCTCAAAAACAAATGGTCAAACCACGATTTCAATAATTTTAAGTGGCCATAGGACACGGTAATAGAATTTTAACAACTCCCGACTTTTAGTCGCAAGAGGCGGCGTCGTTTCAAGTCTAATCGCAAGTAGCGGTCGCTGCCCATTGGAGCTTGGGAGCGCTCGACCGTTCGTGGTCAACTTGATACGTTGACAATTCAATACCTTGCATTAAAGATAAGACTTATTACAAACTATCACATGACGTCTGAGAGACAGTGCACATAAAAATCTTTGTGGAGGTCCGAAACTGTGGGAAATAAGTTAGACAAAAAGCGCTAAGGCAACAAACCTATGTTTTGAGAGAACAGGAAATTGCTTTGAGATGTGTTTCTGTAATTCAGGGCAATCAATAAAATTTTAATGCACATTAATTACCTACTGATTTTTATTTTTATTATATAAACCCAACTCTGAATAAACAAAAATAAGTACATTTGGCATCAGGATTTTTAGTTTTTAAAATTACTTTGTTTATAGGCTGATAAACACATTGCCCTCCTCAGTCGGGTAAAAATTACAATTATTTCCATCGATCTAATGCAAGAGTTTCAAGCTTTCAGGTAAAAATACAGTTTTTCGGCTTACTAGGATGATATATTTAAGGCGATTACACGAGCTAAACGCGAGTTTTATAATTACTAAAAGTATATGATTCACTGCTATAAACGAGACCAGAAAAATATATGATATTCTTCAGGATATATGTTAGCATGATACTGTTTTGAAAACATAATACAATTAATTTGGCTCGATAAAAAGAAATCACGAACTTACCTCTAAAAATATGTTTCAAACAATAAAAAAACATACTAATATGCATGCGATCATTCTGATTTTTTGGCAAATAATTCTACAAGCAATGTATTAGCATGATACTGTTTTAGTTTTTTAATCCAATAAATATTTTTTTTGTAAATCGATCGAAACCACTCATTTCGCGCTATTTGGCCCGCAGTGGCTGACGTAACAATCACTTTGTAGTGCAAGCTGATTAGAACTTTATTCTAACAGCATTTCAAACGAAGTTTGAACCACCACAAATAGAGTTGCTAATTTAGCTCGTCTAAGCGCCTTACCCTTAAGGCGCTTAGACGAGCTAAACAGTTAGAAGGTCACACATTCGTTATGAAACATGCAATGTAACTCCGCTGCCTTATGTACATACGTTACCAACAATGTTTGCCCAGCAAACACACCCGGCATTCACATTTTTAACCGACTTCCAAAAAGGAGGAGGTTCTCTATTCGACTGTATGTATTTTTTTTTTTTTTTTTTTTTTTTATGTATGTTACCCGATTACTCGAAGACGCCTAAACCGATTTGAAAAATTCTTTTTTTGTTTGAAAGGGTATACTTCCAAGTTGGTCCCATAGTCGCCAAGTCGGGATCTGATGATGGAATCTTGGCGAAATCGAGGGAACTATTCAAATTTTATAGGATAACGTACAGCAATTTTTATATTTTCTACAACAAGTGAAGCATTTGCGTTTGATAAGAACCATTCTACCATCAGATCTGATGATGAAGCCAAGAGTCACGGAACTCCATAATGAGACAATGTATCCTAGTCGTGTTTGGGCTTGTTGTAATTGTAACGGTATGCACTTTCCATGTGAACCACTAAAAAGCGAAAAATAAAAACTTTTTTGCAAAAAATAAAACCGACTTCAAAAAGAAAAAGTGAAAAATAACTTTAGCTTCTGAAGTCGGTGACAAAAAAATTAAATCAATCATACAAACGTCACCGACTTCAGAAGCTAAAGTTATTTTTCACTTTTTCTTTTTGAAGTCGGTTTTATTTTTAATTCAATGAAATTGAAAAGCTTATTCTGTTATTTTTAAAGCATTTTGAGCAATCTATGTTGGTAAAAGTTTCTGGTATATATTTGCGTTTGTTGAGAGATAAAAAAAGGGAGTCCCAGTGCGAGTCGACCAAGAATTCAGGGGTTCTGGATAAAACGTACAATTTAATGTTTGACACTATTTATTGTTTTCTGCTTTTTTTATGTTTTTTTTTTGTTGTTATTGCGGTCATAGTGGTCATGGTATACACTGCGGAAAAATCAATGACGACCTACTTCGGTTCAATAGATATAGCGCTGGTCGGAAGGGTAGACACTGGAGCCTTGGTAACGGGGTCTCATTGGCACCTTTAGATATGGAACCCTTAAAAGGAAAACTCGTATTAGTACACATTATTTTGTTTCTTTTAAAGTTCAATTTACGTCAAATACAGTGAATAATAATTGACACAAGAATTTAATCAACAATAACTACTAACAAAATGTTGATTACTGCAGTTCAATAATGAAATTACTAATCAGAATGTCTATCCAGCAAAATAATGGGAATGCACGTAATTGAACGAAATAACTGGGAGGCATGATGTCGTCTTCAGTAGTTTTAATTAAAAAACTACGAACAGGAATTTTATCTAGTTTTAATGCGTGAAGTAGGACTATCAAGTCAGCTAACAAAGTGTAAGCTCTTACACAAGAGTACTAGAGGACTAAACTGTATTATCTCTTATCAGTTACTGAAACTAAGACGCGTATTCTGAAACGGTTCTTTGAATTAAATCCAGTACAGTCGCAAGCAAATTCTAAAGTACTTAATTTTCGCGTGAAACCTTGATTGAATCTTTGAGATTGGACCCTATTTTGATAAAGTATGGGCCTCTAATGAGCAAAACAGACAAGATTAAAAATTCGACGCAATAAGAAAAAAACATTTATTTAATAATTTCAGATAAAAGCTAACGAAAATACAAAATTAAAAATAAAAAAAAAAAAAAAAAATGTAACGTTATTTGCAATTTGAAGGTCTGTGTCATTGAATGGCTATTTCATGAAACGTCACTCAATGGGATAAATGAACTCAGAGGGTTGATTTGATGATTTTAATGATTATAATTCTGTAGATACATACGTGTTACGGTCGCGAATCAAGATTTAGTGTCCGACACTTTCTTGCAAATTGCAAAAAACTGAAAAAAATAATTTCGCGGACTAACTGGTGCTTCCACCGTTATAAGAGTTGCTACGTGTTTGTGTAGTAGTTTTGTACCGAAAAAATCAACCGACAGTTTAAAATACGATCACAATCATCATTCATTAGCCTAAAGACGTCCACTGCTGGACATAAGCAAGTGTCGCCACAACAAATCGATATCACTGTCTATTTAAAAATCTATTTGAATAAGATCTATAGCTGAAGAATTTTGAACTCGTCAGAATGTACCCGGGGAGAGTTCCTTCGTCTATTCTATTCGATAAGATAATGCGTACCCGGGGTATATGATTCTCGATTACCTGACTGAACCGACGGCATGCCATTGCACCTCACTAAAGGCGCTAGGGCTTTAAGATAACACGTAGAGGTGCGACTCGATGGCATGCGGCATAGCTTAAGGGGCCGGCGGAGGATGCGTATTTCATACAAACGTAATACCAAAATTATTTGTAAATCAAACATATTCTTATGGTAGTCTGTATTTATTTCGATTGAATTACAGAATATCTATGTTCCCAAATATGTTTTTTGAGAGAATAGTGATGCAAAGACGAGATATGAGGAATTTAAATTTTCTATAGAAAACTTATTTTTCTTATAACTCTTGTTAAAATCAGTGTCCAATCAAAATATTTATTTGGGAACCTAGATATTCTGTAATTCAATCGAAATAAATACACACTACCTTAGGAATATCTTTAATTTACATATTATTTTGGTATTACGTTTGTATGAAATACGCATGCTCCGCAGGCGTCTTAACCGTCTAGTATATTTTAAAGTTCTTGTTTCCAATTGTTGTTATTTCCATTGAAACGAAAATTAACTTTAGTGATGCGTAAATTAAGTTGATTTTAGAATAACTACGAGTAGTAGTACTGAAATAGTTATTAAAGTACTTACTTGAACTAGTGGCAGAAACCGAACTTTATGTTGGGTCTGGTATTAAAGTAGTTTTTTTTTCAAAAATACGTGTTTGTTACCATTTGGATGTTTATATGTATAATAAGTATGTATTTAGAAACAAAAAGCATCTATGCAGTATGGTGTCCACGACACAAGCCTCGTTGAAGGCTTTGTGTGTAATATCCAGCGATATTTATTTATTTATTTTCGAAAACTAAATGACTCAAGCGTGGTATGTTCCACCCTTTGTAAAGGTAAAAAACCTGTTACGTATCACGCAATGGATCACGTCCGGACGTCGTGTGCGTGCCTTTATTTTGTAAAGTACGATTTTACTGTGAAGTGGACTTTATCACCGACTAGCTTTTGTTCGCGGCTTCTCTCACGTTAAGCTGGAAATTATCCTACGGGAATATTTTAAATACATAGAGCATGATAATTAAGACACTCGGGAATAATGCAGGTTCCTATTAGTGAAAGAGTTTTTGGAATCGGATAGTTCCGAATCTCGTGAGGAGCTTGCCTTAAAATTAACAGCCGGTCTTTAGGTTCAGCCGTAGTTGCCTAGGCTGGTCTGTGGATGGGTGGTTACCCATTACAAGCCGAGTTTTCTCCGTGCTTCGGAAAGCACGTTAATCATCAGTTGATCCCGGATATCATTTGTAGATCTTTGACATTCGTTACAAGTAGTCAGTGGCCCGAAAAGCCTGATGACAACCAGTCTTATCCAGGGGAATCGTATTACCCAGTACTAACTGGGTTATGGAGGTACTAGATATAGGTAGGTAGGAGATAGGCAGTCGCTCCAAGTAAATACTGGTAGCTGCATCCGGTTAGTCTGGAAGCCGACCCCAACATAGTTGGTTAGGTTAGCTAGGGAGTTTGGTATGCTCGGCAGATGATGGATTTATTCGTTCCGAAGATTACCTCCTACATTCAAACTTACAAATTTAACCTTTTTATTTAATAGTATTTTTAAGATGTCTATTCTGTGCCGGCTTTGAGTGATGGGTATAAGTATTTCTTTGTAGATGCGATGGGATTTAGTTAAAGCACTTAAGTGTTACCGAAAACAGTAGGTACCTAAATAAAATTCATTAGACAAAAAGGTTTTTGCCAATAAATGTCTACTCAGGTAACTATTTTCAGGACTACCTAGACTTTCTTAACGCATGTCAAAGCAAATCTAGTGTAATTTTAGATTTTCTCTAAAAATGCTAAGAAAGAAACGTAAGACGTAACCCCGATAACTGTCTCCATATTTGTTATTTTTATTTCAATCGAGGGCATTTTTAACCGTCGACGCAAACAGAGGGGTGTATAAAATGTGTATTTGTCTGTGTGTCATCGTAGCTCCCAAATGGGTGCACCAATTTTAATAACTATGTTTTTTGAGATTTAATTTTATTCTTTTTAATAATTTAATTAAGTTGTTTATCTATAAAAACATCTGACCATTTATTTTTGTTTCAGGTAAGCTTCTTACAAAAGTCAAGTCTCACAATCAAACTCAATGAATACGGTAAGGCATTTGAGTTCAAGCTCAACTCATACGCCCTTTGATGCTTCGTTCTAATACGCGTGCAAGTATACAATGATGCGTGGTTCCTAGATATGGTAAGTACCATGAAAGAATTGCCGCGTGCATTTAGTAAAGTGAAATGAGAACTAAAGTGTGCTTGAACGAAGAAGGAAAATGAATGCGTGATAGTGAAAATTGTGGCCGCTTGTTCGTGGTTCATATTTTTATTAAAATGATTATGAAAAGATGGGTAAAGCGAATTCGTTAAAAAAATAACACAATAGCTACAATATAACATTGCTTCTTTAGTAAGCGGTACTTAAATGAGTTTTGGAGAAAAATCTTCGAGATCCAATTCCCTTAAGATGCAACTTGATTTTTGGTTGAAATAACATATTTTCTACACAATTTTTAAACTTTTGGTAAACAACATAATGGATTTAAAACATTTTAAAACGTGTTAACATTCTATTTCCTCAAAAATCAACTACACCAAAACCAAAAACGTCATCCGAAAACCGTAAAACGTTTCCAGTGTTTGTAAATCCACGGCCTTTGATTATACACCGGAGGGAATGTCCTTTGAAGTCCACCGCGAGGTCGGTGGTCCATATTTACAGTTTCTTTTTGTTCTCACATCTCTGCTTCCGTCCATTCGCATTGTCCATTAAAGGATCATAGGCCATTATGCTAAGCAGTTTGTCGAAGTCTATATTACTTTATTACACCTATTATTTTGATTGCGACCGTATTTTTATTAGACGGTATAAAAACGGATGAAGACGATTCTGGGGAGTGATGTTTGGTGTCAACATAGATTATGTTTGATTACGGTCGATGTTAGCATATCAAATATTATGATAACAAGTAAAAGGCGAGGCTCTTCTTTTGGTTACGTAAACAGAATTCATAGAATTCCGTGATATTTTCAGTATTGAATGAAGATTAAAAACGTAAACAAAACGATAATACAATTATAGAAAGCTTTTTCAATCGTTTGTTTTGATCCGAAAATGGAATAAATTGTTTATCTTATGACTAGACTCGCCATATGACGTGCGCCAGAACAGTAGCACATCAATTACAATTGCTAATCCAAACGCGGACTAAAACACGCAACAATGAAAAAACGTATACATTTTTAAATTTGAAATCCAATCCTTTCTGTTTTCTCTTTGCATTGCTACCCACGTACGGGTTTGCTCCTGTAAAATATTAATAATACAATTCCGGTTCTATTTTCGTAGTCACTCACTGCTTTAAGAGGATTTCGCGGCAGTGAGACGTTTACAAGAGCAGTAACAATGTTATTCTTCGCCTTGACAAGCTCGGGCGGGAAGCCGACGCGACCGATCAATCATCAAATATAGTGCGGTGCGCTCGGGCGACGTGCCAACTGTCGATTCGTCGATCCGGATGCCGATATCGATAGGAATCGGAACTGATGTTCGTGTTGTTGGCTTTTTGTTTGTAATTATGATAGTGTTGCCGAAATTCAATTAATGGAAGTGCTCGTATTCATATTAATAATAGTGGAACAGTAATTTAGCGACACCTTAACGAATTTCGATTTCTATAATGTCAATACTAAACATAACAAAAAAAGCTTTAAAACATCAAAAATACTGACATTATTTTACTCATTTTGTAGAGGAAACATTCCAATGTTATTAAGAATGGGTGATGCGCCGCCAACGATCGAGAAGGGATGTCACCCACAGACATCACTACATCTAAGCCCCTTTCCAGGGGGATTTAATCGGGATAGTACATGTGTCGCATCTTATTACCAAACTGAGATTGTGGCAGGAGCAAACAAGCTGTAGGCCCTCTCTATTGCGAGTCAACATGATATCACTTACGGAACCTCTCCTCACAAAGTATATTTGTATTGATGAATTCTTTTTCATCTTATAGTGTATCCACTTACTAAGACCGGATTACAATGTTCACGGTACATTGATACTTATTTTTATATCGACTAACGTTATTGGAATTACTACAATAATATTCAATTTCACCGAACGAAATGAAATTTCGACGAACGTCACTAAAGTTCGATATAAAAATGTTATTGTTAGTTCCAAAATGTCAGTTCACGTTTGACACTTAATTCAAATCAAAGTATCAAGTTGTCAACAACTGTCGAATGGCTCCCTAATAAATTATCTTCAAAGTAATCGTAAACGTGTACAATTCCTAACGTCGTTGAGTAAAATAAAAACATGCTTGATTTTACTGCTCTCTAGTGACAAATGTAATAAATTCTGTACTGGGAACTCGTAAAAAGTGTATCGTATAGAGACGTCAGCGCCGTCGACATAATGTGACGTTGAATTAGTTCCTCTTAACTTTCTAATAAACAAACTGAAATGACATAATAGTGATGAGACGATACTGCACGTGATTAGTATTAAAGTGGTACTGTGAGACTGAACTATAAAATTTTTGATGTACTACTTCATTTAATAAAATGTCTATAACTCTTTTTACTATCCGCTGTTAATGGGTTAATTTGGTCAACTTGTTGATATGAAGAGAAATAAGTTTTGATGTAATTATTGAGATGTCGTTACAACTATATTTTGAAATGCCAATGATGATGGTTCGTAGATTTGGAGTTACTCTTTGGTCATAATTGAGTAACGTTTGCCAAAGTCAACAACAGAATAAATACACAACATAAATATCTACTCATATAACTAGAATCGTTTTAATCACGATTTCTGAAAATTTTCCTTTTTATGTCAGTAGTTCCCAGAATTTTCTTCTCTCCCAAATTAATTCTATTGCACAAACGAAAGGCGTTATAAATAATAGTCATTATTATGCCTTCGTAAAAGCCGGTGCTCAGTAGAAATCTGTCATAATTTATAAATTTTATCATATTACTCAATTAATATTGAGTTATTTATAACCCCGTTGTGTTAATATTATTTAATGGCTAACGAAGGTAATGGATGGCAGAAAAGGACACTTTATCTGCGAAGTGATTGGTTTAATCACCAACCTGTGATGGCTTGATATTTGATACTAATTACAGTTTTATTGTACCTTAAAATATTATAGACCCCTTCTATTTTCTTTGAACAAAACTAAATACGCAATAATCCGTGAAGTGGCTTATTATTAAGTAGGTTTTATTTGTTCTAAAACAGTTTATAGTCATAATTTCTTCAGTTTTAGAGGAGATAAAACTCGTTTTAGTGTTCATAAAAATGTTTACCTTGCGGGATCTCTCTAACCGTGGGTGTCGCATGAGGCAATCAAGGGATTATTACATGCATCATAGGCTCATGATGTAACTGTAAACTAAAAGCAACTTATACCTTTAGGTCATTATCTACATATCTCCCTGGCCTTTCTCAAACTATGACTGTTGGTTTTCAGTCTCAGCATCCGCTATTGGAGGGTCTTTGGTGTTACAGGACTGTAAGATTTCTATCTACAACCACACGTAACGATTGTCATAGATCTAGGAATGACAGTTTCTTTTTTTTGACGATTGACAGCTTGTAATGGGAGCTTTCTTAAGCATGAGGGCTCTGTGTGTACAATGGATGACCATGCATAACCCGACGACAAAATGACCTCGAAAAGTATAGTTTAACCTTGATCGACCAATGTGACTGTATGCTTTGCAACGAGACACTGCCTTACAAACCAGTCACTCATGCTCGTTAGACGTTCATTAAGGTGTCGCAGTCATAAATGATGGTAGAGGTCAGTTGACAGTCAGGCAACGTCATCAACAGAATACTCTCAATTGCAGTGGCAAATCCAAATGGTCCCAGTGATTAAACCATTATCCTTGCAAGATCATTTTACAAACCTAATGCGTTTTAAATTACGGATACACAGGACTCTAACCACGCGTTCAGAGAATTATTCGTTCGTATAATTGTAATAGCCAGTGTGAAGAATTTCTTAATTGATATAATAAATTAAATGGCTTAGGAAAGTCTTTCGGCTCTTTTGTGATAACGTGTTAAGATTATAAGATTTATTAGAACACGGAAACTGTGTACTAATTGGTGTTTTATGAGGGCATGAACGTGTCCGTCTTTTGTTTACATTTCGATATAGTTATTAGAAGGTTTACTCCGTTTTATTGGAACATACCGATGGATACGGATATGTTCGAGATGTGGCTTGTGCATTGTGTTTTGAAATGCCACAAATGTTTGGTTGCGGCTTATTTAATTCTCGTAAATTCTGGAAAGACGCTTTCAGCAATTGTTTTTCCTCAACTATCACTCATAAACTTTGAATGTTTCTGAGGAAATTAGGTATATTTGACTCTCACCAAAGTTTTGAGACTTTTTGCTTGAGACAGATAAGGAATCACACCATTAACATTCAGGGTTATCAAAATACCTCTTACCAGTACATAAACAAAATGTCCTTTCACCCACTTTAACACGATTATTAGTCACTAAATATTCCAGTGGGAGTTTGCCTCCACTATTCAAAACACTCGACCACTGAAGTGTCTTTTGTTTAAAATTTAGTAATTTTATGAAACTGTCGGTAAGTGCTGGCTTTAAATTAAGTCGAGTATGACAGGTTTCCTTCGCGATTAGATAAACTAAGAGGTCCTTGACTCCTTTGTTGAATTGTGTAATGTTAACCAAATATTTGTTTCGTTGTTAACTACAAAGGTTCTTGGGCAATGAAGTATCTTGAAAAGCGCTTCGTAAATTAGACCTTACTTACTTTAGTGCTTATCTTCATCTTTACATAGTATAAAACAAACGCTTGAATCTTTTAAACTACGCAACAGAATTTCTATTGTATTGTATTGTATAACAGGCTGGTGTCCGCAACTTCACGTCAAAGCGCGTATTTTGCATAAGGAAATGAATTTAATGCAATTTTCAGCAATAGATCGAGTGATTCGAAGCTTAGGCATTTCGCAAAGTAATATATGAAGGCAAATATATTAAGGCATTAAAGCTTTATTTTACAGAAGAATGCCTCAACTTCAATAAGATCTTAGCTTTTGAAGTAAACAGCACATCTCGTCTTGAAATAATGTCCATGCTATGTGGCGTCATCGTTATTTATTAATTATAGCGAGCCCAACAACTGTTGTATGATTGTCACAATTCATTTCGAATTAATACCGCAGTGTACGCAGCAACGACGCAAATATAATAGCCAGTGTTGCCATTCTAAAGACAAGTACAACTGCCGCACTGCCACTACAAATATGTACTTAAGTCAGAAACCAAATTAGAATAGTCTACCGAGCATTCAGACGGCAAAACACTAAGCTGCGTTACAATTTTCATCGCTCGAACAATCACACACGGCTTTGATTTACGTAGGTACCGCCTTATCTCTGATGAAAAGCCGACTTCTCTAAGATAAAAGGAATAAATCACATGTCAGCCGACCGACTTTCGCAGCAAGAATCCTGAATCTCCTCGGGAAATACCTTCTCCCTTGAAGATTATCTACAACTTTATTTTGTTCGCTGTATTACTATCAATTTATTGTTCCTTATTGGACTGCTGTTTTGGTTCGTTGTTTTGATGTGAGATCTTCTATTTACGTTTCTTGTCTGATGTTGGTAATTAATATTAATGTCTATGTTTCAGTCAGCTCAAGCGTTGCTCTGGTATAAGAACATAACATCACGCCTGTTATCGGTGAAGGCAAGGCAGAGGTGTATCTAATAGTACAACCACATTTCACCAGTTATGATTGTTCATATTCATTGTATATTTTATTAACCGCGCGCAAATTTAGACTCGGTGACTGCTACTGAGAATTTTTTGATGGAAATTCCAATGACACTTTACTCGGCCCGGGAATCTAACCCAGGACCTCATGCTCAGCAGTCGTGCTTGCAACTACTAGGCCTTCGAGGCAGTCTAATATAATACTGTTTGAATTTTTCATACCACAAAATTCTCTTGCCCTTATCCCAATTTATTTGGTTCGACGCAGCTTGTTCTTCTTCCATATTTTATTCAAGTTTTCTAATACATATAGAATCTGCAGTGCAAGTACGTAGGATTCGATAGGACTCGATTAGATAAATTTGACAGTTATTCTCGATAAAATGAGTTTTTGACTCCATAAAAAATTATTTTATCGAGATTAACTGTCAAATTTATCTAATCGAGTCCTATCGAATCCTACGTACTTGCACTGCTGCTCCTTATATCCATTTAACATTACAAAAGAAAATAGTACCACAGCCAAATAACCAGTTTTCACTTCCAATAATGAAGTTGTCATTGCATTCGGAAGTATATAAGTAGAGGGCGGTAGGGCAGCAGGTCATTAGTGACCCAACACTCAGGACCGATAAGATAAGCCAAATTCGGCCCCTTTGCTCCTTATCGTCACGTCAAAATATTTTATGTGCCACGATTAGTGGCCGGACAAAAAACTGTTGGAGCAATTATTATGATTGTTTAGTAGTGTGGGAAGCGCGTCTTGAGGATTGTGACTGTGGCTTTATATGGAGAAGGTGTTCCGTTTAAAGGTGAGGACAGTTGTCCTTGAGTGTGATCCCTTACTTATTTCGGCTTTTTGTTTGATATAATGCTGTTATGTTGACCGCTTCGCCGTATATGACGCGTCTTGGTCAAAGGGAATATTTATGGTTCTTAGAAAATAATAACCATTTATTTAACTAACACATTGTAAAGTTTTAACTTTAGACTTGGTGTGTTAATACTTCAGCATAGTCTTCAAATTTTTACTTGGAAACTTCAGCTGTTAATAAATTACGTAATACTTGTGAATTCGCTATACAAAGCAGCTTTTCAGTGCTTACCAATATAGGTCATATATCAGAGAAATTGTGTACCTACAGTGTGTGGTAAATAAAAATCTATGATACCGATGTGATAAAAAGGTTTTTGATACGCCTAAAAACTTATGAATAAAGCATAGGAATTTCAGTCATAACCGCTGCCTTCTTTCGCAAAGTAACTTCGCCTATTCACTTGAACGTAAAAATGTTGAGCAGCGTTTTTAAGCCTCTCAACACGCAAAGAAAGTAATGCTCGTATTATAGGTATAATGCTTTTTCTATTTTCAAGCTAAGCTCGTTAGAAATTCATTTCAGAATATAAGTACTCTTTTTTCCTTATACCTACTTAACATATTTTGTGACGAAGTTCTTAGAGATATGATAGGGTTTCTGTTATATTTGAACCTCGAATATTACTTCTTACTACCAGACGGGTATTAATATGTCAAACTGTTATACATTAAGATAATGCTGAAAAGATTTTGTATCCATTACCTGAGTACCTAGCTTATGTTTGAATATTAAACAGAGCAAACATTAATTATTAATGGGTATGTTAATTCTTTTGTTAAGTGGGCTTAGTAGTGGTAATCGAGTACCAACGTATTTTGTTTTCAAATGTAAAATTACAGTTAACATTGCCAAGGGTATAAAACAGAGTAAATTCAAATCATGTGTCTTAACTTCTAAAAAAGTAGTATCAGAAACCACGTGATGTCTCGGGCAATCTAAGAAAGTTACTTATCAACAAATTTGGCTAAGCGTTATTACTGTTACTGTCACGTAACTGTCAAACTGCAACTGCAAGAAAGAGAAGGGAAAATGTTTAAGCTCAAGCACATGCCAAGTTCTGGAGTGGCGACCGCGAACCGGAAGACGATGCGTTGGAAGACCTTCCACTAGGTGGACCGATGACCTGGTGAAGGTTGCGGGAATCCAGTGGATGCGAGTCGCAAGGGACCGGTCAATGTGGCGACACTTGGGGGAGGCCTATGTCCAGCAGTGGACGTCTTTCGGCTAAGATGATGATGATGATGATATGCCAAGTATGTAACCTTAATAGATTTTGACCTCCGCGGTCAAAAGTAAAGGAAGTTAACTTTGACATCCCGTGGCCAAAAATAAACATTTTAGCTTTTTGTTTGTTGACCGACACGTAGGGTGACAGTGACAGCTGCCATTGTTTCATCCGAAATTCACCCAAATTGGACGTCATTTTGTTGCTTTTACGTAATGAGTTTTTAATTCTTGAACACCTTTTGTAAAGGTGACTGTGGACTTTGAAAACGACCTTTTATTTTTACTATAATTGTGTTTCCAACGAAATATGAAAATTGCTTTTTAATTTAATATGGACTTCAAAGTTTTCGAATAAACTTTGGGAGATTTAAATAGTTGAAAAGTTATTCAGTTCAAGTTTATAAGGCCAGTATTTATACTTTAATTAGTTATTTTAAATTATTTCTTTGATGATTTCGTTAGAGACTGATTTAAACTTCTGCTGTCGTTTTTTAGGGCAATTAGATCAATAGTCTTAGGTCTAATGATATTTAACTTTGCAATTCAAGAAACTATTTGACTTTGAATGTATAGTCAAGAATTAAATTTAATTGCAAATGCATAGCGTTGATAATCCTATTACAAGATTGGAGGTAATAAAGCCAACGCTATAATCACACAACTCCGCTAATAATATCATAAAACCAATCTACATTATAGTTTCAAAAGTTAATATCGCAAGCACTACCACGCAGATGTCGAATAACAAGTTTACGTATTCGTAGTACGACACGTACCGCTAAGTACGCCATTACGTAGCATTTCCGACAGTAAATTGCGTATCGATGTTACCGCACTATGTGATTTCACGGTGGAGCGTGTTAATTTTGCCAATATAACCGTCGTTGTATGCGAACATCGGGGGTACATACGAGTTGTTTCCTGCGTAGCGTATGCTCTGATTGAACCCTGTGTTGAGTTAATTTTACAGGGTGCGTTAACAAGCTAATTTCTGGATTATATGGTGTGAAAAAGTTAGTGTTGTTTGTTTATAAACAAAACTTTGTCCTGATAGTTGTCCATTATTTTCAAATTGATTCTTTGTTGTCATTCTTAGACAGTTGTACGAAATGATGTAGTTGTAGTGTGTCAATTTAATTTTTTTTTCCTATTGTTTTAATTAGATTTAATTTTCAATTTCCCTGACTGCAAATTAAATCTTGACCGGCAGTATTTGTAAAGGATTAAAGGTATCATTTGTGATAGAGTGTGGTTTTATAAGAGCTTGAATTAACAAGGTAGAAAACATCGTCCAAACTAAAACATTGCAAATCATTGTAAAGTAGCCCTACTAAATAATGAAAAAAAAAAAGCTACAAAAAACCAGCGATGACATACACCTACAGCAATTACTGTTATTACAGCCATCCATCGTCAACTGTCCAACCGAAATGCAAACCCATAATTTCCTAAAGTGCGCATTTAGGAGCACATGAGCAACATAAATTTGATCAAACAAATATCTCGTTAGCTCCTGTGACGTCACAACGTGCCACCAGCTGCCCATTCATTGTCATTTACTTTGATGCTCCATTGATCCTGGCTACATGCTGGCTTATTAATATACTACAAGCCATAAACTTGTAGCGCCAATATTTAGCCACATTTCCTTGGGAAAATGCAGTGTATTAAAACGGCTTTAAACCTCGTTTACAACTGACTGACGTTAGCTGTGGTTAAACCAAATTGTACATGACATACTCCTCTAAATATGGTATATGTGACAGTTTGCTGGGAACTAAGTAATGCTAGGTTAGGTCCACATTTCTGTGAATTAGCCTCCGCTCTAGATACCTACATGGCGGTGACACGCGACGCAGATATGATAGCTGAAATTGTATCTACAAATGTGGCCTTAGCGAATATGGTTTCGATATCAGCTTTTGAAATAACTAGCCTTGCTAGAAAAGACGTGCCTCTACCTTGGGAAGTCGTAATATTGACAATTTAGGGAAATTATACAAAGAAAAATCGGTGTTTGCTTTGATTTAAGCTTTGACTGTTTACTTGCCAACATGAATAATTCGTTGAGATGAGTAACTTATCTACTGTTTCCTCATTTAAGTAATACCTATTATTTATTAATAAAATCAAACACAAGGTAACACATTATTTGACTAGCTAACAAGGAACTTTCTTATGAGTCATGATATCCAACCACGTGCTTGCTTATTTAGCGATCACGTAATTTGTGATTACGTTACATTTTGACAGCAGACCTCCACCCTCGTGCCCAAAATGACACATAATCGCCTTGGTCCCCAATCTTGGACCGTAACATGCGTAAACTTCGAATACATAGAACTATCCCTTTTGTTATAAGATCAAAGAGACACTTGGTACGCAAGGAAGCAGCGTAATTGATGATGTCTTTTGTGCATTATTAAGAAACCGTACCTTATTTAATAGTAGTATTACGTGTGATAACTCATTAGTTAATGTTCTTGAGCTGGTCTATTTTGGTGTGTTATGAATAAAATATGATGTTGTGTTCGCTGTCTCTGGTACTGCAGTCATTTGTTTTGAATCGCAGGAAAAGTCTGTTACGGCTGTTATTTAAACTTTCGTTTCTTTGTTGGTAGGTGGTATATTTTATTAATCTTATTTTCACTATCTTATTCGTAATTTTCTTTGTAAAGAATGATTTCCACGTAATTCTGTCCTCAGTGAATCATCTACCTAGCCTTTTCCATACTATGTCAGGGCCGACGGCGCGGTGTAGTATTACCTGATGCAGCTGAATACTAGTATTTTACGTAGATCGACTACGCTCTAACCTAATCTAACTTCCACAACCCAGTAGTAGTTAGTACTGGGTAATGCGAAACCCCTTGGTAAAGTTGTCAAACTTTCGGGCCACTGACTACCTGTAACGACTGCCAAAGATCTATAATCGACAGCTGGGACCAACGACTTAACGTGCTTTCTGAGGTACGGAAGAAACTGGGTTTATAATAGGATGGTCACCAATCCACAAACCAACCTAGAATTATTTCGAGTAAAATCTGAAAAAAAATGTTCATCACACTATAAACCCTTCTGCATCCCCAAGCGTGTCAACTAATGGTCAAATTAAACTTTTTTACGCTCACTACGCTAAGTAGCGTACAGGCCACCTGCTGACTTGATTACCTAATTGTCCAGCAAACACGCACAAAAAAGTGTAACATGAGAGGTCACGAGAATGATATAATTATAGTTCAGTCTAATAACACAGCGGGTCCTCTAGCGTGCCATGAAACTGGAATTAAACTATTAATCAGATCCTTCATTAAGCATAGAGTAATTACGATGCTTAATGGATAATCTGATAGCGTTTTACAACTTTATGAAAAACTGCACGGATTTTTATAACATTTCATGAACAATATTCCACGTTTGCTCGTTTACAGGACGATAAGACTTTTAAAATGTAGTGTAATATATAATTACTGAGACTATACACGTAGATGTGTGGTTTAAAAATCTGGGTTGTTAAGTGGCAGAAATGTTGTCTGGATGTTTTGTCACTAACTCCCAGATTTTAGTTGATTCCGTCACGTTTGAGAGACACTGCTTGCAAAATCACTTCTCTTCGTATTCCAAATTCTGTATCCACAAGGGTTCTACCCCAGTGAGCACACGTGTACGACACAATTACGTGTGGACACGTAACAAGACGTCCATACCCACCGGCCATCCACGCACATGGTACTACGTACGGTGTCCGTATAACGCCACGGGTATGCGTACCTCGCCTCGAATGCATTTCGCATGCAAAGCGTGGCTTCACCCACGCCTGCGTCAGTTGTTCAGAATCCCTGAGTTTAATGAAGGCTTTCGCGGTTGTTGCCGTGGGTTTCAGTGAATGATTGAGCTGACAGATTTATTTATTTATTATTTAGTACAGCAAAAAACTATTAACACTAAATTAATTAATCCTTTTTCTCAGTCTTCTCACTGAACCACAAACATTCTAACATTCTTCTCCCATTCATCAGCAAACAAGTCTAACCCGGGGTTGCGGGACTGTTCGAAAGAGATACCGTGGCCCCGGAACGTAAAGGGCGAGGAAGGAACATGGATGGGTTTTAGTCAGTAAAAGTCTGACAGTCCCTCCCGCTCCGCCCAGAGAAGGAGAAGTCATTTGATGATTTCCCATCCGAAAAAAAAAGGGTTGGTCTCCACTAGTGCGTTGAGCGTCGTAAGCATACGCGGTTTGGGGAAGTGGACCGAGCTAAGTGCGACTAAATGGGACATTATACAATTTATGTTTTCTAGAGCCAATATAATTGTTTGGGAAAAATAATTGACACAGCTCCGTATGTAATTCCGAGGCGTCGGTATAACCCATGTATATTATGAGCAATTGTTATTTGACCAAAAGCACGCCTGTCTTGGGAATCATCTTAAAAGAAACTTAGTACTTAAAAAATCTTCACAATTGAACATGAATGATTGATTACCCGGATAAAACTATGGCTGAAACTAATTTTGATAATTGTTCCTAGTGTTTGTTAGCGGTAAAGAAAGGGTTTTGAATGAGCTACAACAGCCGGTGTTGAAAAAAACATCACAGCATTATATAAGTACCTACAAACTTTTCAGTTCATCGAGTGTTCTTTATAGATTACACTTTGTGTAGGTAATAACTGTCTCAATCTATCAACATTTTATACGTCAATATCACCTATAACAAAGCTTCTTTATAACTTCGTGATAATATAAACCCACAATGTTTTATCAAGCCACGTAGCTTGGTACTCATCGACCCTCCTGGTGGCTGTCAATTCAGCAATCGTTAGTATATCACAACAACTTCCTTTGTATCTTTTGTTCACGCAATTTGCGTCGCACGAAAGCTAATGAAGCTGTCTGGGGCGATGTGTGGGACCACGGTTTGGACAGCGAAATAACATGGGAATTGGCCGAATTAATGTTAATAAGTAGAACAGGATAATGATGTGATACGTTAATAAAAGAAAACGGTTGTTTGTGATAGAGCTGGTAAAGTAAGTTTTTGTTGTATTGACCTTAGAACACAATTTTTAAATTAATTACTTAATACCGTCCAACAAATGAAGTGTCATATAAAATTACTAAGCTACTGGAACATTAATCCTTCATAAACCGACAAAAAAAAGGAAAAATAAATTAAAAAAAACGTCACACAAAGAAAAACTGTTTAAAAATTATGCATGAAAAACACACAGTGCCGACAAAGACGTATTAATTTGCCACACTATGCAATTTTACTATGCAAAAAAAGTTCAAAGCCATTATAAAAAACACGGTTCTCGCATACAGGGCTATGAATAGGTAACTACGGTTCACAGTTGATACGTCAAACGGAGGGAAACAAGCCTTTTAATTAAACGTCGGACATTAGGGAATTTGACAACCGATGTCCGTATTGAATCGATTCACTTTACATTGAATCGTTTCGAGCCATAAAAATTTAATTAGCCATCCACCTGACAAGTAATCCTTCTCTTTTTGACACTTGAGTAATGAGGGAGAGGTGAGAGGTCCGATAAATTCTTGGTAGCGGTAGGAAGCGGCGTCGAGGCGCATATCCGGCCTATTGTTGGGACTACGGCCCTTGAACGTCTTTGCTAATTAGTCAAAAGCGTAAGCGGTTGTGTGACGGTAATTACGTCATATTGTGGAGCGGTGAATGCTTTGTCACCCCTTATTGTTGTTAAACGTAATAATTACGCCAAAGCTATGGTATTCGTGGGATAATGTTGTTTGCAATAACTTATCTAGCGGCTTAAGTAGAGGGCTAGATTTCGGTTCAGTAAGTTAGAAGTTAGAAAAAATTAACCATTTTCATAAAATTTACATTTATATAAAATTTCATTTGCTGCTGTTTGAATCTTAAGTGAATTGAATTTGTAAGTTTTTTTTTTTTTTGGTTTTATTAGTCTTGCATGTTTACATTGTCTACATTTCACTTGCATAAAAATGCCAAGTGGAAGTGAGGTTTCTCCTAATACAAGCAATTCCTTGCATATAAGGTGATCTCCAATAAAATGTATCAAAACGCCTATCTGTAAATAAAGATAAACATTTAATAAAGATAAAGATTTATGAAAAATCTGTTCTTATCTGCTGAATAGCATACTCAAATAATAAATGTACCTATTCTGAAAAGTGACAATCACGACTTCTTACGAGCAATGTTCGTCGTAACGCTTCTAAACGCTTAATCTTTTCGCTTAGTCCCCTTCAGGCGGGTACAGCGGATACAAGCGGCTGCTAAATGATGCGTGTAAGGCAACGCGAAGCAATTTGGCAGCAATTCCCGGGCCGGCTTAGTGCAATAAGACTTCACTATTTTCACGTAAAATAATATTTGAGCAGGAACATTGATCCTCAAATAGATGTCTTGTAATGGTCTAGATATTTTTTGTTAGTCTGCCAATAAGTTGTTGTTCAAGATAGAGGTAGATCTAGATACTGTATGAATTGTATGATGCTTAGGGGTCTCAAAGTTAGAACTATCTTTGACATACATTTATATACACGCAGAGACTTACACTACGCAAAACTTCACAGACGCAGGTAATAATTGAAGCCCGGTTCTTACTACTTCTTACATCTACTAAATAAAGGGTGTAAAAACACTTCACGAAGCCAAAAGGCACTTGTTGTTGTCTCCGTCTTTGCAGTATTTTTGTTGGTTTTAGACCATACCTGGGAACCTTCTGGTTACGGAGATATTGGGGGTCAATTTTCCCAATTTTCCACAAGTTTTTTTATTGAAAATTTTATTTTAAACACCTCCACGACCCCAGGACTATTCCATCAATTCACCAGCACAATGTTTTGAGTGCGGTACATTGAGTTTTACCATAAAAAGATCACTTCCCAGCGAAATTTTTTGCATAAAGTATTTAGTATATAGTGTACATTGTAGAAAATGCTTGGTTAACAGCTTCGTGATGACTCTGTTTGCACCCTGTATACCAAAACTAACAAGACTACTAAATGGATATTGATTTATTTATTTAATTTTAAAGAAAGCTTACAGACTAATAACAATAATAAAAAAAAACATGTATAAGTAGTTACGATTGCTAATTACAAAGTTTTCACATATACATATCTAATTAGTAAAGAGTTACATGCGTTGACCAATTACAGCGATTACAAAACAAAAACACACAATAAACAGTTTACAATACATATTGGTAAATATGTCGAGATAATAATATGAGGTATGTGGTATGAGGTATGTCAAGTCGTGCAATATCAAAATAAAAAAAAAAAACTAAAGCTATTTATGGCTGTCACCAAAATACTCCTTGTTCAAAATCTTTCTAATTTTGTGTGCGCTGGTGCAAAATAGATCGATTTCCAGGTGTGACGGTAAACTATTTAGAGCTATAACACTACGTATACAGAAGGCATTGCGCCTGTACTTTGTCGATGCGAATGGTACTTGGAGAAGAGGCCGCTTTCTTAAATTGTTAAGATTAGTGCGAAGTAGTATTTTGCTGAGTAGTTCAGGACAATCAACCGAGCCGTTTGCGATGTTCACTAAAAAACAGATATCACTGATATTACGTCTTACTTCCAATGGTAAGAAATGATATCGCTTACAGCGGTGTTCATAGTCGACTGAGAATTGCCCAGCCTTGAAGTCCAAGTCCAAGTTGATCACTGTATTTCTACTGTCCTAGTGACTAGACCGTAACTCCAAGCACTATTAAGTAACCATTTCCCTCGAACGAGTCCGGACAATCCCTTGAGACAATCAGTTACAATGCTTTGTACATTCTATTTTTATTGCAGTCCCCGGACCATTAGCATGGGGAAATTAGCTAATGTGATTTTAGAAGTAGGTTGGTAATGTTACTGGGTTTAATTGTACGTTAATATTGAGTATACGAGCGGGTGTTATAGATTTTGACTATCTAAAATGGCGACGGAATTTAGGAGACAAAAGATAATAAACATGTATACGGTGTTTAAAAAAATGTGGACTATACTGATAAATTGAACAAGCCAAATAATCTGTTTATTAGTTTTTGCGTGAAAGAGTAACAATTATCCATTCGCCATCCACATCTGCAAGTCAAAGCTGCTTCTGTATTAAAACATTACATAATTCAACGCTGAAGGAATGTTGACTGATATTATTATAATCGAAAACAAGGAAATACATCTTCCCCTTTATTGAGAAACACTTTGAAGGTAAACAAAACACAATCTTCAAACAAACTTCTAATCCAAACTCCCTTCATCAAATTTTATTTTCAATCCAAACTTTCAACCGGTAAACTTCTTACACAAATCTTACTATTGTTTCCATAATATAATATCGTAGCTTCACTGACTATTCTTACGTAGTTACTCTTACAAAACAACTTAAAGATATTTGGCAAAGGTTTCGCCGAGTTTGGTTAACTCTAGATCCTGAGGAGTAGCAATATTGAACCGTGCCAACAATTGTGTAATCAGTATAAGTATATAGGGAATCGGGGAATGGACTGTCAGTGTATTGAAATATAAATGAAGTTATGAAGAAAATGTAAATGGAATCGGGCTCGAATGGGGTGCCATTAGGTCCCACGCAGATGCTAGACTAACATTTCTAAGTAGCCAATGTCTCTTTGAACCAATCTCATCTTTCAGAATTGTAGAATATAGACATAAATAATAACAAGAGTGTATAAAATAAGGAACTTCCTCTAATATACTCAATTAGAGGAAGTTTGAAAGTTGCGCCGGTTTCAGAAAAGTTCATAGGGGACGATTCCCTATGAACTGTCTTCGTCTTAGGCATGTGTTGAAAAAAGACGAATCGCATGTGATTAAAACAATGATGAATATAAATGTTGATAGATGGAGAGGGAGAGGAAGATCCAGGAAATGGACTGATTGTGTGAGGAATGATATCAAAGAAAAAGAGTTAATGATAGCGTGACGGTTGACAGAGTAGAATGGAAGAAAAAAACAAACACACACACGTTTGACACATGGAACAAGAGCAGAAATAATATTATTTTCATTTCATGTCTTTTTGTCCTCTTTGGCTCCGACAACGTTATATTATTTGTTATAAAATAAAGTGAGTTTTAAGTTTCTGAAATCTAATTCTGTTTAAATGAAAATCGTCTTTAAGAACGGATTCAATGTACTTACTTTCTGTTAACTTGTGAATCTTGTGATATCGCTTGAGATCCAATTTATCCTTTAAGGGAAATGGAGCGTGAAAGTAAGATAACATCTTCACCATATGTTACGCACTTTCTTGATTTAACTTTATGCTTATTGACCGTCTTTAAGTTTATTAAAGAGACCAAAAGCATGCACTGTGTGCGTTGGGTAAAAGCTTTTAAGTTATATGCATGCATTTTTCCTCGCTAAAAATACAACTTACTCCATATTTTATTCAATTTAATAGCCTACTCTAAAGGCGCTCACAATTTTCCAGACCCATAATTCAGTAGGCATACCGTTTACTTCCATTCCTAACCCCAGACACACCCCAGACGAACCTCGTCGCCGTCACGAAACTATTTCAGCAGAACCTCAGCTTAAATAAAGTACAGAACAAACTAAGGTGTCTGCCAAGACTTGCTGAGGTCCTGAATATTGTAGGCAGGTAGTGCTATCTCTTTCGCATGGCCGATGGATATATTTCAATATTTATGTGTCTAGCCGCCTCGTGGTTTCGCTTCCTTTAGAAGCTTTGGCTGTTGCTTAATCCTGACTAGGAGTTGTTGCAAAAGGTTTTTAAGAGCTTCGATTTTAAGATGTACAACAAACATGACCCCGTTAGATGAATTAAACTTCTATCTCTTTTACATAAGTACGAATTTACTTCTTAAAATAAGACCACAGTAATACTAGCTACAATATGCAATCTTCTTAAAAATGGAACGTTCATAACAATGCTGCACCAATGGTTCATTGATACCCAAAACGTTCGACATTTTTCATGAATGAGATTAAATTGGAGAACATCGTCTAACTTATTATTTTAAATTCCATTGATCTCTTCATTTCCAATAAACTGTTTTATTAGACTTTTTTTTATTAGAATTTTATTAGACATAATAATCGACGTTTAAACCGAAAAACATTGGTATTTTTGGACATGTAGGTGAGATAAAAATGGGATTACTATCGTATTATAGACTGTTGTTGTATGATAGGGAAATTATTTAAATTAAAACACATACATTTACGAATTTATGAATGTTACATGATTGTTGTAGTGAGATATGAATCGATGGGTGTCATGTATAGATTGAAATCGATAATCGAAACGATTACTCGAGTTTAGATACAAGTTTGAAATTCGATAGATTTACATAGATTAGGAAATCGTTAAAGAATCTCGAAATCCAAGTTTAAGTTGCAAACACCTGATGTTTTCTGAGAAATCTTCAAAGATGTTTAACGTAACAAATGAAGCTAGAAGAAGAAAGGAAGTAATTACAGTAATAATCATCATCTGCCTAGCCTTTTCCCAACTATGTTGGGGGACGGCTTCCAGTGTAACCGGATGTAACTGAAAACCAGTATTTTACATAGACCGACTGGTAGTATCCCTCGGTGTCAGATTTTCGGGCCACTGACTAATTGTAACTACTGTCCAAGATCTACAGTTGGCATTCGGGACCAACGTAGATGGGTGACGTGACGATCCATTACTATTACTTACCGAATTTCTTCCCGTTTTTCTACCCGTTCCTCCCGTTCTTTTACCCGTTCTTTCCGGTCTTCTTCCCGTTCTTCCTAGTCTTCTTCCCGTTCTTCCCGTTCTACTTCTCGGTCTTCTTCCCGTTCCTCCCGGTCTTCTTCCCGTTCCTCCCGGTCTTCTTCCCGTTCCTTCCGTCTTTTTCCCGGTCTTCTTCCCGTTCCTCCCGTCTTTTCCGCGTTCTTCCCGGTCTTTTTCCCGTTCCTCCCGGTCTTCTTCCCGTTGTTCCCGTCTTTTTCCCGTTCTTTCCGGTTTTCTTCCCGTTGTGCCCGTCCTTCCTGGTCTTCTTCCCGTTGTTCCCGTCCTTCCTGGTCTTCTTCCCGTCGTTTCCGGGCTTCTTCCCGTCTTTCCCGGTCTTTTTCCCGGTCTACTACCCGTCCTTCCCGGTCTTCCCGTTCTTCTTCCTGTTCCTCCCGTCTTCTTCCCGTTCTTCCCAGTCTTCTTCCCGTCCTTCCCGATCTTCTTCCCGTTCCTCCCGGTCTTCTTTCCGTTCCTCCCGTCTTCTTCCCGTTCTTCCCGGTCTTCTTTCCGTTCTTCTTGGTTTTCCCGGTGTTCTTCCCGGTCTATATCCCGTCCTTCCCGGTATGGCGGTGTTTTTCTCGTCCTTCCCGGTCTTCTTCCCGTCTTTCCCGGTCTTTTTCCCGTCCTTTCCGGTCTTCTGTGCCTCGGGCACAGCGGAAGCTCGGTATGTTATAAGTGGTTGTCACCCGTTCACAGCGGCTGTTATTACTTAGACACGAGCTCCTTCCAGACGAAAGGAAGTAATTACAGTCTTATTCTATGACTACAATCAAATTAATCTCCTCATCAGGTGATTACAGAAAAAACTTTCCTACTTTCACCCATGTTTTTTTCAACTAACCAACTAATCAGTCCAATAACTTCTGAATCGACATTTAATGACTCTCCTTCACTTAATTTTCTGCCTCATAACATCTATCAACACGACGAAAGGCATCCATCATAGAAAGTGGTACGCAAAACAATTGTAACCCGTCGCTGCTGTCTAGATTATTACAGTTGATAGTGAACTGTAATTATTAGTCGTAGAGTACAAACTGTAATTTACAGAACTGTATTACTGTAATACGTTTAATGTGTGTTGGTATTCCTGTCGGTTTATTTGCTATTTCGGTCTGTCTAAAATAAAATGGCTAAAAAAAAATGGTTGTTATATATGTCTTGCGTTTACTTTTCAATTTAAAAAGGTAAACAGTTATTTGAAAATAATTTACGATTATTCAGTTTGTACTAATAACATGTATCAAATCAAACTTTTAATTGAGTGACACGTAGTTAGTAGTTTGTACCATTATATGTCTTGGAAATTTTCTTTACTCTTGCACCTACTGTTTTGTCTCTGCATCACCCTAAGGAAGACTGGTAGAAAATTCCCAAAGCAATAAGTCCGCCTTTGTACATTGTGTGCAAAAAGTTTTAATAACTAACTAATCAGTGCTTCATCTACGTATGACTGAGACTAGACTGTTTGAAGTTTAATCACATTATGTTTTTGTTCGGTTCATTGTGCAATACATTCATAGAGTTAGTTACACGATCCCTTAAAAAATGTAGTTACCATAATTATTAGGACTAAAATAAACAGCCGTTGTAAGTACCTCCCCATTCACTAAACCGCTCTCATCTTTCTAATCTTAATTGCTTTTTATTTTGACTTAATGCATTTCTAGATAACCACAGACTACAAATAGCGGTAATAACTCGTGGTTTTCAAGTACTCCATCTAAACAAACCGCATAATACATCAAAGACAAAAGTCATAAATATTTTAATTGCAAAACACTTGAGAGCTATTCTGGTGACATCTGTAATTCAGATTTGTTCTGGCATGTGAATCATAACAGCAAAATTTATTAGAAGACAAAGTAGTAATAGTACCTATACGAAAACTTGTACTTGCCAACTGTGATTATAGAAGACTAGAATGTACTGCTACTGGCTCAGCTAACATTTTTGTTTGTGCTAAGCATACATTCCAAAGTCGTAAAGCTAAAATAACAAAGCTTTCAAGAAATATAGGCTATCTACCTGGTTGCGGTTCTGTTCTATCGTATTTTGAGGTGGCTTCGCGGGGTCACGGACAGGGTTTCGTAATATGCGTGAGCGTAACCGTAAACATGAAAAGCGGTGCGCGTAAATAGCGCAAGCGGTAAGCGTAAATCTTTTGAGCGATCGTTAAGGCGCTACCCCAGGCAAAAGCCGTTTTTTGTGCAGTTTTTTGGAGCCAACTCCTCTTTATCCAAAAGAAATACCAAGTAATAAAAATACATTAAATTTCTACATATTCTTAGACTGCAAAGTGGTAGTTTTATTTTTTATTTTAAGTCTCATAATGTGTAATAAATCCCCTCACAATGAAACCACAAAAATGAGAAAAAAATATTTATAACATGCTTCTTCTCGTAAAGTTAACATTATTTTGATTTGCTTCTTATACTAATGGATAGACAATTTAATAATGAACATAATGCTAGTATTTTTTTTTTCAAAAGACGGAAATTTGATTTTATAAAGAATAAAAATCACTAATTTCGCACTATTCGACCCGCAGTGACTGACGTAAAAACCACTTTGTAGTGCAAGCTGATTAGAACTTTATTCTAATAGTATTTCAAACGAAGTTTGAATCACCACAAATAGAGTTGCTAATTTTGCCTGGGGTAGCGCCTTAAGCACAACCGCGCTGTGGATGTCAATTTATCGATTGCATTACATCGCCCTACACCACAGCCGCAATGCTGTGGCCCCCAATTTTAATTATTCACTTGCCACCTACATTTTTAATCACACCCCATGTTCGGGAATTTTACGCGTACAGAACGATGCCAAGCTGTCATGAAACAAAAACCAAAGATATAATTATATCAGTGGAAATTTTAACCACAAAAATAAGTAACATTTGACGTTTCTGTCCCAGCAGTTAAAACAGTAATTACGAAAGAACCCGTCTAACGTTTCCCCAGGGTATTCTACTAAAACGTAATTTACGCCGGCCGAAATTCGAGGGGTATCTACAAAAAAGCGAGCCGTATCTACATGTCGCTTGCATTCGACGACGCGACTCATTTCTGAGAAGACAAATTACGGAATCCGTGGCAGTCGGCCGCGTAAAAAATGCAGCAATTAACTACCAGACGACGGTACCGGAATAACCATCACTATTTCGGGTGAACGATCATTTCGCTCGTTATTTTCGACTGTTTACCTTTTTTTTGTCAACAAATAGTTTTAGGGTGGGAAACATACAAATTATAACTAACTTCTTCTATAAAACTTCAAAGGCAAATACTTTGAGGACAATGTTGCATCGTTACTTCATTCGAAACGACTTCATTCAAAGCATGTTTAATTCTAGCCTTATTAATGTCTGAGTGTGCGAACGTCTGTAAGAAATAACAAATGATCTCGGCCAATATTAATGCGGTAGCGTCTCTAGCTCCAGGCGTATGCTCGTTTAAAACACACAGATTTATGGTCCATAAGCCAGTCGAAAAGTAAATCGTAAAAACGAGAGGCAGTTTGCACTTGCAATGCCAATAAAATAATAAAGCAATAAAAATATATATTCAACTCAACGGGGCGCATGTTTCAACCGTGGAGAGGTTAAATTGCTTCCATTCTGGGCGATAATTGTCACTTATTTTGTAATGGAAGGGTAAATTATGAAATGTGGTTGTAAGCGGTCCGATTAATATAATCAAAGACGTTTGAGACGCTAATGCCGCTTAGATAGCTGTTGTCAATTAATTATGAAGGCAAAATGCAGTGTAACATAATCAGTTATTTATCACCGGTGTGTCAGAGCAAGTCGTTTGTCAATGGTTTCACCCACGGCGCTACATCTTGGGTATTCGTCAACACAGTTACTTTTTAAATACATTATGAACCTTAGCCATCTCTGCATAAGGGGTTTTATTGGAAAACCTTGACTTATTAGTTGTTGTGATGACAACCTGAGATTACTAGCTTATCTGATTTCATCGTCTTGCAAGAATTATTTTTAACTTCAACAAACTGTGTTTATTTTAAAGATGCCGACAGAAAGCTACCTATACATTAATCAAGCCATAAATGCACCATGAACGTTCCGCAATTGCACTGCGGTGTCTAACTTATATAAAACATAGGAATGTAATGAGCACATTAAATTTACAACGCAAATACATCGCTCTCAGCGCGCGTACAGTTGGTTAAATCAAAAAGCCGCCGTCAATGCGCCTGTCTTCTTGTGCGACGAACAGAATGCAATCCATGCAGCGTCGGCTCCCACAATCAGGCCGGCAACCGCCCGACTAAAGAGAAGAATTCAAACAACGGCTTTTTGAGCGGCCCTTCACCATTCAAATTAGCTTAATGCGTTGAGCACAAAGCTTTGCGATAAGCGTGGAAACCGGGAAGCTGCTCGTTCCGACAGATCGCTTAGATATTTTTAATCAAAACATTTGGGGATCGTGTCGAACTTTTCTGGATTGACGGCCTATCGAACCGAAGTTTGGGAAGTGTCAATAGCGTGATTTCCTTTCATCATTAGGGGTTTTTGTGTGAGGAAAGAGTTGTGTCTTGAGTTCCGGCGCAGACAGTCGTCTCAGTTGTGACGTATCTGAAAATAGACAACAGATGTAGGTATCGTTTGCAACCATTCGTCGTCGCACAACACGCGCGCTCGACCGTTGACAGATTGGACGTTTTAAATTTAGAACAACCATCCTTTATTTTGAACCGGTAATGAAATATAGTCTGCCGATTTTAATGTTTATTTTTGTTTGTTCAGCTGCTGTACCATGATTTGTTTCTCCATATTTGTCAACAAGCCAAGAAACGTTTTTTGTATTATTCATATTACACTATACAAATAAAGCTAAGATGAGGATTTTATCAGCCTCATAAAAGGTGACGGCGAGAAACGAGTTTCGACTTCCGACGTCAATACTATCAATTTCAATATGTGTTTTCTATTGACAGTGTTTCGATGTTTGCGGTAAAATATACGAATGGGGAATATTTACGATCAAACGATTGAGTTTCTGTTGAATGTGTAGCATGCTTCCATTCGGCTGTCACTTTCTACCCACGTGTTATTCAAATGCTTTTGTTTATGCATTATGTGGTTTATGGACAACGGAATACGCCCGCGATTCTACAATAGCCTATCTTTTGTAAAATATTGTATAATGTCTATTGAATCCGTTGCCTTTGCCCATATAATATTTTATGACTCAGTATTGTAGTAGTGCAACTCGTAATATTGGTACTCGAGTGTTATTGGATGCCACGAAATATTAAAGGTATCCCGGAATTTGTGATTTGATGCCAGTACACTGTATAACAAAAATAATAAAACACGAGTCCTTGTTTTTTATTCACATAGGTACTTGTGTTGGCAATTGGAAAAAATGTCCTTTTCAATTGAATAGATGGACTTGTCAACAAGTCTCACAGTTGTGAATATGCGTTGAATACTAACAAGCGAATATAATGACATTACATCTCATAAATTGTGATTACGTGACCAAAATGTATTTACAGTACAACATGGCTTTCGCATAAATCGTCAATGTATCAATAGATTGAATTGAGTTGTATCAACGCTTTAAATCCTGTATACGTACACTTGATTTGTGTCTGACAGCAGTAGTTTCAAATGCAAGTCATTTAGGACATTGATTTCATTTAGTAGTAAATGTTCGTGATTTAATGGAAAATCTTGTGTCTATTCATGATGAATAGGAAACCGCATAGGAACGTTTAATTTTATCTAACAACTACTTACCTTATGCTCGAAATTTCGCCCGCGTTTAGTTCGATCATTGTCCCACGGGATAATACTACCGGGATAACAAGTTTCACTTGTGTTAACCCAGGTTATAAACTATCTGTATGCTGAATATCATGCATATTCGTTCAGTAGTTTTTGCATGAAAGAGTAAAAAACATCCATCCTGGCATCTATTCACAAAAACTTTCGAATTTACAATTTTAGTAAGATAACAGTCTAAAAAATGAAGTATAAAGTTAGGGAAACTAGAAAAATCTTAGCGATGCTTCCGATTTATCTACGAAATTATTTTACCCATCATTATCAGATCTAACCAGCCTTATATATCACACCGTAAGCCCCATGACTCATAGCACGTAATCCCTTGTTATTTCTCAACTGTGTTATTATCCGATATTATCACCATGGGCCAGCGTGGGCCATGTTTATCCATGTTCTGTGCAAGTTCAACTGAGGAAACAATACGTCATTGTCAATCTTCACTCGACCAATTAAATAAATAACCTCCGGTTTGTCTGTAATTTCTTTGGCTGTCACAACGAATTAATGCTTTCTTACTTCAAATTCATCACGTTCTTATGGTTCATTAAATTATCTGGTTTCTTGGTGTTTATTTTATCAATTTTTGATGTAGGTATATCTTTGTTGAGCTCCTGTTGAATTTATTTTTTAACCTATGATTCGAAAATGTCGTTTATAAACGCAATTACTATAAATTAATTCAGTAATCTCGAAATATAAACATACTACTTCAATCATCATTCTCCTGTCCTAATTCGCCGACACCAAATAAATTGTTATTTGGTGTCGGCGAAACACGTGTTTTTCTACCATACTTTTCTACTCATTTGACACCTTCTTTCATGCCATATAATCCTTTACACAGTCCTCTTAAAACTTACTTCTCTTCATCATCTGCCTAGCCTTTTCCCAACTATGTTAGGGTCGGCTTCCAGCCTAATCGGATGCAGCTGAGTACCAGTATTTTACATGGAGCGACTGCCTCTCTAACCTCCACAACCCAGTTAATACTGGGTAATACGATACACGTTGGCGACACTTCGAATAATCCTTTTATTTTAATTAATTGAATAGTAATCCAATTAATTAAAATAAAGGATTATTCGAAGTGTCGTCAAATTTTCCTTGCCAGCACTATATTAAAGCTTAATTCCAATATCCAATTTAAACTAGAACAAACTTTACTCCCAAACTTAAAGTTTATAAGAGGAGTCGCACCGTCGTTTTTGTTTCTTTTTATAATACCAATATCTCGAAAAATATCTTGCTCGACGTAATATAATACGAGATGGAACTGGCGTAGTATTTTATTATCTCGAGAATACTCCAGACACGCATCATCTATGACATCAAAACTCAATATCCGTTCGGTACTTTTGTTATAGATTTCACATTTCCGTCTTGGCTAAAGTGCTTTGCTGTGCCATTTGCCACGATAAATATTTTGAAATACAACTATTAAGTCGACTTTCCAATACTAGTTGGCATTAAATTTTACGATTGTATGGTAGTCTTATTTCATGGGTTTATTGTTTGGGTAATCTTCTGGTAATAGCATATCGTGTTTTGCGCGTAAACTCTGCGCGCTGTACAGAGATTGGGGAATTTCTAGTTTGCAGTTCCATTTTAGTCGTTCCACTATCAATACACTTATTGTGAAAGCAATTACATTACTAATTAATGGCTGTTAAACAGAAACCCAATATTTGCATTAACGTAAAATCAAATGTTTCACTAAATGGTTTCGCTTGAATTCTGAATACGTTTTTCAAACCTTTATTTCTGTTTTGAAATTCCTAAAATTTTGTGGTATTTTGGAATTGTTTAATGTATTAACAAAGCTCTGTTAATTGTTTAAAGAGTTGAAGTAGTTAGTCGATTGCATTTTAACACTTCTTTTTTTTTTCGGATGGGAAATCATCAAATTACTTCTCCCACTCTGGGCGAAGCGGGAGGGAGTGTCAGACTTTTACTGACTAAAACCCATCCATGTTCCTTTCTCGCCTTTTATGTTCCGGGGCCGCGGTATCTCTTTCGAACAGGCCCGCAACCCCGGGCATTTTAACACCTAGATGCAGTATTTTAGGGTCAGAATATTAATTAAATTCCCTTCACAAACACACAGATTGATCGGTTCTTTGTCGTTCCTTCGAATGATTAGCGAAAATGAAATTAACACCTTCCTGGAACTTGGTAATACAATTTTAATAGCTAATTTCTCGGAAATCGCTTACGGGAAATTATTTGATCAGTTTTCTAAGTAATAAAGTGTCCATCAGAAATTGAATATTGCACTTAAAAAGTGCAGCTTGATTTTCCTGATAAATATTAAATTAAGTTCTCCCCATCCGGATAGGACGTTTCATCCACGACTAATTCCTCGTGGATTTCAAAATTTTCCATATAAACTGCAAAATCTGGTTTCACAAACCTTGTGGATATTCAGGATAGCTAGAAATTTGCGTCATTTTCCAGGTCTTAGGCTACCCTCTTTATCATATCGGTAAGTTCATTCGTTTAATCGTGATGAAGTAACAAACATATTGACACTGTCGAATCTTTCAATTCTTATATATCTGTAACATCAACCTGTGATTCACTTACATCTAGAAGTTTCTACAAGAAAAGCATGAATGAATTCAGCCTATTCTTGCCACAAAGTGAGGGGGGCAGGTGAGTCTGTATATAAATCGTGTCAGCGTCGCATCGGCTCCGTGGCACGCGGAACCTCGTCTTATTGTGCTACCATTTGTTTTGTTTAGCGGCAGACAGGACGCGTTATTTTAGATTCGCCATCTTCGATGTTCGAGCTCTGCTTGTTTGTGAATTGTGGGTTCGGTTTGTGTTGCAATTAGAATAGGATAACATGAACGTGTCCTCGAATAGGAAATTTGCTAGCCTGTGTCAGTTCGATGTTATTGAAAGGTATAATATCGCTTGCTTGTTTCCTTCTTCAAATTGTATTTTATATTCCATTTTCATGCAAAAACCTCATACAGCGAAAAATGAGCATAGTAGTCACTACAGTTGAATCCTAATACTTGATTGCTTAGTTTGAGTTGGCAATTACATGCTTCACTTGTTTTAAAAGTAAGATCAATAAGAATTTCTCCTATTCACCTATCTCACAGGATAACAAATTCCTCCTTTGTGATTATTCAGAGTAACGAAGAAACACCGTTTTTCGTAAAAGCCGATACTCACAAACTCTTGCTTGAACGAAACGAGAAGTTTGAATCCCGAGAGTTTTGAGACGAGAGCTCTTCCACATGTACCAATGTATTTGCAAGTACATAATTGAAAACTCACATGACAGCTATCAACTCACTTACTTTCTGTTATTGGGAAAAGTAATATACATCTAAAGAGGGTGTAAGAAAATGTTTAAACCAGAAATTTTTATAGCCTACTTTGAAATTGACAATGAATGAGAAAGCATCTTCGTCTTTATCAGAGTCAGAGTTTTTATGCCGCCCATTGGGCCACTGACTTGGCCATGAAGAAATATCTCTAAAGCATGCAAAGCTGTTTCCCGAAAAGTCAGAGGTGTGTGACTTGAGTTCCAACTCCACAAAAAGTCATGTGGTAATTCATGATAAATCATCATCATCAATGTTTCCACTGCTGGGACACAGGCCTCCTCTCTATGAGAGGGAATGGTCTATAATCTACCACGCGGGCCCGGTGTAGATTGGTAGATGGCACATGTCTTTGAATTTTTTGGTTCTAGGACAAACGGTGAAGGAAAACGTCGTGAGGATACCGGCTCACGAGGTTTTCCTTCACCGTTTTGAGAGGAGAGCTGATGAAATTAATTACACGAAGTAATGCGCCTGCCTGGGTTCAAACCCACGACTTACTGTTCGTAAGTCGGGGCCGCCACCACTGAGCCTCCGCTGCTCCTAATGCATGATAATTACCACAGTTGAAATAATTGCAGTCATCCGCAACATTCCACAGAAAATTTTCACTCTTTTCACCTTATTTTCACCCATTCTATTTCAAAAATTCTCATTCCTAATGCAAGTTAAGTAGCGCCACCGTGTCCATTGTCTACCATTTTGTGTTTTGTTCGCTTCATGCTTGGCGTGTAAATGCTATTTTAGATTCGTGATCTCTTAATAGTATTTGCTATTCCAATACTGGCTTGCTACTGAATAAAGGAGGAAAATCTGTTGGGAATTTGGGTTTGGGTAAGTTCTTTTGGTGATTACTGATACATTTTTCGCTATGGCTTGTTGCAAAAAAAAGGCTAAGGCTCGCTTGAACCGTGTCAATAAATGCGATTATCGCTTGACATCATTTTAAACATCGTTCTGTGTCTTTCAACTGTAAACGATTGATAGAAATGGAAAAGATCTTTAAAATACGATTCAGTAATTTTCTTTATTGCCTTCATCATTTGGAGAGAGAAGCATTAAGACCATTATGAGGATTTTAGTGACCCGTTGACAGGTCACGATAATTATATGAGCAAAATTTTTCATCTTATTTTATTTCATTTATTAAGAGATAATTTACAATTACAACATATATATATTATTCATAAGTTTAACAATTTATGTTAGTTTAAGTAATAGCGTTGCAGTCAACTGCATTATCCGCAGAAAGACTTCTTGAAGGAAAAGTGGTTGCCACTAGATAACCAAAAGTAACAAGTATTTAGAAAAAAAATGTAACTAAAAAGCAAGTAAATCAGATAAAACAGGGTGGAAAATGGTGAACTATTAGGTATACGTCTATCTAACCCCTTGGGGATAACAGGCGTGATGTTATGTATGTGGTTCACAATACTAACTCTTCAAGCAAATCAGCCTGCATGAAAAAAAAATACACTCAATTATAGAACCACAATCACCGGGTTTCCATAGAATCCTAAATCTTGATTGTAGACTAATTTACTCTTCTTAATACCTTCAAAACCACGACCTCCAACATAAAACTTGATCGTAAAATTAACTGTGAATGATTTCGTTCCTAAACTTGAAGTTAATTATGTTAATGACTCGTCATTAATGTAAGGAATTAAAGTAACAGCATAATCTTTGACGCTTTAAATCTTGTAAACCGGTTTTGAATCAATCATCATTAAAATACTAGGCTAATATAGACATCTTTATCAAATACGATTGGGTTTAATTTTCTTATTTAATACTCGAATAAGCTACTACCGAGTTCACTTACGGTTGACCAGTTTTCAACCTTATTCTGAAGGCATAAGGATGAAAAGTGGCAGACCAAATCTGATTTCCGAAAGCCAAGGAAATCACTTTAATTTAAAATAAGTGGAAAACTTTTTTCGTTTGATTTTGGCTGCCTCGTTGGCTTAGTGGTGGCAGTCGCAACAGATGATCATGAGATCCCGGGTACGATTTCCGAGTCGGACAAATTGTTGTTGGAATTTTCCATCAGGAATGTCAGTATCAGAGGCCCTACTCTCTAACGCTTCGTCCGTACATTCGGATCCATCCGTCTCTCTCGCTCGCACTCATCTGCAGACGTGCGCGATAGAGACGGATAGATCCGAATAAACGGACGAAGCGTTAGGGAGTAGGGCCGCAGCTACGGAGTTAGGACGTTACGTGCCCGTTTGATGGCAATATGCTCACTCCATATCACATGGGACTTAAAAGTAACTGGCGTAATGTGGGTTACTATAAGCCTACGTCTGCCTAACCCTTCGTATGTATATAGGAATACAGGCGTGATATTTATTTATTTATCAAAACTTTATGCACAAGTAAAAACTGTACAAAGGCGAACTTAATGCCTTGGGCATTTTCTACCAGTCTACCTTAGGGTGGTGCAGAGACAGTACACAGTAGGTGCATTAACAGAAAACAAATAGGTAAGAAAATATATAAAACTAAACTAAAACATAAGAATAGATACTTATATACATACATAAAACATTTTTTGTGATTATGGTTTTCTTTCCTAAGATAATTTTTATACGTGTGAACTTACTCGCTTGTTAATCATCATCATCATCATCATTTCAGCCGAAAGACGTCCACTGCTGGACATAGGCCTCCCCCAAGTGTCGCCATATTGACCGGTCCCTTGCGACTCGCATCCAACGGATTCCCGCAACCTTCACCAAGTCATCGGACCACCTAGTGGGAGGTCTTCCAACGCATCGTCTTCCGGTTCGCGGTCGCCACTCCAGAACTTTTCGGCCCCATCGGCCATCCGTTCTGCGAGCAATGTGCCCTGCCCATTGCCACTTAAGTTTGGCAATTCTTCGGGCTACGTCGGTGACCTTTGTTCTTGCGGATGTCTTCATTTCTGATTCGATCACGCAAGGAAACTCCGAGCATAGCCCTCTCCATTGCCCTTTGGGTGACTTTAAGCCTTTTCTATAAGGCCCATTGTGAGCGACCACGTTTCGGTCCCGTATGTAATCACTGGCAACACACACTGGTCATGGACTTTCGTCTTGAGACACTACGGTAAGTTGGACGAGAAGATACCGGCAGCTTCCCGAACGCTGCCCAGCCGAGTCGGATTCGACGATTGACCTCTTCCTCGAAGTTAGACCTACCTAACTGGACCGTTTGTCCTAGGTATATATAATCGTCTACAATTTCGAGTGTCGAGTCTCCGAACTTGATAGAAACGGGTTCGACATGGGCATTCAACATGACCTTCGTCTTGTCCATGTTTATTTTTAGACCCACTCTTTTGGAAGCTCTACTGAGGTCATCGAGCATTGTACTGAGGTTCTCCATGGTCTCAGCCATGACCACTATATCATCGGCAAACCGAAGGTGAGTGATGTACTCGCCATTGACGTTGATGCCTAGCCCTCTCCAGTCCAGAACCTTGAAGACATCCTCCAGTGCAGCGGTGAACAGTTTCGGAGATATGTTGTACTCTTCGGTCTTCTGAATGTGTTAATGATATGTCTTTACTCACCAAAATCACAATAAATACACAAAAGCTTCTCAAAACTCAAAAACAAAATCAAATTGTTTTTTAAGAAAACTACAAAATACTCTTCGCCTAGAGTAGATAACTGTATTAAAGCTTCAGTTTCGTTCAGACGGAACGTAAAGGCACAATACAAATCGATAGTCCGTCGCATAAAGTTTTCACGATCACTAAAACAAACATCTCTTCTCTCTACTGCGAGCCTGGTACATCTTATGTGTATACCTTCCTTAGCTATCGTGTTTCTGGGATAAATTAATCCTGTTACACTGTTAATACCTATTGTGCTGGGACGAAAATACCACCCTTTCTCTTCCCACGGGTAGTGTATCAAACGACTTTGGGATTATGTGGGGTGGCACCTTCTTCCTGGATTTTGTACTGCACACCTATTTTTTATGTCTCAATTGTTTTAGAGACCAAGTTTACCCTCTATTTTATAACTAGGTGTCTTGAAATTCACGTCTGTTGTTTCTGCGTTTTGTAGTCTGAATACAAATAAGTAAATGGATAATTCACACAAGTAGATAATAAAAGTACATAATATACCCTTCCGTTTTTTTTTTCAAGTCATAGAATAGAATAGAATAGAATACTCATCATCATCATTATTATCATCTGGCTAGCCTTTTCCAACTATGTTCCGTCGGTCGGCTTCTACTGTAACAGGATGTAGCTGAATACCAGTAGTTTACATGGAGTGACTGCCTATCTGTCTATCTGTGGTACGTTTAAAGTCGCAAAGATACAGGATAAGCTCTGCGAAAACCGCTTGCGCTGGTACGGACATGTGATGAGGCGGGATGATGCCCACATGACAAAAAGAGTCATGAACGTACAAGACGGAAAAAGAGGCCGTGGACGACCACTTATAACCTGGCTACGAACACTAGCGAAGGACATGACAGCGAGCAACACAACGACAGAGACAACGCACAACCGTGCGGTGTGGCGCAGAAATACTAGGAGGGCCCCCAAATAAATTGGGATAAAAGCCAGGAGGAAGAAGAAGAAGAAGACTGCCTATCTGACCTCCACAGTCCAGTTATAACTGGGTTTGAATATTAGTTATTAATGTGTCCCAATATTGGGCAAAAACCTCCCCCTTACATCTTTCCAGGTACTCTTTTCGTGTACCTCTTCGTTGTCGACCTCTATCTCAGTCACCCATTACGTGGAGCATTTTCTGATTTTCTTAAAACATTTCACTTACTTAGCAAAAGAAAACACAATTACTACAATATTAGACTCAAAGCTGACTTGACAAAAACATAACCCTCCTTCTTCTCGATCGGATAATTAATACTGCATCGAATACCTTGGGGTCCGTTGAACCCAGCATACAATGGATGTAATGGCACAACATGAGCCGACAGGCGTCTGCCACACAAAGGCTTGGACTGTCACAGACCGCCGCGGCTGACTAGGGAAGCTGAAGTGTAAGTAACTGGCACTGTTTGGGGACTATGATCGTGAGATTTCCTGATTTGTGTTTCTTTTTTTTTGAGAGAATTGTAAGTAAAAATTCGACACCGACGTAAAAAATGTTTACTTGTCTAGCTTTTATTAAAAAAAGATGTTAAATTAAACAAGTACATACGCAATTTCATTCCCTTAAGTATACTGTCGGAGAAATTTCTAAAACTTCACTTTTTTGGTGGGTAATTTTTTAACTGCCCTCGATAAATTTTTAGATACTAAATCCATTATTTACATCACTGTGTGTGGTTTTAAATTGTTGAACAGATACCGTGATATTTTATAAATATCCACAATTTTAAATACAGTCATTTAAAGGTCTGTAAAAATAAGGTAATAATACAATACAAAGGTTACAACAGCAAAAAGTTGAAAGAAGAGAGAAAGGAGAAAGAACAGAAGTGAATGTGACAATTTTATATAGGTATTCTTAAGGTATTCTATAGGTTTTTTTTAAGTAATATTAAAAGGATTTAAATCCTTATAATATCGATCGAACCGGATAGCTACCCAGATCGAATTGCAATGATCCAATTATGGGTCGTCACCAAAGCTTATAGAGGCACTTAGCTAGATTTGACACATTATGGCAATCATTCATAAGGTTTCCTAAAAGATTTATTTTGTTGCACAAATTGAGACATTACTAGGAAAAACTTCTATTAAAATGCACCGCTATAAGTTAAGTTGATTGATAAAGTTCTGGTTTTCTGTCATTGCATTATTACGACTACAAATTCTACCAGTGAACAAATGCAAAGAATAAATTCTTCACAATGCAAGTCCAGCCGTATACTTACAGCGCAGCATCCGGGACCAGTTTTATGACAGAGCCTTAATGGTGACTCCTAGCTTGTCCGCATCTGTTCCTTGATGAGCATAAATTACCGATTAAACCAGTATTTTACTGCCTATTATATTCATTTTGTACTTTTATCCTCTGGGAATGCATCGTTTATAGATTTTTTCTTGACTTATTATGCGCTAAAATTGGATTCATGCGATGTTGAGTGATTACAGCGAGCGCTCTGTGTTTAAGTTTAATTGAAAATAATAATGTTGTACTAAACTTTATACTAATAAGTATGCAGGTAGTATGATAACTTATTAAAGAAAACGATAAAAAGTTGAGTGTGTATAAAAACAAGACAGTATATTTATGAAATAAATATTGAAACAGATACCAGTTTGCTTTGAAGGGTAAGCTGCAAGCTTATTTTTTTTTTAAGTCAGAAATTCATACATCGCTACTATGCAAAACTAAAACTTTTTGAATATTTAATTTACATATTGTGGTGCAGAATTTCCCGTGCGGTGGAGCCGACACGTGTAAACTGTCCTGGGAACAAGAATGTCCGCGCACAGAGCACCTATGTAACACGAGTTGCTAAAAGGAAACAACCAAGCCCGGCCACAAACGCTCCTACGTACACCTATTTTATTAACGAGCCGACAATTTAAAGCGAACTAGAAACTCATTTAGTGGCCATTACCTCCAACTAACTACCGGTAAGCAGATTAAAATGCATGCCAAAAGTTTAAATTTATGTACCGGACGCTCTCTTCAATTAAACTTGTTATAATGAAACTCTGGAAAAACTGAGTAAATTTCTGCGAAGAGACGACGCAAATAATTTCCAAGTTTTGCAATTTATACTCATTTTAAAGTTGAGTTCGATGGCGCAGACGGTCCTACAGTAACCCACGACCTGAATTGATTATTTTAACGCTTTTCGGATCTTTTCAACTTGATAATTTCGTCTTCCTTGTTACTTGTTGTGTTCAAGTTTAATTTAAGCCAAGGACTTGGGTAATCTGATATTTTAAGGCGACATTTTGTTATTTTGCTTGGTAAAATAATATCCCAATTATAATTTCTATGTTTTCTTCTTTTGACTAAGAATCGATTACAAGTTTTTAACTCCCAACGCTTTTGACAAGGTGCCTATTTGCCATATACGAGTATGTAGTACCTATTGACATACGTCTTAATTCATTGGCTTTCATACATTTCTACCGGTTATATCCGGAATATTATACAAAATAATAACTTACACATTTACTTTCGTAAACATTATAATAATTTATTAGTCATTATGTTAACAAAGGTACACAACGTTAATTTAATGAAAACACGGAAAAGTACGACTCTGACTAATAAATTTTAAAATTAACACACGGTAATTAACATTTACATGCAGCCCATTAATTTATTTAGTAACAAAAGCTCTGAGGTACTTCTGGTCGTATGGACAACTAATGCTATTCCACGAATAATCAGAAACAAAACGATAAAGAATTCCCCGAATGCCATGTTCTGTTTCTATTACCTAACTTTTCGTTTGGTTGTTTTTCGAAAACATTCCAGCTGCCGTTGGCAAACCATTCAATGAACCCGTTTCTATGCTCTAAACGACTGGTCGTGGTCTAAATATACCATTTAAATTCAAGAGCAGTTACTATGCCTTCTACTGAAGCATCATGAGCTATTTATTATTGTCTTTTACGGCGGTTCTTTGACTTAGTTCGCCCACTCCGCTATATTTTTAAGTGTTTCAGTCAGCAAAAGCTTTGCCATTGACTATTCCATTTCGACGGAAGCAGAGCGGGCGTGAGAAGCATCGATAATCAGCAGCACTCCATTCGGATAGTGTTAATGAATTTCTTTAGTTGAGTATTCACAAAGCAGTCGCAGTCCGCAAAGAGTTCATTTGAACAGCTTCCAGGATTCTGGGGGAAAATAAATAAAAATCGGCCGCATCAAATTGTGCGGAGTGACTACGAGGCAAGGTCCCGCGAGCACTTTCTCATGCAAAAGTCGAACGGTTACTTTAATTCTTAGCTCAAGCACTTGTCGGTTTTACGAGCGTGGAGCGATTTAATCCACTTAAAACGCAGAGCACAAACTCCGAGCCGACAAAGCTCTCAGCCGCTCTCATTTAAAAATGGAAATAAACCTTCGGCCATCTTTGACTCAATGCGACCGCTAGTGGAATTCTAAGTGCGGTCTTCAATGATACAGCTACGATTTTTTACCCATTTGATGGATTGCCTTTGATTTATTGCGCGGTTTCAATGAACGATAAAGGAAATAGTAATACAGGATATCTAGACATTGGACTACGTACAGGAAACTGTAGACTATGTGATCACCACATGCAAGACATTGAAACTTTCAACATATTGTCGTTATGGAAGCTAGACCACCGAAGTGGTTGAGAATATGGAGAGTGTTAACGGAGTTACTGTTTGTCTTGGCAAATTCTTATGAATCGCAAAGATAAACATTTGATCTGAAATGTTTATTTAAGAAAGCGATGGGTAAACATTGTAAAATTATGTAAGGCTAATCCGTTGCAAAACACTTATGAAGTGTGAAAAGTGTTTTAGGCAGATAAGAATTCGGAAAGGCGTGGAAAATTTTAACATTAACCTTTTTACTTTGACCTTTTCATCATAATAATAAACTTATTTTTAACAGCGTTAAAGAAATGAAGAATCGTATTCTGAAAGTTAAAGTTGAAAGATATCAAAACTTATTTTAAGCGAAAACAATCTTCTAAAAATAGATTACCGGATAATTTATTTCCTATCTCCGAAGGCATTTCTGAAATTATCCGCCCTTAGTCCTCGTCTTTAGCTTTCTCATCTTAATGAAAGAGTTTTGCGGCAAGATTATTTTGAGTTGTTTATTTTGCTTCCGCACAATCCTTCGACCGTGGTCGTTACTTTTGTATTTATTTCTATGGCGCCATATTGTGTGGATAATTTTCAATATTTTTGTATGAAAAGACGGACTAAAATATATGTGGCTGAAAATTTGGAGCTTCGCAAATCATCATCATCTGCCTGGCTTTTTCCCAGCTATGTTGGGGTCGGCTTCCAGTTTAACCGGATGCAGCTGAATACCAGTATTTTACATGGAGCGACTGCCTATCTGATCTCCACAACCCAGTTATTACTTGGTGATACGATACCACTTGGTAAGTCTGGTTGTCTGGTTCTTGTGTTGGCTGGTTGACTGGTTGGAGCTTCGCAATTGCGCAATCTATGATTTCAAAGTGCTGAATTTTGAAAAGAGACCTATTTTGGACACAGTTTATTCGTGCTCTAGTTGAAAGCACTACTTGAGAAAAGCAATCCCGTCTTACATACAACTTTATCTAAAGCCTCACTAAACAAAGTCTCAAAACAACCCACAAAGTACAGGATAATCTATGATCCTTTCACAGACCTTGACGTGCTAAAAAATTGTAGCAAAACACAGTCCGTCCGACACATTTCAAACCTCACGCCAAACCAATTATGCATCAACAAATACCTTAAATTTTAAGAACCGGCTTTTAATTCTTCTGCTTCTTAATTACCTTACTTTACGTCGATTCTCCCCTTTTTTGTGACTTAACGGAAATTGCTCGGAAAAGTCACTTTAAGCAAATAGGTCTAGGTAGGATAATTACGAAGTTTTTTTTTTCTCAATTTCGTTAATTTCTCCGTGTCAGTTGTAATTACTGTGTAATTGAAAGCCGTGTTTATCGTGACTTAGATCAGTATTGGTTTTTTGAAGATTTAAATAAATAAGATCCTGTTCAAACGTTCCAGTAAAGTTGACACTATGACAACGTGATTTCGATGGTATTTGATTGATAAATCAGATTATTGAGTAGTTAAAACCGTTAGCACATATTTTATTCAATTAATGTTTCGTTGTTTATTGTCTTAGCTGTTTTATGACGACGTATAAAACGTGAGTGTCAGGAATTTAAAAAGATGTTTAGTTTTATATCATCAGATAAAGTTATCATGTGAGAATCTTGAATTACAAGTGTTTCGCAGGTTTAGTACGTGTTAGTTTAAAACGCAGTAGCATATCATTTGTGAGGACCAAGCTTAAATCATGATGCAAACTTATATAATTATGACTTGACAAGTAGGCTAATATCTTAAAACTACGACTAGTGATTTTTACTATAGGGCTGCCATCTTTTATTATGACAGAATTATTCACAAAAGATTCGCCTTGGCCCTTTCTTTGTGGGCATGATAGACAACAACATAACATGGCGCCTATATTCTTCGAATGGCAAACCTTTGTTTAACCTAATATTATAAACAACAAACATTTGTATTTTTGTAAGTTATCTTAAGGTCGTGAGTTCGATCCTCACCCGGGGCAAATCTTTTTGCGTTATTTTTGTATTGTATATTTTAGTTGACTTTTAATTCATGTTATTATATGTTGTAATGAATTTAAACTCAAAAAATACTCAACCGATTTTAAAAATTCATTCAGTATTAGATTCCTACTTTATCCCTGAGTAACATGGGCTATATTTGTTACTAACTACCCGAAAAAATGTCAACAGGCCGCTAGTTTATTATATGTACATAATATAGTTACTGTTTATTTATTTAATAATCGGTTTTATTTCTTCCACAGGACGGAGACCGGGGCTACCTAGAAGGTCTGGCCTCCCGATACGCGGACCTCTTCTCTACACACTATGGCGATGTTCTAGACCATCTCGAAGAGTTACGGAGACACGAATGGGACGAGATGTCACCTCGTATGAGGGTGCTTGGAGGCCCTGGAACACCCCAAACTCCACCTTCGGCAAGTCCTGGTTCCCTAGCTTTGAATAACTTGACCACGTCGCATTCGCAGCCCATTTATGTGCCTGGAAAGTATTCGGTGAGTTGAGTGAGGTTCTCATTTGTATTTGGGAATGGTCATCAATTTCACGAAGTAGTCAGTTGTAGATTTAGAGTCATTATTTTCTTTTTTTTTTATTTGCTGGCTTCTGTAGTTTGTTGGTGCATGTAAATGTGTGAGTTTGAACTACTTTCAGAGATGTAAATTGGAAAGTTTTTGTTGAAAACACTTTGGAATGCATGCTGCATTTGGCACCACATTCATATACTTTTTTGGCTTCATGCAAGATTTGTTATCTGTACCAATTTTGTCGATGTTACTTTTCGGGATGTTTTCACTTCCTCGTTTAATTTAGATTGCATTATGTAGAAACAATTCGATCTTTTTAAGTAGTAACACGCACATACACCTATTGAACCTTTATAACTATAGGAAAACTCAATTCTCACGTTCATTTCTAACACTGGTAAACCTACTTTTTATCAAGCACAAAAATTATGTTAGAAATTCCCACTTAAGTGAAAAAACGACCTTCAAGTACAATGTGACAGTACGTGATGAACTAGAACGTAAATCCTCTGTCGGCCATCAGACAAAAGTCCAAGGTCATAATGATGAGGCCCGCCGAGGCCCACAGATAAAACGGCCTGAATAAATAATAGGATCATGTCATGTAATCAGACTAAGCGGGCCAAATCGTCGCTTTGTGTAAAATTAGCCAGGAATATTAGGCTTTCAACATTGCCAGTGATATTTGAACCGTTTTTCTGAATATGATTTCATTTTTTTGTGAACACACTCTAAGTAAAGCGGATTACCTACCTTCAGAAGGTTTCTTTCGCATTTATTTCAAGTCTGATATTAATACAGATTTTTTTGTGAGAACACCCATTATGGCTTTTGTCAAAAGGTATTTTCTTTCTTCTGTCTCATATAAATCTAATTTGCTCAAAGTTATTGAAGATACGGATAAAAGTAAGCTTCATGGTTTCTTTTATTACAGTCAATACTTATTTTATTGAATTTGATTTGATATAGTTTTTGTTTTTATTGAAAAACATAGTAGAGGAAATAATAGTAGCCAGTATTACCCAGGGCCAGTACTTACGGGTTTGTGGAGGTCAAACAGGCCGTCGTTCTGTGTAAAATACTGGTATTCAACTGCATCCGATTAGACTGGCCGACCCTAACATAGTTGAGAAAAGGCAAGGCAGATGATGATGATGATAAGACATTGTGTATGTAGGTCAAAGTAAAATAGTCATCCTAACTCTGGAATATGAAAATATTATTTGGTAACACCTGGTTTTTTTTTTGTACAGCCCTCAAGCTGCCTCACAGAGAAAGAAGAGGACGAAATATACGGGTTCGGGTACGGCGTGTTCGGCAAGCAGATGCTGCAACGGCAACAGCAACAAAAACAACTGTTGCTGGCGCAACCGACGCAACCACTCATGCACAATACGCAACATAACTATCAAAGGTGAGTGAGATCTTACTGATTAGTATAAATGCATAATTATGTTTGCGCGAGGGTGGGTATATGTGTGGATGGATGAAATTAAACACACAGATATTTCATAATTCTGAATTACTGGAAAGATTCTTCTATAGGTTTTATTAATCGGTTAGTACCTAAAGTATTCTAAAATAATAAAACGTTAACAATAATAATTATTAGAGACGTATCAAAAAAAATTAAGAATTTCCTTAAACAAGAGACGGTTTTAAACTAGTCACATGAGAGCAGCGGTGGCCCAGTGGTGGCGGCCCCGACTTTAAATCGTGGGTTTGAACCCAGGCAGGGGCGCATTACTTTGTGTGATTTATTTCATCACCATTGCTCTAAAAAACGGTGAAGGAAAACATCGTGACGAATCCGGCGTGTCCTAGAACCAAAAATTCGAAGACATGTGACATCTACCAACCCGCACTGGGCTCGCGTGGTGGATTATAGCCCATACGCAAAATACGCGCTTTGACGTGGAGTTGCGGACACCAGCCACAAAAACTAGTCACATAACATTGCTGACGTGCTTACCAAGTACTAAATTACGTATTTGTTTTAACGCATTTACAACGATAATCATGTTTTTAATACACCATCGATAAATTTTATGAACACGTTATGAAGCGAGTGAGGCATCAAATGAAACTTAATCATCTGGGATTGGCAACTACATTAAGCTGCCAGTACACGTCAAGGTATTATCAAGCTTATTTCAATTGCATATACCTATACAAAGTAGGTCAAAACCCTCTGAATACAATATTTTATGCTTTCAATAAATGTTGATACTTGTTATTAGATTATTATTGGTCTATGTGGCTCACGCACAATGGTCCATTTCAAGGACTAAGTGCGGAAACCTAAACCCCCATGGTAGATAGATTGGTCTATGCAAAAGCGGTCATTGACCTACCTACATTTATTAAAGTTTTTCATCATCATCATCAGCCTATATAATGTTCCCACTGCTGGGACACGGCCTCCACTCAATGAGAGGGAATGGAGTATAATCTACCACGCGGGCCCAGTGCGGATTGGTAGATGTCGGATTGTAGTTTTTAGTTTTGAAATATAAAATAAGCCTGTTCATGTCTTGAAACGTGTTTATCGTGATTTTTTACATTTTTTCTAATGAAAAACGATACATGGTTTATTATTATTATTTATTTTATCTCAATCAACACTGGATCCTAAGTATAATTACACAGAATCAAAAATTACAAAAACTCAAAGGCTCAATAGTATTAGAATCAACATCACAATTAAAATCATTATTAAAATTAAAATTATTAACAAAATTAAAATTATTAACAAAATTTAAAAAAAATAAAGTCAATCCAAATCAGAGTCAAACTTGTCAAGTTTTTTTTTTGGTTCGTACGTAGAGATGTTAGGGAAAGGGCAATAACCGCTATTGCGAACTGGCAGCAACTTATAATTATAGTTATGTTATTGTGACATGGATTTCAATAGTTTGAAGCTGAAGCAGAAAGTGTGGTCAAAGGACTGAAACGGACTTCAGATGTGGAGGTACTGCAATATGACTGCCTTGTTAATGGTGTGGTCGCAAGCGTGACTGCTGAGCATGAGGTCCTGGGCTCGATTCCCGCGTCGGGCAAAGTGCTATTGGGTTTTTCTATCAGGAATTTCTGAGTAGCAGCCATGGGGTCTGGATTTGTGCCCGGTTGATGCCGGTTGTTGTTGAGCCTCGTTCCCTATGAATACTATACGTGGGAATAAATCTTACTGGCAAAATGTGAGTATACTATAAGGTACACTCTGCCTATCCCTATGGGGATTTCAGGCGTGATGTTATGATATACTGAAACATCTGTCAAAGTCTGATGTCCATACAGCCAGTCCGGAGTCCGATCCGATCGGTTTGATCGCCCCTTAAGTCTATTATTAAAACAAATAATTAACACATCAATTTTATGTAGATAACTACAACTTAGTCAGCTTGTTAAAAAATCCAATAACCGAACTCTAACTAAACATAAAACGGTAATAGTATAGCGAAGACTCGAAAGGTGATCATTAGAACAATAACTTGCAATCAACCCCGTGAATGCCGACGCAACCCGAAACAACTTTATCCTTATTCGACGAAGAAAATTCGCCGTCGGCTTACACAAAATGTTAACGATAACGAGAATAGCTACGAACGTAGTCATAAATTATTTGGACTTTAACAGGTGTACTCGTTAGATAAGCTTTTGCGCTGCATGTTTAAATGCTAATCTAAATTGAAATCAGACATTCGATTGGCGACAGTGGCGGCCTCCGTGTTGAGAATAGGCGAAGTGATGCACGGTTAGTGGGAGAGGCTAACTGCATTCTTCTTAGGGGAATAGAAAATGGGATGGAGTACGTTGAAAGTCGTATCCGAATTGATCTACACTAGTTGACCGATTCGTTATAAAGTGATTTTAATTAACTGTAGAGGGCTTAGATAAGTGGCAAACGATTTCAAAACTTATCGAGTCCTTACTACAACATAACTTTCAATAATATGATTAACGAAAGGATTGTCAATTTATTGCAGCTTATGTCATGTCATTCGTTAGTGCAGGCACCTTTTTTTTCGGTTGGGAAATCATCAAATAACTTATATACTATAACCACTCTGGACGGAGCGGGAGGGAGTGTCAGACTTTTACTGACCAAAACCCATCCGTGTTCCTTCCTCGCCCTTTATGTTCCGGGGCCACGGTATATCTTTCGAACAGTCCCACAGCCCCGACAGGATTCGGCTCTTGCGGGCCCCGGCACCTACTATACACTTTTGTCTGTAAAGTTTATTATTATTTGGATTTTGTTTTTGGAAACTTAAATGTGTTTTCTTACAAAAAATAAATGTGTGTTATTTGCCTAGACACTCAGGTGTATTTATTTTGGTGATATTAGGTTACAATTCTGCTGTAAGAAAAATGTAAAGTTACCTCAATAATATTTGACAAAAAACACACGTGATATCGGTTTTAGCAAAAGAGAAAATATTTTCGCAAGTTTATTCTAACTAACTAAACAAACAAAACCGAGCGTACACATAACCATTCGTCAATCGTCCCAACACTGAGGCCCGCTGAAGTAAGTTCTCATTACACCGGTGCTTGCTGTAAAATAAATTCAAATTAACGACTGATGGATATGTCCGGGCCGGGCGCTCGCACGAAGAAATTTGTGTTAAGACCGTATTTAAATGAAGGACTATCTTTATTGGCTACTAAACTAGAACTAATAAGGTAAGTTGTAGTTGACAATTTATTGATGAAAAACGTTTTATTTTCTATCTCAATATTATGTTCACGCTAATTAAGAAAAGGATCATTTAGATCTTCAGTGCTTTTGAAAGGGTTAAATAAAATATGACGAAGATGTGTATGTAAAATAAAAATAATGCAACTTAACCTTCTAGGTCATTGACAAAAAGAGTTGTTTTATTTGAAACCCCATCAATTATTTTTATTTCTATTAAAAAAGTTTATACAAACATCAGCATAGTCGGAGGGTTCAACAGAAACATGAGTAATGTGCAGCACACATTGCCTGTAATACTTTTAAGAAAAATAAAACGAAAAGTAAAACGAGAAAAATAGACAGATTAAAAATGGTTCCAGTATGACACGAGGAATACAAATGCTACATCATAATAGTCATGATGTAAGCCGGTGATGAATACATTATGTTTGAAAAGAGTATTGTTATACTTGGAAATAGTTCAAGTAATAGTTAGTTACTGTTTGGCTGTCGCGTCTGACTGACATGATAGTGCGTGGGGCTTTATAAATCCTCTCTTAGGCCTCATTTACATTGATGATGCCATTTTTTTGAACATACATGTGCAATAATTGAAAGCAATACAACCTTCAAGAATTGCAAGAAACTGTTTACACGCGGATACTTATAATGAACTTGAAAGCAAGTATTATACATTAACAACAATCAACACACCGTCACTCACTGCACTCATATTTGCAAATAAAGAGAGAATACAATATTCTTGTGTCCTAAAAATATCTAATTAGTCCGTCAGTTAGATTATAAAAAATATTTGACCCGTATTTTTTCTTTTGTTACATAAACCAAAATTGACGAAGATACGACGCTTTTAAAATTCGCAATACGTCACGAGGTGCTATAGTTTTTAGTGCGTTGTGACGTCACGAGCCCCCACTCCCGAGTTTTGATGCGTTTTATCTTTGTCAGTACTCAGTGATTTACAAAAACAAAAAATACGTGTCCATTATTTTCCAATACTCTAACTGACGGACTAATTAGTTGGTGGAAACTAGCCTATTGAATACAAAAATTGTATCAGAAAATTAAATCATTGTACGTGCTGTATATTCCGAGAACAGTTTTGAATGGAAAAATTGCCTGGTAGAGCAAGAATGCGACATGTTGTTTAGACGATACCAGTAATTGATTGCTTCAATATAATTTTAAAAAACAGGCGATAAACTTACGTCGTGTAAATGGGCCTTTATAGATGAGAAAACAGGTTGTGTTGTCTTGTTACTGATTTTAAGACTTGTATAATGTCTAGTTTGGTTCGTATTTACCTTATTTACGCCATTAACTTATTATAATGAGGCTCTTCAAAATTACATAGGACCTAAACATAACTGGCAAAGTGTGGCTGTACGTACACTTATGCTCAAGGAAGGTTTAAGGCGTAATGTTATTATATTATGATTGGCTCAATAGATGTAGTTTGCTTAAAAACTTGTTTAAAGCGACACACATTAATAAAAGCACTCTTAAAAAGCTTATTTACAAACCTGCGCTAAAATTTCCCACAAATAGAAAATGAAAAGCCCAAAAATATCTGCCACCTATATTTAGATCCTAAATTGGTCTCGAAATGGGACGAGTAGAGTCCTCAGCGGCAAATGGGCCACCCACACCGTAACGTGGGTGTCAACTGTTAAGAGGTTATTACAGGTGGACGCACGGTGCATGATGGTGAATTTCTTCATCCGTGCATGCGGTTAGTGACTGTGTTATGCACGGATCACGGTGCATCTGTCAAGCGTGTTAGATGTGGTTTTACGCCTGAAAGAGTGTTCATAAAGTTGAGAAGATCTTTAAATTAAAACAATATCGATGTGGGAAATGACTGGTCGTTTTTGGATTATGTTTATAAATAATGATGATTAATCTAGTGCACACTAAGTAACGAGGCTTGTGTCGTGGACACCAGATAGTTGATATACTACATACTCTACATAGATACTTTTTTGTTTCTTAATACATACTTATTATACATAAAAATACATTCATGACTTGGAAACAAATGTCCATGCTCATCACACAAACATTTGCTCCTACCAGGATTCGAACCCAGGATCCTAAGAACGTAAGGCAGCCTTGCGCCATTCGAGTCGTCGTCATCGTCGTCGCCATTCGTATTTTTTATGATGTTGTGATGTCTGACATGGGAGAATGGAAAAAGAAAAGCAATTTCGTACCAAAGAGTTTTTATTGAAATATTGGAAAACAAGAAAAGCCTGGCTAGAAGTTAAGAAGTAATGTGGCAATACTTAGGAAGCTGAATATTTCTTTCCAGAATAATTCACGTACTGTTGATGATTTTATAATTTGATAAACCTTACAAGAACAAACAATTCTCAGTTGTTATTTCTTTGATTGGTCCAGCCTACGCAGAAACATCATTTGTTTATTGCGTCAATCGTGCCTTGAGTAATTACGATTGTCTATGTACAAATTGAACTATCTGCCTAGCCTTTTCCCAACTATGTTGAGGTCGGCTTCCAGTCTAACTGACTGAACAAACTGAATACCATGTATTTTACATGGATGGACTGCCTCTCTGAGCTTCGTAACCCAGCTAGTAATGAATAATACGATACCCCTTGGTAAGACTTGTTGTCAGACTTTCGAGCCACTGAAGATCGACAATTGACAGCCGGGACCAACGGCTTAACGTGCTTTCCGAGGCACGGAGGAAACTCAGTACGAAATGTGTGATCACTCATCCAGGAAATAACCCAGTCAAGCACGGCTTAACCTGAAGATTGACCAGAGTGGCTGGTATGATGTAGCCACAGGCTCCTAAACATAAATGTACAAATTAAACTATTATCCCTAATTAAATCTAAATACCATAAAACTTAATACTCGTACCTTCCTACTTGTAAGTAACAGTCAGGATTATTAAAATCTGCTTTCTCGACCGAGCGGGGGTGTTTCCATAAATTTGTACGAGGGAAACCGCGTCACTGGCCCACGCATCCAATCTAGCATGTCTTACAATGCTAATTAGATCTTTGCACCACTAGTTTGCCTAATGAATTACTCGTAAAAGTGTTATTCGATTGCAAATAGAGATTATTTATGGTAATATAGACTTTGTGGGCGTACGTTAATCGGTAGTCCGGGAGTTGTAGATTTGATTATGTCAAATGGAGAGGGGTTACTGTGCATTTCTAAGTATGTAGTAATATTGGGTAGCTTACCTTATATTTTCCGTGATTAATATTAATTTTGAGCTCCCGATATTTCGTGACGTGTTGAGTTCCAGTAGTATGCATAGAAAAGACAAAGAAAGAGGGTAGACAGATTTGTCTGCTCCTAACAATTTTTATATCATCTGCATTCTCCAGTCAACCCGCGCGATTATGACGCTTGCAACAAAATTGAAATGTCGGGAGCTCAAAATTAATAATAATCACGGAAGATATCCCATAAGTGCCAATTTAAGTTTAGTAATAAACCGCGAAAGCTTTAGACAGTGATTAGGTAGCTGTTTTATGATACTTAAGTAAGTGTACACAAAATACAAGATACTAATTAGGGAATCGTTATTCGCTTACAACATCATCAATTTGTAAAAAACAACTTTTTGCTTGAGGTATTTCCTACAAAAATATTCCAGTCCCTGCAAATCCCTTGTAAACTAAAAGTTTGTATGAGTATGGGAATCCAGAAGTTCTTCTGTACGATAATAACAGGTAACAACGTATGTTAATCACCAATCCGTATGCCAAGTCAGTGATTACAAGCCGTATTTTCTCATCTGGTCTACGAAGAGGTAGAACATACACCCCTGCAGTGGGTGTTTACGGGCTCATAATTTGACAATTATTGTACAGCAGAGAAAATATTAGCATAGTAAATGTGCCGTAGTATTTCCACAAACTGCTCCTGGTCTAGCAATTAAAGTGCAATGCCTCTGCATTAAGCTAGATCTTTATCTTTTACTGCTTATGCAATAAAAATATAGTATGCAGTATAATGCAAATAAACGAACCGGACGTCCGGTTAAATAAATTTAATTAATTAATCGTTATTAGTTAGTAACAATTAGTGTTGCCCAAATAGCAAGACCAAGACGAGACCTTAGCCAGTCCTGGTCTTGGTCTTGGTCTTGGTATTGCGCTCTCAGTCTTGGTCTTGGTCTTGGTCTTAGACTAAACTAAACGGAAAACGGACGAAACGTCGGGCTTATATTTAAGGTAAAATTTGCGATGAATACCCGTTTAAATATATTTTATAATTTAGACTAGACTAATTGCTCTACTAGCCTATTGCTATTTACATACATGCATCTTCAAGTTTATTTAATTTTATCCTCTTGTGCCAACTCTACCAAAATATGTAACAATTTAGTGTGCCTCTGTCCGTACTCTGTGGCGGCTGATGCAGCGCTCAAACAGTGTCAAATGCTGTGTGATACACGTGTTGCAGTCTTTGATACACCGCAGCGTCTTTGTCGGTAAATGATCAAATAAGTAGGTACGTAATACACCGACCGACCAACGGTTTATTCGCGGAACTTCAAATTTTCCCAATCAATCATGCACCTTTTTTTATTTGGCAGATTGTAGTAGCTTGATGTGCTGGCATCTGTTCCATAACATTGGCTGACCTAAAACCTGTTACTAGACCTACTCGACTCGCTGTTAGTTTTAAATTTTGCTGAATAGAAGAATAACATAAACTTTGAAACATAAGTACCAACATAATGTTTACCAACCTACTAACTTTAGATCTGCGCATTAGACAAGCATAATATAATACTATAGGTAGATATACGAGTACCTACAAGGTATGAAATGAACTTTGCCAGAAAATTATGTTAGGTAAGTACATTTTTATCACATGGGAACATAAATTTGTGAGTAACACGCTACCTAATTAATAAATAGACAAAATATAATAATCAATACCATGCCTTTTAGTGTTATGACGATACGGTTTTGATACTGGGGAACGTCTATCAAAATCGGGATTGAATCAAAATCCCTACATATTAACGCCCAAATCTCAGTTTGACTTAACTGCGAGACGCAAGAGTCTTGCAGGCTTAGTCTTGTCTTGCTCAAATCTTGCAGGGTTCAGTCTTGGTCTTGGTCTTGCTAAAATTCGTCGGTCTTGGTCTTGGTCTTGGTCTTGCAAAAATGCAAGAACAAGGCCAAGACTGCAAGACCAAGGCCGATTTTGGGAAACACTAGTAACAATAAATGCGGTTAATTTAAAGGTGATTTTAATAGCTTTCATTGCTTCAATTCTTTGTTTTCGTAAGCGGCGCCGTTTGTCTAGCACGCAAAAAGGGTCTAGCTAGAATATAGACTGAATTTTAGTATGGCATAGTAAAACATAACTAAATAAAAAACAGAGCAAGGGTGAGACGTGGATGTGCTAAAGTACACCTCTACCTACTACTTCCGGTACTTATATAAGCGTGATAGTGATGTTATGATAATAGTTTAAATTACTGATCTTATTAATTGGCAACAAGTTGAGAAAACCCGAAATGAGCCCAATTATTAGGGGTTGACGATTACCTATTTATTCTTCATTTCAAAATCTACCTAGCGTTTTCTCAGCTATTTTGGGAACAGCTTCCAGTCAACGCGGCTGCAAGTCAATAATAAATAAGTGAAAAAAATTCATACCTGGGCGACCAAGCTCTGCTTTTATAATAAAGAAAACCATTTTTCCTAAATATGAGACCTAGCTCGATCGTTTTTACTGTTTCTTCCATCGAAATCGTTAGAGCAGTTTCTAAAAAGTGGTTACAAATAATTATACAAATATTGCTCGTTTAATAGTATAGGATAATATCTTGCAGTATTGGCTAGAATATCAAACCACAACCTATCTGTAGCACTAATGAAAGCGACTAGCTTATAAACTGAACGTTTACGAGCAACGCGACTTGCTCAGTTAGCAAGCCGATTATTAATCTAGTTCTGAGTATTAATTTAGCTCTTGGAGAGAATTGTTGTATACGTTTCCCCACACTAGGAATTTTTCCTTTATCGTGCGTTAACAAACATTTAAACTCACGTACGGTCGCCCAAGCTATTTGGTTTACAGTTTAACCCAAAAATTACGTTAATTATTAGTTGTAAAGTGTAAACCAAATAGCTTGTTTGCCGCACACAAACAGCCAGACCCGGAACAACTAACTGCAGGTCAGGAAATATTTGTCCGTGCGGGGTTCGAACCCGCGACACGCAGTGCAGTAGGCAATCGCTGAGCCACTGCGCCAACCGTGACATCAAGAAGCCAAAGAAGGCAATGTAGGCTGGCAGTTAAAAAAAAAAAACAAAAAAATTAAATAAAAATAATAATAATATTGTTAAATATTACAATACATAGTAGTCTATGTATTGTAATATTTCCCAGCTGATCGATAAAATGCCAAAACAAAATTGAAAGGTTAGGTTTCTTAAAAAGTCCAAACAATGAATCAGTTGCTACTGCAAATAGCATCGAAATAATTAATTCTAAGCTTTTATTTTTCATAGATCAACACCAAAAAAAGGGGAAATAGGAATCATAAATCAAATAAACCAGCTCCCTCCATAAAAAAATCTCGCGCTGCCTGCTGATTAATGTACTTACAAAAAGTTTTAGGGGTAACTGCAAATTTTCTCCCATTTCCTGAAATATAAATGAACGAATTCCTAAATAACGACATCCCTTTAAAGAACCTTGAACTCTTTGCATCCGACCAAGCATCAAAGCTTGCGACTTCTTAAAGTATTAAAATATAAGGATACCCCTCTCTGCTTGTGTGAACAAAGTTACGGGTGGAAAATTCTCAACTCAAAATAAAATTATCTTGTTAAGCTGAATAATGTAACCCTTTTTGTTTTTGTTGTAAATGTTGCAAATTAATAATATCACTAAATTCTAACGAATAGTAATGTGTGGATCGAAATACCTGCCATTTTGGATAGGTCTTTTTTAAATTCTCTTTTTTACAATGTCAATGATAAATCTTAACTGATCCCAAAATTTGGAGACGATTTTTTTTTTCATCCTGTAATATTTGTAAAACAGGACAGGCAAGAAACGATATCAGGTGTCCTATTGTTTGTGGAACAACACCATATTTACACACCAGGGCACAGTCAATCAGTCATCTTGGCGATCGGCGGCGGTAACCTCTCGCGTCCGGTCCTGGCTCAATCCATGGTCCGGAGCGAGACGGAATGGGAAGCCGTCACCTCCTTCTGCGAAGCATTCATGCTATGGCGAAGTAGCGGAACGCGAGAGGGAGAGAGCCTCTCTTCCCAGCCGCCGCGGGAGACGCACCGGGCGTCGGGGGCCACGTGTTGGCTACCGGCCACCGTAGACGCGGGCCTGTGGACGGTGAGCTATGGGCAGCTCGACCTCCGTCAGTCTTATGACGACAGGCCGTTTCGACGGTACGTTTGTGTTCCACGCGCGCCTCAAAGAGATGTCAGCATAAAGGAAGGGGCCCGCAAGGGCCGAAGCCTGCCGGGGCTGCGGGACTTTTCAACAAAAGAGATACCGCGGCCCCGGATCGTAAAAGGCGAGGAAGGAACATGAATGGTTTTTGGTCAGTAAAAGTCTGACACTCCCTCCCGCTCCACCCGGAGTGGGAGGAGTCATTTGATGATTTCCCATCCGAAAAAAAAAACAAAAAGGCCACAGTCATCTTATATGAATCTCCACCTGAACAAGTTTTTCTTGCTTCGACCAACCTGTCTCTTTTTACTAATGAAACATGCAGGAGTTTCGGTAGTAAACAATTAATTTGCTTTAGATAGTCATGTGTAATAGTGTCATCAATAAAAAACCAAAAAAAAAGTAAAAACTTCAAACACATGAGACGTAAATGACTTTTCGAACACAAAGCAATTTATTAAAAACATAATAATGTCCAATATACGTTTATACATAGTGTTTCAAGCGATGAAAATTAACCATGAATAATTATTGTCATTTCCACACTAAAATAATATAAAATATCGTCTCTACGTATAAATCAAACATCACCTTTGTGCCCTTCAATAAAATACACCACTTTATCAAACCACTATACTTTGACGACTAACAACTTAAATGTTTAAATACAATAACTGTACGCCTACATGTGACATGTAAAACAGACGAACTAACGAACCTTTACGATAGTTACATTACGTAAATTCTATGTGTACACCACAGAGTACAGAATCTTAGAGCCGACAGTGACTAGAGACAAGAGAAGGAACAACACGATCGCATTAGCTCTGGACCAGGCGTGAATGACAGCGAATGTCATGCGTCAATAGGAATTTTAGAGGGGTATTATCGCATTCAAATAGGTTCCATAGATGATGTGAGCAAGTTGTGGAGGTTAGATGCCTATGCAGTTGCTCCCTGTTTTTGGTATTCTGCTACCTAGCCAGATAGTTAGATTGGAAGCCAGATGATGTTGTACTTACAAAAATTGTGGCAAGGAAAGTGCGTTTAGCACATAACTTCTATCACATACCTCTTTCAATGTCATCTGTTTCAGTACACAATTCGAGGAAAGAAAGAACCATTTGGTATGAACATCGTGAGCGTGCCAACTCTAGAAATGGCCGCCTTGGAGTCTCCGTGCTCTGTGAAACATTAATAATTTTGTGTCAATTGATGGGAATAAACACTGAGACTAACGATCTTAACACTATGGTATTAACATTCGTAAAGAGAGGAGTGATATAAAGTTTGAATATAACTATAATAATATTATTCGTATTCTTCGTATTGCACTTGTCAGATATTGTATCTATCTTTCTTAAACTAGTGATGTAAGATTGTGAGAGACTTTAAACCAAGTTAAACTTCGATCTACAATTTATACAGAATTCTTGTAAAAAACACTTAATAACCTTTAGCGAAAGAAAATATTTGTATTTTTATTTCAACTTTGCCTGCCCTAGTTTCCGAGCTTCATAAAAAGGAGATCAAAATAAATACATTCAGGTTCAAAATTACTGTACATACACTCTCTATTTATTGAGCCAAGCAAGAGAAATTCCTTTCGTCAAAGAATTTCCCAGGAACTGCAATATTGTCGATGCAACCGGTCCTATTATGCTCTGAGCACACGCCTTTATGCTTCGTACTTAAAATATTTACTCGACTGAACAAACATTACCAGCAAGTAATCAAAAGCTGTGTTTAACTGCTTAAATCAATAAAATACCAAGATATAGGCTGTATAGTGTGTACTGGCATTAAGGGCGATATGCGTACTCCTTACTCAATTAACGCTACGCACAGACGGGAATCCCACTAACAAGGTACGCGATTACGGGTGCCGAGATACGGGAAACGCGAGAAACGCTGTGATACGCGGTCTAACTAGACGAAATTTATCTCAATGCTATAGAATGCGCGGTGTGTCGTTATTTCTGATTCGCTATCTGCTTTGTTGGTTAGTTTCGATTACGTTTCGACATTAGGTCCGGTTTCGTATAGCTTTTATGAGTCGCCTGACAATTATTGGCTTTGTCATGACCGAGTGAGAGTTATAACGTGCGTCTTTAAATTGAACTTTATGGCTTTCAAATGAAGACCGCTTTGGAAATCGTGGTGTTGAACGACAATTAAATAGTTATAGGTCGTGGAATGAAGTATTTATTGTGTCCCTTTAGAAAGTTTATGGTTAGATTTAGGAATAATTATGTTATGTTTGTATGAAAACAATTTGCTGCGAAAATAATAAACCTTTTATTTGTTACATATTTTTAATAAATTTGTTTGGAAGATAAATCTAGAAACATTATTGTTAAAAGCTTTTTCATATATTTATACACCTACCTTATTTGACCAGCTAGCTTCATGGAAAACTATTGAAATTGTGCTATGATTGGATAATAAATCAAACAACTGATTTAGAACCCACGGCAAGTTTTTGATAAACCGTGTGAACACCAACAAAATCGGAATTAATATAAATTTATTACCAACGTAGAACTAAATTGTTGAGGAAATCAATATTCATTGCATCCGCGGCATTGCATGGTGGCGATATGATACTCATTCTGATTTATTGCCCGATCCCAACTTTATATTGGGTTTGCGAACGGAAACATGTGCGATATTGAACCATTGTTTGAAAGTGCGCGTCTTGAAATTCGGTGATTGTTAATGTTTCGGTAGGTGTTTCAGTTAAAACGAAACTATGGTACCGAAAACTGTCTGAACTACGTTTGTTATTAGGTACAATCACGACATTTTTTTTAGTAACTACGGTATAAAATCTTATAGATACGAGTATGTTGACATTGGCAATAGGTTCGTAATAATAAACCCCTGAAAATAACGACTTCCATTTCCGCCAAAACCAATCAATATTCAATTATGTGCTGACAGTCACATTTTCAGATTCAATAACACGTAATTGAAATAACATTTTAAATACCAGACGTATTAATTTTAAACTCGTAAAATTAACGTCGGTTAAAACGTTCAATTATCGGAGCTGATTAAGGGCGCGTGCACATCAAAACGAACTCTTTACAAAATTTACGATTTCATTAACCGCCACTCATTTCACGGACAATCATCATTAGCGGGTATTGTTAATGCCGAAGTCGATTAATTTCCCATTTTCCGAATTCCGAATGTTTTGCTTAGTCCGATCTTTTCCCGTTTTCCGCATATCCGGGTTGTGTATTTCTGTTTACGGCAACTGTTAGATTTTGTTTTTCAATTATTCTTTTTGATGTATGGACTTTTTGAAAATTGTCAGGGGCTTGTGGACTATGAAAAGTATTGTAAAAGGATTATGCAAATACGAGTATCAATGCAATATCGAACTATAGATTGCAGTTGAATAAAACGACAAAAAGTTCTCTCTATTATGTATAATTCCAACACAGTGAAAATTGTTTGATGAATAAATAAATAATAATAATAATATATAATATAAAAAATGAAACTAAAAACCAAATATATGAATACTTATTTAAATGCCATCAAAGCAAATACTACTTTAGTTTAATATTTAAATAATTTGTTTCTTAACAAACAGCGCCTTCATCCTCTCTCCTATTAAAAATTAACTTTGCTGTGCCCGACAGGGTCCATAATTGATTCTATATTTTAACATACCATCTGTTACATGTACACATTATGGAACGCAATAAAGTATTGAGTATTGAGTATTGAGTATATGTATTCACAAAAAGATAGCTCATTTTTTGTGAATAAATAAAGTGTCGATTTATTCATGTACGTAATAGGCTAATGTAAAACGTATTTTGTTTCAGTTGCCTAAGTCCACGGTCGGCGTATTTTTACGAATTCCCACCGAGCGGTGAGTACCTGTCGTTCACTTAATCATTTAAGTTTTTTGATCTCATTATATAAGCCTATTCGACTTTTGTAACTACAAAAATAAGTAAACTAATTTGTACGCTCCATTTACTAGAATAACCTAGGCTCTAATCTAGGAAGTCATTTTTGTGAACTATCTTAGTTTGAAACAGGGACTGTATCGGTACCGGAACCGAATAGAGTAACAGCTAGTGAGACTGTTACGGTTTATTAAATAGGTACCTTCACTTAGTGCTAAAATAATTGAGACCAAACAGAGTAGCAAAATACACATGAAACCAAAAAAATGCATGTACAATGTCATTGTGGATATTTTCTCCGATTACTTACCACGTCACTCAGTGTTAATAAGCAATTAAACGTTATAATACAAGACCTTTTAAAACACGCTATAAATGTGGAGAAAAAACCTAAAATATGCCTAGCACTTGAGTGCTTGATTTATTACCTTCTAATGTTAGCTAGACTGTCGGGTCGTGACTGGCGTTTTTAGACCTAATTCGTGAAAAGCAATTTTGTTAGTGTAATTAATATATACCTAGAGGTTTTATTTGTAGATTTTTCCAAGAGTCTATTAACATACAAGAAAATAGTGGTTTTCTTTTAGAATTAGAGCTATAAATTTAAATTAACCATTGAAAATTTTCAAACTTTTCATTTTTTTTTTTCACTTTTATCAACTCGTATTTTGCTTTATCAATATCTAATTAAATTATTAAGCTGAGTCATCATAGTTTATTGTAATGCTATAAAGATATATACTAAAAGAGCTTATCTTACTTTTGCGAAAAATAAATTTTATCTGTCTCGTTTTCCACAATTCCGTAGTTAGTTACAATTTAATTTTAAGCAGGCATTGTTTTCGTAGACAACTGCCTGGGTACGGCCAAGAAGAAGGTGACGACGTTCTCAAGGCTGTTGCGGGGTTTGAAGTCTCATAGGAAAGAGAAGCATGGATCCTGTTCGCCGAAACACACTCATAGTCCTCGACAAGTACTGCCACCCCAACGGGTAAGTATTTCATTTGTATTTCAACGCTTTTTAGTGATGGCGACTTGATGTTTTTGTCAAATTGTACCGTAACATCCGAGAGTTTCTAATCAGCCTATTGCTAGATTAAAAAAAAACGCCTAAAACCTGATTTACTCGCCTTAGAGCTTCGATTTGACAAAACGGCGTTAAATAGCTGTCAGAGGTGGTACTATATATCAATTTTGATACAGGTAGCCCAGCTTTTGAACGCAGTGTAGTAGAGCTGATTACTCCCATAATCATTTACGGATAATTTATTTGTAAAAATATCTTGTCACTATATGAATGCCTTTGCCAAGACGTTGTTGTCGTGTGTTTTCTTAACAGGATTGCAGTGTGTGAAGAATCAGTATATAAAAAATTCAAACGAAGTGAAATCATTTTTATACGACAATAGACGTTTTGAGAGCTTGACTAGATTTTTTTTTTCAATTGATACAATTTGAGTCGTAGGTAAAATTAACATTAATAAGAATTGATTACATCTGTGAATAACTCTATTGGCACAAAAAATATTTTAAACAACATTGTTTTAATAGACTTTGAGGTAATACTTAGTTTCTAAAGTCTAGATTAATATAGGCATGAATAATTTTGCTAAATAATATGTAATTTTATAATAGACTATTTGAGTTTCTAACTAAAGAAGTTCTGGGTAATGTCAATATGGTGTTATTTCCAATCAACTAGTGCTCCAATCGTAGACCCAATACTTTTACTATTATCAAAGCGACTAATTATATTTCTTATTATTAACTTTTATTACTTATAGCAAAAAGTTTACACAACTCTTGCGTGTGTGGTCGATTATGCTATGAAACGAACTGCCTATAACTTAACACCTCACACTTAACAACTGGTCGTTCTACACAGTTTAATTAGAAGAACTGCTGCATTCATTATTTAAATTGAACATGGAATAAAAGATTGAATTAGGTACCAATACCTCTCACTCTGCAATGGTTGGTTTGCAGAGTGCAGAGTGAATCATCCGGCTCGAAGGACCAAAATAAATGTAGGGGATGATAACTGGGAGATTGGATTGTGATGAAAAAACCGACCACCGCGAATGTCCGTTAAACACTGATTTATTGATCTAATGTACTTACACAAATTTAGCTTAGTAATAGACGAAATTCTGAGTGCACAGAATGCACGGGGCGTGAGTACAAAAATAATGTGCGGTCCCGTACAGAAACCTCATTGAGTTTTTCCTGATAAATAATCTACTTATATTAATATCTACCTAGTCCTACGTAGCATAAATTATTTGGAAAGGAACCTAATAACAATTTCTCGATCAAATCAATAAGGCTTTTATTGTGGTCGAATCCCAATTCCTCGTAAAAATATTTCGTCAAATGCTACTTGAACTGCTCCCAAGTCTCCAACCACTCCAGATTTTAGGTCAAACACAATTAGATCGAAAACAATTGAGTCTCCAATAAAGTTGGTCACATACAAGTCTACCGCTATTGTCGTCGCGATTTCTCGTTAGCAACAACAACTGTTTGTAACCGAATCTTAGTTTGAGTACACGCTTACGGCGTCTGTCACTCGCGTTTTTTCATACATTCCTTTTTGCAACCCCCCCATGCACCATTATGTGGATCCGGCGCGACGCCGGTACGCCTTTGACATGCACTCTGAGCAATTAGTATGACGCGTCGTGTGTACGTACCAACGTACGTACAATACGTACTTGCGATGCTTAATTTTTTTGGAATGTTTGCGTTAAGTCTGGGGATTTATTTTTCGAGGTTTCGGTGGGAAGATAGTGATGAAAGGGTTTTGTTAGAGGTTTATATTTTTATATGGAGAGTCGCAATTAAATGCACGTTTACGAAATTTATTTGAATGGAAAAAATACAAAAGCTCACATGCTTTTTAATAGTAATGTTCAGTCATAGGGTAAAGGTAAACTTGAAAAAACTTTATAAAGAACTCCGACACTCTTTACAATACAAGTTATCGACCTACATCTCACAATGAAATGACAAGAAAAATATGAATTCCACAACATACCAATAACCCCACACAAGAAATACACGCTTCGAATACGCAACTCATCTCTCCCAAATTAAGTGCTACATTTTTCCACGTCCACCTATATATTTATTAATCTCCAGACGAGAGGGGTGAAGAACAACCCCCCCTGGGTAGTACGTCACCGCATGCCTTTTGAGAAATGACGCCTGCCAAAGTTAAGTCGGTTGAGCCAAGCCAAGACGGTGAGTTATGAACGTTTGTTGGGCCAAGGGATAAAGGCCATTAGAGCCCCGGTATAATCCTTATCGGCCAAGTTGCACTTAGGATTAGTCTTGTCAAAAGTCGCCTTTTTCGGTTTATTGACCAAGCCGTGTCCAGCTGTGATTAGGGGATCAGAAGTGGATGGCGTTATTTGTAATGCTTGTAAGTAGGCCATTACTTCGAAAAGTTGGGTTCGATGCAAGCACTTGTTGGGATTATTAGTTGAATGATGGATGGGGACAAAATATTGATGATAACGAGTGGTTGATAGTCAATTGTGGTTGACAGGCTGGCTTAAAAGTTATCAATTGCTGTGCTGTTATTAGTACAATCGATCTCTTGTGCTTTATGATCTATTTCAAACATCAAGTTACGGATGAAATTATAGGTTTAATGAGTGTTTGACTAAGTAATAATGAAAATTAAGATAGAATTGTACGTAATTTAATAAGTGAGCTTGACTATGACGTAACACACAAATTAGCGTGTCCTGCTAACATAAATCACTTTTGCAGTGTCAAGCAGCATTTCCTTTTTAAAAGTAAGTCCAGCCAATTTTCACTAAATTAAATTTTGCTTAGTCCCATGCCCCGTCGCCTGATATTACGCCGGCAAATCCGCGAATAAACTTCTTTAGCCTTTGCAGCTATTTTGCCGAATTAGCCGTTTAGAAGAAAATAAAAAAATCTGATGCGACACAAACTTCCTTTAATCTTTGACCTACTTGTTTTATATAAGGAAGCGGAGGTTAGCAGCGATAAAATATTTATTTATAGGATTAGTCTTCGTTTCTAAACTGCCGGTTATTTTTGCACGAATATGTTATCCTTGAAGATGATTTTTTTTTTTTTTGTACTATAATATTAAGAACAAAAGTCTTAATAATTAATTACGATCTAGCCTAAAAGACTAATAAGCAATTTAACTCTAACTTAATATGTTACGTGATAGAATATGTTAAAACTAAGAATAGTGTTCATTTGCACTTTTACACAAGTCCGTAGCACTTTAGAGTCTAATATAATTTATAAAACACTATGTTCATGTGTTATATGAATAGCACAACATTGTTACTATTACTCATTCACTTTGTACACTACACTAATTCAAAAGGTTTAGTTCTTTTTAGCCTACGCACTAAGTCTGTGTTGTCTAGCAGCTGAATTGCCTCAACATTCACGTGTCGATGAAGTCAAGCGGAGGTTAGCAGCGATAAAATATTTATTTATAGGATTAGTCTTCGTTTCTGAACTGCCAGTTATTTTTGCACAAATATGTTATCCTTGAAGATGATGATAAAATAAAACTAAAAGAGAACGAACAAGCCAGCGCAGTGCTATATATTTACAGCAAAGTAAAGCCATTTACTGTATCAACAAAATTACCATATAAAAATATTGCCAACATTTCTTCAGAAACGGCAATTTTAAACTTAAGCACAACTTTAAGTAAGAACAAAGTAATCATGCAATTCGCCTCACACGGTATTGGCACGTTGCCGTCGATACTTCTTGTGGGAGGTATTATTGGTCCATGTTTATGTGTATGGTTTGTGCTATAGAGGATAATAAAACGTTATAGTTGCTCCACGGGCGCTTTTAGCATTTCGAAGACCGTAAATACGAGCATCTTGTACCTATAAACGAGTATTGCACGTTGCATTGTTGAACAATTTAGTGGTGGAGTATATTGCGTGTTTAGGCGCCCATTTTACCTTCATCGGTAATAAAGAAGGAGATAAAACAGGATTTGCTGATGATGGGTACTTAGGAACAGCGTAGCAGCTAGCTTTACTGTATCTACAGCGCTGATATTTTGGTCTGACATCGATTTAAAATGTAAACTTGCCTTGCCTGCATTATTTCACTGGCAATTTTATTTTGAGTGCAAAAAGATGAATAAAAGGCATTCGTATAAATTGTAAAACGTAGAGAATGGGATCTAATAAAAAATTCACAACATCACTCTCTTACTATCTTAAATTCAAATTTTAGTAAAGCAGTTACAAACAATTGTATCCGAAGATTACAACGAATTCCCGAAGTTAGTCGCAAATTGTGTAGCACTAAATAAAATTTAATTTTAAACTACGAAACGCGAAGTATGCAAATGAATCGTAAAAAGATTTTCGTGTAGAATAGATTAAAACGTAGCCGATAATTTCACAAGTGAGGGAAGTTACTCGTTGTTACTAGGGTTTACAGACAATTTTTTTTTCGGGACTTTTTTTTTAAATATCTTGCTCTTTTTTTTTTCAAAAGTAGCCAGTAAAAGTATGGAGTAAACGATGCAAGGGCATTTATTATGTTTGCAATTCACTAACCGTAAACAATAAAAAGTTCGTAAATAACTTTTAACCACCTATGGTAGTAGTATGGTAGTTTTGACTTTTATCCCCACAAGATCGTACTGCATACAGTACGATCGTGTGGGGAGAAAGTATGCTTTCTCTGACTAATTTCAAAGAAAAATATCTGATCAGCCTAGGCGTACATGGAAAGACAGGCGCCTGTCTAACTTACCTTTTTTTGAAAATAGCTCTGTCATAAATGTCGATCATACAGGTAATTCCACACTTAAAATATTACAGAGGATTGTTTCCAATTGGTCTGTACATTTTTGGCGAGCTTTGTAGAAGCTATCAAATTATTATTCTAAATTCCGTCCCAAAACACAACGAAATTCGAATTTGAGAACCTCATTCTGTGTCTCTTCGCTTTCTATTTTCATCCAGACAGAACAATATTCCAGATTAGTCCTTAACGGTACGCGAGGCAGCCCTGGCCACACCACATTTATCAACTTTACCGCTGTTATGTATTCAGAACCATTGTTTTTGACGCAGATTACTTTCCTAGCACGTTTAGCTATGAAACTTGTATGCAACTTTGTTTTGAATATTTTTGCATTACTAAATGCCTTTAATGTTGCGCCTAGTTTTGCGGTTTGTTATAAAGTTTTTATTGTTCTGTTTCTGGAATATTCTTTTTGATCCTTGTTTCGTTGTTAGTGTAAATTATTTTTGTATTATTGTGTCACGGGGAGATTATGCTACGGAATAATTAGAATAAAGTATTTATAAGTAGCTCTACCTTGCGGGCCTGTGGACGGTTAGCTATGGGCTAGCTAGCCGTCCGTCCGTCTAGTGACGATAGGCCGTGTCGACGGCGCGTTCGTGTTCCACGCGCGCCTCAAAGAGATGTCAGCATAAGGGGCGGGGCCCGCAAGGGCCGAAGCCTGCCGGGGTTGCGGGCCTGTTCGAAAGAGATACCGCGGCCCCGGAACATAAAGGGCGAGGAAGGAACATGGATGGGTTTTAGTCAGTAAAAGTCTGACACTCCCTCCCGCTCCGCCCAAAAAAAAAAAAAGTAGCTCTACCTTCACTTGCATTACAGTCAGCAATACAGTCCATACTTCAATCGTATTTATCGCTAATTTAGACTACAATCCGGTATAAACTCGATCCTTTTAAGTATTCGCACTTGTTTTTGTTCAATCCGCCAGTCACTTTCCACCGTCAAACATAGACAATAAATAATAATAAATAAATATCGCTGGACACACAGCACCACCTAGTGCCACACTAAGCAAAGCTTGTGTCGTGGACACTAGGTAGTTGATAAACTACATATATACTTTTTTGTTTGTAAATACATACTTATAATACATTATAAACATCCATGACTCGGAAACAAATGTCCATGCTCATCACACAAACATTTGCTCCTACCAGGATTCGAACCCAGGACCCTAAGAACGTAAGGCAGCGTCACTACCACTACGCCATTCGGGTCGTCAATGGATGAAAATGAATTAATAATCCAATATCTCTCAATGCCTGTGGCCAATTATTGTGTCAATTGCAATTCTGAATACCTCTGTAGAACTGCCAATCAAAATAAAATTTTATTGCGATGCAAAATAGGATATTTATTGGACGTCGTTAATAGATAGATCAATCTCTAAGCGAAAACCATGTTAGTGTCAAGTTAAATGTTAATTGCGAAATTGATTTGTTTCCCTCGATGATTTATTATGACGTAAATTATTTAGTGCTACATTGCAGTGTTATCTTTGGCGTTATAAATCTCAATTTAACTGAGTGTGAAACACCTAATAATGTTCTAACTTCGTGTGTTCTAGATAAATGAAATTTACTGTCTTAAGGTATGCGGTCCGTCTGTCTTTCTAAATCCACCCTATGGGTTACAAAAATATTGAAAAGGTGTAGTATAACTCTTGCCTGAAATTGCTTCAAATCCCAATAAAACAATGATACCCAAAAACATCCTTTATAACCAGAACCATTAAAGCCGTCAATAGCTCAAACACAATTTAAAACGATATTTCCGCATAAAGAAAAACGTGTGTGACTTTGATAAGGGGCCAATAAATCGTTCGAGGTTCGAGTTTGGGGCATCCTCGTGTCGCATTATAGAAGCTCCTATTGTAGGCTATTCGCATTATTCCCTTATCAAGTGGGAGTTAATGGGCGAGCATTGTTGGTCCTATGATTAATTGATTCGTACGTACATGCTTTCATTGTGATGCAGATATCCTTAGCTTTTTCCTTGCTTAAGTGAAAATGATAAATGAAAAGCTTTTGTTGTCCTAGATGTAGTGACGTTATGAGCGTATGCTAATTAGAACGGTGTGATTTTGATTGTTTGTTTACTTCGTTTGTTTTGTCGTTGTTGGCACAGACAATAGTGAATTATGAATGAAGTTGAGGTTTTGGTAAATATTGAATGTTAGTTTGTAGTTCATCTGCAGTAGGATGTTGTTTTTGGTACAGTTCTGCCGCAGTAATATTTGTAAGAGCAATGAATACAGAATGATGATATTAATATGGAGTATGTACCTGTCTGTTAAGCTCCCCATAAAATGGTTTGGCTTTCGGTTGTAAAAAGGTCGCCTTATCTTTTCATCGGTGTCTTTTTGATGTTCAATCACACGACGTTTCTAATAAAAACGCTAATATCGTCATTCCGTTTGGAGACGGAAAAAACCGATGTTCATGGTAAATAGGTATTTATAAGAAGGTACATAAATGTTTCTTATTATTTTTCGTTTAGGTGTTACTAACAGGAAATTAATTAATGATGAAGACATACTTACTTTTTAATTTTTGCTCTAAAAAGGCTAATCAATCAAACGCGCTATTCAACATAATGAAAAAAGTTCTATTACTTACTTATTTGATAATAAACTTTACGCTTACAAAACTTTATTTGCACTAAAATTATGATGGTTGAAAACTTCAGCCAACTTCAGGCGATAATTTATCATATCGCCCGGAGCTACGGTGGTGATTCGGGAAAAAGTTAGACTTTTCGAAGTAGCTTGCTAGTGTATTTTCGAGAAATCTTTATGAGAAAAATGACTGGCCGATCATATGATAAATGATGTAAATTCTACTCTGAATAGGTACTTAATTTGTGTTTCTTTTGAGTTGTGTAGAACTTAGATTTAGTATCCGTTCAACCGCAGATATAACGTTCCACGGTTTGCACTGAGTATACCATGTATGTACGGTAAACATTACCTCACAAATATCAAAATAAATATTAAGTCTATAATCTATGTAACTCTGTGTATTTTTATGACATTTATTAATATGTATGTGTTTACGAACATTATTTATCTGTGACCACTTTTACACGAACAGCGCCGGAATTCTTTTCAGACAAAAATCCCAAGCTTCAAACAAGACTTTAAAATCTTAAAAGGAAAAGCCAGCTTTTACAAGCGATACTTTCCAACAGGTGGACACACCGGACAGCGTGCTACAAAGTGGCCTTGGCCTTGGCCCTGGGCCTGACACGGCTCTTAGGTCCATGGTTGACCCAAGAGACTATGACCGCCTCCGCTTTTTTCAAATGAGTGCCGCCCAACCAAACACCTTCGAAGAAACTATACATAGGGTGAGCATTCAGCACATTTTCCTTCTACATCTATGGGTGACAGAGCTGTTTTAAATTGCCATGAAAAAAAAACTTTTATTTGTTTAAATATCATCACATTCTTTGTTATTATCGTCTCTACAAAGGTTTGACTGAATTATGTTTAAAGAAAAATTTAAGTGACTTTTTAGTCCATTTTCTTACATAATGAAATTCACGCTGAAAAAAATGTGAGCAGTTCCAACATGGCATTTTAAAAAGAGATTATGCAAATAACATTGTATCGTTAACGTCTTTGGTTAACTGTACAATAGAACGCTCTGACTCAAAGGTGCTGCAGGAAAATGCCGCAATCTGTTATGCTCTGGATGGCAAAATAAGCCTTATTATTTATGAGTATAGACGTATTTTTATTTATTTGTTTAGGCATTTCAATATAATTACTTTTTTATTGTATTTGGCTTTTTCTTGTATTTTTTTACAATTTATAACCATTTTATTTGTATAGTTTGTTTATCAAGTTTTTTTTTATTATCATCTCATCATATTTGTGCTACTTTTAATAATAATAAAAGACACGTGACCCGTATACGTGATTCTAAATTATTAAGGAAATAAATAAATATTTATTACCAATGTAATGTATTCAGGTATTTCGTATTCATTTGCCAAACAGAGTATTAACAGGTTTCAAAATTCAAAATCTCATCAAACACTTTTGGCTTCTTTTAATCGGCATGCTCAAAGAATTGGAGGTGGCTCTACGAATCGTATTATATCGCATAAAATTATATTTTATTACTCTCACGTTTTCACCATTTTTAAATTTATTATTGTCTTTTCATTATATAAAACACATTACATATCTCTTATTTTTTGCACAGCTCCGTAGTTTGTCATTTTGCACGAAAAAAAAATTATGCATGGTTAATTTAATTACATAGAAATGCATGTTGTGCACGACGGAATCTGTTTTTATTTAAGAACATTATTAAATCATTAAATCCAATCCTGTTCAAAATTATCTTATTTTTACACATTTTGATGCACATAATTATTTTTCAGAAAAATTCCACAAAAAGAAATGACGGTAGTCGAGTTTCTTTTAAATTTCAAAATGAACCCCAATCAAGGATTCTTCAGATACCGAATTAAAATAGAAAATTAAACTTGTGCTTTTCTTGTTGCAGTTAAAAGTCCAAGAAGCAATGAAGAAAAAAGACAAACTAGCAAGAGAACAGGAAGAGGTAATATTTTTGAAAGTTAATCGGAAACTATGATATGCTGCATCTGGTCAGACTGCAAGTCAACCCCAACATAGTTGGGAAAAAGCTAGTCAGATGATGAATCTAAAAACCATGATACGCATGAAATACCTATTGTAAATAAAATAGAAACAAAATGCACCGGACAAATGAAATGCCTAAACATAAAACTAAAAAAAAACAACAAATCAAAACTAGAAATGTTTTTTGTTTAAAAAAGTAAATATTCAAAAACGATACCGTAACTTTGCGTCAAAACACGTTCCAAAAAATACTTCCATCAGATATTTTTTATTCACAACTACGCTCAAAAACAATGCATTAATGCAATCGAAAAGTTCCCTCCGTGCACAGAGCTACATCCGAAAATAATCTGGTGGCAGCCTCGCACCAACGTGTAATCTCCTGACTGGCTCAACGATTCGACGCACCTACCGACGCAAGCTAATCGTGCCCTAATCTCGGGCTAAGCCTATTAGAGGCAGTTGTATCGCTTCCCTACGAAACTTCGGAAGCCCCTTGCTCGGCACATTTTGCTCGTAAAACTATGGGTCGAACTTCAGAATATTGAACATTGAAATTTTACTGTTCCAATAAACTGTTTCCCGCAATTTCGGTAATACTGAAATCGGTGATACAGATTTTGGATGTTTATTGAAAATGGAAACAAGTGGAAACCTTTAGTATTTACTTATAGCTGAGTTATATTTTTTCTTATACATATTAATAAGCGCCAAGTTGCTAGTCTATTACATAGAAGCATGTTATGTTACATATTCTTACGGCATGTTCCCGTAAAATTTTGCTAAAATCTCATTTTCTAGAACAGTGCGACACGTAAATCCCTTTCGTGTATAAACTGCGCCGTCTTGGTAACTAAGTGTGCATAAATTAAGTTAATGTTCAATACTTTTCTACTTACGAGAAAGTGGTCTTTTTATTGCCCCCTTTGAATATTTATTATCGTGTTCACGCATTCAGGAAAATATTTCGTGAGGAAACATTTTAAAAGATTTCTCGACTCGCTTGTCGTACGATTTATGTTTAAAATAAGCGCGCAAAAAACTCTAGATAAACGTTATGCTGAAGGAAATATCTTGATTTATATTTCTGAAGAATGAGAGTAGCTTATCAATAATGTGTCTTAGTTAAGTATTTCTATCTTAATCTTAAAATTCATTCACGCACCATTCTTACCTCTATGCGTACGGCTGTACGTGCACACTGCCAAATAAAAGCATCTCATTTCCTTATAAACACCATAAAGATTTTACGTCTCACTTTAAGGCATTGCTATTTTACACGAAGAAACTGGGATGAACTCAGCAGGCGGGAAAAATTGCAAAATCCAAAAATGTTTAGGCACAATGGAACGGACTCGTGAAAATTGCTCATTATTTTTAAAATTAAAATTTTCCTATCTTGTTACTCCTCTCCCCTACAAAATGGCCAGCTCAGTTTCCTTGCAAAATTAAAATAATGTTATCTACTTTGGGGGAAAAGTTCCCTGAAATATTCATGTCTGATGTGTTAATTTTTTTGCAAACATTCGTTGTTGTTACAGATCCTTAGAGATATAAGGCATGGTCTTATGAACATGGGAAGAGACGGTGTGCGGGGACCCTTCGGAGGTATGTTGTAATTAATTCCGGGCATAACCTTGTCGAACAACATGTTTTATTAATGTTTGAAAAAGGTTGAAAAACAATTTAAAATGTGCTTTTGACCTGAGTTTTACATTTTTAATCTGATTGTTTTTGGTATTTTGGCAAAGATTGAAAAACGATAAGCATTTTATGAATTTGTGTGAAATAATTTTAAATTGTAACATCTTTGAAGTATCAAAACAAGCAGATTAGCTAGTTATTGTTGAGCTCCCGTGATTACGCATGATGCTTGCACGATTTTTGAATACTTTTTGATCAATATTGTGCGGAATGCTTCTTTTGAAAATGTAATTCCACGTTCGACATCATGATCATCCGGTACCTATGCTTTTGATGTGCATTAGTCATTCATCATTTTATTATTTGTTAAAATACATGAACTCGAGACTTCAATTTCATCGATTATTATTTTGTATTGTTCGATTTTATCGTAACTAGCTTGGAACAATCAGCGCGGTAGGCTTTGATAGAAAAAAATATTATTGAAATCGAAGCCATTATTATCATTCATCAAATCAATGTTTTCTTTGCGAGAAATGCTGAATGCATGTTTTGGACCAACAATATTTTGCAACCACGCACGGCTTAACGATGTTCGTACACAGCTTTACTGCAGTGTTGTCAGTGAATCGCCACAGTATGGAAAGCATTTTACGGTAAACTGTTTTGGCAATTTTGTAAGCACGTATTTTTTTATTTGCATTACTGGAATCTGAGCTGCACTGGTCTAATAGAAGGCTCGTTTACAGACGACACATATATGTACGACGACGAAGCAAGAGGGCTCTCAGGGAGAGGGCATTGGTACGACGAACCGCCATACGAGAGTGACCCTGAAGACTTTTTGATGGGAGGTGGAGCACCGGCAGCTTCGTTTCAGAACGGACGTGTTTGTTTTACCCTCAACCTTAGAAATGAGTCCAGAGGCGAAGGCGTAATATCACTAAGAAGCGCCGGCGATATAAGTTTAGCGAGAACCCCTCGGAGGGGATTAATTATTCCGCAGAGTGGCCCCTACCCGACCACCGTGATCCCCCTGCGAACGGCAAGAGATCGGGAGAGTGGGGATTACGCCGCGTCTGATATCCAATCTATAGGATCAAGACTATCCGGCATCTCTTTAGAGTCAAACCGGTCGGAGCGAGATTCCAGGAGGGGCTACAGGCAAATGTCCGGCTACCGGATAGGAGCTGATCCCTTATCACCAGCTTCGTCTGATTACGAAGATCAAGAAAGTGAAACAGATTCACAGCACATAGCCACCGTGCATAAGGTAATTCAAACATTCTGCTATACGTTCTATTTTTCTTGTTGAAAATTGTTTCCATATCAAATTAGCGTAAATTAATAAATTAGCTGATACAAATGTTGCTTTTGATTTTGATTTCCTTTGCCCAACTAAAAATTTTATCAATTCCAGTCAGCTGAAGAATGTGAAGGCGTGTCGAATTTGGCAGGAAAAGTGAGAGGTCTCAGACAAGACGTCCAAAGAAAGATATCGAGGTTAAGACAAGAAAGGGGCCCGGAAGGCAGTGACAGACGGACGAGTGGTGACCAAGCGTTTCCATGTTCTAATAGTTCTTTCGAAAGTCTTCCCAGCGGATCAGGCAGTAGTGAGTGGATTTATTGAGTTATTTTGTTTGTGTTAATATAAATGGTTTTGTAAATAAGTTGGTCTTTCCTTTCTTTGTACCATAACACCCCATGTGTTACTTACAGATACCCTCTTGTAATTTATGTAATTCTCAATTTTATCTGCATCGTAATCTAACCCTACTAATTGCATCGCATTGAAATACTAAAACTACTACCTATTCACAGTCCAACAAGATGTACACAGGTATTCTACTTTCAATGTGTTGGTCATAGACATTGAAATTTATTTTATCTGAGCCTAGAATATTTATGTACAGGCACACAAGCGTTGGTTCGCGCCGGTAGTAATCACTCATCTCTCTCGGCAGAAGAAAACATAGAATTAAGTCCAGCCGGGCGGAGTTTACTCGTGCCGCAAATGCTGTGTCGAGCTCGAGCCCTCGTCGATTACGTACCCAATATTTATGAGAAAGATGCCCTGAGATACAAGGTAAGACGACTTAATACCAAAGCGCACTCGCTGCTCGCATCTCGGAAGGAATTTCTAATAACGTGTTATTTGTCAACAGAAAGGAGACATCATCGAAGTGATAAACATGAATGCGTCAGGCATATGGCGAGGCGTATTGAACAATAACGTTGGAAACTTCAAGTTCGCCCACGTCGAAGTTTTATCTGAAAGAGACACCGTCCGTTCAAGATCTTCCAAATGGTGCAAAAGTCGCGAAAGGCTTTGGGAAACTCGACCGCGTACGGTAGAAGAATTGTTGAGACGGATAGATTTGTTAGAGTATGCTGTGGCCTTTGCACGGAATGGATATGAGGACATAGAACTATTCAAGGAGATTGAACCATCAGATTTGGACTACTTGGGAATAATGACTCCTGAACATCGTACACGTATTCTTGCTGCCGTTCAACTTCTGCACCAGCTTGAATGTGAGTTGGAACAATAATTTTGATCACTTAACTCCAATAAAGTAATCTATGTTATGAAGCTTCTAAGAAAATTATCAACTCTCGTAGGTGGCGAAGGCGAAGCAGAAGCTGACGGAGGCGGTTCAAGCTCCGAAGGTGGTGACTCTCCCTTCGGCAGACGACAATTTCCTCGAGACTCGGGGTGTTACGAGGCCGGTGTCGGAGTAGGAGGCGTCCGAGTTCGGACTTCACCACTAGTCCACAGAGCTGATGAACCGACACACAGGCCCCCAGAACCAGCGCCGCAAGCCAAGCGGTCCATTCGTCGACGACAACCAGATGACGTTGAATGCGACAGAATTGAACGCTATCCAGGCACAGGTACGGAACGAACGGCCGTACGCACTGGTGGTCTTCCCGGCGGTGCCAGAGATGATACTTGTGAATCAGATCACCGACTCAATGTAGTCAAGTTTGTAGCCGGCGGGGAGCCATGTGCATCGGAGAAAAGTAGCGACTCGGGGGTGAGTAGTTCCTCACTTAGTTCTGCTCACCCCCACCGTCCCTGAGCGAGGCCTGCCGCGCCCGCGCTTGCCTAGGCGCTGGCGCGGGCGCGTGCGCAAGCCGCGCAACCGCCCGCTCCCCCCGCCGACACTGAGCCATCCGCGCCGCCCGAACCTGAAAACGAATGATCTAGGCCAATTCTAAAACCCCAGATAACACTTTTTTAAGAACACTGAACAAGTATCTTTCATTGCCAATAGTTTCAATCTTCGCACCAAGTATTCCTATTCATGGGTTCATTGTCACATTTTGTCAGATGCATTTTAGTATTTAAATCAACTCTAAATAAGACTGAAACTTACTTTCTGCATAAGGATGAGGTAAATGTTTTGGGCGGTGCGAACATAGACTAGTGTGGGTAAACTTCTAGTTGACTTCTACCGAAGCAATAAGTATCTGATTAGACGATTGTCTTTAAAATATCATGATTTACGATGTCAAACCCACAAACATTCTTTGTGTAAGAACTTGTTACTTAAAGACTGACTTGAGTTTCAAAGCACTTGTGCGTGCTGTAAATTTTATGGAACGAATAACAGTTAAAATGCAATAATGTAAAGATTATGATAACTCTTCTTCTTTGATATATTCAAGTAATACAATGTGGACAAAGATAAATTAATCGATGTTTATAGATTCAATCGTAAAATAGATTTCAGTACGGAATATTATTGTGGATTGTAGATATTTATATAGGTTGCTTGTTACGATTTCACATGCGGATTTTGAAATCGCTTTTTATCATTCCGTTATAAATTGAAAAGCATATCATGGATGGCAGCAATTTATTGTAATTTTAGTTGGCTTTTGATTCGTTACTCTGTTCAAAATACAAATTATAATATGTTTGCTTTATCTACTTCCTGTTCGGTTGGTTGCAATAATTCCTTTGAGCTGAAAATTCGCAAAGGTACATTGTATTTCCTTTAGATTTCATTTTAATATCGTCCATTCGTACACAGTACATAAAATGTCCGGGTAATGGCCACATTTCCCTGTACGAGGATGATATTTTGAAGTGAAAATACAAATAAAAATACTTTTGATGCATTTCTCGTTTATTTTGAACAGAGTATTTAAAAAGCATTTATGACTGTATTTAGGTATTAGTAGAGGAGGCAATAATGCCAGTTTGTGTAAGTACTTGGGCGTTGGAAGCGCAACATTCAATAGCAATAATTGTAAATACATTATAGATAGGTTAATTATTATATGTTGATAAAAAAAGTTTTTTGTAATTTTTTAAGAGAGCTTTATGCGGTATGCCGTGTGTACAGATAATGTAGTGAAACAGTGAAATTTTGAATTTCACCCCGCGATCTTCCGTGTCATGTTAAAGCAATTTGACATACTTTACGATCTTCACACTTGTGACTGGGCTCTCGTAAAATTGTAACTACTGTCAAACTACAGACGGGAACAAAACAATATTAGGTTTCGCAGGCTGGAAATGTGTCGCTTTTCCCCGTTGAAATAACATTACGTTTTTCATATTGTACTACCTACATAATGTGATTTTCTTTTTAATATTGTTGGATATGGTGGAACTGTCTTCAATGTGTGCCGTTATACATATCGATGTATGTCTGTAGTAGAACGATATGTTGTATTCTAATCCTGTGGTTACAAAAGTCTCCGTGTTCTATTTCAATAAAATATTTCATATCTAAGAACTTCATATTATCAGAGGACTATCCAATTTTCAATTTTGTTTGTCGCTCATGTCAAATGCCTGAATGTTTGTTTTTTAATGTTTTTGAAGAGTTTTGCCCATTTTTTGTAAAAAGCTCAGCCATTCGTGTCAAAATTGGGCACTCCCGACTGTCCATGGTGTTCCTCTTGTAAATTTTGTAAAAAAGAAATCTTACACACTTTTCGAATACAATCGTGAACTAGTCCGAACTATTGAATGTACATAGTTAAATGTTTGTTACTTGTATATTGTAGATAGAATATATTTCTTTTGACAATTGTATATTCAATAAAATTAATTCTTTATTAAATTTCAATGTTAAAAAGATAATTTATTTATAATCAAAATTATGTTAACGATGCTCAGGTAGATTTGAACTTATCCATAGGTTTTGTGGTTATAGCGTTGTTTTAAGACTTGTGATTATAATAATTAAGCTGTATAATTCACTTTTTTTTTTCATTTCTGTTAGCCATACATCATTTACTGTGCGTACTTTTTGTAGCAATATTTATATATTTTTTAAACAGACCTTATGTGTAAGTTAACAAATCTGTTTACAAACATGGATTCTAAATAAATAAATCCAAAAAAATAATCTGGTCTTTCATTTAGGTACGCAAACATATTTCAAGCTATTTAAAGTCTCTAGAACAAAGAACCTTCACAAAAAAATATACTATCAGGAACACGAACAATTCCAGCAAAAATACATGAGCTCGCAGAAAGAAAAAAATCCCTCCGGCAAGCCGCAGGAGGAGGTAGATTTCGAAGAAGGTGCTGGAGCGTCCGACTATTGAAAATTTGTATAAAGAGTTGTACTTATGTGTACAATCTACAAAAAAAAAAATATGATTTCAAAATCGTTGTCCTGTAATGGAAAGTTTACCCTTTTTAAATTCTCTCATAAAAGTTTAGCATGGAAACGCCCTCAAATGTTTAGTTATAATTTTTTATTTCGAAAACTATAAGTTTTATCGCTGAACTTTGAAGGTAACAATTGTAAAGTAAACAATTTGCTTTCAAAAAAAAATATTTGCGACGGTCAAAATGTTTACTGTTTCGGAGATATGATTTTTTTTCGCAAAAAATTTGGAATTTTCAACCCCCTCCCCAATTTAGGGGTTGCATCAAAAAAGTTTTAATTTAATGATGTCCGTATTCGTACTCAGAATGATAAAAATGAGAAACGGTTCAAAAATTTGCCATAGGAAAAAAGTTATGGCCAAAAAACTGATTTTAGAAAAACCGCCCCCCCGCCGCCCCCCATGGACGAATTCCGCCCATTCACGAACTTAGCCTAAGTTTTGACCGTTTCGATTTTTTGGCCAAGTTTGAAAGCAATCGGTTCATAATTGCGACCTGTAGAGTGTGGCTAAATTTTGCTTGTCACCCATATACATACGTATTCCTATATATCCCCGTAGGTGAGAGACCAATAGGTAGATTTTTTTTTTTTCAAAAAAAGGAAATCTACCTAAAAAAACATGCGAGGAACCAAATTAATTTAAATCAAAAGTATTGACAATTTCAATTTACGTAAATAGTGCCCAGAAATTATTCAGGCAATAAAGATTTTATAACACAATCAGTTTAATAACTAGAACAGTTTGAGTTTTTATGGCTAAATTATAGAGACAACATAGAGTTGATTTATATGGAAATCTAATGGAAATAGAACAATTTGTCAGATTGCTTTATAGAGTACCGACTTACGTATTATTTTCAAATGTCTAGGTTCCCGTTACCTTCCAGTTTCATGCTGTTGCTTCAAGAAGATGGATATCTACGAATAAGGAATATCTTAAAAATCTAAGTGAAAAGGTTTTTATGCCAGTTTACAGACTAACAAGAATATCAATACATCTTTGTCTCCTTATAGTGCAAGTTATCAAAAACAGGAATTCCAGATGGATATTTACGAATATGGATTATCTTAAAAAAATTAAGTGAAAAGGTGTACAAGCTAAGCAAACAGGAATATCATTAGATCTTTGTCTACTTACACTGCAATGTATCAAAAACAGGAATTCAAGACTTGCCTTAAACAAGCTGTCACATAATATTAAAACTGCTATTTGCTCAATAAATCACCCTCCAGCGCTACCGTAAAACCACTCATTCATAGATCGTATCTAAGTATTTACAAATATGATATAGAAACAAAACTTGTTTAATGCACCAAGCATTCATATCTTATCCTAGTTATTAATGAGGAATACTTAATCTGAGTCAAAGTATTTCTTCAATTGATTGCAAATCAGTATTTCTATTGCGCCGATACATTATCGATTTCTGGAGTTGGCGAAATTGATTTTGCTTCCAGTGTTTTCACTACAGACACTATAACGTATAAAAGATAAGGTTTATATTTGGTTAGCAGGTACGATGGTATATTTATTTAGAGATAACAAGCAGATTCATGGTGCAGTGAATAAATATCGACCGTACATCAATGTTGGGGAGATTGCTCACTTGTTTCTGGGAAATAACTTCATTATTTCCATTTCTATGTTGGAGGATGTTGTAATCTGAATTTATAAGAAACAATAAGGTATAGAAAGCTATTTCAATATTTCACAATCTGATTTATTACACAAGCAAGAGAAAATCTAAAGTAAGTTTTAAGTTTCTAAAATTTCAAGCTCAAATAAGGTATAAATGTAATCTCAAGAAGATTAAAACGACAAAAGTATAATTATTTTCTTAATTATTCAACTACGGCCACATTACTCAAACTGACAGATACAAGTAGTCATTTTTGCAATCAGAAACGTAGACAAATCGCAGCGATTCGCAGCCAGTATGCTATCTCAAAGCGCCTATAATTATACAAGCCATGACTTATGGCGGCTCACCGAGGACCTTTATATCATTTTCCTTTGCACATTTTTTAGTTCGCACACGAATAAATCTTGTGACAGGACTCTGGGGGTATGGCGTCATGTACTGTTATAGTCTTCTGCCACTGTTATGAGGTTTTCTAGCTTGGTTTTTAAAGGAGGTATTGTAGTGTGATCAGGTCGCTAGGTCGGAAGACTTGAAATGATACGTCCGTTTGGTTTCATGGTCTGGTTTAATGTGTATTAAAATACTTACAATTTGTAATAAAATAGTATTGCTGAAGAAGCACTTTAAATAAGGCTGTCTACATACATGCTTACTATTACTTACACACTACATCATCACCGTTATTTGAAAAAAAAAAAATGAGCTGAAGAAACATTTTTTTTTTTTTAATCTACTTAAAATTAACTTAACTAGGGTTCCTTATACAATTTTGTTCTATTCTTATGAACTATAACATTTTTTCCATTAATATTTATTTTTACATTAGGGGTAAGATCTTCTATAACAATATATGGGCCGGTGTACAAAGTATCTAATTTATTTCCTATCTCATTTTTCAACAAAAGTGCATCACCTGATTTGTATATAATGGGATTTATTGACTTATCATAATTTATTTTTCTACGTTCTTTGCTTATAATTAAATTATTTCTTGCATCTCTTTGTGCTTTTTGCAATCTATACTTAAATTCCAAAACATAATTTTCAAAGTTATACAGCGGTTCCACAATATTACATAGATTATTAGGCAATCTACACACTTGTCCAAACACTAACTCGTAAGGTGTATATTTAGTCTCTGAATGTACAGTAGTGTTATATGAAAAACACCAATACTGTAACCATGAACTCCAACTGGAGGGATGATTATCTGTTTGGATTCGCAAATAACTACCTAACACTTTATGTGAATTTTCTAATGAACCGATACTTTGATGGTGGTAAGCAGTCGAAATTGTTTGTTTTATATTTAAAATTTTGCATAATTCTGTCATTAATTTAGAGATGAATTCAGTACCTCTATCGCTTGCTATTTCATTCGGAATTCCATATCGTAAAATAAAATTTTCCGCGAATGCTTTAGCAACTTCGGTCGTAGTTTTAGTTTTTAAAGGGTATGCTTCAACATATTTGCTGAGCTCGCACTGTAATGTTAAAATGTAACTGTAGCCTAAATCATCTTTATCTAATGGACCTACAATATCTAAGAAAATTTTCTCAAAGGATGAAGATGCTGTAGATGTAATTGTTAATGGTTCCTTATGGATCTTAGTATATTTTTGTTTTTGACACTTACCGCATTTTTGTACATAGCCCCTAACGTCTTTTTCTATTGATGGCCAATAATTATATTTTTTAATTTTACTTATCATTCTTCTAACGCCTACATGACCACTACTAGGTAATAAGTGAAAATCATTCATTATCACTTTTTTTTCGTCATCATCATTGATTCTTTGGACGTCCTTTACAACACATATTCGAGGTAAATCACTCGATTTCTTTTTAGCTATGTATTTAGCTATACTTTCAATGAGCTCTTTATTTTGACGCGTTTTCATAATTATTATTTCTTCTATATTTAATTTTTTGCAAAATAATGCCATTTCTTCCAATAAATCGTCTCGCGAGTTTACTGATAAAGAAGATGAACTTGCAAACAAATTATTTTTACTTTTACAATAAACAAAAGTCTTATTGCTTGATAATAATATCAAATCGTTATTATTCGATGGTTTTAGTAATCTGCGCAGATTTCTTTCCGGTAAAATAATTAATTCCACATCCATATCACATTTTTTAAGTACTTCCGCGACTTTAGGTTGATCAGACCTATTGTCATCGTTCGAAGTCTCAGTACTAGTTGTCACATCAGTTAATTGCTGAGCTTTCTTTGATTGCGCTCTAGTCATTACATTTACCAAATTGTTGTTCATTTGTTTTAACTCGTCTGAAGTTAAAGTAACTCTAGAAAGGGCGTCAGCAACTACATTTTCCTTTCCTCTAACGTATTCTACTTTAAAGTCGTATTCCTCTAATAAAAGACGAAATTTTGTTAAACGACTAGATGGATTTGTCATGTTAAAAAGATAAAGCAAAGGTCTATGGTCGGTTCTAATTACAAATTTCTTTCCATATAGGTATGGCCTAAAATACTTTATTGACCAAACTATTGCCAGAAGTTCCTTTTCTATTGTTGCATAATTTAACTCCGCTTTATTTAAACCTCTACTGGCGTATGCGACTGGTTTTCCGTTAGAATTACTTAAAACACTGCCTATAGCAAATCCAGAACTATCTGTCTGTAAAGTAAACTCATTTTCTGTTGTAAAATTTGGATAATCTAAAACGGGTGGAGTAGAAAGTAACTGTTTAAGGGTTTCAAAGGCATTCTGACATTCTGTTGTCCATTCAAATTGAACCTTCTTTCTACATAACTTGTTTAGTGGCAAAACAATAGCTGCAAAGTTGCGAATAATGACGTCATCCGCACATGTCGGTGTCGGATAACTTTCTATTACTCGGATCTTTTCAGGGTCAGGCAAAATACCTGAGGATGATATTACATGCCCTAAGTAAAGAATTTGTCGCTTTAAAAATTCACATTTAGATGGATTTAACTTTAATTTAACTTTTCGTAATCTTTCAAAAACTGACATGAGATTTGTATTATGTTCTGCTAAATTTCGACCAAATATAATTAAATCATCCAAATAAATAATGCATTTTTCGTAATTCAGACCTGACATTGCTACTGTCATTAATCTACTAAATGCTGAAGGGCTAATTTTTAATCCCATAGGTAATCTACACATTTGGTACTGGCCTTTATTAGTAGTGAATGCAGTATACTTTCTAGATTCTTTTGATAAATTACACTGATAATAACTACGACTTAAATCGCAATGACTAAAATAAAAAGCACCCGATAAAGACTCTAATATGTCTGTAATATTCGGGAGAGGAAATTTGTCATCCTGTACTCTCTCATTTAATTGTCTGTAGTCTATTACTACTCTCCATTGGCGTTTACCGCTCCTATCTAACTTCTTAGGCACTAGCAACAAGGGGCTGGACCACTCACTGCTAGTTTTTTCTATAATACCATCTTGTAACATGTCATTTATCTGCCTATTAAGTTCTTCTTTCTGCGTGAAAGGAATTCTGTATTGTTTTCTATACACAGGCGTTGCATTATCTTTCAAATGAATTGATTGCTCATAAACGTTGGTAACGCTTAATTTATCACCTGGTAAATGAAATATGTCCGAATATTTGGCACAGATTTGCTCGATAGTCAATTCTTCCTCCTTATTTAAGTATGAACCTAGGTTAAGTAACGAAAATAAAGTTCGAATTCTCTCTACATTAACATCTGGCCTCTCAAAATTACAAAATTCGTAGTTTTCTAATGTATCAACCTCGATCTCATTCAAACATAGAGACACTTCCTCGTCTGTGGTATTCAAAAGTCTCACAGGAATCTTTCCATTTTTTGGCCTAGCTACTATACTAGCCAAAAAAATACCTGGAATTATTTCCTTTGGATAAATTACACAATCATAATTGATGCGCGTAGGTATATATTTAATAACCTCACATCGCGGTGCAATGGTTAAATTATAGTTATAACAATGTAAAGGCAATTTAACTTTTGAGTCTCCCACTTTGAGAGATAAAGTATTTAAGTCATAATCTATAACACCAGAGTACAGTTTAATAAAATCTTGTCCCAATATTCCTATCGACTTACATGGTAACTTCCTAAATACGTAAAACTTATGTTTAAAAATTATATTTTTTGATTCTAGAGTCAAGTAAACAAATCCTATAGACTTTGAACTTCCACCAATACCATGGATAGTTAAATCGCATTTATGCAACTCTAGCCTAGCTAATTTTAATATTTTATAATCAATACATGATAGAGAGGCCCCTGTATCTACTAAAAAATCTAGTTGTATCTTATTTAAACTTAAATTTACCCAATTAATACTATCACAAGCAAATACTTGATTAGGAACGAAAAAATTGTCCCAAATTCTGATCTGAAGAAGAATCGTTACGACTATTTTTCGAAGTAGGTAAACCATGTTGTTCATTCGCAATGAAATGGTTTAAATTTCTATTATTGGAATGGCTTGCGCAATAGCCGCGATTTCCGCGAACATTCCTGGCACCGTAACTTGACGCTCCACGGCGATGTACATGGGCGTCGCGGTTGTCTCGCCACGTGTTCCTTGGCGCAGCAGAATTTTGATGCGAACCAAGTGGTTGCCTACCATTGTAGTTACTACCTCGAAAATATCTCGATGTATTTCGACTACGAAATCCTCGCAGGGGAAATTTATTATTTCGAGTAGGCTGGCGATTATATGACATAACGGTCTGACGATCCGATGATGAGCTAGTTTCATCTTCGGCTACTCTAATGGCATCTTTTAATGAGGTCAAATTTCGTGCTGAAATAATTGTTCCTAACTTTTGGCTCCTTAAACCCTCGGAAAAACATCTAATAGCGTTCCTTTCATTGAGAGGACGCAACACTTCATACGCTTTATCATCGCCATTAGCCTGGGAAATTGTTAAATCTACAAACAACTTTTCTAACTCTTGGCCAAACTCTGTAACTGATTTTTCGCCTTGCCTAGCCTTTTGTAATCTAGACTGTAAAGCAGTATGTGACTTACGAGTAAGTAATTACGCATATCTTCTAATAGCATCTCAACAGAAGTGTAAGAAGTTGCTAACCGCATTTTTGCTCCACTTGTTAATCTACTCTTTAAAACAAAATTTATTAAAGTCTTCTTATCACCATCATCAAGCATTGAGTCATACAATTCTATCGCAGATATTAATTCGTTGGTCACCTCTTCATCACCAGTCATTTTAGGCAATAGGCTTACAGCCGTCTTTAAATTAAACCTTTCTCCTGTTTCTGACATTGTTGCTGATTTATTTTGACTTTGACTCGTGCTGGATTCCGCCTCAAATTTCAAAATTTTATCATAGCAGTTGTTTATGCATGAACACAGAAATAATAATTCTTTAGACACTTCTTTAGGCAAACTACTTAAAACATTTTGAAATGACACATATAAGCTCTTAGCTTCTAAAATTTTACTCTCGTAATTACTACCTACTCTTCTTACAGGACCTAACTTAGAAATATAATCCGTACAATGTTTTAATTGCTTAAAAATATCTGCTAATTCTATTTCTATAGTCATAACTAAACTAAAATTACACAAGACAAGTACCTAGGTGATTTTACTCAATAAAACATAAGAAATGTGACGCGCGTGGGTATTAATTGCAACTTACTTGGTGGTCACGCTTACGCATTACTTTCTTGATTCTCACGCTCTCTGAGTTCCTTGTGACGTCGGTAGCTGACACGGGACAGGACTCGCTCCAAGGCTTCACTCCTCATCTGCTTCTGCATCCAGTTGGTGTGGCATCGCTTGTACAGGCAGAAGAATCCGATCAGTACCGCCAACAGCATACAGGCGCATATTATGGACAGAAGAATGTTGTTCGTCCGAAGGTGTTCCGCCGTCGCTTGTGCGTGGTTGCTTCCAGCTGCAGACTGCGCAATAACTACTTGCTCCTTGCTTTGCGTAGTTCCCATAGTCTTTCGATGTCCCAAATTGTTAATATATCGAAGGTCGGTGCGACGTTCCAAAAATTGAATATGGTTGAAGGTCGTTGCAGTATGTTAGAGTGACACGAGGACTGGCATAGCCATTGCAGTATGGTAGAGTGACATGAGGGCTGGCAGAGTCGTTGCAGTTCGGTAATTACAGTGACATGAGCACTGGCAGGGTCGCCATGTAGTGTGATCAGGTCGCTAGGTCGGAAGACTTGAAATGATACGTCCGTTTGGTTTCATGGTCTGGTTTAATGTGTATTAAAATACTTACAATTTGTAATAAAATAGTATTGCTGAAGAAGCACTTTAAATAAGGCTGACTACATACATGCTTACTATTACTTACACACTACAGTATAATGTACATCTCATCATCTGCTGAGCTATGTTGGGGTGATGGAGTCGGTTTCCAGTCTAACCGGATGTAGCTGAAAACCTGTATTTTACATAGATCAACTATCTTTCTGACCTCCATACCCCGGGGTCAGTACTGGGTAATAAGATACCCCTTGGTAAGACTGATTGTCAGACTTTCAGACCACTGACTACTGTAAGTAAAATGTTATAATAACTCAAATTACTGGGTACTTATCAAAAGTCGAATCTCGAATTTATTTTGTAATTTGCTGTGACTGAAATTCATAAAAAAAAACCATAAACAACCACAACCACATTAAAACGCAGTTATTTCGCAAAAATCTGAGGAAGATTTTCACTCCGCCGCACAAACGACCTTCTGACCTTTGCTCAAGACATGATATCGCACACACATTAACTCAGCCAACTGTACGAGACACAGCACATACATTTATAATTCTGAAGGCACAGGAACCAAGTTACGACTAGCGGAAAATTTACGGTGTCCATAAACGTCCGAATGCAAACTGTATGACGGGAACTCCGAACGCGAATAGTAAAATTTAAAATTAAAGGCGTTCAGTTTGTCGTAAATTTTGGATGGCGCTATTTTATTTATTTGTTTTTTATTTGTAGAATATCGATACATACTTTAATGGGGATTAAGAATTGAGTAGTGTTTCATGCAGTCGTAGGTACTAAGGAGCACGATGTATAATGATGCGAATTTTTCAAAATTAATAAAGATAGTCGTGATCAATTTTAATCGTTTTGTGATCCGGCTCGAAGGACTTTAGAGCTTTTTAAAAATATTGAAAATATTTTAAAACACCTTCTACGTTTGTTGAAATACTCGATTAATGATTCTAGCTGTTATCCTTTTTTTTGTAGAAGTGTATAAACTAAATACTTTAAGCAAAACCAAAAGCGATAATATCACAAGACAAATAAATATTTTTAAAGAGCTTTCCCTTGTGAACTTTTTGAAGCTTGACAAAAATGAATATTCTATTAACACTTCAGTAAAAAGGATATTTTTTAAACGTTTGATCCCGGTGATTTGAATTATTGAGTTGCCTACATTGAGTACTCAAAAAAATGGCACGAAATATTTGCGTCGTTCAATTTTAGTTGAAAGAGGATGCCCTCGAATTGGTCTCGTTAAAATTCATGAAAATTCGTTGTAAAAAAAATGTAAAACCGAAATTGGTACATACCTACCTACACAGATTTTTGTTTTTGATTTTTGTGATTCTTTCGATGGTTATGTTCTAAATCATTTCAACTGAACTTTTTCAGTATTGCTGAGCTAACCGTTCTCTCATTTTGTCTTGAAAGTGATAAAGCAAGTTTGTTTCTGGTTTAATATACTCTCAGAATGTTAACTTTCTTGTGTTTTGCTTTCAATATAATAAAGTTCCTATAGTGTTTACACTAAGGTAACATTTGGGATGGAAATACTTCGTTTTTAACGTGTCCGAATAGGCTAGTTTCCACCATCGATAAATTACCAATCTAATTATTCCGTCAGTTAGAGTATTGGAAAGTAATGGACACGTATTTTTTGTTTTTGTAAATCAATGAATACTGACAAAGATAAAACGTATCAAAACTCAGGAGTGGAGGCTCATGACGTCACAACGCACTAAAAACTATTGCACGGCGTGACGTATTGCGAATTTTAAAAGCGTCGTATCTTCGTCAATTTTGGTTTACGTAACAAAAGAAAAAATACGGGTCAAATATTTTTTTATAATCTTACTGACGGACTAATTAGTTTTTTTTTAGGACACAAGCCTATTGCGTTCTAGCATTGGTATCTAGTACAAAGTAATGAGTGTAGGAAATCGATTCATAAAACCTTTACCATATTAATCCAGTACCTACTGTGTAGTATGCAAGTATACAAGTCACTTTTAGGCTGAAAACTGTGAAAAATAAATGAGTAAATCAATTTTCAAATTAAAATAATGCGAATTTCAAATTAAAATAGTCGAATTCACACGTTAATACTCGTACATTCACTAATAAATATTTCATGTAAAATTCATGAGTTACCTATTAATTTCACACATATCGCACTATTATTGTAATACATCGATTCATAATTAATAAGCTGCCCTCACCTATTCCATGAACGTTGATTAATCTAGACATTAACACACGATGAATTCGTTAATGGACGTACCAATAACTGGCTATCAATAAATTTACATGTATTGTGGAATCTGGCATATTTGCATACAATTTAATGATGATCAAAGAAAGAGTTAGTTATGTGCAAGCAAATCCAAAAACTTTTATATTTTCATGAGGTTTTAGGTTTAATGGGGTCGGGCAGTGTTATTGAGTTTTCCATTAGGAATTTCCCAATGATGGTAATAGGATGGCCCCCTATATGAGACTTAAACATAACAACTGTTGTTACACCTCTGCCTAACCTACCCTCCGAGATTACAGGTGTGTTGTTAGGTTTTGTTTTAGTAAATGATTTCTTCTATAAATCTTCGTTTCGAGTTAACTCTATCACAAAGATTTGTATTTTTACCTCTAAATTAATTCTAATACTATCGACTAACAACTATCAGGTTGATCAGATTTCACCTTGAAAGCTGAGTCAAGAGAAGCTCAGGAAATTTCTGAGAATATATTATTAAAATGGATTCGAGGAAGAAGACGTATGTACACAGGCAAGTGCATATCAGATGATATTGCAGCTTCATATAAGATTCATAAACCTTTGCATACAATTGTTGTTTTTTTTCTAAATGTTACAGCACCATGCTAAGATAAGAGCCTTTTGGTCTCGTACAGGAAAAATTGTCTTTGTATTTTGTTTTTTTTTTTTATGATTTTACTATTATTATCACTATGTTTACTTTTTATTAGTTACTAGCCGACCCGACAGACGTTGTCCTGTCAACTATGAATATTTAATTCGAATTGACCTACTATCTACCACCTACCCACTGCTTACCTACCACCTACCCACTACCTACCTACCACCTACCCACTACCTACCTACCAACTACCCACTACCTTCCCACTACCTACTACCTACCTACCGCCTACCCACTACCTACATACTAACTACCCAAAACCTACCTGCCACCTACCCATTACCTACCTACCATCTACCCACTACGTACCTACAACCTACATACCAACTACCCACTACCTACCTACCACCTACCCCTACCTACCCACTACCTACCGATGGAAAAATTAAAAAAAAAAACAAAAAAAAGTATCCTATGTCCGTCTCCCAGTTCTAAGCTACCTCTCCACCAATTTTCAGCCAAATCGGTTCAGCTGTTCTTGAGTTTTATATAGTGTAACTAACATGACTTTCTTTTATCATAATTAAACCATTTTCATTATTTTTTTGTTTGTTTCCTGTCGGGTTAAAAAATACATTTTCTTTCTTTCTTTTTTCTTTCAAGGGCAAAAAGAAGACAATCCAATTTGACCTGAACAAAAACAAATGAGAGAATTAGTTTTAAGTGAGAAACAACAATAACAAAGGGTTAGGCAGAAGAGAGTAAGGTCCATGTTCACCAAAAATATGACGCTCTGATTATCTAAAAATAGCTGTTTAAAACACATTTTTGTATGGGAAAATGTCACAGTGACAGCTGTTTTTAGATAATCAGATTGTTATCTTTTCGGTGAACATGGACCCTAAGTACATAGGTACCCACCACATTTCGCAAGTTATACATAATATTAAGTCATTTGAAGGGTATAAAAAACCTCTTAAAGAAACCGAAAAGCAAGTGTTCTTCCCGTCATTTAATCATTATTTTGTTCTACACCATACCCGGGAACCTTATAGTTACGGAGATATTGGGGGTCAAAGTTCCAACTTTTTGATAAGTATTTTTTTTATAATGTAAGATTTTTTAAACACCTCCACAATTCCTATACTATTTAATGTATCCATGAGCAATATGTTTTGGGTGAGTTCTACCACAAAACATGATTTTTCACCCCAAAAAAGAATCCGTTTCTCAGCAATAATTTTTGCGTAAAGTTACTTTATGATGTACACTGTACAGGATGCTCAAAATTATTGCTGAGAAAGGATTTCTTTTCACCCTGTAAGGGGGAGCCTATTGCCATCAACCGGGCGCAATTCCAAACTCCATGCTGCTACTGAGAAATTCCTGATGGAAAAACCCAATATAGATTTGCTCGACCCGGGAATCGAACCCAGGTCCTTTTGCTCAGCATTCATACTTGTGACTACTAAACCAACGAGGCATGTCAAATAAGTGATAAACAAGTCTCCTAAACATACATCATACTTAACACCACACTTAGCGATTTATACCTCATTGAAACATACAACACACACAGTGTAAAAAAGTAGTAACAACGGGCATAAATGTAGTATTAGCTAACTGCATATCAGTTTACAGTATCGTGGCATTCTGTGGGGCTACATGGGTGTTCAGACATGTTTACCTGAGTGAGGTATGTGCACTGTAATTAACTTTTTATTTTCACACCGACAGACCACCGGCCCGGTTCGTTTGAATAGCCGGACAGGAATTGCGAATAGGCAATTTGGTGCCGCTATAAATATTAGGGTGGATGGACGTATTGTTTGATAGATTCCTTTGTTAAATGTAGTTATACGGATAATAATTGACTGTGAAACAGTGACACGAAGTTGTATTGATATGTTGAAATGTAAATGAAGTCTTTTCTATAAAATATTGAATCCTCTCTCTCTGTTTTCTTCTTCTAAGACTCTCTTTCTCAATCTTCTTTAACAAAAATATTGTGTTCAGCTGATATATTGATAGGTGGAATTTTCTCATCCTTAGGTTACAGTCAAAAATGATAATCGGTCAAAACGACCTCTGACTGGTGTCAGGCAAATTCCTTATGAAGTTAAAATGCGTTTTCTCTGCATTAAAAATATGATGTTTTAGAACGCCTCAGTTGTAATTACCAAGTCCTAGAATTACATGATGTTTTTCAAATGGTCACAAAAATAAACCTAACAACCTATTAGTTTCTAAGTAAATGTTAGTTATTATTAAATAGTTTTCACCGGACAAAAGTAGTTTTGACTGATTTACAGTTTTGACTGTGACACTCATAAGTATTTAACTTTTTACTAAACTAACTTTAAAGCCTGTAAATTAAAAAAAAAAAACATTAAAGTCTTATCCATGTTAATTCGACACGAGTCTGAGCAGCAAATATGTGCACATCTTTAAGTTTACGCTGAGAACACATTCAACCTGATCGGAGATTGCCACTTAACATCGCCCTGAACTGAGTTTACGATGCCAATGACTGTTATACTGGAGAAACTGTATAATGAAGGTTTTCCAACTACGTGCAAAATGTATGGTGCTTTGTTACAGTGTCGGGACTTAATTTATAAAATATAATATCACGCCTGTATATACCCAAAGGTTTAGGCAGGTTTGGGTACACCGCACCTTATAGTACACCCACATTTTGCCAGTTATGTTTAAGTCCCATGTAATAGGGTCGAGCCTATTGCCATCAACCATGGCACGAATAAATAAATAAATATTGCAGGACATTACACACAGCACCATCGAGTGCCACACTAAGCAGCGAGGCTTGTGTCGTGGACACCAGACAGTTGATATACTACATAGAAACTTTTTTTTGTTAATAAATACATAGGTACTTATTATACATATAAACGTCTATGACTCGAAAACAAATGGCCATGCTCATCACACAAACATTTGTTCCTACCGGGATTCGAACCCGGGACCCTAAGATCGTAAGGCAGCCTCCCTATACCGCTGCGCCATTTGGGTCGTCAAAAAATCACGAAAATACTGAGAAATTTGTGATGGAAAAACTCAATAACACTTCGTCCGACTTGGGAATTGAACACAGGACCTCACGCTCAGCTGTTGTGCTTGCGACTAGTAGACGAATGAGACAAGACCTATTTACAAAACTAAGCGCAATGCTCGAATGGTCGTTGTTTTAAATACTAGACTCGGAAATCAAGCCGGTTGCACAATGAGTACAAATAAAAGATGATAGAAATACATTTCTCGTAGCTCATCGATCTTAATCACTGATTAAGTACTTTCTGGAATAAAAACGCATTTAGTTAAACACGTATGTTTAGTTGAAAATATTTCTAGTTAGACCCACGTATAGATAGAAACTGGTCAAGCGCTCTCGAGTTTGTAAGTACTTTTGCATAACTTCTAGAAACAATGCGTTAAGTAAGTGACATACCCGCATTGATTGAATTTTCCAGGAATTGCATGTATACTCGTGTACTTACCAACATTGTAATGCTGCTTTAGAAAATCTACGTCATTCTAGTGGAATTGCAATGCACAGTACAAAAGGCGATACATTGGATGCATGTGCTGTTAAATTTACGAAGAGAGATTCAGTAAGACATCTTATATTATTCATTTGAAATCCAAACACTTCGTCTGTGTGACTGATGTAAGATATTTATACGATTCTACAAAACTTAGGCCAAAATATGGGTAAGGCTTAGTCCTATTTCAAGTTGTGTTTATGGCTGCAAGTGTGTGCTCAAACGCGTAACGTAATTACGTCGATTTTTGAATCGAAAATACAATTGTCCCATAACATTTATGTTAAATTGTTTGCTAGGAGCACAATCAATGTTATCCATAGATATGAATCAATTCTTAAAATTATAAAAACACAATACGTGTTTGCGTTTTAACGTTACATTATCATGTTATGGGGGCTCTGTACTCCAAGGAAGCATTCCAAATCACCTAAATGATAAACAGAAAATACACAACACCAATTACCTAAAAAACATATCTAGTACAGACTCTACATCCCGGCCTAGTTAGCGAACAAAATTGTTATAGCTAGCTAGACTGATCAAGGTTAAATTAACCTCACGCGTTCAAGCTTTACATTACATTCAAAATTCATCCTTTGGTTTCAGAATGCCCCAGTGTACACATAACCTAACTTCGAAGTGTTGTACTATCGACGTAGTGGGTACATTAACAGTGTTTTACGACATTCACTTGGACTAATAAGTACCTAGTTACAGATTAGACTTCGCTTTCGTGCTTTAAATTAATTCGAAAGTCCTGAGTTAACTGTTGATTGTGTAAAGGGGGTTTTAAGTAGCGTTTAACATGAGTATGTTAAAAATAAATCAAATTAATGAATAAATAAAACATATTTGGAACTTTGAAAGTGGTTCAGGTTGCCCACACACACCGTGTTTTTTGTTCGCTTGTACTGTCTCACTTCCTCGCAAAGGTCATAATCCAACTTCTCACGACGGTGTGGTTATTCACGCCTATTCATGAAGCATTATCATCTTAATTCTTCTTGTTCTATCACAGTCTCATCTAGCTGTCTCCAGGCCTTGTGATATACGTGGCCCTAAAACTGTGACAAGCTGCTTTTTCTTGAACACTCCAGTTTATTTTTTAATTCTTATGATAACATACTGTTGATACTACAGCATACTGCAAGTACCGTTGTTCGATTTCCAAGGCATGTAAAAATGTATTTGGGATTTTCACTCTGAAATCTCAAAACTTCGTTAGTCATAGTAATCGCAAGGGAAATCGGATTTTGAAATATGCTGCCTTGTACTACTTTAGTGTGGCTGTTCTATAACACTGTTCTACTGAACGAAAACTCCTGATGTTTTCATCATCTCTCGTTTCGGAATGAATTACTATAAAAACTCGCTCTATGGTAAAAATTTGCTACGTGATAGCGCGGGTTTACGGCTTCAGATGTGGTAAAAGCAGTAGTCAGTAGTCATTTCTGCCTTGGTAAAAATATTAAACCGCCAGTAAGGAGTTATCCCGAGACTTTCAACCTGAAGAGCTTGCTAGAAAAAGTCACTTTCTACCGCTTATATCGATGATGGAAAAGTCAATGTTTTGTTTTTTTTTTAACGAAGTCAATGAAATGTTCAGTCAGTAAAATGTTTTGTTTCTTTTAAACGCACCCACGACACAGGAGAAATTCTTCCTCTAAGATTTTTTTCAGTGTCGTGGGTGCGATTACAACTATTTAAATCCACGCACACAAACACCCAGACCTGTAACAACTAAGTACCAATAGGCCATTCAAATATATGTATATTTCGAGCGGGATTCAATAAACACGCGACTCGGAGCGAAGCAGCCAATCGCCCAGCCACTGTAGGAGTATTAGTACTCCTGACAGACTGATGTCCATCATGTTGAAACTCGTATTTGAAACACGTAACTTGAAAAATTACTGCCAGTGTCTAGAAACAACATGTCGAGGATAACACGGGAAGTCATCATAAGTGGTAAATACTCGTAGCATAATAACTCAATACAGCATAATGACTTCCTACAGTTATTACTACAGTAAAACATTTATTTGGGGGCTATTTGGTACCAATATACCAAAACGTTACAGGGCTTTTCTATCAGGAATTTCTCAGTAGCCTAGCCAATCAAAGTGCTTCTAGAGTTTGTAGACTACGAGTATCTTCTACCATACACCAACTGAAAGTTATCGATATTTGGTCCGAAATTCTGGGTCGTCCCCAGTAGCCCCGTTTTACGGTACCTATTTTCTTATACCTAATTTAAAAAAAGATCCGAACCTGCTGGAATAGTACACGACTCTCTACTTGTAAAAGCATGTTCAAGTCTAACTTAGGATTGCATTAGTTGGTAAAAAGAAACATGAAGAAACCTGTCCGTCTTGGACTCTGGATACACACGGACGGCTAGCTTGATGAATAACAAAAACACGAATACCAAGAACGGCAGGTTAAAGAATCATAGTTTTGTCAAGAAAGTTTCATTAATATTTTTTTAGGATGTGAAGTACTTCCCGCTTCAACAAAGCTCACATAGTACTATAAGACGCACGAAAGCCAAGACGATACCATGGTGTTCTTCACAAATGGTATGCAGTTATGGTACCTTGTTAATTATAGCTAATATAGACAATCGTTCCATAGGCACACATTTCATATTTTTAGCCAAAAAATTATGTAAAAGTTCCATCTGATCTGAGCAAAGCAGAGTCTACCACCAGCAAAAAAGGCCTAAGTATCGCCAGAAAGGTTGCAAATCTTATTAATAAGTCTATGGCTATTTATTTTGTGTAACGTTTGACAGGGGGAAGGGAAGAAAATGCGTCGACCCCAAGTAATACGCGACAAGTGCAGGAAGATGATGATGATCCATCTAGATGCGTGCACCAAGGTCAAAATTGATCTCGTAGATGCTTTGAACTTCAAAGAATATTGTGGTATTTGGAAAGAGACTGGAAACCAGTCGTTATGAACCTAAACCAAACCTCTTAGTTTATGTTATAAGTCGTATTTCCAGTCAATGTGATAAAACAAGCTTCAATCCACTATTCCTTCATGCGCTGTAACCTGAACAGAACGCCAAACAGCATCATTACATACACAAATCAAATTCACCGACATCCAGACTAGGAACAAATGTTTGTCTGAATGCGGAGCGATGGGGACCAAACGTGACTCGATAACGCCGCGTAGCACCGAAGTTGAACTTACAACGCAGGGAAATTCAGATAGAGGAAATTTAAGAAAATCTGGGTATTTCAAATTTAGATATACTGGAGCGATGGAATTTGATGCCAACCATCTTGATGGAATATCTGACTCGAGTCGTTGAGCTAATGCTTGCTTGGGAGACCTTTACATCGATGACAAAGTTTGGGCTATTTTGCTGATGAGGTTGTTCTTAGATAATTCTACTACTTCCAAATCCTTCAATGCCTATTCTATTTGATTCGACGTCAGATCTCGTGTAAACTCAATGATTTCGTGTTAATACTTTTGTCAATCAATCACCTTTTTTCATAAGAACTGGTGGATTTGATTAGGCTACAAACTCAGTCGGATTGTACTTATCTGTACTATTGTTCTACATAAATGAGAATAATTATCTCTGTCTGCTAATAGCCTTCTTAATTTCTGGTAGACCGTGATCTGGGGAAGAACTTCAGATACCTTCTGATATTTTTACCATATCCACGCGAACGAAGCCTAGAGTTATTTGTAAATGAGTGTTTGGCCTAGAAGTTTGAGGCTCGTCTCTCATACACGAGGGTGCCAATCCGGGCAAGTACCAATGTTATTGTTTTTGAATCCGTGTATTTCAATGTACTTTCTAAGTTTATCTTCGACGGTCGGTTGCATACGGTCGGTCGTGATGTCAGCGAGAATAAATTACAGCTGTTGGTCGCCGCTGACGTTACCGTCTCAGTATGGTGCTATATAGAACATAATGTATACTCTTACGCGACCAACCGTCAGCGTGACAGCAATTCAGGTCTCAGATTAAGATAAAGGAAACATCGTGAGGAAACCTGTTACTTAATTAGTAAAGTCTGAAATCGCCAACCCGTTTTGAGAAGAGTCGTCTATATGAGAGACATTTGCCTTTTTTTTCGGATGGGAAATCATCAAATGACTTTCAAGTGACAGACTTTTACTGACTAAAACCCATCCATGTTCCTTCCTCTCCCTTTATGCTCCGGGGCCGCGGTATCTCTTTCAAACCCGGCAGGCTTCGGCCCTAAGAGACATTTGCCTATTAGTGGGACAATGATAGGTAGGCTGGTACTATTAAAGTAAAGAGAGCTCGAGAAACAAATGAACAGTATGTCCGCACCTAAGTCATCGACAAGGTCTCGGTAATTGCAGATCTCAGAGCGCACTCACAGGTGGTCTAAACGGAATGTTAATGCGTTCAAAGTGCCATAATTTCTGCGTAAACTTACGCTTTCAATAATAAAAGTTTAAATATTGAAGTTTATAGTTTTTCTCACTGAAATGAGTTTTAAACCGAGTCTGTGGTCGAAATTGGTAGTTTGATTTATTGGCTAGTAAGTAATAGTTAAGTCTAAGAGTCAAGTCGGAGATATTTTTCTTAATATTGTTAAACTAGGGATAATGAATCTTAAGGAATGTCTTTGGGAGTTGTTACTAATTTATTTAATGGAAAAATTTATTATCTTCTTCTACTACTTGTTTTTGGTGAGATGAACTGGAGAGGCACGCGAAAGATGCACCAAACGAGTAGCTTTTGCCGAGAGGAATTGAACAGACTAGGTGAAAAATCTAAGTGCAAGTTCCTTCCGTGATCTAATCAGAAATGAAAACATCCGCAAGAGAACCAAGGTTAACGCCGTAGAAGAATTGCCAAACGTAAGTGACAGTGGGCAGGGCACATTGCTTGCAGAACGGATGGCCGTTAGGGCCGAAAAGTTCTGGAGTGGCGACCGCGAACCGGAAGACGTTGTGTTGGAAGGCTTCTCACTAGGTGGACCGATGACCTGGTGAAGGTTGCGGGAGTCCGCTAGATGCGAGTCCCACGGGACCGATCAATGTGGCGTCAGTTGAGGCCTATAACCAGCAGTGGCCGTCTTGCGGCTGAAATGATGCTGACTTCCATTGAAGTGACCTTCACAGCGTCTTATGTGAAGACTTGTTCGTTTATTTCTTTCTTACATTCTTATGTAATAAGTTTAAAATTAATTATTTTCCCTTTATTATAATTGAAAATCTGTTTTGATGAGTTCTCCAAGAAATTGGTTCAGTATTTAAATAACCTTATGACTAAATAAGCTAGAATATAATTATCACGAAGACTAAATCAGATAATCATTTAACGGATAATTATGTTAGCAGAATCTCGAGTAGCTGGCTACCATACTAGTAGATAATACAATTAATTACGTATGGTAATCTTATCTGAAGCTTTACTAGTTTCTAGAGAGTTTAACAATATTAAATACTTAAAGCATTGAACTTTAGGTATTATGCTTGTTATTTTACGTAAACTTGAAAGATAAAGAATCTATTGGTATTATGTGATTGCTAAGATCTAGCTATAAAGGGTATAAAACACCTCTTCACGAAGCCGAAAGGCACTTGTTCTCCCCATCATTGCGATCATTTTTTTGTTCTACACCATACCTGGGAACCTTCTAGTTACGGAGATATGGGACCCCCCATATCTCCGTAACTAGAAGGTTACAACTTTTTAACAAGTTTTTTTTTATATACAAGTTTTTTTTATAAGATTTTAATTTTTAACACCTCCACGACCCCCGTACTAGTCAATCCATCCATCAGCACAATGTTTTAAGTGCGTTACATTGAGTTCTACCACAAAACGTGATTTATAACCTCAAAAAAAAAGTTGCTTCCCAGCAAAAATTTTTGCGTAAAGTTACTTAGTTTGATGTACAGAATGCTTGGTTAACGGCTTTGTGATGAGGTGGTTTACACCCAGTATAGATACAGTTTCTTGGAAATTCAAATTCAACTGCTATGGGTAGGTTTGAGTAAGTGACCATTAGGGTCACGAATTTTTATGGACATACGGAGTCAGAAGCATATAGACATTCCTGATTAGAACATCTGTTTATAAGTCTCTACTGCTCTTTCAAACCCTGTTTTGGTTAAGTATACATAAAAGAGGGCAGAATCACAATAAAGGGGAGAACCGAAGCGCACGCACCGACTGTTTGCCAAGGGAATGAAGCCCAGACATATGATTACATGCGTTTATAGCCGACATCCTTGCAGGTGGTCCGACAACGTGTAATTTACTTAGCCGGCCAGCTATCTCGCTAATCGATGTTTACTTCGATAAGTCACGGAACAACCGATAATTTTGGCCAACCGTCTGTCTACTTTCAAAAGGAAACTGGGTTTAAAATAAGTAGGGATTGCTTGTTGGACGGTATTAAAATTAGCTTCAGATTTCCTGTTGGTGAGTACTTACCGATTTGGAAACAGCAGAAGCCATAAATATGTATTTACGATCTATTTTGAACAAAACTTCAGAAATCAAGGGTCAATCCTGAAATTCTATACCAATTTATTATGTAGGTATTCTCTCGCCGTATTTAGCACACGGCATGAAATTTGAGTAAAGTTTCCAAACAAAATCGAAACCTATAACAACTCGCTCGTTCTGATCATAAGTTTACCAGCGTTCTGTTTGTCAATGTAAGAAAAACGCAAAGCATCACGAGTTTGTTCACACATACTTACGTAACGGAGAATCGTGCCAAACCACAGCCGGCGACGACGTCACTTAAGTCCTTACTCGGCCAAACCTCCGAAACGCGAGCCAACCCTCGGAGGAGTTTTAACCCGACGCGTTTTTCCGAACTCACGACCAAAGTCGCGTTCGCGAACCGTTCCACAAAAAGCCCTCTACCCATTTAATTTTATGGCAAGGGCGGCGAAAACTCGTCTCTCGTATCCTCCGCTGGTCTTTTATTGTTTGTATTTTTTCGCAACTCGACGGCATTCACGGGGCGCGCAGAAAAAGAAGAGTATTCATTGTTCACGTAACGCTTCGTACATGCCAGCGTATGTTTAACTGGGAAGTTTTAACTTTTTAGGTTTTAACGTTGCGTTTCGTAATGTGGTTTAGCGATCGTTTTAGTTTTGCTCAGTTTGTGTGAAAGTTAGTAAGTAAATTAACAACAGGAGCAACCAACTGTACAGGCACATAAGTCCTTTAAACAGCTATTGTTGAGAGAGCATTATTTATTATTTCGTTATTGTAAATTCCACCAATGAAGCAATACATTTTATGACAATTGTTTCTACCACAGACTAATTCAATAAAACAATTACTCAGCAATTCTACCCATTAAACCAAATCAGGTTCTATGCTAGGAATTTTCGTAACATTGTTTAATCATGAGCCATGATTTCGCAGTAATTTGAAGTATTTTGAAATGAGAATACTGGCCACGTATTCGCGCTGAGTTTTTTGCTGAAAGAATAAACTGTTTAAATAAAAGTAATTAAACGTTAAAGCAGAAAATGTACTTACAGATATACATAAAAAACGTAGCAAACCAAAAACGGGGTAAAAGGGAGCGCTCGTTGAATGGCTGAAAAAATAGAACGTCAGCAAGCCAATAAAATAAAGAGGTTCAACAAAAAAGAGTAGATTCCCTAAAAAAAGGGGTTTTTACAAATGTCTGTTACGTGAGACTTTCTAGTAGGTCACTGTAGACCACTGGCTTGAAGTTATGAAAAATTGCTCAAGTTAAAACTTTTAGATAAGTCCTTATTACTTTTTTGTTAACGTTGAAGAAGTCTTTATTCGTGCAGAAATAATGTTTTAAGATTTCTTCTCAGTGGGAACTTTTTAAATTTTGACCTAGATTGTGAAATAGTCGGCTTAACGGTCTGTTGTTTTAGCTTAAATGATAAGGTGGGCTGATTAAAGAAGAAAAGTCTGAACTGAAAATTACTTATGATATTTTTTTCTTAAGGATTTTTCTCGGTAGTGCTATCTTCAATTCTTAGAAGTTTATGTAGTATTTAAGCAAGTTAACCGGAGTTATACTGGCTGTTTTGCTTTTCATCGAAAAGGTACTCGTAAAAAAGGTTGATTGAAACCACCGCCACATAATACCAAAAAAAAAAAAAAAAACCCACTTCACCAATCCAAAAGTCCATCCAGTGACAGTCCAAAATCTCTTGTCACTTACATCTCGACCGGGGAATCGATTAACACTCGACATTGTTGAGAGTCCATTGCCAAGGGACCCAATCGTGTAGTGACAGCGCCACGGATATTAACCACTCGTTGGTTAATTGTCCCTAGTTCAATTATCGAACAACTGTCAACGGAGTATTCAACGGACAAGCCCAGAAACAAGTTTAGCGAACGATTCGATTTACAATTTGTTAACTTGGTGATCGGCGTGATCGGTGTCACCGGACCGGGGTAATTAAAAACGGCTGGGTTATGAGCGGCGATTTGAATTATTCATGTATGCACCTCAGTTTCAGTAGAGGAATCACTAATTGGATTTTATTGAGTACCTGACCCAGTATGGATGCAGGGCCGACAAGTTCAGGCAGAACTATTGTTTGGTCTTGTATTGTTGTACTCGACTAATTCTTAAAATAAATCCAAATAATTTTAAATTAATTAATAAAAATTTTTTATGTACCGTACCTTACGATGAAGGAAAACATCGTGAGGAAACCGGCATGTCCTAGATCCAAAAAAAATCGAAGACATGTGACATTTACCGAGCCGCACTGGGCCCGCGTGGTGGATTATAGCCCATTCCCTCTCACAGAGAAGAGGCCTGTAACCCTCAGCTGATGATTTATTTACCTCGAGCTGAAACTTAAATACGGTCAGACTTCTTTTTCCTTTTTTTTTTAAGTTAGCGACTGTGTTCTTGATTTTTCAGTTTAAACATTTCCCAACTTGAACTATTATTTTTGAATAGACCCCTTTTTAGTTACCATAAAAAATGATTAAGAATTACATGAAAATAGATAAATTTTGTAACTAAACATGAACCTTAAAATATATGAGTATTGTCTAACGCCATTCAATTTCTAATTACATGGTAGATACTAATTGCAGAATACCTTATGATTCAATGGATGCGAGCGGGGAACTCAAAAGGAGCATCTCAAAATGAATCGTCGTTGAATAATTGATGTCTCCGTACTTTACGACACGATTGTCTACTAAATGCAATGATTAAACACACAGACTTGCGATTAGGTATAATATTCAACGCGATTTTTTGATACCTGTCTAAGCCAAGTATTCAAGGACTTTGTTACTGCTAGATTCCAATCGAAATGTGTGTGGTCCCACAAACATTTCCTAGGAACGCGGTCAAATAGCCAATGTGCAAGTGGCTTTTGACCCTTACCGATAGTACCGGTAACGATAGAACTGGAATTTTGTCAAAGTAGGTGCTTTAATTGACGCCAGGGTTAACTATTCAAACCCGCTGTATAAGATAGAAAATAAATGTTGTACCGACCTTGAATCACTTCACTTTTCACTTTGTGTGTTAAACCCCTGCTCTCAAAACCTTGAAGGAAAACTTTGTGAAGAAACCAGAATGACTTAGAACCAAACATTCGAAGACATTTGTGTCATTCACCTCATCCAATTTGGTCGTAGGTGTGGATTAATTCCCATATGCTTTCACCAAGAGGAAGCTTGTGTACAACGAAACGAAACGAGAAAACGAGATACAACGACGACGACGTACAAACCAAGATACTATAGGCCGATTAAAAAGGGTTTGAAAACATCTTTAATTAAGAGACCTGGAAAACTTCGGAGACATTGAAGGATCCAATTTTCACACACGTTTTTTTTTTTAAATACACGGTCTAATCACGCTGTGACACCTGTAATGTATCAACGCGTCTATCAGCACAATGTTTTAAGGGCTTAATATTGAGCGCTACCATAAATTGGAATTTAACTACCCATAATTTTTTTTGTTTTTTTTTTACATTTTTTCATAGTTTGTTGTATAACCTCTCAAACGCTCCGACCGCTAGACTGGGCGGGAAAAAACCGCTGCTAACGCTACAAGGTCAAGGGTTATTTCGTGTAATTTGACCCTTGTATATAAAAACACTTGACGATCGCAAACTACAAGACTTAGACCAAAATAAAATTTACTGTGAATAGCTGAATAGTTAAGGAATCTATTTAACCAAAAACCAAGAAATATAATATTAATTTAATACTCTAAAATAAATGTTGAGTTTGAAAAACAGTCACTTCGCGATTAAAAATATTTTTTTTACGAAAAACTATTAACTCCTTATCAATAAAAAAAATCTAATTAGAAACTAAATTATATTCCCGTTCCAATGAGACCAAAATCTTATTAGATTCTAATTGGAATGTAGATCCTATTAGAATCCAAAGTTACTGGGGAACACATATCACCAGTAGCAGTTGGGCCGCTGGTACTTTTTAACACACATGTTTACGTAACTTTTTAACTCTACGAGTCCTCTTTTTGTTGTTTCTAAAATTCTAAAATGTACTCACCATACTCAATTATTGATATTTCTCGGATAATATACACGTTTTAATCACATAAAATTATATATTCAATGTTTACATACAGCACGTTAGGTATACATACCTATCACTTTTTCACAGGAAAATTACTGCAACTTTGAGATTCCGAAACTAAATTGCTTAACCACTATATTGTAGCACGGTTCTTCACCTTCATTTTGATGTATAATACTATACTAAAATACGACTATTTCGATAAGAAAACCATTTAAATACGAAATGGCGCCGGCGCAACACGGAAAAAAATGGCCGGATTTGTTTACACTAAAGTTTTTTATTTTATTTTGACGTTTGTCGATGCATTTGGGCACAGATAATTATTATAGAGTTGGGAAATATTGTTGAGAATGTAGTGGAGACCATAAATGCATGGCCATAGTAAGTACAGTCGAGTTTTAATGCATTTTTTGAAGGCGGGTATTTGAAAATGCGACTGGTTAAAGGCTTTAATCAGCAGCGTGCAACTGGAAAATGAAGGTGGTTAAAGCCTTTAACTAGCAGCGTCTGAAAGGTGGTCAACAGCTTCGTGTATGGTCCGTTTTCACCCTGTATGTAAGATGAGATGCAGAAAAGGAGCAAGTAGGTAATAATATTCAATCACTAGACGGCTAACTAATCTTTGACTTCAGCTGCTGCTTTGTGTTTTGTCTCCGAGTTCTAATTGAATCAAGATCTGTCTCTTCTTAAAGAAAAACCTACTGTTATTTGCGTCGTAAAGTTTACTCTTCGCTTCGCATTAATTAAATTATGTTAATTCAAATGTCTATGAATAAGGGTGTCTATCAATAGAATCATTGTCCTACTGTTCATAATATGGTTATGTCATTTGTTAATTGTTTCAATTAAGTTTTATTTAATTTTAATAAGTAACTTTTTTTTCATTAGTAGGTATTCATAGTTTTTAAAAGCTCGTGGTTTCGCCTTTGTGTTCTCATCTTCTTTTGCCCTTACCTTGCTTGGGGTCACGTTCGGCGCAACACGTTTTTTTTGTTAATCCTGGATCCGCAGCACTTGTACGCTATTTGTCTCACCTTCTTTGTTTGCACCCACAAAACTTAGGTACATCGTTCAAAGTGAATGATGACTTGATGGCAAGTTCCAGTTCTGAATCTTGGTTCCAACAATCTATTTAATCATGTGAAAGAATTTTTAATTGCTACTGAATGTTTAATACTGGTAGTATTCCATTAAATCTACCCACTTAATGCCTTTGGAAATGGACTGAAAAATTGGAATTGAAATTTCATTTAGCATGAACGATTAGCCGTTCCAATGTGATTGCCATGCATCTATGCTAATTCCTTTTTTTATTGTGGACTCCATCTTTGATGGGTGCGTAATGGTCATTAGTGGCCCAACCTGGTCGATAAGATTTAACATCTAATTATTAACATTTATGACTACATCTACATCTACACTAATATTATAAAGAGGAAAACTTTGTTTGTTTGTTTGTTTGGTTGTAATGAATAGGCTTAAAAACTACTGGACCGTTTTTAAAAATTCTTTCACCATTCGAAAGCTACATTATCCACGAGTAACATAGGATATATTTTATCCCCGTACTCCCACGGGAACGGGAACTATGCGGGTGAAACCGCGGGACGTCCGCTAGTCTATAATATTTACCTACTCACGATTTTTTCCCATGGGGGTATGACAATGTTAAATCAGCTGAAATAAAAACATACTTTTTAATTAAACAACGTTTTTCGTGAAACCTATCGGATGAATTGACTAATACATGACTAACAATATAAAACGAATACACTGTTCCACAAAATGATATGAATGCATGCGAATGACCTTATTAGAAGGATTCTTGTACTATGCAATTGTTATTGATTTCTATTATGACAAGTGGGGTACCGTGAACTGTAATTCCTTTGTTTTCAACGAAGAAGTCATTACGTTGTTATGCATAAGCTGTTATAAGTACCTACCTAGTTACTTACGTATGCGTATTGTGGGAGAAATGGAATCTAGGAAAGTAGATAGGAAAGGCTTCTAGTGTAATTGTATTGTACGACTTTAAACTGAATACTTGCTTCATGGGAAAAATGAACTGAATGATACGCTTACTTGATTGGTACCTATTAAAAATCATTGATAGCATGGGTGGTATAAATTAGTAGGGTTTATAAAAGAGTAAGTAAATAGTGTCTTCTTGGTCTAGTGGTTTTCCATCATAAATTTCTCAGGAGCAGCCACGGAGTCTTCTTCTAGAGTTGTGCTCGGTTGATGGCAATAGGCTCGCGCCCTATATTTATGGAACTTAACATAATTTGAAAAAGGTGGGTGTACTATTAGATACTTACCTACAGCTCTGCCTAGCTCTTCAGGGATAATAGGCGTTATGTTATGTAGGTAAGTATTATTAATTAATTTGTGTACCAGATGGAAATGTTAACATAAATAACTGGGTTTACTGACACTGTTAAATAAAATTAAACATTAACTTTAAAAACCAATTTACGCTTATCTGCAATTACAGTATAAAACAGAAACAGCTGCAATATAAGAATAATGTAGTACCCACTTACAGAAACAAGAATATCTTAATTTTGAAAAACGAATATGGAATGTGTCCATTCAACCTCAAAAAAAAACTGTTTATGATACGATTCCTGTCACAATACAAAAGGTATTTTTGTTACGCTCACGATCTTTAAGAAACAAGCCCGGTCTGAGATGTAATTTGAAAGCGAATGACATAAATTCTTAACGGACAAACGGACAGGACAACTTGTACAAATATCCGATTACATACAAACAAAAAATAAAACATGTGTGGGCGAAATTTCTTCTGGCGACCTCTTTCTTGAATTGGTCAAGCCTCCTTGATGAATATAATTTTTATGCAAATGCGTGACCGCACGCTCAGATTCCACATTAAAAATATCTCGAAACTGAGCTTTAAATTTTGATTTTGAAGGTTTAGAATTCTCTGTTACGTCTTTTTGATAAATGTTTGTAGTTAAAATATTTAAGAAGCGTTTTATCCACGCCTAATTATTTCAGTGGAAATTGTTACGATTTATTTCCATTCCAAAAGAGATTGCGTATCTATCAAAATATCTAATCGAGTACAAAAATAATGAGGCTGTTAGACAGTTTTATTTTGTTTTATATAATTTGTGGATCGTTTTCTTTTGTTTTTATACTTTTTATGGACTCGTTTTCTTTTATCTATCGAACTATATTTACCTGCAATATTACGTTACAGAGTCAACATGGCTCAAAGCTTAATTTATATATAGACCATTGACAAATATGTCTCAATTCGTTCTGTTTAGATTTCTCTTAATAACAGACTAAATTAACGAATTCAGAACTCTTCGTTTCTTGAAAAGTATGCATTAAGATAAATATGACAGAAACTTAAAAATACAACTGTATTCTTGCAAACTTAAAGATTGCAATTAAAGATTATAAACTTTAATCTTTCACAAATCAATCTTAAATCTTGGACAAATCTAAAGCGGCCTAATTAAAACGTTTGTCAAAAACACCTGCGTAGGCTAAACGAATGTAGGGCAAACATGTCGATAATTCAATCTAATTCAATATTAACATAACTAGAACATGATTGTGTATTTGAAAATACATAGTTACATGTTTCATGCATAACTATAATGAACAGCTGGCTTAGCTAAAGTTTAAATAAGACAACGGAACGTAGGAATATTCTACTATGTAGAAACCTGAACTCAATTTTTTGCAGAGCCCCGTTGGAAATGGAAGTTCTGATTAGACCGCATTATTATATTATTACGATTCTAAAGGGTGTAAAAAACCTCTAACGAAGTCGATAGGCACTTCTACTCCCCGTCATTGCGATATTTTTTTTGTTCTACACCATACCTGGGAACCTTCTAGTTACGGAGGTAATAGGGGTCAAAGTTCCAACATTTTGTAATTTATTTTTAAAATATACGTTTTAATTTTTACTTTAGACACCTTTACGGCCACCGTACTATTCAATCCATCCCTCAGCAATATTTTGAGTGCGTTACATTGAGCTCTACCACAAAACATGATATTTCACTCCAAAAAAAAGTCGTTTCCCAGTAATAATTTTTGCAAGAAAATTACTTAGTTTTATGTACAGAATACTTGAGGTACTTCGTGATGAGGTTGTTTATACCCTGTATGTGGTTGGTTTTCTCTTCTTTGTGGTTTCCTCACTGCTGACGATCGCGACCACATATGACAGGTCTCCAAGCTATGCGGTCTTCTACTGTGTGTCAACCGCTCGGTACAGGCTGCCTCTAATAGCCTTTTTGATCGCGTCTGACCATCTTACCGGTGCTCTGCCTTGCGCGGGTTTACCTACAAGCCGGCCCAGTATCATACAATGCCTAGGCGAACGCACAATATATCATTGTGCAACGAAACCGCTAAGAGCACGCTCCAGGCAGATTGTGGAAAGCCGTTTGGTGATAGGGTCCTCCAGTATTTCGTGGTTGTTGCACATGGTAAAACTATTCTAACTTTAGAGTCATAATTGACATAGTTGATTTTCTTGGAGTTATATTGAAAGTAATGTTTATTGACAATCTGCTCTTCCAGATTGAATTCTAAAGAAGGATATTCTGAGGAAATTTGATAGAATTCATCTAAACGTGCATACCAACAACAGAGAAAGGATAGTTATTAGGTTCCAAAATGGGTGAAGTTAGACTGAGGATAGCGATGATGATAACGCTGAATTGGTTATAAAATACCCAATTAGGTAAGAAAAGTTTCCATGAATAAAGAAAGCAATACAAAAGAAAAGAAAAACTCTACCTAATAACGATAAAATAACCGAGTAAGCTTCAATATTACCTCACACATGCGGCAGCAACATTTTCTCTTCTCTTTCAATATTGAAAACAAACACTTACGTCTTTACCGCGCCTCATAAATTCATTCACCAAATAAGGCAACAAATCAATATGCTTACAAGGCAAGAAAATACAATACAAATATGGTAAAATTTCACTCCTCGATTCAAGTCATTATTTTACCATAAAGTGATATTTTGAAGCAACAGCTTCCACTTTCGAAAGTGTCTCGTGACAACGGGGCAGAAGAATGGTCACGCGAACGATGTATACGGCGTTTTCAATATTATGTGGCACAGGGATATTGTATTTGAATGGTGATATTGTATTTAATATTTTTTATTCCTTTTGTATGAATTCAATTACTTATAGATCTAGTTTTTATGTAATAGTAGCAAGACTCACATGAGTACTTACTATTGTAGTTTATTATGTATGCATTTATCCGGAAAATAAGGTCTAGTGGTCGCAAAACATGAGGTCCTCAGTTCGATTTCTCGAAGTTTGGATTGATGACAATAGGGTCGCCCCTATTACACGGGACTTAAACACTACTGGCGAAATGTGGGTGGTTTATTAGTTACACCTCTGGCTAACCCTTATGGAATTACAGGCGTGATGTTTTGTTATGTGATATATAAAATGCTGAGTGGCGTAATAATTATGATAGTGATATTTTTTTTATATATTTAAATGTTTTTTATATATTTTTATATTAATATTTAAAAATGTAAAAAGTTTGTGAAAAAATTAATAAAGGAAATGATAATCTTCCTATTTTATATTCTATGCGACTTTCATGACCTGATTCAGTTTTCAGAGAACAATCACTATTTATAACAGAATTTAAATCACAATACAGAGAAAATTTTGAGTAACAAGGAAGACAGGAGACGGTTTAAATTAAACATTTTATCGCAAACGATAGCACCCGCCGAAAAAGCTTTTGTTTCAAAATCGTTGACTATTTCATTAAAAGGGCCGTTTTTTTTTATTAACACAACGAAAAAGTCTTACGCAAACAGTTGCAAAGTTCTGCAGAATACTTTAATTTAAAAGTTTAATTAAACCGCGAAACGAAACGTAATAACAATTTTTAGCCGAACAATCATCCGCTTTTAATACATCCACTAAGTCTTTTAATACGTCTGCGTATCATGGAATTTAAAATATCGTTCCGTGTCACGCACTACACGAGCGATGAACACGAGTATGGAATAATAAATAATTATTCTGGCGCTCATTATGGAGTAATTACCATTAAATGAGCTGGATGCATTATTTATACTTAACTATAAACGGGGTTTGGAAAATTAAAAGTTACTGTTTTTGCAAAAAATATTGTTTGGCTCAGGATTAATTAGGTACCTAGCTTAAGATCGATATTATAGCTTAAGAAGAAAGCTTAATGTTCCCACTGCTGGGACAGGCCTCCTCTCTATGAGAGAGAATGGGCTTTATAATATCTGATTATGTAAGGATAAATAAATAAGTATCCCATCAAATATTCGTCCTTACTAATGGCACATTAGTGAGTACATACTACTGGCCTCTCTCATAATGTAACATATACCTAGTTCAACGAGCACCATGTTAGGTTGATAGCACAAATTGTCAATTGAAAGAACTTAAAATAAGATACTAAAACCCTACTGGACTCTCAAATTATTAACCAAATTCCAAAGTGACACAAGAATTTAAAAAAAAATCTTAGGGTTCCGCCCTGCCAAGATTCTTTCCGAAGCTTGTAAAACCACTCATATCGTGCATGGATTGGGTATATAAGTAGTAATATAAAGAAAAATAAAACAAAATGCACACTACAGAACTTCGAAGAATATGTTCTTCACCCCACAAAAGTTGGGGAAAACTTAATAATATGTAGCGATATGCTTTCAAACCGTAATGAGTTCGAGAGTGCTCTTTCCTGTACGTTTATTTTGTGGACCATAACATATGACAGGACGATGAACTTTCTCAATATTTTTATCTCAGCTCTTTGAAAGAAACAAACATTTTGACTAAGTTTTCTTATAAATCATAAGTTATGGAGAAGGAATATAAATTGCGCATTTTTTATAAGAAAATCTTATAATAGTTTTTAATCCTGTAGGTATTAAAGAACCTTACCTCAGCAGAGATCTTTGCTTAAAATTTCGTAAAGAGAGAGAGAGAGTATAGGTTGGATAACGTGTATCTACTTGAATGCATGTTAAAATAATAGTGCACAAAAGTTTTACCAAAATATTGACATGAGGGTTAAGTTACTATTAATTATATATTCACAGCGTAATTTCATTAGTGCCGTTTAGAAAGTGTGACTCACAGCAAGGCTTCTGCATTGAGTCACCTCTTGCGGCTTTCTCAGAAAATCTAGCTTATCTGGCATTAATTGGATTAAGTAATCTTCGATATCTCCGTAGCGATAAGATCTTAAATGAAAGATCATTAGAGACAAAGTTCATAGCAACGCTATACTATCTAGCACTTTGCATTGGGTCGTATCTACCAGACTGTCAAAGACGAAGCACTAACTGCACCTTATAAGTAGCTGCAAGACAGAGAGACAAAGTTCGTCTGGAAACTAAATTTAATGCAAATAAGGTCTACCTGGAGCTTTAAATATAGCTGATCTAACTTTAGGTACAGGCTGACAAAGAGTACACTATTATAAAAAACTTGAATGTGCAATATTAGCGGCCGTAAGACAAGGAGACAATGTTCCAAGCAAAGGCTTACTTACGTATAACTGTCAGTTAAAATATCATACCAATCTATAAACAAAGTTAGCTTGAATTATCCTATCCGCGACACCTACCTGTCACTTGATTGATAGAAAAATCAAATAAAGATTTTCTGTGACGTTTTGTTTCTAAAATATCTTGTAAGCAAAATTTCAAACAGACAGAGATAGCAACCTAACAAAACCGAACAGTAAGTTATTGAAAAGGGCCGGCCGTAAGGAAGCACCAGTTAGGTGCTTCCTTACAGCCGGCCCTTAAAGCGGAAGCTTTTAGCTTCCGCTTTAAGCTTGAATCTTAAGCTTTAAGAAGTGTATCGTAAGTGTATCCACTTCTGCAAATCTCGCTATCAAAATTAGGTTTGCTGTAAGAAAACCCAATTCTGGGTTAAGATCGCTTTTATACATAAGCTATGTTATTGTAATTTATATGACTGTATACTTGTTATTTTGTGTGCAATAAAGAATAAGAAAAAAGGCCAAAAGAAAAACCTAAGCTCAATATGCAATGTTAACAGCCATGAAACCGACAACTAACCCCCATATTCACGTTACGTAACAGATCTAAAACGTAACCCCACCCTAACAATCTAAAACAAAAACCCGTAACTCACAACCCGCAAAATCACCTTTCGAACATTTTTATTCCCACATCCCGTCAGATCACGTTTGATATAGTTATTTTTACAAAGGTAGTGCAGTGGGGGACAGCGGTCGGTGAACGTAACGTATTGGCCGGCTTACACACGATCCCTTGACTGATTTATTGCGTGCGTAAATCTCCAATTTACACGACAATGTGTCTATGTATAGGTAGGCAAGCGATCTAATCGACGATAAGAATCAGGTTTATCCTCGTTTTCGGATTTGGGTGTAATTTGCTTTGCCTGGTTTGAGCGGTCTGAAGGATGGGTTGTTGAATTTTAAGTTTTATTCCACTTGTACTTTGTTGGTTATCTGGTTTATTGGGTTGAAGGTACGTAGTATCGTAAACTACTTTATGATTTTCAATGCTGGCCTTGATTCTCGATATTATGCTCCTTCCTATTTGTTTTGCTCATTCTATGTCATCATTTCTATCCGTGGCTGATCTTGGTTCGCTAAAATCTTCCTCTGTCGTATCCACTATATCTTTATCAGAATGTCAGCTCAAACTGTGGAGAAAAGTCGAAAGAATCTCAGTTAGTACACATGAAGGCGCAAGTATACATCTTCGTTCGCTTCTTGCCCTAGTAATGAACTCAGTGGTAATCGCTAGACAAGATTTTTTTTTCTTGAATAGCCTCACGTTGCCCACAGCTGATCAAAGGCCTACCCCATATCCTTTCAGGTAGGTAATGTTCACTTGAAAAAAATGGTCCAGTTGAAAACCAGCGTCGGGCACTTTTTGTTCAGATTTAAGTTTTTTACAAGTAAGGTTTATAAAATATTTAAGTTTTTTTATTATTTTTATACCGTGTGCACTTGTGGCTTGTGTCAAATAAATGTATTTTCTTTCTTTCTTACGCCGCAATTAATTAAAAAAACAGACTTAATTTACCTACTTATCCTATTACTTCACATGTAAGTCAGCAAAGTAATAATTTCCTAGGCAATTTTTGTATGAAAGCTGTGTAAAGGATATCTTCAAGACTAGTGACGTCACAAGTTGTTTTCTTCACTTTAGACCTTGTGACTCAATCCTTAACGATCAGTTTTTAGGGTTCCGTAGCCAAATGGCAAAAAACGGAACCCTTATAGTTTCGCCATGTCTGTCTGTCTGTATGTCTGTCTGTCTGTCTGTCTGTCCGCGGATAATCTCAGTGACCGTTAGCACCAGAAAGCTGAAATTTGGTACCAATATGTATATCAATCATGCCGACAAAGTGCAAAAATAAAAATTTAAAAAAACATTTTTATTAGGGTACCTCCCCCAGACGTAAAGTGGGGAGCGATTTTTTTTTTAATTTTGACCCTGACGTGTGATATATTGTTGGATAGGTATTTAAAAATGAATAGGGGTTTTCTAAAATCATTTTTTGATAATATTAATATTTTAGGAAATAATCGCTCCGAAAGTCAAAAACAATGTGTCCCCCCCCCTCTAACTTTTGAACCATAAGTTTAAAAAATATGAAAAAAATCACAGAAGTAGACCTTTATATGAACTTTCTAGGAAAATTATTTTCAACTTGATGAGTTGAATAGTTTTTGAGTTATATAGCACTTTTTCAAAAAAACGCAAATGATAACTTTGTTTTTCATACAAATACTATGAAAAACAAAGTTATTTTTGCTGACGAAAAATGTTGGTATTTTTAATGGTCTGGGAAGCTACGGAACCCTACAGTGAGCGTGGCCCGACACGCTCTTGGCCGGTTTTGTAGTAGTTAGGCTTAGCTCAGGCTTACCACGTTCTTAAATTTCGCTGTGAAACCACAAAAGGTTTGAGGTCACAGAGAAATGACCCATGTAGAGAAATAATCACCGTTAAAATAGGTCAAGCCTTAATATTAAACCCAAAGGTGTAGGCATGGAATGATCTCTTCGAACCCCACCAATTTCAATATACAGAAAAGAAGGCGCTTTTTACAAATAAAACCATATTTTACTTAAAAAATAGTTTTCATTATGAACAATATACTCGTACCAATGCGAACTGTCAAAAATACAAATTGGCGGTAGTATATTAACAGCAGAAGAAACCAATAGTTAGTACAATCGAGAAAAAGACGCAAGGAATAGATTAAAACCTGTCCTGATGATGACGACATAATTTTCTGACTTAGGCCATTGAGTTAAGTGGAAAAATGGATAGATTGTGCGAGGAATGATCTGAAGGAAAAAAAGAGTAAACGATAGCATGATGATTGACAGGGGGGCATGAAAGATCTCAGATAGCATGGAACAAGAGCTGGAAGATGATAATGATGAGACTGGTCGACTGCAGACTTTCCCAAACGTGTATCACCAGGATACTCCAACCGGATTAATACCTGTTTTCTAATATTATTAAAATTCAAATTCAAATATGTTTATTTGTGACACTTATGTAAAAGTAGGTACACGGTGTTATAAAAATAAGTAAAGTCTCACTATGTGCTGCCTTACAAGGCGTACAAATTATGTTTACACATTAATTACGAGTAGGTTTGAAGTTTTTTTAGGTAGCTTAACATCTACTAAAATAAAGTTACTACGGCTAATTCCCTAATATTAAATATTTAATGATTATCTTATTTAATAATTTAAATGCGAAAGTTTGAGAGGATTTCACGCGAAAACTACTGAACGCATTTGGATGAAAGAATTTGCCCAAAAGTTGTATGAGCCTATACCCCAGCATGAACAGATATAAAATCTATGACATTTAATTGTAAAAATCTTCTATAACATTAATAAAAAACCGGCCAAGAGCGTGTCGGGCCACGCTCACTGTAGGGTTCCGTAGCTTCCCAGACCATTAAAAATACCAACATTTTTCGTCAGCAAAAATAACTTTGTTTTTCATAGTATTTGTATGAAAAACAAAGATATCATTTGCGTTTTTTTGAAAAAGTGCTATATAACTCAAAAACTATTCAACTCATCAAGTTGAAAATAATTTTCCTAGAAAGTTCATATAAAGGTCTACTTCTGTGATTTTTTTCATATTTTTTAAACTTATGGTTCAAAAGTTAGAGGGGGGGGGACACATTGTTTTTGACTTTCGGAGCGATTATTTCCTAAAATATTAATATTATCAAAAAATGATTTTAGAAAACCCCTATTCATTTTTAAATACCTATCCAACAATATATCACACGTCAGGGTCAAAATTAAAAAAAAAATCGCTCCCCACTTTACGTCTGGGGGAGGTACCCTAATAAAAATGTTTTTTTAAATTTTTATTTTTGCACTTTGTCGGCATGATTGATATACATATTGGTACCAAATTTTAGCTTTCTGGTGCTAACGGTCACTGAGATTATCCGCGGACAGACAGACAGACAGACATGGCGAAACTATAAGGGTTCCGTTTTTTGCCATTTGGCTACGGAACCCTAAAAAAAGATACGTATTGCTCAGCAGTTTTGGACAAAAGTTATAAAGAAGTTGTTTTTGTCGCTACGTCTAAAGTACTTTTATCTATATTCTAGTGTATATTATGGATATATATTTGTCCCAGGCATTTAATTAACACAGTAGGTATATTGGTTAAAAAACACTTAACACTGTGAGACTTTAAAATGAGACAATTTATTCGTTTGTAACAAAACGATCACCGGGGAATAGCAGGTATGTAATGTCTGGCAAAAAACAAAACACATTCAAATTATAACATACAGTTATGTCAGTAATAGGGTCACCAGCGTACTAAAAATACCCATATTTAAACATCATTTAAAAAACTTCATCTCTTCAGAAACCCCTTACAAAGTTAGACTGACAGTATAATCAATTATGCACTTTGGAAACTAAAATCTTTATTTATTATTAAATCATTAATAATAAAAAAAAATTAATTACATTTTAAGTTACGGTAAGTGACGAATATTTTACATTTTAGGCCCGTTATAAGTTTATTTTCCCCTGTTCTCTTCTTTGTTAATATTGTATGGCAAGTTAGGAGTAAATCTGACGTTTCGAGTGAAATCAAAATTAATAGTAAGTATATTTTAAATCGAGGGACTAAATGAAGCCACAATATGCCAGAGATGGTTTGACTCCCGAGCGTGCGTGGGAGTCAATGAAACCGAGGGTATATTAAGTTGGCGTTTAGATTCAAGGTGCAAACTATACTTTTCACTTTGAGTGCAAGAAAAATAGTTAATTTAGTACAATAATATTTGTTTCTTATTCCTCCAATCCATAAAACTTTCAAGTTTTTAGGTAAATCTTCCGCGATTTTGGCGGCAAAAGATATATTATGTCTTTTGCTCTTTGCTCGACGTCAAACTCTTCAATGTCGCTGAAAAAACCTAATTTTATTAAAAACCAAACAAATACACTCGACAAAAATTCTGAAATTTCGCTGTCAGTTTTTTCTTCTAAACCGTGCAGTCACAGATTAACAATTTAAAACACATGGCGCCACCTTCTTTGCGGTTAAACCCTAGAACTAAAACTCCCAACATTTTCGTAATGAAGATGTATGTATAGTCCACACTCCACAGATAATAGTATATTTACTGGCTGTTTGATTTTGTCTATGTCACATGAAGGAGATTAAGAAATGAATTACTTGTACTCCCTGTGGAGTAAAGTGGTCACTTTAGTCCCGCTTCGTAGGGCTACATTGGCGTACTTTTAGAGAATGAGGAGTTAAAAAAACAATTTTTATTTTGAGTTCTATTAAAAATCTGGTATCGTATGGTAATCATGTTCCAAAACTTTTAACTTTTTTATTACAATTATGTGTAATACTTTTATTTTTGTTCAAGTGGGGCAGGGTTTGTACTTCCTTTTGTACATATCCATTGTCCTTTGGCTCATAGATAGCCTAGATTAAAATATGGGATACTTTTTATACCGGTAGGTAGGTAGGTACAGTTACCGAAATTAAGGTGAAAGCGTCGGAAAATTTAAAAGAACGTTGGAAAATTTGAATTTCGCGGGCTATCCTGGAGCATCAGCCTTAAGTAACCACAAATCAAAGTGTGTCGCCGACCTTAAACCGCAAAACCAAACCAAAAAAATCCCTCCGGCAAGCCGCAGGAGGAGGTTGATTTCGGAGAAGGTGCTGGAGCGTCCGACTATTGAAAATTTGTATAAAGAGTTGGACTTATGTGTACAATCTACAAAAAAAAAAAGATTTCAAAATCATTGTCCTGTAATGGAAAGTTTACCCTTTTTAAATCCTATAATACGAGTTTAATTTTTTAGCTATAATTTTTTAATTCGAAAACTATAAGTTTTATCACTAAACTTCAAAGGTAACATTTGGATACAACATTTGGACATTGTTGGGTAAAATTGTAGGGTAAACAATTTGCTTTCAAAAAAAAAATATTTGCGACGCTCAAAATGTTTACTGTTTCGGAGATATGATTTTTTTCGCAAAAAATTTGGAAACTTCAAGCCCCTCCCCAATTTAGGGGTTGCATCAAAAAAGTTTTAATTTAAAGTGGTCCGTATTCTTACTAAAAATGATAAAAATTAAAAACGGGTCAAAAATTTTCCAGAAGAAAAAAGTTATGGCCAAAAAACTGATTTTAGAAAAACCGCCTCCCCGCCGCCCCCGTCGTATTGCTTGAGTTGCCTTTTTACTGTGTGTTTTATTTACAAGTAGTGAACGAATTCGTTCAGGCCGAACGGTTTGATTTGATTTCGTCAAATGAATATGTATATGTATTTATTTTATTCGTGTTTTTTGTAAGCCTGGCTTGATCTGATAAGTTAAGTTATTATTCTGTTCGGTTGAAAAGAATACGTTGTTTGGGACAAAAGATGGGCTAAAAATAGATATTAGGACTGTATTTCAGAAGATTACCTCTGAATATTATATGTTATGTAACTTAGTTATTAATAAAGGACCTGTTTTGGAGCTTAATAACCATTAAACCTACTGCCCACATTCAGATTTAGAGCTTAAGTAATTACCTTTGCTTAAATATTTAACAGCAACATCAGGTCTACCTATCTTACAACAATTTCTCTTTTCATTTTATTTGAATTCCCACAAAGAATAGTATTGAATGAGAAATCCAGTTTAGCTCAGTTTATCCACATTCAATATTAGTGATGCATTTGATTATGAAATACAAAGACTGACACACCCCCCGATTACTCTGTATTCCCGCCTTTGGTGTAAGCCGCGACCAGACTATAAGATCCCTGCCACCCCTCTCACCTCTTTGGTTTACAAAAGGTTAAGGGGTGATTGAAAGCTTCATTGCGGCTCTGCTCAAATTGGTCGTGTTTACCTGAAGTACTTGGTAAGCACCCTTTATGTTTGGAATGTAGTGGCGATGAATGTGTCACGGCTGGAACATTATTTTTAAGTAATTTTATTCATGGTTTTATCATGCTGGAATAATACCTGTTCAACATTTAAATAATGTGCCAACTACAAGAGAATTTGACAATGCTTTAACAAAAAAAGGTTTTGAATAGTTACATTAATTAAGTATTTTAATTAAACTAATATGCAAAACCTGAAAACTAATATTAATGTTCCCACTGCTGGGGCTCAGGCCTCCTCCTGTGCCCCAGCAGTGGGAACATTAATAGGTTAGGTGGGGTAGTATCATGATGATGATGATGATATGCAATCACTGTATTGATATTCCATTACAAGCTTTACAGTGTTAAAATGATTTATGATTCGGTATTTAGAGGGAGTAACCAAAGTAACTCCACTTTTTCCTACCCCTATAAAATTATACGCCGTAAACATAATGCCGTATTGTTGTTTGAAATCAAATGTAAGTAAGTGCAAAAATCCTAAGCACAGCCTTCGTAGCCATCTTAGGTATTGTTTTCGACGTTATAGCTTTGTATTTCCCACTGTTGAGCAAAGACCTCCCCCATATCCTAACAGGTGCTCTTCTCTTGTTTTGATCAGTTGATATTTTTGTGACGTTTTGGAAATGCCACAACCACATCAACCTCATACCAAAACACGTGGTAACTAAAACCATTAAATCATCAACATCATCATTTCCGCTGTCATGCTGGACATATGCCTCCCCCAAGTGTCGCCACATTGACCGGTCCCGTGCGATTCGCATTCAGCGGATTCCCGCAGCCCTCACCAGATCATCTATCCATCTAGTGGGAGGCCTTCCAACACAACGTTTAAAATTACCCAAACGACACACTACAATATTTTAACTAATTACGTCACTAACGGTCTCAAACGTGTCACGCCACCACATGAACCAATCCAATTGTCATATCCATCAACCCTAATTCGTGTACATTATTTGCATTCGAGAGGCGGTAGCTGTCATCGAGCACAGTTTATGCAGGACTGACCCGTGTTTATAATAACTATGCAAATTATTCCGATATCGTCCCCAATCGGCCTCCGACGGGCCAAATTGAATTTGTAACTCTGATTAAACCCCCTTTGAAATGCCGATATGTACGGACAAAGATTTTTAATGAATATTTTTTTAATTAACATTTTTGGTGTGGTGTTGTACAAAAGCTAACGCTGTGTTACGTTTTGTTAGAAATTGTTTTTTAATTAAATTTTGTGTTGTTTTGACGAGAAAAATGTAATTGGATTGCGTGTGTGGACTGCATAGTTATCTAGAGATTCATTTCTACTTGAAACAAGCAATTTTATCCACCTGATTTACATATTTACTTGCAGAACATACAGACCACTGGGTAAAATACACACACGTCGTAACACACACATGCACATACGTAAGTATATCCTCTTTTGCAAATCTCGCTTTCAAATTTAGGTTTGCTGTAAGAAAACCCAACTCTGGGTTAAGCTCGCTTTTGTACATAAGGTATATTATTGCAATTAATATGTGTATTTGTTGTTTTTTGTGTGCTATAAAGAATAAGAATAAAATACAATAACTTCGATAGCTTGATGATCTGCAAAACAAACGAAAAAGTTTCAACAGCAATTTTTCCAATTCCAATAGAGTAAGAGCATTGTAATTGTCTAGACTACACGAATTCTGTTTAAAATTCTGCAAAATCAGTACAAACAAGCAAATATATTAATATTCAATTTTGTAAGTTAAAATCCAGGGATTTCACGTCCCTACGTAATAGTGTGAGCACGATCAGCCACGTGGCACCCTTTAGTAATGTGCGATACACAGGAGCGGGTCCTTCGGTGAACTTTTAACACCAGTGTGCAGTGTGCTTGAATATGAAGTCTTCAAAAATGATTGAATTGTGTATCATAAACTGAACATGAAATTAAAATCTATAAATTAATATAATACAAAATCAGACATGTTTGTTGATGTGTTAGAACGCGTTAATCTATGGAACTACGAGCACACCCCCAAGATTTGATTATTATTCCATTTGATAGGCCGATTCTTGAGAAAGATTATTGGATATTTAATCATTCTCGAGCCGGATACCGGCTGAATCCGCGGGGTAGAGCTAGTACTGCATAAAACGAATTTACCTAGGAAAAATTCACGACATGACGTGATGATAAAACAAAATATATAATTATGAATTGTGATTGCACCACTAGACTTCATTCCGCCCCAGAGGATCTATTGAGGAGGATTCCGGATGTGACTTGCGGTAAAAAGTAAACAAATAACCAAACCGAGTCCTTTGTTGGGCCCTCCAAAACTTCAAAACAGCGACGGTTCTGAGGACCGAAATATCGCCTCTGATGCCGAGCAACAATTACACATGACTTCGCAGCAAGTTGTATAATCATACCATCTGTGTGTCCATCCAATCGTTACGCACATTCCTATAAGATTATACTAATGCCATTTTGATTAAAATGCAGTGCCTTTTTCAATATTGAATTTTACGCTTTGCGTGTTTTAAGGTCCTGTGTTATGGGGGGAAACAAATGGACTTCCTTATTCCAATTGTTCAATAGTAATAACGATTCAATAAAGTTAATGGTAAATGTAAGACGATTATTAATGGATACACAGTTGAGTAATAAAGTGATTAAAATGTATGTTTTTGAGAAGTTGTTCTCGTTCGCTAGCTCGTTGGTCTGATGGTCTCAAACATGGCTGCTGAACATGCAAAGCATGCATGAGGTCTTGGGTTCAGTTTCCAGGTCGGACAAAGTGCCACTAGGTTTTTGCATCAGAAATTTCTCAGTAGCAGCCGCAGTATCTAGATTTGGACTTAAACATAACTGGCTAAATGTGGGTGTATTATTGTATTGTATTGTATTGTATTGCATTGTATTGTATTGTATTACATTGTATTGTATTGTATTGTATTGTATTGTATTGTATTGTATTGTATTGTATTGTATTGTATTGTATTGTATTGCATTGTATTGTATTGTACAACGTGCTGATATCCGTAACTCCACGTCAAAGCGCGTATTTTGCGTATGGGCTATATAATCCACCACGCAGGCCCAGTGCGGGTTGGTAGATGTCACATGTCTTCGAATTGATGGTTCTAGAACATGCTGGTTTCCTCACGATGTTTTTCTTCACCGTTTTTGAGAGCAGTGGTGATGAAATAAATTAGACAAAGTAATGCGCATACCTGGGTTCGAACCCACAACTTACTGTTCGTAAGTCGGGGCCGCCACCACTGCACCACCGCTGCTCTCATGGGGGTGTACTATTAGATAAACCTCTGCCTAAACCAGAGATTATAGGCGTGATTTATGTTTTTGAGAAGTATTTATCCAGATAGTAAGTTTGGTAAGTTTGGTAAGAGAATTTAAAATAAAAGTGCCTTATAATTAATATATTTGATAATGGGGTAGGTGATCCAATCAATTGACATACTTTTTAAGAGCTGTCAAAACGCGGTTGGTTCTTATAAATTTTGTATAGCAATAGCACGCTGTGACGCCACTGTTTAATCAACTTAATGACTCAACTTAACTGATTTCAAAGCAACTAAAAATCTAATTTGGCAATTCATTGAAAATAAATCGGAGTTTCAGGCTCAAATAAGGGCGTGTTTTTTTTGAAGATTGGTGTCATGGAACTATTGTTTGATGGTGTCATCTGGCCATTTTATTTGAAGTCTGACCTTTAAACTGTTTTACTTCCAGTGGAACGTTAATACATAAAGCGCTGTAACTCCAATACAAAATAAATCAATTCCTATCAATCGAAAGTCGATTCTGCTCGAACACACTTCGTAGATACGCTGCACAAACAATCCCTAAACATTACTCTATCGCTCCGTCAATCAGGGCATTTCAAACAGTTCCTTAGCATTGATTTTTACTAACATTGATTGTTTACTGACAGGCCCGGTGCGCGATAGTGTCACAGTCAACCGGAACGATATAATGAGAGATACAATAAGCCACGCCTTAGCACACACCAGACCTCACTACATGGTACCTTTCGGGTAGTCTTTCTACTACTTCAGAGGTCTACATAAATTGGTTTTGATTAAAATTTAGATCCGTGAGTTAGTGAAGCGGTAGATTGTTTAACGATGTAATTGTTTCTATTATTTGGTAAGTGATATGTCGTATAGATTTATGTCATGTGGCTTACATACTAGCGGTTAGAAACTAGTTTGAATTAGGAACATATTTGAGAGTATGGCAATTAAGTCGAGATTAAGTTACGTAGGAAACCTTGGTTGGCATAGAAATAAATAGTATATTTTTAGAACATTGTCTGCCTTATCAAAGGCCCTCGATTCAATACATAGCCTTTTGCAGATTCTTTATACTATCACTAATGTTTTCAACTTGTGTTCAATTTCTTCAAAAAGATAAAGCTGCTACTTACATTTATATTTCCACGACGATATTCAGTTATACCCAGAATCGTAATATTGTGAGGAGATATTGGGTAGGCTTCGACCTAATTCTCGCTTCTGGGTGGCTACCATTGTGACCAAACCGTCGTCTTCCAAAAACTCGCTAATTTGTTTGAAGGTAACCGAATTTGCACCTTCATACTGGTACATAAAAGGTCCTTAATCGTATAAACTGGTAAGAGATGTTACAAAAAGATAGCGCCGCGTAATCAACTCTCGACTTTGGTGAAGGAAACGGGTAAAGATATGAAATTTTAATGGATATGCCACAAAATATTAATAAAATAAACAGTAATCGTATGAAGCGCGTACTCCAGGTGTACTTTGCTGGGCTGTTTTCTTTAATGGGTTGAGCAGAATTCGAGGTTAATCAATAAGCGTTGGCCCAGTGTGAAGCCGTGAAGCCTGTATTACGATTTGCATTTGCAGTTTGTGTCAGATTGATACACAGGTTCTGGGAAAATTAGAATAATCTATTTCCATTTCTGAATATTATACGTTTAGAGTAAATCCTGGAATTTCTTCGTATGTTTATAATTTCTTCCTCTTCATTTAATTGAGTTCGATCGTCAGTGTCTTCGTGTAGGTTCTCCAAAGAAACATCTTTATTAACGTTTGAGTGAGTTGCAGCTACGTGTTGCTTCATGCACTACTGTGCTATTTAAGAAAACTGTGACAATTGAGCATCCAGTAAGTCATGAGCGCTCATTTGACTTATTTATACCAATGTTCTAATATGATGTTTATTGAGAGCAGCGGTGGCCCAGTGGTGGCGGCCCCGACTTACGAACAGTAAGTCGTGGGTTCGAACTCAGGCAGGCGCATTACTTTCTGTAATTAATTTCACCACCATTGCTCTCAAAAAATGGTGAAGGAAAACATCGTGAGGAAACCGGCATGTCCTAGAACCAAAAATTCGAAGACATGTGACATCTACCAACACGCACTAGGCCCGCGTGGTGGATTATAGCCTATACGCAAAATACGCGCTTTGACGTGGAGTTGCGGACACCAGCCCGTTGTACAATACAATAAAATAAAAGAGTGTCCATGGAGTTTCTTGCCCGTTCTTCTCCATAGAGATCTACGCTAGGGAATTGGCAACTACAGTACTTTCACAGTTTTTATGTCTTGTGAATGGGACTGTAGCTACATTAAATGTTCATTTTTGTTTCGATAATTCAAAAGTGCCTGTAACTGGCCTACTTGAAATAAATGCTTTGATTTTTTGATTTTGATTTTGAATACAATACAATGATGTTTATTTCAAATTCTGCGTTATTGCTCCCATGTCTTCATCATCAGCCTACTAGCTCTATGAGAGGGAATGAGCTCCCATGTACTATCTTAATTAAACCTTCAATTTTATTATTATCAATCGTTTATGTTTGCCATTCAACTACTTGCCAATTTTGTCATACCATACATTACATACCGAGTTTCCTCCGTGCCTCGGATAGCACGTTAAGCCGTTGGCCCCGGCTGCCATTTGTACATCTTTGACAGTTGTTACAGGAAGTCGGTGACCCGGAAGTCAACCAGTCTTACCAAGGGGTATCGTATAAACCAGTACTAACTGAGTTGTGGAGGTTAGGTAGGCAGTCGCTCCATGTGAAATACTGGTATTCAGCTGCATCCGGCTAGACGAGAACCCAACCCTTAGTTGGGAAAAGGCAAGGCAGATGTTGACTTTTTTCTTACCGGTAAGACAGTCTGGGACAGACAGTGACAGTGTATTATTTTCAAAACAACAACACAAAATAGAAGAGACATTTCTATTTCCTCACATTAAATTACTAATTCAAAACAACTTCAATGCGTACACTCAATATCCTAAAGATACTACGCTCAACACCCCTTTCTACATCCATAATGTAATGTGCATGAGAAATATGAATAACGAAACGCGTAAAGACATCTGTTCGTGTATGAAAACGGAAAGGAGCAAAATTTAATATTGAATTAAGGCGTTACGTAGAAATCGAGAAAGGAGCAAAGGTGGAAATAAATCCTTGTGATATATGGGGGCCAACCTTAGGGCGTTGACAATTTTTGAGGTAACATTTTATGTTTTTCCCTCTTGTGTGCACTCTGTTGTAATGTTCTTTATGATTCGGAATACAACGTTGTAGAAAGGCTTGGTAATGTGGTGATGCAATTTTTGTTACTGCTAATGTGTGCTATTAAGTCTTAATTATTTTTACACTTATTCTAATAGGCTTTATACATAATTTTGTTCTTTGGGGTTTTTCCTGGTACCTACCGGAAACTTGTTAGCAGAAATTACTTTTTGATCATTAAAACATACGATGTTTCTAAGGGTCTTATTAAAAAGGGCATGAGAGTTATCCTCGACATATTATGTCTTAGTATTAATTATTATCTTATTTTAATCTTGATAGTAAACATTACTTCTGATAACAAGTGTTTATTTTCTTTGGATTGATATTTCGGTAGATTCCTACATAATTAAAAGTTGCTAAATACATATGTACGGCACTATACCGAAAAAACAACCGCTTTTCCGGACGCACACAGAATTCCTAATAACCTATGATTCCAGTGTGTCACATTATCGTCACCATTCAACTTCATTCTAGGTGTTTCAATATCCAACTATCAAGTAAATTCCACATTAAAATTCCAATTTGTATCGCAGAATGTACCGAAATACAATTGCAGAACGCAACGGTTACATGGCGATGTCATGAATAAAGCATATCGCACGAGGTCCAATTTTCCGACGGTTTACACTGCACGACTAATATCTTCCGACTACACATTCGATGCTGGAAATGATTCTGGATCTGTTATGGTCACAGGTTTTACAAAAGATGCGGCGTCAAAATATTAAGCTGATGAATTTTCTTTACGACTTATGTAATAGCTAATAATAACATCAGTATGGAAGAAAAAAACGTGATCTTAACACCAAATCATCTAGGACAGGAGATGTTGATATTGATCTTCTCTAAGAAACTAATAGAATAGGCTAATGCGATACCTCTGGTTTATCAGATATCTAAATTTAGATTGTACTAACAATACTAACCTAATACCTAAGCACCATTGTTACAAAATTTATTTCATTAGTGTGTAAGTATGAGTGTCTAGAGACTCACCGACCCCACAGTCAAACCATGACAACGGTTTTGTGGGGCTTAGTTTATAAGTCTACTTACTATCTTTGATAAATAAATAAATAATAAAGGTGACTGTTACCAATTATTTTAAGGTGGAAGACCGAGGTGTGAGACGTAAATCGGCAGTAAATCTATCTACCTTACTACATTTGTGACTGTGCAATTTTCAAAGAGTAGCGGTGGCCTAGTGATGAGAGCAGCGGTGGCCCAGTGGTGGCGGCCCCGACTTACGAAGTAAGTCGTGGGTTTGAACCCAGACAGGCCCATTACTTTGTATAATTTATTTCATCACCACTGCTTTCAAAACTGTGACGGAAAACATCGTGAGGAAACCATAGCCAACCAAACAATTTGAAGACATGTGACATTTACCAATCCACACTGGGCCCGCGTGGTGGATTTTAGGCCATACTCTCTCATAGAGAGGAGGCCTGTGTCCCAGAAGTTGGAACATTAATGGGCTGATGAATTTTCTGTCAAGTTAGTTATTCACCAAGATCTGATCACATCATGATTGCTTCTGAGAAGATCCTATTTAAATTGTCACAGGGATTTACAAATTCAACAGTTATCATCAAATGTAATCTGGCGATATTGGCCTTCCTCAGGAATTAGTTGACAAAACAGATCTCAGTAGGTAAGTTCAGAAAATCAGTAGGTAAGTTCTAGAAAGCCAACCTCAGCATATCTGTTACAACAAGGCCGTATACGCTTAAGTAAGTGAACAAATAACCTGCAATGCTAATCCAACAAGGTGTAGGTACCAGGTGTTTTTCACCTTAACCTAGTCGTAAAAGTAGGGGTTCTTGTTGTTGCTTGCAATGTCTCTTAGTACCTTGAATAAATAATACATTTATTGGTGCAGAGAGAGGAGACTTGTGTCACAGAACTGGGAAATTTAGTATTCTGATTTTGCTTATGCTTCGCTGTTAGTGCTTAATAGAGAAATTATTCATATCATTATGAAATTGCCAAAAACTCCGTGCGTGTATAAGATAGATAAAAAGCACCACACAGAACATTAATCAGAAACATTACAAATAAACGACATATTATTAAATATGTATAATAATTGCGATCCGCACACACGAAAAAACATTGAAATCGCTGGTTTCGGAGATAAGTATGAACGAACATAGTGACAAGAAGATTTTAAATACCCATACAATTTCTTAATAAATGTACAAAACTTGTTTCAAACAATCTTATATATTCAGCCTCCTTTTGACCAAAAATCAAAAGCATGTCACACTACACTTTGCAGTGAACTGAGAAAAACAAACTTTTCAAATTGTTTTCACAACCGTATCATGATACTCGTATTTATTTTCCATTTGAGCTAGAGTAAATACATTTATTTTTATTTCAGATCAAAAATACACGTGACTTCGTGTGTGGCTTGGTCGGACAGGAAAAACGTATAAAACTACGGGATAAAAGTACTTTAACGTGGTATATAAATTAACTTATTATAATAATATATTTTACTAGGATGAAGTAGAGGCAAATATTTAGGTCTTTTCTCAGTCTTTCGACAAAGATTTTTTCACATCCCTACTCACGGCCTCAGATCGATTAGTTTGATTTTTGAACCTAAAAGTTTCTTCGTCTGGGACTTAAGGCATCTTCATAATTCTTAAAACAGTTGTAGACAGATAAGAGACAAAAGGAGGGGCAATTAGAAATATGAAAATTTTAAGGTGCATTTGTTCTTGGAAGCTTCTAAAGCAACAAAGAACCCCGTATTAGAACCTCTTCCACGTCTTCATCCGCCCCAAGACTACGGTTTTCGCAAAATTCACACACAAACGTTGCTAATCAGCCACAGAGTCTCAATTAAATCAGTCTCATTCACAGCTCCTTCATCTAAATCAAAACACAACCTTCTAAATGTGCTTTCTATTGAAAACAAAGTTATATTTGACTCGTTCACCCATTCCCCAAGGCGGTAACTTGTCATCAGTGTTCGTCGCCAGATGTTGCATGCCGATTCCCCTTAACAATACTAATTGAGTTTTGATCCCCTAAATGTGACTTAAAATATTCGGTGGATTATGGTCTTAAGATGAAATATATTTCATGTGGCGATATTAGGTGGTAATTTAGTGCTATGTTATTAGTTGATGATCAAGCCTTTTAAAATATCTCTAGAATAAACTGTCAATTCAGTATTTTTCGTCATGACGTCAACGTTAAGCCATTGTTTAATCTATATTTATTTTAATCTAGGAAATAATATTGGTTCAAATATAAGTTTGAAAGCACACTTTAAATGGTTTCAGGATAACAAAACATTAGCACCAGTATTTAAATCAGTAGGTATAAGTGTGTTACCCAAGAAGTAACAACTTTGTGGAAAAATAAGAGAATATTAGGAGAAACACCAAGCCTGGTATAATATAAGAATTCCTCGCTCGTAAAAAATACTCATTTTTATTTCACCAAATTGCTGAGCGTAAAATTACTATTGTGCATACTACTCGGAGGTATTTTCACTCCAAAGTAATAAGATCCTGAAAACAGCGAAGTCTCCAATATCTATGCAAACTGGTGAGTTATAGCCATAATTTTCTCGGCGAAAATCATCTTTTTCGCGCAAGACACTTTTTATATTTAATCACATCGATTAGACGAAGATGAATATTTTCAGCTTTGCTGCATAATTTACGAATGAAGTAAAGTGTCCCTATTTTATTTCAACATTTACGAGTATCTCTTACTCCGTTTCAGCACAATTAAATTTAATTAATACGAATAGTTCGCGAGTCGCACGCGCTAATGGCTTGAATACGTCTGTTTTCACAAAGGGATATAAATATACTGCCGGTGTTCATGTCTAACGCAATCCTCTTGCTTTCCAGCTGCTAAAGCGCTGTCCTACATTGCAATACGATACTCAATGTTCGTGTTCATTTCCTTTAAATAAGTTCGCTTTAGTTGAAATACAGAGGCTGTAAGGTAATATTGTCTAAGAGGATTTGTTTAAACCTACCAGGATTAAAAAACGAAGTTAGTAACATTCTAGTTTTTAACAAAAGTCTGGAGGCTATTGAGAGCTTTTGACACGCAATTGCATAAGGAGGTTGTATAATATTATTATGGCACTTTTAAGAACACATTTTTTCAGTGATGCAAGACAAGTAGACTTGTGTCTATCTTGACTTTGCTGCCCATTTTAAACGACTTAAAAAAAACAAGGTTCTCATTTTCAAGTGTAAGTCGCCTAATATATTATGTACACCTTAAACCGGTGACATTTGATGGGGGTAGCCCTTTGAGGCTTTGAGGGTGCCTACAAAACCATCGCACCTAATTTGGAATGCGCATACATGTATTTACCTCATGTCTGTCCGGTAACTCGGAAAACCTCAGACAAATCTCAATGGAATATTTAATTCTATGTTGGATGGAATAAAAACCTTATTCCTATAAAACCTTATCCAACAACAAAGAATTTAATGCTCCTGCTTGTGGCTAAATAATAACAACCGCTTGGGTCGATCTTTAGGTTAATGCCGTGCTTGCCTAGGTTGGTCTGTAGATGGGTGACCGAGTTTCCTTCGTGCCACGGAAAGCACGTTTAGCTGTTGGTTCCGGCTGTAATTTGTAGATCTTTGACAGTCGTTACAGGTAGTCAGTAGCCCAAAAAGTCTGAAAACCATTCTGTGCAAGGGGTATTACCCAGTACTGGGTTGTGGGTGGAAGTCAGATAGGCAGTCGCTCTATGTAAAATACTGATATTCAGCTGCCTCCGGTTAGACTGGAAGCCGACCTCAACATCGTTGGGAAAAGACTAGGCAGATGGTGATGATGGTTTAAAAAAAAAAGACGGAGCATTGAACTTCACAATTTATTTTCATTACACTGCTCGCAAGAGGAACAAGATATTCGACCTTATGGTTACTTTGAAAGTCACAAACTTTACTACTAAAAACTGTAATGTTGGTAGAATACTAACATCCCCTTACCAACAGCATCATCGAATAATTTTTCCGCGGTTACCTACTTATAATCTGATTCAAGAGTTTAGACCTTGTAGACAGATATTTCAGACTGTTGGAAAACCTACAATTTCTCAGAATAATAATTAGGTTACTAACAGCTGTGGTCTTTATTAAACTTGAAGAAAGTTTATACATTCATATTTAAAGGAATGTTAGAATATTAAAATTCTTAAGACCAAGTGAGAACCTCGCTGAACCGCACCGTCTCCCATGTGGAGTGAATAGTAAAGTTTAGTTAATGTTTCCAAGCAATAATGAACGCCGACTACGCAGTACAGTTCGGAAAATTTCCGCCAAGAACAAAGAAACTTACAATTTATAGAACATCTGGCCTTCCATTCTGCAACAGTGTTCAGATTTTTTTTCTACATAGTCGTAGTTTTTGCACCGTATTCATATTTTAGCTTTTTCTAGTGTTATTTTTAAGGCTGGCAGCATCGAGATAATCACGGAAGTTTAGTGTCCGAGGGAAACTGCTGCAGTAGTTTTGCTAGTAGGTCATATTATTATGACGAGACGTACTGACATTTTTCTGATACAGAATTTTATAAAGAGAACAATGTATTATTTCTTTAATGATTTTATTTTGTGTTTTGGATTTAAAACGAACTGAATAAAACACATAAAATGAAATGAAAAACAATATTTTGCACAAAAAACAGTAACCTTTACTAATTTATTTTACAAGGCTGGTTTCAGTTAATTCAATTGAATTTATTTGTTTGACGTAGCCACATAATCTCGAAAATTAAAATTTATAAGTGAAGGGAATTCTGGCAGTTTTACACAAATTATCGATGAATTCCATAAAATTGATGTACCTACACGTGCAAACAATAAGAATTGGCCAGCAATAAAGCAAAGGAGATTTTTTTATTTTTATTAAAAATAGTTTAATATTAGAAATTTTAATGTAAAATCCTAATAGCGAGTGTTACCTGCCAAAATCACAGCTTGCATTCTTCTCGGCATGCTTTCCAGTAGAATGGGAACGTATTCCACAATCGTGTGGTGGTCCCATTCTTCTACAATGACACTTTTTAGCTCCTCAATGTTTTGTGGAACAGGTTGCATTGATCTTACACATCTTTGTAGGACATCCCAGACGTACTCAATTAGATAGAGGTAGTCCCCACTAGGAGCTGGCCATTTAGTCAATCTAAACGACGGATCCCAACTTCTTGCACCTACACTTCCACGTCGCCAGAACATAGAGTGCGAGCATAGTCGTCCATAAAATCTTAAATCTACACCAAGAGCAGTTGATGTGAATTCTGCACGTAGAATCAGGACTTCCGTACTGTACCGGTGTGAATTTAATGTTAAATTTTCTATTAAAGGTAACCACGTACGCTCCGTCGAATAAACTGCTGCCCTTATCATAATACAGCCGCCGCCATAAGAAGTGATTTCTCCGAAACACACGTCCGCATAGCGTTCCGCTTGTCTTTGCAGCACTTGACGGCGTCGTTCATCACCATATAAAGATATGCTAGCTTCATCGGAAAACAGTACTTTGTTCCAGTCTTCTAAATTCACAATTCACAATTTGTAGCAAACTGAAGAAGGGCAACTTAGTGCTCACGAAGTATTTTTTTGGGGTCCTGCCCGTGATCTTTCAATGAACACCAAATTAAAAAATATAACATCTTCAGGAGAATCATAAACTCGTCCCTTTGTCACTGCGTATTGCCTCCTCAAATCTTCATCATCATTTGCTGATACTCACTACATACTGAAGCTTACATGAGCTTCCAAATCTTTCAATAACATTTACCAAAAAGCCATACATTATAAGCGGATACCTACACATACTTATCCGTTTACTTAAAGATTTATTTCTCGCGCGAACTATTTCACACAAAATTGCCGTTACATCGCAGGTCTGGTTTATTTTTGACGGAATCTCTCAACATTTGGCGAAGGGATAAGTGATAAGCGCACTAAATCCTCTCGGGCCGATGTGTTTAATTCTGAAGTAATCCTATATGTCGATATTTGATAGAGGATTTTGAGGTAGATTTTTTAATGGAAGGTTATTTTACCGAATAGATATTGCATTAGAGGACAGTTGGGCCTTTTTGTTTAGCATTTTTTTTATTGGGTAGGTGGTACAATTAACCACACGTGTGTGGATAATGCAACCAGCATTATCTGACTGGTTTCTTATTTATTGAACCTCTGTATATGCTAAGCTAGGCCAGCTCAAGGTCAAAGTGCTGCTACCGGAATGATGTGGAGTTGATTAAGTGGGTTATACGCAAATCTTTTCTAGTTTACTGGCAACATTGGTAGTTCAAGATCCTTTTACCATCCCATACTGATTTTCCTCCATCTACAATCTGCAAGAAAAAAACAATTAACTATCACCACCAGACTGAAACCAAACTGCCAAAAAGCAAATTACAAACAAATTCCATTGCCAAAAATGTTGCGACATTCAATTATGAAGTCGCATGATGAATGGGTGTATTAATGTTCGTGGTCGCAAGTCGAGGGCGTCTCAACATCGCACGGACCGTTGCCCTCGTACGATGCACCGCACAACCCTGGTTTATGGCAGACAATGGTTTAAGGTTGATCCCACTGGGGTTTAAGTTTGCAAGGTCGAATAAATCGTTGATCTGGATTTTTCTTTTTAGTTACATTGTTGATCAGAATGGCACATAATAGGATTGATTTAAAAATAACTTATCGTTTGGTGTCCATGAATTTTATAAACCTGTGTTTACATCTCTTCTACTTCATCTCTTGTTACCATCGATGCGACAGACAGTTTTGAACATCTGGGTCGTCAAATGCCCGAAAAACTTGAGTGAAAGTTTTGGTTTTAACCAATTTTTTATTTTATAAGAACTATAAAAAGACATTCCCGTAATTTTTTCGTTCCCTGATTTCACAGTCATTTATAAGCAACGAGACCAGCCCCTTAAAAGTGTTGCTATATCTTTGTATACATACACACGGAAAAAACGGAGGGAGAATAAGCTGATTCGCACCACAATCGGCTTGTGTTTTTACTTTTTATCACTAAGTTGTTGCCTTAATCTTTTGCTTTTCTAAACTGAGTGGTTTTTATACCTGTAAGTGTAGAACTTTTAATTCCGAAATGCAGAAGGGGTGCTTAAAATTGTGGTTTGCTGACACAAATCTGACTCGGACAAGAAAACCCGACGCGACGAAAATAAAGAGAGAAGGAAATATAATTTTATGGATACGAGTATAACTTCGACAAGCAAAAATGGATCTATTTGAGTTTACTTTTTTTGTTGTATATATTTCAAACTCAGGTCAGCATAATAGAACAGTTTTCAATATCTTTTTGAACTTGAAACACATACAATAAAAAAGTACGTTAAGGCGCAACCACATGACTTTTAGTGATTTTAAATTGATCATCACGTCTAAACTGCTAGTCTAATTTCTTTGAAAAAAATATATGTTATACTAGACCATTTCTTTCATAATTTGAAATGTGAAAATGTGAAGAAATATTTTCATAACTTAGTGTAATTAATTTGTAAATTAACGTCTAACGCGGCAAAAAAACGATCATCACGCAAAAACTATCGGGCGTATTTGCATGAAACTTAGATCATCTCAAAGACAATTTAATGCCCTATATATTAATATACGGCTTTTATCCGTATTGTGTTTGATAAATCCAGCTGGGTTGTTTTTTCGAAAAATCTTGGTGCGCATTGAAGCGGGGCTCTTCGGGGCGACGGGCGGCAGTGTATCGCTGACCACTCTCATGCACGGCTATACTATAGCAATAGCTTAACTCCTCCCACTCGCTCAAGGTCGTTGGCGTGAGGTAGCCCCTTAAGTAAGTTACGTGAGTTACCACAAACTGTAAACGGAGATAATTTTTTTAGGCCCACTCGGATGTTGCATTTATTATTCACATTACTTACACCAAATTTCTCCGAATTATTTTAGACCAAAAGAGGTTCAAAATCCAATGAGAAAACTTGATAGTTTGTGGTATATTGATGCGCTGGTGACTGTACCCCACACAAAAGTACTCAATATTAAAACTCAGCCCTGAAATTCAACACCTTTCTTCAACGTTGGTCACAACGGAAATAGTTATTTGTTATACAAGAGTGCAAAGTTGTTTTTTAACCGCGTGCTCAATTTTGATGACCGAGCAAGCGAAAGATTCTAAAATTGAGTCACGAGCGAAGCGAGTGATTCAAAACTTAGAATCTTGAGCGTTAGCGAGGGAATCAAAAGAGCTCGAGGTGAAAAATCTTTGCACTCGAGTGCAACACGTAACTTTTCATCCCACCTCAGCGAGGAAATGCATAAACGCAAAAAAAAAATGCGCATTTTTAACAAATTCAGTTAATTCTATTGGCGTCAAATAAACTTCCTCGTCGCTAGATAATGAGTGGTCATTTTAGGGTTTTCACTTATTTTCATGTTGGATTCCTTGTTTTTAACCTAAGGTGTTAACAATATGACGTGAAAAGAATATGGCGCGCGCAAAACATATTAAAAAAGTACACCAAGAAGGTTCCGAGTCTGAGTTCTTAACAAATTAAAAAAAAAATATGATAAATTCGGCACCATAGAGGTAGAAGTAAATAGGTCTAATGATGTTTTGAATTCACATGCTTAGTGCACACGATGCTCTAAATTCAAATTTACTTTACCCTCAAGACGATAAAAACGGCTTTTGCACTCAGATATTGAAGAGCAAAAGTACTCTTTCCGAGATGGGGGGATGAAAAAAAATTAACACAACGACGACGACGACGCCAAGAAATCTCGGCGGCGGCTGTCAATAACAATAGCTACACTTTGTCTTGCTACGTGCGCAATCTGAAATCGCCTCTGTTCCTATAACACGCCAATTCTGTTGGCCAAACGAGCTGTGAAAGCATGCTATTCACGTACACACGTCCAATCCGCCCTGCGGTCTAGACAGAACTGGCACTGTAATTTGGAAGGGTGGTCCTGATGTGATATCAATAATTTTGAAACATGGCTGGTTGGCATCAACGGCCGATGGAATACAAAAGTCTGGGCGGTACCGGTATTTTTATTTACGTTCGTGTAGATATGCCAAAACATTTATTCTCGTATCAGATTCAAGAATCACGCATCACCGTAACGTATTACAAATTCATTAATCTGATGATTTGTACATTTCAGACAAACGAGACCGTATTTACGTTTTAGAACGACGAGACCCATCGCAAAAAAATCGAACCAATTAATATTCCAATCAAATCCAATGCATATTTCTTTTTGTGATTTGCAAAATCTGCATTAATATTCTGTACTCGAGTTATAAAATTAATGTCTAATCAATACTGAATAATTATTCTATTTCGAGCCCCACAGTGAAAGGGCGCGTGCTATGTCATCGTGGACTTATCGCGTTGGCCGCGCGCCTGTCACTGGCCGTCACAGACTCGCCGACCGACCGTTTAAACGCAATGAATTTAAACATGGAAACTCGGATTGTATATTTAATTTTAGAATGTTTGTTTTGAAGAATCTTTTTTGGATGTAAGAATTGATGAGAGGAAATTGAATTGAATTGGAAGTTGATTGCATCTAACAGTCTACCCACATAATTATGTATACCTACTCGTATATATATTATGTAATGTATATTATAATTATGTTGATACCTAGATTTGCATAAAAACCATACCAATAGTATTCGATTCTGGAAACTGCTTCCTCTGTTACTTCAACTGTTTGTCGTTTTTAAAAAAAAAAGAAAATACATTAGACTTTGTAGAAAAAATAAACCCTAAACAACTTCATGAAAGTTAAAGCTTGTGTTTCAGTTCCAAGACTGCAACATTTACGAACAGTTAGAATTGATTATTTAATTGCATTGCAAGGCAAACAGTACTCCATAATATATCGGTATTGACGTAGCTTACGTGTAAGGGTGGTGTTACAAGAGGTGTTTTGTCAAGTAATTACGCCCATAACTCCTTCGCTAACTACTTTGATTGACCCTTTGACGAACAAGGTATGTAATTATGTAGACATTCGTTGGCGTGTTACGAGTAGCTTGCTGAGGTGTAAGTGTGGTGACTCTTGCTTGTATGCAAGTCTTTGTCTACAGCCCTATTTTGTCACGCGACGCTTTAAAGTGGAACTTTAAATCGAGTAGTACAGTAACAATAGTATCTACAACTTACATTTTTAAGGGTGTACAAGACGTGGCGGCATTTTTTTTTAAATAACGCTATGATGCTAGAAATATTACAGTAGCTAGGTAATGGTGTCGATTCTGTTGTGCACAAACTAAACTTAATTTAGGCTATTACTAGCTTTTTCTCACCAATAAAACGAGAAAGAGACGGACGTAATTTAGAGCTGTCAAATTTAATTCGAACTAATATTTCCATACAAATGAAGGGTGCACGTAAAAACATGTCGACTAAAAACACGGTGAAGCGCAAGGCATAAACTAGTTTGACATTTCTAACTTAGTGCATAGCTATAGCCGTCCTTTTCTCGCACTGCCTTTTAGTAAAAGATAGCAATAGTCTATATTAAGTTTAGTTTGTGCACAACAGAATCGACACCATTGTCTCATATAACTTTCTCGGGATGATATGCTGCTTCGTATTTTTTTTTAACTCAAATCTCAAAGGAAAAAACTTAGGTACCTATAATAAACAAAGCTGTTATATTTTAACTCCACGAATCCTACGTAAGTTTGCAAGAAACTTCTAACTTGTATATGCAAGTCGGAAGCTTATTTTCTTTGTAATTTAAAATTTTCCAACTGCATGTGCTAGGTGTTCTAACTTGTTCTTGTTTCGCTGGCGCATTTAATAAGTTATGTTTCGTACAAATATAAAGAAATATTTGTAACGTACAACTTTGTTGTTTTGATTGTGGAATAGAAGTAAAGTGAGTTGTTTATGCTTCTGCGGAAGTACGCGGATTGTTGTGATACAAATTTGTAAATTTGTATAAATTTATATACAACGTGTAACAGAAAGGGTATAGTCATATGAAAGTTTGTGCTATAGACCATTAAACTGAACAACTTTCTCCATGGAACCACCATCATAATCGCGAAAAAATTTTCAACGGCCCCATAATAAATTCCAATACCTACTCGACCAAATGTATGAAACAGCTAAATATTTTTTTACGATTACGATGGTGGTCCCATAGCGAAAGTTGTTCAGTTTAAATTGATGGTCTATAGCACACCCTTTCATATGACTATACCCTTTTTGTTACACTTTGTACATATACGATTTGAAGTTTGGGTGCGTACATAATATTACTATTTTTTTATTAGTTCTTGGCTTTAGATCTACATGTTTGCATTTCAATTACCTATAATACTATCTTTATTCCAAAGTAAAAACTCACCCGTAGTTATAGATTTCAAAAGTTTTTGAAGCGGAATGCAAGGTTAAGTCCGTATAAAATGACTAATGTCAGTTGTTGCATAAAACTAAGCATTAGACATCAATTACATTTAGCTGTTAGAAATTAATTATATTTTAGCTTATAGAAAGTAATTATATTAAGCTGTTAGAAATTGATCAAATTTAGCTGTTAGAAATTAATTACATTTAGCTGATAGGAGTAAAGTATGTTTTGTAAGATCCACATGCATCCCCAAAAGAAGTAGCATGGGATCTAACCTCAATCGAATCACAAAGCTCTGTTCAAAAGTAGATTTAAAAATTTCGAGTTCGGATTTTAAACGGGGATCAGAGTAAATCCTCTCCATAAATAACCCTTAGTGAAGTCATCAAAAGGGTAGCTCCGTTCAGGGCGAACCATGTCATGTGAACCTACCATCAATCTTAGGCCGGTCGCTGGCTGCACGCATAGCGTAACAAAGGTTCGGATTGTAGTGGTTATAAAACAGCGAATAAAATACTGCCACTAAAATGTGCCCAAAATAACAATTGTTCACACACGACTCGTATAAAAGTTAACGAGCATTTCACGTTGATATTTGACACGGAAACAGGTATTTTAAAGTCTTTGGGTGGCTTTTGTTTAGGGTTAATTTTTAGTTTTACGATATAAGTGCTAAGTCGGTGGACGGTAATTCGGTTATGGGCTATAATTTTTGAAATTTTGTTCTAGTTTCTACGTTAGTTATTTATTTTAGGAGCAAATTCGGTTGGTAACTTGTTAAAGCATGGAAATTAGTTTTATTGTACTTAAGAGAATGTTGTGTGCCCCTGTAATTGGTACCTACATAGGTACCCCAAACTGTATACTTTTATTGTTAAACTAGCTGACCCGCGCAACTTCGTCTGCGTCACATATGAGAAAGAGAGGGCTACATAGAGTGGATCGTAAGCACCTATAATACAATTTTGAAAAAGCACATCACACACATCCTTCCGCATAATGAAAATGCGCGCCCGGTACATGATCATTATTTTGCTGCGGACTTATTTAATATATCATTGACATCAATTTGTACAAAATTGGCCTTGCGTACCCAAGGCCAATTTTGTTCAAAATCAAATACTTGTGATTAACAACTTATTTATTTGGATAAGAATAAATTACCATGTTTACAAAAACAGCTTTAAGGGCTTCTATTGACAGCTTTACATCTTCATACTTAGACACTCGATGACAGTCATACTCCAGCTAGGTCTGCAGTTCTCATCAAGGTGCATGAAATGAGCCGCAACACGATATAGCTGCTGTAAACTGTTGCGGACCTCTGCTTACCATTTCAAATTTCGAACTCTACGTCCCTACGCTATGACGCCGTGTCATAAAGTGTACAACCACTTTAAAGCTTAGACACCTTCAAATGCGGTATTAACATTTTACGGTGACTTTCGAGACATTCCAATTTCTAAAGAGTATTTGCAATTTTGCTCCAAATTTTTATGTGAGTTCAACCTTTTTGGAATAAAATCGGATTGGGTTTTGAAACATGTATCAAAATAACATGTAGTTTATATCAGAATCTCTAAGGAGTATTTATATCAAATTCGAAACAAATCACCGCCAAAATAACTTTCTACCCCTTTTTAACCCCGTTAGGGGATGAATTTCAATGTAATACGAAACGCGTCCATCAATTCTGTTAATATTGTTGATTGCAAAATTTTAAGTAGAATGGACCAAGGAATCACATTTTTCCATACAAACCTTGGCCCCCTTTTCACCCCCTTAGGGGTATAATTTAAGAAAATCCTTTCTTATCGTATGCCTACGTCATACAAAAATACACCCTTCAAGTTTCAGGTTTCTACAATCTGCGGTTTAGGCTGTGCGTTGATCCATCAGACAGTCCTTCAGGACAAAGCATTTTTTATATGTAGATAGTAGGATTTTTACTCGTTTGTAATGTATTTGTAACTTTTCCGGCTTTATGTCTTATGTACATTCCTATAGTCTACATTTTCTTCGTAATATTATTTTATTTGTAATATATTATACAGGATGGAAACGATTAACGGGACAGTAAGGGGAGCTACCTTAACCGTTGAGTATTAGAAACAGGACCGATTGGCATCAAAAAAATGTTTTGTGTTAAATAGCAATTTTCTGGCTAACTATTTCCCCTATACTGCCCCGCTGAAAGTATTTTTTTTGCAATTTCTGACTTTTTTGAGTACTCTAACCTGGGTTGGTCTGGAAGAACTTTTTGATTAGTGTCGGAAAGAAGATCGATTGGCATCAAAAAAATTGTTTTATGAAAATTGCAATTTTCTTGCTAACTGTACTTAATTAGGGTTCCGTAGCCAAATGGCAAAAAACGGAACCCTTATAGTTTCGCCATGTCTGTCTGTCTGTCTGTCTGTCTGTCTGTCTGTCTGTCTGTCTGTCCGCGGATAATCTCAGTGACCGTTAGCACCAGAAAGCTGAAATTTGGTACCAATATGTATATCAATCATGCCGACAAAGTGCAAAAATAAAAATTTAAAAAAACATTTTTATTAGGGTACCTCCCCCAGACGTAAAGTGGGGAGCGATTTTTTTTTTAATTTTGACCCTAACGTGTGATATATTGTTGGATAGGTATTTAAAAATGAATAGGGGTTTTCTAAAATCATTTTTTGATAATATTAATATTTTAGGAAATAATCGCTCCGAAAGTCAAAAACAATGTGTCCCCCCCCCCTCTAACTTTTGAACCATAAGTTTAAAAAATATGAAAAAAATCACAGAAGTAGACCTTTATATGAACTTTCTAGGAAAATTATTTTCAACTTGATGAGTTGAATAGTTTTTGAGTTATATAGCACTTTTTCAAAAAAACGCCAATGATAACTTTGTTTTTCATACAAATACTATGAAAAACAAAGTTATTTTTGCTGACGAAAAATGTTGGTATTTTTAATGGTCATAGACAGGTACTGTCCCTGATCTATGCTTGTTTGAGTTTAGATTACTTTATTTGAATTTAGTTTATATTTTATCATCCTGAACGTATCTCCTTTCAAATAAAAAATCGGTTCACGTAATCCAAAATTTCCCGAGAGATGGCGCTGTACGTAATCTTTCTGTTAAAGTATGTTAGGTATATTACATAAAAAATAAGTTCATTTATCCACTTTTTGTTTACAAAAAAAGACAACTTGAAAAATGCACTACAAAGTTCAAAATAACTGCGTAATTTAAAACTCGCAATTTTGAAGGCGGTGCCAAGTAAAAAAAATCCCTCCGGCCAGCCGCAGGAGGAGGTAGATTTCGAAGAAGGTGCTGGAGCGTCCGACTATTGAAAATTTGTATAAAGAGTTGTACTTATGTGTACAATCTACAAAAAAAAATGTGATTTCAAAATCGTTGTCCTGTAATGGAAAGTTTACTCTTTTTAAATTCTCTCATAAGAGTTTAGCATGGAAACGCCCTCAAATGTTAAGTTATATTTTTTTATTTCGAAAACTATAAGTTTTATCGCTAAACTTTGAAGGTAACAATTGTAAAGTAAACAATTTGCTTTCAAAAAAAAATATTTGCGACGGTCAAAATGTTTACTGTTTCGGAGATATGATTTTTTTTCGCAAAAAATTTGGAATTTTCAACCCCCTCCCCAATTTAGGGGTTGCATCAAAAAAGTTTTAATTTAAAGATGTCCGTATTTGTACTCAGAATGATAAAAATGAGAAACGGTTCAAAAATTTTCCATAGGAAAAAAGTTATGGCCAAAAAACTGATTTTAGAAAAACCGGCCCCCCGCCGCCCCCCATGGACGAATTCCGCCCATTCACGAACTTAGCCTAAGTTTTGACCGTTTCGATTTTTTGGCCAAGTTTGAAAGCAATCGGTTCATAATTGCGACCTGTAGAGTGTGGCTAAATTTTGCTTGTCACCCATATACATAACACAAATTTACCTAGTATGTAAAGAAAAATGAAAATAACACAAGAAAAATAATTCTAAAAATGATTCACGTTCGTAATTTTTGATGACAAAAATGTAATATACTGACATTGTTCAATATTTGGATTTTGTACGTGAAAAAGTTTACCTGACTCTTCTCTAGATGGCGTTGAGATCGAAATAGATCGCGCTATGGTTTCGTTACCGCGTAAACTATATAAACATTTGGATATTACTTATATTAATCGTTTGTGTGAAATTGCGATAAGGATTGGATTGTTTAGAAAAATAAAATTGCTTATTCTTATTACTGTACACTGCTAATTATAAATTCTTTGTTTGATTTATTTCTTTAGTTTAGTTCTTACATTTTCTTTAGTTAAGTTCTACTTACTACTTATTGTTAGATATTTCTCTTCTCTGAGTTTCTCATTTTATGTTTTGAGTAGGTAGGTTAGTTTAGTAATAAGTGGTACCTAGTTGGTTCTTTAATCTTTTGTTAGCTTAGATATCCTAATAAAGAAGATTAATGGTTTTACTTGGCATCACCTTCATTATTTTGAACTTTTTAGTGCATTTTATTTGTTTGTTTAAAAAAATATATTTTCAATTCGACCTGTTTATATTTTGCGTATTAAAATGTTCTCATATATTTTGAACCGCAACAATCATGTTGAGGACGACGCTGTGCGCGCCTTTCATGATTTGTTAGCCCAACACACATCGTTTCGGCCTAGAGAAGTGTCTCTTTTTCTTCATCCGGAACTAATAGACCCTGTACCTCAAGATGAGTCTCATTTACAAATTATATATGGCGGAGAAGTCGGGTTTGTAGGACATTGGATTTGCATTTATTATATCAATGGAATATTACGGGTCTATGATAGTTTATATAATAATTTAAGTCATTCGCAGCACGTTTACGTTAACGCATTATTTCCATACTTGGATAGTAATAAAATACAATTCCCTAGTGTCCAACGTCAACCAAATAATAGTATTGAGTGTGGGTTATTTGCTATTTGTTTTGCCACCGCTTTAGCTTTGAGAGTAAATCCATCCTGTGTTAATTTCATAGTCGAGGACATGCGACGTCATTTGTTTGATATGTTATCTCGAGGTGTATTAGAGCTTTTCCCGTCAGATAACGCCGCAAGAAGAGCTGGCCGGCCACCAGCAAATTTGTTCCTAAAAGTCCGAGAAAAAAAAGAAAAAAAAAGGAAAAAAATAAAATTAAGGATTCCAACAAGAAAAAAAACAAAAGGTCTCAAAAGACACAGTCTCAAGAAACTGAAAGTCAAAACTTTAATGACATGAAAAACATGGAAAGCCCAACATTTACAGCTAGTACTCAGATAAGTGAAAGTCCAACATTTACCGCTATTACGCAGATACTTGAAAGTCCAACATTTACAGATGAATCACAGAAAACCAGAAGTCAGACTAATGATATCCAGACCATTGGGTATTTAACACTAACGAATAGTACTCAAGAAAATACAAGTCCTACATTAAGACTTGACTACAACGAACAAACTGAGTCCGGCCAAGCCAAACGTAGAAGAAAAAATACTGATTACACACAGACAAAGCAAATACGAAACACTGAGAGCCGCAGGGCCAATCGTCAGATTCCCGTCATTAGACAGGCAGAGCAACAACGCGACACGCAGGCTCACCGTGCAGCTCGTAAAAACCCTATCTTCCGAAATACCGAACAGCAGCGAGATATGCAAGCTCACCGCGCAGCTCGGGAAAACTCGGACATGCGTGACATAGAGCGAGAGCGGGATATGCAAGCTCACCGCGCAGCTCGGGAAAACTTGGACATGCGTGACATAGAGCGAGAGCGGGATATGCAAGCTCACCGCGCAGCTCGGGAAAACTCGGACATGCGTGACATAGAGCGAGAGCGGGATATGCAAGCTCACCGCGCAGCTCGGGAAAACTTGGACATGCGTGACATAGAGCGAGAGCGGGATATGCAAGCTCACCGTGCAGCTCGGGAAAACTCGGACATGCGTGACATAGAGCGAGAGCGGGATATGCAAGCTCACCGTGTAGCTCGTGAAAACCCAGTTTTTCGTGATGTAGAGCAACAGCGTGATACCCAGGCTCATCAAATAGCTCGCCAAGATCCGCATTATTCACAAATTGAACGAGCTAGAGACACTAGAGCTCGACAATCGGCGCGTTGTAACTTTATTAATGATTGGGATAATGTTAAACAAAAATATTTTAATAATACGAAGGAAGGATACAATCATCCTTGTTCATGTTGTGGTAGATTATGGCACAAAAATTCTGTAAGGAGACTAATAAAGCATTCTATTTCGACTAAATATAATGCAGAATTCGCGTTAAATGTATTTAATCTAAATCCTTTTGATGAATCTGCAGAGTTTTGTTGTACGTGTGCTAAATACATTACTCAAGGGCAAATGCCGCGACTCGCAATAGCTAATGGATTGAAGTTTCCAGATATTCCGGATGTTTTGAATGAATTAACTTCAATGGAGGAGAGATTAGTAAGTCCCCGCCACGTATTTTTGAAAATAGTTCGTAGAGGTCAGGGATTAGGATATCAGCATGGTTTATCAGGAAATGTTATTAATGTACCTGTAAAAATTAATAACATGGTAAAAGCTTTACCTCGGTCAATAAATGATGATAATGTTATTACTGTAGAGTTAAAGCGTAGATTCTGTTATAAACATGGTCGTAAAGAACAAGTCCGCCCAGAAATAATACGAAGAGCAGCGGAATATTTAGTAACGTGTGATTTGTTTCGAACACATGGTATAGAACTTGAAGGTTCATGGACAAATAATGAACCTGAAGACACTGTCGAATGTACCTGTGGTTCACCTGAGCAGGAGAGTAATGTTGATGACATAAATCCTGGTGGCACAGAAACTCTGTTAGATGAAAACCAAGATCTAACAATAGTTATGGCTCCAGGAGAAGGTGAAAGACCAATTTCCTTGCTCTTTGACCAACATCTGGAAGAGCTTGCCTTCATAAAAGTACATTGCGCTATTGAGCGAAAATTCCTCGTGAACTTAAGTCATTCTGAAGTCACACGTTCAGAAATTTCCAGAATTGACAGGCGAGCTGTAAGACCTGACTATCTATTTACTGCCCTGAAAAAACAACAAACTATTGCCGTCAAAAATAATGTTACGACCTGTTTACGCAAAAAAACTGTCAGAGGTGCCCCTGTATTGGCATGTAATGTGCTTCAAAATAACTTTGTTGACAATTTAGTTCAACATGACGACGGGTATCGTGTTCTTGGTGGAATCAGGAATTCTCCTGCTCACTGGGAAAGTGAAAAAAAAAAGTTGTTGGCAATGGTTAGACAGTTCGGTGTTCCCACTTTGTTTTTAACTTTATCTGCTGCTGAAGTGCAATGGATTCCATTATTAATCTTGCTTAGTGAAGTAGTTGATAAGATAAAACTTACTGAGCTAGAAGCGGAAAATTTGCCATACGATACAAAAGCTCGTCTTATACAATCCGATCCGTTCATTTGCGCCACATATTTTGAAATAAAATTAAAAGAAATTCAAAAAACCTGGTCCTGTTCATCTGGACCTTTCTTAAATTACAAAATCATTCACTTTTATTATCGCATTGAGTTTCAGCATAGGGGATCGCCTCATGCTCATATGATGTTATGGTTAGACGAAGCGCCCACTTTTGTACCCGGTGATACAGCATCTGCTCATAATATTTCCAAATTTGTTGACAATATTATTTCCTGTAACAGCACTGAATTACCTGATGAACTTAGACGTCTACAACTACATAAACACACACATACATAGATTATGTCGCTTTGGAATACCATTTTTCCCCATGGATGAAACGAAAGTATTAGTAGAACTTTCAAAAGACGATCCAGAGTTCAAAAAGTCAAAACAATTGGCAAAAGACATCTGCCAAAAAATACAAAATATTCCTGCAGAAATATGCACTTTCATTGAATTTTTGGACTGGATTGGCGTTAGTTGTGAAAATTACATATTAGCTATTAGAAGCACCTTAAAACGACCTACGGTTGTCCTTCAACGTAGACCTCAGGATGTATTTATTAATCCTTATAGTAAAAAAATCTTAGCTTTACACAAAGCTAACATGGACATTCAATTTATATTAGATCCGTTTGCGTGCGCAGTATACATTGTTGACTACATTAACAAGGCTGACCGAGGGATGTCACGTCTTTTGCGTGAAGCTTTGGACGAAGCCAAAAAAGGAAATAAAAGTGTTAAAGAGTCATTAAGGATAGTATCGAATGTATTCTTAAATTCTAGTGAGATTTCTGCTCAAGAGGCAATCTATGTTCTGACTGGTTTACCGCTGTCACGTGCTAGTGAAGCTGAAATGTACATAAACACTAGTTTGCCTCAAGAGCGAGTCCATATTTTAAAAAGTTACCTTGAATTGCAAAGGCTCGAACCTGATTCATCCGATATATTCCAAAAAGGTATTATTGATTATTACTCAAAGCGACCACTGTCCTTAGAAAACATAAGTCTTTCCCATTTTGTAGCATATTACACCTATGCCAAAAAAACTCATTCAGGTAGATCAATAGAAACTCTCAACGATAGTTCTCAAGCAATTGATTATACCCAGGCTGTTGAAGCGGAAGGGAACTGGATTCCTTTGCAAGATAATTTAGGATACATACGAAAAAGAACTAAAGCTCGAGTAATACGATTTCGTCGGTACAGTTACATTGATGATCCAGACAATTTCTATAGGGAACAAGTAATGCTGTACCTCCCTTGGCGAAGCGAGGAAGAAGAATTACTAAATCCTAACATAAATATAAAGGACATATTTGACGAGTATAGAGAAAGAATAAAGGCTGAAAGTAAACAATTTAACAAGCTAGGTGACGCTGAAATAATTGAAAGATTGTTGACAGAAATAAGAAATGTAGAATTAATAAACGAAGAAGAAGATTTGCCAGGAAGAGGAGTCAACGTGGATGTATTCGAAGGCTTTGAATTTGAGACACAAACAGTGGATGTAGCAGAAGACCTCATTCCAGGTGGAAATCCCGGGCCACAATTGTGTGGTGACCCATCAAATTTTATTGCGCAACCGCCTCATATGTCCCAAGATGATTTTTTGGTTTTTGCCAGAAAACTAAATGATGCTCAAAGGGACACGTTGCTGCACATTTATCAACACTTTTGCTTTACTTCAACAATACCCCTATATTTATTTATTAGTGGTGGGGCTGGCGTTGGCAAAAGTGTTTTAATTAATGCAATTTTTCAAAGCCTAACTCTCCTTTTTAATAAAGAACCTGGTAGTGACCCCGATGAGTTGAAAATACTTTTATCAGCCTTTACCGGTAAAGCTGCATTTGCAATAGGAGGGCAAACTATACATAGTGCACTTGGTCTTCCAGTGTCTCAAGCGGGCAGTATTTTACCAGAGTTGTCGCCAAGTGTGGCGAATACTCTGGCCACAAAACTGGCAAAATTACGTTTAATTATAATTGATGAAGTTTCAATGCTAGGATCCAGGACATTCCATCAAGTAAACCGTAGACTGCAACAAATATTTCATTCTTCTGCCTTTTTTGCCGGAATTTCAGTTATAGTAGTTGGAGACTTCAGACAATTGCCACCTGTTGGTGACAACTGGGTGTTTCAAGCTAATTCTCGAAATCCTTTAGCAGAAATAGCAGGTACGCCGCTTTGGGATTTATTTGTACTGACAGAGCTTAAAGAAATAATGCGCCAAAGGGATGATGCTGCCTTTGCAATGGCATTAAATAATATGGCTAGTGGGTGTATGTCATCTGAAGATGTCAATTTAATTGAAAGTCGGTGCTTTAGTAACTCATCACTTCCAGACACGTGTAAGGGTGCAGTTCATTTATTCGGCAGTAACCGTGAAGTTGATGAACATAATTCTAAAGTACTGTCAAGTATGACTACCGAAGGAGCGGTATCCAAGGCTGTGGATAGAGTAAGTGGCGATGCTAACCCTGCCGTAAAAGAAAAAGCTGTAAATACAGTTGCCAAGTTACCAACGTCTCAAACCTACGGACTACCAAACACTATAATTTTAAAAGTCACGGCTAAATACATGATGACGGTAAACATTAACACGTCAGACGGGCTAGTGAATGGAACCACGGGGGTATTGACTGCGATTGATTTTGCAGTCAATCCAACTACCGGTGAGAGAAGACCTCTACGCGTTTGGATATCTTTCGATGACGTGAATATTGGAAAATTAAAAAGAATTCAGAGCGCAACATCCCTCACTCGTTACAAAACTCGAATAAACAATAATTGGACTCCAATAATTAGAACCAGTAACTTACACTGTAAAAAGGTACAAGTCTACAAACTTACAAGTGCGTCGTAGCCAATTCCCCCTAGTTCCCGCTGAAGCTATAACAATACACAAAAGTCAAAGAAAAAGTAGTTGTTCATTTAAAGCCCAATATTTTAAGATCTATGTTATACGTCGCTTGCTCACGTGCTACTAGCGCTCAAGGTCTATTCATTGTTACCGAGAACTTTCGTCCTCCACGTCCACCATCTGAGCATGATTCCGTCATAACGGAAATGAGAAAATTAAGATTAAATCCTCTGATCCCCATATATCGCTTTTTAAGAGAGCCCCACAGTTCTTGTCAAATCATGTTCCATAATGTACAATCTTTACGTAAACACTTGCAGGATATAGTAACCGATCCGCAGACAATGGCATGCGACATTTATTTAGCCGTAGAAACATGGAGTTGCCTTCAAGATTCATTCAATATGAATAATTTTGAAGAAGTAGTCCGAACAAATGGCCCGAAACAGTATTCTGCAAACCCCGGCTTTGGTGTATGTGCAATGGTGAAACATAATGTAGAATATTCCAACCCGCAATCTTACAGTGAAATTAACGGAACTGAGCACTGTGAAGCAGTATCTATTGAAGTAAACGATGTGAAGATAGTAGCCTTGTATAGATCTTGCAAATGCCCCAACGGCATCGCAGTGGGTTTTATAAATAATTTATTGTCGCATAACAGTTCTTGTATTATATTTGGAGATTTTAACGAAAACTATCTTAGTAACAACAATAGTGCAGTATTTAAATTATTAAATGACGCTGGCTATCACTCCCTATTGCAACCCCAACCCACTACTCATGGTGGGAGTCAAATAGATAACATTTTTGCCAACTTTCCTTGTGAAGTTGGCATTTATAACTCTTTTTTTAGTTACCACTTTCCTTTGTGGGCCCGTTTTTAGGGTTCCGGAGCCAAATGGCAAAAAACGGAACCTTTATAGTTGAAATTAGTTAGTAGTTAGCTGAAATTAGTAGTTAGCTGAAATTTGGTACCAATATGTATATCAATCATGCCGACAAAGTGCAATGAATAGGGGTTTCCCTAAATATTTTTTTATAATATTACTATTTTCGGAAATAATCGTAAAAAATAATGTGTCCCCCTCTAACTTTTGAACCATAAGTTTAAAAAATTTGAAAAAATTCTCAAAAGCAGAACTTTATGTAAACTTTCTAGGAAAATTATTTTGAACCTTTTGGGTTAAACAGTTTTTGAAAAATAGTACAAAAACTAAGTTTGCGTGGGAAGCTACGGAACCCTACAGTGAGCGTGGCCCGACACGCTCTTGGCCGGTTTTTTTTTAATTAAATCTGTGAACGGGGATCAAGATTTCGAGAAAAAATTACGGATTGTTTCATAAGACCATTTTTGTGTAGCTGCAGCTCACCTTACTACCCGTTTACTGTTTCCACACTGTATTACCAACCACTTATACCGAGGAAAGCCGATTTTCTTGAGTTCCGCTATTTTGGGCGCATTCACTTCAATAATCAAATTTCAAGAAAATTGAGAAATTACATTTACCTGTATTAGATTTGAAGTATTTACAGTAACTTTTAAAGGTTTCCACTTCATTGGATTTTATTCTATAGGTGTATGAAGTTAATTAATTTTAAACACAAAACTTTTTTACGTCTCTGGGTAAAATTAAAAAAAAATGCTGAAACAGGTATTTCTTTATTTTTAATAATAAGTATTTACTCTGAGTTTCATGAATCTAGAACAATCTAAAAATTTTTTTTCATACAAACTTTACCCCCCCTTTTCACCCCCTTTAAAAAAAAAACCATAATTTCGATAGCCTAAATGTTATTCTGAGTTTATTTAAATAGATTAGTGAACTTTTCATCAAAATCCGTCCAGCAGTAGTTTACGTGATGCGCGTTCAAACAAACAAACAAACAAACATTTTAAAAATGGTTTTAATATGTTCAGTTACTTATTTTAAGTCACCCTGGTCGGTTTTTTTTTTAAATCTTCAATGTACAGATATTTTGGTCTCAACGATTTTATTATATGTATAGATGTAAAATGTACGTCTTGTTGGCGTATGATACCTATTTTTATATAAATAACTAATTAGACATTTTTGCGACAAACGTCCTTGAAAAAATTGTTGTTAATATTTGTAGCTCATGATGTTGTTGTTTGTTGTTTTTTTTTTCTAATAGTTAAGTTGGGTAACCAATTAGATTTAGATTCTTAATAACGTCATTAAAATGTAATGTTATGGCTTTTCGATTATTTTGAATAACTAGAAAAAACAAAACATGCGGGGCAGTCTTTATGACAGCCGATAGAAGTGCAAACTCGTAGCCGATCCTCCAGCGTAGCGTTTGGTGACCGAAACGTGAGTTCCATGATTTTTGTTCCCTCAAAAAGTGCTCAAAGCGCCTAAAGAAGTTTTCACTTCAAAAATTGGTTTTCCGCTCCAGCTATTCTTATCGCTCCTCGTATCACTATACACGCTACCTCTTCTAAGGGCTCGAACGGCTTTGTTTGGCGTCTAGACTCGTAATCCATTATTACAGACGCCTTCAAGCCAGGAAGTAGGGACGGAGCGATACTTCTATACGCGACACTTAGCATATTTACAGTACTGATAAATGTTGCATATTTATCCTTCGTTATCGTCCTTTGGACGTGAATGGAACTGTTGCATTTTTCTTCGACTGAAAAAAAGAAATTGAAATGGTGACGGTTTTGGTTTTGTGTTAGAAAATGCTTAGGGTTCTATTGTTCAGATATTTTTCTTTTTGTTACCATTGCATACCGTTTTGCTTTGTTTTTTAAATATGACTTACTTTAAAGGCAAAAGTTGGTACGGTTATTTATAAATTTCTTATTAAGCATCAAAATAAAATGTCGAAAATTCGTCGTGCTGCACAAAATTCTGATGAAACACGGAATTACTTTCGAGAAATAACGAGCTTCTCGTCAAACTACTTCATTTAACTTGTCTTTAACAAGGCCTAAATACCCGTTTACATGTTTTTTTTTTTTATCTTAATCAGAATCATACAGCACAATAATTAACGCATACAATGGGTGCAAATTATTGACACACACTGCACAAATTAATTAAAAGGGGATAAATAATCTCCTCTTGGAAAACACATTGAACAGGTTATCGAAGATCAACAATTTTGATGCGAACAATTTAAAAAAAAAATCGTCCATTCATTTTAAATTTTCATACGGGATTGTGACTCCACATTGTACTTTCATGCATTCAAATGTGCCCAACAATGGAAAATTTAAAATAATCGAAGGGGTGCGTACCCATTTCAATAGACCTTTTTATGGTGCAATATCGGGAGTTGTTTTGCTTAAGCCGCCATTAGTTCGCCTAATAACTGAGAGGGCGTTATGAGAGTCTCCCCTAGACTACCACCTGATCAAATTATCATACATAACTCGAGTTATTGTCGACTGAATTGGTCATTATAAAGTAATGTAGTTTGTTTAAATACAACTTTCCGGTGGCGTTTCGTTTCTGCTTTTTATAAGAGGGGTTCCACATAATTTATTGCTATCAAAGATAAAATTTCCCTAATGGATATTGTTCACGAGACAGAGTGGTCTATTTTATGTGCATTATGTGTACACGTAACTAGCCCCGACGTTTTTGGGGGAAGACCGATTTTTTTTTCAATTTCACTATATAAATGGGATGGAATTGCGTTTTGTGATCAAAGGAGAGATAAAAAAGTTGATGAGAAAATAGATGAAACTGGAATTGAAGCTAGTTTGGTTGAAAGTGTTTTAATTGGACTTTTTGTCTACAAGATCTTTTTCTTTTGCTGGCTGAGAATAGACCCCGGTGGCATGGATGATATGGTAGATTGTTTACGTAGCTAAAAGAGTTTCTCTTTGGCAACTGCAAAGCTAACTGCTTGTATGTAGAAAGCAGATGCCAGACACTTCTGCTTTAACATTTCAATATCTTGACTACGAGATTAGGTTGTGTCGATAGAGTTCATATTCATTTATAAACATATATGACACCAAATCCTGACCTTTCTATCGGGGAAGACCAACGTGACTATGGCAGTATGAAATTATTGACTAAACTGCCATGACAGATTATCAATATGAGCGTTACTGGTTGTTACTACCGAATTCACTGACAGTCGACCAATTTTCAACCCTATTACCTAGGGTATAACGGAGAAAACTGGTAAACACTCAGTGAACTCGATAGTTCACTAGTGCTAACGCACATTACGTTAATTTATCAATTCTAACATTTATTTTGGACTAGTTTAGGCTAGTAGTGAACATAGAATATCTAAATCAATATCGTATATATCGACGAATTCGGTTTCATTGTCTTGTCGCATTAATGCGAAAAGACAATGTTGTTCCTGTGTAACAGAAACAATCATATGAAAATATTGTTTTCATAAGTTATAACAATATGAACAAGTGGACTAAATAAATGTAAAAGTACTTAATAAAGTAGTTTTTTAATCATCGACAAAGCTGTTTTGCGTATCGCTGTTTTTTGTGTCAACTTTTATACGTTATTGGTTCTAGACCAATCACTTACTCGTTACCTACATGGAATATTGGAAAATAAATTGTATTCACTAGAAAATAAATACGTGTCTTCAACAAAGTATTGCCTCTTTTCTTACTGTCGTGTGTTCACAATTGATTTAGACTTTGCTGAAACAGAAAAAAAGAAGCAAAACAGAATTTCAAAATAAGAAAAACTGGGCCTACAATTCCCCAAGTTTATTTTTATGAAGAATGGCATAACAAACTATTTATTTTCATTTCTTATTACGAGTGCGTCTCACGTACTAAGTCTAATGTAAGCTGTATAGATGAGGCTCACGTAGACAACTAATTTAACACATTGTCAAGACTCCCCCTCACTCTTCCATAGTGCATACTCTTCTAAGAAATTGAAACGTATTGTATGAACTTAGGGCCGAGTTATCAACATTTCTTGGAGCCCGAAAGTTGTGGGAAAAACGTTGGCAGTGAATAATTAATCGTTTATAAGTAGTGTGTGTAGTTAAAACTAATGATTGTGGTACGTGAGGTGAGGTGTTGATGCGTAGTTACATCATTTCTCGCATTAGTACTAGACAGTTACATCAGAACTTCACACAGCCAGACTTTAAATCTCTAGAAAGTTTCCTACTTGCCAGTTCCAATTGAATATGAATACACATTTATTCGCATGTGCGTAGGCATTAACAAAACACCTATCTAAAGGTATCCATCTTAAGCATTTGACGTACTATGCTTGTCTGACATCATCACTTTACTAAGGGTCTTTACAGCACGCAATTTTCTTTTACATATCTTTATTATCTCAGAGTTCACTTCTTTCTTAGCCATAATACTTAGTTTGGTACATGACAGAATAATACTGGAACAATTAATTAATCAACTGATATTGTACGTATTAGTTTCATGCAATATATTAAACTGAAACCAGCCTCGAACTGACATTGTATTACGCAAGGCGTTGCGTTGGGACCTGTACTGAATGTCTGCTATTGACATTTCTATGGACTGCCAGCCACTATAGGACACCTCCATGTAATTGTTTGTATTGTCTGCACTGCTGCCTATAACACAAGCTATATGAAAATGACACTTGTGATACTGCGAAATGTTTTCGGGTTGACACTGAAAATACAAACGAACCAACGGTTACAAAATGAGATCACCGATCTATTTCAAAAGCAATAAAATTAAGGCAAATTGTCTCAATCACTGAAACTAGCAATCCGGCTACGTACGACAGTAGACTTTAAATATTGATATTAATGATAAGGAAACACAAAAAGCAAATAAATTGATCATTGAAGATAAATAAATGACCGATCAGATATAATGCTAAGATCTCAAAAGCACACAAAGAGAGTTCAAAACTAATAAAGACACAAAACAACTTCCTACCCAAAATAGCAACATTTGTTTTAACAACATGCATTGTCAACGTGAACCCTAACACACATGAACACAATAATTATTTTCATGACGCTTCTACTGCGACACTTGCAAACGATAACACAATTGATAAGCATCAAATTCTTTGGTTTTCATTCGCAGTATTTGTAATGAACTGTGCGCATCTCACCTCGGAGACTCGTTTTCTAGTCCGAACACGTCTTATAGGGAAGCACAGTCACCCTTCAGTGGATGAGCGCTAAAATTGCGCTGGAATAGTCTTGTGTCTGTTTTATTAATTTTTATTGGTGATTTTTCTTTATGTTTTCGCCCGTTCTAAAGCTTTTCTTTCGTAACACCTAACGAAAATAAGTATATTTTTATGATTCTAGGATGAAAAGAGTTTTCACCTGCACACTTTTTCTGATACTGTCAGAATAAATGTTGTTTTTATTTTTACGTTTTGATTTATTCACGTCCACTACTGTGATTCTGACATACAGTTTATTTTTAATTACCCGTTGTTTTTAATTATTTGCTCTATCAATCTGTATCTAGCCCACAGTCACTTCTGTCATTCCCATAACTTCTAGCAGCATCATCTTACACCACCGTAACCCCGGTACAATTAACCATAAGTATTAATACTGTTTCCCCTACCGTTTCCGCGCTATTTCGCCTTTGCTTATTGCGTGGGGTCTCGCTGTTTTATTGGCACCGATTGTATGTACTACGACACTATCCCTTTTATGAATGTTATGGTTTATTTCGCCCACCCCTAGGATGTTGGTGTTCCTGAGAGTAATTGGCACCGCGGCTACTTGCACCCCTTAATGGCGGGAGGCATATATGTCTTGCCACTTTAATACAGAGGAACAGATCAGGAATTTTTCTATGAATAAGAAAATGTTGGAGGAAATGCACCGTGAAAGTGTTGATCGAATCGAATTGTTACGATTCGGGGACCTATGTCTTTTTGCAATGATTTCGTGAAAAACTTTCTAATATATTTGGTGTAGAACGAAGTTTACGTGTATCTTGCCGTGTTCTTAGCAGAAACTACATTTTACAGTCGGAACAGTACAGAAACTACATTTTAGAGTCGGAACAGTGGGTGGTGAATTTAAATCAACAAAGGTATTATGACGCCCGGCAGCAACGATTCTCTGTTTACCAATTAAATTTGTAGAACACAGTTCCAGATTTCATTATCTTTAATTAACGAAGATTATGTCATTTGAAACAGCAACATGGAAGATGAACGCCATGTGTCAAGCATCAGATTTTTATGAGACTTGAAATTCATCGATAGCAAATACTTTGGAGACAAAGCCTTTTACATACCATTACAGACAACAACTATGTATCCTACATTAAACTACACAATAAGACAACCTATTTACTTAAACGAAAACTGTAGTTAAACTACATCCTACTGCCGAGACAATTAAAGTTCCGTTTCAAGTACCAGCCAGGAATTTGGGGTTCTTGCGGTCGCACCCACAACGCGTAGGTACCCATAGGTATAGCAAAGTGGGGTACTCAATCGCCTATCAACTTAATTGATCACAATGTTGGTGTACCTTTTGCAGCAATTTGGACTGGTTAAACGCTTACTTGGGCGGTTCCTGATTAATCTTTAGGGTTGTAATTGCGACTTGTTGGTTTTCGACGAATGTTTCCGTCTTTTGGTGTTTTGTAAGGGTATTTATTGGGTTTACGCATTTATTGTTGTTGTGTTTTATTGAGTATTGGAGTATGTTGAACATATTATGGCCTGAACAAGTTGTTTTCTGAACAGCTGAATACATGGAATTGTCAAATCATCTTACATTATCAATGTCTGGCCAACTAGCCTTGATGGTCTTTTATAAGGCGCTCAGTCAATATGTGCTTCAATACACCAATCTCTCTTCAATCACATTGTGTCATACACGGATATCCAAACATTCAAGAAAAGCTTTCTCATTACATAACATAACATCACGCCTGTAATTCCCGAAGCGTTAGGCAGATGTGTACATAGAAACGCTACATATCACAAATAAAAAATATTTCGTTGAGAAATATTTAAACTTCCCAAAAAAATAAACGAAATGAAATCTGATTTCAATATTTGCTTTATATGTTATGTATATAAAACAAGTAGAAAAATCTCTCATAGCATTTCTGAGTATTTTAATTTATAACTGGCTCGTGGGTGGCAATTTGTTGAGCGCAGTACAGCGTAGTTATGAAATTCAAAGTTAGTACCCATCAATATTTTTGTTTATTTATTATTTGACGAGATGCATTCTAGGAAAACTTGCTTCACTCAACGATTTATGTTACAGTTTGAGGAAGCAATTTTTCAACAAATTCTGCGTGTTATTTTGTTAGTTAAGGCGATTACACGAGCTAAACGCGAGTTTTATAATTACTAAAAGTATATGATTCACTGCTATAAACAAGACCAGAAAAATATATGATATTCTTCAGGATATATGCTAGCATGGTACTGTTTTGAAAACATGATACAATTAATTTGGCTCGATTAAAAGAAATCACGAACTTACCTCTAAAAATATCTTTCAAACAATAAAAAACATACTAATATGCATGCGATCATTCTGATTTTTTGGCAAAAATTCTACAAGCAATATATTAGCATGATACTGTTTTAGTTTTTTAATCCAATCAATAGTTTTTTTTTGTAAATCGATCGAAACCACTCATTTCGTGCTATTTGGCTCGCAGTGGCTGACGTAACAACCACTTTGTAGTGCAAGCTGATTAGAACTTTATTCTAACAGGATTTCAAACGAAGTTTGAACCACCACAAATAGAGTTGCTAATTTAGCTCGTCTAAGCGCCTTAAAGTACTGTGTCATCACTCATCAGCCTAGCTTTTTCCATCTATATTGGGGTCGGCTTTCAATTGAACTGGTTGTAGCTGAGTATTTTAAGTTACTTACCTATAATATGACCTCCACAATCCATTTACTGGGTAATTATGGTACTCCTTATTTTGAAGAAAAACATCGTAAGGAAACCAGCATGCCTGAGAGATATTTCTCGACGGCGCGGCATGTGAAGCCAAGTCAGAGGCCTGCACGCACGCGTATAAAAAATCTGACACCAGGTTGGGCACTATAAATACGATAGAGAAAAAGACGATACTATACTTCTTGGTAACTCTGAACACAAGTATCCAAAGTATGATTATTATCTTGTATATTTGATTGCAACACACATCATGGCGATCACAAAGCGATGATTAAGACCGTAATGAAAAACTACAACAAAAATTTTATAGTGAAGTCCAATAAACTTTATGAGCACAGAACTACAAACACTGATAAAATCAATCCCAAATATAATAAACCAATAGATTCAATGGAAACGATAAACAGTATCGAACAAAACATATTCCACACATTATTATCACAAATAATATATGCGACCCAAATCTAAATGGACTAACGACCGCTGTATGAGTTGTGATCAATTACCAACTCTGTGTAATTATCAGAGGCACCCATCTCGACTATAAACGATATCAGTGTATTGTATCTCAGTACTTATGTGGGAATTAGGAACATGCTAGTGTTAGGAGCTATTTGTGTTTGGGATATTTTGGGTAGATACGTTATAGAATTTGTGGGTACCCAAAAGGATAAAGAGGAAAAATTTATATTTTTGTATGTTTTGATTTCTGATGAATAATAATTCAAAAATAATGGAGAAAAAGTGCGGCGCTTGCAGTTCAACTATAACAGATAACTTCTTTATGGAATGCTCAAAGGAAAAATGCATGACAGCTTATGATTTAAATTGTCTCAAAATTAACCTAGAGGCTTTTAAAACATTTACCCTAGCATATAAGGAGAAATGGGTGTGTCCAGGGTGTGTTTGCTTAAATCCGAAGCGCGGAAATATAGATACGCCAGTCAGAGGGGATTCCACCAGACTACACACAACCATAACACCTGATAATGTGAACTCCCAGCGAGGAACCCGGGTCCAATGCTCACCTACAATTTCAAGCGACGTGGATTCCGTGTTGCTGGATGAACTTAGGCAGTTTCGATTTGACATTATGGCCCGCTTGGACTCTCAGGCAAATGCGATTACGCTCATGCAAGATCAATATACGCAAACAAAAAAAGATCTTGACAAATTAGTTAAAATAATGACGGTGATAGAAGAAAAAGTCAACCTTCAATTGGCTCGCAATATCCAATCCCAGACATCATCCGGCATCGTCCCACCACCGAAAGAAGCATCCACTAGCTCTCAATCTACATTGGCTGAAGCCGTTGGTCAAAATAAAACCAAAAAACCTAAAAAAAATAACAATACGCATAATCAACCAACCGCCGAAATCCAGAATGTAAACAAGTGTGGGGCCACGAAATCTGCTACAACGGTACTTGAAACACAGGCGAGTTATACTGGCGCCCCAGACGTTATTGAACAGTCGGAACGTGAAGAAGAAACTGGCTGGATTACTGTACAATATAAAAAAACTAACCGTCTGTCAAAAAATGTGACTATTGGAAGAAATACGGAAATTAAAGGAATAGTGGCTATGGAAAGAATGAAATATCTACATGTATGGCGCTTGCATCCGGAAACCACACAAGAAGCTATGACTGAGTACATAAAAAAACTTTGTGGCCCTGAAGCACCTATGAAAATTGAGAAGATCAAACATAAGACAGCACGAGATTACTCGTCTTTTAGTATAGGTGTATCCGAAAAGCACTATACCTTGCTGAATAATGCGGAAGTATGGCCACTAAACACTGAATTCAATGAATGGATTTGGTTTCGTAAACAGCCCAACAGCCCGCTCCATAAGTAATAGTGTAATTGAAATATATTACCAAAATGTTAGGGGTCTTCGAACTAAGCTAGACTACTTCAGAAACAACTTATTGGCATCCACCTCGGACTTATTCGCTATTACTGAGTCTGGCTGCAGTGAATCCATACAAGACGCGGAAATTGTTCCACCCGGATATAATATATTAAGATGTGATCGAGCGGATGGTCGAAAGCAAGGCGGCGCGCTTCTCGTGGCCACACACCGGTTCGAGCTGCGACAACTACCTATCTTGGACGCGTCGATAGACACTTGTGTGTTCGAAATGATTTGTGCAACGGTACATTTAAATAAACGTTTTTTGTTTGTGTGTTGTGTTGTCTACATTCCGCCAGGTAGTTCGGAAAATGATTACATGTTGTTATTTAGAATAATAGAAAAATTGTGTGTTAGGTATGGAGAAGTTATTGTAATTGGTGATTTTAACTTGTATTCTTGTCCTGCTAATATTAGTAATTATTTCGAATGTTTTCTATCGTATTGCGAGTTCACTCAAAGTAACACAGTACCCAACCATTTGGGTCGTCAGTTGGATTTGGTTCTGAGTGCAGGCATTAGCGGGGGAGTGACGGTGGTGGCGGCGGATGAGGCGCTGGTGCCGGTCGACGCGCACCACCCGCCGCTAGCGGTTAGTGTGCGCCCCGCCGCCGCCCCGACGACGTCCCCCGCCGTCGCCCGCGATTCTAGTGCACACCATATTAGACCACAGTGGAATTGGAATAGGGCTGATTTTCAACTGTTATATTCTAGGATTCTTTCCATTGACTGGAGTATGATGTACGGAATGCATGATTTAGAAGAAATGTTGAACTTCTTTTATGATAATATTAATTGTACTATTAATGGGTGCGTACCCCGAAAAAAGCTTAGTAGTGGAAATTCGCGGTATGTATACCCAGTATGGTACACGAGAGATATAATAAAAAATATACAAATTAAAGCCACACTTCACAAAAAATTCAAAAAAACTAAGTTGGATAATGATTATCACAAATTTGCGGAATGTAGAACTCGTATTAAAAAGTTAATAGAAACTGCGCATAAACAACATAAAAATAAAATTCAGTATCAATTTGTAAAGGATCCGAAATCGTTTTGGCAGTATATAAGATCGAAAAGAAAAACACTAAATAAGCAGAGTATCATAAAAGAAGGTCAACATCTAACAGATGGTGAGTGTGCTGTGCAATTCGCTGACTTTTTTGAGTCTGTGTACAGCAAGGAGCCACCCAAACTGGACGCGTGCGCGGCGGTGTCGGAGGTCGGCGCAACCAGTGCACGGGTACACATTGAGACACTGAGTCTCACGGAAGTTCGGCAGGCGCTTGGGAGTCTCAAGCCAAAACGTTCGTCTGGCCCAGACGGGATACCAGCGTTTCTGTTCCGAGACTGCGGGAGGGTACTGGCGGAGCCATTACTTTACATTTTTAATGCATGTTTACAACAAGCCACGTTCCCTCAAAGGTGGAAGATCACGCGCGTTGTTCCGGTTCCTAAAGGAAAACCAAGTTCAGATACCTGTAATTATAGACCGGTGGCTGTACTCTCCACGCCTGCTAAAGTACTCGAGTCGGCTATTCAGCGCTCCGTTCAGGAACAAATGCGTGCGCGTCTGTCAGATGCGCAACATGGGTTCCGACCTGGACGCAGCACTACTACAAACCTTATTAACTTTATGGTACAGGTGGTGCCGGCAGTAGACTCTGGGGTACAGGTAGATGCTGCGTACTTCGATTTTAAAAAGGCGTTCGATACGGTGGACAATGACATCTTGTTAAGGAAGCTCGCGAAAATTGGATGTACACTACCTCTGATACAGTTCTTCGCTAGCTATATGAAGGATCGCCAGCAATATGTCGACTACAATGGCTGTGTATCTCAACCGTATTACACGAGATCGGGCGTGAGCCAGGGCAGCAATGTAGGGCCTCTCGAGTTTATTGTAATGATAAATGACTTGCCGGAAGTCGTCAGACATGGGACCTGTTTATTGTTTGCGGATGACCTGAAATTGCTGCTCGAGGTTCGGGATCACTCGGATTGTGAACGCCTACAGGAGGACATTGACAGAGTGGTCGAATGGAGCAATGACAACAAACTACATTTTAATGTTGCTAAATGTTCGGTGATGTCGTTCACTCGCGCGCGAACTCCCTTGAGTTATCAGTACAAGGTTGAGGATGTGCCGATGCAACGAGTGTCTCAGGTACGAGACTTAGGGGTAGTCTTCTCTCAGGAACTAACCTTCCGTGAGCATATCAATAAGATATGTAAGAAGGCATACAGAAACCTAGGTTTCGTACTCAGGCAGTCCCAAGGATTCACCAACATCACGACACTAAGGGTACTATATGACGCATTAGTCCGAAGTCACCTCGAACATAGCGCATTCATTTGGGCTCCTCATGAGGCGAAATATAGTGTTATGTTGGAACGTATCCAAAATAAGTTCACGCGACACTTGTATTACAAACTGTATGGGGTATATCCATTATACCCATTGATGTACCCTACACTATTTGTTCTGGGTATGGTAGGGTATAACACTCTAAGAGTACGACGGGAGTTTTCGCTCGCAGCGTATGTAGTGAAACTACTACGTGGCGTGGCGCATAACCCGGGAGTGCTGCGACACCTACAGCTGTACGTGCCCGACCGGTACGTGTGGAGGCGGCACCGCCCGCCCCTGCTCGCTGTGCCTGCAGCCAGGACCAACCTACTGGCGAGAACTCCTCTCACTAGAGCCATACGTGTGGTGAATGAGGTTCACGAGAGGGTTGATGTATTGTGGTGCAACTTGAGTGAATTCGCAAAAGTTACACTATATGTATTATGTTATTTAGATTAAGATATTTTTTTAACTAGGTATAAGGTGTAGATTTAGGATTTAGTTAGTAAGGCCACTCTGTCGCATTGGATCATTGATCTGTAATGATAGTGTAGGTAAGATTGTTATAAATAAATAAAAAATAAAAAAATAAATGTTTGTAAAAAGTGAACTCAAAAAACTACTGGACTTAACTGAAAAAATCTAATTAGTCTGTCACTAGATTATCAAAAAATATTTGACCCGTATTTTTTCTTTTGACACATAAACCAAAATTGACGAAGATACGACGCTTTTAATATTCCCAATTCGTCACTGTTTGGTATCATTCTTAGTGAGTTCTGACGTCACGAGCCCCCACTTCCGAGTTTTGATGCGTTTTATCTTTGTCAATATTCGTTGATTTACAAAAACAAAAATACGTGTCCATTATTTTCCAATACTCTAACTGACGGACTAAATATATTTGCAATTTATTGATGGTGGAAACTAGCGTGGCATCCGTGCAAAGCCGAGACAGACCGCTAGTATAATATAATATAGTTTTAGGTTAATGTTAGCCATGTTTGGCAAAGGAGGTGTCTGGCGAGATGATAAGTAGTAGAGAAGTAAGAGAAGAACAAGACATGCTGCGCCAAACCTTGATAAATAAATAAAGCACAGCCCTTACCCCTGAAGATGGACTTTGAAAGAACAGTATCATTTAAGATAGAAATTTTCTGAATTTCATTCGAAATTCTATCTTGGGGAATTGTTTGAAGAGACGAATTTTTTGGCCACACATAATACCTAGGGGTTGATCCTACTCCATCAGCACAGGCTGCTACTGAAAAAAACATCGATGGAAATACCCAATAAAAACTTCGCCCTATCTTTGAACCGATCCCATCAGTTGTGCTTGGTTCCATTAGACCAAATCTGGCAGTCTTTAGAGGACTAAGAACAATTTTTGAAACAAATTCTTTTTTAAAAAACCTCTTTGGTTCAAGTTTCCTACATTCAGGTTTATTTCTAAAACCAACTACTAGAAACCGTTTGGAGTCATACCTGAGATCGCGTGCACACAATCGAAAATGACACATCGTCCATTATGAAACCGTCCCAATTCCGGCTTGGGCTCTCTAGTCCGGCACGCCTCAACAGAATTGCCGATACCCTATCTTGGTATAGTGGATTACTCTAGATGAGAGATTAATGCACTGGGCACGTGATAATGGTTATTACCAACTATTGGTATTATGTGCTCTGCGAAGTGTATAAGTTTTCTGATAACAAGTTTGCGGTGATAAATCTTATGTTTTGTTTATGGTGTGATTGCTTTATTGTTAATGTAGCAGTGATAGAAATAGTGAGAGGTGAAAGTAGTAGTAAGTCGAATGGTTTTGACCATTCGACTTACTACTACATCTAACCAAAAGAAAATCAGTGGTTTGCCACTAGGTTTGACCATTCGATTGCCAATTCGTGGGTCTTGATTTCGAAGCCTAGACACGCACCTCGGATTTTTCAGATTCATGTGCAAATTGTATATTAATCACTCGCTTTCAGTGAAGGAAAACATCGTGAGGAAACTAGCATGCCTGAGAGATATTTCTCAGAGGCCCATGGGCGGCATTCAAACTCTGACACCATGTTAGGCACTAAAAAAACGAGCGATTTTGTAAATGTTGGTTGCTGGATTGTATGACCTTCTTCATCTACTTCTTCTTCCTAGTACTATCTCTCTTTAGGTGGGGTTGGCTCTCATAATTTGCTGGCGCAAGGACAGTCTGTCCTAGGTTGTGGGGTCAGGCAGTTCTTCCAACTAAAGCTGCATCTTCGTCACGCTAGTCCACCACGAATCCGGAGGTCATCCTTTACCTCATTTCAGTAGAATTTTGTGACCTTATTTTTTAGATTTCTTTAATTTTATGTAGTCTTAGTAAGATGCATGAATTCAGTCCAATAACGATGGTACAGAACCTCTTATAGTTGAATTATCAAAGACTACTTATCTTAAAAAAAAGTGTGTATCTCGGGACGCTCGACAGAAGTGATAACTTAAACTTATCTGAGTTGAACTAATATTTAAATAAACAAAATAGTGGCGAGAAAGCCCTCTCATACCGGATGCCTACGTCATACAAAGAACACACCCTCCAAGTTTCAGGTCTCTACGATCAGCGGTTTAGGCTGTGTGTTGATTCCAGTCAGTCATTCAGGAACTGCTTCGTTCCCGAACTCCTTTGTTGCCGTTCCGAATCGAGTCACCCTCCCATAACAAGTTAGTCTTCCAAGCTCCAAGAACTAGACTAATCGATATTTTCTAAAATCGATATTTCAAACTACTAAGTACACTCGCAGTAAACGTCTAAACTATCCAGTACAAATGTACCGAACATATTCCCTATACATCGCAGCCTATCGATTGGGCAACGTATCTACCCTATAAATAGCAATGGCTGACAAATGGCGGGCCCGATCTGATATATTGACGTGTTGATATGCGCTGCCGAGGGGACGATTTTCAACTTCATTGACATAAATCCCGTTTTCAAGAAATATATTGGGTTTTATAGGGAAACAGACTGCTAGTGTTTGTATGGATTTTATTGTTTTTCTAGAGGGATAAACGGGAGTTGCTGACAGGGTAATAAAAGATATTAAATAGTATTGTGTATGATGAGCTCTTCAGCCCCTGCTAGGGGTGTTTTGCTAAGAAGATAATATTGTGTGTTCTGTTAGCATTATCTATATTTAAATGCCATTTTTGTGCTGTGGATGGGACAAATAAGTCATTTATTTGTAGAAGTCAGCTTCGTCCCGGTCGGTGAGTGTTTCTATCTCGGATCAAACTTTTTCGGTTTTAATGAACTATCACACTTGCTCTGCTAGCAATTTCTACAAGCATCATAACTAAGTATTGATACCTTGTAATTAAAACAAGCTGGGTTTGAAGTTTTCAGATATTCTGATAAAGCTTGCATGAACGTGGTGATGACACATTATAAAAGTTAAGTAAGCTAACACAATTTTCCTTTCTGAAACAATTCAAGTTGAATTGGATTCTACTCCAGTACCTACCTACGGGTCAGAAATGATCACAGTGTCGCCGCATAAAACTTTATTCATTGCATAAACGGAAAAGTTGACGTATCCAACCTACGTTGCGTGTCACAACCATTGGATAAAGCCAAATAAAACTGTCCCTTTAAACTGAAAGTTTAAAATTTTATTTACATATTTGCATACAATATTTACTCGTGGATATCGTGTCAGCATTCCAATTACCATTTTAAGTTAACCTTTATTTGCGTAACTGGCGACGTTTTTTTTATTTTTTCGTTTAGGCGAAAAATGTTACAACGAAACGAAATTTTACTTTATACGGTCGCTTTTGGCAAATTATTATTTATGATGCAAACAGTCGTTGTATGGGAAATTTCGAGTTTTGTGTTTACAGGCGATAATGGTAGAGGTAGCGTGTGAGTGAATGCCGACGATTATACGAATTGTTAACTGTAAAATATTGTAATGTAGGCCAGTTGAATACGTAAAAATAATATTTATTTTCTTTCGTGGTCGTGCGGCTTCGTAAATTAATGAAAGGTACGATTCTGTAATTTTAAATCTTCTATCTTCTATATATATAAAATGGTAAACTGACTGACTGACTGACTGACTGACTGACTGATTGGGTGATATATCAACGCAGAGCCCAAACCGCTGGGTCTACAGATTCCAAATTTGGCATGAAGTTTCCTTATGTGGTCTAGGGGTGCATTAAGAAAGGATTTTTCAAAATTCACCCTCTAAGGGGGTGAAACGGGCCCCCAAAGTTTGTATGGGGAAACAACATTAGTTAGACTATTTTATTCGAAACTTCACAAGAGTACTCCTATTGATAAATGAGTAGAAACGGGTTTCAGGTTTTTTCAAAATTCAACCCCTAAGAGGGGTAAATAGGGTGACAAAGTCTAAAAATCAACGCACAGCCCAAACCGCTGGGTCTATAGATTCCAAATTTGGCAAGTAGGTTCCTTATATAGTCTAGGGGTGCACTAAGAAAGAATTTTTCAAAATTCACCCTCTAAAGGGTTGAAACAGGCCTCCAAAGTTTGTAAGGGTAAACAAGATTGGTTAGACTATTTCATTCGAAACTTCACATGAGTACTCCTATTGATAAATGAGTAGTAACGGGTTTTCAGGTTTTTCAAAATTTAACTCCTAAGAGGGGTAAATGGGGTGACAAAGTCTAAAAATCAACGCACAGCCCAAACCGCTGGGTCTACGGATTCCCAATTTGGCAAGTAGGTTCCTTATGTAGTCTAGGGGTGCACTAAGAATTTTTTTTTTCAAAATTCACCCTCCAAGGGGTGAAACGGGCCTCAAAAGTTTGTAAGGGGAAACAAGATTTGTAAGACTATTTTATTCGAAACCTCACAAGAGTACTCCTATTGATAAATACAAGATAGCGCCGAGGAAAAGTATTTGTTTTTCCATCTCGGGTGTCGTTTACATGGTTTTCGAGGTCGCTGATTACAAAAATGAGATCGAAATGGCATTAAAGTAAATTTTTCGTCATGTGTGTCGTTTTCATGTTTTTTGGGGTCGCTGATATCGAAAATGAGGTCAAAATGAAAATCCAAGATGCCGTCTAGGGTTTTTTTTTAAATATTTCCGTCATGGGTGTCGTTTGCGTGGTTTCCAGAGTCGTTGATAACAAAAATGAGGTCAAAATGAAAATCCAAGAAGACACCTAGGATTTTTTTTCGTTTTTCCTTCATGGGTGTCGTTTTCATGGTTTTCACTGAACACAAATCTAATTTTTCTTTAATTTTTGTTTGTCCTCGTAGCTACGTATCGTTATGTAATTTACCGGCCATAGTAATTCCATCCTAGACAATAATTTAAGATTTTACACAATACTTCTGCAAAGTTCCTCTGTTCTGCTTTGAAACCAACTAATTTATGAGCAACCCAGATATGTATATCTTTAAAAGTCTGCTGGATCTTGAATTTTACTTACTCTTCGTTTTGCGCAATGAAATTCTCTCATTTTTTAATTAAAAATACCCCGAATTCGACGCGAGCAAAGCCGCAGACAAAGCTATCTAATACATAAAAATCTCGTGTCACATTGTTTGTTATCGAAGTCCTACGAAACGACTTCACCGATTTAATATTTTTTTTGTGTATACTTGCTATGTCAGAGAATAAGTCGAAGGCTTCTTTTATACCCCTATGTGACAAGGGTGGTTTACGCGGACGAAGTCGCGGGCAACAGCTAGTTTTTAAATAAGAGGGCTTCAGAAAATCTGTATCGCCACACAATGACTTTGTAGAATTTAAATCAAACCTGCCTAAGATTCAACCAGAAAATACATTCATTCAGTCATTATAAATGAAGTTAATCTGCCCTCTGAAAAGAGTTAAAATTACATTTGGTGGAAGACCTTTTCTCAAGAAAAGAAACTAGTCAATATTTTTAATACTCATTTCGACGTTTTCAATATCGATATCATGCTGCCAACGTTGTACCTGTACAATGCGCCCAAGCCCAAAGCCATGTCAGAAGCCCATGGGTGGCATAAAAACTCTAACACCTAGTAAGGCACTAAAAACACGCATTAGATAGAATGCGCCCAAAATCTAGATAAATTAATTAGAGTTGAATTGACGTGGACATTGTGAGATTATTTTAAACTTTGATGTTAGCAGTCACTTCATGTAAAATACTTGTACCTATTGAGCTGCATTCAGTTAGACTGGAAGCCGATCCCACCATAGTTAGGAAATGTCTAGGCAGATGGACGTGAGATGTCACTTAACTTTGATCAGTACGGGAATTTCAATAAAGTCTTCAGTGTAAATTGATGACATCAGAGCGACCTTTAAAATATTGGTGGCCGTTACACTCATAAACATTTATTTCAAGCCATAAAATGACCTTACAGCGATATAACGATTTGGCATCGAAGTGTCAATAAAATATTATCATCAGGTCACCGTTCCCATAAAGTTGACACGTGACCTAGAAATATGATCTTTATGAAACCATGATATGATACAATTTTTATAGTAATACTAGCTGTTGCCCGCGACTTCGTCCGCGTAAACCACCCTTGTCACATAGGGGTATAAAAGAAGCCTTCGACTTATTCTCTGACATAGCAAGTATACACAAAAAAAATATTAAATCGGTGAAGTCGTTTCGTAGGACTTCGATAACAAACAATGTGACACGAGATTTTTATGTATTAGATAGCTTTGTCTGCGGCTTTGCTCGCGTCGAATTCGGGGTATTTTTAATTAAAAAATGAGAGAATTTCATTGCGCAAAACGAAGAGTAAGTAAAATTCAAGATCCAGCAGACTTTTAAAGATATACATATCTGGGTTGCTCATAAATTAGTTGGTTTCAAAGCAGAACAGAGGAACTTTGCAGAAGTATTGTGTAAAATCTTAAATTATTGTCTAGGATGGAATTACTATGGCCGGTAAATTACATAACGATACGTAGCTACGAGGACAAACAAAAATTAAAGAAAAATTAGATTTGTGTTCAGTGAAAACCATGAAAACGACACCCATGAAGGAAAAACGAAAAAAAATCCTAGGTGTCTTCTTGGATTTTCATTTTGACCTCATTTTTGTTATCAACGACTCTGGAAACCACGCAAACGACACCCATGACGGAAATATTTAAAAAAAAACCCTAGACGGCATCTTGGATTTTCATTTTGACCTCATTTTCGATATCAGCGACCCCAAAAAACATGAAAACGACACACATGACGAAAAATTTACTTTAATGGCATTTCGATCTCATTTTTGTAATCAGCGACCTCGAAAACCATGTAAACGACACCCGAGATGGAAAAACAAATACTTTTCCTCGGCGCTATCTTGTATTTATCAATAGGAGTACTCTTGTGAGGTTTCGAATAAAATAGTCTTACAAATCTTGTTTACCCTTACAAACTTTGGAGGCCTGTTTCAACCCTTTAGAGGGTGAATTTTGAAAAATTCTTTCTTAGTGCACCCCTAGACTATATAAGGAACCTACTTGCCAAATTTGGAATCTATAGACCCAGCGGTTTGGGCTGTGCGTTGATTTTTAGACTTTGTCACCCTATTTACCCCTCTTAGGGGTTGAATTTTGAAAAAACCTGAAACCCGTTTCTACTCATTTATCAATAGGAGTACTCTTGTGAAGTTTCGAATAAAATAGTCTAACTAATGTTGTTTCCCCATACAAACTTTGGGGGCCCGTTTCACCCCCTTAGAGGGTGAATTTTGAAAAATCCTTTCTTAATGCACCCCTAGACCACATAAGGAACCTTCATGCCAAATTTGGAATCTGTAGACCCAGCGGTTTGGGCTCTGCGTTGATATATCACCCAATCAGTCAGTCAGTCAGTCAGTCAGTCAGTCAGTTTACCATTTTATATAGATAGACTAGTTGTTGCGTGCTGCGCGAGCTGCAAGCAGCTCGCGTGCTAGTGGTGGTGGTAGTTTTTCGTTCACTTGTAAAACCCCTAAATGTAATATTAATTCTCAAAAATGACCCTAAAAGAAGTTTTCTACTTTTCAAAGTCTAGTGCACTGCCAAATTAAGCCCAAAAGGACTAAAGGTTTCCACTTGATTAAGCTCTAATCATTCTAAATCATCTTCTAACTCGAATAACGAAACCTACCCATATTTTAAATGTTTTCCTTAGCCTTATGACATTTTGAGAACCAATAGGAATCCTTAAATCAGTATGAAAACACTTAAGAACCCCCCTAACACATTCTGAAAACTAATTCAATAAAAATAAGACATTAAAATAAAATTAAACTTGAGAATTAATTTAAAGATTTGGAAACCCCATGAGAACCCCTAATATAATCTATAGCCTTATTTAAAAACTCAGATCTTCTCTCATTAAAAAAACATTACCCTACAATTTGCTTGTCGACCTACCTGCTACCGGAAAGGTCCTCTACCACCAGACTGGTTTCGACGCCTATGATAAGATTTGTTCAAACACCTATTGGCTATCCCTAACCGTTATGAAGTTACAGTCCTTTCAAGCTTAGGGGAGGTTGGAGGGGGAGGAGAGGGTATACGAATTTCAACGTCCCTCAATACTATTAAGTAAGAATTAAAAACAACCACTATGTGTGTGCCAGTTTCCGAGATACGATCAGGGCGGTGTGACGGAAAGGGAGAAGGGGTTGCTGTTTATGAATGAGAAAAAAAATGTTCCAAATCTTTCAAATTCTGAAAACCAGGTAGGGGGGAGAGGGGGGGGGGGCAAAGGTGGCAGCTTTGAAAATGGTTTTTCCTTGTCGAGCTTCCTCTATACGAATCCGTAAAAAAAAAACAGAACACGGATCTCTTAGTTTCCGAGATACGATGAGGGGGAGGGGGAGGGGGAAAATTGATTTGATTATTTATTAAAATAACATGGGAGACTAACAGCTAAAACGAACAGATTAAGGACAGTACAATAGTCTGATAGCCAAACCAATTTCGGCCCGATCCTGGTCGCCGACCAGGTCGCCGGCTCGCTACGCTCGCCACCTCCCCACTCCGATCCACTCAGGACCTGCCTACCACCGGAAACCTAACATGACATCATCGCCACGCTACGGGGTCGCCAGCTCGCTTCGCTCGCTATCTCCCGCTTCGCTTTACCGATATCACCACCGGGCAGGTTTTCAGTCAACGGCTGGCTACGCTCGTCGCCTCCCCACTTCACTCTACTCAAGACCTGCCTACCACCGGAAAGCTACCGTGATCTTATCCCAACGCTACGGGGTCGCCGACTCGCTTCGCTCGCCACCTCCCCCCTTCGCTTTACCGGTACCACCACCGGGCAGGTTTTCAGTCAACGGCTCGCTACGCTCGCCACCTCCCCACTTTGCTCCACTCAAGTCCTGCCTACCACCGGAAAGCTACCATGATCTTATCCCCACGCTCCGATCCACTCAGGACCTGCCTACCACCGGAAAACTACCATAACCTTATCTTCATGCTATGGGGTCACCGGCTCGCTTCGCTCGCCACCTCCCCCCTTCGCTTTACCGGTACCACCACCGGACAGGTTTTCAGTCGACGGCTCGCTACGCTCGCCACCTCCCCACTTTGCTCCACTCAAGTCCTGCCTACCACCGGAAAGCTACCATGATCTTATCCCCACACGCTACGGGGTCGCCGACTCGCTTCGCTCGCCACCTCCCCCATTCGCTTTACCGGTACCACCACCAGACAGGTTTACAGTCGACGGCTCGCTACGCTCGCCGCCTCCCCACTTTGCTCCACTCAAGTCCTGCCTATCACCGGAAAGCTAGCGTAACCTTTATCCTCACGCTATGGGGTCACCGGCTCGCTTCGCTCGCCACCTCCCCCCTTCGCTTTACCGGTACTACCACTGGACAGGTTTTCAGTCAACGGCTCGCTACGCTCGCCACCTCCCGACTTCGCTCCACTCAGGACCTGCCTACCGACGGAAAGCTACCGTGACCTTATCCCCACACTACGGGGTCGCCGACTCGCTTCGCTCGTCACCTTCCCCCTTCGCTTTACCGGTACCACCACCGGACAGGTTTTCAGTCGATGGCTCGCTACGCTCGCCACCTCCACACTTCGCTCCACTCAGGACCTGCCTACCGACGAAAAGCTACCGTGACCTTATCCCCACGCTACGGAGTCACCGGCTCGCTTCGCTCGCCACCTCCCCCTTCACCTTACCGGTACCACCACCAGTAATAGTCGCCGGCTCGCTACGCTCGCCACCTCCTCACTTCGTTCCACTCAGGACCTGCCTACCACCGGAATGCTACCGTGACCTTATCCTTATGCAACGGGGTCGCCGGCTCGCTTCCGTCGCCACCTCCCCACCACCACCGGACGGGTTTCAACGCCTAATATAATATTTGTTCAAACACCTATCGGCTATCTCTAACCGTAATGAAGTTACAGCCCTTTCTATTTGAGGGGAGGTAGGGGAGAGGTGGGAAGGATACACAAATTTCACCACCAAAGGAACACAAACAATTCATACAACGCAATCCAGTCGGGGGATGTCAGCTGTCCCGTTTATCGTGTCGAAAAGTGGTATTTTTCGTATTTATTAAGATGGCCGCCAACCTGTCCGCCATCTTGTTTTTATGTAAAGTCATAATTTTTCTGAAATTTCAAGGAAACAGGCTACAGACCGGTTTACTTGATGTTGCCAATTTTTGAGTTTGGTAGAACAAAATAATTCGCCAAAATACGGTCTGACCCGAAAATTCAAGCCCCAATGGCTGTCGGGGTTGCCAGCTGAAAGTGATGAAAATGGTCAAATGTCATTTGAGGCATCTCATTATTAGTAGTTATGCAACATTTCCATTCAAAATGTCGGTATTTCCACTTTTCATGTTTTTGGGGAAAATCTGAGAAAATACCCTTAAAACGGGGAAAAAATTTGCACCACGCAACACTCCTTGACAAAACACACAACCGCTCGGTACAATTCGAACCCGTCAGATGTTGTCAACTACCCGAAAAATTGTGTCGAAAATTGAGATTTTTGTCGTTTTTACAAGATGGCCGCCACACACGCCGCCATTTTGTTTTTCTGTAAAGTCATAATTTTCTGGAAATCTCAAGGATAAAGGCCACCGACCGGTGTTCTCGGTGTGACCAACTTTTGAGTTTGGTAGAACAAAGTAATTCGCCAGAGTCAGGTCTGACCCGAAAATTCAAACCCCAATGGCTTTCGGGGTTGCCAGCTAAAAGTGATGAAAATGGTCAAATGTCATTTGACGGCCTCCATTTTTAGTAGTTATGCAACATTTACATTCAAAATGTCATTATTTCTACTTTTCATGTTTTTTGGGATAATCTGGGAAATTACATTAAAAATGGGGAAATGTTTTAATTCAGGCAACACTACTCAACAAAACACACAACCGCTCGGTACAACTCGAACCCGTCAGATGTTGCCAACTACCCGAAAAATCGTGTCGAAAATTCGGATTTTTATTCGTTTTTACAAGATGGCCGCCACACCAGCCGCCATTTTGTTTTTCTGTAAAGTCATAATTTTCCTGAAATCTCAAGGATACAGGCCACCGACCGGTGTACTCGGTGTTGCCAACTTTTGAATTTGGTAGAACAAAGTAATTCGCCAAAGTCAGGTCTGACCCGAAAATTCAAACCCCAATGGCTTTCGGGGTTGCCAGTTGAAAGTGATGAAAATAGTCAAATGTCATTTGGAGGATCCCATTCTTGGTGATTATGTAAAACTTTTATTCAAAATGTCGTTATTTCTACTTTTCATGTTTTCGGGGAAAATCTGGAAAAATACCCGAAAAATGGGGAAAATTTTTACACCAGGCAACACTCCTTTACAAAACACACAACTGCTCGGTACAACTCGAATCCGTCAGATGTTGCCAACTACACGAAAAAACGTGTCGAAAATTCGGATTTTTAGTCGTTTTTACAAGATGGCCGCCACACCAGCCGCCATTTTGATTTTCTGAAAAGTCATAATTTTCTGGAAATCTCAAGGATACAGGCCACCGACCGGTGTACTCGGTGTTGCCAACTTTTGAGTTTGGTAGAACAAAGTAATTCGCCAAAGTGAAAAAGTCCCAAAAATGAAAAAGTTCAATATTTTTTGGGGTTGCCAGTTGAAAGTGATGAAAATGGTCAAATGTCATTTGGGGCTCCCCAAAGTTGCCAGCTAGACAAAGTCTCCATTCAAAATGTCGTTATTTCTACTTTTCATGTTTTCGGGGAAAATCTGGGAAAATACCCTAAAAATGGGGTAAATTTTTGCACCAGGCAACACTCCTCAACAAAACACACAACCGCTCGGTACAACTCGAACCCGTCAGATGTTGCCAACTACACGAAAAATCCATTTGAAAAAAGTCGTAAATTCCAACTCTTAACAAAATGGCCGCCATAGCGTCCGCCATGTTGGATTTTCAAAATGTCATAATTTTTCTCAATTGCCACTGAAATCACCCACAAATTGGCAAGGTTAATGTTGCCGACTTTAAAAATCGGTAGAAGAAAACAATTGGTCAAAGTCGAGTGAAAAAAGTCGCAAATTTCAAACCGTCCCAGCGCGGCCGCCATCTTGTTTTTTTTTTTTTTTTTACTTTTTTTCCTAATGACTTCAAACCTTCTTCAAAACCTACGAGTCGAAATTGGCCCAAGTCCTTTCCTCGCCGAAACCGGAAATGGACTCGGCCGCCATCTTGGATTTGAATCTCCTCTATAATTTTCCTCTACTCGACCGGAAGTACTTGTCATTTTTCCAAAACTAACCCCTAACCCATCTCTCACCCATTCCGAGAAACGGCATGTCAATGAGTGAGTGGCTTTGTAGTTTTATATAATATAAACTAGTTGTTGCGTGCTGCGCGAGCTGCAAGCAGCTCGCGTGCTAGTGGTGGTAGCTTGTTTTTTTTTCACTTATAAAACCCCTAAATGTAATATTAATTCTCAGACATGACCCTAAAAGAGGTGTTTCACTTATCAAACTCTAGTGAAAAGCCAAATAAAGCCCAAAAGAACTGAAGGTTTCCACTTGATTAAGCTCTAATCATTCTAAATCATCGTCTAACTCGAATAACGAAACCTACCCATATTTTAATTGTTTTCCTTCCCTTTATGACATTTTGAGAACCAATAGGAATCCTTAAATCAGTATGAAAACACTTAAGAACCTAACACTTAAGAAACGAAAATAAGATATTAAAAAAAAAATTAACTTGAGAATTAATTTAAAGATTTGGAAACCCCATAAGAACCCCTTTTTTTTTAAGGATGGGAAATCATCAAATGACTTCTCAAACTCTGGGCGGAGCGGGAGGGAGTGTCAGACTTTTACTGGTTAAAACCCATCCATGTTCCTTCCTCGCCCTTTATGTTCCGGGGCCGCGGTGTCTCTTTCGAATAGGCCCGCAACCCTGGCAGGCTTCGGCCCACCCCTAATATAATCTATAAGCTTATTTAAAAACTCAGACCTTCTCTCATTAAAAAAACATTACACTACAATTTGCTTGTCGACCTACCTGCTACCGGAAAGGTCCTCTACCACCAGACAGGTTTCGACGCCTATGATAATATCTGTTCAAATACCTAATGGCTATCCCTAACCGTTATGAAGTTAGTCTTTTCAAGTTTAGGGGAGGTTGGAGGGGGAGGAGAGGGTATACGAATTTCAACGCCCCTCAAATAGTGTTTAGTAAGAATTAAAAACAACCACTATGTGTGCCAGTTTCCGAGATACGATGGGGGGGCGGGGTGACGGGAAGGGAGAAGGGGTCGCTGTTTATGAATGTGAAAAAAAAATGTTCCAAATTTCTCAAGTTCTGAAATCCGGCTAAGGGGGGGAGCCTTAGCCGGATTTCAGAACGGGGCAAAGGGGGCAGCTTTGAAAATTGTTTTTCTTTGTCGAGCTTCCTCTATACGAATCCGTAAAAAAACAGAACACGAATCTCTTAGTTTCCGAGATACGATGAGGGGTGGGGGGGGGGGGGGAGAGAACGGGAGTTTTGATAATTGATTTTATAATAATATATAATAGCCGAACCAACTATGGACCGTTCCTGGTCGCCAAAATGGTCGCCGGCTCGCTACGCTCGCCACCTCCCCCACTCACGACCTGCCTACCACCGGAAAACTACCATGACCTCATCCCCACGCTACGGGGTCGCCAGCTCGCTTCGCTCGCCATCTCACGCTTCGCTTTGCCGATATCACCACCGGACAGGTTTTCAGTCGACGGCTCGCTACGCTCGCCACCTCCCCATTTCGCTCCACTCAGGACCTGCCTACCGACGGAAAGCTACCGTGACCTTATCCCGACGCTACGGCGTCGCCAGGTCGCTTCGCTCGCCATCTCCCGCTTCGCTGTACCGATATCACCACCGGACAGGTTTTCGGTCCACGGCTCGCTACGCTCGCGACTTCCTTTTTTCACTCCACTCAGGACCTGCCAACCACCGGAATGCTACCATGACCTTATCCTCACGCTATGGGGTCACCGGCTCGCTTCGCTCGCCACCTCCCCCCTTCGCTTTACCAGTACCACCACCGGACAGGTTTTCAGTCGACGGCTCGCTACGGGGTCGCCAACTCGCTTCGCTCGCCACCTCCCCCCTTCACTTTACCGGTACCACCACCGGACTGGTTTTCGGTCACCGGCTCGCTACGCTCGCCACCTCCTCACTTTGCTCCACTCAGGACCTGCCTACCACCGGAAAACTACCATAACCTCATCCCCACGCTACGGGGTCGCCAGCTCGCTTCGCTCGCCACCTCCCCCATTCGCTTTACCGGTACCACCATCGAACAGGTTTTCAGTCGACGGCTCGCTACGCTCGCCACCTCCCCACTTTGCTCCACTCAAGTCCTGCCTACCATCGGAAAGCTACCGTGACCTTATCCTCACGCTATGGGGTCACCGGCTCGCTTCGCTCGCCACCTCCCCCCTTCGCTTTACCGGTACCACCACCGGACAGGTTTTCAGTCGACGGCTCGCTACGCTCGCCACCTCCTCACTTTGCTCCACTCAGGACCTTCCTACCACCGGAATGCTATCGTGACCTTATGGGGATTCATGATGACTCAGGACGCTACGGGGTCGCTGGCTCGCTTCGCTCGCCACCTCCCCACCACCATCACCGGACAGGTTCCAACGCCTACTATAAAATTTGTTGAAACACCTAACGGCTATCTCTTACCATAATGAACTTACAGCCCTTTCTATTTTAGGGGAGGTTGGGGAGAGGTGGGAAGGGTACACAAATTTCACCTCCAAAGGAACCCTAAAATCGACCAAATAAATAAACCCCTCAATGTACGAAATCAATCCTCATTCGGTCGAAACCGTTTGAAGGATCGTAAACTATTGGTTCGCGAGCATCTCGCGTCTACAAAATATTCCTGTAGGGGCAAAGCCCTAAATTCAGTGAAGATCCCTTGAAACCCCTTAAATATCCTGAAATTTGAAAAAAACTCTTACACCTCAGTTGCATGAATCGTTTAAACGACCTCAATCGGTAAATTTTTGGCAAACCGGAAGTAACGCGGCCGCCATTTTTAATTACAGCCGTCTTCAGTCAAGTAGATATCCTTGAAAAACCTAAAATTCGACACAAACTCATCAGTGGGATGTGAACCACTTGAACGACCCCAATTGGACAAGGTTTCGGAAACCGGAAATGGCACGGCCGCCATCTTAAATTTCTGAAATGTCACTATTTTTCCAATCTTATGAGGATAAAAGTTATCGTTGCTGACCTTATCTGCAAGTCTTAAGCCCAGCATGCTCCTTTCCATTTTACGTTGGCAGATAGCTATCTTTTCTTCATCTTCATTTCTTAATGACCACGTCTGGCAACCGTAGGTAAGGCATGGTAGTATCACTACTTCATAGAGTTTTTTCTTGATGTTTATGTTTACAGACTTGTTTTTCATTATTTCTTTTAAATTCCAATACTTCCGCCAAGCTAGAGTTATTCTTCTTTCTACTTCTTTTCTTGTATGGTTTTGTAGTGATATTAGCTGTCCAAGGTATACATATTCCTTCACATATTCTATTTTTTCGTTTCCTATTTTGATATCGCGGATTATTCCATTGGTTAATATTTTTGTTTTATTGATATTCATAGACAGTCCTACTTTTTGACTCTCACTAGCAAGCTCAGTAACCATACTCTCTAATTCTACAGCACTTTCTGCAAAAACGACAATGTCATCCGCGAATCGTAGATGGTTCAGGAGTTCCCCATCCACCTTTACTCCCTTTGTTTCCCAGTCTAGACGTCTGAAAATAGATTCAAGTACTGCTGAAAAGAGTTTCGGGGAGAGAGGGTCTCCCTGCCTTACTCCCTTTTGTATGGGGAATTCCGCACCATCACATTCTAAGCGTACTTTCGCGTGGCACTTTGAATATATACTATGTATTAAGTTTATGTATTTCTGATTAACATCCTGTTGTCTTAGTGATGCCCATATAGCTTCAAAATGTAAAGAATCAAACGCTTTTGTATAATCTATAAAGCACATATATATCGTCTTTCTATATTCCTTTACTTTTTCAATGAGTTGTGTTATGACTTGTATGTGATCCATAGTCGAGTAACTTTTGCGAAAGCCAGCTTGTTCGCGCGGTTGATTTTCATCGAGACTGCTTGTTATCCTGTTTAATATGATTTTTGAGAAGATTTTATATAGGTTTGTCATGAGACTAATTGGTCTATAATTTCCCAGATCGGATCTATCTCCTTTTTTGTGCAGAAGTATGATTGTAGATTTTGACCATTGTTCTGGAGTGGTTTCTGTTCTAAGGATATTATTGAAAAATGCTTGAAGGGGTTTCAGAAGTGAAGTGCATAACACCTTAAGGACTTCGTTGGTGATGTTATCGTTTCCTGGAGTCTTGTCATTTTTTTGTGATTGAATTGCGCGTTCTATTTCTGATCTCAGAATGCCTGGTGGCTCTGTATTTGTTTCTTCAGCATTATAGCTGTTAAGCTTTGTGCATGAAATATTGCAATCGCTATCTGGGGCAGTGTAGAGTTCTCTATAGAACTGTGTGGCTTCGCTTATGATGTCAGGACGTCTCGACTGTATAATTCCCTGTTTGTTTTTAAGTTTCTCTGTCCACTCTGACTTATCGCTCAGTTTCCTGTATGCTTTACGTAGAGCTCCCAATTTACCTACGAATTTTTCAAAGGTTTCTTGTCGTATTGTTCTTTTTCTTTGTGTAATATTTCTATTTATTTGTTTGCTTACTTTTGTTATTTCACATTTTATTTCTTTTGTTCTTTTTTTCGTGTATAGATACTTTCTGTATTCTAAAAGATTTTTTGTTTCTTCGTCTATGTACTTGTTTGTTTGCTTTTCCTTCCGCGGTAACAGTTTGAGAAACTCTTGAAATACTACTTGTAACTTGTCGTATTGGTTTTGAACTACTGTACTTGTGCCAATAGCTTGCATGAATTTATTTTCCCAGTAGCTAGCAACGTTTTCTAACATAGATGGTAGGTCTCTGGTGTAGTCAGCAGATTTTATTTTTCTTCTTTTTGGTTTTGACGCTAGATATAGCTCACATCTTATCATCCTGTGATCTGTCAGCAACGATAACATCAGGAAGAAAACGAAGAAAACGAGGATAATAGATGTAAGGAATAGAACGAGATCACTGAAATGGCAATGGGCAGGACACATATGCAGAATGTGTAATAATAGATGGACAAAACGTTTAACAGAATGGTTACCAAGAGATTTAAAAAGGAAAAAAGGGAGACCAATTAAAAGATGGAGAGACATCTTTAAACAGAGATGTGGCTCCGGTTGGATGGGATTGGCGCGTGAAAGAGGTATATGGAAGGGTTTAGGAGAGGCCTACGCCGCGGAGGCGACTACTACAAATAAAGTTTAATTTATAAAAAAAAAAAAAAAAAAAAAAAAAAAAAAAAAAGTTTAATTTAAGAGTGCATGCATTTAAATGCTGTTAAAACCTATATGATGTATCTATGCAAAACTTGTAGTAGAAAATAAAGGCTATTTTTATTTTATTTTATTTTATTTATTTTTATTATGAGGATAAAAGCTTCATGCCAGTAAAAAAACGGTGGCTATACGTTGACTTTGGTAGAACAAAACAATTCGCCAAAGTAGGGTCTGACTCGAAAATTCAAGCCCCAGTGGCTCTCGGGGTTGCCAGCTGAAGGTGATGAAAATGGTCAAATATCATTTGGGACACCCGACTCAAGATGGTTATGCAACAATTTCATTCAAAATGTCGTTATTTCTACTTTTCATGTTTTTGGGGATAATACACTAAAAATGGGGTAAATTTTTCCACCAGGCAACACTACTTATCAAAACACACAACCGCTCCATACAACTCAAACCCGTCGGATGTTGCCAACTACCTGAAAAATCGTGTTGAAAATAAGTATTTTTCGTCGTTTTTACAAGATGGCCGCCACACCAGCAGCCATTTTTTTTTTACAGAAAAGTCATAAATTTCTGGAAATCTCAAGGATACAAGCCACCGACGGGTGTACTTGGTGTAGCCAACTTTTGAGTTTGGTAGAACAAAGTAATTCGCCAAAGTCAGGTCTGACCCGAAAATTCAAACCCCAATGGCTTTCGGGGTTGCCAGTTGAAAGTGATGAAAATTGTCAAATGTCATTTGGAGCATTCCATTATTGGTGATTATGTAAAAGTTCTATTCAAAATGTCGTTATTTCTATTTTTCATGTTTTTGGGGAAAATACCCTAGAAATGGGGAAATGTTTTGTACCAGGCAACACTACTTGACAAAACACACAACCGCTTGGTACAACTCGAACCCGTCAGATGTTGCCAATCACCCGAAAAATCATGTCGAAAATTGAGATTTTTCGTCGTTTTTACAAGATGGCCGCCACACACGCCGCCATTTTGTTTTTCTGAAACGTCATAATTTTCTGGAAATCTCAGGGATACAGGCCACCGACCGGTGTACTTGGTGTGACCAACTTTTGAGTTTGGTAGAACAAAGTAATTCGCCAAAGTCAGGTCTGACCCGAAAATTCAAACCCCAATGGCCTTCGGGGTTGCCAGTTGAAAGTGATGAAAATTGTCAAATGTCATTTCAGGCATCCCATTCTTGGTGATTATATAAAACTTTTATTCAAAATGTTGTTATTTCTACTTTTCAAGTTTTTGGGGAAAATCTGGGAAAATACCCTTAATATGGGGAAAATTTTTGCAGCAGGCAACACTCCTTAACAAAACACATAACCGCTCGGTACATTTCGAACCCGTCGGATGTTGCCAACTGCCCGAAAAATCGTGTTGAAAATAAGAATTTTTCGTCAGTTTTACAAGATGGCCGCCACACCAGCCGCCATTTTGTTTTTCTGTAAAGTCATAATTTTCCTGAAATCTCAAGGATACAGGCCACCAACCAGTGTACTCGGTGCTGCCACCTTTTGAGTTTGGTAAAACAAAGTAATTCGCCAAAGTCAGGTCTGACCCGACAATTCAAACCCCAATGGCTTTCGGGGTTGCCAGCTGAAAGTGATCAAAATGGTCAAATGTCATTTGGGGCATCCCATTCTTGGTGATTATGTAAAACTTTTATTCAAAATGTCGTTATTTCTACTTTTCATGTTTTCGGGGAAAATCAGGGAAAGTACCCCAAAAATCGGGAAAAATTTTGCACCAGGCAACACTACTCAATAAAACACACAACCGCTCGGTACAACTCGAACCCATCAGATGTTGCCAACTACCCGAAAAATCGTGTCGAAAATTCGGATTTTTAGTCGTTTTTACAAGATGGCGGCCACACCAGCCGCCATTTTGTTTTTCTGAAAAGTCATAATTTTCTGGAAATCTCAAGGATACAGGCCACCGACCGGTGTGCTCGGTGTTGCCAACTTTTGAGTTTGGTAGAACAAAGTAATTCGCCAAAGTGAAAAAGTCCCAAAAATGAAAAAGTTCAATATTTTTTGGGGTTGCCAGTGGAAAGTGATGAAAATGGTCAAATGTCATTTGGGGCTCCCCAAAGTTGCCAGCTGGACAAAGTCTCCATTCAAAATGTCGTTATTTCTACTTTTCATGTTTTCGGGGAAAATCTGGGAAAGTACCCTAAAAACGGGGAAAATTTTTGCACCAGGCAACACTCCTCAACAAAACACACAACCGCTCGGTACAACTCGAACCCGTCAGATGTTGCCAACTACACGAAAAATGGATTTGAAAAAAGTCGTAAATTCCACCATTTTACAAAATGGCCGCCACAGCGTCCGCCATGTTAAATTTTCAAAATGTCATAATTTTTCTCAATTGCCATTGAAATCACCTGCAAATTGGCAAGGTCAATGTTGCCGACTTTAAAATTCGGTTGAACAAAACAATTCGTCAAAGTCGAGTGAAAAAAGTCGCAAATTTCAAAACTTCCCAGCGCGGCCGCCATCTTGTTTTTTTTTTTTTTTTTTACTTTTTTTTAAATCACTCCAAACCTTTAACAAAACCTACGAGTCGAAATTGGTCCAAGTCCTTTCCTCGTCGAAACCGGAAATGGACTCGGCCGCCATCTTGGATTTCAAACTCCTCTATAATTTTCCTCTACTCGACCGGAAGTACTTGTCATTTTTCCAAAACTAACCCCTAACCCATCTCTCACCCATTCCGAGAAACGGCATGTCAATCAGTGAGTGAGTCAGTGAGTGGTCTTGTAGTTTTATATAATATAAACTAGTTGTTGCGTGCTGCGCGAGCTGCAAGCAGCTCGCGTGCTAGTGGTGGTAGCTTGTTTTTGTTTGTCACTTTTAAAACCCCTAAATGTAATATTAATTCTCAAAAATGACCCTAAAAGAAGTTTTCTACTTTTCAAAGTCTAGTGCACTGCCAAATTAAGCCCAAAAGGACTAAAGGTTTCCACTTGATTAAGCTGTAATCAATCTTCAAACCACTCGAGTAACGATACCTACCCACATTTTATTTGTTTTCCTTACCCTTACGACAACAGCATGAAAACACTTAAGAACCCCTAACACATTCTGAATACTAATTCAATAAAAATAAGATATTAATATAAAATGAAACTTGAGAATGTATCAATTTAAAGATTTTGAAACCCCATAAGAACCCCTAATAAAATCTATAAATAAACTTATTTAAAACTCAGACCTCTCATTAAAAAAACATTACCCTACAATTGACTTGTCGACCTACCGGAAAGATATCGTAACCTTATCTCTACCACCAGACAGGTTTCGACGCCTATGATAATATTTGTTCAAACATCTAATGACTATCCCTAACCGTTATGAAGTTACAGTCCTTTCAAGTTAAAAAACCTCCCCGGTTGAGGAGGAAAGGGTAATTTATAAAAATTTGAACGCCCCTCAATAGTATTAAGTGAGAATTAAAAACAACCACTATGTGTGCCAGATTTCGAAATACGATGGGGGGCGGGTTGAAGGGGAGGGAGAAGAGATATTGAAAAATTATTTTTGCCACCTCTCTGTCGCTGTTTATGAATGTGAAAAATAAAGTTCCAAGTCTCTCAAGTTACACTCCTTCCCGCTCCGCCCAGAGTGGGAGAAGTTATTTGATGATTTCCCATTAAAAACCTTTTCTCATACAAAAAACATTACAATACAATTTGCTTGTCGATCTACCTGCTACCGGAAAGCTATCATGACCATATCTCTACCACCGGACAGGTTTCGACGCCTACGATAATTTTTGTTCAAACACCTAATGGCTAACCTGAATCGTTATAAAGTTGGGGAGGGGAGAGTATAGTCATTAGTCATTTATTCATAAACAATAAATTGTATTTGAAATTACATGGTTTATAAAGAATTAAAATTACATAAACAAAAACATAAGATAATAACAAAAATATAAGACATCCTCCAGCGCAAGAACAGTTTCGTAAATATGATATCTCCCTATCTCATACCTCGCTGATGTTGGATAGGTTCCGAGGTTTGATCATGAAGTCGGAATGACATGTGGTGTTTTTGTACAAACACTTTAAAACCTCGATGTACCCGCCAATTTGGCAGCGTTGGAGAGACTGCAATACAGCCCACGTCTCGATCAAATCAAAAGATATCTCGTAGTCCGCAAATGCTAAACAACAACGCCGGTTATACTTTTCGGTCTTCTGTATACCGCAGTGTATGTATCTGTCACCGTAAAATTGTAAAACACGTTATATTGTTATCTCTCTAGCGATATTGTAAACTTTCGAATTATTGTCAAACGAACATACTGCTTACAATAAAACGCATTATTTTTCATGAAATGCATGTGATGGTAGTCAACTCACGTGGTGTGTAGGGAAGGACGTCCCCATTGCCCAGTGGGTACCACTCTCATAAAAAAATACTGTACCGTTCCTGAGAAATGTCGATTAATGTAACCTAACCTTAAACCACTTTATACGTATTCCCCTAAAAAGCGTAGTCGACGGAACCCCGCTTCGCGGGGCCCCTATTTCCGAGTGCAGGGTTTAAAGGAACCTAACTAACCTAACGGGGGGGTGCCCCAAGTTCCGACTATGGGGGCAAAGATACCTCCGTATATTCAGTTGACAATAATTCGAGAGTTTACAATATCGCTAGAGAGAAACACGTTATATTGTAATATAACGTGTGATGTGACTTTCATTATTTTTGCGATAGGACGCACTGTTATCGAGATTCAAGCAAATTTAGAATTATAACCAGTTAAGACTATGACGCGCGCTCGCTACGCTCGCATTTTACATTACACACCCACTTTCTGTCACAAATGTCGTCGTCGCTCCGCCGGCCTTCGGCCTACGCTCCTCATGCCAGCTAGCAAGACTTTTAAGACAATTATTTTTCAAACAACTGCAGTCTGTGAGGATAACAAATGATGATTAACGCTGAGGGCTGACAGACAGATGGGTTGGCGTGCTTTTTTGTGTGTAATGACAGTTTTGGTACATTTTGTATACTGCGTAATGTTTCTCAATTATTAAGTCACGCGACCGAACTTGGGACGCCGCGCGCCGTGTATGGTTGCCAATACGGGAAGATGAGTAAAACAAGTGCCTCCATTTGAATCTCATATATTACTGCCTTATATAGTACGTAAACAATCGTTATTAGGTATTACTTAATATTACAGATGAACACACCTAAATAAGTCTTACACACTACATAAATACCATATCTACCTACTATTGCTCCATGTCATAAAAATGTCCTAAAAGAATAACCACGTTTCAACAATAGGTCTTCATAGATCTTGAGCACAGACATAATTATCACAACACACAGAAGTACAATTAAATGGTATAGTTATAATTGTCTGTGTTGTATTTATTATGTTTGAGAAGCACATAACATACTTACCAAAAACATTTTTTTTTTTAAATAATTAGCTAAGACATCATATTCTAGAATCTAACATTTTGTATAAGCTATGGAGATCTGCAGTATAGGTATAATATTATGCTAGTCAAATAAACATAACTTAACCATGTAAGCTTACACTTAATTAAGTAATTCAAGATACATGTGAACATTCATCATTGTCATACTCATTAATACCTACTTAAAAATATCTATCACAATTTAGACCTACCTAAATGTTAATTAAATTAACAGGCATACATAGTAAAATCTATTCTGAATGGACTGAAAGAAATTAAAGTTCATTTTCTATCTAAACATTTTGATAAAGAGTTTTTACTCTGGATGCCGTTTGTGGGTGCTGATTGCGACCTACTTCACAATTTAAAACTATTTATTAAAGGTTGTTGAGCCAAATTGTAAGGTACTTTTAACAACATGTCCAAAATAAATGTTGATTAATATTGAGGCTGTGGTTTGTGTTGCTGTTATAATCTAGTATGTGCTGGCTGGCTGACTGGTCTGCTAGCTTCATCGGCTGCTGACTCTGGGCTGCATTGTCTGGAAAAACACCAGCTATTATTAGTACATTACTTATACTATTCATTGGGTACATTGAACTTGTCATCAAACAATGCGATGCTAAAGGGGTATGGATCACTGTGCAAATGTCAATCCTGTTTTGAAATAATTAATTTGTCAATAATTATATTAACCTCATGACAGTTCACTTTAGTTTTGTGTACTTATGATATTTATTAGTGAGTTTGTGATTGAGGAAAAAACAATTATGTTAGTAGTAGGTACTTTGTGATTGAGGAAAAAACAATTATGTTAGTAGTAGGTACTAACTATCGTGTTTTTTTTTGTATTAGTTCTGATAGCTGAAACAGCTTTGATGTTACCAGTGTATGGTGGGAAAAAATCACATTCTTTGTCAATGTTATAGGTTGTGCAATTAGACAGAATTTGCATTTCCCTTGTGTCAACAAATTCTATGATCAACTTCATGCATTCAACCGTTGGTTGGTAACATTTGAAAAGTTTTGCAAGTGTTCAATTAGTGGCTATACTTACATACACCAGCAGCAGCTGTATGATGGCTGGTCTCCTGAAGTTGTGATGAATGCAGGTACTCTTGTAGCTAGCTGTAGTGGCTCAGCATTGTCGAATGCCGGCGCTCGCCGCTCCAAACTGGTAGGTAGGCCTTTGATGTGTATGTATCTAAATTACAGGACAGAAAACAATAATAGAGTAACATCAACAACAATAGCTTAACACAGCTAATCAGCAAACACTGACAAAATATTTTTTTAACTACTGGCTGTGTATGTTTTATAACTTCTTAGGTACCTACTTAATATTTTTAACTTATTATTATTACTTGTCTTTATCAATCATGCAAAATCCTTATAGCCTTATTATAGCTGGCTAATGTGACGGGCAAATTTTGATCAAAGCATAGGGTTAGTTTCTAAGAAATTATTGAAGGTAATACAATTTTTGTACTTTATTCATCTGTGTCTATCTATACTAATATTATAAAGCAGAAGAGTTTGTTTGTTTGATTGAACGCGCTAACCTCAGGAACTACTGGTTCAAATTGAAAAAATCTTTTTGTGTTGGATAGTCCTTTTATCGAGGAAGGCTTTAGGCTATATAACATCACGCTACGACCATTAGGAGCGGAGCAGGAATGAAAAATGTTGCAAAAGCGGGTTTTTTTTTAGTTTTTCTCTCTTATGTGACGCAGACGAAGTTGCGCGGGTCAGCTAGTCATTGATATTTTATGAATGGAATGTAAGTATTCTCTAAATTTACCTTTGATTGGTTGTTTCCGGCAAGTTGGCTGTCTTTGGTATCGTTGCAGGACTTGTGACCTTTGAACTAAAATCAAATTTAGCTAGGGCCTTGAAGTAAGCAACGCCTCAGAGCGTTAACACGACGATGAAGCAAGATGATAATGATGGTGTGTAGTCCGGCCCTGCATACAGCCTGCCTCGTAGGTCGTAGCCGACTGGCTGGCCTTGGGACGCATCGCAGGACCGGTGACACCGAGCCAACCTGCTGATAAATATTTGCAGCGGATTAGGTGGGTAGGTAGCCTAGGTATACCTACAACAGTTCTAGAATTATTGAAACCAATTACGTTGTGATACTGTGTTTATAGAAAACAACTACAGCTAATTTTTTACTTAATTATATTCTGCACTACCAAAAGAGATCGTTCCTGGTGCGTTTTATTTCAAGGTATCACCGTTACAGGCAATTATTCCCATTTAAGGTCTAATCCACCTAATTGACATGATTAAACTACATCTATATTAAATATGTATAATTGTATATCCAAAACTACAGGTAACTACAAACCTTTTTCCACGCCACCTGGAGAGGTAAGGTTTCAGGCGCGTTTTTTTTTACGTGGTATCCCCCCAAAGAGGCCTAGTCCACCTAAACTACATCTATGTACTTACGTAGCCTAATTACATTAAACTACTTAATATAAATACTTACCTACTTATGCTACTACTAATTTACTTACACCTACTTACTCTACTTAATATTACTAAAACTGATTTAAATAAATATGATGTGTGGGTGTGTTAGATTGAAATAACAAACTATATACTTCCATTTAACCATCACTGTCTAATCATCTTGTTTTCATTCATTTTCTTTCACGCATTAGGTATGTATACTTACTATTAAAATAACAACATAAATACTATGTGTATCAGTGTCATTGATAAGTGTGATACAAGTATGTTATATGACAAATACATTCAAATATATTCTTAAACTATCACAAGTTCAGGCTCCATTCATAACCCTTCTAATCAACATTTTACATACTAATTGCTAACAATTTTACATTTACACAAACACATACTTCCCTTTTACTTCATTCATAACCCTTTTAATCAACATCTTACATACTAATTGTTAGCAATTTCACATATACACACACACATACTTCCCTTGACTTCATTCATAACTCTTCCAATCAACATTTTACACACTAATAGCTAGCAATTTCACATATACATACACATACTTCCCCTTGACTTCATTCGTAACCCTTTTACTAATTGCTAGCAATCAATAGACATAATACGGACTACGTGCGTGCAATGTGTATGTGTGCATGAAAAATAAATAAATATAAATCTATGATTATAACAAGTTGTCATTGATAATCATGGCAAACAAACACTCTAACCTAAACTATCCTTCTTAATTATAAATAAATAGAACGGAACGTGAGGTAGTTTGAGATGAATACGAAACAATGCGAAATCGTTGTTGAACCATGTTACTGGTCAGTAGAAAATCTGACCAACTGTGGATCGGTAACGGTTTGTTGCCCGGTCTACCGAATGATCTGTAAGTGGTCAGGTTATGGATTCTGAGCAGATTCGGCTTACTGCCGAGAACAAGCTTTGGTTGGCTATGAAGTCAATAGAACCGAGTGATTGCGAATCAACGTCGTTGAGGTGAGTGGTCGCACCGATAATGGAGTCAGTAAAGTGAGGTCAGCTAATTTCTGGGATGTCTTGCGTTGTCTGTGGCGCAAAAGTCATGATGGGAGTCGATGTCAAGTTGTGAATTCTATCTGACTTGTGGAGGATCGGAAGCGAAGGATCCGGATGGTATGTCCATTAATACGGATAAAAATAGTGAGTCGAAGACCGCAAAGGTGTGGGTGGAGTCATTGTATTGGTTGAATGAGTCATATGGCATGGTATTACAATAAATGATGAGTTATATGGCAAATACAAAATATCTTAAGTCACTTTTTACAAAAATGTAAAAAAATAAAAAGCCGTGGACTGCTGTGCTGCACGAATGGCAGATACCAAGTGTCTTCGCCTGCTGTGTTGTACGAAGGCGTGAGTATAAATGGCAGATACCAAAGGTATGAGTTAAATTCAACTGCAACATAAAAATAAAGAGCCGGGGTCTGCTGTAGTATGCGAGAGTGGGGATGGGAATGACAGAGGCCAAATGTCTTATTAACTTTTTGCTAAAATGTAAAAAATAAAAAGCCATAGTTTGCTGTGTTGAACGAAGGCATGAGTTTAAATAGCATATACCAAATGAATCAGTTTAATTTAAATGCAAAATAAAAATAAAGAGCCGGGGTCTGCTGTAGTATGCGAGACTGGGGATGGGAATGACAGGTACCATATGTATTAGTTACTTTTTACTAAAATGTAAAAATAAAATGCCGTGGACTGCTGCGTTGCACGAATAGCAGATACCAAGTGACTTAGTTACTATTTACTTAAATGTAAAAAAGAAAAGGCCGTAGCCTGCTGTGCTGTACGAAGGCGTGAGTTAAAATGGCAGATACCAAATGTTTGAGTTAAATTTAAATGCAAAATAAAAATAAAGAGCCGGGGTCTGCTGTAGTATGCGACAGTTGGAATGGCAGATACCAAATGTCTTAGTTACTTTTTACTGAAATGTAAAAAATAAAAATCCGTGGACTGCTGTGCTGTACGAAGGCGTGAGTTTAAATGGCAGATATCAAATGTAACAGTTAACTTTAACTGCAAAATAAAAATAAAGAGCCGGGGTCTGCTGTAGTATGCGCGAGTGGGGATGGCAGATACCAAATGTCTTAGTTACTTTTTACTAAAATGTAAAAAATAAAAAGCCGTGGACTGCTGAGTTGCACGAATGGCAGATACCAAATGTCTTAGTTACTTTTTACTGAACTGTAAAAAATAAAAAGCCGTGGACTGCTGTGCTGTACGAAGGCGTGAGTTTAAATGGCAGATACCAAGTGTTTGAGTTAAATTTAAATGCAAAATAAAAATAAAGAGCCGGGGTCTGCTGTAGTATGCGACAGTTGGAATGGCAGATACCAAATGTCTTAGTTACTCTTTACTGAAATGTAAAAAATAAAAAGCCGTGGGCTGCTGAGTTGCACGAATGGCAGATATCAAATGTCTTAGTTACTTTTTACTGAAATGTAAAAAAAAAGCCGTGGACTGCTGTGCTGTACGAAGGCGTGAGTTTAAATGGCAGATATCAAATGTATGAGTTAAATTTAACTGCAAAATAAAAATAAAGAGCCAGGGTCTGCTGTAGTATACGACAGTGGGAATGGCAGATACCAAATGTCTTAGTTACTTTTTACTAAAATGTAAAAAAATAAAAACCCGTGGACTGCTAAGTTGCACGAATGGCAGATACCAAATGTCTTAGTTACTTTTTACTGAAATGTAAAAAATAAAAAGCCGTGGACTGCTGTGCTGTACGAAGGCGTGAGTTTAAATGGCAGATATCAAATGTATGAGTTAAATTTAACTGCAAAATAAAAATAAAAAGCCGGGGTCTGCTGTAGTATGCGAGAGTGGGGATGGGAATGACAGAGACCGAATGTCTTATTAACTTTTTGCTAAAATGTAAAAAATAAAAAGCCGTAGTTTGCTGAGTTGCACGAATGGCAGATACCAAATATCTTAGTTACTTTTTACTGAAATGTAAAAAATAAAAGGCCGTGGACTGCTGTGCTGTACGAAGGCGTGAGTTTAAATGGTAGATACTCAATGTATGAATTAAATTTAACTGCATAATAAAAATAAAGAGCCGGGGTCTGCTGTAGTATGTGCGAGTGGGGATGGCAGATACCAAATGTCTTAGTTACTTTTTACTAAAATGTAAAAAATAAAAAGCCGTGGACTGCTGAGTTGCACGAATGGCAGATACCAAATGTCTTAGTTACTTTTTACCGAAATGTAAAAAATAAAAAGCCGTGGACTGCTGTGCTGTACGAAGGCGTGAGTTTAAATGGCAGATATCAAATGCATGAGTTAAATTTAACTGCAAAATAAAAATAAAAAGCCGGGGTCTGCTGTAGTATGCGAGAGTGGGGATGGGAATGACAGAAACCGAATGTCTTATTAACTTTTTGCTAAAATGTAAAAAATAAAAAGCCGTAGTTTGCTGAGTTGCACGAATGGCAGATACCAAATGTCTTAGTTACTTTTTACTGAAATGTAAAAAATAAAAAGCCGTGGATTGCTGTGCCGTACGAAGGCGTGAGTTTAAATGGTAGATACTAAATGTATGAATTAAATTTAACTGCATAATAAAAATAAAGAGCCGGGGTCTGCTGTAGTATGCGCGAGTGGGGATGGCAGATACCAAATGTCTTAGTTACTTTTTATTAAAATGTAAAAAATAAAAAGCCGTGGACTGCTGAGTTGCACGAATGGCAGATACCAAATGTCTTAGTTCCTTTTTACTGAAATGTAAAAAATAAAAAGCCGTGGACTGCTGTGCTGTACGAAGGCGTGAGTTTAAATGGTAGATACTCAATGTATGAGTTAAATTTAACTGCAAAATAAAAATAAAAAGCCGGGGTCTGCTGTAGTATGCGAGAGTGGGGATGGGAATGACAGAGACCGAATGTCTTATTAACTTTTTGCTAAAATGTAAAAAATAAAAAGCCGTAGTTTTCTGAGTTGCACGAATGGCAGATACCAATTGTCTTAGTTAATTTTTACTAAAATGTAAAATATAAAAAGCCGTGGACTGCTGAGTTGCACGAATGGCAGATACCAAATGTCTTAGTTACTTTTTACCGATATGTAAAAAATAAAAAGCCGTGGACTGCTGTGCTGTACGAAGGCGTGAGTTTAAATGGCAGATATCAAATGTATGAGTTAAATTTAACTGCAAAATAAAAATAAAAAGCCGGGGTCTGCTGTAGTATGCGAGATTGGGGATGGGAATGACAGAGACCGAATGTCTTATTAACTTTTTGCTAAAATGTAAAAAATAAAAAGCCGTAGTTTGCTGAGTTGCACGAATGGCAGATACCAAATGTCTTAGTTACTCTTTACTAAAATGTAAAAAATAAAAAGCCGTGGACTGCTGAGTTGCACGAATGGCAGATATCAAATGTCTTAGTTACTTTTTACTGAAGTGTAAAAAATAAAAAGCCGTGGACTGCTGTGCTGTACGAAGGCGTGACTTTAAATGGCAGATACCAAATGTATGAGTTACATTTAACTGCAAAATAAGAATAAAGAGCCGGGGTCTGCTGTAGTATGCGAGAGTGGGGATGGCTGGTGAATGCCCTAGTATAGTTGTGTATTTTATGGTTTTCATATCTGTGTGGTGAAATAAACTCGTATAGTTAGACTTTGAACTGAAATGATACTTTAATTAGATGTACCAATTACAAGTTGGGAAATGAAATAGTATGACAACTTGGTAAAATAGTGTCTGATGAAATTTCTATATTTACAATTTAAGTTCTTAACAAACCAATAACTTAACTTTATTAATTTGATGATATGATTATTTAAAAATATGGAAATTTTAACTAAATAAAGAATATTAATCTTGCATGATATTCTTTTTGTGAAGTCGTGAAGTAAAAATAAGCATACCAAAAATTGTATGAATAAAAATGTAGCGGTTTTACCATGTACGTAATGTGTGAAGAAGTGCTTCAATATGCAATTATTTTTCTTTTAAAGTAAGTTCTCTAATAATAAAAGTTTTGTAGGTTCCATTTCAAGATATATGTAAATTTAAAAGACCTGACCCGTCTCAATTCAAAAATTAGTTTTTCTTGGCTACCCACCTACATTGTAATGCGTATTATACAAAGTTAAAATTTATAAAGAGCAATATCATATTCATTATCATAACTAAGTATAGTGTACATTGTAGTTCTTTTTTTTTTTACAAACATGACCTTTTTTTTGCATGATATTTTTTTGTTTTTATACATGGCCCTTTTTCAATGTTTTTTTTTGTTTGTTTTGCATTTTTTTTTGTATTATATTTTTTTTTAAATAATAGGTAAAAAGTAAAATAAAAATAAAATGTATGATTCAAAAGACTATCAAGCACGCACTCTTCGGATGTAATAAAGGAGGTTTAGAATAAAGTATGCAGGCGACGGGCCAGGGCTGCTCTGTCGACGTGAAGATCAACTCCGCAAATTAAACGTGAAAATCAGCTTAGTAGCGGGGACGTGTAGATCGGAATAAATCGGATCCGTAATGTAGTCAGTAGTCAAGGTGCTGACATAGCTTTGTAGTTCAGGCTTCTTCTGCATAAGTCCAATTATTAAAAGAGGATTTTAGTGACGGGACACGTCAAAGTATCAGTATCCTTCTTATTGTTTACTTTCAGCATGGAGACACTCGTAGTTTATCAGAATATGAACGTAAGCTTTGGTAGGGGATGGTTAATCATCAGAATCCAGACGTACACTGCTGGGATACTACTGTAGGCGCGCCACAGCGCTGTTACAATGCGCTGTTTTCTTCACGACACCTCGGCGGTCCGTCCCCGCCAGGTGAGACCTCCGGTTACCCGGAGGAGGCCCGGCGGGAGACAACCAGCGACAGAGAGCCGACTTACGGTGCACCTACAGTGACACTGCTGGGATTGTGTCCGCCGCCCTTTTTATAATGAAAATAATCTTCAGAGCTTTTCCAAATATTTTTCTTCCAAAATCCTTGTATGCTTTGAAGTTGATGTTCAACTGCCATTAAACCAGCCGGTATATTCAGTCGGTAAGACGTATTAAAACCTTCACATTAGAATTTGAGAGAGTGCTAACAAATTTTATAAATGTAAGTAATAATAATCTATTAAATACAATATTTGAGCTAACAAATTGCTAAAATTAAATTAAATTATATAAACCAAAAGTAACCTTCAAATACAAAGCCAGTAAGAAACTCTACTTAAAAAAATTAGACTTCACGAAAAAAAAACTGGCAAAGAATAAATATTAGTTAAAACAGCAAAGTTATACATTTTATTAAAACATATTTCCTGTGAAGCAGAGACAGTTACTGAAAACTACGGCATTAATTATTGTAATACCTTATTACAGATTCAACGTAATGTACTTGAATTATGCTAATAATCCATTATTATCTTGGTTCTTCGTTTACATTCAAATATAAAAGCTTGGGGTAGAAACTGGAGTTAGAGTGAGAACCAGAATAAAAGTTATTAGGCTTCTTTCATAGGCAGCTTATGAGTGAAAATAGAAACGACAGATAGACTAAGAGTAAGAGACAGAGCGAAAAGATTGAGTGCGCCTTTTTAGGCTCCTTTCTTGCACACAGTAAGAGAGAAAATGAAAAGAGTTAGGTGTGAGGTAAAGTAATTTAAGTATAGTAAAAGACAGAGAAAGTCATAGTCCAATTTTCACTCATAAGTACTGCCATTTTGATAGGCTCTCTTTCTCGTTTCACTCGTTTTTTCCAAATTCGACCTTTTTGTTAATATGAACCTTTAAGCAAAACATATTTTGTCCGTCTGTTCGAATTGAAATAATTTCATAAACATCTACTTTTCTATTCATTAAAATTTGTCATACATTAAATCATCAAAACATACAAAGGATAATTAAATTTTAAAAAGTTGCGTGTACTTATTCTAAAAAGCTTTTAAACTGAGACGATACAAAAAAAATGATTTTAAAATAACTGATTATAAAATGTAGGTAGAAACGCAAAGCGCTAGAAAGCATAATGCAAATGTGATACCTAAAGAAAACTTTCCAAGCCGAGTCAAAATGTAAATGCGTTTTGGATTGAGACTGATTATGTTTTTTAAATTTACCTATGTTGAAATGGTACCTATAAAACTTATATTATTAAAGAACAATAAAAAAGAAAAAAAAAATGCATATTGAAGCACTTGTCCTCGCATGGTAAACAGCTACATTTTGATCTAATTATACATTTTTAGTATGCTTATTTTACTTTGCAACTTCACCGTAAAATAAAAATGCCAGATTGATATTCTTTATTTAGCTAAATTACACGTTAGTAACTGCATGTCATATAAGTCATTCACCAATACAATGACTGCACCCACACCTTTTTTACTTTACATTTAGTATTAACTGAGACATTTGGTATGTGCCATTTAATCCCACGCCACACACTGTAACACAGCAGTCTACGGCTTATTATTTTTTTGGTAAAAAGTAATTAATAGTTTGTATCTGTCATCATGTAACTCATTCCGTAAAACTCAACCAATGTAATAACTCCACCCACACCTTTGAACACTACGACTCATTTCACCCATGTTAACGGGCATACCAACCACACCACAAGTCAGATAGCATTCACAACTTGCTATCGACTCCCATCCTGACTTTCGCGCCACAGACAGCGCAAGTCATCCCAGTAATCAGCCGACACCGACCACACTTTACTGACCCCCCAGCATCGGTGCGACAACTCACCTCAGCGACGACTTCGCAATCACTCGGTTCTATGACTTCATCGCCATCCAGAGCATGTTCTCGGCAGTAAGCCGATTCCGATCAGGATCCAAAGCCTAACTACCTACAGATCATTCGGTTTACCCGGCAACTATCCGTTTCCGATCTACAATCGGAAAGATTCCCACAGACCAGCATGGTTCAACTGATTTCACACTGAGACGCATACCACCAAAAACTGACCTCTTTGAACCGTTAATTTATTTATAATTATAGACAGCTTAGACCAGAGATATTATTCGACATAACGCTCAATGAACATCTGCTACAAACACAGGTTATAAAATATTTATTTTCACAGTGTTAGTGTAATGTAACTAATCTAGATACCAAAACATAATCTAATATTACTTAATATAAAAAGCAAAAACAAATTTAAAAAAAAAACGCTCATTGAATAGCAATGTCAACATGATTTAATGATTAACTTAATCAAAGAGGCCGCCCCACCCAAATAGGGGTGATTTAAAAAAAAACCTACAACAATAGTTGCGGAATAACGACATTATTTACAAACGGTCTATTATTGATAACACGATTTTTATCGAGCAATAGTTTTAAATCCCGCCGATTGCGAACCCTACCTAACGCGACGTACAACTGTCCGTGGCTAAAGACATCGGATCTTAAATCTATCCCCACTGTTGAAATTGTTTGCCCCTGACTTTTGTGTATTGTCATCGCGTAACAAATTTGTAATGGAAATTGACGCCGGATCATTTCTATGGGGCTCTTTGAATCTATCGGTGCTTTAAAAGTTATGCGCGGAATGAAGAAATCTTCATTATCGTCCGGTTTTCGTACCCTAATCAGACGCGGAGAATGACCTACTACTATAACTTTAGTGCCGTTTACTAAGCGATCCGAGAAACTAAGGTTTCGCATTATCATGCAAACGCATCCTACCTTTAGTCGTAAATCATGCTCGGGAAGGCCTTTCGGTTGCATTCTATTTAGAGTGTCCGATCCTAAAAATAATTCGTCCGCGTCATCGGTTGCCGTTTGATCTACCGAATAGAAATGTATTAATTCACCGGGTACGCGATCTAAAATGTTTGCATTTATTTCCTTTACGTTCATATTATAGTTACACAAAATTGCTCTGTGACAGCAAACGTCTGGTTCGTCTAAAACGTCCGAAAAAACAAAGTCTATTAAATCATCGAGATCTGTGACAAATTCAATGGGCGACACGTCAATTAGGTTTTGTGTGACTCTGCCGGTTTGGACTGGAACTGAGACTATTGAATTAGAGCCGATATTCAACAGCTGTTCCGAGAATTCTTCGTCTTCCCTAGATCTTTGCGCGGTTGATAATTTAAAGATTTTAATCTGTTCCCAAATCCAAGATGTTTTCACAGAGCAATTGACTACGTCGGCATTATTTCGCGCGTTCGGAACCACCGGTGGAATTTGACGGAAATCTCCTGCAAAAATGACTATTTTACCGCCGAAAAGTTCATTAGTTTGCATCAAATCGCGTAACGAACGGTCGAGCAAGTGAATAAGATATTTATGAGCCATCGGGGCTTCGTCATAAATAATTACCGAAGCGTGGCGTATCAACTCTGCGCGTTGGGAACCGTTCGTTATGTTCCAATACCCGTGATCGTCCACAAGGTCTAACGGAAATTTAAACATACTGTGAGCCGTAGTACCGCCTTCGTAATTTTGAGCCGCGATGCCCGATGTTGCCGTACACAAAACTACTTTATTACGCGAGCCACGGACATGCGCTGCGACCACGTTGAGTAAAAGCGTTTTTCCCGTACCGGCAGGGCCATCTATGAAAATTGAACTGTTGTTTGCACGTTTAAAGATCGGGTCTTCTACAAGTCGGTCGACATACTCGAACACTGCGCGCTGATCGGTAGACAAGCGAGGCTGCCATGTTTCGACGTACGCATTTAACCTGCCCGCACTGAATTCGATCTGCTCTCGACCTAACTCGGTGGTATCGTCGCGGATATTGGGCAGCCCCTGCTCTACAAGACTGGTACCGTGTTTACGCAAAAGTCTGTCGATTTGGATGAGACTCATTTTATAGGCCCTGTCGGTATCATTTGGCATCCGTTCGAGGTAATCTTCGGTTATTTGGTTTTTGAATTTATCCCACAATAAACCGACTGGAGCGCCGTTTACGGCCAAGAGGACGAAAAACCGACGAAGTCGCGGTCCCGTTAGAAATTTCGCAGCTTCCTCGAGAGCTCTCTCGTATTCGACTTCGTCATTCGCGATGCCTACATTTCGAGCGACTTCCTGAAACGTTCGACAATCCAACCCGCCGATTTTCAAAAGATCACTATAGCCGCGGCACGGATATAAAGCTAATAGCATTCGTAAGTAAAATTGTTCACCCCTATTTGGCGCCACCCAGAAAAGACGAGCAACATTTACCCCTCGCTGCCTTTTTGTGACGAATTTGTTTTGTAATCGGTGGACTTTCACGTTTTTTGTAGTAGGGCATTTTGAATGTACAATGTATTTTTCGTAAAAGTCCAAGTACGTCAGGTTTTCGAACTCGTCTCCGGCCGGCCGGTTAAAATAATCTAATAGAGCAGAACTATTACTCTGAGCGGCGTCAGCTACCGAATCTTGCCTAAAGAAAACGCTTTGGTAGTTTTCGAGGTGGACTGGCAGTTGTTGGACAGCGGGTTCGCGCATCGTCAAATCGTACTCAAAAACTCGCCACGCGGCATCGCAAGCACCTATGTATCTTTTTGTAACGTACTGCTCTACTTCGTTGTTCCTATCTTCCTCGGCAACTAACGTTACGCGCGCCTCATCTTTGCCTTTCGTCATGTATTTGAATAAGTATTTGACGATTTTTCGAGCCGAGGAAGCTTCTAAATTCGCATGACAATCGTACTTCAAGAGGATGGCGGCGTTGTAAGGAACTACCCACAGATCATTAACAGTAACATCGCGGTTTCTGAATTTAATTATTGCCTCGTTGTTACTGCTTCTACGGAGGTGGATGAAACCCTTGTCGTCATGGTGTGTAACTTCGGTTTCGCGTTTGGGAAAGTACTTGGAGCACTTCTCCTTCGTACTATCCCAACATGGTAGGTCAGTTCTGTGAGACGGCCCACAGGGACCGTGTATCATATGATTTAGGACCATTTGGCGCAACTTGCCTTCGGCTTCGGTTGCATTCGGGATATCGGCCCTAACAAACTTGTCTATGTCTGAATTCTGTACGGGTCCCCCACCTTCCACGCGGAAACATATATGAGCGTGAGGTAAACCTCGTTTCTGAAATTCTATCACATAAATTATATACATGTGCTTACCGAACCATGCGCCCGATCGCAGGTCTTTCAGCAGTTGTGCTAATTTTAAACTAAATACTCGTGCGCATAGACTCGCATGTGGCTTTTGCCTTGGTAATAAGGATTGTTGAATTTCTATCCATTTTGGATTACATGTAATTGTGAGGAAAAATGATGGTGTCCCTAGTCTGTTAACTAACGCGATCGCATCCATGTATTTCGTTTTCATGTAACGTGGCCCCCCCGTAAACGTGTTTGGTAAGTAAATGCGACCTGGAACGACACCACCCTCTCCTTGTACAGTTTCGTCTGCGTTTATTTGGCGCGTCGATGTTTCGACATTGTCTTGCAGTTCATGCAGAGGTGCCAATCTCATCGAAGATTGGTTCTGCATATTACTGACAAAGCGCAATCGTTCCTCCTCGATACGACAATACATATCCACTAACCATTCCTCTGACAGTTTACCGAAATTATGAAAGCGCGGTTCTGACAACAGCAAACAGCGAACGTATTTGTTTTGAGTCAATTTCGCGTTTTTGTTGTCAACTTTGTTTATGTACCACCCCGCGGTGGCGTGCGGGTACAATAGCGGGTATTGAAACGTTTCATATAACGGATGAAAAACGTCGACCGTGTGGGGTTTATTCGCGCCCGTTTTCCAAATGGCAATACACCGTGGGAGAAACCGTTCCCTTTCCGTGCTAATAATCGCGGCAATCTCGTTTCCTAATGGCATATCACCGAGAATATTACCGTGGGTTTGACGTGTTGTACGTTCGAACCGTAAATGCGCTTCTTGAGATGTTTCTTTATGTAATTGTTTGAAACAGTCAATCAAGGGATTGACTTCGTGCAAGAAGTGATTGATTTCCGTGACGATTTGACGATCTAACCGCAGACCTGCCGCGAGTCTCTGGCGTTCTTCGTTGTCCTCTATATAAAGACCGATAGGATTAGTGGTGTCCGTGTAACCCAAATCAAAAACGCGGTGGTATATTCTACCTTGAATTTTAATGAACGCCAGTCCGGTATCGGGATGTTGGAAACCGTGAGAGACTCCTAACGCGCTGAAGGCAAACAAGTTATTGTACGCGCGAGGACACTTGTTGAAAGAGTCACTGTTATAAAAACTTTCCGTCAACGGGGGAAAGTTTTGAACGTTATAAGACCCGCTGCCACAACACCACTGCGTTCGCGATTTTTCTTCTAAAAACAGACGCGTGCTACAATGCAAACATTTAAAAACGTCATCGGCTTTTAACGACGGTTTACGCAAACTATACAAACGTACCGCATTTAATTCGTCCCCACTTTTAACCGCAATTAAATTTTCAGAATTTCGCAAATATGGCTCGATATTTCGAACAGCTCGATGACGTTGAGTGGCAAGTCTATTGACATCCGGGTTAGTTTGCGCGTACCTGGCGACCGATTGTCGGTTTATTTCTGGACGAGCCTCCGCGTATCGAGCGACCGATTGTCGGTGTATTTCTGGACGAGCCTCCGCGTATCGAGCGACCGATTGTCGGTTTATTTCTGGATGAGCCTCCGCGTACCGAGCGACCGATTGTCGGTTTATTTCTGGGTTAAGAGCACTATAACGCTCTACGGCTTGTCTGTGCACTTCCGGATGTGTTTTATTGTATTTTTCGACCGCTTTTTGATGTGAATTATTATTTGCCCTGATTTGTTTTTTCGGTCGTCCAACCGATTTATCTTGTAACCGCGGATTTGCAGCGATTTTCTCTATGACAACCACCGGCCTTTTCGCGTTTAATTTTGGGTCGCTTTCGATTATTTTTCTTTTCAATGTCGAATTTAGCGGCATTTTTTCTAGAACAACAACCGGTTTTAACGTGGAGAATTTGGGGTCATTTTGCGCTATGCTGGGAACCGACGGAATTAAAATTGGGGGAATTTGTTGGTTTTCGATATTTAGTACTGTAAGTCGATGTATGCTATACTCGCCTTGATCGAATTGAGCGCTTGCAAACAAAAGTTGTGCTAATGCATTTATACCGAGACATTGAAATAAACGTGCTACATTTACATTTGGATTTTGGTGGTTGTTTTTGCCGGAGGCGTCAACGGCATGACTATTAAACAGAAAATACCTACTATTGCTCTTCCAAAATGACACGGTAGAATTTTGACCAGTAAACAGGAAGTTCATGGTATTTTCGTTATATTCCGGATTAAAACACGTTATCAAATTATTTTCTAGGTTTACGATGGAATCAAAAAAATTTTGTTCATTTGATGGATAAAGTCCATTTGTTACCCACGTTAAATTTATATTTACGGAATAATTTTGAATTTTGACATGGGAAGGCAACTCCTCGGGGTTCAAAAAAACCTCTCCCGTCGGACGTGGGGTATTGCAATATAGAATATCGCCACATGGGAGGATAATATCATCAATATCAGACGTTGTGAATGTCTCGCGGTTCTGAACACAAGAATAAGTGGACGCAATACATGACATTGCGACGCACTGAACGCCCTTACCCTTGAACCTTATTCCACCTTGATGAGTTGTGCCTGCTGCAATGCACTTCACTCCCGCCGGTCCATCGGCAGCATCCGCTGAGGGTGGAATGAGATTCGCACTTACCTGACCCGATGTGGATGCACTGCTAGTGCGTCGACCACGACGTACCTTCTTCGGACGACCGACGTTGCGAAGCATGACGATGATGGCGAAATTTCTAGAGATGAAATTACTTAATTAAAATTCGTTTACAAAAGTTCACGTTTGTGCTGTTGACGATTGAAATATTTCATCAACTGGACGCGACATTTCGAGAAATTGAATGCCGATTTTTTTCTTTTTAAAAATAAAGGAATGTTTCCTTTTGAGTAAAATTGGCTATCTCCAGTATTTAGAGTAGGTACTTTACCTCCAGATGCATTAAATAATTCCACCCTTTGTATTCTAAGATGAGCTAGTTAAGCTCTTTCATTTGTTACCCAACACAACATCATATTTTTTTTAACCAGCGAACAATCACAACGCTTTTATTAATACCTCATTTGTTAAATTCCGAAGTTATGAAGTTCTCCTTAATTAAAATGTGTAACGGTTGTCAGTCCTGTAAGTAAAGTTGTCTGACGGCTGCAGTCTCTTAAATGATGTTGCTCTATAAACTTCAGGAAGTGCCAGAGTTATTTGATAGCTCATGACGTGTCTGCTAGATAGGTATTTAGTAAGATATAGCCAATGGCATTCTAAATTAGTCAACATAACAAAAACAAAAATGTTTTTTATTTTTAAATCAATCTAGTAATTATGATGATATTTCCATCACCACCAGTATTTTTGTTACATCACCCTGCTTAGAACACAAGTGATGACGTTAAGAGGCCTGCGGAGCATGCAAATTTCATACAAACGTAATAAGTACCAAAATAATTTGAAAAACAAACATATTCTTAAGTTAGTGTGTATTTACTTTGATTGGATTACAGAAATATTATATAGGTTCTCAAACACATATTTTGAATGTACACCGATTTAAATAAGAATTATGAAAAACGCATGCCTCGCCGGCCTTTTAAAGCAATAGCAGGCGACTTCGAGTTTTCAAATTAGAAAATGAGAATGGAAAGTTAAATTTTAGACATTTTTTTTTTTTTATTGTAATTTATCGAAGTATGCAAAATTAAAGCTTCATTGTACTCTAATCGCCAAGAGCAAAATCCGTCAAATCAGTTAGCTTGACTTTGTTTTGCAATCGATTTTGCAGTTCCTCTAAATCTATTTTTGCTTATTTCAACAATATTTTGTTTCTCTCTTCCTTTTTTTTTAATTTGTCAAGTTCCAACTGTAAAGTAAAATGTATAATTGTCATGTTATGCAATAAACATGGTAATAACCCATTACATAGGTTGATGGAACTCATAGTTAGGTTATTAATCTGCGTTTTCAATACTTGCATTTCCATCTTTTCTTATTTTCTAGTAAAGGGCTTGGAACATTTTTGTATGAAGCGTGGCCGGATTTTTTTCCGTAATTTTTTGCCACAATTTTTTTTTTCACAATAGCGGCCACGCATATGACCTATAAAGGGTGTAAAACACCTCTTCACGAAGCCGAAAGGCGCTTGTTCTCCCCCTCATTACTATCAGTTTTTTGTTCCACACCATACCCGGGAACCTTCTAGTCACGGAGGTATGGTGGATCAAAGTTACAACTTTTTTTTTTAATACAAGTTTTTTTTGTAAGATTTTAACTTTTAACACCTCCATGACCCTCGTACTATTTAATCCATCCATCAGCACAATGTTTTGAGTGCGTTACATTGAGTTCTACCACAAAACATGATTTATAAGCTCAAAAAAAAGGTTGTTTCCCAGCAATATTTTTTGCGTAAAGTTAGTTAGTTTGATGTGACAGAATGCTTGGTTAACGACTTTGTGATGAGGTGGTTTACATCTTGTATTAATCGATAGCTGGTATCATTAAAACAAGTTTTGTAAGAGACAAAATGTTCTAAAGTGTCACGTTTCCGAGATATGCGCTATGAAAGAAGTCCATTCACTGATGGAATCTATAGCACAACTTTGATTTGATTAGACACGCATAAAACATGTATCAATCGATAGCTGGCATCAATACAAAAAAGTCATGTACGAAACAAAACATTCTAAAGTGTCACGTTTCCGATACATGAGGTATCAAAAGTTAAGTAAATTCATTGAGCATCTTCGGCACAACTTTAATTTGATGATGTTGGCAGCTATCGATTGATACACGTTGTCTGCGTATTTGATCAAATCAAAGTTGTGCTACAGTTGCTATCAGTGATTGGACTTTAACTTTGTTATCTCATATCTCGGAAACGTGACACTTGAGAACATTTTGCCCAATACAAAACTTGTTTGTATTGATACCAGCTACCTATTGATTACTATAAGTCGTAAGCGTGGCCACTACTTTGATAAAAAAAACAAAATGGCGGAAAAAAATCCGACCATAAAGTTCAAAACCCTTTATTTGCATCATAGCTTCCCGTCAAATGTACCTAGTCTATAAGTCTATGTGCCACCGTGAAATTGTCAAATACGTTAGATTGTAATTGTCTCTAGCGAAGTTGTAAACTCTCGAAATATGGTCAACTAAACATACTGCTTACAATAAAATGCATTATTTTTCGGTAGATTGTAATATATCGAAGTGAAACCGTAATATTGTGAAATGCATGCGACGAAAGTACCTCTGCCCCCATAATCGGGACTTGGGGCACTCCCACGTTAGGTTAGTTAGGTTCCTTTACACCCTGCACTCAGACACCCTAGCGGGGCTCTATCGACTACACTTTTCAGGGGAATATAAAGTGTTTAGAGGTTGGGTTATATTAATCGATATTTCTCAGGAATGGTATATTATCTTTTCATGGGAGTGGTAACATTGGGCAAGGGGGATCCTTCTTCTCCTCTCCTCCACACCACGCGAGTTGACTTCCATCGCATGCATTTCACAATATTACGGTTAAACTTCAATAGATTACAATCTACCGGAAAATAATGCATTTTATTGTAAGTAGTGTGTTTTATTTGTCAATATTTAAAGAGTTTACAATCGCTCCAGTTATTTTACAATGTAACGTGTTTGACAATTTTACGGTGACATATGCACTTGGTCCCTGACCTTAAGGGGCCGGCAGAGCATGCGTGTTTCATACAAACGTTATAGGTACTAAAATAATATGAAAATCAAACATATTCTTAAGGTAGTGTGTATTTATTTCGATTGTATTATAGAATGTCTATGTTCCCAAATAAATATTTTGAGAGGATAATGATATAAAGCCGAGATATAAGGAATTTAAAATTTCTATAGAAAAAATATTTTTCTCATAACCTTTGTTCAAATCAGTGTACTTACATTTAAAATATGTGTTTGGGAACCTAATATTCTGTAATCCAATCAAAATAAATACACACTACCTTAAGAATATGTTTGATTTACAAATTATTTTGGTATTACATTTGTATGAAATTTGCATGCTCTGCAGGCCTCTTAATAAATAAATTTGCAACAGTGCAATCAAAAATCGAAATAAAAGGTTTAAGAAGCTATTTAAATAAGTTGTATAATAGCATAAGTTGTACAATACCTGTGTTATTTTTGATATCATCAATTTGGGTTCTGTTATTGTCCGGGACTCCCATAAGTATTTTCATATATTTTATTACCCTGGATTTCAATGCCCTGGACTTCATAAACATTTTCACCAATTTTACCAATGTCCAAAACATCTGAAAAAAAAACATGAATAGTTAACTTCTTAAACGCTAGCTATAACAAATATACATTAATTAATATTTATGGGTGAACAAAACATGTAAGTTGTTATCAATTAGTATTGTATCTAAAATAGTGCCATGACTATAAAATGTATTTTTGACTTTTGTCATCATCACAGGCAGGTGCAACCTGATAGAAAGAAAGTTAAGAAAGCTTTGACATAATAATTAGATGATATTTAATATTTTCTGTTAGTTAATCATTCAATCAACAGAATAATTAAAAATAAATGAGCAGAGAATAATTAGGCATATTGAGTCAGACAATGGTTTTGAACAATTTATAGGATAAATTATTATATTAATACCAACCTCTTCAATCATACTTATTACGGCTTTATATTGTGGTGGTGGTGGTGGTGTAAACCGCCCACCTCCAGTTTTTAATAATTGCCTCCTTCTGTAGCCCGAGTTTTATGTTTCAATGCTTCCATGTTATCCAATGCTCTTTTAACCTCACGCTGAAATAAACAGTAATAAAAAATACTATTAGCAAATCATTCATAGCAGTGAATATATATATTTCATCAACAACAGTGACTATCCTACCTTGTGTACATACATTGGCATCACAATTGGGTAGTTGCATCCCATGCTGCTGTTTCTTGGCGACCGACTTGCCATCTGTTATTTTAGATTCCACGATTGGTCTCTTTTTCATTAGCTGAGTCAGTATCGCCTTTTCATCGGTAGTGAAATTGGTCACTCTTTTCAACATTGTCCGTATTTGTATATTCTCCTAAATAAATTGAAACAGAAATATGAATGGAAGTTCTTCAATTACACAAGGTGTGTGTTGTTGAATTTTATTGTTATGTATCACAATTGCACTGAAAGTACTTTTATACTTACCATAACATTTATTAATTCAGATATAAAGTATTTCACACAATCACAATTTTATTACAACACCTAAAGTTAGTTTCCCGCCCGGTAAATTTGATTTATCCGACATGTTGGTTGACAACGCAGCGGTGATGCCATAGCTTATATTTCAATGAAAGAACAGATTATTTATCAATTTTATTAGGTAGGTACCAAGAATAATAGTTTTCAACGTTTATAAATAATGTTTAATGTAATTTAACACTAAAATGTGAAAAAAAGCTATTCGAAATTCAAAAAATTGCAAACGCGGCAAACGGATAAAAAGTTGGCGTCATACGAATTTTATCATTAGAAACAGTGGATTTATTTTGAACTTGTAGATTTCTATCAACTAATTGCTAATTATTATCATATCAATCTATTATTCGCTGCTATTTAACATCAACATAATATTTTAAATGTGAAAAAAGTCGAAATTCAAACTAACGCGCCAACGATTTTAAAATGATTTTCATCATTAAAAACAGTAGACTTGTTATCAACTTGTAGCTTACAATGATCTAATTGCTAATTATTATCATACACATCTATTTTTGGCTACATTAAAATAGTTAAAATAAAAATTTACAAAAAATGCCTTACCTGTAACAGTTAGGAAAAAGTAATGAACGAAATTTTTTCAGTGTGACCAAATTAAACCTGAGGGAAAAATTACCAAAAAACTACCAATACAAGTACTGATTTATTCACACTTATTCAATAATCATAATCAAAATAAATGTTACACAAGAATTTTTACATTCCGCGTATGTGTTTGAAAACTTGTAAAGAACACGAGCGGATCACACGCTTTTCACATTTTTAACGAAATTAGGTGAAAGCGTCTGCGTCTGCGAAATTCAAAATTTCTTATTATTATGTTTTTTGCATTTTGCAGGCCAGTGGTAGGTTGTATGAAGTTATAATTATCGTTTGCGACTGTAAAACGTATGTAGTTACAGAATTACAGAATAATACATATAATCATCAAACCCTCTAAGTTTATTTATGTCAAGGAACGACTTGGGATTTGAAAAAATCGTTCCTCGTCTTAATTAAATGAGCTTGAAGAGAGACTTTTGATGATTTTCAACTCAACCAACGATATTTTAATTATCACGAAACCCAGCACTGGCCTGCAAATTGCAAAAAACGTAAGATCATTTGAATTTCGCGGGGTACCCTGGAGCCTCAGCCTATAAAAAAATATATAATAAGGATACATAAACAACGTGTAACAAAAGGGGTACAGTCATATGAATAGGTGTTCTGTAGATCATCAAACTGAACAACTTTCTCTATGGGACCACCACCGTAATTGTAAAAAAATATTCAACTGTCTCAGACAATTAATCGAGTAGGTACTCGTATTAGAATTTAGTATGGGGCTTTTGAATATTTTTTCGAGATTACAATGGTGGTTCCATGGAGAAAGTTGTTTAGTTTGATAGTCTGTAGCACACCCTTTCATATATGACTGTACCCTTTCTGTTACACGTTGTATACATATTATCTTTTTGAACTAAATTTCTTCGATATATAACTAAAAGATATATTTTTTCAAACTAACCAAGATATACCCAAAATCCCAAACTTTCACAAAAAATTTTTTTGAAAGAAAGACTACCAATATAGTATTTTAATACTGAATCTGGTCACACTCGATCCCGCCAATTCCGTTATTGACATAGACAAGTAATTATACAGGCTTGGAATCGGGCCTCCAAAAAGTTATTGTCTATGGAAATTTAAAATACATAATTTAACCAAAATATAAAAAGTTTTCGTAATTACATTGATTTCATCTACAAACATTTTTTTTCTACCATCGCAACAAAAACATGTTACATAATTCTATTTCGCAACTTCAGTGGAGAGTACAAATTGTTTATCATGTTTCTTTTTATGTTTCGTTCTTTGTTTTTTCGCGCCCAATATTTATTCGCTAAATTAATGTCAATGAAACATGAATGAAACAGAAAACTATGTTCATGAATATTATTTTAGCATAAGAATAACACCAATGCTTTAATTCAATCAATTTGTATTTCACGAAAAAGTTTATGAAAAATATTTGCTTTAAAGTTTTTTTTTTAAATTTCGTAGTAACAAAACGTATGAGAGGGCTGGATAGCTGAGCTCTGAGCTTATCTACGTTATCGCCACTTGTAGGACGTACAGTAAGGAAAGACAGAAGTCTTTTATTTGTTGTTACCAACAAGATATCGCTTTCTGAGAATAGGTTAGTGGGAACGACCCATAGAGGTAGGTAGGTACCTGCGCATTCAAATAAAGCTACCAACTGTCACTGTCAATAGTGTCAATGTCAAAGTCAGACAGAATAGAAAACGTCATGTGAGGTTTGCTTTGCGGTGTAGTATAATTTAATGTCTTTGGCTTTGCGTTATTTTTCAAAATAAACGAAAAATATTTTTTTATTGTGCGTAGACTAATATAATAAAAATATAAATGTGAGCGCGCTGCGTGGTGGCGACACCCGATGCCTAATTTCACCGGTCAGCAAAACGGACCACGTGAGGTGACTACAGGTGAATCCGTGAATAACTAATCGCCCCGCACCAACGACTTCGGCCTCCGGAACGACAGCACCTTAGTCTGTCTGTGACAACTGCGCCTTCTCCTGCTTTCCGCGCTCCGGTTCGCCAGCAGAAGAAGAACCTTCCACCGTCGGATCCAGCGCCCAGCATCGTGATACACAAAAGGTACCGACATTAACGAAGAAGCCCATCAGTGGCTCGCAAAAGGACGACGAAGAAGGCTGCACTGTCGTGGAGACAAAACGATGGCGGAAAACGTCTCGTAATAAATGTGGAATTGCTCTACTCTCGGTTGTCACTGTGTGGATCCTAATATTGCCATGTGTACTCTACCCACCTGCACCCAATTACTACTACTGGGGAAAGTAATTCATTAGTATGTTGACGACAGGGTCAATGCTGAGAGCTGGCCGAAGTAACCTTGCATGACTTGAAGCGGTTGGAACATCAAAAGAAAACCTGATTCATGTCAATGTACTTTGTGTGGTTTTCAAGTACAAGGATGTATTCCTCTCTCTGGACTTTTAGTCAACAGGTGTATTCTACCTCTACCCAAGATATATGAAAGTGCCCTGAGTCTTTGTGTGATGTGAAATTTAGTTTAACATTCTAAAGCTTTATATAGTATAAATAATAAATAAATAAATAATAAAGTATATTAAGTACTCTATTTGTTTAATTATGGACCAGATTTGAAATAAGTTTGAAACAAAAGTTATAACATTTATCCATTGCAGCAATTTTCAGATAGCTCCACTGTTATGTGTATAGGTATTTAGTTTACATGGTATAAATACTTGTATTCACAGTAACTTTTTTTTTGTAAATAAAGCTGTTTCCTTAAGTACTTATTTTCACAACCTATGAGTAATTCTACTTGTCAAGTAAAATCTTTTTTATTGATGAATCTACAGTAGAGATGGAAATATTCTTATCTGATGTATATCAACCGTAAAACAAGCCATAAGGCTGCTAAGCTAAGGACTCTAGAAGCCCTAAGGGCCACTTAAATAAAGATACATTTCAAACACAGTTCAGTTCAGTTTTAGGTAGGTACATTTCAATGTGTTGGTAAATTATTTGCTTATCATTTCTGTAATTATGTACCTACATATCAACATATATGGCAAAGGCAGGGTTCTTATCAATCGAGCCGTTACGCCTGACTGTAGTACAATAGAAAGGATGCATTAGCATCAATTGTATATGAAATAAAATAAAATAATAAATTTCATGATGTACTGTATATAATTATGTCCCATGCATACTGATTGCCAATAATGGCATAATTTGTGAGGTAGGTTTAGGTAGGTACCTAAGTACATACTGTTGAAATTGATGGAGATGGCCTTGATTCAATTTTCTATTCATCAACAATAGGACAATTAGATACTTGATTTCCTCAACATCATCATCATCAACCTAAGTATGTCCACTGCTGGTCAATTTGTGGACCGACTCTACTTTCCATATTTAGGCAGTAGGTAGGTATAGATAGAACATTACAGGTAGGAGACACATGGGTTTATGACTCGTCTTTAAACATAGAGGGATAAAGTTACCTAAACGCAGTTCTCCACAGGTAGGTAGGTGCTCTCTGGTTTAATAACGTTCTCTTATAATTTTAAACCGACATGCATTGAGCAATCATTATTTTGTTTTTTTTTTTATTACAAGCTTTTATTTTTTTGGGCGCTGTCAGTTGTGACTGGTCATCTCTTAGTCGCCATGGTTTATTTGAATTAATTATTTTGTTTTTGAGTTATATTTTGTTTTGGTTTTGCTATGGACACTTTTAACGTGCACATCTTGCTACATTGTTCTCACATAATATACCATCTCAACATGAATGATGTAACCAAGATTTTGTAACAATATTTTGATTTAAAAGAGTGTCCATGGAGTTTCTTGCCCGTTCTTCTCCATAGAGATCTACGCTAGGGAATGGGCAACTACAGTACTTTCACAGTTTTTATGTCTTGTGACTGGGACTGTAGCTACATTAAATGTTCATTTTTGTTTCGACAATTCAAAAGCGCCTGTAACTGGCCTACTTGAAATAAATGCTTTGATTTTGATTGATTTTTGATTTTATTTAGTTTCACTTGTTCCGATGTTTGTCTGTAATGGAATCTTGCAACTTAAATTTGATCCTCTTCATATGTTAATAGCGAGGCAAAGCAAATATTATTATAACATGGAGCTAATCTGATGATAGGGCTGGAAGGTGGCCATAGAAACTCTGATAAGAAATACAGAATCCCATCGAGTTTGGTCTCGTTTGATTCGTCTTAAAGAGTACTTCGGACCTAAATGGTAACCAGAGTTCGATGATGAAACTGGATGGTGGACATATAATCTGCGTAAAAAATCGACGTTACCACATCTCGTTGATTAGGCCTCTTGTACACACGGTTTTTCGCCGTGAAAATCTACGGTTAATTCGCCGTGTGTAGGTACGGTCGTCAGTGTTGTATGGATCACTATGGAAGCTTGTAGACGTGCACGCGCCGTGTACTGAGCCGTACTTGGCCGATGTCTCGCCCGGTGGTTTCGCCGTGTCATGTACAAGCTCTCACGTTTTTTCAACTGTAGGTACGGCTAACACGCCGTACGGTTGAACAACCGTGACGTGGACAAGAGGCCTTATTCTTGATGACTACTTTGTATTTAGATGGTATCCAGGGTCTGATGATGGAGCTGGAAGGTGGCCATAGGAACTTCGATAGAAAAGACAATCCCATCGAGTTTGGTCTTGTTTGTTTCGTCTTGAAGAGTAGGTACTTGGGTCCTAAATGGTAACCAGGTTTGATGATGAAGCTGGAAGGTGGCCATAGAAACTTCGATAGAAAAGACAATCCCATCGAGTTTGGTCTCGTTTGTTTCGTCTTGAAGAGTAGGTACTTCGGTCCTAAATAGTAACCAGGTTTGATGATGAAGTTGGAAGGTGTACATAAGATCTCCGTAATAAAACGACGTTACCACATCGAGTTTAGGCTCGTATGATTCGTATTGATGAGTACTTTGGTGCTAGATGAGTTTAATAAATTCTTTTTCTTAAATTTATCTTTTATTTTGAAAATGTGGGCTTAAAACATTACAGTGTGCATGCTACGAATTACTACGGACTACAGAAAAACGCCACTCCGCGCTGCGAACTATGACGTAAGTAGTAGGTACACTACATGATTTATCGAGCCCTGCCTGCAGGGAAAGGGAAGTGTAATTATAAGAAATCGGGTGGTCGAGTGGTCCCTATCGCCCTACTTCCCTGCCGCACTGCCGATCGTGCCCTGCAAATCGGGCCTTGCAAATCGTATAATGTAATAAGCCGAAACATAAATAGGTACAGGTCTAGGTAAGTAGGTACTTACCAAAATGAAAAAATAAAATTGAGAGTAAATACTCGAATGGCGTAGTGGTAGGTAGTGATGCTGCCTTACGTTCATAGGGTCCTGGGTTCGAATCCCGGTAGGAGCAAATGTTTGTGTGATGAGCATGGATATTTGGCCGCCATCTTGAATTTCTGAAATTTCACAATTTTTCCAAAATAGGTACAAGCTACCTGTCAGTAAAAAGGTGGCTATACGTTGACTTTGATAGAACAAAAGAATTCACCAAAGTCGGGTCTGACCCGAAAATTCATGAACAAATGGCTCTCGGGGTTGCCAGCCGAAAGTAATGAAAACGGTCAAATGTCATTTGTGGCAACCCATTCTTGGTCATGCAACATTTTCAATCAAAATGTCGTTATTTCTACTTTCATGTTTTTAGGCAAAATCTGGGAAAATAATTATACAAAACTGGGGTAAATTTTTGCACCAGGCAACACTATGCAACAAAACACACAACCACTCGGTATAACTTGCACCCGTCGGACGTTGCGTACTACTCGAAAAATCGTGTCGAAAATTTGGATTTTTCGTCGTTTTTACAAGATGGCCGCCACACCAGCTCCCATTTTGTTTTTCTGAAAAGTCATAATTTTTCTAAAATTTCCAGCATACAAGCCAGCGACCGGTGTACTTTATGCTGCCAACTTTTGAGTTTGGTAGAACAAAACAATTCGCCAAAGTAGGGTCTGACCCGAAAATTCAAGCCCCAGTGGCTCTCGGGGTTGCCAGCTGAAAGTGATGAAAATGGTCCAATGTCATTTGGAGCATCCCATCCTTGGTGATTATGTAAAATTTTCATTCAAAATGTCGTTATTTCTACTTTTCATGTTTTTGGGGAAAATCTGGGAAATTACCCTAAAAATTGGGAAATGTTTTAATCCAGGCAACACTACTCAACAAAACACACAACCGCTCGGTAAAACTCGAACCCGTCAGATGTTGCCAACTACCCGAAAAATCGTGTCGAAAATTGAGATTTTTCGTAATTTTTATAAGATGGCCACACTGTTCGCCATTTTGTTTTTCGAAAAAGCCATAATTTTTCTAAAATGTCAAGGATATAGGCTACAAACCGGTGTACTTGGTGCTGCCAACTTTTGAATTTGGTGGAACAAAACAATTCGCCAAAGTCGGGTCTGACTCGAAAATTCAAGCCCCGATGGGTGTCGGGGTTGCCAGCTGAAAGTGATAAAAATGGTCAAATGTCATTTGTGGCACCCCATTCTTGGTGGCAATACACAATTTCTATTCCAAATGTCGTTATTTCTACTTTTCATGATTTTAGGCAAAATCTGGGAAAATACACTAAAAACGGGGAAATGTTTGGCACCAGGCAACACTCCTTAGCGTAACACACAACCACTTGGTACAACTCAAACCCGTCGGATGTTGCCAACGACCCGAAAAATCGTGTTGAAAATTGAAAATAAGGATTTTTCGTCAGTTTTACAAGATGGCCGCCACATCAGCCGCCATTTTGTTTTTCTGTGAAGTCATAATTTTCCTGAAATCTCAAGGATACAAGCCAGCGACCGGTGTACTTTATGCTGCCAACTTTTGAGTTTGGTAGAACAAAACAATTCGCCAAAGTAGGGTCTGACCCGAAAATTCAAGCCCCAGCGGCTCTCGGGGTTGCCAGCTGAAAGTGATGAAAATGGTCCAATGTCATTTGGAGCATCCCATCCTTGGTGATTATGTAAAATTTTCATTCAAAATGTCGTTATTTCTACTTTTCATGTTTTTGGGGAAAATCTGGGAAATTACCCTAAAAATTGGGAAATGTTTTAATCCAGGCAACACTACTCAACAAAACACACAATCGCTCGGTAAAACTCGAACCCGTCAGATGTTGCCAACTACCCGAAAAATCGTGTCGAAAATTGAGATTTTTCGTAATTTTTATAAGATGGCCACACTGTTCGCCATTTTGTTTTTCTAAAAGTCATAATTTTTCTAAAATGTCAAGGATATAGGCTACAAACCGGTGTACTTGGTGCTGCCAACTTTTGAATTTGGTGGAACAAAACAATTCGCCAATGTCGGGTCTGACTCGAAAATTCAAGCCCCGATGGGTGTCGGGGTTGCCAGCTGAAAGTGATAAAAATGGTCAAATGTCATTTGTGGCACCCCATTCTTGGTGGCAATACACAATTTCTATTCCAAATGTCGTTATTTCTACTTTTCATGATTTTAGGCAAAATCTGGGAAAATACACTAAAAACGGGGAAATGTTTGGCACCAGGCAACACTCCTTAGCGTAACACACAACCACTTGGTACAACTCAAACCCGTCGGATGTTGCCAACTACCCGAAAAATCGTGTCGAAAATTCGGATTTTCATTCGTTTTTACAAGATGGCCGCCACACCAGCCGCCATTTTGTTTTTCTGTAAAGTCATAATTTTCCTGAAATCTCAAGGATACAGGCCACCACAGGTGTACTCGGTGTTGCCAACTTTTGAATTTGGTAGAACAAAGTAATTCGCCAAAGTCAGGTCTGACCCAAAAATTCAAACCCCAATGGCTTTCGGGGTTGCCAGTTGAAAGTGATGAAAATGGTCAAATGTCATTTGGAGCATCCCATTCTTGGTGATTATGTAAAATTTTTATTCAAAATGTCGTTATTTCTACTTTTCATGTTTTTGGGGAAAATCTGGGAAATTACCCTAAAACTGGGGAAATGTTTTAATCCAGACAATACTACTCAACAAAACACACAACCGCTCGGTACAACTCAAACCCGTCAGATGTTGCCAACTACCCGAAAAATCGTGTCGATAATTCGGATTTTTAGTCGTTTTTACAAGATGGCCGCCACACCAGCCGCCATTTTGTTTTTCTGAAAAGTCATAATTTTCTGGAAATCTCAAGGATACAGGCCACCAACCAGTGTACTCGGTGTTGCCAACTTTTGAGTTTGGTAGAACAAAGTAATTCGCCAAAGTGAAAAAGTCCAAAAAATGAAAAAGTTCAATATTTTTTGGAGTTGCCAGTTGAAAGTAATGAAAATGGTCAAATGTCATTTGGGGCTCCCCATAGTTGCCAGTTAGACAAAGTCTCCATTCAAAATGTCGTTATTTCTACTTTTCATGTTTTTGGGGAAAATCTGGGAAATTACCCTAAAAATGGGGTAAATTTTTGCACCAGGCAACACTACTCGACCAAACACACAACCGCTGGGTACAACTCGAACGCGTCGGATGTTGCCAACTACCCGAAAAATCGTGTCGAAAATTGAGATTTTTCGTTGTTTTTACAAGATGGCCGCCACACCAGCCGCCATTTTGTTTTTCTGAAAAGTCATAATTTTCTGGAAATCTCAAGGATACAGACCACCTACCAGTGTACTCGGTGTTGCCAACTTTTGAGTTTGGTAGAACAAAGTAATTCGCCAAAGTGAAAAAGTCCCAAAAATGAAAAAGTTCAATATTTTTTGGGGTTGCCAGTCGAAAGTGATGAAAATGGTCAAATGTCATTTGGGGCTCCCCAAAGTTACCAGCAAGACAAAGTCTCCATTCAAAATGTCGTTATTTCTACTTTTCATGTTTTCGGGGAAAATCTGGAAAAATACTCGAAAAATGGGGAAAATTTTTCCACCAGGCAACACTCCTCAACAAAACACACAACCGCTCGCTACAACTCGAACCCGTCAGATGTTGCCAACTACACGAAAAATGGATTTGAAAAAAGTCGTAAATTCCACCATTTTACAAAATGGCCGCCACAGCGTCCGCCATGTTAAATTTTCAAAATGTCATAATTTTTCTCAATTGCCATTGAAATCACCTGCAAATTGGCAAGGTCAATGTTGCCGACTTTAAAATTCGGTTGAACAAAACAATTCGTCAAAGTCGAGTGAAAAAAGTCGCAAATTTCAAAACTTCCCAGCGCGGCCGCCATCTTGTTTTTTTTTTTTTTTTTTTACTTTTTTTTAAATCACTCCAAACCTTTAACAAAACCTACGAGTCGAAATTGGTCCAAGTCCTTTCCTCGTCGAAACCGGAAATGGACTCGGCCGCCATCTTGGATTTCAAACTCCTCTATAATTTTCCTCTACTCGACCGGAAGTACTTGTCATTTTTCCAAAACTAACCCCTAACCCATCTCTCACCCATTCCGAGAAACGGCATGTCAATCAGTGAGTGAGTCAGTGAGTGGTCTTGTAGTTTTATATAATATAAACTAGTTGTTGCGTGCTGCGCGAGCTGCAAGCAGCTCGCGTGCTAGTGGTGGTAGCTTGTTTTTTTTTCACTTATAAAACCCCTAAATGTAATATTAATTCTCAGACATGACCCTAAAAGAGGTGTTTCACTTATCAAACTCTAGTGAAAAGCCAAATAAAGCCCAAAAGAACTGAAGGTTTCCACTTGATTAAGCTCTAATCATTCTAAATCATCGTCTAACTCGAATAACGAAACCTACCCATATTTTAATTGTTTTCCTTCCCTTTATGACATTTTGAGAACCAATAGGAATCCTTAAATCAGTATGAAAACACTTAAGAACCTAACACTTAAGAAACGAAAATAAGATATTAAAAAAAAAATTAACTTGAGAATTAATTTAAAGATTTGGAAACCCCATAAGAACCCCTTTTTTTTTAAGGATGGGAAATCATCAAATGACTTCTCAAACTCTGGGCGGAGCGGGAGGGAGTGTCAGACTTTTACTGGTTAAAACCCATCCATGTTCCTTCCTCGCCCTTTATGTTCCGGGGCCGCGGTGTCTCTTTCGAATAGGCCCGCAACCCTGGCAGGCTTCGGCCCACCCCTAATATAATCTATAAGCTTATTTAAAAACTCAGACCTTCTCTCATTAAAAAAACATTACACTACAATTTGCTTGTCGACCTACCTGCTACCGGAAAGGTCCTCTACCACCAGACAGGTTTCGACGCCTATGATAATATCTGTTCAAATACCTAATGGCTATCCCTAACCGTTATGAAGTTAGTCTTTTCAAGTTTAGGGGAGGTTGGAGGGGGAGGAGAGGGTATACGAATTTCAACGCCCCTCAAATAGTGTTTAGTAAGAATTAAAAACAACCACTATGTGTGCCAGTTTCCGAGATACGATGGGGGGGCGGGGTGACGGGAAGGGAGAAGGGGTCGCTGTTTATGAATGTGAAAAAAAAATGTTCCAAATTTCTCAAGTTCTGAAATCCGGCTAAGGGGGGGAGCCTTAGCCGGATTTCAGAACGGGGCAAAGGGGGCAGCTTTGAAAATTGTTTTTCTTTGTCGAGCTTCCTCTATACGAATCCGTAAAAAAACAGAACACGAATCTCTTAGTTTCCGAGATACGATGAGGGGTGGGGGGGGGGGGGGAGAGAACGGGAGTTTTGATAATTGATTTTATAATAATATATAATAGCCGAACCAACTATGGACCGTTCCTGGTCGCCAAAATGGTCGCCGGCTCGCTACGCTCGCCACCTCCCCCACTCACGACCTGCCTACCACCGGAAAACTACCATGACCTCATCCCCACGCTACGGGGTCGCCAGCTCGCTTCGCTCGCCATCTCACGCTTCGCTTTGCCGATATCACCACCGGACAGGTTTTCAGTCGACGGCTCGCTACGCTCGCCACCTCCCCATTTCGCTCCACTCAGGACCTGCCTACCGACGGAAAGCTACCGTGACCTTATCCCGACGCTACGGCGTCGCCAGGTCGCTTCGCTCGCCATCTCCCGCTTCGCTGTACCGATATCACCACCGGACAGGTTTTCGGTCCACGGCTCGCTACGCTCGCGACTTCCTTTTTTCACTCCACTCAGGACCTGCCAACCACCGGAATGCTACCATGACCTTATCCTCACGCTATGGGGTCACCGGCTCGCTTCGCTCGCCACCTCCCCCCTTCGCTTTACCAGTACCACCACCGGACAGGTTTTCAGTCGACGGCTCGCTACGGGGTCGCCAACTCGCTTCGCTCGCCACCTCCCCCCTTCACTTTACCGGTACCACCACCGGACTGGTTTTCGGTCACCGGCTCGCTACGCTCGCCACCTCCTCACTTTGCTCCACTCAGGACCTGCCTACCACCGGAAAACTACCATAACCTCATCCCCACGCTACGGGGTCGCCAGCTCGCTTCGCTCGCCACCTCCCCCATTCGCTTTACCGGTACCACCATCGAACAGGTTTTCAGTCGACGGCTCGCTACGCTCGCCACCTCCCCACTTTGCTCCACTCAAGTCCTGCCTACCATCGGAAAGCTACCGTGACCTTATCCTCACGCTATGGGGTCACCGGCTCGCTTCGCTCGCCACCTCCCCCCTTCGCTTTACCGGTACCACCACCGGACAGGTTTTCAGTCGACGGCTCGCTACGCTCGCCACCTCCTCACTTTGCTCCACTCAGGACCTTCCTACCACCGGAATGCTATCGTGACCTTATGGGGATTCATGATGACTCAGGACGCTACGGGGTCGCTGGCTCGCTTCGCTCGCCACCTCCCCACCACCATCACCGGACAGGTTCCAACGCCTACTATAAAATTTGTTGAAACACCTAACGGCTATCTCTTACCATAATGAACTTACAGCCCTTTCTATTTTAGGGGAGGTTGGGGAGAGGTGGGAAGGGTACACAAATTTCACCTCCAAAGGAACCCTAAAATCGACCAAATAAATAAACCCCTCAATGTACGAAATCAATCCTCATTCGGTCGAAACCGTTTGAAGGATCGTAAACTATTGGTTCGCGAGCATCTCGCGTCTACAAAATATTCCTGTAGGGGCAAAGCCCTAAATTCAGTGAAGATCCCTTGAAACCCCTTAAATATCCTGAAATTTGAAAAAAACTCTTACACCTCAGTTGCATGAATCGTTTAAACGACCTCAATCGGTAAATTTTTGGCAAACCGGAAGTAACGCGGCCGCCATTTTTAATTACAGCCGTCTTCAGTCAAGTAGATATCCTTGAAAAACCTAAAATTCGACACAAACTCATCAGTGGGATGTGAACCACTTGAACGACCCCAATTGGACAAGGTTTCGGAAACCGGAAATGGCACGGCCGCCATCTTAAATTTCTGAAATGTCACTATTTTTCCAATCTTATGAGGATAAAAGTTATCGTTGCTGACCTTATCTGCAAGTCTTAAGCCCAGCATGCTCCTTTCCATTTTACGTTGGCAGATAGCTATCTTTTCTTCATCTTCATTTCTTAATGACCACGTCTGGCAACCGTAGGTAAGGCATGGTAGTATCACTACTTCATAGAGTTTTTTCTTGATGTTTATGTTTACAGACTTGTTTTTCATTATTTCTTTTAAATTCCAATACTTCCGCCAAGCTAGAGTTATTCTTCTTTCTACTTCTTTTCTTGTATGGTTTTGTAGTGATATTAGCTGTCCAAGGTATACATATTCCTTCACATATTCTATTTTTTCGTTTCCTATTTTGATATCGCGGATTATTCCATTGGTTAATATTTTTGTTTTATTGATATTCATAGACAGTCCTACTTTTTGACTCTCACTAGCAAGCTCAGTAACCATACTCTCTAATTCTACAGCACTTTCTGCAAAAACGACAATGTCATCCGCGAATCGTAGATGGTTCAGGAGTTCCCCATCCACCTTTACTCCCTTTGTTTCCCAGTCTAGACGTCTGAAAATAGATTCAAGTACTGCTGAAAAGAGTTTCGGGGAGAGAGGGTCTCCCTGCCTTACTCCCTTTTGTATGGGGAATTCCGCACCATCACATTCTAAGCGTACTTTCGCGTGGCACTTTGAATATATACTATGTATTAAGTTTATGTATTTCTGATTAACATCCTGTTGTCTTAGTGATGCCCATATAGCTTCAAAATGTAAAGAATCAAACGCTTTTGTATAATCTATAAAGCACATATATATCGTCTTTCTATATTCCTTTACTTTTTCAATGAGTTGTGTTATGACTTGTATGTGATCCATAGTCGAGTAACTTTTGCGAAAGCCAGCTTGTTCGCGCGGTTGATTTTCATCGAGACTGCTTGTTATCCTGTTTAATATGATTTTTGAGAAGATTTTATATAGGTTTGTCATGAGACTAATTGGTCTATAATTTCCCAGATCGGATCTATCTCCTTTTTTGTGCAGAAGTATGATTGTAGATTTTGACCATTGTTCTGGAGTGGTTTCTGTTCTAAGGATATTATTGAAAAATGCTTGAAGGGGTTTCAGAAGTGAAGTGCATAACACCTTAAGGACTTCGTTGGTGATGTTATCGTTTCCTGGAGTCTTGTCATTTTTTTGTGATTGAATTGCGCGTTCTATTTCTGATCTCAGAATGCCTGGTGGCTCTGTATTTGTTTCTTCAGCATTATAGCTGTTAAGCTTTGTGCATGAAATATTGCAATCGCTATCTGGGGCAGTGTAGAGTTCTCTATAGAACTGTGTGGCTTCGCTTATGATGTCAGGACGTCTCGACTGTATAATTCCCTGTTTGTTTTTAAGTTTCTCTGTCCACTCTGACTTATCGCTCAGTTTCCTGTATGCTTTACGTAGAGCTCCCAATTTACCTACGAATTTTTCAAAGGTTTCTTGTCGTATTGTTCTTTTTCTTTGTGTAATATTTCTATTTATTTGTTTGCTTACTTTTGTTATTTCACATTTTATTTCTTTTGTTCTTTTTTTCGTGTATAGATACTTTCTGTATTCTAAAAGATTTTTTGTTTCTTCGTCTATGTACTTGTTTGTTTGCTTTTCCTTCCGCGGTAACAGTTTGAGAAACTCTTGAAATACTACTTGTAACTTGTCGTATTGGTTTTGAACTACTGTACTTGTGCCAATAGCTTGCATGAATTTATTTTCCCAGTAGCTAGCAACGTTTTCTAACATAGATGGTAGGTCTCTGGTGTAGTCAGCAGATTTTATTTTTCTTCTTTTTGGTTTTGACGCTAGATATAGCTCACATCTTATCATCCTGTGATCTGTCAGCAACGATAACATCAGGAAGAAAACGAAGAAAACGAGGATAATAGATGTAAGGAATAGAACGAGATCACTGAAATGGCAATGGGCAGGACACATATGCAGAATGTGTAATAATAGATGGACAAAACGTTTAACAGAATGGTTACCAAGAGATTTAAAAAGGAAAAAAGGGAGACCAATTAAAAGATGGAGAGACATCTTTAAACAGAGATGTGGCTCCGGTTGGATGGGATTGGCGCGTGAAAGAGGTATATGGAAGGGTTTAGGAGAGGCCTACGCCGCGGAGGCGACTACTACAAATAAAGTTTAATTTATAAAAAAAAAAAAAAAAAAAAAAAAAAAAAAAAAAGTTTAATTTAAGAGTGCATGCATTTAAATGCTGTTAAAACCTATATGATGTATCTATGCAAAACTTGTAGTAGAAAATAAAGGCTATTTTTATTTTATTTTATTTTATTTATTTTTATTATGAGGATAAAAGCTTCATGCCAGTAAAAAAACGGTGGCTATACGTTGACTTTGGTAGAACAAAACAATTCGCCAAAGTAGGGTCTGACTCGAAAATTCAAGCCCCAGTGGCTCTCGGGGTTGCCAGCTGAAGGTGATGAAAATGGTCAAATATCATTTGGGACACCCGACTCAAGATGGTTATGCAACAATTTCATTCAAAATGTCGTTATTTCTACTTTTCATGTTTTTGGGGATAATACACTAAAAATGGGGTAAATTTTTCCACCAGGCAACACTACTTATCAAAACACACAACCGCTCCATACAACTCAAACCCGTCGGATGTTGCCAACTACCTGAAAAATCGTGTTGAAAATAAGTATTTTTCGTCGTTTTTACAAGATGGCCGCCACACCAGCAGCCATTTTTTTTTTACAGAAAAGTCATAAATTTCTGGAAATCTCAAGGATACAAGCCACCGACGGGTGTACTTGGTGTAGCCAACTTTTGAGTTTGGTAGAACAAAGTAATTCGCCAAAGTCAGGTCTGACCCGAAAATTCAAACCCCAATGGCTTTCGGGGTTGCCAGTTGAAAGTGATGAAAATTGTCAAATGTCATTTGGAGCATTCCATTATTGGTGATTATGTAAAAGTTCTATTCAAAATGTCGTTATTTCTATTTTTCATGTTTTTGGGGAAAATACCCTAGAAATGGGGAAATGTTTTGTACCAGGCAACACTACTTGACAAAACACACAACCGCTTGGTACAACTCGAACCCGTCAGATGTTGCCAATCACCCGAAAAATCATGTCGAAAATTGAGATTTTTCGTCGTTTTTACAAGATGGCCGCCACACACGCCGCCATTTTGTTTTTCTGAAACGTCATAATTTTCTGGAAATCTCAGGGATACAGGCCACCGACCGGTGTACTTGGTGTGACCAACTTTTGAGTTTGGTAGAACAAAGTAATTCGCCAAAGTCAGGTCTGACCCGAAAATTCAAACCCCAATGGCCTTCGGGGTTGCCAGTTGAAAGTGATGAAAATTGTCAAATGTCATTTCAGGCATCCCATTCTTGGTGATTATATAAAACTTTTATTCAAAATGTTGTTATTTCTACTTTTCAAGTTTTTGGGGAAAATCTGGGAAAATACCCTTAATATGGGGAAAATTTTTGCAGCAGGCAACACTCCTTAACAAAACACATAACCGCTCGGTACATTTCGAACCCGTCGGATGTTGCCAACTGCCCGAAAAATCGTGTTGAAAATAAGAATTTTTCGTCAGTTTTACAAGATGGCCGCCACACCAGCCGCCATTTTGTTTTTCTGTAAAGTCATAATTTTCCTGAAATCTCAAGGATACAGGCCACCAACCAGTGTACTCGGTGCTGCCACCTTTTGAGTTTGGTAAAACAAAGTAATTCGCCAAAGTCAGGTCTGACCCGACAATTCAAACCCCAATGGCTTTCGGGGTTGCCAGCTGAAAGTGATCAAAATGGTCAAATGTCATTTGGGGCATCCCATTCTTGGTGATTATGTAAAACTTTTATTCAAAATGTCGTTATTTCTACTTTTCATGTTTTCGGGGAAAATCAGGGAAAGTACCCCAAAAATCGGGAAAAATTTTGCACCAGGCAACACTACTCAATAAAACACACAACCGCTCGGTACAACTCGAACCCATCAGATGTTGCCAACTACCCGAAAAATCGTGTCGAAAATTCGGATTTTTAGTCGTTTTTACAAGATGGCGGCCACACCAGCCGCCATTTTGTTTTTCTGAAAAGTCATAATTTTCTGGAAATCTCAAGGATACAGGCCACCGACCGGTGTGCTCGGTGTTGCCAACTTTTGAGTTTGGTAGAACAAAGTAATTCGCCAAAGTGAAAAAGTCCCAAAAATGAAAAAGTTCAATATTTTTTGGGGTTGCCAGTGGAAAGTGATGAAAATGGTCAAATGTCATTTGGGGCTCCCCAAAGTTGCCAGCTGGACAAAGTCTCCATTCAAAATGTCGTTATTTCTACTTTTCATGTTTTCGGGGAAAATCTGGGAAAGTACCCTAAAAACGGGGAAAATTTTTGCACCAGGCAACACTCCTCAACAAAACACACAACCGCTCGGTACAACTCGAACCCGTCAGATGTTGCCAACTACACGAAAAATGGATTTGAAAAAAGTCGTAAATTCCACCATTTTACAAAATGGCCGCCACAGCGTCCGCCATGTTAAATTTTCAAAATGTCATAATTTTTCTCAATTGCCATTGAAATCACCTGCAAATTGGCAAGGTCAATGTTGCCGACTTTAAAATTCGGTTGAACAAAACAATTCGTCAAAGTCGAGTGAAAAAAGTCGCAAATTTCAAAACTTCCCAGCGCGGCCGCCATCTTGTTTTTTTTTTTTTTTTTTACTTTTTTTTAAATCACTCCAAACCTTTAACAAAACCTACGAGTCGAAATTGGTCCAAGTCCTTTCCTCGTCGAAACCGGAAATGGACTCGGCCGCCATCTTGGATTTCAAACTCCTCTATAATTTTCCTCTACTCGACCGGAAGTACTTGTCATTTTTCCAAAACTAACCCCTAACCCATCTCTCACCCATTCCGAGAAACGGCATGTCAATCAGTGAGTGAGTCAGTGAGTGGTCTTGTAGTTTTATATAATATAAACTAGTTGTTGCGTGCTGCGCGAGCTGCAAGCAGCTCGCGTGCTAGTGGTGGTAGCTTGTTTTTTTTTCACTTATAAAACCCCTAAATGTAATATTAATTCTCAGACATGACCCTAAAAGAGGTGTTTCACTTATCAAACTCTAGTGAAAAGCCAAATAAAGCCCAAAAGAACTGAAGGTTTCCACTTGATTAAGCTCTAATCATTCTAAATCATCGTCTAACTCGAATAACGAAACCTACCCATATTTTAATTGTTTTCCTTCCCTTTATGACATTTTGAGAACCAATAGGAATCCTTAAATCAGTATGAAAACACTTAAGAACCTAACACTTAAGAAACGAAAATAAGATATTAAAAAAAAAATTAACTTGAGAATTAATTTAAAGATTTGGAAACCCCATAAGACCCCTTTTTTTTAAGGATGGGAAATCATCAAATGACTTCTCAAACTCTGGGCGGAGCTGGAGTGTCAGACTTTCACTGACTAAAACCCATCCGTGTTCCTTCCTCGCCCTTTATGTTCCGGGGTTGCGGTGTCTCTTTCGAATAGGCCCGCAACCCCGGCAGGCTTCGGCCCACCCCTAATATAATCTATAAGCTTATTTAAAAACTCAGACCTTCTCGCATTAAAAAAACATTACACTACAATTTGCTTGTCGACCTACCAGCTACCGGAAAGGTCCTCTACCACCAGACAGGTTTCGACGCCTATGATAATATTTGTTGAAACACCTAATGGCTATCCCTAACCGTTATGAAGTTACAGTCCTTTCAAGTTTAGGGGAGGTTGGAGGAGGAGGAGAGGGTATACGAATTTCAACGCCCCTCAATAGTATTAAGTGAGAATTAAAAACAACCACTATGTGTGCCAGTTTCCGAGATACGATGGGGGGCGGGTGACGGGAAGGGAGAAGGGGTATATGAATGTGAAAAAAAATGTTCCAAAGCTCTCAATTTCTGAAAACAGGCTAAGGGGGGAGAGGGGGGGTGCAAAGGGGGCAGCTTTGAAAATTGTTTTTCCTTGACGAGCTTTCTCTATACGAAACCGTAAAAAAACAGAACACGGATCTCTTAGTTTCCGAGATAGGATGAGGGGGAGGGGAAGGGGGGGGGAGAACGGGAGTTTTGAAAATTGATTTTATTATTTATTAAAATAACATGGAAGACTAAAACCTAAAACAAACAGATCAAGGACAGTACAATAGTCTGATCGCCAAACCAACTTTGGACCGGTCCTGGTCGCCGACCTGGTCGCCGGCTTGCTACGCCCGCCACCTGTCCACTTCGCTCCACTCAAGACCTGCCTACCACCGGAAAGCGACACGCTACGGGGTCGCCGACTCGCTTCGCTCGCCACCTCCCCCCATTCGCTTTACCGGTACCACCACCGGACAGGTTTTCAGTCGACGGCTCGCTACGCTCGCCACCTCCCCACGTTGCTCCACTCAAGTCCTGCCTACCACCGGAAAGCTACCGTGACCTTATCCTCACGCTATGGGGTCACCGGCTCACTTCGCTCGCCACCTCCCCCCTTCGCTTTACCGGTACCACCATTGGACAGGTTTTCAGTGGACGGCTCGCTACGCTCGCCACCTCTCACTTCGCTCCACTCAAGACCTGCCTACCACCGGAAAGCGACACGCTACGGGGTCGCCGACTCGCTTCGCTCGCCACCTCCCCCATTTGCTTTAGACAGGTTTTCAGTCGACGGCTCGCTACGCTCGCCACCTCCCCACTTTGCTCCACTCAAGTCCTGCCTACCACCGGAAAGCTACCGTGACCTTATCCGCACGCTATGGGGTCACCGGCTCGCTTCGCTCGCCACCTCCCCCCTTCGCTTTACCGGTACCACCACCGGACAGGTTTTCAGTCGACGGCTCGCTACGCTCGCCACCTCTCCACTTCGCTCCACTCAGGATTTGCCTACCAACAGAAAGCTACCGTGACCTTATCCCCACGCAACGGGGTCGCCGGCTCGCTTCGCTCGCCACCTCCCCACCACCACCGCCGGACAGGTTTTCAGTCGACGGCTCGCTACGCTCGCCACCTCCCCACTTTGCTCCACTCAAGTCCTGCCTACCACCGGAAAGCTACCGTGACCTTATCCTCACGCTATGGGGTCACCGGCTCGCTTCGCTCGCCACCTCCCCCCTTCGCTTTACCGGTACCACCACCGGACAGGTTTTCAGTCGACGGCTCGCTACGCTCGCCACCTCTCCACTTCGCTCCACTCAGGATTTGCCTACCGACAGAAAGCTACCGTGACCTTATCCCCACGCTACGGGGTCACCGGCTCGCTTCGCTCGCCACCTCCCCCCTTCACTTTACCGGTACCACCACCGGACTGGTTTTCGGTCACCGGCTCGCTACGCTCGCCACCTCCTCACTTTGCTCCACTCAGGACCTTCCTACCACCGGAATGCTATCGTGACCTTATCCCCACGCTACGGGGTCGCCGGCTCGCTTCGCTCGCCACCTCCCCACCACCATCACCGGACAGGTTCCAACGCCTACTATAAAATTTGTTCAAACACCTAACGGCTATCTCTAACCGTTATGAACTTACAGCCCTTTCTATTTTAGGGGAGGTTGGGGAAAGGTGGGAAGGGTACACAAATTTCACCTCCAAAGGAACCCTAAAATCGACCAAATAAATAAACCCCTCAATGTACGAAATCAATCCTCATTCGGTCGAAACCGTTTGAAGGATCGTAAACTATTGGTTCGCGAGCAGCTCGCGTCTACAAAATATTCCTGTAGGGGCAAAGTCCTAAAATCAGTGAAGACCCCTTGAAACCCCTTAAATATCCTAAAATTTGAAAAAAAACTCTTACACCTCAGTTGGATGAATCGTTTGAAACCTAAAATTCGACAAACTCATCAGTGGGATGTGAACCACTTGAACGACCCCAATCGGACAAGGTTTCAGAAACCGGAAATGACACGGCCGCCATCTTGAATTTCTGAAATGTCATAATTTTTTCAAACTAACCATAATGAAAGCTACCTGTCAGTAAAAAAACGGTGGCTAGGCTATACGTTGGCTTTGGTAGAACAAAAGAATTCGGCAAAGTCGGATCTGACCCGAAAATTCATGAACCAATAGCTCTCGGGGTTGCCAGCTGCAAGTGATGAATATGGACAAATGTCATTTGGGGCACCCCATTCTTGGTGGTTATGCAAAATTTTCATTTAAAATGTCGTCATTTCTACTTTTCTTGTTTTTGGGGAAAATCGGGAAAAATGCCCCAAAAGTGGGAAAAAATGTTGCACCAGGCAACACTCGTTAATAAACTACACGATCGGTGCGTACATAACAATCCAGTCGGGGGATGCCAGCTATCCCATTTATCGTTTCGAAGTTGGGATTTTTGGTAATTTTACAAGATGGCCGCCAAACACGCCGCCATTTTGTTTTTCTGAAACGTCATAATTTTCTGGAAATTTCAAGGATACAGGCTACCGACCGGTGTACTTGATGTTGCCAATTTTTGAATTTAGTAGAACAAAAGAATTCACCAAAGTCGGGTCTGACCCGAAAATTCAAACCCCAATGGCTTTCGGAGTTGCCAGCTGAAAGTGATGAAAATGGTCAAATGTCATTTAGAGCATCCCATTCTTGGTGATTATGTAAAACTTTTATTCAAGATGTCGTTATTTCTATTTTTCATGTTTTTGGGGAAAATGCCCTAGAAATGGGGAAATGTTTTGTACCAGGCAACACTTCTTGACAAAACACACAACCGCTTGGTACAACTCGAACCCGTCAGATGTTGCCAATCACCCGAAAAATCATGTCGAAAATTGAGATTTTTCGTCGTTTTTACAAGATGGCCGCCACACACGCCGCCATTTTGTTTTTCTGAAACGTCATAATTTTCTGGAAATCTCAGGGATACAGGCCACCGACCGGTGTACTTGGTGTGACAAACTTTTGAGTTTGGTAGAACAAAGTAATTCGCCAAAGTCAGGTCTGACCCGAAAATTCAAACCCCAATGGCTTTCGGGGTTGCCAGTTTAAAGTTATGAAAATGGTCAAATGTCATTTGAGGCATCCCATTCTTGGTGATTATGTAAAACTTTTATTCAAAATGTCGTTATTTCTACTTTTCATGTTTTCGGAGAAAATCTGGAAAATTACCCTAAAAATGGGGTAAATTTTTGCACCAGGCAACACTTCATATGAAAACACACAACCGCTTCATACAACTAAAACCCGTCAGATGTTGCCAACTACCCGAAAAATCGTGTCGAAAATTCGGATTTTTAGTCGTTTTTACAAGATGGCCGCCACACCAGCCGCCATTTTGTTTTTCTGAAAAGTCATAATTTTCTGGAAATCTCAAGGATACAGGCCACCGACCGGTGTAGTCGGTGTTGCAAACTTTTGAGTTTGGTAGAACAAAGTAATTCGCCAAAGTCAGGTCTGACCCGAAAATTCAAACCCCAATGGCTTTCGGGGTTGCCAGCTGAAAGTGATCAAAATGGTCAAATGTCATTTGGGGCATCCCATTCTTAGTGATTATATAAAATTTCCAGTCAAAATGTCGTTATTTCTACTTTTCAAGTTTTTGGGGAAAATCTGGAAAATTACCCTAAAAATGGGGAATTTTTTTGCACCAGGCAACACTACTCAACAAAACACACAACCGCTCGCTACAACTCGAACCCATCAGATGTTGCCAACTACCCGAAAAATCGTGTCGAAAATTGAGATTTTTCGTCGTTTTTACAAGATGGCCGCCACACCAGACGCCATTTTGATTTTCTGAAAAGTCATAATTTTCTGGAAATCTCAAGGATACAGGCCACCGACCGGTGTACTCGGTGTTGCCAACTTTTGAGTTTGGTAGAACAAAGTAATTCGCCAAAGTCAGGTCTGACCCGAAAATTCAAACCCCAATGGCTTTCGGGGTTGCCAGCTGAAAGTGATCAAAATGGTCAAATGTCATTTGGGGCATCCCATTCTTAGTGATTATATAAAATTTCCATTCAAAATGTCGTTATTTCTACTTTTCATGTTTTTGGGGAAAATCTGGAAAATTACCCTAAAAATGGGGTAAATTTTTGCACCAGGCAACACTACTCAATAAAACGAACAACCGCTTCGTACAACTCGAACCCGTCAGATGTTGCCAACTACACGAAAAATCGTGTCGAAAATTCGGATTTTTCGTCGTTTTTACAAGATGGCCGCCACACACGCCGCCATTTTGTTTTTCTGTAAAGTCATAATTTTCTGGAAATCTCAAGGATACAGGCCACCGACCGGTGTGCTCGGTGTTGCCAACTTTTGAGTTTGGTAGAACAAAGTAATTCGCCAAAGTGAAAAAGTCCCAAAAATGAAAAAGTTCAATATTTTTTGGGGTTGCCAGTTGAAAGTGATGAAAATGGTCAAATGTCATTTGGGGCTCCCCAAAGTTGCCAGCTAGACAAAGTCTCCATTCAAAATGTCGTTATTTCTACTTTTCATGTTTTCGGGGAAAATCTGGGAAAGTACCCTAAAAACGGGGAAATTTTTTGCACCAGGCAACACTATTCAACAAAACACACAACCGCTCGGTACAACTCGAACCCGTCAGATGTTGCCAACTACACGAAAAATGCATTTTAAAAAAGTCGTAAATTCCACCATTTCACAAAATGGCCGCCACAGCGTCCGCCATGTTGGATTTTCAAAATGTCATAATTTTTCTCAATTGCCATTGAAATGACCTACAAATTGGCCAGGTCAGTATCTTGCGACTTTAAACTCGGTAGAACAAAACAATTGGTCAAAGTCGAGTGAAAAAAGTCGCAAATTTCAAAACGTCCCAGAGCGGCCGCCATCTTGTTTTTTTTTTTTTTTTTTACTTTCTTTTTAAATCACTTTAGCCCTTTTACAAAAATTACCAATCGAAATTGGCCCAAGTCCTTTCCTCGCCGAAACCGGAAATGGACTCGGCCGCCATCTTGGATTTGAATCTCCTCTATAATTTTCCTCTACTCGACCGGAAGTGCTTGTCATTTTTCCAAAACTAACCCCTAACCCATCTCTCACCCATTCCGAGAAACGGCATGTCAATGAGTGAGTGAGTCAGTGGCTTTGTAGTTTTATATAATATAAATAATAATCATTCATGTGGGAGTCAGTTTTTAAAGAGCAGTGTCACGTTCTACCGTTTTTTACCCTAAGCAAAGGTTGTAAAATGGTCGACCGTCAGTGAACTCGATAGTACCTATAGCTGACTGGTGGGAGAGTCCCATACTGGGGCATTGGATAAACCTACATGCCACTGCGGTGCATAAATAGTAACACTGTTGTACTAACTAAATCGACTTTGTCTGAATAAAAAGAATTTCACTAACCAATAGGCGTCAAGGAACTAACTCACTACGTAACTAACCTTTCGAACGCAAGTGTCACATATACGTGACTCGTGACAAGCAAGCGCATACCCTGTACGCCAAACGTCACAGATCTGTAACAAAATGGTAGGTGAAATTGTGGCTTGGCGTGGCGTGCGTTCACACTCTGACGTTCAACAGGCTAATGAAAACCCCAAAATGCTTAAAGGACATGTCCCTTCTTTTTGCCATTAAGTACTAACTTTTTTGTTAACTTGACCTTTCCGTAATGTAATTAAAAAGCAAATTAGGAGCCGCGGAACCCAAGCTAAACCCATCATGGACAAATTAAGCACAAGCAAATTACATAAAGTTTTAAGCATAGTAAACATGTTTCGTAATTACTTTACATTCCACACACATATTATTCAAGGACCTTAGGTACCTGTAATTAAGTTTTAAATACGCTAGAACTTAAAATTACGCAATAACGTAAGAGTTTTGGCGACATATAAAACATAGTATAACAAAATCAGTCTATAAAGTAATCATTGCGGCACGCGTAGCATTACGGCGTAGAATTGGATTTTGTCGACGGAAGAATCGACAAAATGAAAGATTTCTTTTGTTGATCTGTCATTTTGTCGATTCTTCCGTCGACAAAAACCAATTCTACGGTGGTCATGCCACCTACCGGCTCTACAGGCCTCTTCTCTGTGAAAATGAGTGAGCTATATTCCACCAAGTGGGCCCAAAACGGATTGGGCATACACAAGATGGAATACAATAAGACGGTACGTCTAGTTTTTTGGATATAGCAAACAAGTTTCCCAATATTTATTCAAGTTCTTTCATTGTTTTTATACATTAAATGATTATTTTGATTATAAGTCATCTCCGAAAGTCAGCCATCATTTTTTAACCATGAATTTATTCCATACTTATAAATAACAAACATAACACACCACTCCTATCTTGACCTATGGGTAAAGTAGAGGTGTCTCCCAGCAAACCCTCATTTCGCCTGTATGGTGAAATCCCAAATGTGTATCCATGTGTGTTCTAGCATAACGTTTACTACTATTCATCCACGCGCACCCATACATCACACCCTAATACAATATGCGGGTGACGATATCAAACACATTCAGATGGACACGCACACCCACTTTAAGGACCCTATGCGCGACGCGTGCGCACCGTTCGTGGTCTATTTGCATTCGTGGTACTGCTGACAAATTACTATTTCACGTTAATAATTGTGCTGTCAAAAATGATTAATGTTGGTGATTTTATTTTTATCTGAATTATAGATTGACTGATGTTGCATCATGGATGTAGAATGTGTGGATTATGTATGGTTTTGCTATCACTATTATTGCAGATATTTAGAGTACTAGCCTATACCCGCGGCTTCTCCCGCATGGAGTTCGGTAATAGTCCCACAGGATCGTACACCTGGTATAAAAAGTGTAATCGTCTATGTGTATGTGTGTGTAAAGTCTATGGGTTAATGTAGGTTATAAACTAAATGTGTTGAGGAGTTTTTTCGTGATATTGTAACAAACATCCAGACATCCATGTATCCTCACAAACTTTCGTGTTAATAATAATTATTATAGTAGGAAGTAGGATATAAATAGAAAGTAGGATTTTATGTAGAATTGATGCGAAGTTTAATAGTTGAAATACTTATAGGTTCATTCACCTAATCAGACCAAGTGTCCTGTGGTATTTTCAAAACATAGCACAATTCTATTAAACACAATATTTTGGTCAAAAAATTTCAATCAAATCTGATTGAACTACTGCTGGTAAGTAATGAGCCAGCTAAAGTACATACGTATATCCGCAGTTAAGACATAACCTTACACGTAAATCAGCATGGAAACATAATTAAATTTAATTAAACCCGCAAGGGGTAAGCCTAAAAGTTCACTGTGCAGCTCACGTTTTTATTTTTTACGACACATCAAAAGAAAGTGATATCACGTAATTTTATGGTAATGGAGGGGCGCCCACAACCCACGTATAAAGCCTTTTAAATTTACGGTGTAAGCCTTGTGATGAGCCGAGTGTTTTACGGTTTGCAACATTTAAACTCATATGTGGCCTTGTAAGATTACGTCGTAAGAGCGCTAAGATAAGTCACCTTGGAAACTTTTCAAGTCATTGGGTCGACATTATACAGTGGAATCTAGACTGTAACTTTGAACTTTCTCTGTTATGTTTTGTCCTCGAGCTACTTTACCCAGCTTCCTCTATGTTGGAGAAAATTTGTGCTCGCTTCCAACTTATCTAAAGCGATAAAGATGTACTTCGAAAGTAACTGTGTCGAGATTATCAAGTGCTCTAAGATAAAACCGGTTAAGCTTTGTATGAAATTCGAATATTGTTCAGCCTGCAGGAATCTGAAGTTTCATATATTTGCTGACGTTAAATTTGAGTGGAAACCATTTGATTTTAGTTCGTTGTTATATTTAGGAGCTGTTAAAGTCCCTGACGGCTTCATCGACCCGTCTCAAAGCCTGGGCATGCTTTGCCGTGGCCGTCTTAGAAATCTCTAAATAGACTCCGAACCTAGGTTAGCCGTAGCAAAGCCAATCTCCTCAGATGGGGATTTACGCACAACTAAAATCTCAAATGTGTATGCAGTGTGTCTCAACAGACAGTGGCCCATCTTCCATCTGGCACCTGCGTACTTGACAATCTTATGACTGCAACATCGGGCGCAGTTCGCATAGCTGAATTTAAGGCTAAACATGTTTAGTAAAAGTTTACCATCGACACTCAATGAAGAAGAAATTTGTTGTTTTTTGAAAGCACCGACGGAGTATGGATTGGTACACGCTTGATTAAGCAGTAAGCTCGCCCCTTTAACATGGAACTTTAACATAACTGGTGAAATGTAGGTGTAGAGTACTAACTTGGAGGTCGTGGCAAAATAATAACAGCCGCTCGGGTCGATCTTCAGGTTAAGCCGTGCTAGGTTAGTCTGTGGATGGGGACCACCCTTGCATATCGAGTTGTCTGTTGGTCCCGGCTGTCATTTGTCCATCTTTGGCAGTCGTTACAGGTAGTCAGCAGTGGCCCAAAAAGTCAGTCAACCAGTCTTACCAAGTGGTATCGTATTTCCCAGTATTATGGAGGTCAGATAGGTAATCGCTCCATGTAAAATACTGGTAATCAGCTGCATCCAGTTAAACTTGAAGCCGACCCCAACGTAGTTGGGAAAAGGCTAGGCAGATGATGAGAGCGTTTAGGCGCAGAATGCCCAATTCGCAAAATGTCCATTTAGCAAAACGTTCAATTCGTAAAATGCCCATTTCGCAAAATGTCCAATCCAAAAAATGACCATTTCGCACAATGTACAATCCAAAAAATGACCATTTCGCTCAATGTCCAGTCCAAAAAATGACCATTTCGCACAATGTAGTTCTAACTATTATACCTTTTGAGGATTACAGGCGTAATGTTATGTTACATATTTTGAAAATAACTTAATTTTTACTATTTTTACATCATCATTCCTAATTTATTTTGGGTCGGGGCAGCATGTCTTCATCTTCAATACTTCTCTACATTACTCGTCATGCGAGTAGTCACCTCTTCTCAAGCCATATCATCTTTCACACAGTCCATCCATCGTTTCTACTAAATTCATATTAATTTGAATTCATAAGACATTAAAATTAATAAAACAGAACCTTAATAAATCATTAATCGACACAGAATAATTTATTCTTCATATTCAGGTCGAGGGATCTTATAACTTTATTTTTAATAAGTTTCATGCAAATCAGGCACTAGAGACTTAATATAGGTCTGATCAGGGTCCCGGATCAAATTGAAAAGATTCTGTGCAACGTCGAGAGTGGCCCCACTTGACGAAGGTACTGCTTTCAGGATCTCTCACGATATTTAATATGGGCAGCCGACAAACCACATCTAATATTGAAAAAGGGGTGGTCCGAAGATGTGATGTGAAAAATTCAAGATGATTTTGATTTTCCTTTGTTTTTGTTGTATCAGTAATTTCAAGATATCTCTTGTACATGATGAATACTTGCTGAATTTTTATTCTTTACCGCACACCAAGTTAAAAGAATTACCCACTAACTTACAATATATGTATAGCTTATTATTTCCTTTATTCATTTCTAAACAATTTCATTACATTTTAAATATTAATAGGTATTATAAAAATATTTAAAAAATAAATAAAAAATGTAGCCCACCGGTATCGGGAACAGAGGCCCTACTCCCTAACGTTTCGTCCATACGGACGGATCTATCCGCGTCTCTCGCGCACGTCTGCAGACGAGTGCGTGTGAGAGATGCGGATAGATCCGTCCGTATGGACGAAACGTTAGGGAGTAGGGCCCCAGGGTCCAAGCCACCGGCGGTTAGGGCTCTAGAGAGAGGTACCTCCTAACAGTACGAGCCGTGTACCGCTTATTATTATTATGTACAAAGGCGAGCTTCAACCCTGGGAATTTTTAGGTTTTCTTACAGCAAACCTTCTTCGATTACGAGATTTTCAAAGGAGGAAAATATAAGTATATTATCCTTTATATGCTAATACAGTATACATTTAAATACTTAAATCGCACAAAATCATAAAAAATAAAATTACTTAATTCTCTTCTTCTTCTTGACGCGTAACCTTTTTTTTTAATTTGGATTTGACATTATGCGCGCATACCGTGCAAGATCAAGATAAGCTTGTTGTAAAATTATTTATTCGAACATAAATTACTTTGAAGTGAGACAACAAACCTCAATAGGGCAGGTCCAATAGGTTCTAAAAGCAATTAAAACTGAACCTGTCATGGCATAATATTGCACATAATAACTATTAACCTTAGGCATTTGGTCGCTATGGTGCTTGTGAGCAATCAGTTAAGTGTCCCCGTTTCTCACGATTTTGATCTCTGAACCAGCTGTCTTCAAGGTTTATTGTATTTACTTCCAATGAATTGGTCAGCACAGCCAAGGCCTAGATGGATGGCAGATGGCAAGAACCTCTATATGTAAGGTTTATCAAATCAATAAAAAACGAAGATAAAACGCGTCAAAGATCATGAGCCCCCGCTCACGTCCCGCTTGTGACGTCACTTTTCGGCAAATAATGTACTCAAATGTGGCGTCACACAAGTTTTCGACGCACTGTATCGTCAGAATTTCTTGTTAAAGTAAAAAAACAAAAAAATTAAATGTGTCCAGTATTTTTTGGAAAACTCTCTGACGGACAAATTAGTTTTTTTGTCATCTACCCTATTTCAGTGTTTTTTTCTTTTATTAATTAAGACTATGCAACTGCTTAAAAAGGTACATACACTAGGTGTAAAATACATCAAGCTACTGTAATATGCCTAATATAATTAATAATTTAACAGATTTTTAGCTTGGTCGCTTTAGCATTAGATTCAAGATTCATTGGAAAATTTGACAGTTTCGTATGCTGGTGTCTGTACATCGCAGGCACCTAGCCTTCAAGCTCCACCACAAATAGAAGGATTTTCTAATATTTTGCCACAGTAAAAGTTTTTATAAAGTGTCGATACAAGAGAAGAAAATGGCTCGTTCGATCTTAGGATTTTCTAAAATCTAAACAGAATTTTGCATAATAAGCGATATGATCTCATAACGTGAAACGACAGCTCAGATTACACATAGCTTCTTCTTATAACTGTTATTTTATATCCTGACTTGGCTTTTCTTTATATATTAAGCGATTTAACACACAATATACGTCGATTTTGCTGGGACTTTAGAAGCATTATCTTTAATATTTAGTCAAGCATTATCTTAAATATTTAGTCTGAAAAACATTCAGTTAGAAAAAGTCAATCCATTTATTTTTTCAGAAATTGTGTTTTTGACAAGAAGACAATTAGGCTTAAGAAATATGTAACGTTATTACTTCACAATTATTAATCTTCATCAGAAACGCTCAAGCCAAATTTGCTCTAACTTTAGACGTTTCGCAGTTTTTACAGCACAATAATTTCTCAGTACATCGGTACTTATTTGAAACGTCACTCATTTCTCCCCGACGATAAAGCTAACTTGATTCTAACAGCGCCTTTGACGTTTACGTCACCTTAATAACACCTCTCAAGAAAAAGAAAACTCTTTAAAAACGGGAAAAACACCCTTATTCTGATTGCTATCGTTAGAGTCAGTAACGAGGCAGACGATTGATCTCGTCGTGACAGCGATACTTGTGATAAGCTTTATCCATTCTACGATAGTATCGTCAATTCAATTAACCTAATGATGTCTGGCCCCTCGTTCAATAGGACTTCGATCTAGCTCCAATACTTCCTTAATAGGTATTGGTTGATACATATCCGATGGAATGATCAATCACAAGCGTTGATTTAAGGAAATTTGTTTTGTTATGATATCCGATTGGTTAGTTATGGAGACTGCTGATTATTTATTATATGGTGATATTTGTGACTTTTTGCAGAAGAGCCTTCTTTTGCAATAGATATTGATGATAAACTAAATGTTAACGTGATCGTGAAGTAAAAATGGATACCATGTATTCCGTACATGGTTTGAAATTGATGCGTTTGTACATTCTGGTAATAAAATATAAAATAAAAATTAAAGCTCGGGTATGTAATTAAATAAGATAGGTTTTTTTTTTTTTTTGTTTATAATTAGTTTTCTACCGCAGACGTGGGGGTCCGTGCTCTTGTTTACATTTTATTAAGTGTTTGATTGATTTAAAAGAAAAAATTAAAACTACGATCGTGCTCCATCATTGGACACGTTACATTAAACTCAGCTTATTATTAGTAACTTAAGATCTACGTGAGTCCATCCAATTTTTTTTTTTTTTAGGCTTTACAGTTGTTGATGTTTCCTTAAGCACTAATTAAAAGGTAGGTTTGATACCCTATATAATTTGGCGTTAAACCACTGATACGAACTTTCACAAAGAAAACTCTTCACTTCCTTACCTAACTCTATTACAAATGGAAATCATGTTTTCATATTTTCTGAACGGTATTTTTATCGAAACTGGCATTGAAGATCCATACTGTACTACTGTTTGAAGATAAGTATATAGGCAAAGAGTGGATGATGACGGAAGTATACCCTTTGAATAATTCAAGAAGTTTGATGGGTAAGTACTTATACTTTATGGTTGACAGCGTGTTATTTAAGCGCTGAGCGAAGCAACAACAACCCGTGAGATTTTTAACTACGTATTATCTTCAGACAAACATTGACTTAGATCGAAGCGCTTCAATAGAAGCACAGTTATGATATTTATGATACTTACTGGTGTGGAGGATGGGAAGCCGGATATTCGTTAGTGTAAATTATATGGTGGCTTGCAGAAATTAAGTGGAAAGAGGACACAAAATAGAGAGAAGTTATCGAGATTATTAACTAAACATACTATTAAGGTCCTCGTGGCTCAATAATAACAGCCACTCGGATCAATCTTCAGGTTAAGTTGCGCTTGTCTAGGTTCGTCTGTGGATGGGTGACCACCCATTACATACCGAGTTTTCCCCGTGCCTCGGAAAGCACGTTAAGCCGTTGATCCTGACTCTTCGTTGATCGAGATCTTTGACATTCGTTACGGATAGACCCCGCCACGAAAAGCTATAAATTTTGTAAACGCATTCGGGTTCGCAACCTTTGGATCAAATTAAATAATAAATAAATAAATAAAATCCATTTATTTCAGGTTCCCCCATATTAAAAAATACACATTACGAGACACGAGACAAATACAAATCACAAATTAACATAAAAATGTAAAAGTAATAATAAAAATAACAATCATAAATACAATGTCAACAAATCATTAATAGATACAATGTCCGGGAAATCAAATCAATGTCATGTAAAAAATGAATCGGAAATTAATTAATAAAAAAAAAAAAAAAAACAACATCCAAATAAGAGTGTAGGGCTGTATAAAATATCACACAACAATGATGTCTTACAGTCGCTAACACGCCCTAATGGCTATATGCCTACTGCAGCACTTCCTAATATAAGGGCAGTCCAAACGTCCAGCGATCATCGCCAGGACAGCATTGGAGCTGGCCCGCACCCTGCGCACCAAGGACGCGCACCGCTTGCGCATCGTGGTGTGAAAACAGACGGTGCGCGCTTCCGCAAACATACCCGAGGCACTGCAGAAGCGGGGCAGCCCCAATATCGCCCTGAGTGCGTTGTTGTACTGTACACGGAGGGCACTGTAACTGGCCTGTGTATAGTTAGCCCACAGGCTGCACGTATACAACGATGTGCAGTATGCTTTAAAAAGTGTGATCTTTACTTGATCAGAACAGCGTGCAAACCTGCGTGCCAACATATTCGCCCTTATTGACAGTGCCCTCCGTTCCCGTTCGATGTCAGCATGATCCCTGAGGCCAGCCGTGACTAAATGCCCCAAGTATTTAAATTGTTTCACCCAGTCTAGGGGAACACCATTGAGATATACTGGTGGTATACTTTGTGGGCATTTCGCACTACTCGTCTCAAAGACCATGCATTGACTTTTGGTCACATTATATTTAAGGCCGTGTCCACTCGCGTACTCCTCACAGATTTCCAATAACTTCCTCAAGCCACAGACCGATGCGCTCAGCAGCACCATGTCATCAGCATAACTAAGGTTATTGACGCAAACATCATCAACATGGCAGCCGACACGGGAACTGCTGAGCGCGACGATCAGCGCGTCCATATAGAGGTTGAACAAGGTTGGGGAAGTCAATCCGCCTTGCCTCACGCCGCACTCTAACTTATATGGCTCCGACATAGCCCCCGCCCATCTTACGCTGTTGACCTGGTGCGTCTACCAGTACTTAAAGATTCCCACAAGTTCATGTGGTAAGTTAATGTCCTCCAGTTTTTTCCACAGAACATCGTACGCGACCAGGTCGAACGCCTTGGACAGGTCGAGGAAACACGCGTACACGGGTGTTTTACGATCCACGTAGTATCTGATGGTATGCTTAAGACACAGTATCGCACTCTCTGTAGACAGCTGGGGTCTAAATCCAAACTGATTGTCATGTAGCGCCACGTACTTATTCAACTGTGTATTAAGCAGACCGTCAAACACCTTAGCTATAATCGTGGCTAGAGAAATAGGCCTATAGTTACTTTTATCCGCAAGGTCGCCTGTTTTATTTTTCACTATAGGCACTACCACAGTCCTCATTAAATCGGGTGGCAGGTAGGAGTGGCTCACGCACAGCGAGTAGAACATTGCCAGTACCCTAGATATATGAGGCCCAGCGTGCTGCAGGTATTCGATGCTGAGACCGTCATGGCCTGGAGATTTGCCTTTAGTCATATCTTTAATAATTTTTGATACCTCGTTTGCAGTAAAACGGATTCCCATTGTCTTAATCGGTATCTCAGCACCGAAAGGCCCACACGCCGGACCCAGTGGCGACTGTACAGAAAAATGATTTCTGAAGGTATTTGCAATGTCCCTATGGTCACTCACCCCGTTGACGCTCACCGGAAGACCAGGTCTTACGTTTACTTTAAATTAAATTAAAAAATGACAGCGTCAGCGTGATTTTACTTAAAAATGGCGGCCCAAATGTTTACGTTCCAAAATGTCAGATGCGTTCCAGTACCACAAAACCTTAGACGACAGCGCTTATATCGCCAGAATATAACCCGACCAAGTGAAATTGCTTATTAGTTTCGTATTATACGTATCATAATTTGAGTTGATTGAATTTAGGAGTATTTCTTGTTGATTGAATTGTCGCTACGTATCTTGGTAGAAATTCTTTGTTTACAAAAAATATAGCTTTTCGTGGCGCGGACTATAGTACCAACGCGGTTGTGGAAGTCAGATCAGTCGGTCCATGCGTCTCCATACTGCATTCACTTAGACTGTAAGTTTGGCAGATAATGAAGATTAACTATAGGTATGTACTTAATACTAATAAAGTCAATAAACACACCCCAAGTTTAAGAAAAAAAATATAGGTTAATGAAACGTTGAGATTATAAGATAACTTTTGTTAATATCAACCTTAGGTGCAGATAACACCTCCCGAAATAATCTTATGGGACAGGTAGGTACTTAATGTTTTCCAAAGTTCTAGAGACATTTCAGAAAGTTGGAATTAATTTTAATTTCTAATTATCAGTTTGTACGTGTTACGACGGCTTGCGTAGGTTTAACGTCAAAAGTTTGTTTGTTAAAGAGGTTCACGCTATCTACCTAGTTCGTATCCACCTACATTTATTATCATGGAATGGCTCATTGTAAGTACTAAAAAATATAAAAAACATTGTACACAGTATGTAGATTCTCTGACACCTGCAACGTAGTTAAAACTGTGTTGCAGGAGCCAGTGCCCCCCCCCCCCCCATAAAAAGACTTTTTATTTAAATATTTATTCTATTTTATTCACAAATGCATCAAATGCCAATTTAAGTACAAAATTACTTAAATCTAAAATATTGAAAAATTACTTTAGAAATCGTATCGTTACGTACGTTCGAACAAGCTATTTGGTATACAGTTTAACCCACTAATTACATTGTAGGTAAAGTGTAAACCAAATAGCTTGTTCGACCGTACCATCAGTTACAAAGTCCATTAACAATTTTTAAATAGGAAACATTAAATAAAATATGTTTTATGACATAAATAAGCAGTGACGGACTGCCAAGTCATAGATCTCGTGTTCGAACCCAAGATAACCACCGCTGATTTTTCGGCTTCATGTGTGTATAATTATCACTAGCTTCTGTGAAGAATAACACCGTGAGGAAACCAGCATGCTTGACAAATTCCTCGACGGCATGTAAAGCCAATTCAGACACCCATGAGCGGCATAAAAATTCTGACACCAGGTTATGCACTAACCACACGAAAAAGAAACGACCGAAATATTATCTAAAAAGCTCTGCGTTTTGTCAACAAAAATGTTTTGATGCATTTAAGATCAGTCAGTCTTTCCGCCATTATGTCAGCGCCCGGTAGTTCCGCCCCGAGGCTATCGTGCAAACCTTGCAATTTTCGCAAAATTTTGTAATTTTACTTTGTTTTATAGACCATAATGAAGAGTAGGTCGCCCCTAAGGCCTCTTAACTCTCCAGCATAACCTTAAAATTTAACGTCAAACTTAATTCTTTAGTGTTTTATTTTCTTAATAGCTGTTAGATCTTAATTGCATTCTCTTTATTGCTCCCTTTTAATGAACAAGTTCATTAGTTATTCTGAATTTAGAATAATTGAATTTTCTCTCAGATACCAAATCAGGGTTTGTTGGTCGGGAGTGACTGCGACACTAACGTTTTCCAAGTCAATTGGAATTTACTTTATTGTATTCCGTTTCTTCCAAAGGTTTGACTGAAAACAGCTGCTCTTAAAATATGAAGTTTTGATGTGCCAAACAAATTAAGCAAAAGCAAACTGTCAAACTGTAAATATTTTTAAACCACACAATGTTGATGACTATGTTCAAAATCGAACGAGAAAATTTGACAATTTGTGATAGCTTGATGTGATAATGACTGTACCTGTCGCAATGTAATTTATTAAAAGTCTTATTATAACACATGGCACATGCATGCATAGCACATGGTTCCATTTTCGTTTGTGTATGTATTCTATAATAACCAGCAGACCCTGCAGTATTTTACGCACGTTATTTACTCGAAGTATTTTTCAGTATTAGTATTTTATTGCTCTAGGCCAACCTACCATAGACAAGACAGCTTAGCTGGTTCTGACACAATAATGATAGGTTCACAGATAATCTCAATTGAATCTCCATCAATACACATCCCAACAAAGAAATGCTTTTTATTTCACCCATAATACACCAACATAGCCAAATAGAGCAAAAAATAACAAAAAAATGTGTGCAAGCTAGCATCATTAGTTGAACCTGTCTACCCTCACAACCGGCCCTCCTGCCCGCTGGGACATAGGACGTGATAACGTCCCTCTGCGTGAATACGACGTTTGTTCCCTAGTTTGGCTGTGAAACCAGCGATTACTGTAACAATGTAACTATTTCTGTATTACTATCTGGCAGCCTCCTGCCAGCCTTCCTGTCTGAGTTGGACAGTCCGTTTATCGAGGAAGGTTATAGGCCATATAACATCACGCTACGACTAATAGGAGCGGAGCATAAATGAAAAATGTTGCAAAAACGGGGAAAATGTATTCCTTTTGTGAGCTTTTTCTCTCTTATGTGACGCAGACGAAGTTGCGTGGGTCAGCTAGTTTTAAAAAAAGCATTAGCTCCATACCTTTAGGTACCTACCTACGTGGTAGGTACTATCTCGATAGATAAAGTTGTTCATTTCTAGAACTTCTAATGCAGACTCAAGTAAGTTCCATTGTGTCAGGTGTCTGTTTTATATGTAGTTTGAGTTAAACTTAGAGCACACAGGTCAACTCGGTAGAAGATATCAACTCGAGCGCAATAAAACTTGCTAGTCGTGCGAAACTTTGATATGTGGAAGTTCTAGGTTAGGTGGTGCTTGCGTTTGTCTTATTGTTTGACTTCAAATAATATTGAATAATGTAAAATATCACAATTTTACTACAGCTTACCTATTTTAAAGTGAAAACTTTTGATTTTGTAGTTTTGATTTCTGTTTTTTTTTATTTTAAATTTTGATTTTTGTTCACTCAAAAATGAGTGAACAAAAATCATGGATCTCGCGTCATCGTCACCGAACGCTTTCATAGAACGGTTAATCAAATTCAATCTCAACAATATTTTGGAATACTTAGTTTTTACCTCTATCGGCAGTCTCCAAAGACTGCGCTGCATGTGCTTTTTTTTTAATATTAACAGTGTGTGTTTAGGCCACCCCTGCTAGATGGATCGACGTCTTTGAAAGGGTAGTTTGGTCAGTCTTAATGCAGAGAGTGGACGACACGATCTTGTGGCGCAGCTTGTGAGAGGCCCTTGTACAGCAGTAGAGTACGATAGACATAACACATACAAACACTGTTTTAGGCTTTCACGGTTTAAAACTAAACTTCATATTTTAAGAGCAGCTGTTTTCAGTCAAACCTTTGGAAGAAACGGAATACAATAAAGTAAATTCCAATTGACTTGGAAAACGTTAGTGTCGCAGTCACTCCCGACCAACAAACCCTGATTTGGTATCTGAGAGAAAATTCAATTATTCTAAATTCAGAATAACTAATGAACTTGTTCATTAAAAGGGAGCAATAAAGAGAATGCAATTAAGATCTAACAGCTATTAAGAAAATAAAACACTAAAGAATTAAGTTTGACGTTAAATTTTAAGGTTATGCTGGAGAGTTAAGAGGCCTTAGGGGCGACCTACTCTTCATTATGGTCTATAAAACAAAGTAAAATTACAAAATTTTGCGAAAATTGCAAGGTTTGCACGATAGCCTCGGGGCGGAACTACCGGGCGCTGACATAATGGCGGAAAGACTGACTGATCTTAAATGCATCAAAACATTTTTGTTGACAAAACGCAGAGCTTTTTAGATAATATTTCGGTCGTTTCTTTTTCGTGTGGTTAGTGCATAACCTGGTGTCAGAATTTTTATGCCGCTCATGGGTGTCTGAATTGGCTTTACATGCCGTCGAGGAATTTGTCAAGCATGCTGGTTTCCTCACGGTGTTATTCTTCACAGAAGCTAGTGATAATTATACACACATGAAGCCGAAAAATCAGCGGTGGTTATCTTGGGTTCGAACACGAGATCTATGACTTGGCAGTCCGTCACTGCTTATTTATGTCATAAAACATATTTTATTTAATGTTTCCTATTTAAAAATTGTTAATGGACTTTGTAACTGATGGTACGGTCGAACAAGCTATTTGGTTTACACTTTACCTACAATGTAATTAGTGGGTTAAACTGTATACCAAATAGCTTGTTCGAACGTACGTAACGATACGATTTCTAAAGTAATTTTTCAATATTTTAGATTTAAGTAATTTTGTACTTAAATTGGCATTTGATGCATTTGTGAATAAAATAGAATAAATATTTAAATAAAAAGTCTTTTTATGGGGGGGGGGGGGGCACTGGCTCCTGCAACACAGTTTTAACTACGTTGCAGGTGTCAGAGAATCTACATACTGTGTACAATGTTTTTTATATTTTTTAGTACTTACAATGAGCCATTCCATGATAATAAATGTAGGTGGATACGAACTAGGTAGATAGCGTGAACCTCTTTAACAAACAAACTTTTGACGTTAAACCTACGCAAGCCGTCGTAACACGTACAAACTGATAATTAGAAATTAAAATTAATTCCAACTTTCTGAAATGTCTCTAGAACTTTGGAAAACATTAAGTACCTACCTGTCCCATAAGATTATTTCGGGAGGTGTTATCTGCACCTAAGGTTGATATTAACAAAAGTTATCTTATAATCTCAACGTTTCATTAACCTATATTTTTTTTCTTAAACTTGGGGTGTGTTTATTGACTTTATTAGTATTAAGTACATACCTATAGTTAATCTTCATTATCTGCCAAACTTACAGTCTAAGTGAATGCAGTATGGAGACGCATGGACCGACTGATCTGACTTCCACAACCGCGTTGGTACTATAGTCCGCGCCACGAAAAGCTATATTTTTTGTAAACAAAGAATTTCTACCAAGATACGTAGCGACAATTCAATCAACAAGAAATACTCCTAAATTCAATCAACTCAAATTATGATACGTATAATACGAAACTAATAAGCAATTTCACTTGGTCGGGTTATATTCTGGCGATATAAGCGCTGTCGTCTAAGGTTTTGTGGTACTGGAACGCATCTGACATTTTGGAACGTAAACATTTGGGCCGCCATTTTTAAGTAAAATCACGCTGACGCTGTCATTTTTTAATTTAATTTAAAGTAAACGTAAGACCTGGTCTTCCGGTGAGCGTCAACGGGGTGAGTGACCATAGGGACATTGCAAATACCTTCAGAAATCATTTTTCTGTACAGTCGCCACTGGGTCCGGCGTGTGGGCCTTTCGGTGCTGAGATACCGATTAAGACAATGGGAATCCGTTTTACTGCAAACGAGGTATCAAAAATTATTAAAGATATGACTAAAGGCAAATCTCCAGGCCATGACGGTCTCAGCATCGAACACCTGCAGCACGCTGGGCCTCATATATCTAGGGTACTGGCAATGTTCTACTCGCTGTGCGTGAGCCACTCCTACCTGCCACCCGATTTAATGAGGACTGTGGTAGTGCCTATAGTGAAAAATAAAACAGGCGACCTTGCGGATAAAAGTAACTATAGGCCTATTTCTCTAGCCACGATTATAGCTAAGGTGTTTGACGGTCTGCTTAATACACAGTTGAATAAGTACGTGGCGCTACATGACAATCAGTTTGGATTTAGACCCCAGCTGTCTACAGAGAGTGCGATACTGTGTCTTAAGCATACCATCAGATACTACGTGGATCGTAAAACACCCGTGTACGCGTGTTTCCTCGACCTGTCCAAGGCGTTCGACCTGGTCGCGTACGATGTTCTGTGGAAAAAACTGGAGGACATTAACTTACCACATGAACTTGTGGGAATCTTTAAGTACTGGTAGACGCACCAGGTCAACAGCGTAAGATGGGCGGGGGCTATGTCGGAGCCATATAAGTTAGAGTGCGGCGTGAGGCAAGGCGGATTGACTTCCCCAACCTTGTTCAACCTCTATATGGACGCGCTGATCGTCGCGCTCAGCAGTTCCCGTGTCGGCTGCCATGTTGATGATGTTTGCGTCAATAACTTAAATATCTTAGAAACTATTGCTATAACATAATAACTGTTCCCGATAATTTCTATTCCACTACTTCTATAACATACTCGGAAGTCAATGTTCCAATTCAATAAAGAACAGTGAACTACCGTACCGTACGATCGTTTTCTGGATAGATTTACCGAACAATAGCCTAAATCAATTAGTTACTTACCTGTCATCGGGCCCATTTTATCTGAGCTGCCGGCTCAATAATATAACGTCAAATTGCACTATCCAACATCGGGACCGATAGTTAATCGATTGTGTTGTGTGGGGATCTAACGTTAGCGAGTACTGGTAAGCGATTTTGAGTTTATAAACAGACGTGATCGGAACAGGTAAAGCTATTTAAGTTCATCGACCGCAAACATTGATGTTAATATGGATATTCCACGGGATTCCGACTGATACTACGGGATTTTATTGAATTTCATTATTTTTGTCAACATGTTTAGAAATGGTCTATGTAAGCCAATATTTAAGCGCATAAGCGACGTTGTAAAATTTACGTCAACAGCAACAACAACAATAAGTGAATTATTGTTGAAGCGTATTGATTATTTTAATTGAGATTTTATTGTAAATACAAGTTGTTCTATTTGATTATGTTTTGATTTTCTGAGGAACAAATAATTTGTATGGTAATATGTTTATGTACAGCTTTGGAATCAAAATGTTTAAATGATTGTTGATTCTTGAATAAGAAGTTGTTACGTAAAAAAATATATGTGGTTTAATGAATCAAGTTTTTCTAATTATTATACTATACTTAACTCCGGTATTCTTATATTTCCCCTCAGTCAATCTTTCATTAGTCCCGAAGGCGAGAATAGTTTTTTTTTAATGATTTTACTACTTAAAAACCAAATCCCGTAAATAGCAAGTACATAAACCAGCTCTACCTATTCCGATCTATGGTTATAAACGTTGCAGGAACTGTAGAATAACAAAACAATAGTACCAGCTCTATCAAATCAATTTATAACTAATCAATTTCAATTTCATTTCTAGTAGTCGCAAGCGTAACTGCTGAGATTGAGATCCTGGGTTCTGTTTCCAGGTCGGGCAAAGAGATATTGAGATTTTCCATCAATAATTTCTTGGAGTCTGGATTTGCGTCCAGTTGATGGAAAGAATCTCGCCCCCTAATACACGAGACTTAAACGTAACTGGCAAAATGTGGATGTACTGTTAAGTACACCTCTGCCTAACTCCTCGGGGATTATACGAGTAAGCGGGATGTATGTGTTATAAACTTATATTGTCACTTACGGGATATCTTCCGTGATTATTTGTTGTTTTGAGCTCCCGATATTACGACGCTGTTGCAAGCGCCATGATCGCGGGATGACTTAGACATCCCGCGATCATGGCGCTTGCAACAGCGTCGTAATATCGGGAGCTCAAAACAACAAATAATCACGGAAGATATCCCGTAAGTGACAATATAAGTTTATAACACATACATCCCGCTTACTCGTATAATCCCCGAGGAGTTAGGCAGAGGTGTACTTAACAGTACATCCACATTTTGCCAGTTACGTTTAAGTCTCGTGTATTAGGGGGCGAGATTCTTTCCATCAACTGGACGCAAATCCAGACTCCAAGAAATTATTGATGGAAAATCTCAATATCTCTTTGCCCGACCTGGAAACAGAACCCAGGATCTCAATCTCAGCAGTTACGCTTGCGACTACTAGAAATGAAATTGAAATTGATTAGTTATAAATTGATTTGATAGAGCTGGTACTATTGTTTTGTTATTCTACAGTTCCTGCAACGTTTATAACCATAGATCGGAATAGGTAGAGCTGGTTTATGTACTTGCTATTTACGGGATTTGGTTTTTAAGTAGTAAAATCATTAAAAAAAAACTATTCTCGCCTTCGGGACTAATGAAAGATTGACTGAGGGGAAATATAAGAATACCGGAGTTAAGGATAGTATAATAATTAGAAAAACTTGATTCATTAAACCACATATATTTTTTTACGTAACAACTTCTTATTCAAGAATCAACAATCATTTAAACATTTTGATTCCAAAGCTGTACATAAACATATTACCATACAAATTATTTGTTCCTCAGAAAATCAAAACATAATCAAATAGAACAACTTGTATTTACAATAAAATCTCAATTAAAATAATCAATACGCTTCAACAATAATTCACTTATTGTTGTTGTTGCTGTTGACGTAAATTTTACAACGTCGCTTATGCGCTTAAATATTGGCTTACATAGACCATTTCTAAACATGTTGACAAAAATAATGAAATTCAATAAAATCCCGTAGTATCAGTCGGAATCCCGTGGAATATCCATATTAACATCAATGTTTGCGGTCGATGAACTTAAATAGCTTTACCTGTTCCGATCACGTCTGTTTATAAACTCAAAATCGCTTACCAGTACTCGCTAACGTTAGATCCCCACACAACACAATCGATTAACTATCGGTCCCGATGTTGGATAGTGCAATTTGACGTTATATTATTGAGCCGGCAGCTCAGATAAAATGGGCCCGATGACAGGTAAGTAACTAATTGATTTAGGCTATTGTTCGGTAAATCTATCCAGAAAACGATCGTACGGTACGGTAGTTCACTGTTCTTTATTGAATTGGAACATTGACTTCCGAGTATGTTATAGAAGTAGTGGAATAGAAATTATCGGGAACAGTTATTATGTTATAGCAATAGTTTCTAAGATATTTAACTCATTTAAATTTGAGATGATTGATGATTGATTTTTGGGCCCCATCGGCCAGCCGTTCCGCGAGCAATGTGCCCTGCCCACTGCCACTTAAGTTTGACAATTCTTCGAGCTACGTAGGTGACCTTGGTTCTCTTGCGGATGTCTTCATTTCTGATTCGATCACGGAAGTAAACTCCGAGCATACGAGTAGGTACTTAGCCCTCTCCATTGCCGTTTGGGCGACTTTAAGCCTTCTGATAAGGCTCATTGCATGCTCCCGTAGTACTACACATACTGGTCATAGACTTTCGTCTTGAGACATTGCGGTAAGTTGGACGAGAAGATACCGCGCAGGTTCCCGTACGAGAAACCAAACAGGGGGATGTGTGTTTTAAGTTAAAGACAAGAAGAAAACGGCGACGTTTTGTGACAGCATGATTAAGAGCCCTGAGGGTTAAATTATTGGATTAGACATAATGCTTTGACAGTAGGTAATCGCAAGTTTGACAATAAAACTACAAGGGGTGTACCACACGTGGTATCGGTAATAATGATATGCGTGATTGGTATCGGTACCAATGCACTTGTTAGCACCGTATGGGGTCGTAGCGGCCCCTTTTAAAGGGTGGCAAAACTTTTATTTAATTATACTAAAATATTATGTAACTACTTACTGTGGAATTAACACAAGTTTGTTCTCAAGAATGATCAGTCAGATAAATAGGTACCTCCTCAAATTAAATTCATTTACTTTGCAAAGTATTTACTTCGTTGACGCAGCGACCCAAAAATTATCCGAATCCGAGTATGAGATAAAAACAACGATTCTTTATTGAAAACCGTTTATCATTACCGCAAATTTAAATAAATACCCGTATTAATTAAATATTACAATTGCATTTTAATCGTCAAAAGACAATATCGAATCAACATACATGAAAAATTCATAAGCGATCCATTCAGAATCGATACATGTTATTAAAGAACGCAAATGCATCGATTCATAACGGCCTTAAAATAAATCAGAGCATTGAGCGCGTAAAAATTCACTCGGTCTTTTAATATTTACCGATTGTTTTCAACTCCAAGTGAAATACTACTATCCCATCGAACATTGCCAGTTTAAAATGAACCCGCAACCTCCATCACCATTCTTTACCATGGAAGAACTTTTTAAGAATGATGAAGGACTGTGTGGGTCTTCGTTAAGTGGTTGTTTACCATATTAGTAGCTGTTAACATTCCTTAGCGATGCTTCATTAGAAACCGCTCCAAGCTTTTTAAGTGTAATGAATATACGGTTAAGCGAGCAGTGATAAATTGCCAATCAATTCCAGACTTTATAGTCTGAAGGTAAAGTTTAAATTGAATACTTTAATTTAAAATTGGACAGTGGTTAAATTGTATGCATTCAATCGAGGATATTATTTGTTAATTGTTTTACTTTTGTAACTAAAATAAAAGAAGCCGTTAAGAAAACTTTACGATTATAGTTCTTTGAAAAGGATTACTTAAGACGCCTGCGGAGCATGCGTATTTCATACAAACGTAATACCAAAATAATTTGTAAATTAAATATACTCTTAGGGTAGTGTGTATTTATTTCGATGGAATTACAGAATATCTAGGTTCCCAAATATATGTTTTGATTGGACACTGATTTTAACAAGAGTTATAAGAGAAATAAGTTTTCTATAGAAATTTTAAATTCCTCATATCTCGTCTTTGTATCATTGTCCTCTCAAAAAAGATATTTGGGAACATAGATATTCAGTAATTCAATCGAAATAAATACACACTACCTTAAGAATATGTTTGATTTACAAATTATTTTGGTATTACGTTTGTATAAAATACGCATGCTCCGCCGGCCCCTTAAAGAATTATATTCTCACTGCTAAAAATGTACATAAATCTCAATCTGTTAAGTATGCGACGACTCATTATAATACGTATTATGAATTTTACCTTTTACTTTTATTAAAGTAAAATACATAGGTACTCAAAAATTTGAAATGAGCTCAAGAATCAAGAAAGATTAAATTAATGCGAAATAAGAGACTGCCTCGTTGGTCTAGTGGTCGCAAGCACGATCGCTGTGCTGGTCCTGGGTTCTATTCCCAGCCCGGCTAGCATGGGCTGGGGATAAAAATTTTATCCACCGGTTATTTCCAAGTTTGTTTGAATTTTGTCCCTTGTCAGTGGAAATAACCGGTGGATAAAATTTTTATCCCCTGCCCATGCTAGCCGGGCAGGTCGGACAAATTTCTCAGTACCAGAGGCCCTACTCCCAACGCTTCGTCCGTATATTTGGATCTATCAGTCTCTCTCGCGCCCGTCTGCAGATGAGTGCGAGTGAGAGAGGCGGATAGATGCCACGGAGTCTGGATTTGTGCTCGGTTGACGGCAATAGGCTCGGCCTCTATTGTAATTGTAATTGTTTATTGAAATAATTGAAATGCAAAAATATTTACAATATGGCCTTAAAAACTATAGGCATACAATAATTGGATTCCATGATACTTAAACATAACTGGCGAAATGTGGATGTACTATTGAATACAACTCTACCTATGATGTTACGAGGGCGGTCCCATAAATACCCGTCCTTACTTACTTACTGGCAGTTTTTATTTGATTAAATACTCTTTTTAGGAAGCTTGGACATTAAGAAATTTAAATTTAGAATTCGAAGGCGCTAGGTCATTTGGCATTTGTTCTGAAGCAGATTTAGTGAAACTTTTCATCGAATTTTTCGACTATGGATAAAATTGGTGTTCGTTACGTAATTCAATACTTTTATTTGAAAGGTCTCAGCCCAACTAATATCAAAGTGGAGCTAGATTCTACTTTGGGGGAGTCTGCTCCTTCATTTACAACAATAAAATATTGGGTGGCAGAGTTCAAGCGCGGTCGCTCGAGCTGCCAAGATGAACATCGCAGTGGACGACCAAATGAGGTGACTAATCCAGAAATAGTAAAAAAAATCCACAAAACGGTACTGGATGACCGTCGACTGAAAGTGCGCGAGCTAGCAGATATGGTAGGCATTTCAAAAAGTGCAGTCCATCGTATTTTAAAAGAAAACTTGGACATGAAAAAGCTGTGCGCAAGATGGGTGCCGCGATTACTCACATTAGAACAAAAACAGCGTCGTGAGGATGTGTCAGTCGAATGTTTAGCAAAATTTCGCAGCAACAAAGCCGAGTTTTTACGTCGATTTATCACCATGGATGAAACATGGGTTCATCACTTTACACCTGAGACTAAGGAACAGTCAAAACAATGGACTAAAAGAGGAGAATCAGCTCCAAAGAAGGCAAAAACAGTTCCATCGGCAGGAAAAGTCATGGCTTCAGTTTTCTGGGACGCGCGTGGCATAATTTTCATAGATTATCTTCCAAAAGGAAAAACCATTACTGGCGAGTATTATGCGAACTTATTGCAGCGTTTGAGTGAAGAAATAAAGAAAAAACGGCCTCACTTGTCAAAGAAAAAAGTTTTGTTTCATCAAGACAACGCTCCAGTCCACACATCCGGCATTGCAATGGCTAAAATCGAAGAATTAAAATTCGAATTGCTTCCCCATGCACCTTATTCACCAGATTTGGCCCCGTCAGATTATTTTCTGTTCCCAAACCTAAAAAAATGGCTCGGCGGGAAAAGATTTTCAAGCAACATAGAGGTTGAGTCTTTGGTTAATGGCTATTTTGAAGAGTTCGACGATTCCTACTATAGACGTGGCATTGACGCTATAGAGCACCGCTGGGAAAAGTGTATCGAGCTACAAGGAAGCTATGTAGAGAAATAAATATAGTTTATCCCATTTATTTTGATTTTTCTTGGTTAGGTCGGCTACTTCTGGGACCACCCTCGTATGTACTGAAAAGGGTGTGTTGTCCCCAAAAATTGTCTTGTTTCAAAACCACTTTATTGAACTAAATTCACCTCATGCAATTCCTCTTACGTGAGGTAGACTTTAACTTGAATTAAGTATACTTTTATTAAGCTCCGTTACACCGAGTACCTCAACTTAGATACACACTTGGAACTAAGTTCTATGAACTTATAGAACTTCCACGTTTAAATTGCAATTTAATTGAAGTACCCGCATAAGTTGTTTGAGCAACTGCGGGGAATGTTCTACTTGACCCTTTAACTTGTTGTATGAACGAGACAATAGCCGGCTAATTACACTCTTGTTAAACAATTACTCCTTTATGAAGAGGTAACAAACCTGTCACTATAAGGTATTTTAGATCGGCGATTGTGGGCAGGGCACATTGCTCGCAGACCGGATGGCCGATGGGGCTGAAAAGTTCTGGAGTGGCGACCGCGAACCGGAAGACGTTGTGTTGGAAGGCCTCCCACTAGGTGGTCAGATGATCTGGTGAGGGCTGCGGGAATCCGCTGGATGCGAATCGCACGGCATCGGTCAATGTGGCGACACTTGGGGGAAGCCTATGTCCATCAGTAGACGTAAACGTCTTTCGGCTGAAATAGTGATTGTGGGACCGTGAGATAAAGGAATTTTCGGGTTAACCTGTGGCATGCTTAAATCTAAGTATGCTTTAATAGGTAAAGCAATTTCCATAAATATTGCTATTGAATAAAATTAGCTCTGATTTTTAAAAGCAAAAAAATTGCCCTTTATTTTAATTTTTTAATAACGGTTTCCCAAAAATTAGGTAAGCATTGGATTTTATTTTACTTATTTAATTAAAACCGCTTTAAACTATCATTACAGGGTTTACCCTAATGCGACAGCTACGAACTGAATTAATAACCTAAACTATTACAACAAAATTACAAAAAAACAACATTGAAATAAAAAAAGACAAAAACATTACACAATTAAATATAGTGAATAAATTAATTAATTTTAAGTAATTGTAACAATTAGCTTTAAACTAACATTCGCTAAGTACAGGTTAGTCAGCATTTACACAAGTAAAATTAAATTAAAAATTTAAAAAACCCCCGACACAAAATAATGTACTAAAAGTTAAATGAAAAATAATTCGTTACGTTCTAGGTGCCAGTCATCACTCCAGTTTCCTCATGTCACTTCTTTAGTTAGTACCATTCCTCATTCTATGTTATCCGCCATGTTGTGGCAGCGGCTATCTTAAACCGATTTTCATCAAACAGAACACTCCCGACAAATTCACCTTTCAGACAAAAAAAAAAAAAAACAAAATCAAAATCGCTGCATACGCTTGGGAGCCACACACACACAGACACGTCAAACTTATAACACCCGTCGTTTCTGCGTCGGGGTTTAAAAACGTGTCTGAACTTTGTTAAAATATTACTAAATTTTTTAAATATTTCAGTTTGCCTACATCTTTGCATTCATCATGTTCCGGATCTATGTCTAAACTCGTCTGTTCTCTTTAAAGCCACTTACTTATTAAGTGATCTCTAAGAAGTCTCTCTACTGTCAGGGAAGCAAAAGTTTACGTACTCTGACATTGTGTCAGTAACTAAGTGAAGCCCTATGTCTGCCTCTATTGTTGCTAAACTCTATTGAGATACACTTTAATACTTAAGGGGCCGGCGGAGCATACGTTTTTCATACAAACGTAATACGAAAATAATATGAAAATCAAACATATTCTTAAGGTAGTGTGTTTATATTTCGATTGTATTATAGAATATCAAGGTTCCCAAATACATATTTTGAATGAAAACTGATTTAAGCAAGAGTTATGAGAAAAATAAGTTTTCTATAGAAATTTTAAATTCCTCATTTATCTCGTCTATATATCGTTGTCCTTTCAAAATATATATTTGGGAACATAGATATTCTGTAATCCAATCGAAATAAATACACACTACCTTAGGAATATGTTTTATTTAAATATTATTTTGGTATTACGTTTGTATGAACGACGCATGCTCCGCCGGCTCCTTAACAGAAAAGAACTGGGACGAACTAAAATTCCCTTTAGCCTGAAAATTTAACACAAACCTAAGCATTTTTGTAGCTTTTCTCTTAACAAAAGTCCTAGTGACCTCAAACATAAAATGCTAGCTATAAAATAGCGTGCCGTAACCATTACCCAATGAAAACCCAAGAATACTGCCGAGTTGCCGTCTCTAGTTGAAATACCTCTGTGTACAACGTACACACACGGCTCACGTTTCTCTTTATACTTTTAAACCGCTAAAATATTGTTTCTGGCGGGCGCGATACTGTCGACTCAGCATTGCTTGCGTCATAGAAGCTGTGTGTACAAATATTTTTGAGTAATTGGAACTGACTAATAGGGAAGGGAAAAACTAGCTGTTGGTTGCAGTGAATGTTAACTTTAGTCTTCTCGAAAAATGTATGGATGTTTTTTCTGGTTTGGCAGGTAAGTACATATTTTCTTGCTATTGAATAAGTTTTTGAATTTTGAGTTTTAAACACATGGTGCTTCTACAGGGTTTAAACAGACTCGTCACAAAGCCGTCATCCAAGTATTCTGTACATGTACATCAGACTAAATAACTTTACGCAAAAATTAACTTAACTTTTTTTATTTTTTGGGTGAAAAATCACGTTTTACGGTAAAACTCAATGTACCGTACTCTAAACAGTGTGCTGGTGGATGAATTGAATAGTGCGAAGGGCGTGGAGTAAAAATCTTAGATCAAAAACTTGTTTGCAAAAAAAAATCTTGTGGAAAATTTGGAACTTTGACTGATCCCAATATCTCCGTAACTAGAAGGTTCCCTGGTATGGTATAGAACAAAAAAAATATCACAAAGACGGGGAGAAAAAAGTGCTTCGTTAAGAGTCTTTTAACAGCCTTTATTTTCATTGAAGCTGAGCAAAAATGTCACAGTTTACTCTGCACTGAGTAGGTACATTTATTTTGTAAAGTCTATAATTATGGAGCACAGACATGTATAAAGACTCCCTTTTTATGAAAGAGAACAATTTTTATTTTCATCAGCGCTACTTGTGTTGAATAAGTTTTATTACAAATGAGCTTTATTAAATTGGCTTCAAATTTCAAAGAAATAATTCTCTTGAAGTCGCGTCAGACATAAACCCAGATTTACGAGTGATTTTACTTTTATTGTTTCAATTTTATTTTCTCGAACAGAGGCGCTGTAAACCTAGACGGTTTACAGCGCCCCTGTTCCAGAGATACATACACCACACGAGTATTGTAAACTTGTAGACGGCTAGACAAAGTCTGCAGGGGTTACCAATTAAATATTGTTTGAACCCAGTATGTACATGGGACGAGCACTGGTTACTTATAATTTGTTGATGATAGTTTTAGGATTTTCTTTACTAAGAGTACAGAAAACAAGAGTGGGTGGAATTATTCAATGTTTTTCAGGCAGTGATTAATAAAAGTCTAAGTATTTTCAAACTACAACTCTATATAATAATATACACAAGTATCAAAACTGTTACACGGCGTTAAAAAACTCGTTCACACCGCTGTCAAAAGGAAAAGTGCCCAGAAGGCTGGTAGCATTGTCACGTTAGATGGCAATGCTGATTCTTTGGCCATCATCATCATCATCATCATCATTTCAGCCGAAAGACGTCCACTGCTGGACATAAGCCTCCCCCAAGTGTCGCCACATTGACCGAGCCCGTGTGACTCGCATCCAACGGATTCCCGCAACCTTCACCAGGTCATCGGTCCATCTAGTGGGAGGTCTGCCAACGCATCGTCTTCCGGTTCGCGATCGCCACTCCAGAACTGTTCGGCCCATCGGCCATCCGTTCTGCGATCAATGTGCCCTGCCCACTGCCACTTAAGTTTGGCAATTCTTCGGGCTACGTCAGTGACCTTGGTTCTCTTGCGGATGTCTTCATTTCTGATTCGGCCAACATAATTTAAAAAAAGGTGTTTTGAATTTAGAACAATTAATAGAAAGGGTATTAATAAAATTGAAACCAGCTCTCTAATAATTATTCTAAATAATACCAATCATAAATTAGTTATAGTAATTATGGCACAAATAATAGTGTCGTAGCGTAACCCATGTTGATAAATGTCTGAATATTAAACCTTAAAATAATGCACACAATGGCACTTGGAAGCCTCAGGCATGACATTAATGTGAAACAAGTCAGCGAACTAAATTAGGTCGCAAATCATCATAATAATATACAGTGCAATTACTAATCTATATACTTATAATAAATCTGTAGAGAGGTCAATTCTGTACATGAAATATATTTACAAAATAACGATCGGGGGGTGATTAGTGATCGATACTGATGCCAAAAATGCAATCAGTAAAATTTTTGTCTGTCTGTCTGTCTTTCTGTCTGTCTGTCTGTCTGTCTGTCTGTATGTTATTTATAGAAAAAAAAACTACTCGACGGATTTTAACGAAACTTGGTACAATTATTCTACATACTCCTGAGCAGGTAATAGTATACTTTTCATCACGCTACCATTAATAGGAGCAGAGCAGTGAAAGGAAATGTTGGGAAAACGGGAGAAGTTACTTGGTTTTTTTAGCTTCCGTCGCGTGTGCAGCCTTAATGGTTAAAGCTACATAGAAATCATGTATAACGGAAATATTCCACATAAAATTATATAAAAATTTCCCACGACAGCATATGTCTATCTTTTATAGTTGACTCACAATAACACGTGTAACTCCCGATAGCTTAGCAGTTCGGAGAATAAATGTGAATGTAAGTTTGTTTGTTGCGCTTTCACGCGACAACTACTGAACGGATTTGGATGAAATTTTGCACACAGATAGTTTATAACCTGGATTAAAACATAGGATACTTTTTATCCCGGCAGTAAGATTCCATGGGACAATAATCAAACTTCACGCGGGCGAAGCCGCTGGCAGAAGCTAGTAGTAATAATAAACCTAGTCATTTTCGTGCCGGGCATTGGTTATTTCTAGTTGTTGAGGTCTTGTAGGAAGCCCATGTTTTGTACTAATAGGTACCAGTAAGTAATTGATTTACAGTCTTAGAGGAAGCAGTGGTACGTATATGTTACCGCAAAATTGTAAAACCCGTTAGTTACATTGTAATCTATCTAGCGTGATTATAATCTATCGAAGTGAAACCGTAAAATTGTGAAATGATGTAGGGAGAAGGGTCCCCCTGGGGCCCTGAGGGTGGCAGAGATACTTCCCTCGTCTGCATTTCACAATACGGCCACGTGGACGGTGAGCTATGGGCTAGCTCGCCATCCATTTGTCTTACGACTACAAGTCGTGTCGATGGTGTGATCCACGCACGCCTCAAAGAGGTGCCAGCATAAGGAAGGAGTCCGCAAGGGCCGAAGCCTGCCGGGGCTGCGGGACTGTTCGAAAGAGATACCGTGGCCCCGGAACATAAAGGGCGAGGAAGGAACATGGATGGGTTTTAGTCAGTAAGAGTCTCACACTCCCTCCCGCTCCACCCAGAGCGAGAGGGATTGTCAGACGGGGGAGTGTCATTCGATGATTTCCCATCCAAAAAAAAGGCAATTACTAAGTTTGAAATTCAAAAGCTCGTCATGATGAGTTGACCAAGATTTCTCCAACCAAAACGACAAAGATAGTTACGTACTCTTGTGTAGTTATGAAATCAATGGTGACTATTATTCATAACTGCTAAATAAGGGACACGAAATACTACTGTGTATGATGGTAGAGGAAATTGCAATAAGCAACATGCTCAGAAAACAGAATGGGTCGTTAGTTTGCGAAAGTCTATGAACTTTCTATAGTGGTCTTTTGAAATGTTAAACTAGATACTCGTATTATAAACATATTTTAACCTTTTTCTAGACCATAAGCCTACCCTTAAAGGGCAAAGTTTAGTATAATTACACAAAAAGACGAGGGACAAAAGGTCAAGCTTTGACAAGACTTGAGGAAACTCTTTTAGAAAAAATATTGTTCTGTGGTTTAAAAATATAATTCTTTGCTGAAATTAACATTCTTTTACCTGACCTTATAAACCTTATGTAAACGAGAATAAAGGTCACGTTCTGCAAATGTAAAATGAAACACAACAATGAAAGGATAGTAAATGAACGAAAGCTTTTCGTGTCACATCTAGTGAAATACTCGTAGCTAACTCCATGCATGATCGTGTGTTCCACTACAATGTATAATCCTACGCTGTGTATATTGGACTAGCCAATATCAAGTTAGTGTTGCAAACCAGTGTTTGCTCCCAATCCTTGGTAATGAGGTGCCGTTTCGGCAGTTAAGATAGTTCTACACAGATTTATTTCGCACAAAATAACAGATAAAACCTTTCTTTCTCAATTGTCTTATAAAAAAGAAGGAAAGTATTATTGTATGAATTGAAGTATAGTTTTATACGTGTGCACAGATAGGTACCTATAAAGCAATCTTGCCCAAATATATTGAAGATACTATTCTGTTTCGTGGTAAATTGGATTGAAATTAGATTACAACGTTTTATGAACAACTGTTACGTAACGGGTTTTATTAAAAAATATCGTTTTTTCAAAAAAACAAAAAAAAAAAACAATATTCATTTTTGTTTTTATTCCTTTTCCAGCTTAGTTGCAGTGAGCATTGTTTTAAACCCGAACTTAATCCCCAGGATTTTATATTGGAAAAAACGCAGAGTTATATTCTGTGTCCGAATAGGTTCATCTATTGTCGAAAAAATAGTGTCCCTATGAATCTTCTCGCATAGAAAAATCGCTCAAGTCCCTACATAAAAGTATTAAATACAACAATAAATAGATAACTATGGGCGCATTTTTAACTTTAAAATTTATCGGAATGGAAATGTAGGTAAATGAGTACGTTACTTTTCATGAAACAGGCTATGAGATTATATTTTTCTTGTTCCTTGACTTTAACTGGCCTTATTTTAACAGTGGAACTTAGACACTTTGATCACTTATTTTTAATTTAATATTGTATATTATTATGGTATGTTTGATTAAATAAATGCCTAAACAAGAGTAAATAATAACAACCCGGCAGATTTAGTGCCTGTTTTACTCCAAATCCTTTATACAATATCCGCACCAGCAAATCATACTACAGCTAACACAGCCTACCAGAGCACACATCCATAATTTTATACAGAACACTAATTAATCACATCGGCCCAACACTACTGCAGTGACACGGACCAAGTTCATAATTGTATTCAAAGTTATCATATACTCTATACAAATAATTAGGTGACCTTTTAATGTTGTATTATTTTAAACGTTAGTAAATGACTGCACAAGTCAAAATTAAAACTAAACAGAACAAAATCCTTTGACAGCCCTTTTTCATTAAACTCCCGCACCTACAAATCATACTACAGCCACCACAGCCTACCAGAGCACACATCCATAATTTTATACAGAACACTAATTAATCACATCGGCCCAACACTACTGCAGTGACACGGACCAAGTTCATAATTGTATTCAAAGTTATAATATACTCTATACAAATAATTAGGTGACCTTTTAATGTTGTATTATTTTAAACGTTAGTTAATGACTGCGCAAGTCAAAATTAAAACTAAACAGAACAAAATCCTTTGACAGCCCTTTTTCATTAAACTCCCGCACCTACAAATCATACTGCAGCCAACATAGCCTACCAGAGCACACATCCATAATTTTATACAGAACACTAATTAATCACATCGGCCCAACACTACTGCAGTGACACGGACCAAGTTCATAATTGTATTCCAAGTTGGGACAGCCCTTGATTGATTACCACACCGGGCTTGTTCTGTCCCACGGTATCGGCATTAGGACAACACCTGTAAAGTGTTGTGTAGTGACAATTAAATGTTTCCGATGTTGTGTTCTGTTTTGATGTGGGGTTTTGTTTTGTTTTTATTGTGTGTGACATTTTTTGACCTTATGGGGGGACTTTTGGACTGGGTTAGTGTTTACTCACTACCCAGACAGATTAGTAAGGAACTAGATAGTCATGAGACGAAACCAGCTATTTGTGGTGGTTCAAAATTCGTTTGAAATGCTGTTAGAATAAAGTTCTAATCAGCTTGCACTACAAGGTGGTTGTTTCGTCAGCCACTGCGGGCCAAATAGCGCGAAATGAGTGGTTTTGATCAATTTACAAAAAAACTATTGATTGGATTAAAAAACTAAAACAGTATCATGCTAATATATTGCTTGTAGAATTATTTGCCAAAAAAAACTCTTTTGCAAAAAATAAAACCGACTTCACACAAAAAAGTGAAAAAAAGTGAAAAATAACTTTAGCTTCAGAAGTCGGTGACCTTGATTTGATTGATTTAGTTTTTTTGTCACCGACTTCTGAAGCTAAAGTTATTTTTCACTTTTTTTCACTTTTTTGTGTGAAGTCGGTTTTATTTTTTGCAAAAGAGTTTTTATTTTTCACTTTTTAGTGGTTCACATGTGCATACCCTTTCACAGCGTACCAGCGTGATTTTTTGTTATGAACTGGTGTAAAAAATAGACAGACATGAGATTTCAGCAATCCCAGTAAGAGACACACATTTGCTACATTTAATGAGGAGTTCCGTTGCCTTTCTCCGAAGTTTTTCATCTGACCTTTACCAAATTTAAATGGGATCACTCCGAGAAAGTAGTCTTTCTAAAACTACCCAAATCGCTTCTGGTGTGCCTATAAAATTTGAAAAGTTCTCTCTATTTCTCCAGGATCCCATTATCAGGATCCTGACTTGATGATTATGGGACCCTTTCAAACAATTAAAAAACAAATTCGGTCCAGTCATCTTCGAGTAATCGGGGAACATTGAATTGAGAACCTTCTCCTTTTTGAAGTCGGTTAATAACGACGTTATGGTACGTGACCCAAATATCCAGATAGCCTTTAAAAGATTTGGCCGAGTATCGTTAATTTGCTTCTAAGAATTGAAGAGCTCCGTTCCTTTGTCATGGATCCCATAATCAGAACCTAACCAAATTCTCATCAAACTACCCTTGAAGTACCCTTGCCAATAAAATAAAAAAAAAAACATACATGTCAAGGTAATACCTAACTGTCGAAATCTGGGAATATTGTACACATCTGCGTACCCCCTCAGAGCATACAGGCGTGATGTTACGTCATGATGCTGTATAAACAATAAACATTCAAGCGATTGCAGCAGTTACTGCAGATTTGCCGTGTATTTTTGAAGAGTTCCATTGTTTATCTCCGAAGATCCGGATCAGATCTTCAGCAAATTAAAATATAACCACACGGGAAGCACCAGCTTTCAAATTAAAAAAGAATCATCAAACTCGGTTCACCCAGTCGAAAGTACTGAGGTAACAAACACTGTCGAAATCTGGGTGTACTGTACACATCTGCGTACCCCCTCAGAGCATACAGGCGTGATATTACGTCATGATGTTGTATAAACAATAAACCTACAAGCTATAACAGCAATCACTGCAGATTTGCCGTACATTTTTGAGGAGTTCCATTGTATATCTCCGAAGACCAGCACCAGATCTTCAGCAAATTAAAATGGGACCACATGGGAAGCACCAGCTTTCAAATAAAAAAAGAATCATCAAAATCGGTTCACTCAGTCGAAAGTTATGAGGTAACAAACACAAAAAAAAAAAAAAAAAAAAAAAAAAAAAACATACAGACGAATTGATAACCTCCTCTTTTTGGAAGTCGGTTAAAAATCAGAATGATCGCATGCATATTAGTATGTTTTTTATTGTTTGAAAGATATTTTTAGAGGTAAGTTCGTGATTTCTTTTTATCGAGCCAAATTAATTGTATTATGTTTTCAAAACAGTATCATGCTAGCATATATCCTGAAGAATTTCATATATTTTTCTGGTCTTGTTTATAGCAGTGAATCATATACTTTTGTAATTAAAAAACTCGCGTTTAGCTCGTGTAATCGCCTTAAGAGAAAGGAAGAAACCTACACTTAACATTGGGTGTTCAAAGGTTGAAGAAGATAAAGAGAGAGCGCTTACTTTGGCTCAATAATAGCGTTAGTTCAAATGCAGTTGTGACATTTTTGAACTTTTTGTCGCCATTTATAGCGAAAACATTTAATTATGGTCCCCGATAATGTTTGGGAATAAAGCCAAAGAATTTTATCAGCATCTTACTTACGTAATTTTCAAGCTCAGCCTCTGAATAAGACAGCAATGTCTTACTCAGAAACCAAGTTGCAACCAAAACCGCATTTCAGCTCAAGATGTTTTGCCGACCAAGCAACAGAATCTACGCTTTGCAAAATAGGAAATCCAGAATCATACAGCCGGTATCTTTTCGGAAGCCTTACTTTTAGTAAATGGAGGATGCATTTACATTGAATAAACTTTATATGTTTACTAGACAGGTCAAGAACCTAGCATATTTTATATTAGGTTCAGTCTGTCCTAGCATATTTTATATTAAGTCCATGAAATAAATATAAAGCCCATTATGAATGCATTAAAGAACCCATAGTAAGAATTATTTTCTTTCACTTTTTAAAACTTAGAAAACATTAGTAGTTTTAATAAACACAAACTAGTAATTCTCGCTTTATCCAGAGAATTAATAAATTATTATGTCGTTTCTCGAATTGAAAGTCGAGTCAAATCTGTACTTGCTAGGTGTTTGCATATTATTATGCCTGTATAAAGGGTGTAAAAAGACCTTTTACGAAACCGAAAGGCACTTATTCTCCCTGTCATTGCGATCATTTGTTTGTTCTACACCATACCTGGAAACCTTCTAGTTACTGAGATATTGCGTGTCAAAGTTCTAACTTTATCAAAAGTTTTTTTTTGGCATACCTATGTTTTTATTGTAATATTTTTAAATAGCTCCACGACCCCCGTACTATTTAATCCATCCATTAGCACAATGTTTTGAGTGCGTTACATTGAGTTTTACCGTAAAACGTGATTTTTCGCCCCAAAAAAAAGCCGTTTCCCTGCTATATTTTTTGTGTTTATTTGATGTACAGAATGCTTGATGGCTTCGTCGAAGGGTTCGTTTGCATCCTGTATAGTTAATGTAGATTTTCGGGAGTGTTCTACTTCTGATTGATTAGCTTTTTCGGAAATATTAGTATAATTTTACAGCTTCTATGTAGACATCTTTGGGTTATAGGACTCACTACAAAACAACATGAATTCATTGAATATCTACTTGTGATTAAATTATATTTTAGTATCTCTTTTTATCTCAATAAACAAAAGATTCTGCTATTTGTGATACTTCTCCATGACTGTGTTAATTTAAAATTGAAAATGTGATTGTTTATTGGTGACCGGCAATTAGTGATTGTACTCGTGATAACAAACAATTAGTTTTTTTTTTAGTATGGGACCAAACCTGAAAGCGCAAAAAAAAATCAGCTGTTCAGTACGCCTAATTTACTAAAAATCGCTGAGAAACGACTTTAGTTTTTGGGTGAAAACTCACGTTGACGTCCACGTAGACGAAGTCACGAGCAGAACCTAGTGTTTATAACAATTAACGCCCGTGACTGCAAACGTAGCAAGAGAACAACTCCGTCCACTACAGCACCCAATTCAAAACTTCAAGTGTATGTACACAAAGCGAATGTAATCTAGAAATTGAGCCCGTAGCAACCTAGACTAGTTTCACCTGAGCTTAGTTTAGGCATCAAGTAAAAGCACTGGGGTAGAACAAGTTACTGTACTGTGTTTAATTCTGTGATTCACGTGTTTCTCACACATTTCACTGGACTTAACTTCGGGGAACTGGTTTAATTCGGGCTTGGTTACTGTTTATTTAAGGCTATCACATGGTGTCTGAAAGTCTGGGAAATTGTCTGAATAGGTGGTCTTGTCAGATGTCAGATGGTAGTTTTGTTTAGGGTTGATTTTAAATTTCAGCAACAGGAAAACGTTTTCAGAATCAGTCTGCCTGCCCTTGTCCCATATTTCTTGGGGTTATCTGCCACTCTCCTTTGTTAATCCCTACGCTATCATTTACCCCCCATTTTCTTTACATCATTTCTCACACATACCATCCATTGTTATCTTGGCCTTCCTCGCCCTCTCCATCCATCGATATTTTATTCATTTATTAATTAATACTTTATGTACATAATATACAAAGGTAGACTTCAGATACAAAACATAGTAGGTGCAGAAAATTTCCAATATAAAAAGTAAAATTATTTTATTAGAGGTATTCTTCATTCAACGGGAAAACAATTAAAATGATAAAAAATATAGACGTCCATGTAATACTGACCAAATTGGTGTAAATCTGTTTCTGCCCACATATTTTGTGATTACATACCTGAAAAATACCGCTCAACGAATTTATCAAAATCCAACATAGCAAGTAACAAGCGGTTTAACAGAATTTGATTGTCGAATTCTGTTAAACCGCTTCCAAATATAACTCCCACTCCGTTTATGATACACCCACTCATCGTAATTATTAGATAAGGCTAGTAATCTTAATGTCAAGCTGTTGTTAGAGAAACCAAGACTATAATTAACAAACAACAGTAGGGCGTTATTAGCCACAATCCACCATTTAAATATGTCAAAGAAACTACAACGTTGGTGACACTTACTGAGAATTTAATTTGTTTCAACAAATTAAATTCTCACTAAGTATCGTTGCATTGCGCTGCCCAAACGATGTTCCGCAAACGATGGGGCACTTAATATGGTGTCGTGCGTGTCCTGTTGTTTGAACAATACAGGAACAGATGGTCACTTCCGAAAACGCCAAACTAGTAGCTCAGTTCTTGGCCGACACAATTTAGATTGCCATGAACACGCTAAGAAGAAGACTTTTTTTTTGTTAAAATGTTTTTTTTTTAATATTTTTATTTAATTTTTAAACCCATGTTAACCATTGTGATGAGAGAAAATAAAGATACTGTACTGTTTTTAATTACACATTAATTTATCAAAAGGTATTTATACTGAAACAAAACGTTATTTGAAACAGCACAAAGAATCCTAATTAATAGAGCAATGCTTGGTCACAAAACAATGAAACCGTTATTTATATTTATAAGGGCAACCACTTATGAGCTAGTTAGTGTGTATGTTTTTCATTGCAATTATTACGCTTTTCAAATAGTTCTTAATAATACCTACCTATTTCTCCTTGGAAAGTTTTATTGTCAGACTTTAGGGCTACTGACTACCTGTAACGACTCTCTAAGCTCTAGAAATAACAGCCTGGAGGAAACTCGGTATGTAATCCATGACCAATCTAGGCAAGTGCGGCTAAACCTGAAAATCGACCCGTGCGGCTGTTATTATATTTAGCTACAAACTCCTCTCAAATGATCATCTTATCTTTTTTGCCGAAGTGGTGAAAAAATCTATCCCCTAGCTGGATAGCTTATGTTCTCAAGAAAATAGGAGATAGCGTATTTTTGACGGGCACATAATTCAGAATTTAGACTGAACTTTTTCTTATTTCAGTTAGAGCCAAAACAATAGTTTAAAAAAAAATCATTTAGAGTAAAGTAATCCCTCAGGCACTTCTACAAAATGTAATTTCAAATAAACTCTAGGAAATGAACGAATGCGAACAAATAGTACCTTTCAAAACAACTAATACGGGAATTGTTTGCGTTCTCACTGCGAACACGTTTTAATAATGCCTCATTCAACAGATGATACCCACTAGAATAAATGAACTATCTAGCGAACTGTCGCTCTGTTTGTAAAACGTTAAGCAGCTTTTCGTTGAGTAATTGTGTACTTGTTCAGAACTGTTCAGGGTAGATTAAAATAGTTTTGTTGTTTGTTTGTTTTGTTATTTTGGGATCATGTTGTCAGCTACGTAATGTCAGTGTTGTGGGTTTAGGTCACAAGTTGATGCACTTATTTTCTGTTTTATTGCAAAATGAATATCAACCAACAAATATTGGATTAGCGAAAAACATTAATTCCTCAGGTAAGAACCGAAAAAGAGTAGATAGTAGATGTGATGGAGAGTAGAGCTTTCTGCTCGATTGTAATAAATTAATATTTGAGGCTCCATTTTCTTGTTTCATTCGTAAGGTCCAGCCGTGATGCCCAAACTCTACCAAAGCGGAGGCGAGTGGAAAGGGCCAAGCGGAGAGGAGAACAAGCGGACAGGCGGATGTATCCACCGGAGTCGTGCGGAGATGTGCAAACCCGAGAAGAGTGAGGTCCCACGCACTACACCTCAGATTAAAAAGTAAACGTCCACCAAAAAAACCCGTGCTTCACATCAACAAATCTGGCAATAGAATGTGAGCAGAGCTAGTGTTGCTTAGACAACAAAATAACCAATTGCGATCCTCATCTCAAGCTTCATTCTCTGTTTAAATAGAAACCAAAGAGTTTTTCTTACCTCGCTTTAACATTAACACCTCCTTCCATAGAGTTGAACAACAGTTACACCATAAACCCAAGCAACACACCTCAAATTAAAATAAACGTCCACGAAAAACTCCCGCATGCATCACACCAGTAAATCTGGCAACAAAATCTGAGCAAAGCTAGTGTTGCTTAGACACCAAAATAACCAATTGCGTTCTTTATCTCGTTGGCTCCCACATACAGGCGCGTTTTTGCGTTTCTGCGCTCCGCGTTTCTGCGTCCAGCGATATTGCGATAATGCGTCCCTATTTCTATTGCGTCGTTATTATCGCGGCAGTGTGTAACTTCAAAGCCGTCCCAATACATAAATGTACTAAAAACCGATAACACAATATCGCGGGCCGCAGAAACGCGGAAACGCAGAAACGCAAAAACCCGCCTGTGTGGGAGCCTTTATTCTCTGTTTAAATAGTAACCAACGAGTTTTTCCCACCTCACTTTATCTTCAGCACTTGCATCCAAAGCGCTGCAAAACTACAATAAACCCACGCACGACAACTCGGATTAATAATCGTGCACCACAAACTCCCGTGCATCACATCAGTAAATCTGGCAACTAATTTGAACAAAGCTAGTTTAGCTAATCGGATATTCTTCACAAAACCGCCACGCTAACAACAACGGACAGGACGCCAAATCGAGACAACAAGATAATCAATTAAACAAACCCGTTGTTTATTATCTGTTTAAAAACAAATGACAGTCCAGCAATGAATCTGTTAGTAACGTAGGTTCTTTTAAGTTCCATATAATAACCAAAGAGTTTATCTTCAACACTTGCATCCAAAACGCTGTACCACTACAAAAATCCCACGCACGATAACTCAAATTAAAAAAATAAACGTCTACCAAAAACTCCCGTGGATCACACCAGTAAATCTGCCAACAAATCTGAGCACGGCTAATGTTGCTAATCGCATATTCTTCACAAAACCGCCGAGCTAACGACCACGGACAGGACGGCTATCGAGACAAACTTTTTTACTGTACACGTTATCACTAGGGTGACCATGATTAGGTAAATTTCTCTAATATGCCGTTTTTATTCATGGTTACATTTATTACGAGAAAAGGGCACTCTAGCCAAAATAGGGTATGCTGTAATGGAAATAATGGTTTTATTGATACTTAACTGGCTACTTTACCTTTTAGGATATTTCTCAGAGGTAGGTAACACAATTATGCTGCATGGTTAGTGCAGGGGCAGCAGGGGGTGCAGCAGTATAGTTTCTATCTTATAAAAGGTATTAATGCGATTTTAAGCTAAAAGAGAACTTATATCGATCGTCGAGCCAACCAAATAAAATTTTCTTACGTTTTTCGCAATTTACTGGTCAGTGTTTGGCAGCGTTTTAGTCAATTTTAATCAAAGTACACTAATTGCAAAAAACTTAAGAAAATCTGAATTACGCGGGCTACCCTCCCCGGGCCCGCGAACTACCCAGGTGTTACCTCCTTAAGTTAAATATTACCTATTACATTTTAAAATGTCAAAATCAAAACCAAAGCATTTATTTCAAGTAGGCCAGTTGCAGGCGCTTTTGAATTGTCGAAACAAAGATGAAAATTAAATGTAGCTATACAGTCCCAGTCACAAGACATAAAAACTGTGAAAGTACTGTAGTTGCCCATTCCCTAGCGTAGATCTCTATGGAGAAGAACGGGCAAGAAACTCCATGGAGACTTTTAAATCATAATGTTGTTACAAAATCTTGGTTACATCATTCCTGTTGAGATGGTGCATTATGTGAGAACAATGTAGCAAGATGTGCACGATAAAAGTGTCAATAGTTAAAACAAAGAAAAAGAATTCAAAAATAAAATAATTAATTTAAAAAAAGCCGTGGCAACCAAGAGCTGACCAGTCCCAACCGACAGCGCCCGTAATGTGTCAAAGTAAGCCCAGCTGTAACCACTCCCATTTTGGAATAGGAATAATTGAAGGTATCATAGCATCGGTACCTCTTGGGGTAAACCATTACCGCCACGGATATCCTACGTTTGGGAGTACGTAATTACGTTTTCGGAAGCCCGTGAGAATAATAGGTAATATTTCGAAGAACCAAAATTACCTACTTAAGTGATTCTCAAAGGTAATTTAATATTTAAGATGTTAAGAACCTATAAATTTCAGATATCAGCTTTAAAACTCATTGAACTTTAAAATTCTTAGAAATGGAACGTTACACTCCGTTGCGGCCGAATTTCACCACCGAATCTAGAAACGCGATCAGCACAAACTGGGTTTACCCAGTTCAGAAACTGACAGTTTTAATATTCCAATTAAGTAAATATAAATGATGATCGAGTTTATTGTCACTGGTAAAACTCGCTTATGTCAATAAATTATTTGAAAGCTTCAGCCGCAAGAAATTATAAAAAAAATGATTTCAATTTTCAATGATGCCTCGCTTCTTTTGGCCATTTGATGTGTGGCCTTTTCGATAAATGGGCTATCCAAATCCAACACTAGAATAATTTTTCAAATCGAAACATAGTAAGCGCTTTATAATACGAGTATTAGTATAGATTTTGAAAATTTCGTTTTATTAAACACGCTAGGAACTGGTAACCCTAGTTTTAAGGCATTCTACACACGTGCGACCGCGGCGTCCGCGGCCCCACTTTGACCACTTAATTCAATGAGGCTGGATTCAGCAGCCCAGCGTCGGTTTACAAACACGAGTGAACTCGTACGCTTTGTTACTGCTTGTGTTAATACGTTCTTTTGTTGAGTTTCAGTAGGCTAATTAGGTAATACATGGTTTGGAAGCCTTTGCTTTTGGAATCACGTTACAGAGGAGCATTGGTTTTTTGTTAAATGCTCTGTTAAAAGCGGGAGTTTGTGTGAAAGAATGAAGAGGAGTTCTTTTTGAATACAAATCTGTTATTGATTTTGCTCAAATATGACCAAAATTTAAGCAGAATTATAATTCTAGTTTTATTCGTTACTAGCTGACCCACGCAACTTCATCTGCGTCACATAAGAGAGAAAAAGCTCTCAAAAGGAATACATTTTAATTAACATTTTTCATTTATGGTCCTATTGGTCGTAGCGTTATGTTATAACCTTCCTCGATAAATGGAATATAGAACACAAAAAAATAAAAACAACCAGTAGTGCCTGATATATTAGCGCGTTCAAACAGACAAACTCTTCAGCTTTATATTATTAGTATAGATTCATTTACTGTTACTGTTACTGCTAGCCTGAATCATCCCACTGCTGGGCAAAGGCCTCTCCCCATGATTTTTATTTATTTATTATGTATATTTATTATTTTTGTTCATTTGTTTAAAAATTATATAAGATTCATGAAAACTCCAAAAGACATGTAGAAAGTATGTATGCAGCTTTAGTGATACTTGTAAAACCTATGTGAAATCAAATGTGTCATTTTCAACTTCATCGAAATAAATTGAGATATCAACTACTAATCCAGTATGAAGCTTCTATATTTTATTAAGATTGCTTCCTTATTTTCCCTAATGATTTTAATCTACTTAAGTAATTACTTTTTGTTAGTCATGCATTTTTCGGAAGGTATCATTGAATAAATAATTTTAATGTTGTAATCTAAACCTATTATCTTGATCAAAGCGAATTAAATATAAAGCTTTATAGCTAAATTGATTTATATTTAAGTTGTAAAATTTGATTAAGATGTTAAAATGACATTGTCCAAAACATAATTTAATCACTTAGCTCTCAAAATTGAATATGAATCACTTCTTCTATAAATTTAATTTAACGTTAGGCACTTTAAAGTTTACGACATGATAAAACTTAGTTGACTTATCTCATTAAAATCAGTCCGAAATCTAAGAGATCAAAATCTCTTCGAGATTATCTTTTCCAGTAATAAAGATATGTAAAATGGGCTGATAATTTGTTCAAATCAAAACTTTAACGGCTCCATAACTAGTACTTAAGGGGCCGGTGGAGCATGCATTTATCATACAAACGTAATACCAAAATAATATGAAAATCAAACATATTCATAAGGTAGTGTGTATTTATTTCGATTAGATTACAGAATATCTATGTTCCCAAACAAATATTTTGAAAGGACAATTAGATAAAGGCGAGATATGAGGAATTTAAAATTTCTATAGAAAATTTATTTTTCACATAACTCTTGTTTAAATCAGTATCCATTCACAATATGTGTTTGGGAACCTATATATTCTGTAATACAATCGAAATAAATACACAATACCTTATGAATTTGCTTGATTTCCAAATTATTTTGGTATTACGTTTGTATGAAAAACGCATGCTCCGCCGGCCTCTTAATTGGTAAGCATTACTTTTTGAAAAGCCTACCAACTTGTAAACCAGGAGTGGTACTTTATACTTACAATTTAAACTCAAGTAAGTAAGTGAGTAAGTAAGTAAGTAAGTAAGTAAAAATTTATTTGTTTAAACATGGTGTACATGATACATTGCATGCAAGATAATAATGTTATACAGAAAAGTTCTAACATGTTCAGCCGCATATCGTGGCGTACAAATTGGTAGGAAGAGATGGTGCATAAACCGTGACAATATTATATCATCATTACATTATAGGAATTATTACATATTAAATCATCATTATTCATTAAGGATTAGGTATAATTACAATTCAAAAAGCATGTTTTTAGATGAAATTAAATGTCAAAGTACTTGGTCATTAATAAAATAGTCAATAAAATATAAATACAATACAATAATATAATTAAAATTTCAATTCAAAATTACATCCATTCCAAAATAAAGAGAGTAAAATCACAAGATTCCTATAACATGTCATAAATACAACATCGTCATCTTAAAAACGATCAAAATTGTCTTCTTTCATAAACTCTGCTATACTGTAATATGCGCTTTCATTTAGAAAACTCTTCAATTTACTTTTAAGAGCAGATAATACTTAATGTTCTCCATGATGTGGGCAATTTATTATAAATAGTCGGAGCCATGCAAAAGATGCTCTTACGCATAAGACTTGTTTTAGCGCCGTGAACACAGAGTTTGAAATTATCACGTCTATTCCTTGGCATCAGACAAAAGCTGAAATAAGTTAGAATTTGATTTAACGAACATTACTGTTTCCAGGATATATGATGAGGGCAATGTCAATATCTTACGTTCTATAAAATAAGATTTACAGCTGTCCGTTGTTAGCAGTCCAAACATCGATCGAATGCACCTTTTTTGTGCCCGAAACGCTATTTCATTGTCCGTACTATTCCCCCAAAATACCCTCATTTTTTAAACAATGCGTACTAACTCTGTGAGCCTCTATAGGTAACTCATTCGTCGGAACTTCTTCAGCTCTGACGATTAGCAAGATATAACAAAATATCCTTGTCACTGAAAAATCTCCAATGTACTTTTTCTACTTATCCTGAGGAGGGGTTTATCTGGGTGTGCCTCAAATATTTGTACTATAATATAAATGCCAAAGTTTATGAGGTTGGATGGTTAGATGTTTGTTATTTTTTTACGCGTAAACTAGCGAACGGATTTGTATGAACACATGTCAAGTTTAAAACCTACTAGCTTCTGCCAGCGGCTTCGCCCGCGTGAAGTTTGATTATTGTCCCATGGGATCTTAATACCGGGATAAAAAGTATCCTGTTTTAATCCAGGTTATAAACTATCTGTGTGCAAAATTTCATCTAAATCCGTTTAGTAGTTTTTCCTTGAGAGAGTAACAAAAAAACTTACATTCACATGTATAATATTAGTAGGGATGGATATAAAGAGTGTAAAACACCTCTTAACGAAGCCAAAAGGTCATTTCCCCCCGTAATTGCGATCATTTTATTGTTCTTCACCATGCCTGGGAACCTTCTATGTAGTTACTGAGATATTGGGGGTCAAATTTCCAGCTATTTGTCATTTTTTCTTTTAATACAAGGTTTTATTGCAAGATTTTTAAACACATCTATGACGCCTGTACTATTTAATCCATCCATCAGGACAATGTTTTAAGTGCGTTACATTAAGTTCTACAACAAAACAAGATTCTTCACCCAAAAAAAAAGTCTTTTCTCAGCAATCATTTTTACGTACCTAAAGGTACTTATTTTGATGTACATGCAGCATGCTTGGTTGACGGCTTCGTGATGAGGTTGTTTACACCCTGTATTATGTGTGATAAGGTTAACAAAGGATACTTTTTACCCTGGTAGGGTGGTCCTGTAACTCATTCCCCCAGAAATACGCGGACAGAGCCGCGGGCATAAGCTAGTAAAGAATAATAATAATTTAGTCTTTCTGAGCTTAGCATGCAATTTTATTAGAATCAAGGAGTGCCGCAAGGAACTATAACTACTCTATGTTTTAAAGTTACTTAAGTTAAATTATTTATGATAATAATTTCTAACTTAAGTACTTGTGCTTGCAAGCTTTAAAGTAAACCACGGAAGTCATTTCTCTGTATGTCCTAATAAAGGTGCCTCCTAATCTGCTTCCATCCGTACTTAGGTAGATAGCTAGCTAGGTTTACGTAGGTACCAACATATCATCTTTGAACTCTCTGACATGTCGATCGCTTACGAATCTTCCTAGGCTAGAAACCTCTAATCCTATAGCTATTCTACGTAACTATAACGAAACTTTGGTATTATGTAATTTATTGTTTTGGTTACTTATACATTTTAAAAATTATGTCGATTCCAGAACTGACTAGTTATGAAAAACATCGAAAACTTTAGTTATGTACAGGTAGCGATATCGAGTCCGTAGAGCTGGCTCTCATCGACTAATAGAGTATTATTTGTTTGAATTTTTTGCTATGATCCCCAAATTGACATCCGTTAAAGTCAATTAAAAGATGAACAAGTCAATAAAAGATACATTTGCACCGACAATACGGATGAAACGCCGAATTTAACCTAGTCATAAATAAAAAGAGCTCGTTAAAAACTTCGTCTCGCAAATACATGCATGTAAATTTTTGCAATAAAACTTTTAGTTTTGACAATAAATTCAATTGGGCCGTCAATAAATTTTCAAAGCATAAATCCTGCCAAGGTCTCTACCTATAGTGTGACGTCGTAAAAGCACTTTTATAGCCGCTTACTCGGAACAATAAAGAAATGTGTCAATGTGGAATATTAAACCGTAATTATATTAAAACATCCGTTAATTCTTTGTTAGTGCTTTGCGCGATTTAGCTTCTGTGTCAATAAAGGGGAACAAAATGTTTTAAGCGCCTGCAGTAGGCCGGACTCAGGGCGTTAAAATTTTTATGACCCCCTAAATTGCCGAGAGAACACTGATTTAGGAAACGCCGTGTTAACCATGTATCGTTTCCTGCTTCATTAGAATGTAGGTACCTGGGCTTACTACTTCTTTCCTACTAAACAAAGCTTGGGTAGATAGAAAAGAGTAACAACAGAAATAATTCCCAAAGGCGCGTATAATTTTAGTCCAGAATTTTTGTCAGTACTAAGCGGTGATGCCACAGGGTCTATTTTTATATTTCCATTAAAAAAACCACAGTAACGCTTTGTTTTAGAAAAACTTGCTCACTGGAATTAACTCACACAATACCTTTGTTTCTTTGTGATACATACAAGCTAAAATATGGACGGCCTTTTCAAATATTTACCTCACTCGTATTTTTATGTTCTTCTTTAGTAGATGTTTTATTAAAAGACAGATGCTTTGTGAAAAGAAAGTAGTCAGAATAGTGTTGGGATAAACACACACACACACACACATGAAAAATCATCTAATAGGTACATCACGTTTTAGTACTGCTATGTCACTCTCAAGAATAAGAAATTCGGTGCTTTGATTTTTATTTAAAAAATCAAGTAACTTTCTCATAGCACATACTCTCACGTTAGTTCAGACAATCTCCTTTCTGTAATTTGTCATCCCTCGATGATTACCCACTGACATGAATAATTTGGGGATAATGTTACCCACAGGAAGGTGTACCACAGCCCACAGCCTATAAAATTCATGTCTGTAAATATTAAAAACCAAAAATAATCCAAAGGAATATTTTTAGTCTGTGGCCAAGTTTACCGGACTTTTTGGTATACAGCGCCACCGAAGTGACGCTTTTGTTTTTGTGAGACGTTCCAAATGTCAGAAAGCGTGAAGAATGATCGTGGAACGTGACGAAAAGGCGGGTGTTCCAGTAATATTTCGTGTGTCTTTAAGAAATATGACAGTTCGTTTTATACTTTGATTTGAGAGGACTTGGTTTAAGTATCGAATGTCTTGGAAGCATTTCAACTCGCTCGGAGATAAGCTAATGAATGGGCTCTTTGGAGTGGTTGCTAATTAGGTGTGACTTCACTCACTAGAGTAATTATCTGGGTGTTAATTAATAGTATCATGACCAATTTTGGTGTGAGCATAATTTGCTGCTCCATATAATCTGAATTATCGAATGACACTTAATTTTTACGTCGGTGATTAATTAGCTTTCCAAAAACATGTTTTATACTTGTTTTTGTGTCGTAAATCTTTGTCAGTTTAAATTAATGCTGACGTTTGTGCTGAAATTAAGGCTGCAAAATTGCAGGAAACATAATTAGCGCCTTATTGTGATGTTCTCTTTTATTTTGCAGTGCTTGATTAATAATTTGTTATAAATACAGTAGCTTATGACATACTTGCACTATTATCTGACTCTGAGACAATACCTAATTTTGGGAAACAAGGAAAACAAAACCAATACTAAGATTGAAGAATGTAGTTTCCAATTTCAGTTCCACTAAAATCTACCGCGAAAGTTTTATTATCATATTATTCTATGAGCAGAAGATGCACGAATTCAGCAAACCATAGCTCCAAAATTTACCCATTTGACTGTTGTAATCCATCAGTAACAGCGTCCTCTAATGGTTCAAATTGCACTGTCATGTCTGGGTTTAAATTTAAGTCAGCAGAAATAGCAACATCTGAAATTTGGTAGCGAGATTGAAAAGTGAACGATACAGCGTTTCACTGAGCTCTGAGAAACACGATCCATCTCCTTTAGCAGTCGTCGAGGCGATAAATTGTGTGGAATCTAATATAGCCGTGATTTGTGCACTGTAGTTTCGGATTCAATCTGACAGCTTGAATAAAGTTACACATGAATTAGATGTTAGTAAAGTAGCCCCCACTGAATTTATCGTTGCAATATTGTTGATAACTTAATTATCTCTGAGTTTGTAGTTTGTAACTGAATTGGGTTGTCTGATTGTCTCTATTGTTTGAGTTTGGATTTTGTGTTAAAATAATTACCTGTAACTTCATTTAAACATCAGTGTCATCGCTTTTGTCATTTTCACTAGTAGGCGGGTAAGATATCTACTTTTTCATAGAGATGACAGTCATTACTTACTACATATTACAAGTTTCTTGTCCACGACTTTTATAAGTTCCCAGATGGTCAGCGCTACATAGTTCAATAGATTTTAATTAAAGTTTAATTTATCGTCAATTACGACACAAGTCATAACAAGATTTAACGTCAAGGCATGTCATAACATCGGCAAGACAGGCCAAATTACTAAATCTAAATTGCGAACAATCCTTCAATGTCGTCACATCATTTTACAGCCGCACTTAAAACTTTAGAATTATCATTAAATACAACTTTGGAAACATATTAAACCTCCGCAAATCAGGTTCGCTTTACGATCAAGGGACCCAAAGAATTTATTAAACCAAACCGTACTATTTACGATTCGCACAGCAATCTATAACTCACGAACAGGAAAATGCTATCCTTACGATTTCATTACAATAAATCTCATGGCCCGAGTTATAAAGTTTTGTGTCGATCGAAACTAAACTAAGTAGATAATGTACTCTGGTCAGGCCATTCTTTACCTTGTTATAATTCCCACAAGTGAAATTAAGCTCGAATATCATCAAGATAAGGTTGATAATCAAATCTTGAAATATTTTACTCCACAACTTTGAGTATTTGATAAGTGCAGCCTGATAAGTTGCAAGCGATAATTGACCCATTATTTTAAGGGAAATGATAAGTTAAATCTTGCTCTAGTACCTAGGATTGCGATTGGAATTCCATCAGCTTAAGAAAACAGGGACAGAATCAAGATTCTATTCTACGATTATTTGTGTATCTTATCGGTATAAATATTTACGATCAAGATATAAACGTTTTAGGTAGGTAATCGTTAAGTAATTTGCTTATCGGGAGTTCAGTTCCTTGTTAGATTAGAATGCAAGTAATTAATTCAATAATCATAAATTTCCACATTAGGCTCGGAATTAATGTAAATATTTACCGTTATGGAAGTGACTTTGATAAACTGTCTTGTTAAGAGAGTTGTGAGAGTCACTGAGGTAAACATAAGTCATTCCGAAAACCTGTTGAAATAGAATACCGTTTCAATCATTGTTCTGCTCTCATCCCAATTTATTTCGGATCTGCGCAGCATGTCTTCTCCTTCCATAATTATCTATTAATCGTCATCTCATTAGTCACCTCCATTCTTCAAATATCACCCTTCACACAGTCCATCCTTCGTTTCTTTAGTCTTCCTCTACTGTTAAACCCAATACTTTAAGAGCGCGTATTCCAAAAGTTGGCAACGTCGCAAATTGCTGTCAAATATTTATATGTTTTAAGGCGATTACACGAGCCAAACGCGAGTTTTATAATTACTAAAAGTATATGATTCACTGCTATAAACATGACCAGAAAAATATATGATATTCTTCAGGATATATGCTAGCATGATACTGTTTTGAAAACATAATACAATTAATTTGGCTCGATAAAAAGAAATCACGAAGTTACCTCTAAAAATATCTTTCAAACAATAAAAAAACATACTAATATGAATGCGATCATTCTGATTTTTTGGCAAATAATTCTACAAGCAATATATTAGCATGATACTGTTTTAGTTTTTTAATCCAATCAATAGTTTTTTTGTAAATCGATCGAACCACTCATTTCGCGCTATTTGGCCCGCAGTGGCTGACGTAACAACCACTTTGTAGTGCAAGCTGATTAGAACTTTATTCTAACAGCATTTCAAACGAAGTTTGAACCACCACAAATAGAGTTGCTAATTTGATAGTTGCCGTCGGGGGAATAACCTGAATGAGGCTAGCGCAAGACCGTGGAAATTGGCACAAGAAGAGAGAGGCCTATACCCAGCAGTGGGTGGGTTCGGGCTGTGGATGATGATGATGAAGCGCCTTAATTGATTTGGCAATTATACTGTGTGAAAATAAGAAATATGGTTCTGTAGTGGACTAAAAAATTGATTAGGAAATGCAATAATTAATATCGTAATACCGAATATATAGTTTTAGATGTAAAAAAAGTATTTGGGAACTTGCCAAATGCCTTTTTTACACCTGAAACGTTTACAACATCAAATTTAGGGTTTTGATTGCAATTCATGGTCAATTTTATTGTGCAATACAGAGCCATATTTCTTATTTTCATACAGTAAAATTGCCAAATTAATTAAAACATGTAAATATTTGACAGCTATTTGCGACGTTGCCAACTTTTGGGATACGCGCTCTTAAGAAACAAAATCTCATCGATTACTTCACCAGTTTGCTCCACATTCTCTATTGTTTCATTTAACCACTTTCCTAAAAAAGACTCGATACTTGAACACATTTATAGAATCGTAAAACGAGTTTACGATCCCAAAGCATAATCCAACATAAAATTATAAACTTTATGTATCGAAGCAACCGAAAATCATAAATCGGAGTTTTCGTAACATAAATACATGTTTTCTATTGAGGGTGGGCATAGTCCGTCTTAAAATAGCTGTGCTCAACAGTTACAGTTAAATATTGTGCCATTGTGCCTTTAATGTCTGTAAGGTGCATATAAACTGGTTTAGTGATGTTTTCTTTGTACTTGTTTATTCATGTCTTGCCATCTTTCAAACAAAACCATCAACGCCATTCTTTATTCTTCATAACTCCCTTAGGATTTTTTTTTATTTCTATCTTGAAGTTGGTTTCACTTACGTTAAGAATTCAGACTGTATTGGACAAAACTTACCTATTTATTTTAACTGTGCTTAATTAGTTTCAAGGTGTCGAATTTGTAAAATTGTCACAAAGTTACATTCAAATTCATAATATTAACTGCGTCTGTGACCATTTTAATGAATTACGATTCTGCTCAAGCGGCCATTTTGGGACCCCTGGTTGGACCACTACCTCCGATTGAGACTCGCGCAGACCAGGGGAAAATGGCCTCGACCAATACCTGAGGAGGCTCTCGTTAGGCAGCTGGACCAAGGGCTTGATTCAGAGAGCGGTACTCCTGGACACAGCTCGTATTGTTAGGAGGTTCCTCTCTCTGGAGCCCTGACCGCCGGTAGCTTGGACCCTGTTCCCGATACCGGTGGGCTACAATTTTTTTTATATTTTTAAATGTTTTTTATATATTTTTTTTTAACTTAATATTTAAAAATGTAAAAAAATTGTACCAAAAATGAATAAAGGAAATAATAATAATAATAATTTTATTTCTATAACTTCAAGACACATTACATCAGTGTGGTCTCAACCCCTTTTTTTTTTCTTTTTTTTTTTTAGGATGGGAAATCATCAAATGACTTCTCCCACTCTGGGCGGAGCGGGAGGGAGTGTCAGACTCGTACTGACTAAAACCCATCCATGTTCCTTCCTCGCCCTTTACGTTCCGGGGCCGCGGTGTCTCTTTCGAACAGTCCCGCAACCCCGGCAGGCTTCGGCCCTTGCGGGCCCCTCTCTACTGCTGACATCTCTTTGAGGCGCGCGTGGAACACGAACGCGCCGTCGACACGGCCTGTCGTCACTAGACGGACGGACGGCTAGCTAGCCCATAGCTAACCGTCCACAGGCCCGCATCTACGGTGGCCGGTAGCCACCACGTGGCCCCCGACGCCCGGTGCGTCTCCCGCGGCGGCCGGGAAGAGAGGCTCTCTCCTTCTCTTGTTCCGCCACCTCCTTCGCCAGCATGACTGCTTCGCAGAAGGAGGTGACGGCTTCCCATTCCGTCTCGCTCCGGACCATGGATTGAACCAGGGCCGGACGCGAGAGGTCGCCGCCGCCGATCGCCGCTACGAGGACATGGCGGTGCTCCGCCCACGCAGGGCAGACTTCCACCGTGTGCTTCACCGTGTCCTCCGGTCGATCCTCACAGTGGAAACACCCGGGCGTTTCCTCCCGCCCGATTCGGTGCAGGTACCTCCCGAAACATCCGTGTCCGGTGAGGACCTGCGTCAGGCGGAAGGTGAGGGCGCCGTGGCGCCTCTCAAGCCACTCCTCAAAGAGGGGACTTACCGCCACTATCGTGGCGTGCCCTGCACGGGGTTGCGACAGTCGCTCTCTCCATGTCGCCATGAGATCGCGCCGGAGGTCTGTCCGCTGAACGGCGATTTGCCGCGGCAGCGGAGTTTCCCCCCGGCGTAGTGCCTCCGCGCGCCATTCGTGTAGGCGCGCGAGGACTATCGCCTGTGGTCTCAACCCCTGGAACTAGGACAACCTGTATGACAGGGGTTGAGGTTTATTCATTACGTACGGTTTCCAGTCTACTTTTGACCATAACATAACATCACACCTGTATTCAGCGAATGGTAAGGCAGAGGTGTTTCATCCGGGGCTACGGGCCTGTTCGAAAGAGATACCGCGGCCCCGGAACGTTAAGAGCGAGGAAGGAACATGGATGGTTTTTAGTCAGTAAAAGTCTGACACTCCCCCTCCCGTTCATTTGATGATTTCCAATCCGAAAAAAAAAACAAAAAGAGGTGTACTTCATAGCACACCCACATTTCACCAGTTATGTTAAAGTCCCATTTAATAAGGGGTGAGCCTAATCTTGCACAAATCCAGACTACGTGGCTGCTACTGAAACTCCTAATGGAAAAACCCAATAACACTTTCCTCGATCTGAGAATCGAACCCAGGAACTCATGCACAGCAGTCGCGCTTGCAACCAATAGACAAAGAGGGTACTTTTACCATCTGTTAATATTAGTAAACTTCATCTGCCTAGCCTTTTCCCGAATATGTTGGGGTCGGCTTCCAGTCTAACCGGATGCAACTCAATACCAGTATATATATTTTACATGGAGCGGCTGCCTGTCTGACCTCCACAACCCAGTTAATACTGGGTTATAAGATACCTCTTGGTAAGACTGGTTGTCAGACTACTTGGGCCACTACCTGTAACGACTGCCAAAGATGAACAAATGACAGCCGGGACCAACAGCTTAACGTTCTTCCCGAGGCACGGTGGAAACTCGATATGTAAGGGTGGTCACCCATCACGGATGTTTCGGGAGGTACCTGCACCGAATCGGGCGGGAGGAAACGCCCGGGTGTCTCCACTGCGAAGATCGACCGGAGGACACGGTGGAGCACACGGTGGAAGTCTGCCCTGCGTGGGCGGAGCACCGCCGTGTCCTCGTAGCGGCGATCGGCGGCGGCGACCTCTCGCGTCCGGCCCTGGTTCAATCCATGGTCCGGAGCGAGACGGAATGGGAAGCCGTCACCTCCTTCTGCGAAGCAGTCATGCTAGCGAAGGAGGTGGCGGAACGAGAGAGGGAGAGATCCTCTCTTCCCGGCCGCCGCGAGAGACGCACCGGGCGTCGGGGGCCACGTGGTGGCTACCGGCCACCGTAGACGCGGGCCTGTGGACGGTTGGCTATGGGCTAGCTAGCCGTCCGTCCGTCTAACGACGACAGGCCGAGTCGACGGCGCGTTCGTGTTCCACGCGCGCCTCAAAGAGATGTCAGCATAAGAGAGGGGCCCGCAAGGGCCGAAGCCTGCCGGGGTTGCGGGACTGTTCGAAAGAGATACCGCGGCCCCGGAACGTAAAGGGCGAGGAAGGAACATGGATGGGTTTTAGTCAGTAAAAGTCTGACACTCCCTCCCGCTCCGCCCAGAGTGGGAGAAGTCATTTGATGATTTCCCATCCTAAAAAAAAGAAAAAAAAAAAAGGGTGGTCACCCATCCACAGACCAACCTAGGCAAGCACGGCTTAACCTAAAGATCGGCCCGAGCAGCTGTTATTATTTAGCCACGAGCTCCTAAATTGCTGTTAATAATAGTAAACACAGAACATTTACTCCAATTCGACCCAAAACGGGACCAATTTTGGTTTCAATATTATTTGCAGAACGTGATTCACTTGTACTGTAAAGCATTAAGATCTAATACTTATTACCAACGGATCGATCTTGAACAATAGTTTCTGTTTCTATTGTTACCGACACGTTCCCTATACGTCATTTTGACGGCGATCGTGCTAATACTGTTACGGTGAAACGCATCTGCCTTCCATAATGCATTTTGTACGGTATTATGCAATTATTGAATCGGTTTTATGGTGTAATGTCGTAATTTGTTGCTAAGAGTAAAAGTTATTGAAGCATTGTGTTTGAAATTGGAACAATTGTTTGGCAGCTTCGTTGAAAGTTTGTGCATGAGGCAAAAATGTTCTTGTGTTCAATATTTTATTGATTTATTTAAACTTTAAATGTACAAAGTGTTACATGGGCGGGTATTTTATGCCACAAGACATTGTCAACTAGTTAACCTTCTATTTAAAAAAATAACATTTAAAGAAGCTTTCTACAAAATATTGACCTCTAAAATTGAAAACTACTCCGAAAAACAATTAAGGTATGATTTAGACCACATAAGTAATTTTGTGGAAACTATCAAAATTTTAGTTTTCAAACTAAGCTTTTTTGTTGAACAACAACTTCTGCTAAAATATCCCTGATAAGCTCTAAAATATCATGATCCTAAAATATTATAATTTCTAGAATCAAACAAGTTCGTTTAAAACAATTTATTTGATCCAATGAAAACTTATGAAGCTAATAATCGTTAATAAGAAGAACACAAAAAGGCGACGAAAGATTTGTACTGAAATGTTTACGAGAAGAAGACGTTCGTTATGACAAGCTGTGTAAAGTATGAAACGAATTAATATACTTACTTCAATGAGTGAGAAAATGTTTACTTTATTGAATTTCTTCGTGAGGTGTTTATTGGACAAGCTTCATAATAATATTTTGGCATTTTGTGGAATTTGGATGCAACTACGAGTATTAGCAAGTACTATTGATTCAATACACAATAAATATTAGTAATACTTAATTCATTATTATTTGCCGAAATAGGTTCTAATCGCAATAGCAGGTAGGGTGAGTTTAGATCCACAACTTATATTACATGTCATAATGCGCCTTGTATTGACTGAGACCCACAGTCTAGTATTTACCTGCCATACGATTTCACAAAGTCTTAAAAACTAAACCTTCGATGACCATACTCAACTTCTGAAATGAGACATCTTCTGTAATTTAATGAACTGTAAAAAATGAGCCAGCACCGGCCACTGTGTAGACGACATGGCACAGTTCTTAAAAACTTCCCAGTAAGTCAGATCGTCAAACTCGCTATAAATAAGACGAAGCCGGGGAAGGTTCAAATGAATTCGCCATTCAATATCACGCTACATTTTCTTTTAATCTGTTTAAATGACGACAAATTTACTGCTACAGATTTTCATTTAACGTTCTGAATATTTTCGTCCGTTTTTTCAATGGCCCGCGATTGAATTGGGAAAATGTTTCGTGGAAAATCTTCTGTTTTCAGTTCGCGTAGCAGAAATTCTGTGTTTGTGTTTGTTTCTTTATCAGTTCATGGAAGTGTATCTACCAACTCACTTTTGAACATCTATTAAATCACAAAACATACAAGATACAGACAGAAACATAAAATTGGCACTTCTTGATTGTATGGATTTTTAGTAAAAAGGCTAAGCATTCGAGTAGAATCATTACTTACCGAGTTTCCTCCGTGCCTCGAAAAGCCCGTTAAGCAGGTTGGTCCCAGCTGTAACTTGTAGAACTACGACAGTCGTTATAGGTAGTCAGTGGCCCAAAAGTCTGACAACCAGTCTTATCAAGGAGTATCGTATTGCTCAGTACTAAGCTGGGTTGTGGAGGTCAGATAAGCAGACGCTCCATGTAAAATACTGGTATTCAGCTGCGTCCGGTTAGACTGGAAGCCGACCCCAACATAGTTGGAAATGCTAGGCAGATGATGATGATGATGAATCTAATAGAGCAAAGAGGTTGAAAATGGTTCAGCCCTTTCATCATAGGAATGATCCTTTCGACGACATTGATGAAATAAAATAAGGATGCTTATTCCAATCAACACTAAAATCTTTGATTACTCAAAATGTTAAGAATTTTGTTCATAAACTAAAAGATAAACTGTCGTTTTTATCTGTCAATGAAGCAGATAGGTATCCGTCTGTTTTTAGAACAGTTAATCGTAACAACCATTTCTCTGAAATGAACTTCGGATACGCTTTTCATTGCTCGTTTAGTGAGACGAGTCTAATAATGGAGTGTTATTTAGCGCGCAACATGATCAGTTTGCGATCGTTTGTTGGCTATTAATATGGCGTTTCGTGTTAATTTGTTTGTAGATGAGATTCAGAATAGCAGAGAGATTGGCTTCGAATCAGTTTAACTTAGTGAGTGACACGAATACAGAGCTCAGGATATCGATGCTATGATGAAGTGTAGGAAATTAGGAGTGAATCAAGTTTTATATAATTATGTTCAATATTTAAAATTACAAATACTGCGGTGAAGCAAATTATTTGTCTTCAATGATGACAAATAATTTGCTATATTCACAGCATAGCATAAACTAGAGTTAGTCTTTTTCTCAGTACACACCGCAGCTTACTGTTGTAATATCTAAAAAATAGTCTATGAACTACCACTAAAACCCCTATGGTAATGTACTCTATTTTTGTCTTTGGGCAATTATCCATGTATATATGTGGTTAAAAATAAATTTAATGTGCATCCATTACTGAGTCCAACCGAAACAAGTTTGACCAGCGCAAGTTGGTGTATGTAAAAATTCTTCGAATATTTGGCAGTGATGATAAAAAAAAATATTTTCATTATTTCACTTCAATTATACAGAGTAAAGAGTTATGTCGTAGGTTTGAACCCACACAACACGAAAGTCGGGGCCGACACTACTGAGCCTCAAAAGCATAATACAATACGAATACCGACTGAAAAGCGTAAAGTCGTCTGCCTATCAAAGTTCCTATGTAACCGTTTACTATTTTCACTTAGGTGTCAAAAACAATTCCCACTCAAGCAAGCTTGATTACCAACACACCTTGTATAATCACATGACGTCACTGCACACTATTTGCTTTCCCATATCGGTGTCCAAGCGACTAAACAGTTTAATACACGGCTAACGTTTAATGAACTAGTCATTAGCCCTGAATTAAGGTTAACGCTTCTGTGTTTACAACTGTTTATTTACTGTGGTGCTGTGGTGCCGAGAATTTGGGTATTATTAAAGTGAAGTTAAGGTGGCAATGAGGTTAAATGGTTTGTGAATGGGTGCTAATTCTTTTGAACTGATCTGGTGGAAATGTCAGAACAAACATAAAATATATGTAGTTGATTACCTATTGCGATTTGCAACCCTGACGCCTGCCGGTTGGCGCAGTGGCTGAGCGATTGACTACTGCGTAGGGTATCACGGGTTTAACCCCGCACGGAACAAATATTTGTTTGCTCTACAGATAGTTGTTCCGGGACGGGTCTGGCTGCTTGTGTATGTGAGTTAAATTTTTTGTAAATACACTTAAGATACAGAAAAAAATAGTAGTGTGAAGCAACGTTTAAATAAAACCCTGATTGGCGCAATATTCTTCATCAATTGCCTTGTGAGTTAGTCGAGTTAGGTGGTTGGAATCTCACACACAAAGTGTGTTAATGTGGAGGATCAAAATAAAAGCTTGCAATATTTGTATGTTTGTTTAGATCTAATCTTGTAATTGATTTTTAAAACAGTTGTTCCCAACCATTTCCCAACCGATTGAGCTGAAGTTCTGCATACAAATTTAGTTTCGATGACAATGGTTTATAACTAAGTAACGTTATTCTAAATACGGTATAGCCTACACTCAGAAATGGCGGACTGGCGATTACACGAGCTAAATGCGAGTTTTATAATTACTAAAAGTATATGATTCACTGCTATAAACAAGACCAGAAAAATATATGATATTCTTCAGGATATATGCTAGCATGATACTGTTTTGAAAACATAATACAATTAATTTGGCTCGATAAAAAGAAATCACGAACTTACCTCTAAAAATATCTTTCAAACAATAAAAAACATACTAATATGCATGCGATCATTCTGATTTTTTGGCAAATAATTCTACAAGCCATACAGTTATTAGCATGATACTGTTTTAGTTTTTAATATAATCAATAGTTTTTGTGTAAATCGATCGAAACCACTCATTTCGCGCTATTTGGCCCGCAGTGGCTGACGTAACAACCACTTTGTAGTGCAAGCTGATTAGAACTTTATTCTAACAGCATTTTAAACGAAGTTTGAACCACCACAAATAGAGTTGCTAATTTAGCTCGTCTAAGCGCCTTAAAATGGGTATCAATTAAAATGGTTTGCTGCGGTGACGTCACACCTATAAAAAGCTTGTTTTTACAATTTTTATAAGTGCTATAACCTTGTTTTATTGTAATACGATCGCCATTCTATTTTGCCAGTCCTGCTGGTTTATTATCCTCTAGCGAATTTTCATTGAAACGGCCTGTATTAGGCCATATTCAGTGTATGACTGATGAGAATCAAGTGCCTTAGTTAAGCCCAATTTACACTGGGACAAGTGTGGATGATTAGTGGAGTTAAGATACGAGTTTCAGTTGTCGCACTACGAATATAACCCTTACTGCCACAACATTAAGATGCGTTAGGGTCAAATTGTTACTACTATTATGCGGTTCATTGTAGTATACAACGTGTAACGTTAACGTTAAATGTGCAATACCTCAGACAACCCTAATGATTTTTAATTCAATTGACCTAAGACCTTTCAAGAAAAAAATTATTAAGGATTTATGTGCTGTTTTAGTTTTACTGGAAATTTGATTTACGGGCAAGAACTATTGTTATCCCACATATGAGCAAATTTAAATTGGACGACAGCCATTTGTGTTTGTTTGTTTACCTATTTTGGCGGGTTTGCGCACGTGATGGCTTGACCTATTAATAAATAGACAGGGCAACCTTTTTAATGAAGATTTTTTTAAATGTGACCTATATTAAAAAGAGGTTCAATTGATTCTGCTCGTGATTCTGATCAAAATATTTTTTAGGTTTGGCGCATTTAACGTTACACGTTGTATTACTACAGATTTAGGTGTTTGATCTAAGTAATCTGTAGTAAATTCTATATCATTGTGAAAATTTTTCTCTTTCATTAGATATTACAGAAACGAAAGGCTGTCTGGTGGTCGAGTTGTGTGTCTTATACCTTTTCACGCCTTAAAAGCTAACTGATTATTTTTTTATGAAATTGGCAAACATGACCAGAATTAGAAAATAGGATAACTTTTATCCCGGCTGTGCGTTCTTGTAGGACAATTTCCAGCCCGCAAATCTGTGAAAGCACGTTCAAAAGCCAGTCTTATCTATGGCTGTTTACTGCTGAAGATCTCAATAGCAAAGCTCACTGAACATCGCAGCTAGGTACTAGTAGACAGTTAGCACATTATTCAGCCAGGCTGCGAAGCCATCCATCAGCTGGGCGACGTACAGATGGCATGTCTGATTGGCTACCGTACCTTGCCGTACGTTATCTATCTACTTTCCTGTTGGCTCTTGGAATTCTGCTAACCAATCAGTAACAAGAACCTCATTTGTTTTAACAATGTTAGCTGCGGTTGTATTTGTGTGCTAGTATGATGACAGCCTGATGTATCTTGTGATCATTAGGCTTCATTAGTATTGTCCTTTGATAACATGATTCACATTCCGGGTAAACAGTGAGTCGGTTGTCACATAAGGAAGTCCTCAAAAATATTTACAGGTGTTTGTAATAATGAAAGGAATGTTGCCATTTTGTTATGATGTACACGGTTGCTTCTTTTATAATCAAAATATAAGAATAAGAATAAGAATAATTTATTTGCTTAAAATACAGGTGTTACCAGTTGTTACAAGTCGGTGGTTTAGGCACAAACCATATTTTGCCTTTTTAGGGCATGCAAATATAATTTTACATTATTTTATAATGCGTATTTATAAGTATTTTCAATTTAAGCTTAAGAAGCTGCCTTTCGTTAACTACGTCATTATACATAGCTCAGTTAGGACTGCCTCATGTATGATGATGTACATTCTGCATTAAATGCAGAAATTAAATGTGAATTCATTAAATTTTAATGAAGGCCTAAACACATAACATCACGCCTTTAATATACGAAGTGTTAGGCAGAGGTATACGTTGTAGTACACCACCATTTCGCCAGTCATGTATAAGTCCCATTAGGTGGCTAACTTATTGCCATCAACCAGGAAGACATCTAAGACTCCGTGGCTGTTACTGAAAATTGCTAATCGAGTCTTTGGACGTCTTTGATGTGTTTATTACCATTTGAGACTTTGAGTAGCGCCAAAATGACAGAAATAATTTTAAAATATCTTTGGTGGTAAAGTGACCCCAGTACCATAATCGAGTAGTGTCAAAGAATCTCACGTCACTTTTCATTACAGTCAATCTTCCATACATTTCCCATACAACTAACCTAAACACCTCCTGATTATCATTCATTAGTTTCGAACTCGTCACTATTCTGTGACAAACATAACAAGGCATAATGAGACATAAGACGGGCAAGCCCGTATATCCCCATCATGTCAACATCAGGTTCTGGTATTCAATACAATCGCTTATTGGTCGTATAATAGTTGTATGAGTGACAAGCCCGCATCACGAATGAATACAATGTAATGTATGTAGAGAGCAGTGGCGACCTAGTGGCTATGGCTCTGACTTACAAGTAGTAGGACGTGGGTTCGTTCCCCGTTTGACTTTTGGTAATTTATTTCACTCTTCAAACGATGGAGGAACAAATCGCGAGGAAACCGGTACGTTATACCCACCTCTGCGAAACCCTTTGAGCATTACAGTCGTGATGTTATGTTACATTACTTTTAGGATTATGGCAGGTGAAGTAATCCTTTTAGGGGCACGATAAAGGAAATGTCATGTGACCCATTACAAGGTTTGAAAAAAGCCTAGTCGCCCCTTAATTAAGGATTTTATGATAACAATTAAGTACAAAATAACGCACGTATCTATGAAAGGAAAAAATGAAGACAAAACATACTTTTTTATTTTTATAGTAGCCTCGTATGTTCCACTACTAACCAAAGGCCTCCCCATGTCTTTCCATGTGCTCTTATGCATCACCTCGAATTCTTATCAGCCTTATTTAATCTTATAGTCACTCTTCTTCTTTATTTATCGTGTGGTTAGTGCCTAATCTGGTGTCAGAGTTTTTACGCCGCCCACTGGCCTCTGAACTTGGCTTTACATGCCGTCAAGAAATATCTTTCAGGCATGCTGGTTTCCTCTCGATGTTATCCTTCACCGAAGCAAGTGATAATTATACAATACGCACATTATCCGAAAAATCAGAGATGCGTGACTTGGGTTCGAACTCGAGACCTATGATGGTCACACCGCTATCACTGCTACAAATATCACTTGTTTAGAAAAAAAAACAATAGAAGTATCATCGAAGTTCATTACAGTCGTTTTGTAGGTTTACCAAACGAACAAAGTTGTTTGAATTTGTAAGGTTTCCACAGTCGTATGTATTATTATTTATAGAGAAGCCGTATGAACCTGTCCGTCCTGTCTGACTAGGTGCGGTCGAATTATATTTATGTATTTGTTAGTACAAATACTTATGATGATATTGGTTTCTATATTTTTACCACAAATGACTACAAGGGTGAGGAGATTTTAGTAAAGGTCGAGCGCACCCTGGGCAGTCAGTTCCTGAATAATAAATTGATTGTCTACAGCATGTGCTGTCAAAATTTAGGGATATTTCGTGCCAAACAATAGGAAAAGCGCTGTGCATCGTGTACGGTGGATGTTGTTTACAAAGTAATCGACGTTTAATGAAAACTACTATCATATTACTGAGTAGACATGTGTCGTCACGCAGAATAAACCAATCAAACGAATCTGTGCAAGACAACAAAAAGTCACAACAAGTATTGCGTCAAAAGGTGTACCTAACGACACGACACAATACTAATAATGTTCAAACTCCGACTTAAGACATCAATACCTACTAATTGAATTTACTTACATAATCACTCAAAAATACGACCAAATCCCTAACACACAATCCCACAAAATCATCACCAACAAATAAACAAACAAAAGACACTCACTACATTACACCTCTAAACAACAGCTCATAAATCAATTGCCAACAATACATACAGAACATAGTCCTTCCAGTTAGATTCGCGAATATAACAAAAGTATGAAAATGAACGAGGTGGGCCATCAATCATTGGGGTACAAAATTAAACGTCACACGCGTGTTGGACCCCGGACCCTGAGTGGACGCGTGTGGCGCAGGTTAATGACGATGCAGAGGTTACTTAGGAGAATCTTGTTGTTACGAGAAATATTATGGTAGTGAATTGTAGAGAAGAGTGAGCAGAGATGGGTTGTAGTAATGTTGGAATAAATTAATTTAGAGAGTAGAATGCAGATACTGAAAATGTTAAGGTGCTCTAAAGAGGTATAAAAGCTATGAAACAAAAAAACTGTAAGGTTCAAAAACTTCAATACTGCTACGATAGTGTTATTAGTACGATACAATAGGCTCCCAAAATGAGGTCTCTTAATAAATAAGGAAATTGTAGACGAAATAAAAGTTGTGTTACACAACTATTTCTAAAGACAACAAATTTTAAACAAACAACATTTATTTAACCAAGAAACCAAAATAATTTTGCAAATGCGATTTGATGTTAAGTCTCAGAAACAATCTTCAAAAGCACATCACAGAATTAATCATGCATACGCCACGTCAACGGCTCAACACCCACGAGTCGACATTTCACATGTATTCTCTATAATTTCACAGTAACCTACATTCTACAACCATCTACCAACGACTCATTAATACTACATTTGTCTCGTCAAAAGACAGAAATTCCTCCTCCACTCACCGTTATTAATATTGTATCAGCATAATTATTTTCATCCTTTTCAAGATCAAATGTGACAGGATCATAATTAGATTTATTATCACCAAGTGAATGTTCTAAAATGATTTTGTAATGTAATTTTATTAATACCCCATGACAAATTATCTTGTGAATTGCATTATGTACTCAATGAACGTCGTTTGTCAATGTACCTATATTTTAGAATAGCATTTTGCCCGCGACTTTGTTTGCAAAAATTGTGATTGTTCGGCTAAAATCATGACATGAATATAATTTATACCCTATAGCATCCACGAATCAGCCGGAGAAAGAATTTGATTATTAGTTCCAGAGATTCCCTACAAATATAAAGAGACTACGACCTCTGAGTTTGTCTCGGCTTTCTTCTCAGAGTAGTCATATACGAAACACTGGCCCCATCTAGTCTTTATAAATGACGTGTAAAGGTATTTGAAAAACATACTTGCAAAATAAACATCATTTTATCATTCTCATTTACATACAAACTTACAAACAAATACCTCATCATAACATAATGATTGATATTGACTTTACGTTTTCTTGTTCTAATTCTAGTTGTTACTAGTATAATTTTGATAGGAATATCAAATAGTGTCAAGGTAGTCCTGTGTTTGTTTAGAAGGCACAATAATTGTACATTACAATCGAATCAATTGTAATGAAATAATGAGAAATGCCTACCAGCCTACTCTGTTCCACAATTCCACATACATATTTCATTGGCTGTAGTCTAGCTTATAATAAGCCTTAGTAAAGGCAATGCTCCAAAGGCTTTATCGAAAATTGAAGCAAGACCGTGTTAGTATGGAGTTGATTTTATAGTATAGTAAGCTAGATAAGTAAGTCAAATATATTTAAAATAACAAAGGGAACTATGTAACTGTCTAACATTAACCAACAATTTTACAAAAAAAAAGTTGAAGCTCTGTTTGATGTTTTCTATGATTTGATTGATTTGATGATTGAAAGGGCTACTACGTTATCAAGCATGTTAGAGTGACCTTATGACTTTTGATTATATTGATGATTGTAGTTCTAACCAGTGTCAAGGTGTTCACAAATTAATTATACCGCTGAAAAACGAAAACAATAAAAAAAAAACAAGACTTACTTTGACATTAGTATCACTGGGGCTGAAAGTAGGGTTTATTCCCATCTCGGCACCTTCCCATCTCGGCACCCATGAATTTATTTATCTTGTCTATGAAAAATTCCCATTTCGGCACCCTCTCATAAATCATTTTAAGTTACACAAAAAGAAACGGAAACACAGTATCAGTATAGTAAGTAAATCAACTTTATTATTTATTAACTAATTTTTGTTTCTTTTTAAATTACCATTTTCACAGACAAGCCTTGAATCGCTTTTTAGAGGCTCCATTATCTCTGCCTTGGCAGTAACATAACAAATTTTAAAATATATGAAAAATTCACGGTTCGTAGCAATAATTGTTTTAAAATCTTTCCAGCAATTACGTAAAAACATATTACAAAAATCAACAGTTATTATGTACAATTAACGTTTAATCAGTATAACCGGGACGTAGGCAAAAGGGCGTGCATACTTTGAGGACTTTCATACTAGGACTAAATGATACGAGTAGGCTTGATTACGCGTTCACTGTACAGTCATAGCAATTAACTGATCCCCCTTTGCAATTCTTTTATATTTTATTTACTTCGCTCAAATAAATAAAATATAAAATAATTGCAAAGGGGGTCAGCTAATTGCTATAACTCGCTGTACATTCATTTTCAGTCTTAATTATCACATAAATCGGAATTGTATATTTTCATACCTACATAATAGGTAAAAATTCGAAATATAAAAAAAACATTAGTCTTAAAAATATCTGAAATAATAAAATCACAGCAAGTTGTTACTCTTCATACAAAAAACAAACTAATAAAAAAATATTACACTAATCAACAGTTGTAAATAGACTATTTTTTTAATCTTCTATTTCACAGAGAAATCAACATTGTACATAAGTAATTTTCTTACAATAATAGCAATAATTTTAAACATTACTTATCAAAAATAAATAAAATCACAGTTACTTTGCCGTCGTCCACGAAACAAATATGGAAATTATTGCAGACAGTTGTTCTATGCAGCTTTTTAAATTTATCGAACCATTTTCATAATTTGCTACAATTTGGTCGATTTCGGCATGGGACTTTACGTTTTTCTCTTTTTTCTTGGAAATAGGAATGTTACACTTGAAAAATTTGATCATTTTAAATGCAAACCTGCACCTTGTATCATGTTTCACGACACTTAAATATTTGATTAAAGTAGGTCTTTTGCCGACACGCCTATTTAATCTCCCATTCCAACCTTCTACGCTATTGGTGGTACGGTGTCTCTCGCCGTAACTAGTTTTGAGTCAATTTGATTTACTGACTATACTGATACAGTGTATCCATTTTTTGATGACTGTGTACTTAGCAACGACTAATGACGGAGTGCCGAGATGGGAATTTTTCGTAAAGATGGTAAATTAATTCATGGGTGCCGAGATGGGAAGGTGCCGAGATGGGACTAAACCGAAAGTGGTTAGTAGCAATAGTTTGTAGACAAAACACTGCTCTCAAAAGAATAATTTATAATCACAAATAGTGACTAAGTAGAAAACTAGGTAAAAGCTATCATATGTAAAAAAGGTTTGCTACTTAGACAAGCACTTTTATCCATTTCTAAATACGCAGCGACATTTCACATTTCAATTATAAGTGAGTCTTCATAATCTAATCTTCTTTGAGTAGGTAATTCACAATAGGCTGAAATGCTTTTTCTTTCTTTCTTTCTTTCAAATGTTTGGTATACTCCTGAGTAATATTCTTATTAGCTCCGAATACATCTTACGCTTAGAAGTTGTGGCAAACTTTCATTGCCAACTGGATTTTACTCCCTCGGGTGATCTCGTTTTCAGGCATAGGTACATATAGGTACATATGTTAGAATGGGACATGGACGCGCAAACGGTTACCAGTGTTCAGTGCGTCATTCCAAACCAATAATGTACGAATACATAGGGTTATTTCAAAAAATCTACTATTTCATACAAAAGTGGAATATCCATAGTCCGCGCGCACGCTCTGAGGAATTGGTGGCTTATTTAAATAATCGGTGGTGTTATTTCAAGTACATAATATCCTCGTAGAATGTTTTCGTAATTTAGTTCACGCGGAGTGCTAAATTGTGAAATTCCGTGTGGGTATTATGTACTGACTTGAAAAAAAACCACTGATGATTTAAAGAAGCCACCAATTCCTCAAAGCTCGCGCGCTAACTAAATATGTCTATAGAACAGCTGGTTTTTATTACTTAGCTATACATTCGTGGCGAGTAGATATCATAGTTTTTTTATAGGACATCAGATTTTTTTTCTCGATTACTATATGCATTGGTCCCATTCAAGGAACTGGTTCAGTTTGAAGTTGGCATCAGACCCTTAAATATGACTACACCTTGTATAATCCACGCTTTATAAGAACCTACTTGAATTATTTCTTTCAGTGTTGACAACAAGGAAGCTGATTCAACGGATGTCTCAGAAATAGGAACATTCTAAGATAGAAAGATACTCTCAAATTCAGTTTTCAAATCTTTTAACATATCCCAAAGGGTATCTCCAATCGCGATTCTGAGATTGGAGAGTCTATCTCAGTCGCGTTTCTAGAATATTTTCCTAGAGTTAGAGTCAATAAATTCGGAGATTTACCTACGTCTCACCGTGGCTCACACTTCGTTTTAAATTCAAATTCCAGGATTCCATAACTTGGCAGTCAATCAAGAGATTTTTATATCATATCCACGTGCTTGCCAAAAATATTATGGAGTTCCGCTAAAACCCAAATATGTATTTAATTTTCAATTCAGTTTTTTCGTTACTCAATCTGCGACTCAGCTTATAATATAATCAGATAAATTAATATGTTTGAGTATATTTTTTACTATAAGTACTAATAGGGTAATCGCACGTGGCTAAAAAAGGGATTAACATAAATGTTGATGTATGGAGAGGGAGAAGAAAACCAAAGAAACAATGGATGGATTGTGTGAGGAAAGACATGCAAGAAAAAGGAGTTAATCCTTATTCTTTCAGATCTTTACTAATAGCGTGATGGTTGGCAGAAGAAAATAGAAGAACTAAACGTATTGCGCCGACTCTCACTAACATAGTACAAAGGCAAGGAGATGATGATGATTTACTAGTCGGGTAATATAAAACGGTATCTATTTGAAAAATTCTTCCACATTTTACAAGGTAAGTTATTCTGGATGGTCATTGGCTACTTTTATTCGGGTACCACGCGGGTAATATCGCGCACAGAAGCTAGTATACAACAAAATTTATATAAAATAACCCTACCCCAACTCTATAACACCGCACTAATAACATACTTAACCAATCGAATATACCAGGATCATTCTCACCTTAATTCAACGATAAACCACAGAACAGATAAACACGTGTTACCAACATGCGGAACACATAAATAATACGCTATATTCAACTTAATCCACGATAATGGCTCAACATATAAAATAATACAGGTTAAAATTATAACGTTGAACCCATAAAGGAGGATTAAATGGGACGACCGTTGACGGGGAGTAACACCCGCTTGAATTACAACTGGGACCTATGTTATGTATGTTACAGTTTCGGTTGCATTATTGGAAACAGTTTTGGAAGCAATAATAAAGGGTTATTACTTAACTTTTGAGTTTATGTTGTGGTATTTGGGAGACTGTTTCTGGGTGTTTTTGAACAAAGAACAATGCAGTGCAGAAAAGTCACTCTAAACTTTTTATACAGGTTTCATTATCATTTTCATTATCTACCTATTTTTTCTCAACTGTTTTAGGGCCGGCTTCCAGTCTATCAGGATTCAGCTGAATACCAGTATTTTAAATAATTTGACTACCTATCTGACATCCATAACAAAGTTAGTTAAGGTGTGACACGATTTTTTGATAATAATGCCACCGGAAAATTACTTGTGTGTTATAATGGCAATATTTTATAAAAAAATAATTTATTAACTGTATGCATTCCTGAATAAAACATCTAACGGTGAAGCCTTATTAAAAATCAACACTTGTGACACCCACTTCACCATTAAAATTCGAAATAATCAAAATGACAAACGGCTTTAAGCAAAATATTTTACGCCCGTAAATTATAAGCAGTTTCGTTTGAAATAAAAATAACAATCACCAGGCTGAGAAATTATTAAACAAATACAAAAGTGAATATATCAAGCGGCGCATCAAAGCGTCGACGATGATATATTTGTATCGTGCGCACGCGCAAGTAAATGGGACCGAATAAATCAATCGTTAAGGCAAAGACTAAAAAACATTCGAATTTCAATCTTGGATTAGTTCCTTTGTCTTGAATGAAAAGTACTGTAATATAATAATTGGAAAAAATATTTTTAAGATTGGGTCAGCATTGCGAAAGTTTAGTTTTGATACAGTTGCAGACACAAACCCGATATACCTACGTATACAATACCATATCAAACAAATTATAATGAAGTACATCGTATTAGCTATACTAATATTATAAAGCTGAAGAGTTTGTTTGTTTGAACACGCTAATCTCAGGAACTACTGGTTCGAAATAAAAAATCGAAAAAAGTGGAGCAGGAATGAAAAATGTTGCAAAAACGGGGTTTTTTTTAAGTTTTTCTCTCTTACGTGACGCAGACGAAGTTGCGTGGGTCAGTTAGTGTGTGATAGTCTTCCAGAATATAATCAAACGTGTAATGAAAGATAAGAATAAATGATAAACAATGGAGTAACTGGTGGCAGCTTTCTTGTTATTTTTACAACGGAGGACTACAAATAAAACTGAACTTCAGTAGTAGCATTTTCCAATGAGAAGGTTTCTTTCATAACTAATATTATTTTTTTATTCTATTTTATTTGGTGTGGTTCTTCCCTACTGAAAAACTAAGAATTCTGAAACTAAAATGTACGATATGTCGCCTCTACATTTCTTACTCTTTGCCAACCCAAATGCACGCCGTCCGTGCGTCGAGGGGGCGGGATGCGCACGTTCATAACTTACAAATCGTAGCAACGCACAAATTAATTGCTTCGAATTCGACGACCATACATCACAAATCAACATTCGTTGCCCGCTGTACACAGTATAACACTCCCCTATTCCCAGTAACACCAGCAATGTATTCCGAAACAGGAACACATTTTTCAAACTGTCGTATCTATTTCAATCAGCAATAATAGAAAAGTAAATAAATCTTTGTAGGTGTCGATATTAAGGCCAAATGGGGGAGATATTAACTTTTATTAGTGAGTTCTAAAGCTGAGCGATAAATGTTAATTAGTAGATATGCTAACACTCTCATTTACGGGTGTTGACAGCTTGCCAAAGACTAATTAAATAATAGTATTGAAGTACCTATGTAGGAATGTTTGGAATGGATAGACTGGGCGGTCGGTGGGTGGAACCATTTGTCAGTCAGCTTCATTTGAGGTCATTACGGCTGTCTATTTGAAAAATAAATCATTGAACTATGCCATTGACAGGATTGGTTCTGAGAAAAATATTCGGCACAAATGAGGTAAAAAATATCCAACATTTGAGTTCCACCGCAGTCGGGTTCATAGATAGTACCTATCTTTTTTACGGGTCTTCCCTTGTTTGACCGAAAGGAATTTGACAAATTTTCACTTCTCAAAAAATGTTTCGCATAATTTCATTTGCCAAATTATTATTTAGCAAAAAATCTATTCACAAAAAATTGTAAAGCAAACCTAATTTTTGGGAAATTAACGTTTAAACTATAACTTGTTTACCAACTAGTACTTTTAACATTTTTTATTTAGTCAAATATTTAAGTTGGAAAAAGAGTTTTTACGCAAAATCAAATAAGCCAAATATTTTGTATCGTTAGTTTTCCATTTTTTTTTCTTCTATATAATGTAGTCGTTCCTGGTCACAGGTTTAACCTAACCTAACCATTGTTTTAAAATAATTAATTATCCTAATCTAAATAGCTCAGTTCCGGGTAACCTACTAAAAACAATCTCTTTTTTCTATTTATGCAAGTCGTTTCTGGCACTCGCCGGCCGCTGCCGCGGCACCGCTCGTTGCGCTCGCTCGGCTCGTGCGTAGGAGGTCACAGTTTTAACCTAACCTAACCTACCCATTTTGTTTAAAGACGAAATTAACCTAATCTAGTAGGAGGTCACAGTTTTAACCTAACCAAACCATTTTTTTAAAATAAGTAAGTAATTATCCTAATCTAAATAGTTCAGTTCCGGGTAACCTACTAAAAACAATCTCTTTTTTCTATTAATACAAGTCGTTTCTGGCACGGAGGACACTGGAGGTCACAATTTTAACCTAACCTAACCTACCCATTTTGTTTTAAGACGAAATTAACCTAATCTGAATAGTTGAGTTCCGGGTACTAAAAACAATATCTTGTTTTCTATTAATAAAAGTCGTTTTGCCCAAATTTCTTTTTTCTTAACAAATCATTTCACCAAACGTTTATTATCTGAAGATTGTTTGCTGTAAATAAATCATTTGATTAAAGATCAAATGCCATTATACTTGGTAATATTTTGCCAAGTAAAAATTTGACCAAATAAAAATATGCGTACTAAAATCATTCGAAATATTGCAATGGTATAAAAAAAGGTTGCTAAAATTTGTTTGGGTAATGAAATTTTGGCAAAATCTTTTCGGCAAAACGGCAGGATCCTCTTTTTTACATTGTACCTATGTTAACAACAAACATATTAACATTCAGGGGTGTAAACAACCTCATCACGGAGCCGTCAACTAAGCATTCTGTACATCAAACTAAGTAACTTTACGCAAAAAATATTGCTGGGAAACGACTTTTTTTTGGGTGAAAAATCATGTGTTGTGGTACAACGCAATGTAACGCACTCAAAACATTAAGCTGATGGATGGATTGAATAGTACGGGGGTCGTGGAGGTAACATGTTCAAAGTAAAAATCTTACAATAAAAACTTGTATTTAAAAATAAACTTGTCAAAAAGTTGATCTTTTACACCCTTACCGAGTTTCCTCCGTGCCTCTGAAAGCAGGGCTGTCATTTGTACATCTTTGACAGTCGTGTGTTGGTACTAACTGGTTTTTGGAGGTCAGATAAGCAATCGCTCCATGTGAAATCCTGGTATTCAGCTGCACCCGGTTAGATTGGAAACCCACCCTAAAATAATTGAGAAAAGGCTAGACAGAAAATGTTGAGTTTTAACAATAGTATTCAAATGAAAGCTGAGAAAACTTTTAAGGCGTTGTCAACACCAAAATGCGCTAACGCTGTCTATCTGCATTGGAGTAATCGCGAGCCAACTATTACTGGGCGGCCAGGTTTTAGAAGACAATAATTAATAAATAGTGAAATAAAAAAAGTGTGGATTATTTGTGAAATATGACTCGTTATGATTAAGTTGACTTCATGTTTTTAATTGCAGGCCCATACGTCAAAAAATAAAGACATTGAACCGTTTAATGATGATTTTGACTACTCTTTGCAAATATTTCCTATCGAGCTGATTTCATCCAATTACGAGTATGTACCGAGTCCGTCCACGGTCTTTGAAATATGATGAATACCTATTACCATCAATTTTTTGTTGTGCTAGAACAAATAGTTTTTCTTAAAAAAAACTGCATAACATCAATTAGGTCTTGTCAGCCTCTTAATGTTTCGATGCCAGTTTTTCTTGACAAGTAGCTTTGAAAAGTCCTGAGAACCGTGCGAATAAACTTCCGAGCTACCAAGGCAAGACGGAAGTAAAATAAACGTCAAAAAAGATCGTCTCGTAAACGAATATTATAGGCACTCGCTGACATACGTACGAAGAATATTGGATTTACAGACATGATTCAACTTTCCGTGTTTATTGAATAAATAATACTGATATACTTCTGCGAGTAATACGTTCTAAAGGGCGTTAGGGAAAATAAGTGAACGTGAAATGGAAAATCTGCTCGTTTTCTTTCAAAGGCTTTAGAAATTAAACCTTTTGGTGGTGAAACCGTCAAAAGCTGTGCGAAATTAGCAACTTTCTATTTTTAAACTTATATTGTCACTTACGGGATATCTTCCGTGATGATTAATTGTTATTTTGAGCTCCCGATATTTCGACGCTGTTGCAAACGCCACGATCGCAGGTTGACTGGAGAATGCGGGTGGATGGAAAATAAAATAACAAAATAACAAATAATCACGGAAGATATCCCGTAAGTGACAATATAAGTTTAGTTTTAAACCGTGAACAGCTGGGCAGACAAATCCAAGCATAGGCAATAGTGATAATGAAATAACATCGCGCCTGTAATCCTCGACGAGTTAGGCAGAGGTGTACCTAATAGTACACCCACATTTCGCCAGTTATGTTTAAGTCCCGTAAATAGGGGGCGAGCCTATTGCCGGCAACCATGCCCAAAAATACTCCGTGACTGCTACTGAGAATTTTCTGATGGCCACCCACATTTCGCTAGTTGTTTTAAATCCTATTTAGTAGTCATTTATATAAGGCTCGGTCTTATTAAATGACGCTTTCAACCGGGCACAAAACCGATTGGGTTATCCGTTTGTAATAAACGGTTCCAATAAGCACCGTCTCCAAAGATTCCCATGGCGTGCTTGATGCATGCAATGTGACAGTTAGATTTTATTTACGATGAATTAATGGACAAAGTGGTAAAGCATAAATTACGGGGTCAACTACAATTGGAAATTTTAAAATCTCAGAGTTAAAATTCAAGCAGTGGGCAAGAATTGTTACTGATTGATCACTGCCGGCTTCTCTACTCCCTGTTCATTATAATCTGGATCTCTTTAAAGTTCGTGTAAATTGGTATGCTTCTAGGCAAACATAGTCCACCCTAGGCCGCATCATAGCTTTACAAGAGGTGAGTTGAAGACAAAAGCAAGCCTTAAAAACATTTTTTAAACCTCAAAAGCTCTATCAGCTGTCTGGCACCAAGCACTAAGTCATGTAAATATTTATTTTACACGAGTGCTACCCCTATTTATCTGAGATAGCGCAGCGGATCACATTTCACGTAGGTTTGCAGAAGAAATCCAATCTTAGCCAGCACAATGTGGGAAGTACCGGAGACCTCACAATAGTCTGTACACATCCCACTGCTTTCAGTGTGTTCTATATTAAGTTTATTTTTATTTGTTTAGCTGTGAGCTGCACTTTATTTTACTGTATTTGTAGTTTGTACTCATATATCTTTGAATGCACGTGGAAATCTGCAGTTGTTACTATTGAATTTGCCAAATTAAAGCTAGCTAGGATATGAGTAGGTTTTGTTTTGTGCTAATGAACAACAACTTTATATCTGTCCGCAGATTCAAATCACAACTCTGTCTGACTACCAGTTTTGCCATGGGAAATCGTGTTACCTGGGATGTGTAGGTCAGATAGGCAGTCGCTCTTTAAAATATACTGGTATTCAGCTGCATACGGTTAGACTGAAAGCCAGCCCTAACATATTTGGAAAAATATGAAGCAGATGATGATTATTGAATTCACAATACTATTTTGAATAGTTTTAAGAAATTGATTAGTAATCTTACCTTCTTCTTTCGTGTGATTACTGGCCAGGTGTCGGAGTTTTTATGTCGCCCATGATGGGCAACTGATTTGACTTATAAATGCCGTCGTCGGCATGCTTTTTGCATCCAGAGAAAACCACACTTAGGAACACACGTGCACCTTGCTATGTAAATGCAAAGAGCATAAACCGGGACGCATTATTGCGAAACGCTGTTTGTTTTAATGCGAACTCTGTCGCGATGTTGTCGTTCTATATAATTGAATTCTGTCCGCCTGTCCCGCCAGATGTCTTCGCTGCTGTCTCGTGGAGGTACGTTGCTATGAAATATTTGATAGGCGCCCGCTTCTGGATATGAAACTGGTTAGAATGAATGTTCTTGTTTTGATCAAATTGATTTTTGTGGTTAACGGATGTTGTGTCTTTTATTGGGACTAACTTAAAGTGGATAGAAACAAAAAATATTTGATGAAGTACTTTGATTAGTCATTCTTCCCTAGAATGAACTGAAACTGGTATTCAACTGTTTCCGCCTAGAATAGAAGCCGACCCCTTCACAGAAGGGAAAAACTAGGCTAGAATTGTCTCAATCAATGCCCACTCTTTGTATATGTCACCGTAAAATTGTCAAACACGTTATATTGTAAAATCACTAAAGAGATTGTATACTCTCGTAACATTGTGGAATGTTACGGTTTCACTTCGATAGATTACAATCTAACGAATAATAATGCATTAAATTGTAAGCAGTATCTTCAGTTGACAATCTTTCGAGAGTTTACAATCTCGCTAGACAGATTACAATATAACGGGTTTTACAATTTTACGGTAACATATACATGTAGCAGCTAGCAAAAAAGCTTCTCATAAATTAGAATGCACGACTAAACTAAAATCCTTTTCTGAAGCAATGTGCTTTGAAATCTTCGTCTTGAATATCTTCTTGTGCTAGTAGATGCTTCTCGATACTAGGTAGTGTACTTTGTACAAGGTACCCATCTTAACTTTAAACTTTTACTGCGTTCTTAGCTCGCCTATTATGCAAACAGCATACCACGTTTAAACACAACACTCTACATTCCTAAACATTCTGTCTTGTTGTCTAAACACTCGACTCAGTGCTCAAAGATTTTTATATCTCACGTCACGTAGGTATTGTATATGCAGAATATGAGAATATTATGATTTCCAATACTGCAGGGTAAAGTAAAGCCACTCATGCATGAACAAAATATGGATGTTGCTCATTTTGTTCGTTATAGTTCAAATATGAATTCACAAAGGTTTTAGTTTTCAGTGGTTTCTGAAAGCTTTTAGAACTGGTGATTGCCTGGTGGAGTCATGCACTGTGGTATTAAACCATTGGCAGTATTGTCCACAAAGATTCGTGGCTATCGGGAGAACAGTAGAGGCTTTGTAGTATGTTTTATTCCAATCTGCTTAAGCTTCAAATTAAAACTACATTTGATGTAGGTTTCCAGTAACAATTTTATTTATAGTCATCATGATCTGCCAGGTTTTGGTCAGATAGGCAATCGCTCCATGTGAAATACTGCATCCGGTTAGCCTGGAAGCCGACCACAAAATAATTGGGAATTGGCTAAGCAGATGATGATCATCTGCCAGCTTTTGGAATCTTTGGTACTCATGAGCATGTAGGTACTGAGTATTACGAAAAGGCAGGTATTCTATTTTAATTACTTGGGTACACTCTTGGTAGATAACCTATATAGGTTACTGGGCCTGTACCCTTGATTCGGTAATGGGGATGCACACTGTGGAACTAATGGCGCTAGCATAGCTGGTTCCAAGCATCGTCATTGGTTGAAAATCAAGGAATGTCATTTCATATTTTAAAATACCTTGACCTCATTGGTCAGATTGAGACCAGCTATGGTGGCGCCATCTACAATTAGCTTTTAACGGTCTTCCCCATTCGATCAGTTCCAGACAGGGCCAACACTGGACCTTCTACAATTAACAATATAACTGATGAAATTAATCCAGTATTCTCCGAAATAACTCCAATTTTGTACCAAGAATCGTAAGAACTTAATTATAATTAAATACCTACTGACCCAAGGGTGGACAAGACACAGCTTAGGCTGGTCATTTATTCAATGCATCCGAGAGGTGCTTTTCTTAAAAACATCAAAACAGTCTGTCTGCTGTTGTATGGGAATTCGATTGAAGTTGTTTAATCTTTAATATGACGGTTGGACTCATCTCCTTGAGTGAATCGCCACCTTGTATAATAATCATCTCAGAGACTAGAAGCAGATTTATAAAAGTTAATAAGCATGGTGGATGCTCCCGGGTAGCCAGCGAATGTCGTTCAATCGACTTTCATTGGAGGGTTGTTTTGAATGATTTTGATGATTATAATTTTGACTGGTCTGCAAATTTCAAAAAACGTAAGAAAATTTGAAAATTTCGCGCGCTACCGGAGCATGCACCTTAAACATAATGTTTCCGTTTTTATCTTGCACTTTTGTTTTACAATTGGGCGGCTGTAACAGGAATCACGCATAAGCATAGCACATGCTAAGTATCGTTTATAGATTTCAGCCTTTAAGCATCCTTTGCATGTTCTATTGAACGATTTAGTAATGATCATTTTTCACCAGCGGCATGCATTTAAAAATATACTCCTGACCAAGACCAAGCTTAGTAAAGACTACAGACATGTTCGTGTCCAAATATTACCCATACATAGTTTGAAAGAATGATTGTGTTGTTTTACGTCTTTAGGAGTTGTTAGGTAGTGCTCTCAAGGGAAAAAAAGCTGGTTGCTGCTAATGATTTCTTTTAATAAGGTCGGTTTTTAAAATAAAACCTGTACACAGCATTAACTTTAAAGTAAATCATAGAAATGGAAAACTTTTTCTACATACCTACAGCAGATATTTACCTTCAAACACTTTTAAGTACTTTATCACCTACAAACTTCAAAAAGCCAACAAAACATAACTCTTCAAGAATATACGAGCAGACGAGCACACTTACATAAATGCTCGCCGTCAAGCGAAGTCCTTCAAAGCAAAATTCCTGTGTAGCAATTTAAACTTACCGCGAGTTGCGAGTCACTCCGGGGGAACTTAAATCGATTCGTTTATCGATGGTTCACAAACGATTACCCTTATATTGCTGTTTTATTAGCCCATCTAAGATGATTCGCTTCTAATACAAGCATGTAAGTTTCGCCAGACTGTGAAACTGACTTTGGATTATAAGACTCACTACCAATTTTTGAGACGGTGAAATTGGGCTGAAAGATGAGAATTTACTTTGAAGAGTAGGTAATCGAATTGAAGAGTCTTTCGGAGACGCTGCCTTAAAAGGCTTTTAATTAAATTATGGTCGTATGATTCTCCATGTACTTATTACCTAGCGACGCTAATAGTGCTATTACAATAATTCAACTACGAGTTTCTAAAACTTGGAAACCGATCGAAGTGATGAATAGAGTCTTGTTAACCCACAGGATAAACAAATCAATATGCAATACTGGACACAATAGGATTCCAGACGTGTAACATAATATCATGCCTGTCATCGCTTAAGGATTGTACATATGGTTGTACCTAAAAGCACATGGTAATAGTACACTCACATTTCGCCAGTTATGTTTAAGTCTTATGTTTAAGTCCTACGGGGCGAGCCAATTGCCATCAACCGGGCCCAGATCCAGACTCCGTAGCTGCTACTGAGAAATTCTTTCTGAAAAGGAGGTGGCAGAAAGCGAGAGGGAGAGAGCCTCTCACCCCAGCCGCCGCGGGAGACGCACCGGGCGTCGGGGGCCACGTGGTGGCTACCGGCCACCGTAGACGCAGGCCTGTGGACGGTGAGCTATTGCGTCCGTGCGTCTTATGACGACAGGCCGTGTCGATGGCGCGTTCGTGCTCCCCGCGCGCCTCAAATAGATGTCAGCATAAAGGGAGGGGCCCGCAAGGGCCGAAGCCTGCCGGGGCTGCGGGACTGTTCGAAAGAGATACCGCGGCCCCGGAACGTAAAGGGCGAGGAAGGAACATGTATGGTTTCAGTCAGTAAAAGTCTGACACTCCCTTCCGCTCCGCCCAGAGTGGGAGTCATTTGATGACTTCCCAGCCGAAAAAAAAAAGGAGCTCTTGCTCAACAGTCGCGCCGTCGACCACAAGACCACCGTTGCAGTCAAGTCACTCCAGAGGTTACGTCGCATTATCGCCTGAAAACTAGTTTTGAATGTTTGAACGGTGCATGCATGCATAATAGCAGCGGAGCAGCGGTGGCCCAGTGGTGGCGGCCCCGACTTATGAGTAGTAAGTCGTGGGATCTAACTCAGATAGGCGCATTTCTTTGTGTAATTTATTTCGACACCACTGCTCTTAAAACGGTGAAGGAAAACATCGTGAGGAAACCTGCATGTTCTAAAACCAAAAAAATCGCAGACATGTGACATCCAACAATCCGCACTGGGCCCGCGTGGTGGATTTTAGCCCTGGATAAGGATAAGGAAGCCTGTGTCCCAGCAGTGGGAGCATTAATAGGCTGAAGATGATGATGATGCTTGCATAATAGGAGGTCTAGAGGAAGTATCTTTTAGTTAAAAGCAATTTCATTAGTTAGGTGAATCTGTTGTGCCAAAATGGCAACAAATTGGTTTCTGAACAACAGAATGGCAAAACATAGGTACAGATCTACCTGTTGTTTTAAGACCTTGCACATATTATTTGATGTATACTCATGTTTTTACAATAAAATATATTCTATTCTGATTCCATTCCATTCCATTCCATTCTAGAACCTGACGACGCGGTAGGCCCAGAAGGAAATGGCGTGACGAGCTGTACTCTTATCAAAAAGATTGGACCCAAATAGCTAAAGGCAGAGATAAATGGAAGGGAGACCTTTGCTCTGCAGTGGGTCCCATCAGGCTCCTAAAAAAATGGTTAGGTGAAATCAAATTAGTTTATATACAGTACTTCCAACAACGACGTAACAATATTGTTTGGAAAAGACTATTTTTCTTTCTATACGAGTTACTACATTTTCTGTGAAACTATCTTCAGACTAGACGTTTATTTATCCCTTTTTCGTCTGATCGTATCAGACAGACATGCCTGATTGACATCAAGTAGATTTACTCTCGATCGAACTTGTATAGCATGTCTGAAGTGGTGTTTACTTATACATACTTGAAGGGTCTGATGTACCTATTTATAATAATATTGTTTTTATATTCATATGAGAGTACATAAGTAGAGATATTTGTATAATAAAATGGAAACTGTTTTGGCAGATTGACATTTGATAGGCAGAAGTGAATAAAATAATGATGAACTTTGAGAGCTCATTATTATTGTGCTTTAAATTCAGAGGAACTGTTTTGCCGCCCTACAAGAATATGTAACAAACCTATAAAATATATTTTCACTAACTAACCTGCAGATTATTGAGCGATATCTTGCTATTCATTATGTTACCCATTTTGTCCCACTGCTGGACGAAGGCCTCTCCATAGCCTTCCAATCTTCTCTCCGTGTGGTTTACTCCGGCCAATGACTCACAAATGTCTCAAGTCGTCACGACAGCGTTTTCAAGGCCTCCGTTGGCGCCGACCCCGACTTCTAGCACCTACTGTGGGACTACTCTTACCCATCGCTTAGTTATATTAGGGACTATCCTAGTCCTGCCTGTCCTGTTGTCTGCACGCTACAAGAAATAATACGTTACGACGCTGCTTCGTAGCCAAATACAGCAGTCGCGTCAGCAACCATGACAACACAACGAAACAGCAGGCCAGCGTGGATAACCAGTTACTTATATTACCCATGAATGCGTAGTATTACTAATCCCAAACTAAATCATACTCAAGTAAAATTTCACGAACAATTTCACATTATTTTAGGCGTTGACCGGAACAAACGGCGATTTGAATAAAAGCACCCGCCGTATGGTAATGGTAACCGGACGGAGGACGGCCTGCCTTCTAGGGTTGTCAAGTGGAAATGTAATATACCCAGATATTTGAATACTGAAAGTAAATGGTAGGATTAGGTAGTGATCGTCTTGAAAATTGTCGGTTAAATGTAAGATTTATTCATATTTTATCTATATTATTTTATACAAAGGTTTGCACCAAAATTGTTTGCAAAAGTAGAATGAGTCGACTCAATTTAAGTGTCAAATAACTCAACTCATTCTGACCTACACGCGTTCGGTCGGCGACGCAAATGGTTACTGCTGAAAGTTTAGGAAGTCGACATTTTCATTACAGTAACTCTGTCTATTGCATTCCGACGGTAGACATCTCCAGAATTGCACCACAACACTGTCGTGTCTTCCGCTTAAAAAAAAGCTTCCTTTCGTTATACTCCTGCCCTCCTTTTAAGGGTTTCCGTACATCAAGTTGTGTCCCGTACACACAATCATTACCACAGAGTAATGATTGTGTGTACGGGCATCACTTCATCAAATTCATTTCAATACCGCCATAATCGAGAACTATTTTACAAACAGATAGTCACTTCACCCCAATGCCAACGATTCGGCAGCCCTACACAACCGGATCGTCAAACATAAACAGAAACGGCACTCGCGTCCGGTTTGCAGTGTCCGATCCGGTCTATTATACCGTGTTAACTGCCTTTTACGATGTTTTTTGAGAGGTAAAAACAATATTGGACCGTTGTCACGTTCTTTGCCCATTGAGAGCCGCATTACAAAAAAGAATTGCGCTTAATGTTCGTTTAAAATGGGTTAATGAGCGTAAAGATATGCGTTTTAATGATGCCTTCTGATATAAGCATAACTTTTGCTTTCATTAGATGAGCTTAGGGTTTGTTTTATCCAACGACATAAATAGGTTACAATTTTATTTCAATGACTACCTATATTGAAACGGATATAAAACATAAACTTTAAACAAAAATATAGCCAACGAAAACCTAGTATGAGACTTTCAATGATTTTGTTTGCAGAACAAAACAATAATCGAGAAATGATCATACTATCAAGTATCATTTACATCATAATCTAAATTAGATCCGACTATACCCCTCAATATGCTCAACAAAGGATAGCAATACGCCGTTTCGTTATGAGTTACAAGGGTCGGGTGCGCCAAAACTACGCATCGATTCCGCGTACTACGAGTACGGTACGAACTGGCGTTTCGCAAACGGATTTATGCCTGAATCCATAAACGGACACACAGACATTGGGATAAAAACGTGAGCAAACTGGAATACTTGAAAAGGATAAACAATAAACACGCTTACCCATGTCATATTTGCAATTTTTTCTTTACCTACAGGTTTTTTTCCATTGTGTATAAAAACTTGATTTCAAATGAAACTGACAAAGGTTTCACAGTTCTAAAATTGTTGCCGGCAAAGGTGCTACAATAAATAAATTGAATGGGGTAGAAGCAATTCTTGCAAACACACGTCATATTTCCATCATTCCATGATTTTTTCTCGTAAAAGAAAACGTTGATTTAAAGGACAATCATCTAGATTAGTAGCTGTGATAATAATATCGATGTTGGCCTTACGAACTACTACTTTATAATTGTATTTGTAATATAAACTCAATTTATGACACCTCTTACCGAAAGCATAACTTCAACCAGGTACCAGGATATCATACCTCCACAGGTGGAGGTGTCATACGATTCACTTAATCTAATTACAAACAGATCGATGCGTCCGTGTGTCTCTCTGTAGTCAGGTCTGGCAGGAAGCCACGGTTCTCGTTTATATATCATCGTGTTTTGACGCCGAGCAGCCTGATGACACAGTATCGGCGGAATTGGAAAAATACGAACATTGCTAAATCAAATCAAATCATTTATTCTTTGCAAACATGGGTAATAGGTACATAGGTGTTCTTTTATAATAGAGTTCTCCACATTTTGCCGTCACATGGGCATGCAAATAATTGGTTCACAATTTAAAATAAGTGGCATGTCATACAATAAAACAATTTAAAAAATGTCAACATGGTCAAAAAATTAAAAAAAAAATGTCAAAATGGTCAAAGCAATAAAAAGGGGAAAAAAATTGTTAAATACCATCAATAATTTCAAACAGAAAATTTACATCAGCATGCCAATTAGAACAACAGTAATATGTCAATTAGAATAACAATAGGTAGGTATTTATAAAAAAAAAAAAAAACAGTCAATAACAGTAAGTGTGTATCGTAAGGGTAAGTACATAATTATATCAATTAGTCAGTGAATCATCATTTAGAAAGTCGTCAATTGAATAATAAGTTTTCATAATTAGTAATTCGATTAGGGACCTTTTGAACTTTAAGACAGTCAAGTTTTTTAAAACATTAGGTACTTTGTTATATATGCGTGGGGCAACACCAAAAAAACTTTTTTGCATTAATGCAGTTTTACACTTCACTTGACATAATTTATTGACGTATTGTGTCCGATTTGGATTTTTTCTGACGTCTGATAATTTTTGGAATAGATGTGGATTACATTTCACAAACAATGCCGTCTCTAATATATACAAACAAGGGAAAGTTAAAATTTTTAATGATTTAAAATAGGGCACACAGCTATCAGTTGTCTTAAGGCCGCACATTGACCTGATGCATCGCTTCTGCAATCTAAATACCAGCTCCCTATCAGTGGACTGACCCCAGAAAATAATGCCATACCGCAACACAGAGGCAACCAGTCCATGGTACGCTGCTAAAAGAGCCTGAACGTTAACTTTCTTCGAGAGTTGAAATAGAGCATATGCGGATTTGCTAAGTTTCTTACATAATTCTTCAACATGAGGCTTCCATGTAAGTTGGCTGTCAATTATGATACCTAAGAACTTAGCTTTATTAGCTTCTTGAATATCACAGCCATTGTAAGAAATTTCAACCTTTGGGTTTGGACATCGTTGATAAAAATGCATGACTTTTGTTTTAGTCAAGTTTATAACGAGATTATTTTTATTTAGCCAATTTATGATGTCATTTAAACAAATATTGATGTCATTCTTATAATTATTTGGATCAGTACATTTTATTATAGCGGTACTGTCATCTGCAAAAAGAACCATTTTTCTAGCATTTTATTGCTAGCAGTTTCCATTTTGCAGTTTTCAACAGATACCAACAACGGGAGCGGCCATTGAAAATGTAGTTCGACTGTGGACTATAATTTCGAGTTTCCTGGCTATTGAATAATGAAAAACTTTAAAATGAATTTCTTTCCAATCTAGGGCAGTTTTTAGTAATCTTGAGTTATTTTCTTGCGAAAATAGAAAAAGCTTTCAGTTTTGTATTATAATTTTCAAAATTTTCTTGGACGGCATAAACGCACAAAGAAAACGCATGCTTCATTTAACTGATATTAACGTGTAATCTTTTGTCTCTTGGATTCTGTATCAGCTGGAGACCTTTGCTAAATTATTTAGAAAGGTGGCTTTTGTCGGAGCTTCTTTCATATAGTTCAGTCGTTATGTCAGCCTTACACTACATTACCTTATTAATGACTAATATTTTGTTAAATATTAATAATTTCAAGAAAAAAGTTTTAAGAATACTGCGCTTATGGTGCATCATTTTTGCGGTACTCTGATAATTCAATTGTCTATACATATAAACCTCTGTTATATTGAATATATTTTAGTTGTTAGTATTATTTACAATTGTAACGTACTAATTGGCTAACCGATGTTTACATTCTGCCTCAATATGTAGTGTGGCCTCGTAAAATACTTACAATTTAATACTAGGTCAGAATATAACATACACCTCTAGTATGTAACGTGTACTCTAAAGAAATTGAGGTAATTGGTTTTGAAGATAAAACACGGGTAACTTATCCAATGACTCTCAGTATTTACACATCATAAAATACATACAGTAAGAAATAAACAAACACCAACTTATGAAATCAAAGTGTAAGCAATTTTGTGATGATCGTCGATAGCATATTTGTGCGTAAACACAGGTACTTTCTATCTCTATAGCTACATAAAGATTGCACGATAAAAAACAGTTGAGCATATTTATATAAACAGCACACGTACTTATGTACATACAGCGTACGGTATTTGGTAACGAGTAGACATAGACACTCCCTGGCAGCGATGCAGCGATAGCTTCGTACTAGTCGTAGATACTTCATGGTGTCACAAAACTCACAGAAAATTATCTTAAAATAAATCAGGTCACACAAGTGAAGGACAAAAAGTACAAATATTTGTATATTATCAATACTAATAAAAATTATATATATTTTAACATTATACACCATTAGGTCCAAGTGAAATTATGTGACGTTCTGTTCCTTGCAATAAGGTAGTCAGACCAACACCATCTATCCGGCGACTAGGGAAGAGTTGAAAAACAAAATCCCTCACTCAGATCAAATAAAAAAGATCCCTCATTTGTGTTCTTCACGCTTATGCTCGGGTGACGCGCGCCACCGCGGGCGTAAGCAAGTACTTTTGTAAAGTAACCATGTCTACATGTTTTCTACAAAGTTTAAGCAGAAGTTTTTAACAAATAAAACAAGGTGGTTACTTCAAGGCTTGGGTACCCACCTTCCAAGTTTTTGTTTTCATAACAAAGAGTCAAACAATTTAGTACATAATATGTAATCTACCACCAGTCCACCTAGTCCTAGAAGAAACAAGATTAGAACCTAGGATTTTTTTTATCTTTTATTCATGATCCTGGAAGACTAGTGACTTATTTTATGAAGCATGGCATAGATGATTATGTTCGTTCACCAGCTGTCCAAGCGGTCTATTATTGTAACGGACTTATTTTGTAAAAATTCAAATGCTGTCATAGACGCCTCAACTCTACAGAGTGATGTCAATTTCGGGCTAGTTTTTGGTACTTCAGTTGGTAGTCGCCAATTTTTTTCAGATTTTTAAAGCTAAAAACTTTAAATAATTTACAATTGCTTGTAGTATATTATTCTATCTATTTAAAAAATAAGTTTACTTGGATCATCTACGCGGTACAATAATTAAAACTGTTAAGCCGGGCTCGAAACCCATATTTTCTAAGATCGCTTATTTGTGGTTCAGTGTGCTGTGTTTATCCCTCATGCTGTGATATTTCAGCGCTATTTTAGTTCTAAAATGGACATCGACGTTAGTAAAGAAAATATTCAACCACTGAGAGGTGGTAGGAACCTTGTGCAATTGGGTACAGCGTTGCAAGCACAGTCGGATGTGGAGGCCCAGAGACAGCTGCAATTGCAAAAAGAGTAAAGTTTTTCTTAACTTATTTTTAAACTCACGCGTATATCTCTCATTTCATGAATTCATTAAGAAATAGCATCATTTTTATGCATAGTCGCTTCATTTGTAAAAAGTCATAGTTTACTTGTTTCTTGAGTATATACTGGAGATATTTCGTGTGCATACTAGCACAGACTTGATTTGGATGATTTTCATCGCAAGTAACCAATTATTTCTTTGAAAACTGAAAATTATTTAAATTAAATGTAAATTTTGAAAATCCTTTGATAGTTGATTGTGATAATCTGTGCTGTAATTTTTCTGTTGCACCGGTTGCACTGAAATGTATGTAATGTATGCCAACTCCACCCAATAAAAGCTAATGAGTTAAAAATAAATGATTCACTAGTTTGTCTTATAAACAAAGATTAGTCAAGGTTTTAAAAAAAAATCTTGCTTTCAGATTAGGTATTTGACAGACTGTTACGCTTTCAATTCCAATGTTTTCACATGCCAACTGCAAAAGTGGAGGAGCTAGAAAAGTTTCGAAGACACATGGCTTAGTGCTGAGTCTTCTTTTAAAGTTTACTCAGTCGTAATGTATTTGAACTTTGACTTGAAGTTATCAATTGAAGTGAAACGGACCAAAGATGTGTTTTAATAAATATTGTTTTCTTTCATAATCTTCCTAAAAGAAAGAAACTAACTCAATATCCGAACCTAATTTCGAATAATATCATCATCTTCATCTGCCTAGCCTTTTCTCAACTATGTTGGGGTCGGCTTCCAGTCTAACCGGACGCAGCTGAATACCAGTATTTTACATGGAGCGACTGCCTATCTGACCTCCACAACCCAGTTACTACTGGGTAATACTGTACCCTTTGGTGAGACTAGTTGTCAGACTGTTTGGGCCACTAACTATGTAACGACTGTCAAAGATCTACAAATAACAGCCGGGACCAACTGCTTTACTAATTTCGAATAAATATTAGTACCTATATCTTTTCTGAACTCGTTTCAAACAAAGGTTAGCTTGGCCCCAAACTTAGACCTTATTAAAAAATCACATACCAAAATGGCACTTAATTCGAACGCTTTAAAAGCAACCTTTCAGTAGCTAAAGATTAAAAGAGACTAAAATAAATTACACTGCACTGCAACGGAAACTAAATAATTATAACTTTTGAATGCACTTAGCACGTCTATCCGTTGCCGGTTATATTGTCTGGAGAACAGACATAACTAAATCTGATACTTTAACGTAAACCCCCAAATTGTTGTGGATTCACAAAACCGCTGCTGCACTGCTGATGTATTATGAAGCGAATCGGTTGCGAAATATGAAGAGGTTTTATCTCTAAACGCTGATATTAAAATGATTCTTTTATTTTCCGAACATGACGACTTGTATTTTTGAAAACTTCATTTTCAGCCTATTTAGTGCCTAATGCGGAGCAACGGCATGGACGTGTGTGAGAATGAACCGTCATCCACAGTGTGGATTGATAAATGTCACATGTCTTCGAAATTTTGGTTCTGGGACATGCTGATTGCCTTACGATATCATCCATAAAAGTTTCACGAGCTTGAGCACACTCTTCTTTTAATGTTGTTTGATAACAACGTAGGTATCTAAGACAGTAATATTTAGTGGTTGAATTTATAAAAATGTTTCTAAGCGTTTCTTAAAAGAGTGTATTTTCAGAAAATCGATAGAAGTACTCTCTAGACTATTTCAATTGTTGAGGTAAATAGGTATATTCCCTCGCGACCGATCATTATAGCGGTCCTAAAAGACCCTTATTCTGCGGCAGACTTTTACGGGCTGATTTAATGAACTACGACTATTCTGAACGGTCTATAATTTCAGTATAATATCGCTCCATTTAATACGAAGGTTAGGGTAAAAAACTATAGCGAAGTACGAAATATTAAAGTGTTGAAATGAGCCGTAACATATTAAAGTCGTTACAGGACAACGGCTCAATAATAAATAACGAGCGAAGTTACCTCCTAACCATCCGGTAACGTTAGGGCTGCCACCTGAACTGAGAAAATATTACGGGGGTAGAGTGATATATTTTTGGAACACTTTTCCGGGACAGGTGGAAAGGTAAGGTCTTGTGTCTCAATAATAACAGCGATTGAGTTATGTCTTTGTCATTTTGTTGTTGACACTGAAAATTTCAGTAAGGCGTTCATTAAAATAACCTCTTATTGAACAGTTGATTGGCTTTTGTTGTAATGCTTATTTGAAATCAATTGCTTTTTGACACGAGCGATAAAAGTAACTCTGCCCATAGCCTCCATACTACTTATATTTACGGGTAGTGTTTACAACTTCACGTTCAAGCGTCAATTGTGTTAATTTAATATTTAACTTGCTGTAGATATTAGCGCAATTATATTATTGAATGTAGATGTTTTCTCAATATATCAAGTTACTTTCATTATTTGCACATTGATTAATTGTAGGTACTGGCCACAAGTAACAAACTAAAACAATTTTGGTAAACGTACGAGTATCCAAATTATGTATCAGTAACAACATAAGTTTGAAAATGGAACAATATTTAAAATTTTATTTTAAGAGATATTATGACATTCCATCAATCGACAGCCCTACAACGCGCGTACAATGTACAGTGATATGCACTTTCGCCTTCATTACCCGCGGGCGAAGTGTTTGCAATTAACGCTCAAACTTTCCGGGTCACAGGTGAAACTGGGCCCATTAGTGGCTGACTTTAAACGTTTTAGGAATCATTAGCAGCTGCTAAACATCGATGGAGTAGCTTTTGATTTTATTGGGTAGTGGTGTATACTGTAGTAGAGTTGCTACGCGCGTTTGAGTTATTGCTGTGTGGTTGTAAGTGTTGCATGTGCTCACTGTTGCAGCTGGGGCCATGTTTATCTGTAACAGGACTATTGAGACCGGAGATCGGGAGATCTTAAAATTCTTATAAAACGATTTGTGTCTCTAATTTATTAAATTGAAAATCAATTGATCAGTGTGAATTTTTACAGATTATTTTGAGATTGTGGATGATATATTTTTATAAAAGTTCTGAAACACTGAGTGGCAGATGGCCAACTTTGAGAGTGACTGCCATTTAACGTACATATAAACTGTTTTGTAATTAATTAGAATTGTAGTTGAATTTGAATAGACAGAACCCAGAACATTCGGTGTCCGCATAAACCACCAACACTTAAATTACATATTCTGCAGTCAAAGAGACTAATGTAAACGATCCATAATGAGTTCTAAATCACGATAGAAATCTCGGAAATCTGGTACAACCAGTTGTTTACCTAGTTTTCCGGTTAACTTTCACTTTACAACGCAATAACTTGAAGTAAACAACATACCTTTATGTTGATGTCCTTACGAAGTTATTTGGTTCTGTAGTACGTAATATACCAACCATTTACAAAAGAAGGTGAATTTAAATTTTTGGAAACAACGATAACTTGCCCAAAAAACTATATAGATGATAAACAACGTTTCTTTTCATATCAAACCCAAACCACTGGAACTCCTGAAAGCCAGAATCAACAATGGCGACCACCAGAAAAGCGCCGTGACAATGAAGCTTGACGAAGTCCCAGAGAATGAATTTAACTGTCTTGGATCCCGCAACGAAATTAATCAGAAAGTATAGCGGAGGAGTAGGAAAAAACCGTAATTTCCACTTCTCTCCATATCAGCAGGAGACAGATCTAAACAAGGCCAATAGACACAAAGGGACGTTTACAACTGGGGTAAGCTCAGTTGCCTAGCACCACGGATAGATATTAACATTAATGGGTCCGGTCAGTGGGTCGTCTTAGGGGCGGATTTTTAGGAGTTGGAGTATACGCTTAGGGGCACTATGAGCTGCAAAGAAAACCAAAAAAAAATTTTTTTTGGGTCTTAGAAAATTTTAGGGAACAATTTGATTGCAGTTTCAGGTTGACCTTGACCATAGGAACTATTTAGCCTCTGAGAAGCATGGTCCTACGACGCACCGTCTCCAAGTTAGGAGCTTTTTATTTTTTTCTAGTTTTTTGAAAAACCCTCTATATTTAATTAGTTCTAGTTAGAAATTCCCGAATGATTCATTATCATTCGGTTTGTAGTAAAAAAAACACTAAGCTTCAATAGCATCATCATCTTCCCACTCTTGTTCCATGTTATGTGGTGTCGGTGAAACACGTTTTCTTCTTCAATTCTCGTCTGTCAATCCTCACGTTATTATCTACCTACTACTTTTTCCTTCATATTATTCCTCAAATAATCCATCCATCTTTTCTTTGATCTCCCTGTCCCTTTCCAAGTTTCACTGAACTGAAATTGTCACTAAAAGTCACAATATTTTGTCAACATATTTTTACCCATATCGATCCCTACATCTCATATCACAACGTAAATAGTTACTTGAGGATTATACCGGTTGAATGAGCAACAAATATTCCGCTCCCAGATTAACGTCGTCGGAAAAATAACATTCGATCATATTCTAGGTAGGTACGAAAACAACTAAAAATCTTTCTCGAAATAACAATCAAAATCAACATTCAAAAGTATAACTAAAATCCGTATTCTAGGGGCACTTCAGTACAAAAATACTCGATGGAATACCCGATAACAAAGCACTGCGGGAAAACTTATTCAATTTCAGTGAAGAGACAACTGTTCTTGGGTTTGAAAGGCATTGTGTACCATTCACCTAGTAGTTCGTTTTTTTTTTTTCATTTTTATCTGTTCCTGAACAATACTTTCATTCAATCCGCTTCTCGACATTAGACATGCAAGGCACGTTCGGTCGCGACTGCTCTGCTACGAAGTTTTGGGGCCGTGATTTGTGAATGAGAGATAGCGGAAGCGGTTCTGACAGGTCTTCGTGATGACGCTACGACCAACTTTGCTCAAATAGTTTTTCCCCTTCCCCTTTGTTGCCAAACCTACGTGGTCGGAAAATCATTCCAGGAATTTTTGAAATTAATAAATCTTGTGTTATTCAAAACATGTTCCTATAAACCTAGGTCCTCAAATTGTTTCATTATTCGTTTTCTGTCAGAAATGTAAATGTTATTTATTGAATATTTATTATTTATATGTATTTTACGGTATACCTAAAATTTTATCAACAAACTGACGTTATGTAATGGAAATTGTAGTTTGTTTTGATTGAATTGAATTTTCCGTCCAAAAAATATATTTATCTTATGTGAAGACCTGAAAACACAGAGTGCTTGTAAGGTAAGAAAAAAACTTTTTTTTAACATTCTAGAATCTAGATTATTGCCCGACCCCATTGGTACTTCCCCTATACATGTGGTGTGGTTTGATCCAAATCGTCCAAACCAATAAATCGTCGAAAAACAAATATGAACGCATCTCTACAGGAACTGAACCCGCTAATCTGCTAAGCCGTGGTCGCGCCATAACTCCAACATGTGAGCACCGTGCAATTCTATTGGCACGGGCAAATGAACCACCGCACAAGCGTAGCAGTATTTGTCTTCATACTTTGTCGCTTGAAGCTCATTCAAACTCATACATTATTGATGACCGAATGTTCAGTAGGAGTTGACGCCGCCTACATGATCGTTTGATTATTTCATAGGATCGCAACTTATCAGAATTACGGTCGCGCGTATGAATATAATTTTTCTTTGTGTTGGCGAGTTTATTTGGTAAAAAAATATTTTGTTTTGCTCTCAAACACTGTTCCTAATGTAAGTGTTTTTTTTTCTTACTGTACAAAATGTTAGCTTTTTCATCGCTCACATAAACAACGTCTAGATAGTCTAGATAAAAACAAGGCTTTGCAGTGAACCCCAGATTAATTGGAAAAAGAAAAAACGTTATGATGAACTTAACATTTACTCAGTCCATATCATTTTATATTGACGAGGCTCAAAAGGCTGCCCAACTTAAATGGGACTGGACAGGATATGTCTGTCGCATGCCGAACGAACTGTGGGCCCGAAAGGCTCAGGAATAGTGCCCTGAAACAGTGACACGGGGTCGCGGCAGACCACGAAGGAGTTAGCGGGACGAACTGGATACCTTCCTTGAGAATTGGAAAGAAATAGCACAGAATTGTGATCATTGGAAAGAATGGCCTTTGCCCAGCAGTCTGCATTGTCCCACTGCTGGGCTGTAATAATATAAGAATAAAAATATCTTCATTACAAACCCCGCCCGAATTTCCAGTAAAACCACACTTCCAATTTACAAAAAAGCCTTGGCGAACTAAAAAACAACCTCTTGATTAAATCAGACCATACTAGTAGCGTTAGTCCAACAATTAATCATGGCCGTTAATTTTATTAACAACACGTGGTATGTGGTTGTTTGTCAAGTGGGTATTTCATCCATTTGTCAATTGCCACCGTCGGGACCTCCCGTTGGGACTGTCGGCCCTGAAATCGTATTAATTTGATTATATCATGCGGTTCTAGTACCGGTGGTTAATCAATTATTTTATCAATGGACACTGGTTTCTGTTACTGCAGTTTTAATACTGTTGTTTTACGTAATAAGCAAATTCGACACGTGTTTTCTGTGGTTTCACCAATCTGCATATGGTTAGTCATAACTCCCTCATGCCAACTCCCAACAGAGCATGCGGAAATGGTATCCAGGCTTGCCTGTCTGGGTGATGTAAGTAGTTAATAATATTTCTGCCGTATCCCATTCGTATTTTTTTTTCTGAGCCTAAATTCGGCCTCGTTTAAAGTGAAAATTATCACTTGGTTGTCTTAACATTAATAATTATTATCAATGGTACTTTCCAAAATTATTTCAAAAGATAGGAGAACATAGAGCACCTACACTCTTTTTAATTTCGGTTCGGCAATTTTTCCCTTCGCCTTTCCCTTCAAATTATAAGTCTGTTCATCAAATGAAACGACAGCTTGTGAGAGAACTCCAGATCATCGATCTTCATTTAAAAACTTTCTGACTCAAAGTTTGAGAGTTGGATAACTTTCCATAAGGTTAAGTTTTTAAAACTATTCAAATATCCCACCTAAGTTCTAGGACCCATCAGGATTGGTAACGTACATAAGATTGATACTTTTAATCTCGTTTGTCTCCTAGATGAGCAAGGTTCAATTATTGTAATGCATGTTTTCTATACATATGATTTTGTTTCCATTCCTGTCCTGAGTAAGTTTAAGAAAAATCTATTAAGCATCTTATGAATATTATGAAACGGCCTGTTTAGTTTTATAGTTATATGTGCTAGTGCTGCGGATCGGGGTTTAATACTGTGTCGGTCAAAAGGTTATTAACATTTGTTTTTTTTTTCCTAGCAGAAAACGCTCAACCAGGGTTCTGAATTAGTTCCTAGTTAATTTAATTTCTGATCATTCATAAATTAAAATTAGCCATGAGCTAACAAATATTCAGAACTTTACCATACCTAATTTTATAACTTGACCCATTTATACCAAGCAATTTGGAATAAATAAATCAAAACCAAACTCAGCATCATCATCAATTAAAAACGTTACGAGCTCCACCAAAGATAACACTTAATTCTCGTCAGCAAGTTTATTATGTACGCATTTTGAACAACTTCTTCGCCAAGATTTGCGCCACCCATACTAATTAATTTTAGCCCCGGAGTAAGTTTTTCGCAATCGCCACGGACATTATGAATAGATTACATGGGCGGATAAACTGAGTCGTTGAACTAAAATATAAGTGAAAAGAAAATGGCACAATAAGTACCGGACTGGCCGTCATCCAAGCCTAATGACGCATTTAAAGCTAGATTTATATTTCATTTAAGCGTTTTCATCTTGTTCTTGAAAGAAAAAATGGAAGTTAGTATACTGTGTGCGACGTGAGCTCCGTGCCAGTAGAATCGTTTTTTTTTCTTAACTTTTGTGTCTTTTTCGCCAATCTCCAAAACGGCTGGACTTATTTTGACTGGACTTTTACTGGCTGATAGCGTAAGGGTTTAAGGATTAGGGTTGCGTGCAAAAAATAAATACCTCGAAATTATTAAGAAAATCGATTCAAATAGAAAAGTGTAAGTAATTTCACGCAGACCAAGTTGCGGGGCACAGCTAGTAAAAAAACCCACAAACACAGACACTGAAAAGAAAATACGAATTTTGTAAGACACTTCACACCATATTTTGTTTCGATTTCAGGCTAACATTGAAATAAATTATTTCACTTCATCCCAACAATCACGTCTGTTCACCAAAGCAGTAAAAAAGTAGGTACCTAAATAAAACTTTCTTTGTGTCTTCACACTGATTTGTATTCTCAAAGTTTAATCCCGATGAAGACACGAAGATAAAGTAGATATACATTGTCCCACGTATGCACAAATAATGAAGCAGCAAATTCAACCTTCAATCCTTATTCATAACGTAGTAGTGTGGGGTATGAAGGACAGAGTGTAAAATTATTCATCCCCCATAGAAATGGGTACATACACATTTCCACAGTAACCATTTCTGTATCTATACATAATACAGGGTGTAAACAACCTCATCACGAAGCCGTCAACCAAACATTTTGTACATCAAACTAAGTAACTTTACGCAAAAATTATTGCTGAGATAAGTACGATTTTCTTTTGGAGTGAAATATCATGTTTTGTGGAAGAACTCAATGTAAGGCACTCAAACAAGTATTGATTTGATGGATGGACTGAATAGTACGGGGGTCGTAGAGGTGTTTAAAGTAAAAATCTTTCATTAAAACTTGTATTTTAGAAAATACTTGTCAAAAAGTAATAATTTCGACCCCCAATATCTCCGTAACTATAAGGTTCAATGGTATGGTCTAGAACAAAAAATTTATCGCAATGATGGGGAGAATAAGCGCTTTTTGGCTTCGTTAGGAATCTTTTTACACCCTTCATTAATTCATGACGCTTTTCATATACCTATTTGTGTGATCACGTTGTTCTTCTTACACTAACTGTAATAAATAATCTGTATACATATATGTCACCGTAAAATTGTCAAATACGTTATATTGTAATATCTCTAGCGATATTGTAAAATCTCGAAATATTGTCAAATGAACATGCGGAAGTATCTCTGCCCCCATAATCGGGACTTGGGGCACCCCCCCCCCGTTAGGTTAGTTAGGTTCCTTTAAACCCTGCACCCGGAAATAGGGGCCCAGCGAAGCGGGGCTCCGTCGACTACGCTTTTTAGGGGAATATAAAGTGTTTTAAGGTTAGGTTATAATAATCGGTATTTCTCAGGAATGGTACAATATCTTTTCATGAGAGTTGTACCACTGGGCAAGGGGGACCCCTCCTTCCCTCCACACCGCGTGAGCTGACTACCATCGCATGCATTTCACGAAAAATAATGCGTTTTGTTGTAAGCAGTATTTGACAATATTTCGAGATTTTACAATATCGCTAGAGATATTACAATATACGTATTTGACAATTTTACGGTGACATATATAAAAATCTATTGCTGTTCGTTAGTCTCGCTAAAACTCGAGAATGGCTGAATCAATTTGGCTCATTTTGCTTTTGAATTACTTGTGGAAGTCGGTAGGTGGTAGTACCCTACCTACTACCACCTACCTAAAGATAAAGATAACTTTATTTTGCAAATATGGGTAACCTCAAACGCTGACAAAAACACATAATATTACAGCCATATTTTACCACGCTACGCATGCAAAAGATACTACACACCTCCTACTACAACCTACCTACTACTACCTACCTACCTACTACTACCACCTTTTTTTTTTTTTTTTTATTGGGACAAGCCCGCCACACACGCCCAAACCACTGTAACTCCTGAAAGCCAGAATCAACAGTGGCGACCACCAGAAAAGCGCCGAGACAATGAAGCTCGACGAAGTCCCAGAGAATGAATTTAACTGTCTTGGATCCCGCAACGAAATTAATCAGAAAGTATAGCGGAGGAGTAGGAAAAAAACTGTAATTTCCACTTCCCTCCATATCAGCAGGAGACAGAACGAAACAAGGCCAATAGGCACAAAGGGACGTTTACAACTGGGATAGGCCCAGTTGCTTAGCACCACGGATAAATATTAACGTTAATGGGTCCTAAGTTGAGAGCTGTTATATTTGATTCCAATAATAGGTATGGCAAAAACGCTTGAACGCACGGAAATTTGCTCTAGTTTCTACAAGGTCCGTATAGTAAATAACTCCGGATGTAACCTGTACACTATCCAACATAATATTGCGTTCATTTTGCCAAAGACTACACTCCCACAAAATGTGATGTGCAGATTGTTCATATTCGCAGTCAGATGTTGAACATTGACAAAAAGGCGAGTCAACAAGTTTGAAGGAAAATAATTTACTCTTGAAGTTGCCATGACCCGTGAGAAATTGGGCAACACAGTGATCAACCTCCAGCCATGTCCTGTCCAGCCGCTCACGAACGGATGGAAAGAACTGGTGGAGGTGTCTGCCCTTGATGGAATTGTCCCACCTATATTGCCATTCAGATAGAAGTTCCTCCCAGACGTCGGTCTGTGGTTTGAATAATCTCGAAATCTTAGCACGATCACGTATGGTTAAAAAGTCTGCGTCCGTGGTCTCACGCGCGTTATAGTACATTGCAGCCCGACGCTGTACCTCAAGATCGACTGGAAGTACACCCGCAAGCACCGGTAAAGCTTCGGTACTAACCGTCCTATACGCTTTGCATAAGAATATCAACGCCAAACGCTGGCTTTGAAGCAATTTACGTCGCACCGCTCCTATGGTGGCCCTATCGGCCCAAAACTACTACCACCTACCTACTAACTACCTACTACTACCGGTAGGTGGTAGTAGTAGGTATACTACTACCACCTACCTACTAACTACCTACTACTACTTACCTACTACTACCTACCTACCTACTTCTCACCGTTTAAACCTTCCCTGGACTTCCACAAATAATTCAAAACCATAATGAGCCAAATCGGTCCCGCCGTTCTCGAGTTTTAGCGAGACTAACGAACAGCAATTGATTTTCATATACTCGTATGTCACCGTAAAATTGTCAAACACGTTATATTACAATATAACGTGTTTCTCCCTAGCGATATTGTAAACTCTCGAAATATTGTCAACTGAACATACGGAAGTATCTCTGCCCCCATAATCGGGACATGGGGCACCCCCCTGTTAGGTTAGTTAGGTTCCTTTAAACCCTGCACTCGGAAATAGGGGCCCCGCGAAGCGGGGCTCCGTAGACTGCGCTTTTTAGAGGAATATAACCTCCTTCCCTCCACACCGCGTGAGTTGACTACCATCGCATACATTTCACGAAAAATAATGCGTTTTATTGTAAGCAGTATGTTTGTTTGACAATATTTAGAGTTTACAATATCGCTATAGAGATTACAATATAACGTGTTTGACAATTTTACGGTGACATATATATATATATATATAAAAGGCCTTCAGTAGCTGGTAACAATAATAGGGTGCATTTGATTTCCAATATGAATTCTCTAAGCAGTAGGTAATTGAATATTATGTGAATCAAAACACATTGAAAATCAGCACAAAGCTTAAGGGCTATTTAGGACTCTAGTCTATATTTCCATTCACTAAACACGTAGAGTCGAGGACTTTAATTGATAAGCCACTTTCACTGCTTTCCAATTTTCACTTTTATATAATTATACACGAGTAGGTACAAATATTACCGACTAAACCCGATTTGCATACACGGCTGAAATAAGAATAGTGGCAAGTGACTTATCTATTAAAGTTCTCGAATGTATGTAATATGATAATTATATTTTTACAACAAAAGTCACTCATTCGCGCCGTGTCGCAAACGACAGCTGTCCCTACAACGCAACGAATTCAAATTATGAAAGCGAAATTTGTCACTGAATTTCCTCTATTTTCACCTTTGAATTTTCCCAGTTATGATTATTTCACCTAAATGATTTATTACTTTAATTTGGCAGTGTCTTGTGACGTAATTGACGTTCTCGTTTATCAAAAACTAATTGGAGATCGATGACCCGTTTAAATTAAAATCGGTGAAGCTTATGTTTTGAGGGAATTGTTATTCTATTTGGTTTTTTTTTGGTGATTTATTTATCAATAACGTTAATGATCTGGTATTATCTAGGTGTTATTTATCAGACAAATTAACCGCAGATTCTTTTATTTTGAGAGGAGGGGTCCTCTTGCTCCGTGGTACCACTCTCACGAAAAGATAATGCACCATTCCTGAAAAAAACCGACTAATGTAACCTAACCTCAATATGCGCCTAAAAAGCTTGGTCGACGGAGTCCCGTTAAGCGGGGCTCCTATTTCTGTCTGCAGGGCTTAAAGGAACCTAACTAACCTAACATCGGGGTCCCCCAAGTCCCGATTATGGGGGCAGAGATACTTCCGTCGCATGCATTTCACAATATTACGGTTTCACTTTGATAGGTTGTACCTAATCTACCGAAAAATAATACGTTAAATTGTAAGCGGTATGTTCGTTTGACAATCTTTCGAGAGTTTCCAATCTCGCGAGATAGATTACAATCTAACGGGTTTTACAATTTTACGGTGACATATATAATTCGTCCAAATTTCAACTTTAAAATAAGAAATGATAATGTTGGTAGTGAGTAGATACCAACTTTAGGCTTAATAAGAACAGTAAACACTTGAACCAAAAGTTGTAAATCGAAATTAAAACCACACCGCACAAACTCCAACAAATAATTGAATAAATCTCAATAGAATGTAAATAACGCTGCGAAGCTGATAACGTGTGTTGCCTCTTTAATCTTCAACTCTTAAAGCGAGTGCTGCCCGGAATACTTTACCGACAATTTATTTGCAACTCTTCGTCTCCATTTAACAAGAAATATGTTAACCACAATCGAATACGGCGAATCTAAGTAAGCAGATGTTTTATTCATGATGCCGCAAATGGCAATTACAGTAACAGAGATAGAGAATAAGAGCGGAAGGAACTTTGTATAAGAAGATGTGCTGGACACACTGCTCCGGCGACTCTGAATAGTCATAAATGTCAATGGGAAATAAATATAAAGAAATTCCTTTATGTTGCTGTTTTAAATTTCAGTTTTAAGCCTTTTAGGTTCGAAGCACGTGGCTAAGTAATAACTGCCGCTTACGTTGATCTTAAGGTTAAGCCGTGCTTGCCTAGGTTGATCTGTGGATGGGTATACATCCACAGATCAAATAATGGGAATAATGGGAAATGGGAAGATGGGTATACATCCACAGATACACAGAAATAATGGGAAATGGGAAGATGGGTATACATCCACAGATACAAAGGAAACTGTATGCAATGGGTGGTCACCCATTGCATACAGTTTCCTTTGTGCCACGGAAAGGACGTTAAGCCGTTGGTCATGGTTGTCATTTTTGTAGATCTTTGACAGCCGTTAAAGGAAGTCAGTGGCCTGAAAGTCTTACAACCAGTCTTACCAAGGGGTATCGTTATACCCAGTACTAAATGGGTTGTGGGGGTCAGATTGACAGTCGCTCCATGTATAAGGTATTCAGCTGCATCCCGTCAGACTGGAAGCCGACCCCAACGACCAACGTGGTTGGGAAAAGGCTAGGATGGTATTATCAGTTTGAAACTTGCTACTAAATGCTTTTCCAGGAGAAAATATTACGCTCGTTTATAACAGGATTTCGAAGGATTTAAAATATTCTGAATAAACCATGTGAAATCCGCTGAATTTCATAATGGATCCTGAAATTGTTTAATTGGCTGTGATAAATAGTAGGTATTAAATCACTTCCTAATTTAAATCTGCCGTGCTCATTTGTATATTTAAACATAAGGTAACATCACGCTGTTGTCCCCGAAGGATTATGCAGAAGTGTACCTAATAGTACACTCACATTTCGCTAGTTATGTTTAAGTCCCATGTAATTGGGGCTGAGCCTATTGCCATCAACCAGGCACAAATCCAGACTCCGTGGCTGCCATTGAAGAACTCCTGAACGAGAAAAAAATATTAGCTTTGCAACTTCTTTATACGCCTAATCTTTCCCACTATCTACTGTACACCATATCAGTGAGTGATGAGATCTCTGAAACTCCATTTCCCAGTCGTAATTCTGCTGACTATAAACCCGTATTCAGCTTAATGGGCTAATCAGGCTGTCCGCACATCCCCAATAAAAAAAGCTTCGGAAATCGTTAACCGAACGATGTGGCATTGTTCACGGAGAGAATTATTCCCAATGTTAGGTTGATGTGTCGTTACACCGTTCAACCATCTCTGTGAGTTAAGGTCGATCACATGATAAGGGTAAGGTTTCGGCCTTTTTATATAAATTATTCATTTTATATGCTATTCTCAGAAAGGAGAGAGGATCTGATGACTGATGACATGCGTGAATGAAAGTCACGAGCTTCAACCTTATACGTTATTTCAAGAGTCTATTTGGTCAAGAACCATCTATAATGTAAGATCCACCAAGTTCTACAGAAAATCAGTAGTGTGTGTACCCCGGAAAAATATGAAAAAAATACGGTAGGGTTCTATAATTCGTGCGTGACTTAGCGGTAATAATAATTAATCCAGTAGCTGCCCTCAATTACCAATTACGCCATTCGGTCAAATATTACAAATGGTCACTCCACATGCGACCTACGACCACATTTTATTACGTCATGTTACGTATGAAAATATTATTATTTTCACTTGTGACCGGGTTAAATGGCGCCGGAAGAAATTTGAAACAAATCTGGCGGGGTCATGCTTTCTGTGTAGAATAATAGACTTAATAAATTGTGCCTATTGTATGCCTGTTGGTATGCCCGTGTTTAGTGGCCTCGGCTACGAAAGAATCCATTTATTTGTGTAAATTAAATTACGTAGAATACACACGCTAAGCATGAGGTGGTTTGTTATTTATTATAGTAACTATTTCCTTATGGATTTCCAGTGACAAACAGAACTTGAAAAGTATAGTTACAATTAGTCAAAAAACTCATTAATTTACATGTCACTCATGTTTGAAATGGCATTGCTAAATTCGAAGCAGACATACAATCTGCCATTGTATCGTATAACATAATCTAAATTGAACCAGTGAAGTGTGTGGGTTACGGGAAGACAAACAAAACACGTCTTTACGATACGAGTGGTTTATTACGACTGCTCCTTAGAACTAACACATGAATAAAAGTTATAAAAGTTGCTTAGACTACACATAATGTACTTATACACTACACCACGGGGGTACGAGAAGAAAAAAAAAAATGTTTACAATGTTACACATTTTTTTTTTTTTTTTTTACACAAGCTTGCAAACTCAAGAGTGTTTAAATCAGGAATATACGAATAACTACACTACACTATTTAAAATTACACTAACTTCTAAACAATTTTGTTCGGTTTTTGTGTACTATTTCTGTTTTATTGTTTTTTACTATTTTTACATTTGGTTCTATGTCTTCTATTACAATATATGGACCATTAAACAAAGTATCTAATTTATTTGCAGTTTCATTTTTTAACAATATTAAATCACCTTTTTCATATCGCACTTCATTTACGTTTTTATCATACAAAGTTTTTCGTACCTCTTTGCTTTTAATCAAATTATTTCGCGCATCTCTGTGTGCTACTTGTAAACGATATCTTAATTCTAAACTATAATTATCAGGGTTATACAAAGGTTCTATACTACTACTTAATCTACTCGGAATGTTACTAGGTTTTCCAAAAACCAATTCATACGGGGCATATTTTGTAGAAGAATGTATAGTGTTATTATAAGCAAAACACCAAAAGGGTAGCCAGTGGCTCCACGTATCAGGATAATTATCGCATTGTATTCTTAAGAATGAACCCAAATGCTTATGTGTATTTTCGAGTGATCCGATTGACTCGTGATGATAAGAAGTTGAGTTCAATTTTTCAATTTTTAAAAGTTTGCAGACCTCTGTCATAGTGGATGACATAAATTCAGTGCCCTTATCGGTGGCTATAGTTTTTGGAATTCCGTATCTTAATATAAATTGATTAACAAATACTCTAGCAACGGTGACCGTTTCCTTATTTTGGAGAGGATAAGCCTCTACAAATTTGCTTAACTCACACTGCAAAGTAAGTATATAATTATTACCATCTATATCTTTATCTAAGGGTCCTACTAAATCTAGAAACACTTTCTCGAAAGCATATGAAGCTGTGGTGGTTATCACCATTGGCTCCTTTGTTTTTAGAGAATGTTTTGATTTTTGACATTTTTCGCATTTCTTTACAAAATCTTTGACGTCTGCTTCCATTTCTGGCCAGTAATATTTTCTTTTAATATTGTTTACCATCCTACGCACGCCTGCGTGACCACTGGTAGGTAGTAAGTGATAGTCATTAATAATAAATCTCTTATCATTGTCATTATCAATTCTTTCAACTCCTCGTAAAATACATATTCGTGGGCCGGTCCACAAATCCTTATTTTTTATTTCTTCTATTAATTCTTTTATAAATAACGCGTTATTTTCTCTTTTTATTATACATATTTCGTCGACGTTTATATTTTTACTTAATTGCTTTAATTTCTCCACAAACACGGCTCGCGTGTATTGTGCTTTGAAATCAAGATTAATGTATATTATTTTCTTATTTTGGGAGAATGCAAAACACTCGGTTTCTACATCTATGTTCCCTTGTTTTCTAATTTTCTTCAACTCTTTCTCTTCTATTAAAATTATTTCTACTGCATCACCCGGCATCCGCAATAATTCCACGATTCTCGGTTGATCAGGCCGATCGTCTGTGTTATTATTGATGATTGTTGGGTCGCTGTCAGCGTTTTTATCTTCTAATTTCTTTTTCTGTGCTCTAGTCATTACATTAAGTATTTTATCATTAATACATTTTAATTCCTCGGAATTAATTGAAATTCTAGACAACGCGTCTGCTACGGCGTTTTCTTTTCCTTTTATGTATGTTACGTTAAAATCGTATTCTTCTAATGTTAACCGAAACTTTAATAATCTGCTCGACGGATCTTTCATTCCAAATAAATATAGCAATGGTTTGTGGTCTGTCATTATTGTGAACTTTTTTCCAAAAAGATATGGCCTAAAATACTTTACTCCCCATACTATCGCAAGTAATTCCTTTTGTATAGTTGGGTAATTTTTTTCAGCTTTATTTAAAGGTCGACTTGCATATGCGACTGGTCGCATGTCTTTATTACAAAGTACTGCACCTACAGCTATGCCAGAAGCATCAGTTTGTAAAATGAACTCGTTTTTGTCTGAAAAGTCTGGGTACTGTAAAACAGGGGGTGATGTTAACGCTTTCTTCATTATTTTAAACGAATTTTCGCATTGGTCTGACCATATAAAAGGGGTATCTTTATGACATAATGAATTTAAAGGAATAGTTATTTCTGCGAAATTCTTTATAAACTTTCTGTAGTAGTTACAAAATGCGACGAAACGTTTTACTTCTTCTGTACTTTTTGGTGTTGGGTAATTTTCTACTACTTTTATTTTTGTTTTATCTGGACTAATTCCTTCTGCAGAGACTGTGTGTCCTAAATATAATAACTCCTTTTTCATGAAATTACATTTGTTGGGATTTAATTTTAGATTTACTTTTCTAAGTCTCTCAAAAACATTTATTAAATTTTTGTTGTGACTTTCTAAATTCCGTCCAAAAATTACAAGGTCATCAAGGTATACAAAACACTTCTCATACGTTAAACCTGACATGGCAATAGTCATTGCCCTTGAAAAAGAACTTGGGCTGGTTTTAAGACCCATCGGCATCCGTTTCATCTGGTATTGTCCAGTATTAGTTGTAAAAGCAGTGAGTTTCCGTGACTCTGGGTTCAAGGTCACTTGGTAATATGACTGACTAAGGTCTAAATGTGTGAAATAGACGGCACCTGAAAGTGACTCTAAAATATCAACGATATTTGGTAAGGGAAATTTGTCATCCTGTATAACATCATTCAATTTACGGTAATCTATTACTAATCTCCATTTCTTGTTATCGTCATTTGACTTTTTTGGCACGAGTAAAATAGGACTTGACCATGACCACTCACTTTGAGCTTCTTCTATTATGTCATCCTGTAACATTTGTTTTATTTGCTTATTTATTTCTGGTTTTTGACTATGTGGCATCCTATATGGTTTTGTATAGACGGGACTAGCATTCGGTTTTAAATAAATATCATGTTTGTATGATATAGTAGTTGTGAGCTTGTCACCCGGTAGGTGAAATATATCATTGTACTTAGTACATATTGCTTCTATCGTTTCACGCTCTGCAGGATGTAGGTGATCTAATTTTAGTAATGTCAGCAAAGTGTCTGCTCTCTCTGAGTTTGACTTACATTTATTAAACTTGCATATTTGGTAATCGTTTAATGAATGTATCTCAGGTTGAAAAGTAGGTATAATAATCGATTCTTCTTTAGTATTTAATATTTTAATGGGGATAACGTTATTTACTGGCTTTACTATTAACGCTGCTAAAAATAACTCTTCTTGTAATTGTTTTGGTAAAACAACACAATCGTTATTTACCTTATTATTTATTAGTGGTATGTAATGGATGGACTCACTTCGTGCAGGAATAGTTAAGTAACTATGTGAAATGGTTGGTGACTCATAAAGTGGTATGATATTTTCGCATTCGTTATATAGAATTAATGTTTCATTTTCCAAGTTAATATGTGAATTAAATTTCGATAAAAAGTCTAATCCGAGAATTCCATCGGATTTACACGGTAAATCATTGAACAGATAAAATTTGTGATTAAAACTACCATTTTGAGTACGTAATGTAAGGTAAACATAGCCTTCCGAATAAGTTTTACCGCCAATACCATTTATTACAATGTTATCCTCATACAAAGGAATGCGTTCCAATAACACCTTCTTAGAAACAGCGGAAATGGACGCGCCGGTGTCAAGTAACCATGAACGCCTATTATTGTTAATATTTAAATGAACGTACCTAACATTTTTGTTACACGTTGAAATGTTATAGAATTTAGGAACGAAAAAACTGATTTTTGGTCTCTGATTTTTCGTTCTCCGTTTTTTCATTCTCCGTTTGGGAGTCCCCGCTCACTTGGGCTGGGTACATTCTTCGTTGACCATTTCTATCCCGAGTACCTCTACCACGGAAATATCTAGAGGTATTATGGTAATTTCCTGAGGTTGAGTAATGATTACCTCTTCCACGTGTATAATATCCACCTCTGGGATTGCCATTAAACCTTTGCCGATAATAACTGTTGTTATTATAATTTTGACCTGCACTGTAATGCCCACGATAACGAGGACCTTGATTATAATAATTATTTCGGCCTCCTCTATTGAAATTATTATGATTATTAATCCTGTAGTTTGACTTACCCCTCGCGCTAAAAATACCGTTGGAAGTTGAGGGTTGTCCCTGCTCCTCGTCCTCTGCTGCACGCACCGCATCTTTCAGCTCAGAATAGTTTCGTGCTGAAATAATAGTGCTTAAGCGTTTATATCGTAATCCGTCAGAGAATCTTTTAATTGCGAGTTTCTCATTTATTGGTCTCAGTATCTCGCCTGCCTTTTCGTTACCGTCAGCTTGCGCAATAGTGAGGTCAATAAATAGTTCCGATAATTTGTTTCCATACTCGTTGATGGACATATTATTTTGACTCAAATTATTTAATTGACAAAGTATAGAATTCGCGGATTTTTTCGTGAGTAAATAAGTTTTCATATCCTGTATAAGGCTCGCGACGTCATCATATTCACTTTTTAATTTTAACTTAGCTGTTTTAGTTAGTCTTGTTTTTAATACGAATGAAATGAGCATTTTCGTCTGATCAGGGTCCTTTATACAACTGTTATATAACTCTACAGCATCTATGATTTTTTCAGTTGTACCTTCTGAACCATCCATAACTGGTATTAAGGATGTCGCTGTTTTTAGGTCGAACTTCTCCATGTTTGAGAAGTTTGTTTCTGTTTGACCTTGTAAATTATATGTCAAAATCTTATTGTAAATTAAATCTATTCTCTCTTTTAACACTTCGTAAATATACTCTGCTAATTCTAAGGTGGTTTTTTGCTCGGAAATCCTAATAATAGTTTTATATAATGAATATAATTCTCCTGCTCTTTTTATTCTTTCTTCTACCTTATCTTTATATTGTATTCGTTTATTCGGGCCTAATTTCCTTAAATTGACTTGTATATCTGTTAATTCACTTAAAATGGTTTCTAAATCTTTTTCCATATAATATGAAATTAAAATATACTTACATTTAACACAAAATTATTACAAAGTTAACAATATTATAGGTACACTATACTTAATTGTTCATTAAAATTTTTGTTTCGGGGCCACTAAAGTTTCTATGTATAATATGCTGATGCTGATAATATGCTGGATGCTGCAACACCGTACCCACCGTACCGTTTTTTTTTTTTTTTTTTTTTTTTTTTTTTTTACACTCCTATTTATTCTACGAAACACGAAAGATACGAGACATGACACTTTTCCACTATTCACTGTTTACACATTTCCACTTTCTTCCTCCCGGTCACGCCTTCCAGAAAGTCGCAAACGCATTTTTCTTATAAACTCGGATTCTACCTGTCTTCCGATCCATTTCTTCTGCTTTTCCTTCAGCTTCTTCCATATGTATATGATTACTGCAACGGCGATAATTGTCAAGGCTGACGCAATTAATATATTATTCATCTGGATGTGAGATTCAACTGCTGTATTACTTCCTCCCGACGCATTCTGTGAAATTATCACCTCCTTATCCTCGGTTTTGGAATAAGACTTTCCCATGTTTGAGTCGAAATACGAGGCTTGCTGTGCTCAATGTTTCCAAAGTTATAATCATTTTATTTATCGTCAAGTCTATAACGTTCTAATTCAGTGCACCGAGGCACACAGGAATTCGCTGATCTGCACAATTCGCCCGCTACGCGATACCCGGCGACGCGACGTAGGTAGGAATTCTACACCGCGGCGCTCGCGCATGGCAGGGTCGCCATGAAGTGTGTGGGTTACGGGAAGACAAACAAAACACGTCTTTACGATACGAGTGGTTTATTACGACTGCTCCTTAGAACTAACACATGAATAAAAGTTATAAAAGTTGCTTAGACTACACATAATGTACTTATACACTACACCAGATTGTTTCCACGACGTGTTCACTGAATTCGATACGGCCCATTAGAACGAAACGCGAAATTACGTCGATGTACTCAGGGTACAACGTTTGTACGCAAAAAGTCACAGCGAGTTGTAATTCAAACAGAGCTCAAAGTAAGAGGCCATAAAAGTGATAAAATATCTATTTAGCTTCTTCTACAGTCGTTTTCTCCGTTCATAGGCCCGAGAAAACGTTCGTTTCCTTCCCAAGAACGTTTGGTGACTGGGTAATTGCAGTTTATGTTAACTCAGATAAACGTGATAACTTTTCCGTTCACTTCATTCGTTCATTCGTTCGTTCATCGGCTTATTCCCGTTTTCCGAAGACGCAGCTAATAAAATAAACTTCAGTTTCATGATCTTTATTCGTGATACTGAGAATATAAACACCTTTATCGAAGAAAATACCACATTTCAGGGTAAAGGCATTTTCTTTTTATTCGGAAGTTGAGCTTTACTATTCTGTTGGTTAACAGAATTACTCTTTAACTTGTTCCCTGCTATCGAACCGTAAAATTAGGTATTCTGACAATGTCAAATACTTTACTTCGTCTGGATTAATTAGCATTAATAAAACTGTATTTGCATTAGTTACGAAATGGGACTCGTGTTTAAACCAAGAGAGACCTATTACGTAAGAATTAAAATTCAGGAACATTGAACATTAGAATTTCCTATAAAATGAAATGAAAATGAAAATGAAAAAGCGTTTATTCGTTAAAAACTCCTATTACAAAAAATGTTACTTCTGCCAAACTGTAAAGCAGTTTGTTGGCAGATGTAGCTCCCATATTTATTCTAATTTTATGTAACAACTCGCAGGTACTTTTACAATAACTAAAACTAAACACAAATTTTATATCTTACAATAGCACAAAAGGCTGACCAGTAGTGAATTGAAACGCCAGTACGAAATTCACAATGCTTTGGCATTAGCTAAGCAGTACCTAGATCAATAAATTAAGCTTTGTTCCGTTAGTATTTTAGTAACAATGCTGCTTATGTACTAGGTTAGTATTGTTAGTAAGTATCTTAATAATAATAAACAATTACACTTATCTATTTGTTAGTAACAATGAGAACTTACAAACTATGTTAGTAACTATGTCTAAATATGTAACTAACTATTTAACTAACTATGTAACTAACTAACTATATTATTAACTCTAGGTAAACAATCAAATAACATGCTCCATCGCGCAATAGCATCTCAATTCACACTGGCAAAGCCGCGAACATAAACTAGTATGACATTTTATCCATCTCCATTTATGAAGCTTTGACAAAAAGTGTTAAAAAGAAACTTCTCCATTTTATTCTTGAAGGACATTTTTGTGGTACAGCTACTTTCTAAATCGACTGGTATGTCATTAAAAATGTTTGGGACTAAGCATTTTCTACATCTTTGTCCATAATAGTTAGTACAAGTGGGTACGACAAATCTTCTAATGTTTTTATTCCTCGGAGGTCTTAAGTTTAGAGTCTTGGTTTTAAACTCATCCATGCAATAATTTTGTATGGCCAATAACAACACCACCTTACGATGGACCGGCAACATCCTACATTCCAAGAACAATTCTTCGTAATCACTATTTTTACAACGTTTTCTTGTGTTTTCATTAACTAATAATTTCATAAATCTGATTTGTAATAATTTTATTTTATCTAAATATGTTTTAAATGTATTACCATAGCATGCCAGTCCATATGAAAGCAACGAGTCCACCAGCGCATAGTAGACCGTGTACAAAGTGGCCCTATCCAGCACAAAACTAAGGTGGTGAAACCTTACAAGCACTAATCTGAGTTTGTCGCAGAGGTGTGTTATGTGTGTTTTCCACGAGAAGCTGTTATCTATAACTAAACCCAAGTACTTGTAATCCTCCACCACCTCAATAAATGTACACGCACACTTCGTCGCGTCGTCACCGTGCAGGCACTCATAGCTATGCCCCACCACGCGCGGCGAACGCCCACAATTTTTAAGATAAGGTGACCGTATACGCATACACTTCGTTTTATTTATATTTATTATGATCCCATTATCATGAGCCCATTTAGTTATATTAGTGAAATCCTCCTGAATATTCCTTTCAATAACATACAAATCTTTATCTGCATATACCAAACAAGTATCATCAGCGTACATATATATGCGACAGTTTTGAACCACATTGCACATACTGTTGACATGCATAATGTATCCGACGGGACCAAACACGGAACCGGTTGGCACACCGCATGTGACGTATCTGGGCTCTCCAACGACACCGTCAATGACAGTTCGCAGTGCCCGGCCTGTAAGGTAGGCACGGAACCACCTGTTAAGTGGCCCCGCGACGCCACATTCCTCCATGGCTTGAAGCAGCTGGTGGTGTTCCAGGGTATCAAATGCTTTTTTGAAATCAATGTAGACCACCACCACCTGCTTCCTTTGATCCAAACATTCATTGACGTCGTCCGCAAACTGTGCCAGAGCCGTTGCCGTGCTCCGCCCACGCCGGAAACCGTGTTGTGCATCTGATAATATATTATTCTTCTCCAGGAAAGCACTAACCTGGCTCACAATGAACTTTTCCACAATTTTATTTATTACAGACAATAATGCTATTGGCCTATAATTTGAGTAATCACTGTGGACACCCTGTTTAAATATTGGTCTAATTAATGCTTCCTTTAATTGATCGGGATATAAACCATTTTCAACACATAAGTTAATGAATAAAGCTAACACAGGGCTTAACTTTGATTTTAACAATTTTATTTCCTTTACTCTAATTTTATCTAAACCTTCAGACTTATCACTACTTAGACTACTTATTATTGTATCTACATCCTTTGCGTATGCTTTTTGAAAGCGTAATGACATACTACTGCTATTGATATAGCTAGACCTGTCCAAAAACTTATGACTACATTTATGTTTTATATCTAGAATTTCTTTGGTGAATGTTTTAGAAAATTTATTACAAATATTAATTGTGCTTTCCGTCTTTCCTAGATATTTTAAAATAACCGAATCTACACTATTTTTCTCTCTTCCTATCCATGAGTTAATTTTAGCCCAAATTTTCCTAATATTTTTGTTACACTTTTTTATTTCTTCTTGACGGTATTTATTTTTCGCTTTATTAATACACTTATTTACCCTATTTCTGTACCTAGTATATTGAATCCGCAAGTTCATATCTTTCGGTTTATTTTTCCAATATCTAAAGATAATCATTCCCCCGTAACTTCGCGCTAGCTAGTAGGGAAGCTACAGTCTCCCTTGGAAAGTACGAGCCTCAAATTCGCCATATTGAACAAACACTAATTTACTCAAATAAAACAAGAGCACACAAACATAAAACGGTCCCTAAACAAATATTCGAATCAATTCACAGACCATTCAGATTTGCATTCGCAAAAAAATTGCCAGTAATTAATCTAGTATGGTTGTTAAATTAAAAATTCTCCACTGTATCCGACACGGGGCATTAAACGTTTGGGACTGTACAGTGTACGGCTGTCTATCAAAAAGCACTTTTGTGGCGTGGACGCCACGTGGTGCGGCGCGGATTTACCGCCCGCGGCATTTCCATGTCGACCGCATTGGGAAACTCACGGAGTTATGTTCGCTGGATCTTTTTCTATGGTATTTTGGACGTTTAGGAATTTGAGCGGTTCGAATTTTGTGTGGAGAATGTTGTTTTTATTTCTAGTAACCCAATGGATTTCCTGAACAACAAGCCACTAGTTTGGTCGGAAATTGATTTGCTATTGTTGAAGAATAAAAGAATTTTCGGTTCTAAAAGGCGCATTTGAAGGTTTCAGTTCAGTCTGTAAATACATGCATAAAAACCTATTAAAACCTATTTGCATGCAAAATGATTAACGAACCACTGTCTTTATAGATACATAATATCTAAAGCATATTCTACCACAGAAGACCAGCACGAAGTAGATGGCGGGACGTCTCGGATGTCATCCTTGGAAATTAAGAACCGGGACCAATGGAACAAAATATGGAGGCAGCGCTTCGCCGATTAGTTTTAACAATAATAATTTTACAACGACAAAAAAAATATCATCATCATCATCATCGGCCTATTAATGTTCCCACTGCTGGGACAGGCCTCCTCTCTATGAGAGGGAATGGGCTATATAATCCACCACGCGGGCCCAGTGCGTATTGGTAGATGTCACATGTCTTCGAATTTATGGACATGGACATGCCGGTTTCCTCACGATGTTTTCCTTCACCGTTTTGAGAGCAGCGGTGATGTAATAAATTACACAAAATAATGCGCCTGCCTGGGTTCGAACCCACGACTTACTGAACGTAAGTCGGGGCCGCCACCACTGGGCCACCGCTGCTCACAAATTACAGAAGACCAAAAAATATATAATGTCATTATTATGACCTAAAAGCATGCCACGCAAGTACGCTCTTCATCATTATTTACGTTACGCCTCTTCACTTTTCCCTACATCCACGTCCCTGCTATACTATCGCCAAGCTGACAAACGGAGGCTACAATTAATTTCAGAAATACAGCCATGTTGACTCCATTTCGGTTGAGAAATTAAATATAAACATGTCATTGCCCCAGGCTTTTACGTGGTGTAGGGCCCCACGGGTAATGTTTAATTGATATCTTGATTGCTTCGCGATTGATATGATATGAAGTTGTAGAAACCATGTTTCTGTAAGATAGACAGTGATGGAAATTAACTTGGTAACTTCTTCTTTAGTTGTTTTCTCACTGCTAAGTATCGTTGTGTGCTCTACTAAACTTTTTCGACAATTCCCATTTGTGGCGATATTTCGTTTTAAAGGGATTTGAAGAACAGGGAGTAAAGTTTTCATCCCCCATACAAAAGGGAGGATCCTTTGACCTGATGGACGATGTGCCTGGTGGGCTATAATTGCCCACCATTTGTTTTCTCAAGTTGCGGATAACTATAACTGCGCGATTCAGAATTTGACGTTACTTCTTCATTTGGGTCATAGACGGCGTTGTAGTAGTCTTGTACTTTGTTACGGTTTGTTGTTTCTGCTTCACTTAGTGATTGTTGAGACAATCGTCTATTGGGTTACTCTCCATCTTTGGTAAAGTATGTAGTTTAGACGTACTTGCACCCCAGCCGCCGCGGGAGACGCACCGGGAGTCGGGGGGCCACGTGGTCGCTACCGGCCACCGTAGACGCGGGCCTGTGGACGGTGAGCTATGGGCTAGCTAGCCGTCCGTCCGTCTAATGACGACAGGCCGTGTCGACGGCGCGTTCGTTCCCGCAAGGGCCGAAGCCTGCCGGGGCTGCGGGATTGTTCGAAAGAGATACCGCGGCCCCGGAACGTAAAGGGCGAGGAAGGAACATGGATGGGTTTTAGTCAGTAAAAGTCTGACACTCCCCCTCCCGCTCCGCCCAGAATGGGAGGGGTCATTTGATGATTTCCCATCCGAAAAAAAAGACGTACTTGCAAACATAATTATGTAACGAAAACCCATTTGGTATTGAAATTTCCACGTACATGTTTTTGTTTCTTGTAAGATGTACGTACAATAAAGAAAGAGAATAAAACAAAGTGGCCAGTGGCATTTTACTCATATTTGTTTCATTTTCAATGTTCTTTTATTTGTTTCCTGAAAATGACTCCTAAATAAGCGTATTTCTGTCGTATTCTGCTTCAATTCAAACCCGGCCCAGCTACTTCCTTCAAGTACACAATGTCGATCGGTTTACGGTGTCCACTCAAGAACTCTTGCTCTCGCAAAAGCATTGATTTTTCGACAGATACAGCTCTTCTTACACTTGAGTTTACTTTGATTTTGTTTGACATTGACGTTTCACGTCTTGAAACGCTTGACTTCAAACACTTCATCGAAAGGGCAGAGGAAACGAAAATGCGTTTATTTTATACCTTCAAAGTCGATTGATGACCTCGCTGGTCGAGTAGTCGCAAGCGCTACTGCTGATCACGATTCATGTCCGATTCTCAGGTCATGCAAAATGTTATTGGGTTTTCTATCAGGAATTTCTTAGTAGTTAGTAGACCCACGGGGCCTCGATTGATAGCAACAAGCTCACTCCCTATAAAACGAGACTTGCGTTTGGCCGCTACTCGCCAGATGCAGTCATGATACGGCTGAAGCTGGAGCACGCTTGCCTAGAAGAAACTGATTCACACAAACTTTAACTTGAACATAACTGAAGAAAGAACAACGCTCAAAAATATATGAACACCATGCCCACTCTTGTAGCACTTTAAAACCTATGTAAATCAAAGGGCCATAGCCATGTCATAATTTTATTGTACGTCGGCGAAACTGAAATATGTGTCCGAAAAAAGTTATATCGACATGAAGAAACCAGAATCTGCAGTCACAAGTCACAATTATGTTGCCTCCTCTGAATTGCCTTTCACTTTGAAATTACAGAAGACCTCTTATGTATTAGATAAGGCAGAGAAAACCTATCTATCCAATATTGTTATAAAACCATGTTACCTAGCAATATAGAATAGATAGCTTTTATTTGAATCTAAAAGCTAAAACTGTCCATGGACTCACATCGTTCTTTTATTTATACCGTATTTTAATCTGTAAATCGGTTTTTAAAATATTCTCGCGTCAGTTTACAAAAATACCAGACAGAAATAAATGGAACCCAGATTTATTCGTTTACCGATTGATTAAACGATGATGCAATTATCTTATGTGCAGTTGATTCAATTAAATTGCCACTATTAGCTGAAACAAATTATTTGTGAACGATTCATTTTTCAATTAATAAATTATTATTTAAAGCTTTTTATATTTCGGTTATTACCTCTGAAATATTGAACTGGTTTTTATTGAGTGTTACAGCACTTGCAAGAAATCAAAACTGGTATCAAGTAACGTTACTAGTACATGAGCTATAGGCATAAGCACCACATATATATATGCTTGCAGGTGTCGTGTCTTATCAATAACGCCTTATCTACATTAAGCTTAAGAAATTATTGTAAGTGAAAACTGTAGATTCTAAAGTCACGCTTAGTTATTTCAAGCCGGTGCAGGTGAGACAACAAAACAAATTAAGAAACTTGAAAATCAGGTTCCTTTTTTTTACCAATGGATTGTGATTAGCTTCATTGATAATTAGTAAATGTAAAGTTTTTAATTTAAAAGTTTCTTCATATCGGTAGGCAACGTCCTTGAAAAAACTCCATGAAATTAACCTAATGCATTCAAAGTCACGCAAACACAACACCAATGTGCCTGCTTACCCCCAAATGACATAGGTTCATATTTTTACGTCCCCACCACAACACACATCCTCATAAGGAAGTGTTTTGATAAAAATAATAAGTTACGAACACGTATCCACCCTCACGCAAGCTTGCAAAACCTTAACAATATTTTTATCGTATTTTTTCCTTCGTCAATAGACCACGTATGTGGCTCCCTTACTCTTGATACAAGAATGCTTAGATCTTATCGGGATAAATTTACATATGGCTGAAAATATACCTTACATACTACCAGCCGAAGTAGAGTGAGTCCTGAAAATATGGACGGACAAGATTTTGAATTCTTTTCTATTTATCCTTTTTATAAGCAAATAGAAACAGTGTTTAAAAAATCCCTCCGGCAAGCCGCAGGAGGAGGTAGATTTCGAAGAAGGTGCTGGAGCGTCCGACTATGAAATATGCTTTCAAAATCGTTGTCCTGTAATGGAAAGTTTATCCTTTTTAAATTCTCTCATAAGAGTTTAGCATGGAAACGCCCTCAAATGTTTAGTTATAATTTTTTATTTCGAAAACTATAAGTTTTATCGCTAAACTTTGAAGGTAACAATTGTAAAGTAAACAATTTGCTTTCAAAAAAAAATATTTGCGACGTTCAAAATGTTTACTGTTTCGGAGATATGATTTTTTTTCGCAAAAAAATTGGAATTTTCAACACCCTCCCCAATTTAGGGGTTGCATCAAAAAAGTTTTAATTTAAAGATGTCCGTATTTGTACTCAGAATGATAAAAAAGGGAAACGGTTCAAAAATTTTCTATAGAAAAAAAGTTATGGCCAAAAAACTGATTTTAGAAAAACCGCCCCCCCGCCGCCCCCCATGGACGAATTCCGCCCATTCACGAACTTAGCCTAAGTTTTGACCGTTTCTATTTTTTGGCCAAGTTTGAAAGCAATCGGTTCATAATTGCGACCTGTAGAGTGTGGCTAAATTTTGCTTGTCACCCATATACATACGTATTCACTTATATCCCCGTAGGTGAGAGACCAATAGGTAGATTTTTTTTTTTTCAAAAAAAGGAAATCTACCTAAAAAATCCCTCCGGCAAGCCGCAGGAGGAGGTAGATTTCGAAGAAGGTGCTGGAGCGTCCGGCTATTGAAAATTTGTATAAAGATTTGTACTTATGTGTACAATCTACAAAAAAAATATGATTTCAAAATCGTTGTCCTGTAATGGAAAGTTTACCCTTTTTAAATTCTCTCATAAGAGTTTAGCATGGAAACGCCCTCAAATGTTTAGTTATAATTTTTTATTTCGAAAACCATAAGTTTTATCGCTAAACTTTGAAGGTAACAATTGTAAAGTAAACAATTTGCTTTAAAAAAAAAATATTTGCGACGGTCAATATGTTTACTGTTTCGGAGATATGATTTTTTTTCGCAAAAAATTTGGAATTTTCAACCCCCTCCCCAATTTAGGGGTTGCATCAAAAAAGTTTTAATTTAACGATGTCCGTATTCGTACTCAGAATGATAAAAATGAGAAACGGTTCAAAAATTTTCCATAGGAAAAAAGTTATGGCCAAAAAACTGATTTTAGAAAAACCGCCCCCCCGCCGCCCCCCATGGACGAATTCCGCCCATTCACGAACTTAGCCTAAGTTTTGACCGTTTCGATTTTTTGGCCAAGTTTGAAAGCAATCGGTTCATAATTGCGACCTGTAGAGTGTGGCTAAATTTTGCTTGTCACCCATATACATACGTATTCATATAAATCCCCGTAGGTGAGAGACCAATAGGTAGATTTTTTTTTTTTCAAAAAAAGGAAATCTACCTAAAAAATCGTATTAATGTTTAACAATCTCTCAATACCACCACATGTTTGAGCTAATAAAATGTCTTATTTTGGTTTTAGTAAAAGAAAATCTTATAAGCGCTGCTCATGAACATGCATGTAGTTTGACTATCCTGAAAATTCCAGGACCAAATTTTTTTGAATGTTTCCATTATCATTCAGATTATCTTTGAGGTATTTTAGAGAAGTAGTCCTCAACTTCAGTATATATGTATTAATGAAAAAGAGAATACTGCAGTAATATATACACGAAAACTCACAATTTGAGCATATTTCCCTTTGTCTTCGAGAAATCGCCTCATACGATGACTACCTGTGTACATTTTTTGTATCCCTAATTGAACAGTTAACATTTTTTCATTTGAGTAGGTAGATATATAAATAAATGTGATGTAACCGTTTCAAACCTTCTCCCCAGGGTTTTTTTAAACAGGTTTATGCAAAGAAAGATACATGTAGCGTAGGTGTTTGTTGATACACACTTGACCCGTTATCCAATTTCTAAGAATAAAAACATGGGTTAAAAACATACCTTTTACCGACCACAAGGGCACAAAATAAAGGTAAGTAAAAGAATTTATTTCTCTTCACATCCTTCTCCTATTTTGGTTTTTTGAAACCTAGTCAATTAACAACGTGGCAACACCGCCAGTCTTTTGGGCACATTACCAGCTGACAACGTTGAGGAGAAGTTTTTCGATGACCTTTTATGGTTTATTGTTAGCTTCTTTATTTAGTTTAGTGTAGTTACTAGCTTTTTTATTAATTATGCATTCTAATGAAAATGAAATGCTCAAATTCTCATTAACAATGTTTCAGGAAAACAATTTTTATTTCAGGAAAAGTACGATAATTTTATGGTAGTTGGAAGGTAGGTAGTAGGTAAAAAGTATGTCGTAGGTGCGCGGTGCCGGGCACAGCTAGTCTAATGTAAAATGTCCATACTCATCATCATCTGCTTAGCCATTTCCCAAATAACGTTGGCGTCGGCTTCCAGTCTAAACCTAGCTTGCGGCTAGCGGTATATTGTATTTCACCCATACGAATTGTAATGAATACGTTTGAAGTCAACAAACATGACATATTTCTGATTCATTGACATAGGGCTCAGATTCCTATTTACTTTCAAACAAGCCGATACATCATATTAAGATCTAAAGGCTTATCATACGTACATCATATTAAAGCTAGACATTATCAGACCCTCACTTTGGTTCTAGACTAGTATTGAGTGAGATCGATGCCCTATTTATGATACTCGCACATATTTCGGGTTCTCACCAGTAGATGCTGCCGTTTTGTCTGTGCCTACGGAATTGAGATAAACGACCATTCGAATAGTGTTGAGGATCAAATCCAATTTTGCAGTCGCAAATTGAAGAGGGAACGTATCGAGTCCATACTTGTTAGTCGATACATCTCTATTTAGATATTTTGTTTTGGCAGATTCTGTTCGCAAGGGAGTCGGGTGTCGAGTTGAGAAGTTATTTAGGAAGACAGTTTATTAAATGTGAAGGCATGTTTTTAATAGTGTCAGGGAAATAACTGCGCATTTTTTTCTCAGTCTTGATCAACAAAACTCTGTTGGAATTCGTTCTGTGTGGAGATGCTAAAACACAACTATTTCATTTCTCCATTTTATACAAAAATTACAAATATAAGACATGTTTGAGCTAGTTCACCAGTACCTGTTCACTAACTTGGTTGTGGAGGTCAGATAGGCAAACATTCCTTGTAAAATATTGGTACTCAGCTGCATCCGCTTAGACTGGAAGCCGACCCCAACATAGTATGTAAAAGGCTAAGCAGATGACGATGATTTTCGAGATAGATAATATTGTTTCACGTACTTCATATATTTTCCAGTAAATACTTAATAAGAAAATTCTGCTCTTTTGTAGAATACCTGAAAATAAGTGAGCTGAAAAGCGAAAAGAACGCCTTTCTGGTGCCGATAGGTTACTTGAATTTATTTGAAACTAGGTACAGTAACATAATGACTGAAAGGTGTTAGAAATACTGTTTTGCTTGACTGGCAACGATGCGTGGAATCGATGGAAACCCATGCGTAGTAGGGTACTTGAAGTATGATTATCTAGTTCAAACTTTGCTTTTTTAAAGCACCCGGTATGTTTCTTTGAAGAACACGTTTGACATGAAAATGTGTTGCTAATAAGTCGATGGAGTATTGATATGTGAAAGGAAGAAAAAGTATCTGTTACCAATACCAAACAAAAAAATGAGTTTTTTTTGTAAGTGAATACTTGCGCACTTTTTGTGTGAAGAATATTCATGGAACTCGCGTGACCGTCACCTAATGCTTCGTAGCACTCGTAGCCGATTCGTTACGGCGTAGCACCACTTAGCAGTGCACGAGGCATAACCCGTTGTAGATATATGTATAGTCCGCGCCACGAGAAGCTAAAATTTTTGTAAGCAAAGAATTTCTACCAAGATACGTAGCGACAATTCAATCAACAAGAAGTACTCCCAAATTCAATCAACTCAAATTATCATAAGTGTAATACGAAACTAACGAACAATTTCACTTGGTCAGGTTATATTTTGGCGATTTAGAGAGCTGTGTCTAATGTATTATGGTACTGGAACTCACCGGACATCTTGGAACGTAAACATTTGGGCCGCCATTTTGAAGTAAGATCACGCTGACGCTGTCATTTTTTAATTTGATCCAAAGGTTGCGAACCTGAATGTGTGTTTACAAAATTTGTAGCTTTTCGTGGCGGGGACTATGGATTACTTATTTTTTTCTTCAATCGGCAGTCCTCAAAGATTGCCCAAGATTTTTTCTTTATGTAGGTGCTTGAAGGTTTGGTATAATAGTTGATGTACAGACTTCACCTTTATTTGAAACGTTTTGGGCCAATACGTAGCAGTGTCAGTGACGATTATAAGGTCCTTAAAGGTACAGTTGCATGATAATTGCAGACCCATAATTATCCAACCGATACAGAACGGGAATGCGGTACTGTCCAAAAAAGATCAAATCTACCAGATAATGCATCTGATGTCTCTGCGAGATGTATCAAAAGAAGGCATTTAATTTATCCTGTTCTCTGAAAAGTTTACTTTAGAAAACATCTTGTTATTTACGGATCTGAATTATTGGGGTAGCAACTTGGGGTTCAATCCAAGCAAAAACGACAGCAATCTACGACAAAGGACAACACTAGAAACACATTTTTTTAAATTACCAAATAAAAACACTCATAATTTAAATTCAAAGCAAAGAAGTGTACGTTATGGTTCCCCTGTTTGTTATACGAATGTAAATTTCATTTTCTTACCCCCAAGTACAAGACGTTTACTATCCAAGTACCCCATCGCAAAGTGTAGTAATATTGTAAAATGTTTTCATAAAACATACGCAGGGGGACACGGGGACTTTGTAATTGAATTTTGAAAACCCTACTCATATGCTCATGTTCTTGTAATTGAAAACAAGCTTGCAAGGTGCATCACAATTTGTTTGGCTTTTGTATTGTTTTCTTTAGATATTTGGGTTTTGATTTCTTCTTCTAGGTCGCCCTGTAATTGGTCTGTCTTGCCTTGACCCTGACCGGTTTCCTTTCTGACTAGAGAATGAGTATGTTCCTTAATTGTAACTGATGAACGTCTGAATTGATTTAGCTGTTTCAACTAAAAGTTTCATTTTTGTAATATGTTTTTAGATTGAATCCAACAATATCCGCATCTACATCTGCACCCGGTTACACCGGAGGTTGACCCCAGAAGGCTGAAGAGAATTTGTAGGTAAATATTATTAAGGTTAGAAGTTGAAAATCTATACGAAATAAAAACGCAAAAAAACGATAAAGTCAGTAAATAAAAAAGGAAAACTCATTTTTTCATTACAAATCAAGAGCCTGAGTGAACACTGAAACTTTACTTTGTTTGTACATTATTAGATTCAACCACCCAGCCGCAAGAGAAATTGAAATAGTTTTATGTTTATGTAATGAAATCAAAGTACCCGCAAGACTTTTAATGTTAACTTTTTACCTTCGCACACATTTTATAATAACAAAAACATTTTGTGATATGGATATTTACCTGTAGTATGTCGTGTTATTATTTCATTTCCCGGCAACGAGCGTCGTATTAGAATGTTTAAAAAAAGGTGGAATAACATTCATAAGAGATAATATTAGGAGGCTTGAGTTGATAAACGGGTTCTCTCACGTGGTGTTAACACGATGATATATTACACAATTTTCTTTACGAGCAAAACGGATTTATAACAAGGCGACGCCAGCGTTTTGAGCTTACAATGTTTTAGCTAGAATTTCATGGAGCAGCGTAGTGTGGAGTGTGTAAATATGGTTTCGGAAATACGGTTTATGTTAATCAGGCAGTGTAATATATTGTAATCGTAAAGATATTTATTTTGGCGGGTTCAAGGTTAATCCAGGATGATTGCTGGAACAATTCAATCGTGATTTATAACGCCTTTACAAAATTAGGATAACCTGTAGAAATCTCACGTTTTCGAAGGTAAGTAAATAAAAAAAGAATTTGTATATTGAAATAGAGCATAAAAATACCTAACTTTATTTCAACAGTAAAATCTTTCGTTTCACTTTTGTAAATATTAAGCGCTAAAAAAACGCTGCAAGAAAATTTTTCCGCAAAAAAAAACACGGAAATCCTAACATTACAATGAAACAACGGGTATTACCGCCTAAAAAGAGAAACCCACACAAAAAATAACTAAAAACATATTTCATACCGTCACGTACGCTCCTAATACTGCAGGCAATCATAAAATGAAACATCATAAGGGGAATAAAAACTGAAAAGAGGTCGTAACGACCCAAGACGGGGTCTTAACAAATCGTTGGTCATCATTCAAGGTTATGGCCGAGGGGTGTTAGGACCTCCAGTGACTGTAGACGAAGATACGTCGTTTCATTGTGTGCAGGGAAATGATAACGCTCTGTTCGATTTATTATAAATTGAGGTCTGGTAAGCCCCAGTCTTATTAGCCGGGATAATGGTGGATGTTTGAAAAGGATACATATTGTGTGGTACCGTTGACTGACGGAATTGTAAGAAAATGTGTTGCTTTTTTGCTTGGATTTGTTGAATGTAGCTATATTTGTATGTCTGCGATGTAATATTGTTGTCATTGTGTAGCTAGATTGATTTCATTATAATCGACAGCATGTGTGGTGTAACTCTGAATGATGAATTGAGGAATGGGGTTATAAGAGAACATAATTTATATAGTGTAAGTAGTTTATAGTGACAACAAATTGATAAGAGTATGCTGAGCTCAAATTAAATATTTGTGAACACATCCTTGATACAAGAGAAAGTCCTAGCGTGGCAAGGTTATTAAAAAAAATATAAAAAAAAACAACAAAACTGTACAGGGTCAAGTTTTGTTGTTTTTTTTTCAGACTTATTATAACGAAGCCGTCATCGTAAAAATGTTACAAAATAAATAACTTGTCAAAAAGTTGAATTTTTAACCCCCAATGTCTCCGTAACTTTAAGGTTCTCAGGTATGGTGTGGAGCAAAAAAAATACTGGGGCGAGATGTTCTCTCCCTCTCGCGTTCCGCCACCTCCTTCGCTAGCATGCCTGCTTCGCAGAAGGAGGTGACGGCTGCCCTCCGTCTCGATTCGGACCATGAATTGAACCAGGGCCGGACGCGAGAGGTCGCCGCCGCGGATCGCCGCTACGAGGACACGGCGGTAATCCGCCCACGCGGGGCAAACCTCCACCGTGTCCTCCGGTCGATCCTTGCAGTGGAAACACCCGGGCGATTCCTCCCGCCGATTCGATGCAGGAACCTCCCGAAACAGCCGTGTCCGGTGAGGACCAGCGTCAGGCGGAAGGTGAGGATGCCGTGGCGTCTTTCAAGCCACTCCTCAAAGAGGGAAATTATCGCCACTATCGTGGCGTGCCCTGCACGGGATTGCGACATTCGCTCTCTCTCAATGTCTAAAAACTCAATCTGATTTAATGGCAAAAAGGTTGATCTTCCTTAAAAACTTTTAATGAGGGTTTACTGAAATTACTGAACCACAACTACATAAAACACAAGATTTTTGTAGTTTACCATTACTTCTACATTTAATTTTGTTTTAAATCATTAATAAAATGCCTCAGTGTTGTTCCGCCTAAGTCAATTTTTATTCATGTGGCCGCATAAGTTACCTTTCATTATGTTTTTCCTTGTACCACTGTCTTGCAGTACTAAGAAGCTTAATCTTTAGTGCAGCTACTTTTCTTTGTCCGTAATCCACATTTATCTTGTAAAACAGTTCAAATACGATGAAAGGAGATGGAAAATGGTGGGCAAAAATTTAATAAGTTGAGATATGGTCTACATTTTTTTACATATGTTTCTATTTTAAAATATGAAAAATCAGCTCAATTGAGAACGATAGTTTTCATAACCTTACCGATCGAATTAATCGATTATATGAAATTACAAAACGAAAAGCTTTGCACAAGGTGTTTTAACGCACTTTTAACACTTGTTTACAATAAAGTGCATTTAAATAGTAAAGAAAATGTCAATTAAAAGCTGAAAAACCTGAGTGATTATCGATTTCATGCGATTAAAATCAATCATTTTTTGAATAACAGCATTAAAAAATACAGATAATTATCTGTGACAGCATTGACAGCGGTCCGATATTGACACTTGCCAATTCGTGTTTTCCGTTATGTTTTTGAGGGGTCTACCCTATAAAGCAGAACTGTTTATGTTATAATATTATTTTGCATACCAGCTGATAGCATAATCTTCATTTCGCAGAAAATCGTTTGGCAGACACTCATTTATCATACGTTCAAAACTCATAATTTTGTAAGTCAGAATAAAACCGTCTTATCCCAGAAAGTTCACAGTCAGAATCAATTTTTGGCATATTGTTCATATCGATTGTCATTTAAAGGCAGAACTATCATATCTCAGAAAGTTTACGGTTAGAATCATCTTTTGGCATACATTTCATATGTTTAACAATAATGGAAAGACTCAGCTATAAAATCACAGAAAATTCATAAAATCAGTTGATTGTGAACACTTGGTTTTTATTTCCCTGTAAGAAGCAGGCAAACATGCAAACGAGCATACATCTGTATAAGTTATCACTTCTGTCGATCCGATATGCACATGTTTTTTTTATTATTTTCAAAATACAAGTGTTAATGTAAGATTTTTACTTATAACACCTCCACAACCCCCGTTCTATTCAATCCATCCATCAGCAAAATGTTTTGAGTGCGTTACATTGAGTTCTACCACAAAACATGATTTTCCACTTAAAAAAAGTCTTATATCCTAGCAATAGTTTTTGCGTAGAAGTTACTTTGATGTACAGAATGCTTGGTTGACGGCTTCGGAGTCTGTTTACACCTTGTATTTGATACGGTATTAATGTCATAATATCTCAGTCAATAAAACAATGGTTTCTCGCAACTGAAGAAAATCTTTCGTTTTTTAACAACGAGATTTATGCATATTAAAATTTAGATCTTTTAAAACCCCGTGAATGACTGAGACTGTGTAACCTGGTTTTTCAGTATATTTGTTTAAAACAAATATACTGAAAAACCAGGTTACAGGCTAAATAAATGGAAAAAACTAACTAATGTGGACTTTATGAAATACTGCATGCTTTTTTAGGGTTCCGTAGCCAAATGGCAAAAAACGGAACCCTTATAGTTTCGCCATGTCTGTCTGTCTGTCTGTCTGTCTGTCTGTCTGTCTGTCCGCGGATAATCTCAGTGACCGTTAGCACCAGAAAGCTGAAATTTGGTACCAATATGTATATCAATCATGCCGACAAAGTGCAAAAATAAAAATTTAAAAAAACATTTTTATTAGGGTACCTCCCCCAGACGTAAAGTGGGGAGCGATTTTTTTTTTAATTTTGACCCTGACGTGTGATATATTGTTGGATAGGTATTTAAAAATGAATAGGGGTTTTCTAAAATCATTTTTTGATAATATTAATATTTTAGGAAATAATCGCTCCGAAAGTCAAAAACAATGTGTCCCCCCCCCCTCTAACTTTTGAACCATAAGTTTAAAAAATATGAAAAAAATCACAGAAGTAGACCTTTATATGAACTTTCTAGGAAAATTATTTTCAACTTGATGAGTTGAATAGTTTTTGAGTTATATAGCACTTTTTCAAAAAAACGCAAATGATAACTTTGTTTTTCATACAATTACTATGAAAAACAAAGTTATTTTTGCTGACGAAAAATGTTGGTATTTTTAATGGTCTGGGAAGCTACGGAACCCTACAGTGAGCGTGGCCCGACACGCTCTTGGCCGGTTTTTTGATAATGCTTACGAAAACTGTTTTAATTTATTTTTAACGTGATTACTATTTTGTTAATTTAAAGAAAACTCCTACAATCAAGTCTTACTGACGCGAAGTTCATAGAAACCTGGAGAAAATACGAAAGAGTTTATTTTAGAGATAATCTACTCAATTTATTTTATTTGAGTACTAAGCTACATACGTTAAGAATAATAAGTTTATGTACTTAAAAAAGTTGACTTCATAAGAACAGATCAGATCACTCAGCGGGCGGCCTTATGAAAACGCTTGCTTTGTAATCTTCTTAAGATCTCTTAGTTTATCAGACACTTCAAAAAGTACTTGAGGCTCTCATCTCTAATACACTTTAGTTTTAATATTCAAAACTCTCAAAGCTTACACGATCATCCCTACGTTCTGATTAATGTTCTTCATTATGCCAGCTAACTTTCTGAATCGGAAACTTTTTAAAACAATTTGTCTAATGGAGAGGAAATCTGTCACTGACGAAAAACAAAAGGGAAGTTTCACATCAAAAGGAATGTTTTGAGACTCGCCAACTGTACAAGTGTTGTCTTTATACCTACCTAATTGTTGTAATTGGGAAAAAGTTTTTTTTTTGTGTTGAAATAATAAACAAATATTTTAATGACAGATTATCTTTTTGAGAATAAAAAAAAAATGTTTCCAAGAACTCGGTAGATGGCGTTGAACTGACGACGTAACTAGGCGCCAAAGTCAAAAACTTTGAAAAACCACACGTCGCATACGCTCGTTGACTGACACTTTCGTTTGCATAAGCTTCTGAATATAACCTAATGGTTAACCTATGGTTTGCACCTAATGGTCCATGTGAAATTATGTGAAGTTCTGTTCCTTGCAGTAACATACCGAGATCAGCGCCATCTATCCAGCGACAAGGGAAGAGTTGAAAAAGAAAATCTCTCATGAACGAGACACACAAAGATTCAGAAATAATTCATACATAACATCACGCATGTAATCCCCAAAGGGTTAGGCAGAAGTATGCATTAATGCATTTTATGTTTAAGTCCCATGTTATAAGGAGAGAGCTTATTAACATCAACCGGGCATGAACCCAGACTCCATGGCCGCTACTGAGAAATTCTAGATCCTAATTGACTTTGCCTGCCCCGGGAATCAAACCCAGTACCACCTTCATGCTCGGCAGTCATGAAAAAAATTGTTATGTAATCTTCTCACAACAGGCACGAAGGGTGAATAACCTTCTCTTTAAATCCACACGCTTTACCATGAGTTAGTGATAATCGAATAGGCCTACATATTCCAGATAAAATCCTCTCGGTAAAACAGCTTAATGATTGCTACAGTACATCGCAATTCAGTGGATTCAGTGACCTAATCCAGTAATCTATTTACTGTGTTTATTCGTGTTTTTAACAATTATTAACGGTCAGTGTAACTCGCAGTCGTAATCGTACGTCAGGATTTAAGCTGATGTTAAAATAAATATCAGAGGAAAATCCAGCGAAGTATAGTATTGAGGTTGCTATGAGAGCGACGAAATATCGCTTGTAACTTAAATGATTTTAACATTTTTGTAAGATCCAGTGTTGATCACTGCTTCGTTGCGTGAAGTTTATAACTCAGGTTTCACCATTTCTTTTTTATCTTAGTTCAAGATATTTCACTACTTAGGTTCTACCGTGCCATTCAAATATAATCCTACTCTACAAGAAAGGAGACAAAGCGGACATCTCTAACTATCGACCCATTAGCCTCATTTCACACTTATATAAACTTTTCATCAAAGTAATAGAAAACCGAATCGCTCCGACACTTGACCTTCACCAACCCCCCGAGCAAGCAGGATTTCGCTCGCATTTCTCCACAACAGACCATCTCCATACTGTCAACCAAGTAATCGAAAAACACAACGAATTTAACAAACCGCTTTACTTGGCCTTTGTAGATTATGCGAAGGCATTCGACAGTATACACCATCAGTCAGTCGTTAATGCCTTGGAATCTCAAAATGTACCACACACCTACATCGATCTCATTGATACCATATATCAAAGTAGCTCCGCGAACATCAAGTTGCACATTTCTGGTCCAAAATTCAGCATAGAAAAAGTTGTCAAACAGGGTGATCCGTTATCACCCAAGCTATTCACAAGCGCACTGCAAGAGGTTTTTAACAAGCTGCCCGACTCTTGGCAGTCGCGAGGCATAAATGTTAGCGGCCAACACCTAACAAACCTCCGCTTTGCCGACGACATCGTGCTATTCTCCACATCAGCTTCAGAACTAGAAGAAATGCTCCAAGATCTGAGCACAGCAAGTCTTGAGGTTGGACTTTCAATGAACAGATCCAAGACCCAAATTATGACCAACAGCACGAAACGTGGGGTCGCGGTAGACGGGCATACATTGCAATATGTCGACGAGTATACCTACTTGGGCCAGATAGTGTCGTTCAAAAACAGGCAAGACAAAGAAGTCGAAAGACGAGTCCAAAATGCTTATGGAAGACCTTCTGGGCCCTTAAGGAACATATGAAAGGAAGCCTACCACTAACACTGAAAAGAAAACTCGTCGACGTGTGCATCCTGCCCGTCCTAACCTACGGTGCACAAAGTTGGTCACTTACTGAGCAACAGAAGTCCAAACGATTTGCCAACGAGCAATGGAGCGCAGCATAATAGGTGTAAGGATAACAGATCGCGTTAGAAACACCACCCTGCGCTCCATATCTCAAGTAGCAGATGTTGGGGAAAAAACAGCCAGGCTGAAATGGGAGTGGGCGGGCCACGTGGCACGGATGCACCCGGAGAGATGGGCAAAGATTATCACACACTGGACGCCCGAGGAAGGACAGCGCCGGTGAGGTAGACCTCGACGTAGGTGGCGTGACGTTCTGATCACGTTTGCAGGGCCAACATGGCCGGAGATCGCACAAGACAGAGAGGTATGGAAGGAGAAAGGGGAGGCCTTTGCCCAGCAGTGGGACACGACGTAGGCTAGCAAAAAAAAAAGGTTGTACCGGAGTCGATGGCGGCAAATTTTCCGTTTAAAGGGGTCCAGTGACCATGATGCTCATTAGGAGGGACTGTCCGCGCCGCCTACTGGCGATGAGCCATAACACTCAACGCGCTTATCATCATCTGCTGACGAGGAGAAGAAGCTCCACTTCGACTCACGACGCTATCGGCCGTCCAATTGGTCCGGCCACAAGTCAATCTTCAGCTCATTCTCTCATTCGGTCCCACTCACAATTCCATTCTACCGTGCTTGTATTGGATAGAATCATTCTTTACCCCTTTCTCCACCTTTTTCAAATAGGTACATAACCGCCTGCCACCATGTAAGGCCACGGCGGAACAATTGTAATAACAATCCAAGTCGCTTCATTTCCGATAGAACATACCGATGCACAGGGGCCGATTGAAGAAGAAGAAGGTACTACTACTACTACAAGACGTGCCTTGATTGCTGGGTTCATTTCTACGATAATTCTATAGCTCGTAAGTAACCATTTCCTTTTTCCACTATTTCATTTCGATATCGTTTATTGGCAATATGACCAAAGTTGTTCAGCTTTCCGCTGTCAATGTAGCCTCTGTGTCCGTTCGTTTTTCGAGTTCATTCGTACGATTCATTCGATTATAGCCATTACATCTGATGTATGCTGTATTTAAATTTTAGGGTACGGGCCCACCAAATATTTGGATTTTTCTATCAGACCGTAACCGGCCACGTGCGAATGTGTTTCGCGTCTATCCGATTTTTTCATACCAATGAATTTGAATGCGAATTGGTATGGCCTGCGAATTTATTTATGATTTTCAAATCCATTTTATTAAACGTTTTCTGAATTTTTCAATATTTTAACTTAACTATCGATATAAAATTTAACGAGCAAGCTAAGTGTATCTACTTTCTTGTAATCGGTACAAATGTTGCAAATGGAAAACACTCGACTCCGGCAGTCAAGTGCGTTTAATTGCATCTTTACGGCGAACAGAACACTAAAGTCCAGAATACCTATTTCGCAGATTTCAAATAAACCTTATCTGGAACATTGTAGCTGTAGTAACAAAGAAACAAAAGATCATTAAATATAACAACACACGAAAGCAATAAATTGTGTAACGACGCTATAATCTAACAAACTAAGTGTGCAAAACCGGGAGCATTTAAAATTTATCTTTGGAAAATATTACCCCACTTTTGGTGGAAGGGAAGCTAACTCTGCAAACTAATGTTGCAGCCAACTTACCTCGGTATAAAAAGAAACGAGCCAACGTAATATTCCTTGGGGAATGTAATTTCTTTGAATAATATTTTTTTAAGTGCTCCGTGTCTAGCTAATTTCGAGATTGTGCTACTTTGTTTACCTTACCATGAAACTTAGTAGTTACTGCGTCTAATGAAATATGAGCTTTAAATAAATTAGTAAGGACTGAGTTTACGACGTCACGCCTTTATACATTTAAAACCTAATTACATACACTACCCCTAGTGAGTAACAAAGGATGAGATAGAAAGGGTTTGATTGGCTATAACGATCCTGCAAACAAACCAACCAACTTTTTAGAAGTTTTCCAACCCAAATATGCAACTTGAACATTGCCAACTTTTAGCCAATAATATTACCATTACCAACTTTCCAAAAACAGATTTTTTAATCAAACATCCAGACACAATACAACACTGAAATTCTAAAAACATTTCGAAACAAAAAGAAACAAAAAAAAGAATCATCTGCTCAATTTGATCCACAATAACTTTGTTCACACTTAGTGCAAAAGTCTCACGTACTGCTCCTGGGATCTCACTCTGAGATAAGTGAATTGTAAACCGGCACACGTGACATGGAACCCTGGTTACACTGCTGGTACAAGCAAATAATTTCAAAGGTGATACTTGGATCTATGGGTCTGTGACGAGAAAGGAGGCTGTTTAGAGTGAGATACGATTCCGATGTTAGGTATTGAGATTCGATTACGATTTTGTTGATTATAAGGTAGATTTTAAGGTGGAATTTAATATTTAGCAGATAGTTTCATTCAATAACATTGTCCTTTTAAAATAAATCTTTATCGGACACCCTTTAAAGATTCATGACAGCCAGATCTCCCGACATCTAGAAGCTAAATATCACTTAGGTACAATACATATGTTAGTTATAGAAACCGAACGCAAATTGCGCGCTTTGGACGAGAAGTTGCGGATATCAACATGAAGTACTGCATGTGTTATGTGTTGTGTGTCATGTGTTGTTGTTTTTGATGTTGTTGATGTTGTTGTGTTATTCCGAAAACGATTGTTATGGAAATGCAATGGAATTTTGGATGAGACGCGAACCCTAATATCTATAAATAAAATTCCTCGCATCACATTCCAAAATAAGAAATAACTAAGAAACTCTCAAATGAACCGCAAAACTTTTCCAAAAGAGATTAAAAAATCGGCGAACTCAATGGTACGGGTAATACCCCCACAATAAGTTCGTTTGCGCTTGGTGCAAAAGTCTCACGTGCGACTCTTGGGATATATCTCGCAGATAAGTGAATTGTCGACCGGCAGTCGACACGTATGTGCCGTAGTCGCTATGACGTCATTACGAATACGATTAGTTGGATTACTGTGCAAATTGTGAATTAATGTTGTGACAAACAATTAAGCCGGCGAACCATCCAATTTAAATGGGATGCAGTTTCAGTTAGTGGTTTCTAAATTGCTATTGCTGGTAACAAAAACGTAAATTAAATTGGGAGTGTTAATCACTAAATATTGAAAGGACACTGCTTTAAAAGCCGTCATGGAGAAAGATCCATAAGATAAGTATAACCAACAGAAAGCAGACGTAATTTATTTCATCTTGTAAAACTTTCAGGCCCCTGCCTAAACACTTGACCCTTTTTACGATGTCTAAGAAATTCTACCCAACAAGACTAAGTTGATAACCAAATATAACATCTTGATGTAAGCAACTTCAGGGCCTATAAAACTCCAATTTAATATCTACTTTAGAAGTTTTCTTCTTTACTAGAAAACGGAAAAAGTATGTTAGTTCCTACTTGGTCATCCACTGCGGTATCTCACATCTACATTCTAAAACAATAAGAAGAAAACCGTTAATGGAATTTGGTGAGTTGAAAAATATCGTGATTGAACAAAACTTCCAGAATTAAAACCAAAATAAAGTTAGCACCGAACCGAATAATGTTCGGATTTAAAATTTTACGTGCCAAAACTTCGGTGAGCCGTTTACTTCTAACGACGAATCGGCAGTTTCGGAATTTCACCGGCAATCCGAAATCGATTTAATCACGGGAATCATGCAAAGTTTCGCACAAAGTTTGTTTAAACTTTGGAATTGGAACAAATTGGAGCAGCATGGCTTGAGGCAATGTATTAATAGTAGATTCATGACGCCTACAATTTAGTTATGATTTTTCAAAGATGTTGTTGATGCTGGATAAGCTAAAGTTTGCTGGAATTCTCAAAACTCCTCTGGTTTGCCTTATTTACAGTTTACCGAATATATTTTGAGAAAAAACACTGTCGCACAATCTTCATGATTGTTTGCTCTTGTTTCGTGGTTACTTAAAATAGATTATTGTTTTTTATGTATGTATAATATCATTATGTAAATGCTACACACATACCACCTGCAGTGAGTATAGTTTCTTCATATAAATGAAGTATTGAAAATATTGCTTTCAGCGAAACGACCACCCAGTGTGCCAACCTGTGTGAAATGTTTTCTTTTTTGTAATTATATGAGGCAGGACATAATATTATTATTATATCTGCCTATCTGTTGACATTTTTTTAGTTAAGACCACAAAATATCAGCAATAAAGTTATGCTCTTATATCAAACTAAATGCAAATTACCTTTTAAAAGGCTCATCGAACTGACGTTGAAAATTCATGCACAGTTTTTATTCAATTACTTTCACAACGAAATTTCACTGCTTTTCTTCTTATAATATACAATGCATAAGACTTCTTAGTTCGATTGGACCACAGAGTTACCATGTCCAAGACTTCCAAGTGTCTCTAACTCTTCGGTAAGGTCATGAAAGCAGACAGACGAGAACGGTAAACGACAGGTGAATTGTCAAATTGCACGGATTTAGCTTCCCAAGTTTTGTGAAACGTAATCGTTTCTGAAAATAATTGTGTTTGTCAGAGGAATTTCGTCAACTAGGCATCCTTATCTACCTATTTGAAATCAAGCTGGTTCATTAATTACATTTTCAGTTTTCTTAGTAAAAATCTGATCTACAATTTATTATTTGTTTTGGCTGACCTTGATTTCTCCTGTTATTCCCGTTTTATAAAAAAAGAGAGAGGAATCATTGTAATTTCATTACGTTTGAAAGCTTGCTGGGTTCAAGGTCCCGCATCGGAATGTTGGGATATAAATGTTGAAATTTAGTATTATATTAAAATCTTGCTCTGGTTTTCCGGGAAATTATAATTGTTTATTAATTTGACACACTTCTCTTTGAAAATTTGCTGTGTTACCGATAGACATTTCGTACAAGTACTCAATGTGCAGACGTGAGCACAACAAGCAACTACAATCTATCAAATTTATTAAATAGATTTTCAACTCTATCGCTGAATCATTAGGTTGAAGGTCGATTGGAAAAATATGACAGTTTCGGGTAGCTTAATATGCTGATCTGTTAATTAGGTAAATAATTAATTTCTTTGGCTTCACAGTTGTAATTCAAGATTGATGTGCATATTTACCTAATCGGAACAAAATTCCTGAGTTTTTTACTTCAAAACTCCAGAGCACAGCTTACAACATTTTACAAGATGTCGTAAGCTGTGCTCTGGAGCGCTACTTACCTTATATTTCTAAAACTTAGAACTACTAAATGAAAGTACACATGGTGCCGGGTTTCAAGTTTCAGTTTAAACATTTCAATGCAGTTTTATTTGCTGGCATACGTGTGTAAACGCTCTGAAAAATGTTGCTGCACACACGATGCATATAATAAATGTCATGGAATAATCTAGTACCGAAGAATAGAAGGTTTCATAATGTGAAGATAGTCGTTGCGTCTTCAGTTGCGAAAACAAAATGATTGTAGAATAGTTCTAACCTTTCCTTACCTATCATTCTGTAGGTCAGAGTTTTATTAATTACGATACTATTACTATGGATGTTAATTTAGGTAATTGTAATTACTTACCTACCTCTTTTGATGACAACTTAGGCCATGTATTGAGAAAATACATAACATAACATCATAACATCACGCAAGGTATTCCCTGAAGGGGTAGGCAAAGGTGTATGTGGGCACTAAACCATCATTTGATTTTAATTTTAAATTAGATTGTAATTTGAGGTTAGTTACGTTCTTATTTTGACTTATTGAATTAATAGTTGCATTGCATTTACTTTTGTTAGATGTCCTAGTAACTATCTTAGTGGGGTCCTGGTGTCCTAAAATACAGGCCTCGGCTTAGTTTAGGCGCCAGTTTCCCACAAATAGAACATTCTTTTCCTTTATATAATTATATCAAAACAAAAGTACTGTACTTATGTTCTTTATTTGTGGAAGAGAAATAAACAATTTTTATTATTTTTATTTTTTTTATTGTAGGGTAGTGAGTTTTTTTTTTTGACATTTATTGAATAACTGAACCAATATTTGTGTTTCCGTTTATTTACTTTAAAAGTAATCGTAATTTCCGTTTGCTTCAATAATAAGGATTTATGATTGAATTATCTAAATTATGGTTAGGGTTACTTCTGTTTATTTTAATAGGAAGTTATTTTAATATGTCCGCTTTAATTATTCAAAAGTCTAGTCTTGGGCGAAGATTATTAAGTAGTTATTTTGATGTCTCCCGCCTTGTAATATTAAATATTTTTATTTTTATTCTACCCATCGCTACCAACCTCAGAAGAGAAGAAGATCATTATTATTCTTGGAGATTCCTAGTACGCTAATCATGGAATAAACACTCTAAACTGAAGTAAGGTATTTTCTTTAATTGTGCTGATATTTCCTGCTGTTTAATACTTGCTGAGTAATTGTGTAACTGTGTATTTGTTGGTGCAAACCAATATATTGTCTGTGACTCTCAACGACGCCGGCCATGATGCCGCCGACATGTACCTACCTAATTGTACACCCACATGTTTTTAGTACTCTCTGTGAAATTCCTGATGGAAGAACCCAATAACACTATAACAGCAGCCGCTCTTCCGATCACTGGACAAACCAAGCAGTAGAGATTAAAAAAATATACATGACTGTTACCGTGATTTTGTAACTTTCATGGTGGCAGTTTGATTGATTCAACTCAAACTTCAAACTTTTTCGATAGCTAACTATATAACTTGTTATTCTAATTATCCTTCTTACAAATATTTGTTAGTGATTAATTGTCTTGTGTTTTTTTTTTAAATATCCTTTGTCTTTTTTTGTCCAAGTGTGGAGGCTTGTAATTAGCGATTTGATAATATTACACTTATATATAACATTTTCTTTATTAGTCTGTAAGCCTTCTTTAAAATAAAATAAATAAATAAATAAATAATCACCCTTTGTCATTGAGTTTATAGTTCTAAACAACCTCAGCATTTTTTGTACACAGTGACAAACATAACTAGCAATCTTTTTTCGTTACAACAACAATGTTCATAGTTATCTACGTTTTCTCAACAAAAGAAAAACCGTCACCGTAGCTCCCTTCCTTAGGTTTTGCTTTTGAAAAATAGAAACTTTCTTTTTGCTCTTCCTTTTTCTTCTGATTAAGTTCGTTACCGGCTCTAAGCCATTTAGCATTCTCTGAGACACGACGTCATTTTTTCCAGTGTTTTTCTTGAATAGCAAATTGTAAATTAACGGAAAAGTCTAGGCCGAAAAGACTTACGTTTTTTTAATGAAAGACCTTAGTACTACGCTGTTCAAATACTCTCTGTGAAATAACTTCACACAAAAAATAATCGTGTCTGCTCCGTGAAACTATTCAAAGCTACAGCCAGAGATCACGAAAGGGTTGTTCATAAACGAAACACACATTGTATCTCACATCACTATTCTGTACCAAAACAATAAACTCTTTCATAAATAGTCAAACAACAGATAAACCTGTCTGATCAAAACGTTTACATTCTAAGTGCTGCACCGAAAAAACATATACAAGGAAAAAGATCTTCGTCTCAGAAATTTCATCGAAAACTCGATTGGGATTCCTACCGCGTTCACGATACGAGATCGATAAACGAAACGACCCTTGCCTCTTGAAAAAGTGAGATTCACCGGTTTTGCTATTCAGAAAGCGAATCTTTGTCATTGAAAAAGAATACTAGTCGTACTGATGCAAGCGGTTGTGATAAAAAGGGATAAAATATGACGGTGGGTTCGGAATGGAATTTTGATGCAGATGCGCTTGAAATGTGAAGTTTTATGACGTCCGAGATGGGATATTGCTTGAGTCCTACGATTTATTGATATGGTCTTTTGTCATCAGATATGTCTATGTTTATTATATCCTTGTAGGAAACTGGATCTGATATGTTATGTGGGTTTATTAAATGTTATTTGTGAAATGTGCAGAAAGTCAAATGCATTATTAAAAACCAATTTGTGCCCAAAAAAACTTTAACCATATTGTTACACAAATTGGATGAAATATTTTTAATATTAACTTTAAAATGAAGGCCCAACACAAGTATTGTAATAATTAAAATGCTGCGGATGTGACAAATAAAATGAATAGTAAGTACATTTTTGCGTGCGTAATAATCTGAACGAGCTCCCAAGAAAAACTGAAATCTAGCCTTGGGAGAATAAAGTTCAAATTGTAATGAAAAATCATGTCGGATGTCGGCTTGATGGCACTGTTGTATGCCTTAATAACTAACAGTGAACGAGTCAAAAGAGCGTGATAAAGAATTTACATTTAATGAAGGAGTACTGAGTGCAAACGCAGACTGGCGGCGGCAATACGTTGCGGTGGAATTTGTATTTTTATGAAAACTTCCATGACTTTGTCGACCACATCTTTAACAAAGAAATCTACACTTTGTTTCTGACAAAGATTGTCTTTATGGCAGTTTAGTGGGTGTTTTTATTCTCGCTGTAGAGAGTGCGATGGTGCATTCGTTCGACGTTTTATGAACGTCGAGAGTCAAGAATCGAACAGAAACTGCTACTTGGCACACGTCCAGCCGACCGTCAGTTTACGTTCGAGCTAAATGCTTTTTTGGATTTTTCCTATATTTGTCTTGGTGAAAAGGATTTGTTGAGAACGGAGGTTGGTGGATTTTTGGCAAACGCAGGTTGAATTGCTAAAAATACGAGTAATCAAGAATTGCACCTAATCCCATTTTTATCGATAGCTTGAAATGGTTCAGTTGGATCGTTATTTTAGTTGAAAGGATATTTCCAGTACGTAGGTACGGCAATTATTTATTAGCTACTGGAAGGTTTTTTTTTCCCGTGTTATGTAAATTTCTTTATGTCATACCATAAAATAACACTTCAATGTTGCGATTAGCTTCAATTGGATTTCATAAAAGCCATCGTATCAAATCAAGTGACCAAACATTCTTCCTTTCCTCTTTGCTTGACATGCAACTACTTCAACTCCAGTAAGTTATTATTCTTAGTTCAAAACTTGAAACTGAGAGCCTTTAAAACCTTAACTCAGGATACTCAAAACTGTTCATTTAATTCGCAACAATGGATTTTCGTAGAGCTCTTGTTCACGTACACTCACTAACTAACTCCGTCTGAATTCGTTAAACGTTAGGTAACCAGATTGTAACTTAAATCCGGTTAACGTGCCCCAGCAATTAGCTGAGAGGTGAGGACGTGTGGCATATAAGCCCACTGAATAATGTGTAGCTTAAAGAAACAGTGCAGTTAAAGTGCAGGTTTTCCGTGTTATTCAAGAGCTTGAGAAGTTTTTACAAGGATTTTTTAAAGTTAATCTCTGAAATGCAGCCTTTGGACTTAATTAGTAGGTCAGGCGCAGTGACAAAAAAAGTAGATTCGTTTTACTCTGCCATGTCGGCTGCCTGTTTAGTTTAGTAGTTATATCGCGACTGCTGGCCATCAGATCCGTAGTTCAATTTCCAGGACAGCTAATGGGTTGTTAAGTTTACCTGTACGAATATCTCAGAAGCAGTGCCAAGGTTGGATTTAAGCCCCCTAACTCGCCCTCTGACTTAATCATAACTAACGAGGTGTGGGTGGGACTGTTCACTATACGTGTCTACTATTTAGAAAACAAATACCTACCCTTGTTTAGTTTGTACTTAAATAATCCTGATGTTCTAGGGTCGGTCCTTGATATAACGTTCCCACGCATGACCTAAGTAAATCTAGGTCGTGCGTAGGAGCCTGACGTCATGCTTTCAGGTAAACTAACTTCTAGTATTGAACCATCTAAGTTTGTACATATTGATTTCTGTTTATGTTCGACACAATTTTGGAGCAGGTGATTAGGCAAGACAAGAATAGGTTATGGAGGAGACTTTTGCCCGTGACAATATAATTTGAAGATACTAAACATCACACACAAAAGTGAAATTAATTAAATAATTTCAAAGTACCGACTAACGAAGACATCATCATCATCAGCCTATTAATGTTCCCACTGCTGGGACATAGGCCTCCTCTCTATGAGAGGGAATGGGCTATAATCCACCACGCGGGCCCAGTTCTAGGACATGCCGGTTTCCTCACGATGCTTTCCTTCACCGTTATGAGAGCAGCGGTGATGAAATAAATTACACACAGTAATGCGCCTGCCTGTGTTCAAACCCACGACTTACTATTCGTAAGTCGGGGTCGCCTCAACTGAGCCACCACTGCTCAGCGGAGCTGAACGTAGACAATCGCAGAGAATTTCATAAAATATGTTAATATTAACATTCCATTTGCTTCCATATGTAATATCCGACTGAACTTCAATACATATAATTTGCTAAAATTCTTACTTATAACCTGGATAAATAGTATTAAATGTGATCTAAGCGCGAAATTTCTTGGAGATATAGGCTAAAATAAAATTTTCATAGCGTCATCCGCTAAGGTGAAAATATAAGGAACTCGTAAAAGTCACATAATTTTAATCCGCGAAGATTTTATTGCGACAAAGAGCAAAATAAGCATGCTAACCTTATTTTATGCATCCATAAACTTTAAGCGATTGTATGTTATCTCTTTAATGAAAATCACGTAAAATGAAAACCCCCAAAAAACATTATCGTAGGAACTAATATCTACAGACCCAAACCTAATTACAAAAGAACAAAACAAAAAAAAAAAGGAAAAATGAAATACCCACGACTGGCCAATAATATTTCTAAATTCGAACACTTTGTATTGAACAAGACAAAGTATCCCATAAAGAGTCCAAACCACTCCAAACTCCAAGAAACGCCTAAGCCAAACCTAGAAACTCAATACCACAGATAAGGCCAGAAGCCGGCCACGTAATAACAAAGGTGAGTACGCTCAGTTCCATAATCCATTTATCAGTTGGAGTCACGCATCATGAGCCAGTGATTAGATGAGGCTTAATGATACGACGCGAGGGACGTTGTGGTTAGTAGTTTATGTTATTGTTGATGGTGCTAGATGGTGTTATGAATATTGCATTGGTGGAGATAGTTTCCTAGGTAGGTATTGCCAGTTAGTGCAAAACTGTTTCAGAAGGACAAAGAAGCCAAAGAGGGTTGTGTTAAGTTAGCCTGTTACTGTTACACTGCATGGTAAAGGCATGTTCCCATACGACGAAGGAACGAGCAATAAACATGTTTGTAAAGGTAGATTAGAGATTTCAGATTTATCAACATCCTCACGATGTTTGAAACCTCGCCGTTGTTAGTGATATCCAAGAGAAACTTTGAAAGTACATATTAATTAGTGGCGCTACTTTTACTCGTTACTCTTCATGATGTAAGGGCTGTTATGGCTTATGACCAGTCTACTGTCTACGAAAAGAAACAGTCAATGGTACCGGATTTAACTCACAAGCTCATGCATAAGGCGAGATCTAAACCACTCAGCCAAACATCATGTTATCGATGAATCTCCTGAGCAAGTTTTAAAGGCCGGTGCCTTTAAAATGGGTCGATACCCATTCGACCAACCTGGTGTCAACCCAGGTTGGTCGAAGTCGAAGTCTATTACAGTACTTAAACTAATAAGCTGTAGAGAGTAAAAGAAGTGTGAATCGTAAATCAAAGCCATCATTACGTCTGAATCATAGATAGGCAACATTAATTGCAATGTTCAGAAAGGGAACCCGATAGGAATCGTGATAAATAGACCCATTGCCTCTGATAAGTTCATTTTAACTCAATTACCGACTCAATTAAACTGGACACAATGCTAACGCATTTCAACTATATTAGTAATAATAGCTCATTGTTCCCAATAATCATTGGTGCGTGGCGTGTGGCGTCGAACGGATTACAAGCGGTCAACGGATAATTTGAGGGGCAATATCCGCACTAGTCCCACCAGTGCGGATAATGCGGATACGGATAACCAGCGGAGTTACTTGGTCCGATTATATGGTTGTGATTGAGTGATTTGTTGTCGATCAATCGGGATGTTGAGGGTTCGATCTTGCTTTGTTTTGAATGAAATGTGTTGGGGTTTCAGTGGTGAGAATAGGGCATTATTGGGTATAGACCCGATGATGACAAATAAAACGTTTACTTTTCAATGTAAGTATGTTCAAACGTCAGGTCTATTGAGCAACTGTTGTGTTCCGCGGAGATGTTGATGACTTTGGTCTTTATGATGTCTTTGATCTTGTAATTGTGCATAGGCGGCAGTAACCATCAACCGTACCACCAGCTTGTTTGCCAGTTAAAACAATGACAGTAAGTCGCCTTTTTAATCTTGCAAAATAAACTCACCAACGAGTTCGTTGCACACGAACAAGTAGAACCCACCATGTCAGTCATAATATTTTTTTTCATTCCTAAAACCAGACGATTGTCGTTTTTGCATAGTATTTGAAGGCCTGATAATTTCAATTCGCTTTCGAACTGTTAAAGTTATTCGGAACGAATCTAACTCTATGGATTGCAGAGAACTTGGCGATATCTCACGTTCTTTCTTATAAAGTTTGTGTGTCATGGCCGCCTCAAACCAGTGTCACATTCTCCTTCGTCCCTCCTCCGCTACCCTTCAATTAGATTACATAATCAGTCACTCAAGTTTTTTGCCTGTTTCAGTTTATTTATTTTGACGTCTGAGTTTGAAGTCTTAAAATAATTAATTCGAAGAAGACAAAACACTCAAGGCTTATCTATGAAGCATGCCAGCATATATCATAGTTGATTATTGTGCAAAAAAAGATTATTGCACCGGCGAAGGGACTAACTAAAGTAAAAATAATTTTTGACTACTACTACTAACTTCTTCAACTCCCCTTCTATAGTTTATTTTATTTATAAACCTGTCTCTTGAATTCGTTAGTAAACATATTTTACTAGCCGCATCGGGGATGCGCTAGCTATTGCATTTAAACGAACTTTTTCAATCAACAATCCCCCACAAATGATACAACTTTTTTCATCGAATATCGATACGAGTCCGCACCAAAACTTGGTGTATAGCTTATTGTTTTGCTAGTGCAACGAACAAATTGAATTTTACCAATCCACAAGATTACGGTCCAAGTGCCTTTCTTCGGACAACAGGAGTATACGACCTAGTATCGACTTTTAATAAAAATAAATTCTGTTTAAATGAAATCAGACCTTTTTATCGAGCCTTACAGTTTTAAGTGGGTTCTCTCTAAATTGGGTATCTTATTTGAGAAACTTGTGTATCTGTTTTCTTTAGTAAGTAATTTGAATTTCCGAATGGTGTTTGCATAAGAGACTGGAGTAGTTTCAAGCAAGGATTTATTCCGAAATATTCAAAGCTGGCACAAATCGTAGAAACTGAATTTGCAGCATCTTCTTCTACACGAACAATAAATCACAGGACGGGGTCAAATAACGTTGAATCAACCTGTAAAAATCAAACAGCAAAAATCTTCAAAGATTGAAATATATCGGTCAAGTTTTGTGATCGCCGGAAAAATTTCAATCAAACAAAAGATTTCGTCGAAGTTCAACAACATACACTCGAAATCAGCATCAATTTGTAATCGATGAAAGAAAATCCCAGACTTTGTACTACTTGAGGGTCACTTGACAAGCTTTACTTGCCTTACTCGAAACCTTTACAATTCAAAGTATTTGATTTTCTTCGTAAATTTTGTTCCCAATTGCCGTATAATGTTAGTGAGACTTCAAACTTATACCTTGCCGCACTTATCTGACGTACACTGGCTTGCAGGAGAACTAGTTTCGTATAATTTCTATTTCATATTGTAATAGATAAGCTAACGTGTTTAGAGTAACGCCTAAAGTGGAAATTTCGTTCAGAAACTTAAACTAAAAGGTTTTGAAAAGTTTGCGGTTGAATGCCGTAGGTGGCAGAATAGAGACTGACTTAGATATACTAAGTTAAACGTGCTAAGACTCTCTTCCCTGTATTTTTTGGAACCCCTAAGTCAAAGTAATTTATTTTTAAATGAATTTTGTTAAAGTTACATTGATGTAATTTGGCCTTTTGTTTCGACGAACTTTTCTTTCGAAGATTGATTTAAGGTGTAAGAACTTGTCTGTAGTCTGAAAACTCTAAGTACTTTTTCATGTTTTAAATTATGTTCAAAAAAGACAAAACACTGAATGATTAAGTTGCCTGCTAGCACGGTACGTGCGCTGATAGGTTGACCTATTTCCTACAAAGAAACACGGGGCCAACGGGAATTGCCTTAATTTATAACTAAAACTACTGCTGCACCAAAAAAGACCCAAACACTCCACATCAAACGAGGAAAAAAGAACTCCAAACGACAAAATAATGATGCTGGCCGGATTATTATTCGCTTCATGCAGTTGCAACTTCAAAATTTCTAGATAGTGCAAAGACACGTTCAGAAGAGGAAACGGGCATCGCAACCTCCCCTTATCTTAACCGCAGGCGAATACGGGCAACTGAGCATAACTGTGTGCATACTAAGCTCTGCGCTTATTTTGCTCGTTTATGCATTTCCGTGTACGGGTTCCGTAGTTTCTTAACGGTTTTATTTATGGAATTTTGTATATGAAAGCACGTAGCGTTAAATGAGAGCTGGTTCGAAATATTTTAAGGTGTTTTTTTTTTTGTTTAGAAAGCGTGGATAGAATTTTCTATGAAGATGACATAAAGACGTGGCAAACAAGAAAGAACTAACCTAATTGGAAATTGCATCTTGGTACGAAACATAATTGAAATCTATACTAATATTATAAAGCAGAAGAGTTTGTTTGTTTGGTTGAACGCGCTAATCTCAGAAACTACTGGTTAAAATTGAAATTCTTTTTGTGTTGGATAGTCTATTTATCGAGGAAGGCTTTGGGTTATATAACATCACGCTACGACCATTAGGAGCGGAGCAGGAATGAAAAATGTTGCAAAAACGGGGATTATTTTTTCCTTTCGTATTTCTCTCTTATGTGACGCAGACGAAGTTGCGTGGGTCAGCTAGTTGTAACATAATTTATTTTCATACCCATTCATAGTCATTTCTCCTTTTAATTTTGGCATTACGTGTCAAAATTAAGGTGTTAAAATAACTTATCAATAATAAATAAAACAGATTGTAAACGTTAATATCCGCTTGTATTCGAAAACGTAGTAAATGAATCGCCAATCAATTTATCAATCTCAGCAAAGAAATACTTCTTCTTCGGATCACCGCCTCGATAGTTTTATATTTTCTTAGCCCAGAACTTAATTTTGTAGGTACAAATACTAATATAAGAAAAAGCTACGAAAATTATAATTACTAAAGATAGTTACAGTGAACATTTACCACATCACCTTGAGCGTTTCCTGAAGTATCAGACTTATTAAATTAAATATCAATATCACGCCTGATGAGTCCCCCCTGCTTCCTGGTGTAACTAAAATAATTATCTTTAAATAGTCCATTTCAGTATTAAATTGCACGTTATTAATTGTAATGGGATTTGATTTCTACATTTCAGGAACTTGTAAATTGTTGATTTCGATGTAACAATGATGTTGGCTAGAGATTCATATCGATTAGTTTTCAACCATTTTTATAATATTGTTTTTCGAACGTTATCAAATAGGTGCTGGTAAAAAAACTGTAAAAAAACCCTTTCGTCTAGAAAATGGCCAAAATTTTACAAAATGCCAGTGCTAAATGAAATTCCGATACATTCTGGTGGTTAAAAACACACGACAGAATTGTTGATTGCTGTTTTAAAACCTTTCAAATAAACACGGATCAAATTGCTACAAGCACACCCTAGTCATCATCTACCCACCCTTTTCCCAACTTTATTCTTCCAGTCTAACCGGATGCAGCTAATTACCAGTATTTTACAAGGAGCGATGGCCTATCTGACCTTTACCAACCAGTTACGAGTAGTACTAAGCACATCCTAGTAACACGCAGATTTGAGTGATTTTCTCTTGGGCCCGTTCAGCAAAACGTGCAAACCTCTTTCATACTGTTGAGCCAACTAAACTCAATCGAAACAATTGCTATCTCTTTCTTACAGATGAAACAAAAACAAGACAAAAGTAAACGAAAGCTGTCAATTAAACGACAGTTCTCTGCAAGTTCGAAAGACATCGTCCTGAAGATTGAAGCAGTTACAGAGTTCCAATCTTTATCCATTGTGACTTGTTAATTCGCAACAGAAACATCTGAGAAGTGTATTATTATTATCATTTCAGCCGAAAGACGTCCACTGCTGGACAAAGGCCTCCCCCAAGTGCCACCACTTTGACTAGTCTCGTTCCACTCACATTCAGCGGATTCCCGCAGCCTTCACCAGGTCATCGGTCCACCACTCCAGATTTTTTTTTGTGATTTATTTTGAGTGGCTTATTTTAAATGCATCTACCCGGACCTTCAACTAAATCATAAATATATATCCCAATAAACAACCAAGAAATTATTGTTCATCTCCATTTAATTTTAATCCAGCGCTGATCTAATATACGAGCGTCCAGCGAAGTGTTTGCACAAAACTGTGCAAACACGACAATATTGCTATAAGGCCCATAAATAATAATACAATTAGGCAGAGCTACTGGCACCCGCGGGACTTGATTTATCACCGACGGCGAGTAATTTGTGACTACCCAAAGGTCACTTGATTATTTACAAGAATAATGTAAATATGAATTATTGTCGTCTTGATAGTACGGAATTGGGTGAGTGTTTTATTTCGGGGGACACACACAAAAATGTGTTCAGCTAATTCTCTTTTGCATGAATTAATTTCCTAATCAAGCAAGCAAGCAAGTAATCTAGCAAGTTAAAGTAATCAGAATTTAGTCCTCTAAATTCTGATTACTTTAACTTGCTCGAAATTCATGCTAATTATTTCGTCCCCAGTGTACCGTAAAACACATCATTCATCATGATTATTCATGTTTAAATTAATTAAGGTAAAGTTAACTTTTAACTCAAGTATAAAAACAGTCTTTCTACTCACATGATTTACAGCTAAGCTAATAATATAAAGCCTTGTACAAGACCTACCTCCATTACAATAACTTGTCTGACCGTAATACATTGAAATTTTAATTAAAATAATACGTAGACACTTCATTAATAGGTATTATTTCATTAGCATTGTTTCTTTCTTATTAGTCCCACAATCCAAATTATACGAGGGTAGGCGTTAAAGGGACGCGTATATCGCACCGTAAATTGCCTACAATAAAATCGTAACATTGTCTTTGAAGTTCTTTGACTAGATGTGGCTTGATAACGGTATCAAGACTTAAGTACGCTCACTTAAGGTGAAAGCGTATGGCCCTAAAATTCAAATTTTCTTACGTTTTTTTGCAATTTGCAGGTCAGTGCTAAGTTGTATGTTGGCGAAAATATCGGTCGAGACGTACGTAGTTACAGAATTATAATCATCAATACAACCCTCCAAATTCATAAGAGTCGAGGAACGACTTTGACCGTGAAAAATTTGTTCACCGACTCTTATGAACTTCATCAATATACAACTTAGCATTGCCCTGCAAGTTGCAAAAAACGTAAGAAGATTTGAATTTCACGGGCCTCCTTGGAGCATCAGCCTTAATGTTAAAAGTTGGTGGGTGCTGGAGGGCCATGTCCTGACAGTTGTGTCTAAATTGATGTGCTGTAATGTTCCAGTATCTGATTTAAAACAATTTAAACCATTAAGTATTCTTACTTGTTTTTATGCACATTTGCCAGTTTTTTTCCACCACTACTTTGTTTGTATATTAACTTTTTTAAAATATTGTTTGTTGCAACATATCTCACGACGTGAAATATTTCCACAAACGTTGTTTTTTTTGTGTTTTTCCCAAATAAATGTAATGTTTTCTTTATTAAATAAATTTGACCTTCAAACCTGAAGCCACTTCTAGTAAACATTATAAAAACGTGATAGCTCCCGCTGAATAAGCAAAAGGGAAATAAGGCAGAAACAGTGGGGTAGGGGCCAATGTAATTAATGCTTACGTTTAATTGTAGCCCAAATTGGAAGAGACGGACCCTTACCGATGAGAGACGAGTCGCAATGAAAAATAAAGTGTAGGATATTATACTGTTGTGGCCGGGTAATTAGCTGATCCATGCGTTTTTTGGAATTTGACAAAGGAAATTGACTCCGAGTTATTAGTGATTTTAAACTAGTTGAACTTGTTTTTTATGGACTACTAGCGGACGTCCCGCGGTTTCACCCGCATAGTTCCCGTTCCCGTGGGAGTACGGGGATAAAATATATCCTATGTTACTCGTGGATAATGTAGCTTTCGAATGGTGAAAGAATTTTTTAAAACGGTCCAGTAGTTTTTAAGCCTATTCATTACAACCAAACAAACAAACAAACAAAGTTTTCCTCTTTATAATATTAGTGTAGACTAGTTGACCCGCGCAACTTCGTCTGCGTAAATTGAGATGTAAGCTATCCTATCTTTCAAGTTGGATCAAACTGCACATGGTGTACAAATTTGATTAAAATCGGTTAAGTAGTTAAGGAGTCCATCGCGGACAAAAAACGTGACACGTAATTTATATATACTAAGATGAGAGTATTTATACCACCACATTTTAAAGGAGATCATTCACTTTGTTCTATGATTTGGGTTAATAATACAAATTGTTTCCCGTTATGTATTTTATCAGAATTGAACTCTTTCCTTTAATTTCCCGTATCTCATTAATTACCAGAATTTGATAATTATTAGCGACACTATTAAATGGTGTGGTGTGGTATACAGTGTAACTTTTTTTTCCAAATTCAATGGGTTCGATTCCTTTGTATTCGAATATTATTTATTCTAAAAACTAATAATGATGCAGTTTTAGTTTTCGTCAAAATCAGGTTCGAGACTCCTTCGAAGATATTTGGCTATTCCTATTTCGGATTTGGCCATCTACACCCACTTGAAAAAATCACCCTGATATATCTCCGAACCCAAATGGTATTCGACTTTGACGCCAAAGTAAAAAATGATACGACACGTGTGCTTTAAAAATGTGTCATCATAGCTGATGGCCGCTAAAAAAAAATATTTTTTTTATTTTTATTTCTTAAACGTCATCGACTTTTAAGTAGTATTTAGTAAGTAGTAGTATTTAATACTTTTTTAGTTTTTTTTTGGAAGTTTTTTTGCAAAAAAGTTTTAAATTGTAAATAAAAATATTTACCCGAATGCTCACATAATTATGTCGTAATTTCCCATAAAATTATTCCTTGAAATGTATCGCAATATGTCTCAAAATCGAAACCTGAAAAAACTTTTTTACAAAAAATAAAACCGACTTCAAAAAAAAACAAAAAAGTGAAAAATAACTTTAGGTTCTGAAGTCGGTGACCTTTGTTTGATTGATTTATTTTTTTGTCACCGACTTCAGAAGCTAAAGTTATTTTTCACTTTTTTGTTTTTTTTTGAAGTCGGTTTTATTTTTTGTAAAAAAGTTTTTATTTTTCACTTTTTAGTGGTTTACATGCGCTTCGTACACATGGAAAGTGCATACCGTTACAATTACAACAAGCCCAAACACGACTAGGATACATTGTCTCATTATGGAGTTCCGTGACTCTTGGCTTCATCATCTGATCTGATAGTAGAATGGTTCTTATCGAACGAAAATGCTTCACTTGTTGTAGAAAATACCAAAATCGCTGTACGTTATCCTATAAAATTTGAAGAGTTCCCTCGATTTCGCCAAGATTCCATCATCAGATCCCGACTTGGTAGCTATGGGACCCTTTGGAAAGTATACCCTTTCCAACAAAAAAAGAATTTTTCAAATCGGTTGGCAAACGACGGAGTTATGCGCGAACAAACATAAAAAAAAAAAAAAAAAAAAAAAAAATAGAAACATCCGAATTGAGAACCTCCTCCTTTTTTAGAAGTCGGTTAAAAATAGTTTGATCGGAATCACGAGCAAAATCAATTGAACCACTTTTTAATATAGGTCACTTTAAAAAAAAATCTACATTAAAAATGTTGCACTGTCAATTTATTAATAGGTCAAGCCACGTGCGCAAACCCGCCAAAATAGGTTTACAAACAAACAAGAAGAAGTTTCTCATACGCGGGATAATAATAGTTTTTGCCAGTAAATCTAATTCAAAAAAACGACGAAGCGCTTCGAGAAAAGGTAGGTAGTGCCCGTGCGCTTCGCTTGGCTCGTCTTGGCGGGGGCACTACCGTGCCCCCAGATTGACAGTAGAACTAAAACAGCACACAGAACCTTTAATTTTTGTAAATGTTTTTTTTTTTCTGTCAGAATTTGGTCAATTGAATTAAAAATCACTTTTGGTGTCTGAGGTTTTGCGCATTTTACGTTAGACGTTGTATATTGTACATAAAATATATCCTCGCAAAGCAAGAAAAACAGAAAAGCACCGGTGAAGCCTCCATTTTAATACGAAAAGAAGGCAGCTTATTAATTCTAAATATCGAGACTTGACAAACAAATAAGTGACAAACCGGGAAGCTTGTTTAAACATTGATACCCTTAATCCTCTAACGCTGCGAAGTAGAAAATAATTCATAAATATATACCACAATTTAAATGCAGAAATTCTTCGGAGTGTAGTCAAAAGTGAATACTAAGCAATGATGAGTAACTTTTACCTCGAATCTGAATATAAATGCTAATGCCGTCTGATCCATACTTTCAATCTCGACGCTTCTTTTGGGAGATTATTATAATTTTGTCAGAATCCTTTGAGTTGAACTCTGATTTATAGTTTGAATGTTAAAATGTTTTAATAAAATTGTAATTTAATATTTTCAGTTATTTATTTCAGTTATTTGCGTGATAATTTATGTTCAACAAAGATTTTTGTGAACCATTTTTTTGTTATTGTTTTTCGTAGCGTCGCGTGTGTAGCGCTACGAGCCTACGACTGCTACGTCGTACTACGTCGTAGCAAGAACTGTGAAAGTGACGAATTTGAGTAGTAAAACTAAATTACGGACATGTTAAAGAGACTTGGACGGAAAAGAAACATGTTACCTATTTCTTTAAAAATGCTACTCTCGGCTCTTTACACAAAATCCATTATTCCTAAGCTTTTAAATCGAACTAAAGCTTTTCCTCCAGTTTAAAGAAAAGATAAAGGTATTACGTAACAGGAATTCATACCTTGCAGTAGTCGGTCTCTAGTGTACCATATTGCACGCCAGTCGGACGTTTCCTATTTGTTATAGCTTATTATTTTCTATCTTTAGTTGCAGCCGTTGGAATTATTTCCATTTCTTGTAAAATTTGCTCATGCATTTACTAAGGGAGGAACCGTTGGTTTTGTTCTTATTGTCTTGGGAATATTTTTACCGGGTGCAGCGATACGGCAATAGTATATTGTGTAAAATGCCTTATACTTACGTTAAGCTAGTTTTACGTTGATAATCATACACTCCTTAGGGTCCCGGTTTCGAATCCCCCGGTAGAAGCAAATGTCTGTGTGATGAGCATGGACATTTGTTTCCGATTCATGGATATTTATAGATATAATAAGTATGTATTTACAAACAAAGAAGTTAATATACTACATAGATATGTAGTATAATTAACTTTCTGGTGTCCACGACACAATCCTCGTTGCTTAGTGTGGCACTGTGTGTAATGTCCAGCGATATTTATTATTTTTTATAAAATTACAAAGGCCTTTCAACTTACCTGGAAAATGTGGGTGTATAGAACACCTCAACGGAAACCTTCGGGGCACCTTCTAGCTACTGAAGATACGGTTCATTCATCGAGTAACAAAACAATCTATTTCAACTATAGTAGACAAAGATATGCTATCACTGCCAACATCACAGAACCCCTCTTTGTTCGCCGATTGTTTTCTAGAAAGTACTTTCCATTAACTCGTTAAGAATTCCATCGAACTTTCAAGTTGACAAATAGTCGTTTTTCACACGAGACAAAACGATAACGTTTTAAAACGACACTGAGTAATACGTAACATGTGATCGAGTTGAAACGGATAAGAAAGAAAAAAATAATAAATGAACCGAGTGCCACCTAAAAGAGATTTGAAAAAGGTCGTTACCCTGATAAAGTGCGTCCCTAAGTTTGCTTCGCGTTCTTCTTTCAGTTTGTGACAAATTGATGTATCCGCTGTTGGATGTTAGGGAAAGATTTGTCGTTTTTTGATGGACAAGTTATTCGTAACAATATTATGAAATGATGAATATGGTAGTCGAAAATAGTATACGCGCATCATTAAGTTACGGGTTAAGAAGACCCGAATAGCGCAGAGGTAGTGAGGCTGCCTTACGTTCTTAGGGTCCCGGGTTCGAATCCCGATAGGAGCAAATGTTTGTGAGATGAGCATGGACATTTGTTTCCGAGTCATTGATGTTTATATGGATAATAAGTATGTATTTACAAACAAAAGTATATTATATAGCATATCAATTATCTGGTGTCCATGACACAAGCCTTGCAAGTGTAGCACTAGATGGCGTGTGTAATGTCCAGCGATATTTTTATTTATTTATTTTTATAGGTGTGTCGCCCATTCGATTCCTGATAGGAATAAATAATCATATATTCAATAGCTGGTAGCAGTTGCGTTTTAGTGATACCTAGTAGTACCCACTAAAACTAGTACACATGATACAACATAACATCAGGAATATGCTAGCTAAAAACCTTAAAATTGATTCATCTAGGATAATGAATCAATTCAATGTATTTGCTCGTGCGAAATTTAATTTTTCGTTTTTTGCAGTTTGCATGTCTGGTTGTATCCAATTTTCAGGTCAGTATATTTGCATTGAAATACATTTTATTTAAAACGACAAGTTCAATTCGTCTAAGTGACAGAAATTAAAGAGAATGTAAAATACTAAAATACCTACAAGTAGGTACAAAACTTGAGAAGAATACCTTCTAATTTTTACAATAAGATGTTACAAAATTGGCGTATTATACGGCAAAAGTTTTACGGCACATTTTATTTGTATACTTTACCGTCTGAGTTATCTAAGGACCCCTAACCATACTGAATACAAAATGTCGAACCTACCCTAACATTAACTCACTTTGAAGGACGAATAACATTATGAATGTAGCACGCGTTGCTGGGCCTCCTCATATTATTCGATTGTTAAAGAAAATCCCAAATAACCTTTTTCACATATTTGCTCATAGGTTCCATGAGGGCTTTGATATATTGATGGTAAATGGATTGGTTAGTTCAATATTGTACTATAAGCTGATGCTCTCATGCTGTCTCCCTCGCACACGGGTCAGTTTATAAAAAGCGCTGCAGTGCGCCGTAGAGCTCATTTTGCTCGTGGCGCTCGGGACAGACGGTCGTGAGGATATCAGTTTTGGTCGACTCCAGGAGTATTGCGTGAGCCATCTTATTTTTCCTAAACTCTAATTGTTTATCGTTTTAATTTGTGTTTCAAGTGCTCTTTTGATTTTTGTGTAATTCTTGGTGAATTTCTTTTTGTTTAAAAATCTGTGATTAAAGTTCTAGGTTAAGACTGATTGTTTTTTTTTAAGAATATTCCCACTCTGACTCTAAAATCAGAAGTGGGATAAAGAAACACGGCCCACAATTGCCAAAAACAAAAAAGCACTTGTCTTTGTTTAAAATCAACCGCCATTTTCGAATATTTTCTTTGTTTACGAAGTGTTAAACTTTAACGGTTGCCGTTTACGTTTGAAATGACGCGAAGTAAATCGCGTGGTAGAACTCGAACTCGGTCGCGGGATGGCTCGCGTAATCGGAGGCGCAAATCTCATTCCCGTATTCGCTCGCGTTCACGTTTACGTAGTGCAGTGCGTGACGAGCGTGGCCGCAGGCGTTCTCGTGTTAGATCTTGTGACAGATCACGTACACATTCGAAAAGGTCGGTAGATGATAGGTCGGTGCGTGAATATTCTCGTGTGCGTCATCGTAGCATGTCGGATAGTGAACGTTCTCGTTCACGCATCCGTAGGTATAAGCGTAGGGAATATCGCCGACGTTCACGTTCCCCGTCACGCCGACGGTCACACAGTATTCGTGGTCGTAAGAAAACGACAAATAAAGATAAAAACAAGATTTCTCCGCGACGTTCCCGTAGCGCCACGAGACTATCAAGCGGTCGTACACGTCACCGTCGGTCACTTACGCCTAGGACTCCGAGTCCCTTGCCCCCGTGCAATAGTCGTACTCGTAGAAATGACACTTTGCCTTTGAAAGTTCGTGAACCAAGTCGAATCAGTGTACGTGCAAGCAATCTTGAAGGATCTGTGCAATCCACGGGTCAAAATTCTGAGGCGTCTACTCTTGCACACGCTTTGATGGAAGCAATTAAATCAGTTCAGCCTATGAAGTCCCAAAATTACTTTATCTCGAATTTTGACCCCTCTATACATAATATAGAGGTATGGTGTGCAGAAGTAGACCGCGCCAGAGACTCCAACGGGTGGAGTGATCAGGAATGTTTGTCACGTGTGGGGTCATGCTTAAAAGGTGACGCGAGAGTATGGCTGAACGAATGGGTTACGAACGATCGTACTTGGTCAAACTTTAAACGTGAATTTAAATCACTTTGTCCCTCTAAATTGGATTATGCCAATATTTTGCTGGATACTATGAACACTACTTCTGATAAATTCTCCACTTACGCTGAGTATGCCCGCCGTACTCTTTTACGTTTAAAAATGATCCAGGGACTTAGTGACGAATTAAGGACGCTCATCGTGATTCGTGGAATTGATAGCCCGCAAATTCGTGCGGCGGCTTCCAATGCAAATTTGTCCGTAGATAATCTAGTATCGTTCCTGTCGATATATGTCAAACCTAATCGCACGAAACACGATAACCGTACTTCAACAACAGAGAAAAGATCTCATTTCCAAAAGCGTAACCCTAATACAGATATTAAATGTTTCTTGTGTGATCAACGGGGTCATACACGGCGTGCTTGTCCTAAGGCTCGAAAATCTAATGTTCCACCTAAGTCAGTTCCAACCCCTCACACGACTTCTACAAAAACAAAGAACGCGTGTTCATTTTGTAAGAAACCCGGGCACGATGATAGCACGTGCTTCTTAAAAGCGCGTTCAGAAACTCATTCTCAACAATCGAAAGTTAACTTTTGCTCTGAGTACCCACCCGAGTTTATGAAAAATAATGACATTACTACGGCTGTAGTAAATGGAGTTCCGGTAGATGTTCTTATAGACAGCGGTGCTATCGGGGTGTCCCTGGTTTCATCAGACGTTCTTAAATACCTATCTTGCCAACCAAAACATAGGGTTTGCGCCTTAAAAGGCTTAAGTGATAAAGAGATTATCGCTCCTACCTACGTTACGGTAACAATTGTGTTTAGTGAGTTATCCATCGAGGCGGATTTAGTTGTCGTACCAGCTAAGTATATGAATGCCCCAGTTATCATCGGTACTGACATTCTCAACCGCGATGGGATAGTGTTTATCAGGACTAAAGACACACAGTTTCTTGTACCAACGCGTTCAGTTATGTCAATGCATTGTCCCGACGTGGTTCAGGTTGACGGTCACGAAATTAATACGCAACTTCAAGGCAAAGAGCGCGACGATTTGCTGTCAGTCATAAATGAGTTCTCGGATTTTCTAATAACTGGTACGGCAGCTACAACTGTCAAAACAGGGGAGATGGAAATAAAACTCACGAGTAATACGCCAGTGGTTTATAGACCCTACAAGCTCTCCTACCAAGAAAAGATTAAAGTGCGTGAAATTACTAAAGACTTACTTGAAAAAGGCGTGATTAGGCGATCTAAGTCCGAATACGCAAGTCCTATAATTTTAGTCAAGAAACGTGACGGATCTGATAGGCTTTGCGTTGATTTCCGCGCTCTCAACCGTATTACCGTCAAGGATCGGTACCCAATGCCCCTGATCGATGATCACATCGATAGATTAGGTAGCTGTAAGTTCTTTTCGAGCCTTGACATGGCAACGGGTTTTCACCAAATCCCTATTAAAGAAGAGTGCATTCATTTAACGGGCTTTGTTACGACGGAAGATCATTTTGAGTACGTAAAGATGCCATTTGGCTTGGCTAATTCGCCGATAATTTATCAACGAATTATCAATGACACGTTGCGCGACCTAATCGATGAGGGAAAAGTTTTGGTGTACGTTGATGACGTACTCCTTTTGAGTAATACGGTATCGGAGGGTATTAGTTTACTGCGAAGAGTGTTACTGACACTGACAGAGGCTGGATTTTCAATTAACCTCAAAAAATGCACTTTTCTTTCTACGGAAATTGAATATTTAGGAAGGGTGATTAGTCAGGGTCAGGTAAGGCCGAGCCCTCGCAAGGTGGAAGCGCTCATCAATACCGCAGCTCCTGAGAACGTTAAACAGGTACGTCAACTACTTGGTCTCGCGGGATACTTCCGCCGCTACATAAAAGGGTATGCAACAAAGACTGCTCCACTAGCGCAGCTCACTAGAAAAGGAGTTGTTTTCCACTGGAGTTCCGAATGTGAAGCGGTTCGCCAGGATCTTATAAAACAACTAACCAGCGAACCTGTGCTCGCTATTTTCGATCCCAAGCTTCCCACAGAAGTCCATACGGATGCGAGCAGTGCAGGATACGGAGCTGTCTTGCTGCAAACTCACACTGACGGTAAGAAGCATGTGGTAGCATATTTTAGTAAAGTCACTCAAGGTGCCGAGAGGAAATACCACTCCTACGAACTGGAGACCCTCGCCGTGGTGAAAGCCCTCCAACACTTCCGGCATTACCTCGTTGGACTTCCCTTTGTAGTGGTTACTGACTGCAACGCCCTAAAATCGACGGAAAAGAAGAAGGACCTCATACCTCGAGTCGCGCGCTGGTGGATATATCTCCAGGATTTTAACTTTTCCATCGAATACCGCAAAGGAGTGATGCTGCCACACGCTGACTATCTGAGCCGAAACCCGACGGTAAGTGTGAATCAAATCACTAGACCTCGCAACTGGGCCCAAATTGCTCAGGCAGCCGACAATGAGACACAGGAACTGATGCAAAGACTACAGGATAATACGCTGGACGCCAATCGGTATGTAGTACGTAATGACCTCCTCTGTTATAAATACACACCAGCGGGAGAGGAGACTCGGTTACTATGCTACATACCCAAGGGACACCGCCTCAGTCTGCTTCGTGTGTTCCATGATGAGCACGAGCACATTGGCCCGGAGAAGACTCTCGACCTTATTCTTCGCCACTTTTGGTTCCCTGGTCTCAGCCAATTTGTAAAAAAGTACATTGCCCACTGTCTGGTATGTGTATCCAAGAAACGTGTTCCTCGAGCCCCACTGCAGAACATCACGTCCTGGGAGAAGCCTGATGTACCGTTCCACACGGTGCACGTTGACGCCCTGGGACCACTGCCGGTATCAGAGGGTAACAAGTTCGTCCTCATTATAGTTGACGCCTTCTCGAAGTTTGTCCTACTTTACCCTATAGCGCGACAAGATGTGGTTGAGCTGAAGCGTGTTGTCACGCAGGCAGTTTCTCTGTTCGGTGTTCCCAAACTCATGGTCACCGATAAAGGAAGGATGTTCGAGTCGAACGAGTTTGTGACATGGATCAACGACCTGGGTTGTGCACTACACCACATAACGCCGGAGATGCATCATGCAAATGGCCAAGTAGAGAGGTACGTTCGAACGGTCCTTAACATGATACGCATCGAGGTCAACCACAAAGATGCAGCTTGGTCGGAAACCCTATGGAAACTCCAGTTGGTGTTAAATATCACCAAGCAGAAGACGATCCAAGCCTCACCGTTACACGTTCTTATTGGGACAGAAGTAAGTACTCCCGTCATTCAGGCACTGGTGCGTGACTTGGCTCATGAAACTTCCGCACCCAACCGAGAGGCATTACGTGAAATGTCCCGAGGGAGAGTTCGCCAGATGCTGAGAGATAATCAGGTTCAGCAAGATGAACGTGTGAACCGGAACAGAAGGCCACCACGCGAGTTTAATTTAAATGACCTTGTTTTTGTGATAAAGTTTTCACAGGCCACGGGAAAACTCGACCCGGGTATGAGAGGCCCGTACAAGGTGGTGGACATCTTGCCCAGCGGACGTTATGGTCTGAAACTTCTGGCTGGAAGTTACGGCAAGACGACTCAGGCTGCAGCCCAACATATGGTGTTGTGGCGTGGCGAATGGTGTCCGGAGTCATGCGCTGCTTTCTTTGCAAGTAAGCATCGAAAATGAGTTTCGATAACGTTGCATGTTTGTTCGTTGCAATCCATAGGTACACATTTTTATAACTTTAAATTCACCACACACATATATATTTGGGGTCACTTTTACATACACAATCACACACATGTAGACTTATATTTATATGATTGCAACGAGCAGGGATGTATACGGGTGTCGACTATGAATGTAAAAACTGAGGATGTGTGGTTACTAATGTAACGTATGTAGACGTTGGCTGCAAGTCAAGGCGTCGTGGTATGTTTGGAAGATGCGTTGGCATTTACTTGTCAAGTCACATCTAGCGTTGGCATATATTTGTCAAGTCGCACTAGCGTTGGTATTTGTTACCAAGTCGCACTAGCGTTGGTATTTGTTACCAAGTCGCACTAGCGTTGGTATTTGTTACCAAGTCGCACTAGCGTTGGTATTTGTTGCCAAGTCGCTCTGTACTGGCGTTGGCGCACTTGCGTCAAGTCGTCAGTTGCTACAGGTTCGGTGCTCCTGCCTTGCAGTGAGCTGGCCACAGCGGGAGTCTGCTGCTGCAGTCATGGAGAGAAGACTGGGAAAAAATATCAGTCTGGTTTAGAGACGTCTCAGTAGGGCTGTATACAAGATAGTTGTATAAAAGGAATTTGATTGCAGTAAATAACTGAAGATGAATGAATTAAATGAAAGGAATTTGAAAGAGTATGTTTGATGTGTGGAATGATGGAAATTGGACGACAGTTTCTAATACTTTGTTGCTTTCAGGTGACGATCATGATGACACCGAGGTTGATCTTGCTAGACAGGCTCCTGAACCCGATCCTGTGATGCCACCCCCGGATCAAGAGGAGGAGCCAACACCCGGTCCTAGCAGAGCATCTGAGGAAATTGAAGAGGTCCCTGAAGCTGGTCTCTCAATGCCCCTTCTGGATGATGACTCGGATAGTTAGTTAGGCTTAGGTCGAGGACGACCTGACGTCAGGAGAGGCCGTATAAGCTGATGCTCTCATGCTGTCTCCCTCGCACACGGGTCAGTTTATAAAAAGCGCTGCAGTGCGCCGTAGAGCTCATTTTGCTCGTGGCGCTCGGGACAGACGGTCGTGAGGATATCAGTTTTGGTCGACTCCAGGAGTATTGCGTGAGCCATCTTATTTTTCCTAAACTCTAATTGTTTATCGTTTTAATTTGTGTTTCAAGTGCTCTTTTGATTTTTGTGTAATTCTTGGTGAATTTCTTTTTGTTTAAAAATCTGTGATTAAAGTTCTAGGTTAAGACTGATTGTTTTTTTTTAAGAATATTCCCACTCTGACTCTAAAAGTACTATTACGTTCTAACTGCCTTCAAGGTCGTTTCAAGGTCGCAAATGTGACTGCTGAGCGTATAGGGTTCTGAGTTGGATTCCCAGATCGAGCTAAGAGTCATTGAAATCTTCTCGAGTCATCTTTAGAAATTCTTGAGTAGCAGCCTGAAGTTTAGAAGTTAGTGGTGTTGCCCACAGAACCCACAGAACTTCAGGATTCTGAAGCACACCTCAGAGCAGGCTGATTTTTTTAGATTGTATTTATAATGAAGAGCGAACACAGGTAGGTTCGCTATCCGGGTCGGGCAAATTGATATTGGGTTTTTCCATCAGGCTCTGCAGTAGCTACCACGGAGTCTGGATTTGTGCTCCGTTGATGGCAATAGGCTCGCCCCTATTACATGGGACTTCCACATAACTGGCAAAATGTAGGTTTACTATAATTAAGTACATCTCTGCCTATCTTTCGGAATTCATAGATAAAAGTACCTTTAATCAATATATATAAAAATCAATGCCACTTTTCGTTGTAATTTTATAACTCAAGAACGGGCTCACCTATCCAAAACAAATGTTTAGGCTTTGTTCCGCTATTTAGTAGATGGTTTATGTGAAGTTTGAACAAAATCGGTCGAGCGGTTCTTCACGCAGCCGAAGTTGCGCGGGTCAGCTAGTTTATTATATTCGGAAAATTCGATAACTGCAGTACCTAACTAATTACATAAATCAATAACGTTACCAGTCTAATTCCAAATCTATACCTAAATACTAATAATCTTGCAGATACTTGTAATCAAAACCAAGTTCAATATTCTGCGTAGACACAATAACCGAAGCATTAAGACAGGGCGCAAATTAAGCCATTGATGTGGTTTCGTAAATAATATTGTAATACAGTACCTACAATACGTAGTACATATTACTGTGCGAACTTCGAGTATATTAGTTCATAAAGTATACAAGATTCAACAATGTACTATGTGTGTTGAATTCACATATAATGTGTCTATTTTGAAATTGATTCACAGCTGTAACGCCCCGTTCATGAACTCAGTCGACAATGCACCTTGGGACACGGCGTAAGGTATGTGATGCACGCGCCTTTCACTTGCTTTTTTATTTCATCTTAAGCCTGATTTAAACTGGCAATATTTATAATTATGTGCGATATGATTATGGGAATGGGCTTTATCAATAGAAAGGGCTATGCTCAAATAAATATATTCAAATAAATAAATCAACGAAATATCGAAATAGATATTTTTCGTTTCAGCAAGCCCGAGAGGCTAACGTAGCAGTATGTGGGATGTGACATTTTTCTTTGAGGTCGGAATAACCTGCACATCACTTTACACAGCATATTTAAAAAAATAGTCTTAAGGAGACCTTACAGAATTAAAAAAAAACAGCTTATGCCTGCGTAATGTTTGTGTTTTTTTTTTTAAAGTAAACTGCAATATTAATTATTAAACAAAAAAAAGTTTCTTGGCACCTATAATCATTAAAAAAAACCCCTAGAATATGTTGTTTTTTTTACAATCTCGTTTAGCATTTAAGCCCCATTCTGTGCGGCTGCGTGTGTAATAAACCAGTAAACAGTGCGACAGGAAATATTTATATATTTTACGAAGATTACATCTAGCAAATTAAGACTCGAGAATTGTTTCTAAAACTCCGTCTCTCCTTACAAAATCCCTTAATACTTAATTACAACATACAAATTAATTATTCAGTTGTACAGTTACATATTTATATAGACAGTACATAAGTAATTAAATACAGCCCGAAGACTGGGACTATTAAAAGCAGGCGAGCGTCGTTTCGCGGGGCGTTTATTCCTTCAATGGTATAGAGAACTCTAATTAATTGTTCAGACTGACTCATTTATTATATATTTAATTGTAAATGCAATTACACTGAGGACTAATGGCATTTTTACAGGCAGAGGGCCCGAACTCTAAATGTGTTTTTTTAAATGTTTTTATTTGTGGGGTCTGAATCCCCAAAGAACCAGCATTAAAAAACAACTTTTTAAACCGGCTGAATAACATCTTATAAATGATTTCATTATGCCATGTTAAAGCAATATATCATTCGGTTAAAGTCGTAATTAAATAAGAACACGTATTTCTTGATTTAAAACAAAGTTCCGAGCTTACAGCGCACTTTATATTTCGGGGCGGTTTTCAACACCACTCTCGGCCATTTTATTTTACAAGAAAGGTGTCGGTATATTAACTTTAATCATGAAAGCTTTGACCTCTAACATAATTACAATGAACGAAAATGAAAACATTACCCCAGCCCCATTTTGTTACATTAATACACGAACAGCTTACTTTTTGTCGGAACCTTATTATAATATTCAAAAGTAATAAAGTGAAACATTGATTAAACGGACGGTAACAAAAGAAGCCAATAACCATTAATATGACTTTATGAAATTGGAATTTTTGATCGTCCAAACGTGACGCAGTCGCGAATATAACGTCGTACCTAGTCATATTTTGAGAGAATATTCGATATTAAATTAAACCACTGATGAAAGAAAGATTTTTTACCTACACAGTACCAGTCTTTTTGTGAAAAGAATAGAAATCATCTATACGTCAATCGAAACACAAAAGTCAAAAATCAAAGTCGAATAGTTCAATTCAGCTTTCGGATTTCAATCAAATCACACAACACTTTCAAAGAAAGTGGCCAATGGTCATTCCATTGGCCATCATCAGTCATTTGTCTTTGAAACAAGGAATGTGACAGCTCTACTGACAGATAGGCAAGACAGAGGAAAGGATAGACTTAAAAAAAGAAGGAATGGGTTAGGACTCACGCATAAAAGGAAGCCAAGGACGTTAACATGAACTAAGAAAACCCTTTCATTGTTCTAGGAAAACTATTAGACTATGGAACTCATCCTTTGTAACTGTGTTTTAAGAAATGATAAACTTTTTAGATGAATAAAACTTTTTTGACGTCGTCCTCCATCGATAACAACTATGTCGATAATTCCAACGCACTTGTTGATACCATTTAGAATTCAGTTCACATTTGAAGTGAAAAAGAGCGAAAATTAAAATATAAGTGCGTTTGTTCGACCCGACAAATTGAAAAACAAACACTATTCATAAAATATTATCAAAGGTACACATGAGAAGTAACGAGGCATTCGGGTTCCCTCTGAATTTGTCAATTTCATTCTACACGACGCGCAGTCGTAAGGAATGCTTAAGGAATAATGATGGCATCTGTTAAGGTAAATAGAATACGAACTGTATCCATCCGGGATTCACAGTACACCTCTTTCTATAAACCTCACACGGCACATTTGTGAATAAAGTACAGTCTTAAATCAGATTTTCCCTATTCACAATTCCGAACTCTATCACAACTTCTCTAAGTTGAATTTTCTTTGTTTAATCTCGTACAGTTACATACAATTTTTTATCAAACGTATGTGTTACTCTGAAGCTTTATTACAATTTAAGCGATGTAACAAATTGTAAAACGTGCTAACGCGAATTCTGTTCACGTCCGTACTTTGTTTGGTACCTTCTTTCATCCTTTTGAAAGTACTTTTCTGACATGTTGCCCTCAAAGTTAGACTACCAATACGAGCTCGTTATATCTGTGTTCCGAATTTGTTTAAAGCTTAAAGTTAGTGTATGGCAGTCTAATAAAAATAAAACAATAAAACTTATGTTAGGTAGAGTTTACTTTAAGTGGACTTCCAATTACTGAATTAAGATCAATTTCTAACCAGCATCTGAAACTGAAATCTGTAAGGAAGCTGTTTTTTCAATAAATAGATACGACCCCCTTTATCAAAAGTATGTTATCATAACAACAAAAAAGGTCTTGACCTCCTCTGAACCTTTGCCAAATTCCATCACATTGAAAGTGCCCCATAGGCATATTTTAATATTACATTTTATAACGAAACCCGCTCAACCGTGGCACATTCAAGATGCAAATCCCCTTAGGAAAGTATTAGAAAAATATAAAAGAGACTGATAAATCTCGCGTTGAGTCCCCAGAGTGTCCGACGTAGCGCGATATTTCACGGTATTTTAACAAATTTAACGAGCTTCCATATTTACTTCAAGAAACCTCCTTTTAGGATACATTGCGTTTATTCACAACCCTTATTATTCCTTATTGTGATGCGCTGACGTTACTTGTATGAAGCGAGACTGCTACAATAACAATAATAATATTATTAGGGTATTATTTAAAGGCCTTAATGGTCTTATGGTCCCAAGCGCCACTGTTGAGCATGAGGTCCTGAGTTCGATTCCCGAGTCGAGCAAAGTGTTATAGGGTTTTTGAATCGGGAATTTCTCAGTAGCAGCCACAGAGTCTGGACTTGTGCCCGGTTGATGCCAATAGGCTCGATCCCATGGGACTTCAACATAACTGGCAAAATAAGGGAGTACTATTAAGTACGTCTGCCAAACCTTTCAGGGATGAAGCGTGATGTTAGTTTAAAATAAATATGTTACAGGTCATCGCGTTGGTGAGAAAAGCGCCCTGGCACATGTAAACCTACCTACTTAGAAACCTTTTTTGGGATGAAGCTTTAAATAAGATTTAAAAATTCAGCCTATTTAAAGTTCGTTAAAAATGAGTGCAATTTTAAAATAAATACTTCGCTTACTACTTGAAGCATCTAGTTACATTTCCACATTTTCCTATCGTCGCGTCGATTGATTCACCCCAACTATGGTGAATAAAAAATAAAACATGGTTGTATCAGCTGTGTCTTTTCACACACAAATTGCAAGCATCGTTAGTCATTAAGGGTGGTGTTGGATAGTTCTTTTACCCTATAGGGTAAGAAATACTTTTATTGTTCTGAGGTACAACGCACAAGTGAAACGTTTGTAAAGAATACCAGAAAATATTGAAGATGTTTGTCAAGAATAAGGCTGTAATGAAAGCTTTTCTTTTTGAGAATTAAAAGAAAGAATAGTTTCCATGAACTCGATAGATGGCGTTGATCTGACTACGTTACTAGGAGCCAAAGCCAAAATGCTTGGAAAAACACACGTCGCATACACTCGTTGACTGATACTTTCGTTTGCGTAAGGTTCCGAATATAACCATTACGTCCGAGTGAAATTATGTGACGTTTTGTTCCTTGCAGTAACGTACCGAGATCAGCGCCATCTATCCAGCGACAAGGGAATAGTTGAAAAAGAAAATCCCTCTTTAGAATATAAAATGTTGATTTATTGAAGAGTTAATTGACACTAGGGAATGGGCAAATTCACAGTTTTTATGTCTTGTGACTGGGACTGAAGCTAGATTTAATTTCCATCTTTGTTTCGGCAATTCAAAAGTGCTTGTAACTGGCTTCTTGAAATAAATGCTTTGATTGTGATTTTTGTTTGACTCAGGTACCAAAACCAAACTACCAAACTAGCCCGTGCTAGCTAGAACTAGCCCGTGAGATGAAATGAAACAAATTTTCTTACGTTTTTTGCTATTTGCAGATCACTGTCAGGTTGTATGTCGATGATGGCTGCGAAACTGTTGGAAAGAGATACTGCGGCCTCAAAACGTAAAGGGCGAGGAAGGCACATAGATGGGTTTTAGTCACTAAAATTTCCAGAGTGGGAGAAGTTATTTGATGATTTCCCATCTGTAAAAAAAGGGTGAAAAAAAATTAAGGTCACTGTTTTTTTTACTATTTCACGAAAGAGTAAAAAAAACAGAAATAATCATATTTATGGTACTCCCTTGATTGTCCTAAAATTTTTTGTCCGAAAATCATTATCCATAACACGTTTGCTATAAACTTCAGTAACCATAATGTTCAAAACACCGAAATTATGTTTTACATAACTAACTTTACTTCTAATACTATTTTGTCATAATATCGAATACTATTATAATTGAATCTCCTAATTTTACATGACATAAAGTCGTATGTCCTAAGTATTGTATCACATAATGTGTATGATTCCGAATGGTCATTTATAAACCTAACTTTTAGGGATTTTAGTCGCTAAAAAAGCCCTAAAAGTTAGGTTTTAGTGACAGAAACGAATTGCTGTAAATCCGACTCCACGCAGTCTTGTCTGCCCTACCCCAAGAGTGTTATTTAAAATCGCGTAGGCGCGGAGGGGCGAGGCGGACCGCGAGGTGAGGAGCAGGTGGCTGTAACACTGGTGAGCGTTAAACCCATCTGCGACGATAAGCTCGCGTGAGGCCGCCGGAGCCCCGCAGCGCCGGAGCCGTGACAGAAACCATGCCTGCTGCATGATGCTTGCTTGTTTGCATGCTACATGCTTGCTTGCATACTGTATGCTTGCTTGCATGCTGCACGCTTGCATGCATGCTTGCTTGCTGTATGCTTGCTTGTTGCATGCTTACTTGCTGCATGCTTGCTTCCTTGCTGTATGCTTGCCGCATGCTTGCTGCATGATTGCTGCATGCTTGCTTGCATTGCATGCTTGCTTGTTACATGCTTGCTTGCTGTATGCTTGCCGCATGCTTGCTACAGGCGTGCCGCATGCTTGCTGCATGCTTGCTTTCATTGCAGGTCAACGCCTACATACGATTAAACATTTACTTAGAATAGGACTTATGACTTTTATTGAAAACGATTTTATGTCTTTTGTATATTATTGATTGTAATACTTATGACAAACGGAGTTAGGGCTTATTATATTTAGGGATTTCAACTTTATGGCATATGATATTATGTGATTTAAAGTTCGGGTAAATTATCATTCGGACGAATGATGATTATGACAAAAAAAAATATGTCATTTTAGATTATGGATAAAAAAGTTAGGTAATACGATAGAGAACCATATTTATCCATGAAACTTATTAAAGCACCTGCTTTTATCTAACACTAGCGTCACGCGGTTTCACTCGCGAAGTTTCCGTTCCTGTGAGAGTACGGGGATAAAATGTAGCCTATGTTACTCACTGATAATATAGCTATCCATTGCGGAAAGAATTTTTCAAATCGGTCCAGTAGTTTTTAAGTTTATTCGTTACATGCAAAAATAAAAATCTTTCCTCTTACTAGCGGACGTCACGCGGTTCCACCCGCGTAGTTCTCGTTCCCATGGGAGTACGGGGATAAAATGCCTATGTTACTCAGGATGAATGTAGTTTTCCAATGGTGATAGAATTTTTGAAATCGGCATAGCAGTTTTTAGGGTTCCGTAGCCAAATGGCAAAAAACGGAACCCTTATAGTTTCGCCATGTCTGTCTGTCTGTCTGTCTGTCTGTCTGTCTGTCTGTCCGCGGATAATCTCAGTGACCGTTAGCACCAGAAAGCTGAAATTTGGTACCAATATGTATATCAATCATGCCGACAAAGTGCAAAAATAAAAATTTAAAAAAACATTTTTATTAGGGTACCTCCCCCAGACGTAAAGTGGGGAGCGATTTTTTTTTTAATTTTGACCCTGACGTGTGATATATTGTTGGATAGGTATTTAAAAACGAATAGGGGTTTTCTAAAATCATTTTTTGATAATATTAATATTTTAGGAAATAATCGCTCCGAAAGTCAAAAACAATGTGTCCCCCCCCCCTCTAACTTTTGAACCATAAGTTTAAAAAATATGAAAAAAATCACAGAAGTAGACCTTTATATGAACTTTCTAGGAAAATTATTTTCAACTTGATGAGTTGAATAGTTTTTGAGTTCAAAAAAACGCAAATGATAACTTTGTTTTTCATACAAATACTATGAAAAACAAAGTTATTTTTGCTGACGAAAAATGTTGGTATTTTTAATGGTCTGGGAAGCTACGGAACCCTACAGTGAGCGTGGCCCGACACGCTCTTGGCCGGTTTTGAGTTTATTCATTACAAACATACACACCAAAATACAAAATTTTTCTCTTTATAATATTACTGTAGATGTAGATTATAGTACAGTATAGAAGAACAATACCTACCTATAGCTACGCATTGTGAGTTTGTTCTAGGTCTCTTGGATCTTGTCTTCATAAACTTCTAATGAAGTACTACGAGCAGTTTACCTAAAGTTTATAAACAATCAGTAATTGGACTCACACGTTAAACAAAACCAGATTCTACTTTGTTTTAGTGAAAAGTTCATCCAATATAACTTTATTATACCAAAGTACCTATGTATGTGCAAAATACCAGCGAATACCAGACAGTGAACCTTTGCTGTGAACTTTAAACTTTGCTTTTGCAGTGAAATTAATTTCAAAGTTCAGATAAAATGCATTCAATTTTACCTCTGGTGTAAATAACGTGGATTTTATTAATATTCTATCTTTGCTTTATTCTACGTTTGCTCTTTCTCTTGTAACGTGGTTATTCGTTTAATGATGAGAAATCTTTTTATTTAATAAATTATTGTGAATTTCTGCAGGACCTTATTCATAACCAACCAACGATTTTGCGACAAAATTTACCAATTGGGTGGCGAAAATGTTCCACAAGATTGAATTTTAACAAAAAATTCGAAAACGTCCAGAATACAACATGGTTTCGTATAAATGTGAACCGAAATGAAAAAGATTAAAATATATTACAATATTAAAATGGGGCCTTAAAACAGCCCACTGGTTATTGACATTCAGATTTTCATACTCTTTTTGTTTTAATGACTTAAAGAAGTTTTAAAATCGGTGAAAAACTACATCTGCATAAAAATAATAACGTTCTAGTTCCGGGGACTACAAGGTCAAGGCAATTGCCATCTAACTCAATTTGCTCCTTGCGCCGAGATGGCCAAAGCACCTTTCCAAAGCGTCGTTTGTGGTCAGCTTTCTAAGCTTCTTATATCCACCTACACTCTGCAGGTAAAGGTCAATAATGCTAAGCCTAATTATATTTTTATAGTTATTTGCTCACCAAACATGGCTCTATGGAGGTTTAAAAAGGAATACAGGTCGACAAATAAGATTATCAAAGACGAGGCTTTACAAAGCCAAAGTTTTTTTAATACTTGTCTTCTTTTGCCTTCTTCAGTGTCTTCTTGTTCTTGGTTAGCGCATTCGTTTTCGTTTGAAATCATAACTGGAGAAAAAAACAAGGCTGATTGCTGAACTTCTTAACTGTTTTTTGAAAAAAGGCGCAATACCTCATAATTTTGTGTCACGTGCAAAAACGACATACCACTTTTGTTATTGACTGTATCTCCTGTTTCAGCTCAAGTACAGAGCCGCCATAATATTTCCCAAAACAGCCAGTCATAAAGCAAAAACCGTTGGCTGGGCACTGTGGCAATTTATCCGTGGATCACCTGAGGCATCGAGGTCATCAATCCAAAGCCCCGGGGGCTAGTTTTCCAGGAGATTCAGACTTACACCTCTTTCCCCCTCTATTGCGCAGCTGAACGTAATGCGTTGGCGTTTATGGGTTGTTGTTATTTTTTTCTTTTAGTTTTTGTTTTCATAGAGCTTAAGTGTTTTTTTTTAAACAAAGCAGCTGGTATTAATGGTTTACATTATTTTGCAGAGGTTATATCTTGAGCCAGTGAGTTTCTTATGAGTGGAACCAGCACTATATCAAGTGTTCAGTAACTTCAGGATTTTCATTTTTTTTATAAATTCGAGGTCGCTCCTAAAATCAAAACTTTTAAATGTTTCGTAAGTAGCTGAGAGCGAAATTATTTTAAAAAAGAGTAAAAAGAGACCTCTAAATCAAACAATGAATACCTTACATAGTAGCAATGATAATCTATTATTCATCACAAAAAAATGTTCTTCATAATTACTCCGAAATACATAATAAAATATTCAAGCGCAAAAAATGTACGATCCATTAGGTACCCCACAGTATTAATAACATTGGTGGCGCACTGTACAATCTGAGTCTTAAGATAATGACGATAGGGTTGATATTAAAAATGATTGTTTATTTTATTTTGTTCTGTCAGTGATGGGCTGTGAAAAAATAATGGTTATGTACACGGAGCATCACGTCAGTTGCACGCGGTGACTTTTGGGAATAATATGCGGTGTGGAGTAATGGTGAATTTCGACCCATCATTTTTATTTTAAATTGCGTATTAATTCATAGACCACTGAAATGTTTTGTGTTTCAAATTGAAAATGTTTGTAGATTGCAAACTGACTGCTGCACGTTCAATGTAAACACTACAGTTTTTGGTTTACAATGCAAATATACGATGAGAAAAACAATGATAGACAGATTTTGTTACAGATAATAATATGGCAATCAAGAGGGTGGCAACACAGATGACGATTAGGTGTAAAACATGCGGCGCCAACCAAACAAAGATACAAAAAAAAATACAATACATATCTAGAAGATTGGGACGAAGGCAAAAGAAGCATCCGATGATGAAAACTTTTTTTATTTTTCAAAAAAAAAATCATGATTGAGATCTACATCATAGACACGTACCAAAGTTGTTTGTAGCAAAAACCTTATGGCTACCTAGCCAGATTACGAAAAATCTTATAACATTTTATGAATCTTCCTACCTAAGTATTTCACGCATTCCTCTTCTTTTATTCCAAAGCATTTTATTCCTTAAAATAGCTACAAATCCTTAGAAACTCGAGCACAAACAGAACAAAGCACATTGTACACACGGCCAGTGTTTTATGTCCTACTTGACAACGAGACACAAATTGGGACCCACAGCAGAAACAGTATATCAGATGTTTTAGAAATTCCCCTTTAGAAGTACAGCTTAGACAAATTTTAATATAAGACGTGTGCAATGCTGGTATGTTGCATTGTCAGGAACTTTGCTTAGGTCTTCGGGTTGTCTTGTTTGCGTTGATTATTTTATAAAAGTACGATTTATTCATTATTTTTGAGGAGCCAAATAATAACAGCCGCTCGGGTCGAACTTTAGGTTAAGCCGTGCTTGCCTAGGTTGTTCTGTGGATGCGTGACCACCCATTACATACCGAGTTTCCTCCGCGCCTCGGAAAGCACGATAAGTCGTCCGTTAGTCGTTGGTCCTAGCTGTCATTTGTAATACTTTGACAGTCGTTAAACAGTCAGTGACCCAAAAAAGTCTGACAACCAGTCTTACCAAGGGATATCGTATAACCCGGTACTAACTGGGTTGTTATTATTATATTATTATTATTATTATATATTATTATTATTATTTTCCTTTATTAAATTTTTTACAAACTTTTTACATTTTTAAATATTAACTTAACAAAATATATAAAAAACATTTAAAAATATAAAAAAATTGTAGCCCACCGGTATCGGGAACAGGGTCCAAGCTACCGGCGGTCAGGGCTCCAGAGAGAGGAACCTCCTAACAATACGAGCCGTGTCAAGGAGTACCGCTTTCTGAATCAAAATTATTATTATTATTATTAAGCTACATCCAGTTAGACTGGATGCCAACCCCAACAGAGTTGGCAAAAGGCTAGGCAGATGATCCTTTAATAAAAGTATGTTACAGTGATTCATCTTTTAAAGACAGTGAAACAGTGTAATCTGTTTGCGCTTGGCATTTTTCTATAAATCAACTGTGAGGGTCCATCCTACAAAAGGATTTGTAGGAATTTTTTATTTATTTATTTAAGGTTAACCTACAATAAAACCTACAATACACTTTACATTTTATTTAAAAGTACACGATATACATTTATGAGTGCAACAATTACTTACAGGCTAACACTACATGCAATTATATTTAAATAACATTAAACATTAATCATAGCAATTAATTGTGAATTATGAAAAAATGTAAAACACAATAAATCTAGAAATTTAACAAAACAAATCAAGAGATCAAATGAAATTAAAGTTAAGTATAAACATTTAAGATAATGCTTATACACGTATCTTTACAAAAACTACAATTTCCAGGTGATGAGCGACCAAGAGAAATGTCCAATCAAAGATTGAATCAGTGATAAAAATTACAGAAAAATAAAAAAAGGTTGTATCTCCATGAAGACCATTGCCAATTCTCTGAACCCTTAGGTCTATTGACCTACCTACATTTATTTTAACTACTTTTCTAACTTTCATTAAAAAAAAAATACTTGGTTCATTTGTTTTGGTTCGTTTGAAGAGGTGTTAGGGAAAGGCCAATGACCTCTATTGTCATCTTATCTGGCAGTAACTATAGAGATCTGAAATCTGTACCAATTTCGCTACCTAAATAATATCAAAGCAGAATTTAACTAATAATCTTGACAAGTTCTGTGATGTTTAGAACTTACAATGCCAAACCCTCTAAACAGGATCGTAAATAAGCATTAACCCAGCTTTTGGAAGGCCCTAAGTCTTAAGACTGGGCCGTAAAATCATTTACCAGTATTATATCCTCTTGAGAAAGTTCTACGAGTAAATGTAGGTATGGATAATCTCAGGGATTTATAACAAAATTTAATATTGAATGTACGCTTTATTTTCCCTTTTTCTAGGAATAATATCGGCCAATTTATGTAACTTAAAGGTTGTCCGTAGGAAATAATGGCATAGCACTGTTCGTGGAAATTCATCTCAGAGTCTGCCCAGCCTTTACCAACTATGTTGGGGTCGGTCTAATCCAGATAGACTAACTGGATGCAGCTGAATACCAATATTTTACTTGGAGCCTATCTGTCCGCTTCATGCTGGCACTACACCTACAGGGTGTAAACCACCTCATCACAAAGCCGTTAACCAAGCATTCTGTACATCAAACTAAGTAACTTTACGCAAAAATTATTGCTGGGAAACAACTTTTTTTGTGAGGTTATAAATCATGTTTTGTGGTAAAACTCAATGTAACGCACTTAAAACATTGTGCTGATGAATGTATTGAATAGTACGGGGGTCGTGGAGTTGTTAAAAGTCAAAATCTTACAAAAAAAACTTGTATTCAAAAAAAAAACTTGTCTAAAAGTTGTAACTTTGACCCCCCATATCTCCGTAACTAGAAGGTTCCCAGGTATGGTGTAGAACAAAAAAATTATCGCAATGATGGGGAGAACAAGTGCGTTTCGGCTTCGTGAAGAGGTCTTTTACACCCTTTATAGTAATACAGTGAACATTATTTAAATAAAAGTAAGAAAGATATAAATTAGAAATAATAATCGTTATAACATTTGGCACTCCAAATGTTTTAAAACAATGTTCAGGAAAAAAAACGTAGCTTTCAGCACACGTGTATATTTCAGTCTCATCACAAAGCAAAACAAGAGCTACACTTCAGCAGATGGCAGCAAAATAAAAATATTTTCGTCAGTCAGTTTTTCATAAGTGCTTAGTTTTAAAAGTGTAAGTAACTAGTTTATCTAGTATAAAAAATAAATAATATCGATAAAGTTTGGGTTTTTTTTAACGTATTTAAATGGATTATACCATTAGTTTGTGGATAATTATAATTTAAGCCCAGTATCCAAGATGGCTAAAGTAATGTGCTGCTTCAGCCAACTTTTACGACAGCCTAATGTAGATTGTCGTAAAATTGTACTCTGTTGTTAATAAATGGGTCACAAACTTTATCATTCAACTTCACAAAATATTGCAAAACTAAATGAAACAGTACTTCGTTCTAAATAATAAACTAAACCGCTGCACCCATTTTTCATCATAACCCCAAAAACAACGAAGTCTCTATACATTATTTATCGAATAAAAACATAGCGGGAGCAAAAATAAATCCATTCTCGGAGCTCAATAAACAATAGGTTTGGAATAAAGAACCATCTTGGCTTAGCTCGGTAAAACAATAAATGTTATCCCATAAAACACCGTTTACTGTCCAATAGTTGTCCACGGAACACTTCATACAATATTTATGCGGCACGAGATTCTCGTCCACGTTTCATTTTTTAAACTCGTATATATTATTTATTAGATTCTGCTGGACGAAGGTGGACGTGCACTCATGTGGAGGTTTGAAATCATGCGACGTTTTGACAGAATTTTAGATAGTGTGTTTTAGCCAAAGAAGTAATAAATCCGAAAGCTTTCCGTTTTATTTTTAGTCACCAACCCGCATGGGCCCGTGTGGTGGATTATAGCCCATTCCCTCTCATTGAGAGTAGGCTTGTGTCCCAGCAGTGGGAACATTATAGGCTGATTATGCTATATATTAAAATTACGCCAGAGAAATCAAGTTAAAGTTTTAAATAGAGACCGCAGATGACAGTTTTTTGTTGGTTCAATAAATCCGGTAACAAATCCGTCGGAGATCAATTTAAAATAGGTCATCAGCTACTCAACCTGCTTTCAACCGTTCCATTGTCATTCTCTGTCACCACCAGTTGTTCAGCCGGCTGGCTAGCGGTTTTTTCACGTGGCAAATGTGTGTACAGCCTAGCTTTAAAAACAAAATAGGACCGCTTCCACCACAAATCACTGAATGCGTGCAGCGCTTCATGCTATCACTATCATTTTCAAAGGATTGGCTGAAACAGAAAGATATTTAAGATTCGCCATGCACGCTACGTTCTTTTAAATGAAACTTTTAAAAGTAAGTAAATCTCTGCTAATAAAAGATAATTCATGACGATTTTACAAATACTCAAAAGCGAGAACTTTTGTGTTCGCAAGAAACTTGTCGTTTATCGTTTCAAGCCCCAACTTTGCATAAGCAGAGTTTAAATCAAACTTTATGACTTTAGGATTGCATTATACTGTGAGATGAGCAAAATTGGATTATTATAAAATAAAAGAAGAATTTAGTATCTAGATAAATTCGGTTTTAGTTTTCTTTTCTTCGGTTTATGTCGTGATTTTCTTTGCGTAAAAAAGATTCGTGTGACTAATAAAATTAAAGGCCGTTTTTCTTTGATATACCTAATGTATTTAAAAAGTAATCAAAGTAAAAATTCAATCTTGTTAGAATAGCTCTGAACGTAAGTTGATCCCAGAGAGTAATATCTATATACATATAATAAAATCGTTGAGACCAAAAAATCTGTACATTGAAGATTAAAAAAAAAAATCGCCCAGGGTGACTTAAAATAAGTAACTGAACATATTAAAACCATTTTTAAAATTTTTGTTTGTTTGTTTGAACGCGCATCACGTAAAAAACTCAGAATAACATTTAGGCTATAGAAATTATGGAAAATTTTGGAAAAAGGGGGTGAAAAGGGGGGGTAAAGTTTGTATGAAAAAATTTTTTTTAGATTGTTCTAGAATCATGAAACTCAGAGTAAATACTTATTATTAAAAATAAAGAAATACCTGTTTCAGCATTTTTGTTTCATCCAGAGACGTAAAAAGAGGGATTTGTGTTTAAAATTAATAAACTTCATACACCTATAGAACAAAATTCAATGAAGTATAAACCTTTAAAAGTTGCTGTAAATACTTCAAATCTAATACAGGTAAATATAATTTCTCAATTTTCTTGAAATTTTATTTTTGAAGTGAATACGCCCAAAATAGCGGAACTCAAGAAAATCGGCTTTCCTCGGTATAAGTAGTTGGTAATACAGGGTGGAAACGGTAAACGGGGCAGTAAGGGGAACTGCAGCTACACGAAAAAGGTCTTAGAAACAATCCATAATTTTTTCGATAAATGTTGTACCCCATTCACAGATTTAATTAAAAAATAAAGTTAGCAAGAAAATTGCCATTTTACATAAAACAATTTTTTTGATGCCAATAATGATAAACCTTAACCGTTGCAGCTACATGAAAATGGTCTTAGGAATCCATCCGTAATTTTTCGTGAAATTTTGATCCCCATTCACAGATTAAAAAAGTACAGTTAGCAAGAAAATTGCTATTTTACACAAAACATTTTTTGATGCCAATCGATCCTGTTTCTAATACTCAACGGTTATGGAAGCTCCCCTTTCTGCCCGGTTAATCGTTTCCACCCTGTATTTACAAATAAAATAATACTACGAAGAAAATGTAGACTATACGATTGTACATCAGACATAAAACCCGAAAAGTTACAAATACAAACGAGTTCAAATCCTACTATCTACAAATAATAAAAATGCTTTGTCCTGAAGGACTGTGATGGATCAACGCACAGCCTTTACCGCAGATTGTAGAAACCTGAAGCTTGGAGGGTGTATTTTTTGTATAATAATTTCAGAAAATCATTTCTTATCGTATGCCTATGATACGATAAGAAAGGATTTTCTGAAATTATACCCCTAAGGGGGTGAAAATGTGGGGGGCAAAGTTTGTATAGGAAAATGTGATCCCTTGGTCCAATCTACTTCAAATTTTGCTATCAACAACATTAACCGAATTGATGGACGCGTTTCGTATTGCACGTAAATTGATTTCAATGCATATCTTAGGAGATACACCATTGTAAATAACTCCGCAGCAAAATAATGATCATGTACCGGGCGCGCATTTTCATTATGCGGAAGGATGTGTGTGATGTGCTCTTTGAAAATTGTATTATAGGTGCTTTCGACCCAATCTCTGCAACCCTCTCTTTCTCTTATGTGACGCAGATGAAGTTGCGCGGGTCAGCTAGTAAGCATATAAAGTCATAGACTTTTGAATATAAGTACTAATGATAGACGGGGCAAACGTGGGCAGAAATTGCACAGAACAAAGAGGTTTAGAGGAAGAAAGGGGAGGGCCTTTGCCCAGCAGTGGGACACAATGTATGCTACAAAAAAAAAGATGTAGACGGGAGTAGATGAAGACGGGCAATGTGAACAGAAGAGTAAGAGGAACCAATCGGTTTCAGTCAGTACAAGCCCCACTGAGTCATGGGGTCATTTTCTTCTCATGGTCTCTACAGTATCCCACCTTCGGGGCTGCGGGACTGCTCGAAAGAGATACCGTGGCCCCGGAACATAAAATGCGAGGAAGGAACATGGATGGGTTTTAGTCAGTAAAAGTCTGACACTCCCTTCCGCTCCGCCCAGAGTGGGAGAAGTTATTTGATGATTTCCCATCCGAAAAAAAAAGGATCCCACCTTAAATCTCTTTATAAACAGTCGAAAATCAATTATTCGGAAGCAATTTACGAAAAATCCAAAAACTTATCAGTGAAACACTCATTTCTCGAGTTAGCCCCCGGGTAACAATTTATTTGTTTTATCTCAAGAACCCTTTGTTGTTACAAAACTCGAGAGCAACGAATAAAGCAGTTACGATTTAAATAAATGGACCATAACCGCTTTCTGAAGGAGTAGTGATGGCAATTAAATACGCGCTCGAAAAGATAAAAAAGAATGTAAAAATAAAAAAATAAATTACTTCGAAAATGATTCACGTAAAGGTTTCGGACTGTTGTTTTGTTCTCTTGTGTGGTTTGAAGATAATATTTTGAAAGTCTATTTAGATAATTTGGGTAAAAATGTTATGTTTATTGTAAACATAGGGGAAGAAAGACGCCATTACTTTCAGACCATTGATTACGTAAATACCATGCGATACCTATTAGTTGCATGCATTATAATGATGTTATTGTAATCTATATGTTAATAAGAAGGTTTTGTTAAATTTAAGGTTTATTAATTTTGTTGTAAGAAATTTAATTATTACGTAAGGCAAATAAAGGCTAAATAAATAATTAAATAAATTAATTGCATGCACGGTCAGTGGGGCACGGGGATTTTCTAACTATGCAGTGTGATTTTGTCTTTATGATATTTTCACTACCCGTTATTCATTTCCAAGCAGCTCTAATACTGTCGCAAATTCATATCAGAAAATTCTAAGAAAAGTATAATTTAATCTTGAGTCTGCGTCTTCATCAAAACTATTAGGTATGCTAATAGATGCCATAACTCCAGAACTAGGTCAGTTTTATTTTTAAAAGCGTGTTTAAAAGTATCTGTTTGGTAAAAACGATAAGGTAATGAAAGAATGAATGTGGCGGAAAAACGGTACCTCCGAGTAAATAAAAATAATACGTCAACTCAACAAGTAGGCTTTTGTTCTGATGCAAGCTTTTGTAACACCACTTCCCCTCATCACAGAAGGTGGATAATGTAAAATCCGAAATCAACAGTGAGTCCAAAGCAAACTGTATTACTGGGATCGCCCCAGAATCCTATTTTCACAGGCCAGTTTGTTTTTATTGTACAAATTCCGTTGCCTTTCCTACCGTTTGTTTTACGCTTTTCCGTTTTTAGGGTTCCGTACCTCAAAAGGTAAAAACGGAACCCTTATAGGATCACTTTGTTGTCCGTCTGTCTGTCTGTCTGTCTGTCTGTCTGTCAAGACCTTTTTTCTCAGGAACGCGTGGAGGTATCAAGCTGAAATTCATATCAAATACTCAAGTCTATGGTCTCTTGGAGCTGTGAAAAAATCAAACTTCTAAGTCAACGCGATCAAAAGATACTCCCGTTTATGCCGCAAATTTTCGACACTCGCAAGGGAATCAAAACCTACAGGGTACTTCCCGTGAACTCAGAATCTTGAAATTTGGTACGAAGCAACGTCTTATAACACAGATAAAGGAAAAATTGCGAAAAGCATAAATTTTTAGTTACATCATATAATAAAAATATTTTTAATAATTTTAAACTTATTACCCCTTTACTCATGAACGCGTAGTGGTATTATATTGAAATTCTTAACAAATACTCAAGTCTATAATATCTTTAAGCTGTAACAAAATCAAACTTCTACGTCAACGCAATCAAAAGATACAGCAATTAAAGCCGCATATTTTGAAACTCGCAACTACTCGCAAGGGAATCAAAACCTAAAGGATACTTCCAGACGACCTGGAATCTTGAAATTTGGCATGAAGCAACGTTATAAAGTACACATATAGGAAAAATTCCGAAAATCTTAAATTACCATAACTTTTACTTATATACCTACAGGTTTGTACGGAACCCTCGGTGCGCGAGTCTGACTCGCACTTGGCCGGTTTTTTTAATATACGGCTGTACAGCTTTAATTGCTCCAAGTCTCCTGTTATCACTTTTTGGTTGTTTTTTTGTTGTGTTATGCAATGTTTCAAGTGTAAAATTGTTTGCTTTTATGCTGCTTGTGGATGATAATGTATTTTTTTTATCTTTGTATCTTATTTTGAAAAGAGTATTGAGTTTTCGTATAATTATTATAAGTGATTTGAGTCCGTCTGTTAAATTTTATTGTTGCCTAAAATCTAAGCTAAACGTGATCAGCTGTTTGTTTTATACGTGAACCTGCAATACTTCTTCTTTTTACACGTGCAGCCTGTGGGCTAGGTGTACGCAAAGATCGTTCAGTGCTCTCCGCGTTCAGTATAATAATGCGTTTAGGATGCTGGTGGAGCCCCACCAGCATCAGCCAGCCCCCCCACTTCTGTAGTGCGTCGGGGATGTTTGCTGATGCGCACGTGGATTGTTTTCATGCAACAATGCGTAAAGGTGCGCTTCCCTGGTGCGCAGGGTGTGGGGCAGCACCAACAGCATCTTAAGCATAACTGCCAGTCGCCTGGACTGTGTTTATGTGAGTCGCTGCTGTGCAATTACTCATGGGTTGTCGCAGCAGTGATCCACCTTCATTTGTTGTCTTATTTGTTTTTATCAGTGTTAGTAAGTAACATAGTCGTAAGTTTTACTAACAGCTTTTGAGTCGTGGATATTCGAATAAAGATAAATTTTATTCTAATACTACTGTTACAGCCTAAATTGCACCTTAAATAGGGTAGTTGACCAAAAAATTTAAACTAATTTAACTTATTAGTGCGTCAGATAGATTTCCAAAACATATTGGAGACATTTTTTCTTTTTTCACGTAAACAAAAAATCAAGACGATACAGTGCGTCAAAACTCGTGTGACGTCACATTTGAGTACATTTTTTTACCGGAAAGTGACGTCACAACCCCACGCAGATCTTTGACGCGTTTTTTCTTCGTATTTTTTTATTAATTTGATAAAACAATAAACACGTATCCAATATTTTTCGATAATCTAACTGACGTCCAGAAACATTTTTTTTTTAGTCAGGAATCATTCCTATTGCAATACCATTGAATTCCAAACGCAATGGCTTCGTTAAACGAAGTAAAGAATTTATAAATTGTCAATTTGTATGTAAAGGTGTATGCATTACAAAATCACCCTATTCTTAGCGAAGTTAGGTAAGAGTGTTTCCCTTCTAATAACAGATTAAAAAAACATTCGGTGAGATTCCGGTTTTAAGCCCGTGAGTTCCGTAGAATTACTATCTTATCTTGTGATGATGAGAAAGTACTAACATTGAACGATATGTATGAAAATGTTGTTGATCGCTTTACGGAAATAATGATTTCGTAAAAGCAAGTTATGCAAAATAATATAAGTAAACTGTTTCTCATTGCGCTTGGACGAGCTTTAAATTCAATCCTGTATTTATTTTGTAAAATGTAATGTTCATGTAATTTTTCTCTTAGATGTGGAAGTTTCTCCTTAAGTGGCTATAAGGTTTCTCACCTAGATGGACTAATAGTACTATTGAAATTTTTGTTCCTTTTTAACGAACGGTACCCCAAAAAACGCCGGCAATTCCACGAAACGGTTATTGGATGCGAACCCTTTATAAGAATGCAAATGTTATTGTTTTTGAACCGAAACGGAGGCTCTGAGGTGCACTCTCACTACCAAGATATCCTGGTAGTTTAGAAAGTAATGCTCAAATAATATGATGGTCAAACATTTCCTAGACCTCAATTCTAACTTTAGGCACTTTGCACTCATACTGTGCAAGTGGTTTCTAAGAATATTTGAATCGTTTCAGTGTCTTTTTCAAATTTGATTGTGTTCAAATGTTTTTTGGGACGTTTTTGTACAGTCTTTTTGTTACAGTCTAAATTATCTTGTTTCAATAGTCCGATGTCTAAGTGGATTTCCCAATTATATTAGGGTCAGCTTCCAGTCTAACCGGATGCAGAAAAATAACAATGGTTTATATGAAGCGACTGCCTGGCTGTACCCAGCTACTGGGAAATTGATAGGTCCCCATTGACAAAACATTTAGGCATAGACATTTGTAGGAGCGTATTTAGTGATGTCAATTACCCAAGAACTGTTGTTATAGACAATTGAACAGCTTTTTACCAATTGTCTACAAAATAGTTAGAATCAAGACAAGTGAATTTAGAACCGTATTGGTAACAAAAGAAGACCACTTTATTTTCCATTGACAGACTTACTACTCCTGTAACTGGCTGGCTGGTTGCTGTGGGAGCGAGACGAAAACACGGCATGTCCTATTTATTGTTGTTGTACATATAGGTTGTAGCTAGGTTTATTTTATTTTATTTTTTGTTTAGCCTACACAAACATACTTATTTCTTATTTTTTTTTCTCAATCCGTACTCGTTAATACACATTCAATTAATTTACTCGTTATCTATTTATTCTTATTAACCATTTGTTTATATATTGTTTGAAACCTTTTATTCTGTAACGTATCCTCTCAAGGTTCATTGGAAGACCAGTGTCAGACAGCTTCATGACCTGTCTGGCATGAATGCTGAAATGGACCTTTTTGGCGCAGCCGTGAGGCACACAGCACATTTCTACTATGTCCTACTCGTTGTTTTGTATCTTTTTTTATTATTGTGTGTGTGCTTTATTAACTGACGTCAAATAAATATTTTTCTTTCTTTCTTTTCTTTCTTAACTTCCGCGGCACTTAAGTCATATCAACTTCGTACATTGATGTCTTCTTCTATTGAAACTCTTTGTAGCAAAAGGCCAGCGCCAGACCAAAGTGTTACCACCAATGTACAAACTGCTATACCTACCATAGCAATCGAGGGTTGTTTGACAGTTTCTCAATACTTAGAACCAGCAGATTCAGCAATTGTAAACAGGTTAGAGAGTATGAAGGATATAGGTACGTTTGAATATGGTATACCTCGACATAGATCCCTATTATTTCTTCGTGGATTATTCGGTCAGCGCACTACAACAGTATTCCTAGAAATGTATTGACATTGTGAAGAAATGAACTTGAATACAGGTCTTGAATTATTCGGAATAAGCTGGAACAACATTATTAAAGTAATTTAACTCTGGGGCTTTGAAATTGATTGAAATGTGATCTAATTCCTATTCAGCATAATATCAAGAAATGTGATCATATTTAAGATTGTGTTACAGACCATCAAACTGTTTTTTTTTCCTGGGATAGGTCCCAGTCATTGCGAAATAATAATCAATTGTCATCAACTTTTAAGTCAAGTAGGTATTGAAAGTGGCAGTGGGCAGGGCACATTGCTCGCAAAACGGATGGCCGATGGGACCGATAAGTTCTGAGTGGCGACCGCGAACCGGAAGACGTTGCGTCGGAAGATCTCCCACAAGGTGGAGGTGACCCGATCACCTGGTGAAGGCTGTGGGAACTTGCTGAATGCGAGTCGCACGGGACCGGTCAACATAATGAGGTATTAAAACTTTTTGGCACAGCTGATAATTTTAGTGTTTTTTTTTAAGAGTACTCCTATTTCTTAGTGCTGTACGTTGGACAGCATAGGCGTCGTAAACGTCTTTCATACAGCTTAAAAGAAAGTGCACAAAAAACATAAATTTCATTTTACGGTTATGGGCTCTGTGCTATCGATCTAGAAATACATGCTTTGTCTAGCTTCAAAGCTTTTACAAAGAAGATCGTGCGAATGAATTAAACGCGCACAGCCATCGGGACATTGAGTGACATATTACAATAATTTTAATACATTTACCACACAATTAATTATGCGTAGAATAAATTCATACCATGAATCAGACATTGTGGCTGCGGAATGTTATGTTGCTTTGTAATTTATAAACTGCAACATATCCGCTTCCGGCATTTGAATAATAGAAAATATGGTTAGTGTACCGCGATGACAATAAATCTGGTTTTAGGTGTGAATTATTGAATATACAGGCATTGTTAATGAACACTGGGTATTATGAATAGCTAGTTTCATTTGATTCAGCTCCAATAACTGTGCATGTGTGATTCAGATTCTTTGTGTATGTAGTACATCGCTAGTCTATTTTTAACCGACTTGAAAAAGGAGGAGGTAATCAATTCGTCGCAACCGTTGTTTTTTCTTTTTTTATGTTTGTTCTCCTATTATTCGATGATGGCTAGACCGATTTGGATTATTATTTTTTTGTTTGAAAGGGTACCTACACTTTCCAGGTGGTCCCATGGTCATTAAATCAGGATCTGATAATGGGATCCTGGAAAAATAGAGAGAACTCTTCAAATTTTATAGGCAAATCGTCTGGGATTGCTGAAATTTCTGTCTGTCTATTGTTTGCACCAGTTCATAACATAACATCACGCCGGTACGCTGTGAAGGGGTAGCACATGTGAACCACTAAAAAGAGATTTTTTTTTAATGAAAAAAAAAGTAAAAAGATCACCGACTTCTGAAGTGTTTTTTGAAGTTGGTTTTATTTTTTTAAGACTTCGAGTACTATGACTACAAAAATAAATATTTCTAAAGCCGTTGGTCCCGACTGTCATTTGTAGATCTTTGACAGTCATTACAGGTAGTCAGTGGCCCAAAATTTGAAAACCAGTTTTACACAGTGCTAATTAGAGGTCAGATAATCTGTTAAATACTGCTAATCAATTGTACCTGGTTAGACTAGAAGTCGATCACTACATGGTTGGGAAAAGGCTAGGCAGAAAATCACTACTAATGATTAGGCATGTCATCATATTCTGTCTATAAAGTTTTCAATGCTGAGAGACATACCTCCTGTTTGTAACAGGGATTGCGATAATCTACTAGCCCGCGTGTCAGTAATTTCTTCTAGCACTCTAACTTCTAACACACTTCTAAGATCTTTCTTTAACTTAGAACATAAGCTACTTTCTACAATCTACATATACTTCGAAACTCACCATAGTTTCCTTACTCACCCAAAACTATCGAACAGTCAAGTTCAACCGAGCGACATTCCTCAAACGTCCCACCAAATTAGGAAACTGGCACCTCAAACTATGCCTAGTTACACTCCTCAAATAGTTCTACAGTCAGTCAATACAAGAGGGACATTGTAACGAAATTAACTGCCGCGCCAAATCAAAGTCAATAACGTAGGTATCGGAGGTACATGTAGGAACTCAAACACGCGTTCGTGCGATAACTTACAGGTTGTGACGGAACCTCCCATACACCAGTAACAATATTTACTTAGGCCCAACCCTGGTTAAATTATTCACAACGGTATACCAACATATTTATAGCATTTCTGCGGTCGCCCCATTATTCTTTGTTATTTTTTGTGATCTGTAGACTTTAAAACGCTAGCGGCTTTGAAAAACATTTTCAAAAAAACTGCTGTAGGGTGCATGTTACTGATAGTACGGGACCTAATAAAATAAATCAAATGTTTAATTGTGTTGACTCTATTTAAACGGGTTTTGCCTTTTTAATGAAATCAATTAATTTACGTTCATTTTTTTTGGGAATGAGCTCGTGGCTAATAATAACAGCCGCTCGGGCCGATCTTTAGGTTAAGCCGTGCTTGCCTAGTGTGGTCTGTTGATGGGTTACCACCCCTACATACCGAGTTACCTCCATGCCTCGGAAAGCACGTTAAGATGTTGGTCCCGGCTGTCACTTGTCCACCTTTGGCAGTCGTTACAGGTAGTCAGTGGCCCAAAAAGTCTGACAATCAGTCTTACCAATTGGTATCGTATTACCCAGTATTAACTGGGTTGTGGAGGTCAGATAGGCAGTTGCCCCGTGTAAAATACTGGTATTCAGTTGCATCCGGTTAGACTGGAAGCCGACCCCAACATAGTTGGGAAAAGGCTCGGCAGATGATGACGTTTATTTTTACATACATAAACCCATGCCTTTTTCCTCCCATGGGGTAAGCAGAAACCAGAGAACGCCTGTTAGGTTCCTTGCATTCTCCTTTTGCCTCGTCCACGTTCAATGATCTGCAGTGCAAGTACGTAGGAATTGATAGGACTCGATTAGATAAATTTGATAGTTATTCTCGATAAAATGAGTTTAAATTGACTGCAAAAAAACTCCTAGTAGCATTTTTTGTTGGCATTTAGTTGGGCCACATACCTCTGGTTAGTTGGCAAATGCATACAATTGGCGGGCAGTTTGCGGGTTGGGCCCAAAACTGATGGCCTACGTGGATTTACCTACGAAGGCCCAACTTGCGATGGGGCCAACGTGGATTTGCCTACCACCAACCAACCAACTACTACCAATGTGTACTACCGAGCTAGTAGTGTTGAACTAATAACCTTGTGTGAACACTAATAGGGTTGAAATAAAACCAAATTGCTTTCTGAGCTAAGGCACGGGTCATATACAAGTGGCGTATGACGCTGGCGCGTGTGCGGGTACGCGGGGGGCGAGCCAGTAGCAAGTAGCGGCGCCACTTACTCGGCGCCACCGCCATACGCCGTACGCCACTCGTGTTTGTCCGGCGCCCAAGCTGGTGATATATTTACTAAAATTCACTCGAACCCAACCAAATCGTGGTAACACAACGATAGCGACTTCTAATTGGACTACAACGCCATCTATCGAGGTTGGGGTACAACTTTTGAACCTTTACGATATTATCATTACGGTTTCGGCATGAACATACCGCCCACCAAGGACATTTAGTGACGGAATGTCCTTCTTAAACTATCCTTAATTTTCAATTTTGCACTTTGTCTACAATATAAACCATAAATCTCAAATACAAACAAAAATATAAAAAATATGTTTCGTAAATCTAAGAGTTACTAAGAGTTAAGAGAGTACTAGGAAGCTCATACTGGGTAATTATACCTGTACCAGTATATACGTATCATCCCTAACAGGCCCATTGAAAGGTTTAAGTTGGACCGTTGTAAGTTGTTATCATAACTTAAATCCCTACAAAAAACTCCCAACAGTAGGAATAGAAGCAGCAGGCCCGTCGTTAGTTGGCCCAATGTTGTTTTAGTAATTTAAATCCCTACAAAAATCTCCCAACAGTAGGAATAGATGCAGCAGGCCCGTCGTTAGTTGGCCCAATGGTGTTATAATAACTGAAATCCCTGCAACAATCACCCAACAGTAGGAGTAGTAACAGAAGGCCCTTTGTTGGCTATTCGTTGGGCAAATAGTGCATGTTTATGACAATGGGCCTATTTTAAGTTTAGGTTGGCGGAACAACTAACCGTCTGCCAATACATTCCCAACTGTTGGCATAAGGAAGCCAACGGCAATTGCTACTAGGGATATTTTATCGAGAATAACTGTCAAATTTATCTAATCGAGTCCTGTCAAATCCTACGTATGTTTGCACTGCTGGTCATAATTACGCACGCCGGTTGCAAGTCATAATGTTTATTTTTTTCTAGAATTATTAAAATGTTAGTTCCCAGCTTTCACAAGCCGTCTTCCCTCCTCTTCTGTGTGTCTCGTTTGTCACTGCATCTTTCGTATCTCCAGCATATTATCAAAAGTTGTACACCTAACTAATGTACAACTCATACAACCTCCATCTCAAGATATTTAGATGTCGGCATATTGTAGCCCGTAATGACCTACCGCTAGACAAATCCATCCCTCTTCCTTTCCAACATCTGTTCTATGGCAATGCTGGTGGGTCCTTCAGCAGGAATCAAAGTTGTCTCTCCATCTTCATATTTTGCTGTTACGATGTCCAATAAGCCGGTCCGGTGACCAATAAGTTAAATCGTTTCTGTGTACAATTCACGTGAGCAAGAGCACTTATCAAATTAGCTCAGCTATTAAGGGTGTAAAACACCTCTACACGAAGCCGAAAGGTAGTCTTGTTCTCCTCATCATTGCGAACTTTTTTTTTGTTCTACACCATACCTGGGAACCTTCTAGTTACGGAGATATAGGGGGGTCAAAGTTACAACTTTTTGACAAGTCTTTTTGTAAGCACAAGTTTTTTTTGTAGATTTTAATTTTTAACACCTCCAGGACCCCCGTACTATTCAATCCATCCATCAGCACAATGTTTTAAGTGCGTTACATTGAATTTTACTACAAAATATGATTTATAACCTCAAAAAAAAAAAGTTGTTTCCCAGCAATATTTTTTGCGTAAAGTTACTTAGTTTGATAACGGTGGCGGCTTGGTTTGTTTAACGGCTTTGTGATGAGGTGGTTTACACCCTGTATATTCATCATCATCTTCCTGCCGTTACTCGTGGTCGACACAACACGTTTTTTTCTTCTATTCTTCTCTTACCCACAGGTTATCATTTAATCATTTTTCTTTTATATCAATCCTTACACAATTCATTCATCGTCTCCTTGGTTGTGCTTCTCCTCTCCATCCATCAAAATTTCCGCTCAGCTATACATTGGTACTTCAAATAAATACAATTCTTACAGCCTAAATAAAACGTCCTCACGCCGCTGTAGAAAAAACATCCCTTGTTTAAAACGAAACCTATTATTACCGTTGTAACAATTTTTATCTCGTCTCCGACTCTGTATTCAGAGAGTAAACGTCAACGATAGGGTTACCATCGTTTCTTTAGCTGTTATCAAAGTCAACATTTAATTTTGAAAAGTCTGAACAATGAATCTGGAATTAAAAATTAAAGATCGATTTGTGATTTGTATAGACCCTTTGAATATTAATTTATGATCAAAAATTGATAATACATTTATCTATACATATAATAAAATCGTTGAGACCAAAAAATCTGTACATTGAAGATTTAAAAAAAATAATCGCCCAGGGTGACTTAAAATAAGTAACTGAACATATTAAAACCATTTTTAAAATTTTTGTTTGTTTGTTTGTTTGTTTGTTTGAACGCGCATCACGTAAAAACTGCTGGACGGATTTTGATGAAAACTTCACTAATCTATTTAGATAAACCCAGAATAACATTTAGGCTATAGAAATGATGGAAAATTTTGGAAAAAGGGGGTGAAAAGGGGGGGTAAAGTTTGTATGAAAAAAAATTTTAGATTGTTCTAGAATCATGAAACTCAGAGTAAATACTTATTATTAAAAATAAAGAAATACCTGTTTCAGCATTTTTAAAAAATTTCATCCAGAGACGTAAAAAAGAGGGTTTTGTGTTTAAAATTAATAAACTTCATACACCTATAGAACAAAATCCAAATAAGTGTAAACCTTTAAAAGTTGCTGTGAATACTTCAAATCTAATACAGGTAAATATAATTTCTCAATTTTCTTGAAATTTGATTTTTGAAGTGAATACGCCCAAAATAGCGGAACTAAAGAAAATCGGCTTTCCTCGGTATAAGTAGTTGGTAATACAGGGTGGAAACGGTAAACGGGACAGTAAGGGGAACTGCAGCTACACGAAAAAGGTCTTAGAAACAATCCATAATTTTTTCGCTAAATTTTGATCCCCATTCACAGATTTAATTAAAAAATAAAGTGCAGTCAGCAAGAAAATTGCCATTTTACATAAAACAATTTTTTTGATGCCAATAATGATAAACCATAACCGTTGCAGCTACATGAAAATGGTCTTAGGAAACCATCCGTAATTTTTCGTGAAATTTTGATCCCCATTCACAGATTAAAAAAAGTACAGTTAGCAAGAAAATTGCTATTTTACATAAAACATTTTTTGATGCCAATCGATCCTGTTTCTAATACTCAACGGTTAAGGAAGCTCCCCTTTCTGCCCGGTTAATCATTTCCACCCTGTATTTACAAATAAAATAATACTACGCAGAAAATGTAGACTATACGAATGTACATCAGACATAAAACCCGAAAAGTTACAAATACAAACGAGTTCAAATCCTACTATCTACAAATAATAAAAACGCTTTGTCCTGAAGGACTGTGATGGATCAACGCACAGCCTTTACCGCAGATTGTAGAAACCTGAAGCTTGGAGTGTGTATTTTTTGTATAATAATTTCAGAAAATCATTTCTTATCGTATGCCTATGATACGATAAGAAAGAATTTTCTGAAATTATACCCCTAAGGGGGTGAAAAGATGGGGGGCAAAGTTTGTATGCGAAAATGTGATTCCTTGGTCCAATCTACTTTAAATTTTGCTATCAACAATATTAACAGAATTGATGGACGCGTTTCGTATTGCACGTAAATTGATTTCAATGCATATCTTAGGAGATACACCGTTTTAAATAACTCCGCAGCAAAATAATGATCATGTACCGGGCGCGCATTTTCATTATGCGGAAGGATGTGTATGATGTGCTCTTTGAAAATTGTATTATAGGTGCTTACGACCCAATCTCTGTAACCCTCTCTTTCTCTTATGTGACGCAGACGAAGTTGCGCGGGTCAGCTAGTTCGCAAAATAATTCCATGAGCGCTTATATTAGAACACGCACAATCTAATGAACACTACAGGGAAATTGGAAAACCTGTGCTGAGTTCGTTGTTAAAAGCACACAGACGATAAGTACTTCTGTGCGACCACTTAACATGAGCCTACTCTGGCTCAAAAAGGCTGTTTGTGTTTATTCCTATGGGCACCATTTGGTAGATATGCAGAACACTGATAACAACCCGCCTGCCAAATGTCGTAACTAACAATGGCAACTTTCCTCAATGAGTTTTCCTTGTAGAATGTGTTAGTTGAAGGGCTAGTACGCCATTGAAAATGCTTTAACTTTAAAACTTTTGTTGTGTTCTTTGTTCAATAGTAATGCAGTTCCTAGGTGTAAAATAAAAATATTAATACTGTTTTTTTAATTTATTTATTTTGAAAGTTAATAAAAATGTAATGCAGTTTCTGAATCATCCAAGGTGTAAAAGAAAAGTAATACGGTTTTTAATCAATTTGTTTTTCAATTAAATAAAAACTAATTTAAATAATAGTAATATCCTCACTTCACTTGCATATTTAGAAATCAAAACCCCTCAATACCACAGAAAAATGCATTAATATTTCAAACTCCCGAAAGTGAAGCAAAATGGTCACTCCAGTCACCGCTCTCATTGTTCGTATAATACCGGACGGCCTCAGTTAACCGCATGGCAATTATACTGAACGTTTTCTGTCTTTCACATCTACTGTTGGAAACTTAATTTCCTTCGGCTTGTTCATTGTTTCATTGTGAACGATTTGGTGTAATTCTGTCTCTTTTGGAACTTTGAGGGGGAAGTTTTGATTTTTTTGACGGTGCGGCTCATGGGAAGTATTGTGAGTTACTATGTCAATTGGGTGGCAGAATCAATATCTGCCTAGCCTTTTCCCAAACTTTGTTGCGGTGGGATTCTAGTCTAGCGTGTCTGTGGATGGTGAGCTATGGGCTAGCTCGCCGTCCATCCGTCTTATGACGACGTGTCGATGGCGCGTTCGTGATCCACGCGCGCCTCAAAGAGATGTCAGCATAAGGAAGGGGTCCGCAAGGTTCGATGCCTGGCGGGGCTGCGGGACTGTTTGAAAGAGATTCCGTGGCCCTAAAGGGCGAGCAAGGAACATGGATGGGTTTTAGTCAGTAAAAGTCTGACACTCTCTCCTGTCCGCCCGTAGCGGGAGGAGTCATTTGATGATTTCCCATCCGAAAAAAAAAGTTTCCATTGTAACCGGACACAGCTGAGAACCAGTATTTTACATGAAGCTTATCTGACTTCTGACTACTCGTAACGACTTTCAATGATCTACAACTAATGACAGCCGGGACCAACCGAGGCACGGAGGAAACTTGAGTTCTGAACAAAGTGACTAATTGAGAGTTGAAACTATTTTAAACATTCTTTCAGCTTTTAGGCAGGAGGAGGAGTTCTAAGGAACCGTGTCGTTGGTCCAAGCATAAATTAAAAACTACATTCAAAAATCACCCTGTAAACCATCATCATCATTCTCTTGCCCTTATCACAATTAGGGCGCAGCCTGTCTTCTTCTCCCATACTCCTCTATTTTTCGTCATCTCATCAGACTCCTTTTCTTGCCACCATTCTTAACACAGTCCATCCATCGCTTCTTTGGTCCAACAAACCAAAACAGTTCTATTTTTCTTTAATAACCATAACAGAACAACAGAACACCACCACAATTCCGAAAGGGTTAGGCAGTTCTATAGGTACCTAATAATACACCCACATTTCGCAAGTGTTGTTTTAAGTCCCATGTAACAGGAATCGAGCCCATTGTCATCAATCGTGCTCAAATCCAGACTCCATTGCTGCCACTGAGAAATTTGTGAAGGAAAAAGGATATGGGACTTTTGCGCGAAAGACACTTGCGCGAACCCATTTGCGCGAACGGACTTTTGCGCGAATGTAAACTTGCGCGACCTCCTTCATGTATTTTAAGGCGTGATGTAATGTTTACTCCACAGAGTAAACCTCTGTGGCCATTAAGTCGTGCAAATGTCCAGTCGCGCAAGTTTCCATTTGCACAATTGTCCTTTCGCGCAAAAGTCCATTCGCACATGTGTCCTGGCGCGCAAAAGTCCAATCGCGCAAAGGTCCATTCGCGCAAGTGTCTTTCCCGCAACTGTCTTGATATCAAGGAAAAACCAATAACAATTTTCCCGACCGGGTAATCGAACCCAGGATCTCATGCTCAGCAGTCGATTGCGACCACCAGACTAAAGTGGCAGTTTTTAATAATTAACAAAAAAACCACATCTTGCCCAAAAACATAAATCTAATTCTAGTAAAAGTTATTTAAAGAAACCGTATAAATAACAAATTGATTTTGTGAGCTACTTTCAAAGTTAATTTAAACAAGATTATACAGAATCGTTTTAAGTAAAATAATAAATAATATTGAATACTCCGAAGCATGAATCTTCGAAAATAGAAAGCTATTTTAATTAATCGCAATTTTGCAGAAATCTCAATTATTTGTTGTGAAAATTTGTATCTTGGCTGAGGAAAATACTTTAAATCTTTGTAACTTTAAGCGTCGAGTAAGTTTGGAAACTTAATCGGTATTTACAACATTGATTTTGATAACTGAAACAGATATAGAAGATTCACTTTTTTTATTTAGCCCATAATGTCCCACCGCTGCTTCAAAAGCCTCCCCAATTTCTTCCACGAGCTATTCCTCACGCCACTCCGAACCAGTCCTCTATGATTCATTTATTGGTGTTACTTTGTACTTTTTTCGACATCTTTGACTCCAACTGAAACTTCTTACACCAAATGAATAAAAAGCTAAAAATGAATTATTTAAACACTAAACTGATCTAATGATAGGTCTTTACCTATGAAATTGCCGTTCTGCCGTACTGGATATTTCAATGCCAGTTTTTTTATGTTTTTGCTAAGGATTCTCAGTTCAAATTATTTTTAATTTTTAAATATGGAATTCTTTTTTTAAAATAAGTCATTTTATTAATGGTTATCGTTCTGTCTTCATCGCATTTGTACTTTATTAAAAAATCGAGTGATTATGGAGTATGAGTACCGTCGTAGCAGCAAAGCGGCAGATGCGGCACGCAACATCAACGACGTATACGAAGCGAACACTACTAACGATCGCACCACCCGTTATTGGTTTGTCCGCTTCCGTTCTGGAAATTTCGACCTAATAAATGAACCCCGTGGTCGACCGAAAACTTTAGTGGACCATGACAAATTAAAGGAGATTGAGGAAGCTGATGATTCTCAATCTACAGCTGAATTAGCAGCAGCTTTCGATGTTAGCATCAAAACAATATTGGTCCATTTGCGTCGAATTGGCAAGGTAAAAAGCTTGACAAATGGGTGCCCCACGAATTGAATGATCGCCAGCGCGAAGCATGCGTCGAGTTGAGCCTTGCACTGCTCAACAGGCTCACAAACGAAGGCATATAGAATCGCCGTCATCCACCGTATTCACTATGGTCGATCATTGGTCGGTCGATGGTCTCGTAACAAAATTGTGTTTTAATGGCATTTTCGTATTGCCATTATTATGAAACCATTAGTACGTCAGTGTGTCAAATTTGCCTCTTACGTATGTTTAATTTTGGCATTATTAATAATGTTATCTATCCTAAAGTATTCTAAAACTACGCGGGTTTGTTATATGCATTAAAGAAAAAATATATTATTTAAATACTCCGGATATTTTCTGAGAAAATTAGTTTTTTGCGTCTCCTGTAAAGTGTGTAAAAGACACATAGCGATTATTGAAAGCGATTAGTAGATTACCAAACTTGTCAAAACTTGACAGAACTTGATCATTGATGATTGATGAAATCAATGATCGCCTATTCTGACACTATTGTAATAGCAGAATTGAGGCCCAGACCTTGCCCCTACAGAATTCTACTTTTTCCAGAATTTGGATATCTTCTTGGCGGGAAAAAAAATCAATAACCGAGAGGCAGTTCCAAATGCCTTTGAAGAATGTGTTGCCTCCCTTCCAGCAGACTTTTTCAAAAAGGGCATCAATACGCACCACTAAGTTGGCAAAACTGCATTGATTGCATGGCTAATTACTTTGATTGATAAAACTAAAAAATATAGAGAAAAAAGAGCGTTAACTTATTAAATGATAAACGGCAATTTCATAGGTAAAGACCTAAATTTCGACCTAATGATAAAAAAAAAACCGGCCAGATGCATAAAAATAAGCCGCTGCTCTTAAAACGGTGAAGGAAACCATCATGAGGAAACCGGCATGTCCTAGAACCAAAAAAATCGGAGACAGGTGACATCTACCAATCCGCACTGGACCTGCGTGGTGGATTAGCCCATACCCTATCATAGAAGGGAGGCCAAGTGCATGTTTGCGTTTATTTAAAATCTTGATTTATTTACAGCTGAAAGAGACCATGACCCGAGTATTTGATATGATGTACCTCTTCGCGTTCCTGAGAAAAAGGGTCTTAACAGACTGAAAGACGGGCAATAAAGTGATCCTATTAGGGTTCTTTTATCCTTTTGAGATACAAACCCCTTTAATATTAAATTAAATATTGTGTTTATAAAGCTACTGAAAATATTGTCCAGTATTTTCTGAAAATCTTTAAAATATGACATGAAATCCGTAACAGATCCCCGGTGTCCGTTAACACAAAAGACATTCCCAGTAAATGCTTCACCTGAAAGAGGAAAATCCATGGCTTACATTTTTGGAATCTGTGAAAACATCATGTAAATTCTGCGCATTCTATTAGCACAATTTGTTACAGCAACATAAATTTTGTTGCAGGGCTACCTGAAACTGGTGAAAAATGCGTGCATCTTTTTGTCTGCAAATCTTTGGTTATGGCGAAAAGCACGGTTGTAATGTAACTTTACGTGATTTAGCCCCAGAGATATAAAATGGTATAGCTGCATTTGGCTATGGGTGAGTTTCACTTGTAATTTAGAGTTTACGTGGTTTTCAAGGCGTATTGTGATTTAAATTCTTGACAATGTTTCAAAAAAAATCTAATCTACGTTCGAAAAAAATTCCTAAAAACTTGTGAAATAAAAGGCATAAAGGAATGAATAGCAGCTAACAATTAGATTCCTACCAACAATCCTAACATGAACAAGTTGAATGGAAACACCCGAAATACAGAAAACCGTTCAGAATTTCAACCAGCATCAATGAAACGAATTTTAGGCTGGTTCTAGAAAATCCTCTCAAATACAATCCTACGCTAACCTAAAACAATTTTTAGAAATAACGAACAAAATCTGATCGTTGAAAGCTGTATTCATAGGTCCTCGGATTAAAGGGAAAAAATACATGTCGCAGCGATATCCTTTATATGTGTGTACAAACTTCCTCAATGTCCCTGTGTCCATAAGCTTACTAAAAAATTCGTGGGAATGTCCGCTTACTGAATACCTGCATTTATTCCACGTATGTTTTTCCTTTGTACGGTGGTAAATTAGCGATGTGAACAATGTTTACGTTCCGACGACTGCTAGTATATTTGGTGCATTTCGTAACGTCTGCACGCTTTGTAAGTAAAATTGTAGTGGAGAATGCAAACAATGCTGTATGTGTGGTTGGTTATGGTTCAAGTTGCGTCAGTGAATGATTCTGTTTCCTGATAACGTGATATGCAGTTTAAGGTTAAGTAGAAGTACAACTGCGGCTACATAAGTATACGTTAAGAAACAAAACTTTGAGTAAGTACGCGTTCATGGTAACAAAACCTTCAGTATTTTGCGGTATAATTTGGGCTTCTATGACATGGTAACAAAATCTTTAGTATTTTCGGTATAATTTGGGCGTAACCAAGTACATACTATCACCTTAACAGGGGACAATAAATAAAAGAATATTTTGTTCAGCGAATGCATCAATAACACCTTACACCCGTTGCATTCGTACTTACAAGACGATCAAATGCTCATGAACTTAATCACCAGAAGGAGCGAGCCACTGCATTTCGCAGACAAAAGGCATCAATTTCGAACAAAACAATTCCAATATTAGTAGTTCAATGCTGAAGCCGCGAAACGGTACTATCGAGTACACAATCCATCATACAAGTTGCGATTGATTGAACAAACTACTGACTCCTACTGTGAACCGTTCGTCTTAAGACGTTCTAACCCGAGAAGCGTTTGCTCTACTTATCCGAATATCCGTTTGGAATCAAACTGCGACTGCGAATTTCTACTGCTCTTCAATTTCGACGTATTACCTTGGATTGTAAACTTACTAAGTCGTTTAAATTACTTTTGCTACTACGAAGCACTACTAATACTAATAAACAAGTCGACTATATTGAAGGAAAATGATTTTAAGTTATATTGAAGATAAAGCTACCACACAAAAAAGCACATCATCATTGACGGGTATTCAAAACACAACCTCATATAAATATTTTACAACAAGGTCTATCCTACTTCTTGAGAGATAATAAAAACTTTACAGAACCGTAATAAACGAAACCCACGTAATTGTTGCACGGTCACCTACGTAAGAGTCCATAAAATTCTTTCTTTTCCCGCTTCTCCGCTGGCAAACCAGGCGACATCATAAATATGTATAGTGAGAATCAAGCATGCGTCGCGTATAAAACGCCGCCGAAAATGCGATCTTGTGGGAGAGAAGGTGCTTTACAGGGACTTAGTAGAATGCTGGAAGTTGTATAAGTACCTCTAAAACTAACGTCTGTAAATGAGGACCTTAGTTCCCTGCTACGCTGGTGCTTATATGTGATAACACAGGTTTGAAGGCCCTAGTATCTTATGCATGGAGTTGATGGACTTGAACTGGAAAAATACTAATGCATTATGTTTTCTGTTTCTCCACATATTTAATGAAATCTTAAACGAAATGATGGGAAATAGACAGCACTTTGAGAACAAGTGATGTTAATTTCTGGCTCAAACTGGTCAATATCAACTCAATCTTTCGGTACGAAAGAAAGTGTATATGAAATTCCTTCGATATGATTTGAGAAAGTACTATTACAAATCTTGCAATGGCATCTCCAGTGCGAAGTTAATACATGAACACAGTGCATATTAAAGTTGTGCTTTCCAAGTCGTATTGTTGTCTCTCTTCTTTCCTCTTCTTCAAACTTTGGCCCACCAATGATGAGTGTAAGTCTCTTACAAATCTCTCCACTTTTGGCAGTTTTGTGCCATTGCTATCCAGTTTCTTTCTTAGTTCCTTCTTAGTTTCTCGTTCGTGATCTCCAATACAGCACTTTCTTCCCACTCCTTCCATCCAGTCTACGACATACGGCTACAGATTGTTGTACAACAATTTATCTTCTAAAATCACCTCCACTTTACATTTCTTTCCTCCAACTTTACTTCCACGTCACATAACACAGCAGTAAATCCCACCACAAGCACATCTAGCTGCCCTACATCCCTCGCAAGTGACTCACACACGGTTTATTTGCCCCTATTTGCATAGAAACGTTTTTTGTGGGCGTCCTTGTTTGTACAGAGGATAGGTGGAAAAAGCTTTCGTGAGACTAGAACTTGAAAGTACGAAGCTTCAGACAGATTTGTTTGTATTGAATGTAGTGTGTTTATTTTTTTACTTTAGTTCACTTTACTGCAACCACAGTAGTTGATATTCATTTTCGTTTGCGGTTCGCGCCTTTGTTTTCTTTGAAGTTTGGTGACACTGCATAATTTAGCTAGCTGATGTCTTATTTTCGTTTTGTGAATAAATCAAGTCACCTAGCTCTCGGTTTTGAGTTGTGTGAGTTAGAAGCATCCATTTTCTTTTCTTTTTACGTATATCTGGTTTATCAGCGAAAAGTGAGTTCAATGAACGGTTGTATGCCGTTCATTCTGGTTTCGTTGAATCATATTAACTTATTTCGTGTATTTAACGTACTGTTTACCCAAAATACCACCTGATCTTTGTGAAATACCTTGAAGAACATGCACTAACTAGTTAATTCTCGGTTCGCTGAACCGTTGCGTGGAATCGTTTCTACCTGGATTTGTTTGAAAGGGATTGTACTGAATTCTACGAAACCTCCTTAGCAGGGAAAGGCCACCTTTGTGGGCTACAATTACTCGCAATAATAAATAAAACTTCCTCGTAGCCTTGTTGGTCTAGTGGTCGCGTTACTGCTGGGGCCTGGCTTCGATTCCCTGGTCAGACAAATTGTTATTGGGATTTACAACAGGATTTTTTTGTGGCAGGTTGAACAGATAGCATTGGGCTCGCCCTTACCTTACGTGGGACTTAATATAACTGGCAAAATGTGGGTGCAGCTTCCTAAAGTTCAACTCTACTTAACCTTTCGGAGATTACAGGTGTGTAAACAATGCTCACCTACAAATAGTATAGTGCGGACAATAGCGGACATTGCCATTTCCCTAATATCTCTTCAAACAAACCAAAACAAGTGAACCATATTATATCGTTTTTCTTTAGAAGAAATGTTGAAGATCACGATAGATGACGATTCAAGACCGGAACAAGGTTAGATTTTTTATTTCAAAGTTAAAAATTTAACAAATGTAGGTAGGTCAATGACCGTTATTGCAATCTTAACTGGCATATACTATATTATGAGTTACATATGCTATATTATGAGTTACATATACTATACTATGAGTTACATAAAGTCGTGTTAAAATATTAAGATAATGTTTTATTTTCATTTCACTGTCTATTTTTAACCCCCGACGCAAAAACGGCGGGGTGTTATAAGTTTGACGTGTCTGTGTGTGTGTGTGTGTGTGTCTGTCTGTCTGTGGCATCGTAGCCCCCGAGCGGATCAACCGATTTTGATTTTGATTTTTTTGTTTGAAAGGTGATTTAGTCGGGAGTGTTCTTAGCTATGTTTGATAAAAATCAGTCCAAGATGGCCTCCGCCACAAAATTGCTGATTACATATTTATTCAACAACTCCCTCAATATGGGTATCAAATGAAACGCTATGATTCATTAAAAAATCAAGGTGGCCGCCATCACAAAATGGCGAATTAACGAATTATTTTCTATTTAACTTTTAGTAAATTATGTTTCGGGGGTTTTTATAAATTTTAAATTTAATTTTACTTGTTATGTAGGTGCGGAAAAAGCTCCAGGAGCAAAAATAATTTCGAACATTAAGTAAAAGGTTGGAAAGGAAGGTTGGTCGTGGTAAAAATAAAAAGATTACACAAATGGTTAAGTCTCAAGTATTTTTACTTAGGCAAAATTGTTTAATTCGACACGGGGCGCAAAGGCCAGACCAGAACCTTCTTTATCCCCGGCATTTGTAGAGTAATCCCTTGAAAATTAATTACCAACCGGCAACGGTACCTAACCGTTGTAAGGTGCGTTCCTGAATTACTCAACCTTTACTAGGCTTAAGGAGATATTAACCTGAGGTTATTGGAAACGGAAGTATTTTTAGAATGTTTTTTTTTTGTGTGTTGTTCTTTGCAGACATTTATTACGGCTACTTGAATATGGAAAAAGCTTGGTTGTATTTTACAGGTATTTAAAGATTCAGACCGTTTTGATATCATATGTACTAATATTATAAAGTGGAAAGATTTATTTTTTCATGTTTTTGTATGTAGCGAATAAACTTAAAAACTACTGGACTGATTTGAAAAAAAATTTAAGCAAAGGATATATGGATATTTTTTCCGTACTCTCACGGGAACGAACTTTTCTTTTTAAAGTTTTGCAACTATAAACTACACACCTAAACTTAATGTTTCAAACATAATAAATAAAATGTTTTATCTTTAACAAGTACAAGATTGTAGCAAGTTTTGAGACCATAAACCCCAATAAACTCGCGAACTATGAAGCTTGTACTGAAACTTTTTAATAATTCAGCTGATTTGATGTAATTTTACTCCGCAACCGCATGCTAGTGTAGTCTTCTTACTACGTTGGTATTCTCGTTGATGACAGATGCTTTGGAAGATACTGTACGGTACGTATTTTTTATTTTAAGGGGGAATTAAGGAATAGTTTAGTGCATTTTAGAGCATTTTTAACAAATTTTGCAACTACAATTAATTATGTTAGTCATTGGGATAAATATTGCAGACGATATTTTTTTTGAACCTGCCTCTTATGTAATACCTATAAACGGTGTACACGAACCCTTCAAGAAGTCGTTAATCAAGCATTCTGCACATCAAACTTACTACGTAACTCAACGCAAAAATTATTGTTGGGAAACGACTTTTGTGGGTTTTACGGCTGTGATGCGGTCAAAACATTATTCTGATGAATGCATTGAATAAAAACGGATTAGGAAGGTATTTAATCTAAAGTTATGAGCTTGTATTTAAAAAGAACTTGTGAAAACGTTGGAACTTTGACCTTCAATTTAACCGTAACTAGAAGGTTCCCAGGTACGGTTTAGAACAAAAAAAAATGATCACAATGATAAGGAGAACAAAATATAGGCATATTTTGTTCTCCTTATCATTGTGATCATTTTCGGTTTTTTGTCGGTTTCGTTATTGGTCTGTTTACACCCTTTATGTTTTTTTTGCCTTGGTACAAAATATTTTTTCATCACCTGTCACATTATAACCCGAAAGACGTCTACTGCTACACACCCCTTAAGTGTCACCACAAATATCACACCTACATTTCCTGCATTAAAAAAAACACAATATTACTCAATACTTTAAAAGTCCAAATGCAATATCCTCAACAAGAAACCCGCCCGTATCTTCGTCCCTACGGAACGCGATGTCTGGCGAGCCTCTTAGAGGCTTCCGCCGCTGAAAGGGTGTGTGGTCATGCGAGCAGCCCTAAACTTACCTTGAGAACCAATTTGTTAAATTATTTAACAGACCCCTAGAGGATGAGCGGAGGTCTGAGGCTTCTTGTGTTATGTCGATATAATATGGAGTACATGAGCATTTCAATAAGCAGCGCAAACCTTCAAGTGATATTTGTTAGTGTACTTTATGTTAATTTTCGAACTCTAGAACTGCCAATTTGTATTCAAACTGCTCGTTAAAATTCGATTTTTGTAATTTCTTGGGCTTACTTACTGAATGAACTGAAGTGGGTTGTGAAGGTCAGACGTAAACTACTGGTATTCACCTGCATCCAACAACACTGGAAGCTGACCCCAATGAAGTTTGGAAAAAGGCTAGGCCGATGATGATATACTTTCACTTTAAGCCTGCGTCATAACACTGCCTCTCCCCATTACTTCCAGTTGTTTCTAACTAAGGCTATTGTGGGCCACTGGTCGTTGGTTACTTAGAACTAAATATTTTCTGTCGCCAGTATAAAATAAATCCCCCTGTATCCTAATGAAATATTTGTTACATTCGAAGATTATTAAATTACACTAGCTGATGCCCAGTACATTTATGTTCGCCTAACTGGTCAAAATGTACTGAAAAGCTGATTTTTTTTTCCGATTTCAGGTTTGGTACGTCTTCTTCTTCTTCTTATCCGGTACGCTCTTGACAGAGCGGTCGTGATCGTTAAGTAGCAGTATTGGAAGGGGCAGATATGATGCACTTCACGACATTTCGCCACCGCTGCCTGCTAGAGGTCATCCTGCTGCATTCGTTAACTGAACCTCCAATGGCAGACTTGATCTGGTCAGTCCAACGCGTGGGTGACCTTCCGCGCGGTCTAGTGCCTTCTACTTTCCCTTGGACCACAAGGCGTTCTATGGACTGATTGTCACGCCGGGAAATATGTCCGAAGAATGTCAGGATGCGAGATTGTACTGTTGAAAACAGACGCTGCCTGATACCGAGTTCTTGAAGTATCGAGACGTTCGTGCGAAACTCGGTCCACGACACCCCAAGCATTCTTCTCCAGCACCACATTTCCAGAGCATCTATTTTCTGCCTTTCCACATCTCGTAAGGTCCAGGTTTCAGCTGCGTAAAGAAATATGGGGAATATAAGCGTCCTAACCAGCCTGGTATTCGTGGCTTTAGTTATGTTTCCATTCCTCCATATTTTCCGCATCTTGTCCATCGCTGTTCTTGTGATGCCCATACGTCGTTTGATCTCATCGATGCACCCGCCATTATTCGAAATTAGAGCCCCAAGATAGATGTGAGATTGAACCACGTTGCAATTCGCGATTTGGGTCACTTCTGGCGAATTATTCCTGGCACGGTTCACAATCATCACCTGGGTCTTGCTGCGATTAATTTTTAGCCCAAACTCATGGCTCACGCGTTCCATCTTTGACAGTAGCTCTTCCAAGTGTTGCGAAGTGGTTGCAAATAAGGTGGTGTAATCCGCGTAACGCAAGTTTGCAATTTTGTATCCACCAATTGTTACACCATCCGTCCAGTCTTCTAAAGTGATACGCATTATTAGCTCTGTGTACGCATTGAATAAGAGCGGTGATATAATGCACCCCTGGCATACTCCGGCACTAGGATGAAAGTCACTTGACAGGACATCATCAGAGGCTGTGCCCTCTTCATATAGACGTCTCAAAAGGTGTACAAGATGTTTTGGTGTGCCCATGTCTAGCAAGGTCTTCCACAAAACCGGCCACCTCACCGAGTCGAATGCTTTGGAGAAATCAACAAAGCAAATGAATATGGGCTATTATTATAGGTTATTGAATTCTCTTGACTTCTCGATGATCTGGCGTACGATGAGAATTTGTTCTCGAGTGCCCATCCCCTTTACAAAACCGGCTTGTTCCGGAGCGATCTCCTTAGACAGGTAAGTTTTCAATCGCTCGTTGAGAATATGTAACATTATTTTGCTAGCGTGTGATATCAGAGCAATGAGGCGGTAGTTGTTACATCTCTTCGTCGAACCTTTCTTGTGCAGGGGTGTGAATACGGTATGTATCCACTCCGAAGGCCAAACTCCTGTCTGCCATACCTTGTTGCAGATAAGATGAAACATCTGGTTGCCACGTTCTCCTAAGGCGTTTGCTACGTACGTGTTTAAATATCGTACACTAATTGACAGTCACCCTATATACTAGAACCTTCCTCGAGAACCACTCTATCCATTGGTAAAAGAGTTAGTAGTAGTAGAGTAGTTTTTGAGTTTATCGCAAACAGATAGACAGACAGGCTTGGCGCAGGACTTTATTTTATTATATATAGTGATATATTAGTAACAACCAACCACTATCCCACACAACCTTTCAAATGAAACATCACCGACTGTATGGAAATTAAACCAAACATCTGTCCTATCCGTATTCACGCAGAACACTTTTATCTCGTCCACCTGCTGTGGCGACAAAAAGAAAAACATTCTCCAAAAAAAAGTTAATTAATTACGTATGCAAATTGACGAAAAAGTCGTCTCGTGCTGAGTGGCGAGCGAGACGAGATAATGAGATTGTGCAGCCTGGAGTTCCGAGATTAAATCATTGCCATGGAAAATGTGGAATTTCTAATGACTTTGATTAACGGGTGCACGGGTATCGGTCTAGACAATGACCTTATAAATTATTTCTAAATCCGCCAGACGAGTTATTTTTGCTATTCATCACAATAGACATGTTTTGGAGAAATCCTCTTCTCAGGTATGCTACAGATATGTTTTCATAAATGAAACGAAATGTTGAACTAATACTTATTCAGTTTTCTGAGGAAAACTTTATTTAGAAAATTTTATTTAGTTTTTAAGGTACTGGTAGGCCAGTACCTTTATTTCCTACTATATATCTTCCTACTATTTTCCTGGAGCTAAAAGAAGAAACTAAAGACCATACCTACACTAGTTATGTTTAATACCATTCTTGAATAAAGCGTGAAGTAAAATTACATAGAAATGTTTTTTCGATTCAATTCGCAAACTTTACTTTAGCTCTTCAGCTAACGGAATGTGGGAATCGGAAAATGGATTCGCTTTCCTAGTGATGACGCACATACTTGAAGGGACGTATGAACTTAATTCTAAAGTTTTAAACCGACTAAGTATGCTTAAAATTTATATAAATGCGTTTGTGAGGATGGATGGATGTGTTTTACTCTTTCACTCAAAAACTACTGAATGGATTTAGATGATAGTTTATAATCTGGATACTTCTACTACACTTGTAACACCTGGGATACTTTACTTTTATCTTAGTCGTATGATCCCGTGGGACATTATCGAACTGCATGTGGGCGAAGTCGCGGACATCTAAAGGCCTCTACTCAAAGCACTGAAATTGCCTGCAGGGACACTGCCAATCGTATTGTGTGTATGCATGCAGGGCCGATATTTTAATTGTTCACCCTGCCCCGGGGCCTTAAAATATCGGCTGTGCATGCATACACACAATACGATTGGCAGAGTGCCCTGCATGCTTTGAGTAGGGGCCTTAAACGACGTTCAAGAGCTGCTGCCAGTGTCAATATTTCTTATCAATAATTATGACACTGACAAATCTCAAACTCGATTGAGATGTGCTAATTGGGCACACTATAATTGGTGAAATTCGCTCTTTGACCTTGTGAACAAGACTTTACTCACAACTCACTATTTAGTCACATCTCACTATTTACTCACATCGACAACTGAAAAGTATAGTTTCCACAAGCCTGTAGCTTTTATCGGAATATCCCACGATGATGGAGGCGGGGGACGTTTCACACGGCAATTATTTTTTATTCCATCGTTTTTTGGTACCTATGTAACCAACCGTGGCATGATATAAAGATATTTTATTGTGTATGAAATAAATAGAGCGTGTTTAAAATGGGAAGTTTATGGTTTTAAGCATTGAGGTTTATGGTTTGATGAAAAATTATGAGTTGTTTTTGTTAAATAGTTTTGATTTCCAACTCCGTATTCTTTTGAAAACGAAGGTTAAGAATTGGCAGAATATACGATATTGCGAAATAATAATGGTTGATTATTGTAATCTGGGGGCACGGCAGTGCCCCCGCCAAGTCGAGCGCGAAGCAAACACTGCCGTACCATCCTTTACTGGAACCATTTCGCCGCATTTTCAGGCCCCTATTTGAGAAACTCTGGATAAGACCAGAAAGCAGAAATTTTCGTCATCCAGTAAACTATAATCACATACTTAAAATCCAAAATTTCAAGTCTGTAGGTCATTTAGTTCCGAAGTTAAGCGAAAGCAAAGTTTCGCATTTATGACACTCACTCACTCATGATCATCAAAATAGAACTAGTACTTCCCATAAACTCAGAGAGCTGAAATTTGGTACAGAGTTAGGGTTTAATGGCCACATAAAGGGAAAACTATAAAAACTAGGATAATCGAAGATCTGGAGTACCTGCTGACCCTGATTAGAAAACACAAGAGCCCAACCAAACTATTAGAGAGATCGACATACCGCCTTTACAAAAAATATTCAACTTGGTTGGCCGCTTCATTTGATGTCAAAAATCGAAGGTCTGAAGTATCTGATGAAGAACCCTCAGCTGGTCTCAGCTGTATTAGAGACTAGCTTCTGCCCGCGACTTCGTTCGCGTGAATTTCCCGCTTGCAACATTTCTTATTGCTGCGCTCCTATTGGTCACAGCGTGATGTTATTTAACCTATATAGCCTTCCTCGATAAATGGACTATCCAACGCAAAAATAATTTTTCAATTCGAGCTGGTAGTTCCTGAGATTAGCGCGTTCAAGCAAACAAACAAACAAACTATTCTGCTTTATTATAATAAGTACAGATATGGTAATGCCCCCTTCTACTATTGGTACATAAAAAAAATCGACTGTCATTGCAAAAATCCAGCCTATTGGGACACATCTTCTAATTTAATCTAGCCTATAGCGTCCCACTGCTGGGCGAATGCCTCCCCTTCTGCTTTTAATACGCATATAAATAAAATTGAAGGAAAACTCTGGATAAGACTAGACTGGCTTTTATACTTGTACTTACAAGTTTACAAGAAGAAATAGTCGAACGATTAACTTTATTCTACTCGAACATTACACAAATTAAATAAACAAATTACACTAAAATATTAATTTCGAATAGCGAGGAGGCCTGTGTCCCAGCAGTGGGAATATTAATAGGCTGATGATGATGATTAAATTCGCTCAAATTTTTTTCAAAATATAATGCATTGGACTAAGAGTGGCGGTGATACCCGCAAACGTCGCTAGATGGCGCTGACTGTATTTTAAAACGCGCTTACGTTTGTTTTTCCGATAACCTTATATGGCGAAGTGGCAACCGGCCGCGTTACAGTCGTTTACGACATTCTCCTACTGCGCTTGAAAACGTTTACTAGGGATTAGGAGGGATTATTTGCATTTCGTTGATTTCGCTTATTATTTCGTGAGGTTTGCTAAGGTTAGCAGGTTGTTATTATAACAATTCGAAGATTTGAATAGGTAAGGAATTTTATGAAGAAACAGTACTTCGAAAATTCTCTAATAATTTGATTCACGAATTATTGCCTATTAAGTCAAAATTTGAGATCATACCCCGGGCATACGTGTTCAGAGAACAATTCCCAAGCTGTGTGGCGTATGCCAACAATTCACAAGAGCCAAGGTCTAAGTCTAAAAAATGCCCTCATGGACATTGGCACCTCCAAATTCTCTTGTGGCTAAGCCTACGTGGTGCTTTCACGAGTAACCAATATCTTCATGTGGTGCACCTTATAAATGTTGACTTCAAGAGTATAAAAGCTCAAGCTTCAGCGGTCACCGAATACAACCGGCTTAGGCGTAAATACCGCGCCGATCTTTCAGAAATTAAACCGTATAGAAGAATAAATAATGAACGCGAATGGGCCATACGAAAACCTGTTGCTACTGTATACAATAATCTGAACCGGAAAAAAAGAAAAGAATGATTTGTAATACTAAAAAAACTACTCCTGAAAAGAAAAAAAACTGTGTCAAATAAGAAAATCTAATAAAATAAATCAATATGCCCCAGGTTTCTACAAAAAGAAGTGAAATCCCACCAAAAACATTCTGTAAAAAACTAGCCAAGTCTCGATGGAGCTGCTTGTTTATCTCTAAAAAGTAATGAAATCTAGACAAAGTCGTGCCAAGGCTAAGGTTCCTTACTGCAATTTCTTTATTATTTATAGTTAATGTTGCGTGACTTGGCCGTTGAACATTCTTTATACGTTAGTGGGTACCTACAAGTCAATTTTGTAGTTACAATAGATATAACATTACGCGAAAACTAAATTAATGTTCAACGGCCAAGTCACACAACATTAACTATAAATAATAAAGAAATTGCAGTAAGGAACCTTAGCCTTGGCACGACTTTGTCTAGATTTCATTACTTTTTAGAGATAAACAAGCAGCTCCATCAAGACTTGGCTAGTTTTTTACAGAATGTTTTTGGTGGGTTAAATGTTCATGTTGCAGCATCTTAGATTGATTAAATAATTGAGTTCTCCAACAAGGACTTTTTGTTTTTTAAATGCATATTGTTTAATCCAGCAAATTGTTTGCCGTAGTCCACTATAAAACCCACTTGGATAACGTCGTTCATCCACATATTATACGTAAAATCGTTCTTAAAAATATCGCAAACAAATCGCCGCTTTAGATCCCGTCCATTTTTGTACAAGTCGGCAGTTTTTAGGGTCCCGTCGTCTGAATAGCTAAAAAAGTACTCTGAACTAAACTACACGACAGAATGTTTTTGCACTGAAATAGATTTAACATAACCAGGAGGAAACAAAACTTAACTCCTAAGGTACAATGATTGGAAAAAATGGACCTAAGACAAAAAAAAATACAAGAGCCAAGAAGTAGATTTGACTATTCTTAAAATATTGAAACTTTCAAAAGACCATCTCAGAAACTAATCTGCATAAGGACCATGCATAAGGATATGCATATGACTTCACCAATGCCTGGACTTTCTTTCGGCTGTTTCTTCTCAGAGTAGTCAGGGACGAAACAACGAGCCAGTTACGAAACACCGGCCCCATCTTGTTTTAAAACATAACATGATGTGACGTGTAAAAGTATTTTGTAAATCTAAAACAGAAATAAATAATTATTATTTATTGACACCGAATTAGTTAACGTGCGGTCTGGCCACAGAACTAGCACACAGAAAACCAACTCTGCAAAAAAACTTGTAAAAATAACTGATTTGCACCACCAGCCCAACTAGCAAAAGAAAAAACTTTACAGAACCCGAACTATACAGAGACTTGCACTTTTCCGTTTTTTTTCATGTACATGCAACTTCTGTACCACGCTCGGAGACCACGCTCGTTACACGTCATTAAACGATACTTTACGGCAGACGGCCCTCGAGACTGAACCCCTACTGCAGTCTATATGCCTCCCTGACTGCTGCCCTGGATGAGCCACTGAACTACGGATTAAGGAACTAATGGTCAGTTAGCTTTGGTAGTATGATTTTTGTGAAATGTGTTTGAGGAAGTGTGGAAGTGTGTAAACATAAAAACCCTATTCTACAGAATAGGGTTTTTTTATGTTTGGTGTATGATTGAGTTTTGTGATAATATAAAGAAAAAAAGATTGCGGCGATTATTTTTATCCTACCAGGGAAATTTAATAGTAGGTAATATTGATATTATTCCCATTTCTGTTATTTTGATCATCAAGCATGTGGTGCTCGAAGCAAAGTACTGTCGTTTAAACGGTCCATCCATTAAATGACCAATCACTTAAATGGCTCTTCGAATATATGGTGTAGTAGAAATGACTTTAAGATAAAATGGCATTCGAGCAAGGGTTATCCGTAGGACGGGTTACCATTGATTGACCGATCGCTTCAGACATCACACAATGACATTTAATAGAACCACCATGCTGCTAAAGTTAAACAGTATCGATCTTGTTGCGTCCTTTAAAAATGCCAAGTCATTGAAACCACATCCAGCAACTGAGCATCCTCGGAGCCTGTAACGTGATTTTTGTCAGACTACCCGAACGCATGGCACATTTAATAAAATTTTGCTGGTACTTAATTTCAACGAATGGAGTGTCGCCGCGTATTAATTAAGCCCAACTTAAAATATTGAGCGTACGAGCCATGAAGAATTTATTTAAAATAATTTCATATATTTTTTGTGATTTTCCGGAGGTGTTAGATGTAACGAGTGTTTCGAATATGCAGCTCGGAAATTTCTAAATGAGTTTTGCTGTGTTTGTTGTTTTGTTTCGTCTCGCCTGCTTTGGATGAATTTCGTTGAAGAAAATTAAGAAGTTTTAGGGCCACAGACTCACGGAGGGGAGGCCTGACTCCCAGACAGAACGGACTTAGAAACATTATTATAATTTATATAGGTACAGGCTGATTAAATTGTGTTTTGTTAAGTAGGTTTTGTGTAAATAATGATTAGTTTCAGTAATCAAGTGTTGTAATTTTGTAACGAGTACGTCATGTAGATATGGAGATAACATAGATATCTCTCTCGAGAGAGAGAGAGCTCACACTCAGCTGACAGCCCTGTAGATTGGGCGTGTAATCGAAACACCCATGATGGATGACTGTTTATAACCTTACATGCCGACATGGTGCATGATTAGATGTCACAGCTATGATAGGGTTGGAAAGCATAGCTTTCTCCCATGAGAGAACTAAAAAATATTCCTACAATAAATTGCGTGGATTTTCCAACAGGTTAGCTCATATCGACAGTTAAAATTATAAAAGAAGGTATTCAGAATTTATTTCCGTATTTCTGTAATTAAACTAAAATAAAGTAAAGCAACTCAAACATAAATACATCACGGAAACTTCAGCGGCCATCTTGCAAATTCGCTAACGCTCTATATTGTGCAGTCCTGGAATTACTTATTTCGGCTAATTTTGTGCCTTGCATTCAAATGAGTTACTGCGCAGCATATCAATGCAGATAATCCGCCAGGAAACTTTATTGAGTTTGTTCAACAATATACCTAGTTATGCCATATAGAGGAAATTTATATTGAAGTCGACAAGAGACAATAAATTGAATATATTATATGCAGATGCGTAGAACGAGAATGTGTTATTTGCAACAATTTTTGGACCAAATTGCAAATTATGCTTCCCAGCTAGAAGCTGAAGTATTAAATTTAGCTTAGCTTCAGTTGTACTAAAAATTTTATAGGAATAAAAGTTCTCATACCATTTCGCAATGCGCAAATTCTGGGGATCATTTTTAAACGAGACTAGTTTTACGTTTTATCTCAGATTTATTCATAAGAATTAATTTACCGGCGAAAGTTATCATAGGGTGTTGAAAAATATGAATAGGTACGACGTTTTTATGAGTAGTTAGTACGCCAGCAGCCTGTATTCCCATAGTTACCGAAAATAACCAAGTACATGCAACCACGGGGTTTCAGCTGATACAAGATCTGCATCGTCGAAACAACTTTATAAAGGGTGTGACATAACACCCGCACAACAACACCAAAGTGTTACAAATTCAATGTAAGTTTGTCGTTCGGAGTCTTAGCGTGCGGGCGCGCAAAGCGCTGTCACTGTAAGCCCTAAATTAATATGAATCTCTAATTTGAGCGTCACACGTGTTGCGAGCTCGCAACTTTGCAGACTACGCCAAATTGGATAAACATGTGCGAGGAACGGGGGCCCTCTGCTGAAATATACGAGTGATACGCACGTGCGTGGCCGCTGCGATTCTGAATATTGAACACCTTTTTCGGGATGACCCGGAATACATAGGCTCTACAGTTTTGGAGCAAAGTGTGATTCTACTATAACTTGTTGGGGCCAAGTGTGATTCTACTATAAATTATCTCATGCTATCCTAGTAGATAACTTGAAAGGTGTAAGACAATTCACTGTCGATCAGGGTTTGTCTTGAAGGTTCGTTTCAGTAAAAGTACGTACTAACTTAGACAAACACAGCGAAAACAAAGTTTTTTTTTGTTACACTTCTGTCTTACCCTTCGCTGCGTACAGGTATGATGTTATGTTATTTCACTAAACAATATGGTCCATATTCAGCCTTTTATTTTTATTGTAGTCCCAAAATTAAAGATGCCTACTGAGTTTTTTCGTTTTACGGAAATAACTTGAACTTCGAAAGATATTATGAAGGAAAAGCCTATCTATAACAAGTGATCCAACCATTTACTAAATGGCACGTGAAATTCCTCTCTATATATCATTATTGCTATCAGCTTTTGTTCACTCCTCACGACCTTAAGGCGTCGTCCGTTTTTTCCGGTCAAATGCCAATTTTACTCCAGCTTTCCTATCTATTATGTTACAGTCCTACTAACATTGTTCTGCCTTAAAAAATCCAGGATCCTTTTTTTATTTTCGCTTTGGGTAGTTTTTCTCAGTCCCTAAAACGTTATCAAAGGGCTTCTTTTTTAAATTGAATGCCTTTTTTGGTTATTCCGACTATGAAAACATGTTCTTAAAATTAAATTCAGATTACTGAAATGATGAAGACATGATACAGGGTGTAAACCACCTCATCACAAAGCCGTTAACCAAGAATTCTGTACATCAAACTATGTAACTTTACGCAAAAAATATTGCTGGGATTCAACTTTTTTTTTTGAGGTTTTATATCATGTTTTGTGGTAGAACTCAATGTAACGCACTTAACACATTGTGCGGATTGAATAGTACAGGGATCGTGGAGGTTTTAAAAGTTAAACTCTTACAAAAAAGACTTGTATTTAAAAAAAATAACTTGTCAAAAAGTTGTAACTTTAACCCCCCATATCTCCGTAACTAGAAGGTTCCCAGGTATGGTGTGGAACAAAAAAATGATCACAATGATGGGGAGAACACGTGCCTTTCGGCATCGTTAAGAGGTGTTTTACACCCTTTATAGACTCAAATAACCAACAACAATTAATCTGGAATTGCTTTATTTACGTACTTATATCGTTACGCGACTTTGTTGGAAAAACAAGCCCACCTCGGATTAGACTAATTAAATAAGGCATACTACAAACGCGTCATAAAACCGCACTGTGTGTTTTCACCTGCCGAGTTCTCAAATGAACGTGGCTTATGGTAATTCTAAATATTTCGTTTATTGCTATAACTGTGCAATTTTAGTTCCATTATAATTATTTTATGTGCGAAAAGAATATTACTGTGAATACCGCGAAGTTGTAAAGAAACCTACAAATATTTGTGAAGAAACGTGCAGTCTTGTTCCCTAATGGTGGTAAGTTTTCTCTTACAGTGCAAAACAGAAGGATAACATAATAATTACCAATCACTACAAGCAATTCTTACTCTTACCCCAACCATAGCTCAGATTTCGTACTCCGGAGACATTTGAACTTAGTTTTTTTAAATGGTAATGTAATTTTCTAATCCTTTAACAGCAAAAAACTGCACAAGCATTATTAAATCAATTTAAGGCGCTAATAAATCCAAGTTTAAACTAAGACGGATCACGTTAAGGCGGGGCGAGTGAAAAATGCACTAATTCTAAAGTAATGCTGGCCTCGCCGACGCCAAGTGCAATTCATTCTCATTAGCCCGGGGAGCCTTTCTCATAACACGATGAAAATCACAAGAGGGATCCTGGGCACAATTATGGATGAACCTCTCCGAAATATAATATTGTTGTCTGTGGTTTAAATCTTTGGTTGTTACTGGACTTCACTTTGATGTTTGAAGGGTTATTTTGTAAGGTTGTCTTTGTTGCTCTGTTAGTCACTGGTTAAGGGATTAAATAGGTTAATTATGATGACAAGCGAACCTTAAAATTTATATTTCGTGTTGTCCTCTGTTTTGGACACATTTTGCAAAATAGCCACCCTAAGGGTTTTCCAACCAGTCGCTGTCAGGCAGTTTTAATTTTATGTATGTCACTATACATAACATAACATCACGCTGATAATCCCCGAAGGATTAGGCAGAGGCGTATCTAATAGTACACCCACGTTTTACCAGTAATGTTTAGTCCTAGTGCACAGTCGCCCACCGCGTCTGTCCCTATGTACATTCAGTCAAACAAGTATCGGGAATGGATGATTTATTTATGGTTCCAAATTCAAATTTTTGTTTTGTTGTTGTAAGATTGGCACAACTGTTTTTCATTTTGGCCCGGAGTTTGAGTTACATCTGTTATTTATATTAAAATGCAGTGCTATTTTTAGTTATATCATATTTAGTGTGTATAGCGAATTTTATTATGGACAAAAACATCGAACAAATAGTTTGTCTGAATTTTTTTATCGCTAACGGAATTTCGTGTTCGGAGTCACTGAAAATGTTACAGAAGGCTTACGGTGAATCGAATTTATAAAAAACACGTGGTTATGAGTGGTACAAAGCGTTCAAAAGCGGTCGAGATGTGATGGAAGATTTGCCTTGCTTTATTAGGCCATCAAACTGAAGTTAACATCGCAAAAGTGATGGAAATAGTGACTGAAAATCCTCATTCAACTTTGAAAGAGATAGCCGCTGAACTTTCTGTATCTCACGAGTCGATCCGTACCATTATAACTAATCAACTAGTCAACAAGCTTCGGAGTGGCGCCTTCCAACTGAACCGAAAAGGAAAAAAAAAATTCGCGGCGAGAACTGAACTCAATTCCGGAAACAGCGTTTAAAATTAATCCAATCATCAAAAATGTTTTGATGATTGGATTAACCGTTGGCGTAAGTGTAACTTTTCTGAAGGAGCATACTTTGAATGTGATAAAATAAATTTGGATGAATAACAAACATTTTGTGTAATATTGATCTTTTCCCGTTACTTTCTTGACAGATCAGTATTCTTTATAACTACGCAACGGATTTTGATGCGGGCGAGCGATTCAAGAGGAAGGTTTCAGTATAAAATTTGCGGGCGCGCAAAGCCTCGGGCATCATCTAGTTTTATATAAACATATACAAAATAAAATGCCATTTACGTTCCCCAATTCGCGTACCGTTTAGCAGGCGACCGCTCCACGGGCTAGCATTCTGATGAATTCTTCTGCATTGTGGAGTATTAGTAAAGCAGCGTATTTCACGACTTGTTCTCATCCCGCCTTCTCGTTTTGTTTCCAGACACATTGTAGGTAATGACATAAAAGCTAAGCAGATTTCAGCAAGATTAATTTTTAATTAAGTTCCAAGTTGAAGTAATGTGATTAAGTTACGTAATAAGAAATGTTTGTTATACCTGGTAGAAGTATTTTTATTATCTTGTTGCATATTTTGAATACAGACCGAATTTAAGGCAGCTAGTTATTGCATCAATTTTAAACATAGTTAACGATTGGAATGCTCTCTACCTAGGTATAATGGGAGCATTAAAATAACAACAAATAAATACTTGCACTCAAAATACTGCCACAGAGTCGAACATTCGGGCCAAAAACAATAAGGTAAGTAAATACATATGTCTTGCCTGGGACACAAGGAAGAATATTTTCAAAAAAACATGATAAAATCAAGCATCTTAGGTAAGCAACTGTACATTAGAACCCTTTTACTATTACCAAACAACCGTATAACTCCCTATATCGCTGTCATAAATCACTGTTTAATTAATATTCTCAAAGCAAGCTCTAGGCCTTACTTAGAGTAGGTAAATAAGCTATATATAGTAGTCAGCCGAATGTTCTTAGACGGGTAACCTCTTTAAGCCGTAAATCCCTTTCCCCCGCAGGTGCAAGAAGGTCTATCCGCCTAATTAAGGTGGTCACGTAAATCGACGAACGTCTAAAGTCCGTTTAAGCCTACAATTTTCGGAGCGAAGTTATTTTGAAATTAGCCGCATTGCAGTGCGATGATAGAAAAATTTTCTTAGTTAAATAAGATTAAACGGATTGAGTTTGTAGTTAAACGTTGGTTACTTCAGGAAGTTTTGTTTTCATCAGCAATGAACAGAAGTAACGCTTTATTTAAGGAAAGGGTCGCAAGATTAGTCTTTGATTGCCGGTTATAAACGGAATTCTGTATTGTCAAGCAATACAAAATTCCGGTCGATATTCTGCATTCACAATACGTTAAGAAAAAGAACACGGTGTCAGAATTTGAACACAAATTCAATCACACAAACAACCTTGAAGTCACTCTTTTTATCAAGGGAGTAGTCAGAAACCACAGAGCGCTACATGCTACGATCCTTATAATTATACTCCTTTAGCCTCGTCCACATTCGTACATCTGGTCATATACGCACGGGTTGTGAGTACATACGCACCTGACTTTTCTGAAGAATTAACCAACTAAATCGCATCTTAACTCAAAATAACGATTAATTAAAGTAAACTATTATACTATTATCAAAGTAAGCACTTTATTACTCATCTTGATCTTAACACGGCATATCACCAGATAGTCATAAATACTCTAAAAAATAAAATCAACACAATAACCAAGTTAGGCAACATCAAAAGCATCCACGGTCCACTAACCGGAACCACAAAACGTCTTCCAGTGAACAGCAGTTAGGATAATTACCATCCGTGATGAATCGTTTGAGGCATGTTTTTCAAACGCGTTGCTCGATGATTGATGAAGTTCAACGTGACGGTTAAAAAGCTAAAATTGTTTTGTCGAGTGACTCGTTATTAGTTCTTAATTACGTGTGAATTCTGTGAAAGGGTGAATATTGGATTGTGAATGAAAATTTTTGATTATATTTGTCAGTGCTCCATATCTGGATGTTTTTTAAAATCTTATATTTTTTTCAAGCTTTTTTCATTGTTGTGAAAGACTACAAATACTACTACTTGGCAAATTGATGCCACGGTTGAAACATTACAGCTTTTTTCTTCCTTATCATCGGAAGAGAGTCATCATCTGCCTAGCCTTTTTCCAACTTCCAGTCTAACCGGCAGCTGAATACCAGTATTTTGCATAGAGCGACGGCCTATCTGACCCCCACAACCCAGTTAATACTGGGTAATACGATACCACTTAATAAGACTGATTGTCAGACTTTTTGGGCCGCTGACTACCTGTAACGAGTGCCAAAGATAGGCTGATAATATAAATAAATATAATTGGACGTGTTTTATTTACGACTAATAATGACACAGTTGTACATCACATTTTTTTTTGTAATAACATAATAATTTGGTGTAAATTTTACAAGTTGAAAAAATCAACCAAACGCAAACAAAAATCCTAGAAAACGATTTATATAGAAGCAGCAAACAATGGCGTATTGAATACGACCATTTCCCGCATTGTATCACTTTCTGTTTGACAGAATCGATTCATATGAGTTGTGAGAGCTGTTTGACATGCAAAAGGAAACATAACAGGGGTATTTGTCGCAAACACACGGAGCGTTTTCAAGCTAGCGCCGGTCGGTATGGGCTAGTTTTGAGACGCTTTTACATTTGCAGTTTCTACGACAGCTTAACATACTTTGTAGTTCTTGTGGTTAGGTTAATGTTTCACTTTTCTATTATGTTGTGTTATAAAGCTCATATTCACCTTAAAAGGAAAATGTTAATCGTCTGCAAAATCTTTCACATGATTAAACAAATAAAACTATTACTAAAAAACCCGACTGCGGTTAGAAAACTAAATAGCGAAAACAAGCACATTTAGAAGCTGACGGGACCCATTCCATACGCGTTTCCAAATGTACTCGTACATGTTTTTTGATTTAGTCATTTTTCTTTTTTAAATTACTTGTTTTCGCCATTATAACATTAACCAACACTCAATCCGTACCACTCGTCATTTACCCGCACATAGTCCCACAACGCCTTTAACCTCGTTTTGATCCGAACCACCGTTTAAGTCTGCAATCAGCCTTATATACGAGTGTATGAATATTGTATGAACTGCCCTATGGGAGATGTCTCGCGGATAAACGCGAGTTTTAAAACGTAAACGCAAAGAATTTTTCACTGACACTGAGATACCCGAAGCGTGCTTACTATGGGTAATATGAGCTGGAAGTGTGTGAATACTTTAAATATACAGGTATTCTCATTGTTATTTTATAGAACCTGAAGGACGTTTTTGAGTTCTTGGTTTTAACGACCCACGACGCGGTTTTTATACTCAGAAGGATCTCACTTTTAGTAATGTAAGCATACATTTTTGACACTGTAAGAAAGTTTCGCGGTTTTTTCACCAGTCGTAACCTTACGAAACAGGAAAAAGTAATTCGTTATTCTATGCTTGTTCCTGATTAATTGATTTATTTAAACTTCATGCACAATGGAATTGTGGTACATAGGCGGACTAAATGCCACAAAGTATTCTCTACCAGTCAACTTTTGGGTTAATTATGACATAGTGATAGGGTACAAAAAAATGTCTAAAAAGCTGCCTGTGTGTGTATGATTAATGGCGGATTAAAGAAACCCGCATAAAAAAAAATATTATTTCCAAAACTTACCAACTGATATACCTACTAATAAAACCGTTCACTTTTACACAAAAAAATACTTTGTACAAAATGAAAACAAAGTAAATAAATATGTAAAATCTCTTTTGTACTGTAATCCTAGCGTGATCCAGAAAATGTACAGTAAATTCTAAATATTAAAAAATGAAAATGTTTGTTTACCAAAATAAAAATAAAAAAAATTATCATTTTATTCACTATGGAAGATACTTGTTGTGCTTGGTGCAATATATTTTTATTTTCGATTCCAATGTCTCTAGAATTTATGTAACGTTTACTTTGTCTGTTTATTAAGGGCTTTCAAAATATGAATCTAGCAAAATTTCCATTACAGCCGTATTTCAAGAGAAAACTAAAATGGAGTTATTATAGGTAAAGTCCACATTAATTGACTGTCTGTTGAACGAATGTCTGCGGATCTCATTTGCCTCGGGCACTGAAATATTTTCTTCAGTGGAGACTCCTCCTTATTATATTTTGATTTGAGAAAACAAATGTTTATGACTTGTTGTCAGGTCTGTCTTAATAAGATTTGCAATCTTATTAGACTATCTTTGTCAACTGTGTTATGTGAGGACCTTGTATAACATGATTAATGGTAAAATCGTTCTATTTAATATGCTTATCTTATTTATACTGCAAGAATTAAAAAATTAGAGGCACTTAGAGTATCTAGCCTGTATTGTCCCACTGCTGGGCAAAGGCCTCCCTCCATTCCTTCCAACGATCACGATTCTGTGTTATTCCTATCCAATTCTCAAGGAAGACATTCAGTTCGTCCCGCCATCTCCTTCGTGGTCTGCCGCGACCTCGTGTCACTGTTTCAGGGCACAATTCCTGATCCTTACGAGCCCACAGTGCCAATACTTTAGAAAAAAAGTGAACATCCTTGCAATGAATGGTTAAATCGCAAAAAAAAAAACAAACTTTTTTGTCACAAGTGTGTACGCAGCGTGTGTATTTGATGTTACTTCACAAGTGAATCTCTTTTATCTTCAGCTGAAACTTTGCCCAATTTATTTTGTTCAATGAACATTAACAATTTGGAATTAAACTTTTCGACGCTACAAAGAGCGTGATAACGTTTTATAAATGGCATTTTTCTGGAATTGAAAAAGAAAACACAATTACGAGAAGATCAGTGACTTTCGTATCAATTTATTTCAAGATTGTGTCTATTTTGTTTTTATGTTTATATTGTAGTATAAAGATACTTCAAAGGCAAATAATTTGGATGTAAAAGTCTTTGTCAAAGAAATTATAACACACTTCAAACATATTATAACATAACTGAAAACGACATTATGATCAATTTTTAATGTCAATTACAGGTTCACAATATTTGGGATTTAACATTGTAAAATTACCTGATTATCTGCTGATGATAACGTATTTGCTATCAAACTGTTTGACAGCATTATTTTGTAGAATTCATTTGTTGTACCTATCGCGATGTGAAAAAGCACGCTGGATCTGGACTAGTAATACCTAACGGTTATAAATAAGTCTTCAACTTTTAGGGGAATTACTATATTGTTATAGGAAGCTTACGAGAGCTGTAGTAACATATAATATACTTTCAAACGCTTGAATTAATCTGTTTTTGATTAACCTTTTCAACTAATTGTCTCATCGACAAGAACAACAATTAAACATAACACAAATATATGCATTCAAACACCAGTGAGAGAACATTTTGTTAGATAGTTTACATGCATAAAGCCTTAACTGAAATGCGGGTAGACGATAATGCTATCTAAATTCAGCAGCGTCAGTGAACGAGCTACGTCTCAACGCGAACTTGTATGTTTGACAGTAATAATGGTGTGGTGGCTGTACGAGCGGGATTTGGTTCAGTCTGATTTTTGGAACGATTGTAAATATGATAGTTACATGCGTTGGCATCAATTGGAACACATCGCAATTGCCTTCTTCTTTGTGTCTCTGGCACGAAAGTATTTTAAGTCACTTGCACGGGTGTCGGAGATATGACTTTGACAGCATAATTTGAAGCACAGATCGCTGAATCGAAATAAGGTTACAATATCCAGATTGGACATTATACAAACAGGTTAAAAATTCACTTATCCTTATTTTTTTTTTGTATTTTATAACTAATTGTAGTGTGTTATACGCAACCGGCGTGCGTGTATGATCAGATATAATGAACGTGGACGAGGCAAAAGGAGAATGTAAAGATCGTAGCAGGTAGCACTCTGTGGTTTCTAACTAACCCAATGGAAAAAAAGCATGAGAGTTTAGTTATGTATGTTTGTTGGACGAGTAACACTTGTGTATTACGTATTGGCTTCTTGTCATCTTTTTTACTTTTTTTAACATGTCTCTCAACTACCACGTTCAATAGCTTAGTCTAAAAAATATTAAATTGTTATTCCACTGAAACCGCTACAGAGAGGTCCGTAGGTAACACATTTAGTTACATAAAATAATTTAGTTTGTATATTTCCCTCTCTCAGTGGGCCCTCAGCTCGCACGTTTGACAGTAATAAGTCTGCTTCCCGGCGGTCCTCCAAGTTGTTCGCTCCCAACTTCTCATGCCTGCTTGAACTGGTAACTGCGACTACTCGAAGCAATTACACCAAACAACACACAGTCCACTAAGTTTCTTTTTAAACTTTATTAATTTATGCACCGGAAGACGTATTTAATATGTTTCAAGAAAATATTTTTAAATTAAATGCAAGTCTGAAGTTCTTTGCAACAAAATTACTTTAGAAATGTTCCTTATTTTTACGATACAATTTGCTGTTTTAGGTGACTATTGTGTTTTAATGTGCTTTAATTCTAAATCTATTTGACGACGGGCTGCAACCTGTTGCAAATAAGTTTTGTGGTTCCGACAGTCTTTAACCCTAAAATTATCAGTGTCAATTGTTTCAGCCCAATACACAATTAGGTTCAAAATTGTACAATTTGTCCACTGCTTACAACCTTTAACTGGCCTTTTTCGTTTTAAGTTTTGAAAAAAAAACATGGACGACACTCAAACGCTTCCAACATAGATAGATCTAGCTACACCTAACTACCTGTCTATCAACGTTCCCATGAATTGCTTCCGGCTCCAGACACCCCTTTAATCTCAAATGTACATAGCCATAGTAATTTAGATCCTATCTGATGGAACCATTGAATCTATGGCGGGGTAAAGAGCCTTTAAGTGTTGAAGAACCTGGAAAAAAATACAAAATCAAAGTCTGCGGTGAAAAGAAAGCTCTTCAAAGTATATTGCGCGGGTGGATTTGAGTCTGGTAGAGGATGGATTTTGAAATGCTGTCTTAACGTTTTTAGTCTTGTATTTATATGACTAGCTGAGATTCGCATTTAGTAAGGGTTTTCCTGAGTATGATGAATTGAATTAAGAGTTATCCGCTTTTGTAATTTTTTTTCATTCATAATATTTTGAATGCGAACATAATGTTGTATTTGTCTGTTACCTTTTTACGAATTTTGAGTTTAGTAAATAGGTAGACCATGATCTAGGAAGGACAAATGCTATTTTTTACCCTGGTAGTCCGTTTCCGTGGAATATTTCTAGACAAAAAAACACGGGCGAAAGCCATTACTACAAAAAAAAAAAAAAAACAAAATTGATACAGTCCCATTACCTATCAATTATTTCAGCTAATTGTAACGCTCTACATACCCACTTTCACTTGATGAATCATCGACCACGTACAGACAGACACACAAATAAAAAACGGAAAAATAAAAAAAACATAAAACAACCCGTCAATGCAGAGACAAACGATCGAGTGAACCTGTTAGGGATCACATTCAATTTGCGCACCGTGGATTGAGGAGGGTCCAAAATGACGGGTGAAAAAGTTAGCGTGACGGCCTCGGAACTCGCCGATGGGCGACGAAATAATAATGTGAGCGATCACATTGTTATGTATGTTGAATGGTCATTCGCAAATGTCCGGTCGCGTTCGACGGGTTGGATTGAGCGGGATATAGATGACGTTTCGTGACAAACTTGAAATTGTGAGAGAATTTTTAGTTCAGTGAGGAGCACATTGTGTCTTGAGGTCCTCATGAATATAATATTTTCGTTGTTGCCAGTAGCTAAAGAATCTTTTTGACAAAATTACACCATATTTTTGCATTAGGATTTTTTTTAGAATACCTGTCTACAATATGTTTTGAAAAATTAAGTTATTAATAATAACAAATAAAATACCCCTTAACGAGAATTTAAAATTACTTTAAAAATGGTGTGTAGGTACAAAATATCACAGAAATTTCTCATTTTTAAACAAATTGCAAACTCTACTCACATTATTTTATAATGTCCCTATAAAGTCAACTTTCTCAAAGGTTTTTTCTCTTTTCCTCGAAACACAAGTTCTATCTTAATTCCAGAAAGTTCCATGTTCGTATCTTGTACATTATAAATTCTCTATGCGTTAGTGGTATAACTGGAGCATGGAATTTTTAATCTAAGAACTTATCCACTAAACGGCTCTTTCTCATATTACCTCATGAATGCTGTTGTGGATACTGCGGCAAATATTTCGGAAAGTTAACCGTATTGTTTCTTATTCGCTTACTTATGTATTATTTATAAACGTTTGTACTTTATTTTAAAGGGTTTTTTATTTATTTGCTACCACTTATTTATATATTATGTTTGAAACTGTTTTCTGTTTGACACTTAAGGCTCAAGGTTCATGCGCGTGAGAGCCCTCACGACGCGGCGACGGGGGGGATGCGGTATCCCGGGGCGGGGTTATCTTGGCGGTGTCTCTCGACATCACCAACGCCTTCAGCTCCATGCCCTGGAGCTGCTTTAGGGAGGCACTCCGGTATCACCGGGTGCTGACCTACCTCCGTTGTGTGGTCGGGGACTACCTGACGGACAGGGCCATCCTCTACCCCGGTCGCAGTGGAGAATGGAACCGGCGAGAGATGTCATGTGGTGTCCCACAGTGATTGGTTCTGGGACCGCCCCTGTGGAACATCGGTTACGCCTGGGTGCTGTGCGCCGACCTCCCTAGTGGTGTCAGCGTAGTTTGCTACGCTGATGACACGCTGGTGCTGGCACAGGGGAGGTCGCACGAGGCGGCGTCCGAAACCATGACACGCGGGGTTGCGATAGTCGTAGAGAGGATCCGGTAACTGGGTTTCGAGGTGGCACTGCACAAGTGCGAGGCGATGTGCTTTCATGGGCCTCGGAATGCGCCACCGTCGGGATCCTCACTGACGGTAGAGGGGTATCTATCGGCGTCGAGTCGACGTTGAAGTACCTAGGACACGTCCTCAACAGCCGGTGGAACTTCGTGGAGCATTTCCGACATTTGGCCTCCAAACTGGAACGGACCGGGACTGCCTTCAATCGGCTCCTGCCCAACCTGGAGGGGCAAACGCCTCCTGCCGCAGGAGCTCTACGCGGGGATCGTGCGGGCCATGGCCCTTTACGGATTGAGGCGGCGATTCGCCCATTACCTGAACCCGCCCCAAAAGGTGGTAGCCGTAAAGCTGGTCCAGGGTACCGCACGATCTCCTACGAGGCGGCGTGCGTACTGACGTCAAAAAACATTTGAATATGCTCGAACATTATCATTAAATATGCGCGAACGGATACATAACAAATTCGTCGGATTTATGTATTGGATTTACCCGTGGTACCCGTTACTGTATCCTACCCTGTTCTGTCTCGGTATAGTGATACTTAGCTACATACAAATTTTATTAGAAATTAGGCGTGAAGTGGCACTGGCAACATATCTTTTTACAGTTTTAAGAGGTAGTATACAACATTAGGGTTTACCATCAGAAATAGGGTTTAATTTTCCGGATAGGTACGTGCAGCTGCTGGTGGTACCAAGGGCGCGCACTAACCTGCTAGGGCGCACACCGCTGCTGACTCGCGAGTTGCGCACTCTCAACACGGTGGCGGATACCATAGACATATTCACCTGTACACTGACTGAGTTCACAAGGAGTACGTACTGTGTAGCATGTAAGGTATAATTAAGCATTTATTTTTGAGTTACTTTGTCGCATTAGATTAATCATCTGTAGGTAATGGCAAAGGAAAATTGTAATAAATAAATATTTATTTCTTACTTTTTAACAATAAGAGTGTAAATCGAAGATTTAATAGAATATTGCCCAATGGTCCTTTAAAGATCAACGAAAGTTAACTAATCGGTTTGTATCAACAATCAAAATAAACTTTTAACGAATATCAAACTAATTTTCGTTGAAAGTTTATTTTAATCTTTATGTCGCCTTTGCCATTTGGCAACGGAAATCTAAAAATGACGAAAATTTGTATGTAATATGTATTTTCACAGACAACGACTCTTGCCAGCGGTTTAGAAATACTGATCACGATCAGTTTCATGGATAAAATTTGTCCTAAAATAAATGACTCTTCTAATTTTTTCACTAGAAAGTTTAAGTACATCTCTAAACGTTGTAAATAAAATATTTATACTGTTAAAGCACAATAGGCTGGCCCTAGTATATAAACTGGCGAAAGAAAACAGTGGAGTCCTAGAAAAGTCTTTTATGTTACAGTTTTTCTTTCAAATTGCCGCCAAGTGGTACTTCACGAGTCAAGACCCTCATAGAGCCAATGAAAACCCATCGAAGCACTTGCATTCCTAAAAATACCAGCAAAAATGTCTCGATACAAGATATTTTATCGAATAAAATGTAAAACGATTTCCGATCTTGTGAAAATTTATCCAGAATCTAATTCATTGCATGTGAATCTGTTGGCGGGTCGCCAGTAAATGATAATGTCATTTTCTTAAAGCAGATCCTATTACCATTACAATGGGTTATTTTTTATGTTAACGTACTTTGCTGATTAGTATTAAAAGATTTATTAACGTTTAGCTTTTAGAATTTTTGCCAACGAGTTCCTAACTAAGCTAGGTCGTAAGCTCTTTCAGCATCACCATTGATTGGGATTCTCATTAATTATTTATCTATAAGTACTATGTAATATAATATTATAAATCTGAAGAGTTAGTTTGTCTGTTTTGCCGAACGCGCTAATCTCAAGATCTACTTGGCGTGAATAGAAAAAATGTTTTTGCGTTGGGTAGTCCATTTATACAGGAAGATTTTTTTTTGAGAAATTTCTTTTGAAATATGCAGTACCTTTGTGCTCTTTTATGTAAATATATTGTCCTTTTAAGTATTTTTTTAGTACATAAATAAATAAATAAGATTATAGGCATCATTATAACATCACGCTAAATGAAAAATGATGCAATATTTTTTGCGCAAAGATTCTTAGTTTGATGTACAGATTGATTGGTTGACGGCTTCGTGATGAATCTGTTTACACCCTGTATGTACAGATCTTCTACCTTTAGTCAACGTAAATGGGACGTAAATGTAAAAAGTCGCATGTCTTTATTGTGCAAACGTGAGAGCGCCGATGAAGTTCATCTCTACAGAGGGGTAATTTTACAAAAATGTACTCTTCAACTGTACGAAGTAAATAAAGATAAAACTACTTTTTAGCTGGCAACCATTCCGGATGCGCTCAGGCAATGGCCGTAATAGTTTAGTTAAGAACATTCTCGAAGCCCCAACTGCGAGAGGAAACTATAATGAAGTTAACTAAGCGACACTGGCCCAAGTCTCGGATGCGATACAATGCAAATTAATTTAGTTCCTACGTTCTCCTCGTTTTTTGTTTAATTACTTGCGATTTTTTAAGGCTGATTGTCTCGGAAAGTTTATGGGCAAAGTGCTAAAAGTATTTTCACTTCAGACTTTTGCTACGTAATCAAGAATTTTGTAGGCGTCTTTACGATTGAGAGTTTCAGTCTTAAAAGCGCTAAGGCTGAAAATGATAAGAAGAGGGGTTGAGAGAGTCAGAATATAAAAAGACCTTTAACAGAATTGAGAAAAGGTGGCGAACACAATAAATGAGTAGATTTAAAATCAATGCTCTAAAAACGGGCTACTGTACAAGCACAACGTTTTGGAGTCTGCAGTTTGTGGCCAACAAATTGCCCCTCTGGGGCCTGTTATTTTCAGTTTGGCTTACCATCCCATAATCCAACAGTAATTCGAAAACGAACGTGTGGTAAATCAAGTAGTAACGCTAAGAGGTGATTTTGACACCTTTTTAATGACTTAAAACTAATCAAACAGCAATTTAAATCTATTATCTTAGACTTAAAACGCTACGTTAGTGCAAAATTTACCTTTCTTTCGTTACCGACAGACAATCGACTTTAAACACGGTCTAGAAAAACATAAAGAAAATCGGACAAGTTTTAGAAGTACAAAAATCATAGTGATGCGATATTCACCTAGCCGCATTGGTCTAGCGTGGTGGATTATGGCCCACTCTCACTTATACAGAGAAAATGTCCCAGCATGAGGAATGTACTTGGCCAATCATTTTATGTTAATCAAACATGAAAGCTATATTTCCAGTAGATCTAAGTGTCTGTAGAGCTTTACATAGCCTGCAAAAACCTCCTTAATACCTATATACGACAGTTATAACGAGTGGTAATAAAACACGTCTGTATACACTGGTATAATTTCTTTATCTCGGCCCCACAGCTCGCTTTCCATTTGTCGTGCTCATCATAAAGACGGGGAGAGATATAAATTATTATTGCGACGCGTGTTCTGCTCCAACTTTCTGAGAGCCTGGTACCTCTGGTGTTTTGTTTTGACCAGTAAAATATGAGTAAAGTATTAATGAGGCTTTTAGACTTTGCAGAAAATAGTCGTATTTTTACTTAAACATTGACTTTTCGCAATAATTTGTATTCCAGATCAGCGTTAAAATATGAATCAGGCTTATGTTATTATGATGGCTACTTTTCTTATTTTTGAATGGGAAATCATCAATCCCGCTCTGGGTGGAGCGGTAGGGAGTGTCAGACTTTTACTGACTAAAACCCATTCATGTTCCTTCTTAGCCCTTTGTGTTCCTGGGCCACGTTATCTCATGATGGCTACTTAAAATAAGCATCATTAAGTAAAACTTCTATAGCGCTTATCGCTCTAGTCAACTTTGTAGAATTGTATTCAAGGAGATTTTTGATCTTTTAATCAATCTAGATAATGTGAAGGATATTTCTATTCCGTTTTTCAAAAACATATGCTAGACCATTTCTTCAATACTTGGAAGAAGTGCTAAGTGAAGTAGGTTAAGTAGTGTATGTTGTTATTGAAGAGTATCGATATTTAAATAAATGAACAGAGAGGAAAATAAGCCTTGCCCTATTAACAAATATTGGGCCATGCCCAAACCACTTAGTTGCATGTTTTAAGGGTCCGGCGGAGGATGCGTATTTCATACAAACGTAATACCAAAATTATTTGTAAATCAAACATATTCTTAAGGTAGTCTGTATTTATTTCGATTGAATTACAGAATATCTATGTTCCCAAATATGTTTTTTGAGAGAATAGTGATGCAAAGACGAGATATGAGGAATTTAAATTTTCTATAGAAAACTTATTTTTCTTATAACTCTTGTTAAAATCAGTGTCCAATCAAAATATATATTTGGGAACCTAGATATTCTGTAATTCAATCGAAATAAATACACACTACCTTAGGAATATGTTTAATTTACAAATTATTTTGGTATTACGTTTGTATGAAATACGCATGCTCCGCAGGCGTCTTAACAAAAACAAATACATTATGAAGTCTCATTTCAGGAAAATTACATTTCGAAACTACGTATAAAGCGATTATTTGTATTAAAATAAGCATTTATTTTGCATTAAACTATTAAAACAACATAACTACATCTCCTAACCACCACTCAGCCAACTAATACAAAACACAAAACGCTGTAGCAACTGCCGGTGTCACGGAGGTACTCTGAAACCCCCATAAAGGCAAGTTTACAAACCATTCCCTCTTTTATTGTAAAAGTTTAATAGAGAGAGGATCTGTAAATGGACCAATCAATACTTTATTGTGCTTTCCCCAGCTCTCCCCGTTTCAAACTGTACGAATCGAGGTGGAGGGTATATAAGTACACATTCCGAACTCCCCTCCTTACAATTGTTAAGAAAAAAGTTGTTTTTCTTTATTGCATTTGTGTATGGAATGAGATATCTTATTTTTATGCGTGCACGTATGTAATTCTGTTTTCTTGGTTCTTTATTTAGTTACCCGGTAAGTTACCTTCCTGAATTTTCATGAATGGGAACAGTGATTCTTTAGTTAGTTTAGTCCTTCTTTTTTTCGGTTTGTTAGATTGCCTTATAAATATGACAGTCAATTCAGGTACGATTAACTGATTGTTACTTCGTGGTATGCACCGAGTTCCATTCTAGCCTAAATCCCAATATTTGTATGGGTAACATTTATAGATGTACTTATTCCTAGCAAGGCTCTAGATTAGTGTATGTCATTTATTTAAAGGCATCCAAAACATGAACCGTCTTAATAGAGCTCAGACGGCCACGGCAAAGCCTTCCGAGTAGTTTTACTTGAACAACTAGGCTTTCAGATTTCTCTACCCGAAAACCTTTTAAAACAGCACTGCCAACGTCAAAAAATTAACAGAACCGAAAAATATTAATGATTGCATTATGAGAAAAAAGCTGGAATCTTAGAAGGAATGAGCTCCGCGTCTTTCCAAGTTATAAAAGGTAAAGAAAGAGCTTGCATTTAGTGAATACCCATTCAGAGTTGGGGAAAATTCAGACCACTGCAACCGCGTATTCCCAGCACTTTACGAATGCAACTCCTTTTGATGGAATCCGTATTTTTTTTTCGACAATCAGACTCGAAGAATGTTTTTTAGTAAGTCAGACTTTAGAATGTTGGACAAGGCTTTTAATTTGGATGTAGTGACTTTCGTTGGTTTAAGCATTCGTTGGTCATTCAAACGTATTACTCGTAGATTCTTAGGATTATTTTGTCTTTTTAAGTCGTGGTTAACTTAAGTGCAAGGCGATACATCTAGATGAGTACATCTACACTTCTATACTAATATTATAAAGAGAAAAAAAAACGTATTTTGTGTGTGTATGTTTGTAATGAATAAACTCAAAAACTACTGTGACGATTTCAAAAATCACCATTACAAAGCTACATTCACCCTGAGTAACATAGGCTACATTTTATCCCCGTACCCCCAAGGAAACGGGAACTTCGCGGGTGAAACCGCGTGACGTCCGCTAGTATTACATACAAGTAAATATAATGAAGTGTCAGCTTTTGATTTCAATAACCGCTTTTACTGAACACATCTGAAAGTATAAAATCAAAATCAAAATCAAAATCAAAGCATTTATTTCAAGTAGGCCAGTTACAGGCGCTTTTGAATTGTCGAAACAAAAATGAACATTTAATGTAGCTACAGTCCCAGTCACAAGACATAAAAACTGTGAAAGTACTGTAGTTGCCCATTCCCTAGCGTAGATCTCTATGGAGAAGAACGGGCAAGAAACTCCATGGACACTCTTTTAAATCAAAATATTGTTACAAAATCTTGGTTACATCATTCATGTTGAGATGGTATATTATGTGAGAACAATGTAGCAAGATGTGCACGTTAAAAGTGTCCATAGCAAAACCAAAACAAAATATAACTCAAAAACAAAATAATTAATTCAAATAAACCATGGCGACTAAGAGATGACCAGTCACAACTGACAGCGCCCATTCACGCACATGACGCATGGATCAGCACCATTCAGCTCAACCATTTTGAAGGGAACTAAATGGTCCGACACACGCGCCACCATCAGCGAGACATTTGAGTGAGCATGACATACTCTCAACCTCCAGGGCACATTCAAGTCAAGAACTGCCGTAGGTTTCCAGTGAATGATAGCTTCCTAGCACATAGTACTCACATAATATGGGCTATGCGATTATATAATACTAACATTGAATCTATACAATGCAAAGATAGTTAAGTACAATCTTCAGCAGCTCCAACTATACCATTTAATGCTATCAATTTTTGCGCCCCTGTCCATGTGGAGCAGGACCAGCATTAAGCCAAGCATTTTTATCAGCGATATAATCGCTCAACTTGTAATATGCTTGTTTACATAGTGTGCGTTTAATGCATGTTTTAAATTTCGTCTCATTCAGTTCAAGAATACTTTGTGGAATTTTATTATAGCATCTCAAACAGTACCCCATGAAAGATGAGTCTACTTTAGCGAGTCTAAAGCCTGGCTGAACTAATTGGTCCCTATTTCTAGTACTGTAATTATGTCTGTCACCTCTTTTACCAAAAAGATGCAAATTTTTTCTAACGTACATTATGTTTTCGTAAATGTATTGACAATGTACCGTCATAATGCCAATATCCTTAAACAGTTCCCTTAGAGAATCGCGCCTACGAAGATTATATATAGCTCTGATGGCTCTTTTCTGCAGAATAAATATAGACTCAATATCTGCAGCCCGTCCCCATAGCAAAATACCGTAAGACATTATACTATGGAAGTAACTAAAATAGACCAGTCTAGCGGTATCTACATAAGTAAATTGACGGATTTTTCTAATGGCATATGCTGCTGAACTTAGCCGCCCCGCAAGAGATGTTAAATGAGAACCCCATTGTAGCCTTGAATCAAGCGTAAGCCCCAGGAAAACCGTTTTATCTACGAATTCAAGTTTCTCATTATTCAATAATATATCACAATCACTACCCTTAACATTCGGTAAAGCAAATCTTATGCATTTGGTTTTTTTTTCATTTAATACCAAATTGTTTGCTGTGAACCAATTTTGGACCTGAAGTAGGGCATTATTCACGTCATCTAAATTTTGTGCCCGTCTGTTTATCTTAAAAATTAAGGAAGTGTCATCAGCAAATAACACCATATTTTGAGGTTGGTTTTTCAATAAATAGGGTAGATCATTTATATATACTAGAAAGAGGAAAGGACCCAATATAGAGCCTTGTGGAACCCCCATTTTTATTTTTAAACCCTGTGAATTGACACCATTTATCTGAACATGTTGTTGTCTATCATTCAAATATGATTTTACCAAACTAAGTGCAAGTTTACCCAGTCCGTAATGCTCAAGTTTCAAAAGTAATGTGTCGTGATTTACGCAATCAAACGCTTTGGAGAGGTCACAAAAAATTCCTATGGCATCTTGGGACTCTTCCCACGCAGTAAATATGTGCTTTAATAAGGTTACACCGGCGTCAGTTGTACAACGTCCCTTGGTGAAACCATACTGTTGATCATGTAAGATTCTGTTGGTGTTAAAATGATAGAGCATTTGATCAAGCATTACCTTTTCAAAAACCTTGCTAAAAACTGGCAACACGGATACAGGTCTATAATTGTTAGTATCTTTACTGTCCCCGGATTTGAAAAGTGGTATGACTTTACTGTATTTCAAATTTATATACGGTACTATAACAACAAAAAAAGTTTTTTTAATTTTTATCTGATTGTCTGTTCCGGTTAATCTCCAAAACGGCTGGACCGATTTTTTCGGGACTGTCACAAATAGCTAATGTTGCAAGGAGCAACCAAAGTTTTATTTTAGACAAAAAAGGGTTCCGTGAAAACAGATTATTATGAAATTGGTAACAAAAACCGAAGTAATGTTTGTATAATAATTTCGTAAACGAAAGTCGCGGGGCACAGATACTTTTTAATAAAATCGTTCTAATACTGTAACAGGACAAACGATTTGCATCATATAGACTTATTTCATACAAAGTAAGCACTTGCCCATGCAGTAAATTATCCCCTTCTCCATATTCAACCCTACCTGTATTAAAACTTAAACCGACAGTTAGGAAAGTTCCCTATTATGGTGCTCTAGCCTTTCACCGAATGTTTCAGTAAAACTCTAAGATCAAAAGACTTTCCAAGTGGTTGCTCAAAATTTCCATTATACTACTTCAAAAAGTGAATTTACATTGCCCTCAGGAATAATTTGTGGTTTAAACTTCCACCTCGTAAAGTATAAGTTTTATTTCTTTTATTAAAAAATAAAAATTGGTTGTTACAACTTTATTAATTACTGTCGTTATTTTGTTTAGCTCAGGGCTAAAGGTAATAGCGAAAATAGTATTTCTTTGGCAAAAAAAGTTCGTTTACCAGAAAATTATAAATAATTGCTATAGGTAAACATAAACCCGACCTTCTTTGTCTTCATTTTAACTTCATCTAGTTTTGGATCACAGCTCGTACGCGCGTTGTAAAAATAAATGCAAATAAGTTGATTTTTTAATCGGAAATATTATTATTCAATACCTAGTATTTTAAATAAATTGTTTGCACAAGCACAATCAGTAAACATCCATAGATATGAATACATTCTTAAAATTATGAAAAAGTTTTAAGTGAAACTGAGTGTTTTTAACTTTATAATCGACGCGTTTGCATTCCGCGCTCGTACTGAGTTCATTAAAACAAATTGCTGTCTTTAATGTCGCTTCTTCAACCGTCTATGCATGCAACATAGTAGTACTTATTCAAAAACATTAACGTACATTTATAAACTACACGATCAGTTTCAAGTTGCCACCCGGCGCCGCCTATTTCCTGCGCTCACAAACTACCACCATACATTTCTCTAAACCTCCCAACACACGTGGAGTCCAACAACAAACAAAAATCCAATCACTCCCCTCTAATCAATCGTAAACCTTTTACGTCGTCATTTCCGGTGCCGTCAACACTAGATAATTCTTAACTAACCTTACATCTCAGTTCGGACACGTTTCTGTTTCGCAAATCTAATTTTTCTCCCGGGCGAATTCCTTTTTGAGAACTATCCGGGACTCGCTTCGGCTTCGTATTGGCAATTCCGACGAATGTTCCTATCTGTTTCGTTCGGGAAACTTTTTGTTCGGTACTTGTGTATCGACATGTTGTGACGGTACGATATTTACTATGATTCGTTGCTTAGTATTAAGTCATTCTAGCTTTGTTGAGAATAAACCCTTCTGTCCTTGATAGTAAAGAGCTACACTTTAGCGATTAAGTTCCAAACGGAAAGTTAAAATGGAACAGTTTATATTAGAGCTAAATACGAGCTTTTGAAGCTGGAATAGGTAGCAATTTTGCGCTGGACATTTCATGTCCAATAGTGGTACATAGGCGGACTGTATTACTGAACTCTGAAGTTCAAAATACTAATATCACCCACGCTTACAAGTAGAAGGTAAATTATAGTTTATTTAGTCTGTTATGTATCAGTTTTTAGAATAACCAATTATGTACTTAGTAACCAACCTATATTGCCACTGAAAAGTGTTGGAAAAAGCAACTTCAGCTTTAATCACCTGATAGCGCTTCTGGCTTGTTTCCAGCGAACAATTAGCTTAAATTAGACTTTCACAAAACATTTTATTGTAATCCACTTCACCACTTACCTGCTTGCTCCCAAAATTTGGTAGAGGAAGGCAAAACAGAATAATCTGAATGTAGGTACCTAGCATTTGTATATTTAAGGAAACTAATACTAATAGCGGAATAAAATAATAACAGAGCACACGTTCAACACCTAAACATAAAACCGTTGTTCTTAAGGTCGCAAGACAAAAAAAAAACAACAAAAATATCTCATCACAATATTTTCTTGTATCGTACGGAACGATAATAACTTTATGGTGCGTGTAAAATCCCTAGCAATTTGTTCGGTACATGCCGGAGTTCTAGCCCTCATCTCCCAAATGTATCTGTATTTATTACGGCATGCTACAAAGGTCTTTTAAGCAAAAAGAGGATGGGCGCCAAAAACTCAATTCCGACGCTTTGCGACAAGGAAAACGGGGAAATCAAGTTAACGCACACTACGATACCTCAATGCCACCGAGCTGTAAGGAAAAGGAACTTATTATGCACTAGTGAGATAATTATAGAGACCATGGGTTCGATTTACTGGTTGGCCATAGTGCTAATGGGGTTTTTCATAAGAATTTCTCAGCAGCGCAGTAGCCAGGAGTCACGAGTCAGGTTGTAAGCAATTGGCCCGCCCCCTTTAACATGTACTTAAATTACGAAATGGTGATGTATTATAATTTAGGCATAGGAACTTACCTCTGCCTGAACTCTCAGGGATAACTGTATTGATATTACGTTATGGTATCTTAATGTAGATGTGTCAATCTCATTATTCCTGTTTTCGGTCATTCATTCGAGGTACTTTTCAGAGAATTCTATTTCAAGTTACCTGGAGGCACGGCAATTATTATTTGCTTCTTAATGTCGAAATTTCACGTCAACTATAAAAGTGGAGAGAAGTGGTCCTACATTACTCACTTAGATACTCTGATTTTTATATTAAAAAAACATACGGGGCAGGTTTTGGAGACTGTCGATTGAATAATCCGCTACGAGTGCTACGAAAAGCGTACGTGACGGTCACGCGAGTTCCATGACTTTTGTTCACACAAAAAGTGCTCAGCTCTAAAGAAGTTTTCACTTCAAAAAAATGCTGCGTTAAACAGTAGTACCTTTCCATTTTAATTAAGGTACCTATAATGTTCCACTGACCTTATTTGTGAAGTTCTTCAGAAAAGTCGGGTTCGTAGTACCAGCAGGCGAGTATTATCAGTCAGATGTATGAACGTGGACGAAGCAAAACAACTATGTGACGATCGTAGCAGGTAACGTTCTTTAGTTTATTCCGCGCCCATGTTACAATGTTACGTAACAGTGTGACAAAATCCAAAATTATGGCAAAAAAAAATACATTTTTTATAAAAAATCCATCGAAGCGTGCCGTTAATGTAAACTAAGGTAGCGAAGGAATCCTGATTAAAAAGGTCCCTTACAAGTCTACAACAAATTGGATTCAGAGAAAAACAAGGATTGATTCCGGAATAGAAAATCGTTTTATGATTTTGGGTCCGGCACCTATTTCTTGGACGATATTCTTGGCGACCCAATTTGTTTTGCCGTATTGGCGAAGTCCTTGATTGCTGGATCTGTCAAGTTTTATAGTCTCGCAATAAAATAAATAGGCAATAAATTAATATTATTTTTGGCTAGTAAATAAGCTATTGCTTATGGACCTTAGTCGCTCTGCCCTATTTTTATGATGACGTCATAAGCATAACTTTGCTAATGTTTTTCTCTGTGAGTTAGGCAGAGGTGTGACTTGTACTCACATATTTTGCCAGTTCATTTTAAGCCCAATAATGATGTGGAATAGGTCCACTATAATTTTCATCAACCGTTCAAAAACTTAAAACTATCAATGTTGTTTCTACTTCTCCCAGTAATCCATCCCAAAGATTTTTTTAAATAAAATAAATTTTAAGACAAGACCGCTCATTATGTCACCTGTGTAAAAAGTCAACTTTTTTATATCTATGCTACAAAAGAGAATTCTATCCATGTATATAATCGACTACAGGCTGCTAATTAACAGTTCGTAAAAAAAGTTGGGGTTTGTCTGGTAGTGTTGTTGGCAACACTTTGCCATAACTGGGAATCTAATCCAGGGTCATGCTAACCCTGTAGGCTGTGAGCTATGGACTAGCTCGAAGTTCGTCCATTTTATGACGACAGGCCGTGTCGACGGCGCGTTCGTGTTCCACGCCTCGAAGAGATGTCAGCAAAGCAAGCCGAATCCTGCCGGGGCTGCGGGACTGTTTGAAAGAGATACCGTGGCCCCGGAACATAAAGGGCGAGGAAGGGATATCGATGGGTTTTAGTCAGTAAAAGTCTGGCACTCCCTCCCGCTCTGCCCAAGTAGGAGAAGTCATTTGATGATTTCCCATCCGAAAAAAAAAACAGGGTCATACTAAGGTGTAGCACTTACACACTGATACTATTTACGGTTGAACAAGCTATTTGGTTTACATTTTACAATGTAATTTGTGGGTCAAACTGTAAACCATTTGGTTTACAGCTTGTTCGACCGTACTTTCACACCTGCGCGCTTACACTTACTAGGTCGAAGCAATGAAACAATCAGTCAGTCAGTTAAAAAATAATAATACCCACACACTTGTTACGTACCAAAAAGTTTGCTACGAATTATTTATTCAAAGTAGTTATCACAGAAGCTTACAGATTTCAGTAACGAAGTATAAACGCAGCCAAGCGTTGCATATAAAGTTTCAAATGCAACTTTGTTCTCAAACGGTGTTGACAAAATTATATATTAAATTCTGCATTGCATTCAAAATGTTTAGAACACGTGCCAAAAATGTTTCGAGAAATATTGTGTTGAGTTAAAAATTATGATTTAAGTATTAGAAGACAGGTTTCTGGCCCAATGTCTTGGCCGAAAGCAATATTCAGGTTAGAAATATTTATTTAAACTTTATGCATATAAGGGTGGTACATAGGTGGACTCAATGCCACAAGGCATTCTCTAACAATCAACCTTTGGGTCGTAAAGGACAGCATTGTGAGAGAGTACAAAAAAAACATAAAATTAAAAAATATATATACCTACATGACATAATACTAATAGGTACATACATATACAGAATGGAATTTTAGAAAGCCTGCACCCTGCGGGAAAGTACTCTAAATACTGGAGATAGCATTTTTTTCTCTAAGGAAACATTCCTTTATTTTGAAGAAGAAACAAATCTGCATTCACAGATTTTTGAAAATTCGCTTGCCACACACGGGAATCGAACCTATTAAACGAAAAATTACATCCTGTTCTTTTTCACAGCAATCAATAGAGTCAATCATAATTATGTATCAAATCTCTATAACAAACATGATAAATTAATAAAGGTGAAAACCACCTAAACTTACAAATTCAACAGGGTAAGATAAAGACGCTGACGTGGACGTCTTTCGGCTGAAATGATTATTATGATGAAGATTAATAACTTTTACTGAAAAGTCCATCCGATGACTTAAAATGTTAGTACCCAAGTAGGAATTTTCTTTGACGTCATTTGTTGATTAAAATGACGAAAAACTATTTAACTGAACACGTGCAAATTGCAATCTTCTTTCAAGGTCCAATCCTTTGGGCAAAATTGCTTTATCTTATTGAATGAATTTATAACTTTAGATTTCAAGGCTATCCTTTAATTTAATTTACATAACATGTTTGTTATACGGATTTTATTCTAACGATTTACCCTATCGTTTGATGTCAAAAAAGTAGGTACAGAATGTCATTTTTGAGAATTTTACTCTGTTCGATTCCCGAGTGTTGCAAGCGAATTTTCGAAAATCTGTAAATGCAGATTTGTTTTTTTTTAATAAAGGAATGTGTATTTTGTGTAAAATTTGCTATCTCCAGTATTTAGAGTACTTCCAGGTGGCATTGAAAACTTTCACCCTGTATATAATAGTAATAATAGTCCTCCTGACCGTTTTCGGTCACGCTGGCCAATCATAGCGAAGATTATATACAGAGTGATTGGCAACTAAAATATTCAGTCAATATCATTTGACTTAAATAGGATTTCGTGTTTAGACCTTAATCATTATTTCAACCGGAAGACGTCCACTGCTGGACATTGGCCTCCCCCAAGTGTCGCCATATTAACCGGTCCCGTACGACTCGCATCCAGCGGATTCCCGCAGCCAAGACATCGGTCCACCTAGTGGGAGGCCTTCCAACGTAATTCTCCCGGTTCGCGGTCACCACTCCAGAACTTTTCAGCCCCATCGGCCATCCGTTCTGCGAGCAATATCCCTGCCCACTGCCACTTAAGTTTGGCAATTCTTCGGGCTACGTCGGTAACCTTGGCTCTCTTGCGGATGTCTTCATTTCTGATTCGATCACGCAAAGAAACTATGAGCATAGCCCTCTCTATTGCCCGTTGAGGACCATTATGAGCGACCACGTTTCGGTTCCGTATGTAATCACTGGTAATTTAACACATACTGGTCGTCTTGAGACACTGCGGTAAGTTGGAGACCTTAATGTCTACCATAAATTCAATTGTAGATATTAAAAATCTAACTAATATCTACAATCGACAATAAAGTGCCCTTGCACTTTGACCTTTACTCTTCTGGTAGAATACAGCAATTTAAACTGTACAGTTTTGTGTAATTAATCTTTTTTTTAAATTTAAGAATTGCTTTTCCCTCTTTAACCAATTCAATACCACTTAAATAATTCCAGACTAAACGAAAAACGCCAACCATATTTCCACCAAAATCTTCACCGACATAAGGGTTACCTACTATCAAGATAGGAACCATTCAAACAATCGTAGGTACTTCCCTTTTTATCTCCCGTATGCTAATCGAAAAGTTTCCACGACATCGCCTAGTTTTCTTACTGCATCGCGTTCAGTATCAGACACCAAAGTTTTTAAAAGTTTCGGAAAATATTGAAAAAACTTTCAACGATATCCTATCTTTATAGTTCGGCAGTTAAAATTGTCCTATTGGAAAACATGGGCATTAAAATAACTGGGTAGTTTCAGTAAGTACTTAAGTAGATTTGGTTCGGGAGGTACTGTGTGGGTTTATATTTAAAGTTTTTTGGAAACCGTGTATGTATCTGAATATTAATGTACCTGTTTAAAGTATGCAATAAACTAATAAGTTTAAAAAGCAATGGATTGTTTATGGAAAAACTAACCAAAAGTAAAATTATAACCCTAGCTCTGGAGTCAGGTTTTCAAACGCTTTGTAATCTAGTTATTTGCCAAAGAAATAAAAGTCGAAGAGCAAGAAACCTAAAATAATTCAGTCCTGTTTGAGATTCAAGTTTAAACGTAGGTTGTGCATGTTGAAAACATAATAGAAATAGTAAATAAAATAATTAAGTTACAAAATCATAAAACTGAGAGAAGTAAAATTTTATTCATGCTGGAGTAACAAAGAAAATAAAAATAAACCTAATTTTATTATATTTAAACCCAAAGGGCAACAAGTCGTAAATAGCAGAATAAGAAAGTTAAAAACTTCTTTGTGAAATTTAAGTTTATTTTTAAGAAATAAATTAAGTATAGCTAAAACTTTGGACAAAGGGAGCGTCTATTAAAATAATTTTGATAATTATTTTCATTTTTAATTAGTAAAGTTTATATCAAAGAGGATATTTTTATAGTTTTAGTAAAGTTCGAAATTTAATGTTTGTTTTAGAATATTACAGAAAGTGTTCAAGACTACAAAAAACAGAACTTTAAAATAAAACCAGATATACGTCACCGTAAAATTACAATATAACGTGGTTCTCTCTAGCGATATTGTAAACTCTCGAATCATTGTCAACTGAACATACGGAAGTATCTCTGCCCCCATAATCGGGACTTGGGGCACCCCCCCGTTAGGTTAGTTAGGTTCCTTTAAACCCTGCATTCGGAATTAGGGGCCCCGCGAAGCGAGGCTCCGTCGACTACGCTTTTAAGAGGAATCTAAAGTGTTTTAAGGTTAGGTTATATTAATCGATATTTCTCAGGAATGGTACAGTATCTTTTCATAAGAGTGGTACCACTGGGCAAGGGGGACCCCTCCTTCCCTCCACACCGCGTGAGCTGACTACCATCGCATGCATTTCACGAAAAATAATGCGTTTTATTGTAAGCAGTATGTTCGTTTGACAATAATTCGAGAGTTTACAATATCGCTAGAGAGATTACAATATAACGTATTTGACAATTTTACGGTGACATATATAAGGTGTAGTTTTGCACCAAGTCAAATTCAGGGCTTATCACAAAAGACATATAAGTAATCAATATAAATTACGATACCCGGTCAAATAATTAATAAAGCTACTGTTTTAAATTGTTTTAATTTGACAGCATTTCAGGATAACACGAAAGTAATAGAAGAACCATCCATCGCGGGACATGTGTGCTTTTATTTGTGTGTGGGAAGGCGCAATTATAGGGCCAGTTCCAGACGGGCTGCGTTTTAATACGGGTAACACTTACCGATTTCTGTTAATAATAAAAGAAAAAAAAGATTCCTATGTCAGTATCGATTCGGGTCTTGAATCATTAGCATAGAAACCTCCTTGAATTTGACCAGTAAGTGAAAAAAAGCCTTGTATATTCCTGGACTTTAAAACCCATAACTCTCGACAGTGCATTGTTTTTACGAAACAATTGCCATTCAACCTGGTAATGCTGCCAGTCTTCTGGACACGTTCCCGGATGACAGCGATGCGGAGGAGTACATGTGTCCTACTGTCGTCGGCGTATACATGTAAGTATTTACTTTTAGCCTTAATTTTGTATCCTTTATTTATTTTACATACATTTTTTATTTTATATTTTTAAACATTCCAATACAAAACACTTTAAAAAAACATACAAAAAATAGTAGCCCACCAGCGCTGAGAACAGGGTCCGAGCTGCCGGTGGTCAGGACTCTTGAGAGAGGAACTTCCTAACAATACGTGCCGTTTCCAGAAGTACTGCTTTCTGAGTCAAGCCCTTGATCTAGCTGAGCGAGAGCCTCCTAAGATGTTGGCTTATGTTGGCCGAGGTTCTTTCGGCACAATGTTTGCTATAATTTTGTATTATTATTATTTTAGATCTATGTGTAGTTTGTATACAATATTCAATCTAACATTAACAACAGTCGTCAATCTATTTTCAGCACTAAAAACCCCATTCTCAACCAGCTAACCGTCCTCTGGTTACTACAAAACACCGAATAGATAGAAACGGTACTCCATTTTGAAACATACGTTCAAAATCTGCATAAAAGCTACCGCAACTCAAATAAACCTCAACTTCACAGTACATTTTACCGTCATTTACCACTTGTACTTACAATGTAAGTGGACGTTTGTATCCGTCATACGAAGTACGTACGAACACTGAAATCCTTGCAATGGGAAATGAGCTGAGAAGTTCGTTGCAAACGTTTCTAGCTTACGCGTTCTTTACTTTGGATAACAGAGGCCTGATTTTGCGATTATTATAGTTAAAATTTTGTATTTGTAGTTTTAGTTTCAGTTTTAAAACACAATAGAAATACCATTTTAACTATGATCTAACGAATGAGCATTATTTTCATTATTTAATTTTTATTAACTGACCGCAAACCGGTGACTGTTTTGTGAATTTTGCTGTTAGAGGTTCAAAATGTCACATTTATTTACGTATCTGTTCGACGTCTAAACGGTATAGAACAAGTTACAATAAATTAATAATTTCAAGGACTTTTTTCCAATATAGTGTACATTATTCTACTAGTCAAGCCCGTTCATTGGATATATTCAGGAAGTTATGAAAAATAAAGTGTAATTCACCTTTTTGTGATGGCGGCCATCTTGGATTTGAAATTAATTATAGTGTTTAGAATTTTACTAGTTGTTTGATACCCATATTGAGAGATTTGTTGAATAAACATGTAATCCGGCATTTTGTGGCGGCGGCCATCTTGGATTGATTTTTATCTAACATAGCTAAGAACATTTCCGATTAATTCACCTTTTAAACAAAAAAATCAAAACCAAAATCGGTTCATCCGTTCAGGAGCTACGATGCCACAGACAGACAGACACACACACACACACACACACAGACACGTCATACTTATAACAGCCCGTCGTTTTTGCATCGGGGGTTAAAAATACAATTTCGTCTGCGGTTGCTTAAGGTACATTTTGTTATTTGTAAAAAAGTAACAGTTGAAAGAAACGTGCTATTTATTAGAAACACAATTATAAATGTATAAAATAGTAACGTAGCTAAACTGGTTTGCAGTAGAAAAAAAACAGACGTTCCTGCTTAAATCTGGGTCAAAGTCTTGTAGAACATCTACTGCATTATTTTTCTCCGACAAACAAAATCATATTTTTCTACAGCATCCAAGTCCGGTACCTAACACGGTTTCGCTTTAATCACCTGACGACGAAAAGGTCCAACAAATCTCTCAGGTATACCGTATTACTTAACTAAAAGAGCAGAGAGCCAAACGGAAGTGAGGGCAGAAAATATAGTCCATAATTTAATACGTCTAAAGGGTAGATATCTTTTTAGAGGTACACGACAAAAAGGCGCTACCCTTATTGAATGGAAGGTCCACATTATTCACACATTATATTCGGACGACAATATAAACGTAGACATAATGGAATTGAGTTTTATTTTCGTGATGTTAAACATATTTTTGTATAGAATGTACTGCCGTGTTTGGGGACATTGTTTGGGAAATGACGGCGCTTTTTTCATGCCAGTCTTTGATGAATATAAAGAAAGTATTTCTGTTTGGAACGGTAAATAAAAACAGATTTTTTGTAGGTCTTGAACGAGATAAGGTCTAAATGTATGTCTACTTTTATCTCAATTGTTTAAAATTGTTCATTTTCGTTCATTTAAACACGTTTAAATTACAAAAAATATGACGTCTTTTGTAGGGAAACTGCTGTTTTTCCTTTCTTTTGCTGTGTATTTATTTAAACCTGTCTTTTTCTACATAAATAAATAAATAAATTAATTTAATTCAGATATCACAAGATCCATATTAGTACAATAATAATTATCCACTTTCACAAAATTAAATTAAATCACAATGTTAGTAAAAATACAGAACTTACTTAGCTACGTTAGTATTTAAACTTAAGGCGCTACCTCACGCCAACGACCTTGAGCGAGTGGGCGAAGTTTAGCAATAGCGTATACCCGTGCGTGAGAGTGGTCAGCGACACACTGCCGCCCGTCGCCCCGAGGAGTCCCGCACCAAGATTATTCGAAAAAACAACCCACCTTGATTTATCAAACACAATACGGATAAAAGCCGTATACTAATATAAAGGGCATTAAATTGTCTTAGTTTTTGCGTGATGATCGTTTTTTTGCCGCTTTAGACATTACTTCACAAATTAATTATACTAAGTTAAAAAAAAATCTTCACATTTTCACATATCAAATTATGAAAGAAATGGTCTAGTATAACATATACTTTTTTCAAAGAAATTAGACTAGAAGTTAAGACGTGATGATCAATTTAAAATCACTAAAAGTCATGTGTCTGCGCCTTAAATGTAGATTGCTCCAACACTTATGAAACCGACTGTCCAGTCTGTCACTAAACATCGCCAGAATGCTGTTAGGGCTGGCGCGGACTCTGCAGCGCAAGGCGGCGGCGCACCGATTGCGCCAGATGGCATGGAAACCATCTACCTGTGCATCCGAAAACATCCCTGATGCGCTGCATGCCCGGGGTAACCGTAGCAACACCCTAAACGCATTATTGTATTGGACGCGTAAAGCATAGTTATTCCAGAGATTGCAGGTGTACAGCGATGTACAGCAGGCTCGAAAACTTGACTTGAGCTGTACACCAATTGAATCTACTGGAGATCATATTATTATTGCCAATTCTCTACGCTCCCGTTCAATATCCGGATCATCACGTAAATCCTCTGTTATCAAGTGCCCAAGGTATTTAAACATTTCCACCCTTTTGAGAGGTGTGCCATTAAGTGAAACTACATACATTAAGTGAAACTACATAACGTACATACGATGGACACTTGGTACCAGACTTAAAAACCATCAGCTCACTTTTGCTGGCATTACATTTCAGACAGTGACCTGCAGCATACCGTTCACACACCGTCAGTAAGTCCCTCAAACCACTGATTGACGGACTCGGCAGCACCATGTATGTCGTCTGCGTAACTTAAATTATTGACGATGACGCCGTCTATTCGACATGCAACACGCATGCTGCTCAGCTCGCCAATCAGGGTATTTATGTAAAAAAAAAAAAATAAAAAAAAAAAAAATGATTAGAATAAAATGATTATTATTATTATTATACACGTACGACCTGGCATCACCCCATCTTACTGTATTAAGCTGACCCAAGTACCAGCTTCTAAATATACGTATAAGATCCCTAGGTACATTGGCCCCCTCTAGTTTCTTCCACAGGATTTCATAATTTACTAAATCGAAAGCAAACTGTGCATCGTGCAAATTGTAGATATTAATCCAATTGCATGCTAAGCAAACCATCAATCACTTCGGAGATCACTGTTGCTAAAAAAATGGGCTTGTAATTGGACAACGCAGATATGTCTCCACTTTTCGCCTTTAATATGGGAACGACCTCGGTCTTTGTCATTTGAGGCGGCAAGACACACACACTACTCCGTAAGTACAAAAAATGAATAAATCACATCATCAAATCATCACATGTGTATGACTTAAGCCGTAAGGTCAGCTTAGTAACAATACATATAAATGTTATCCTTATTCTTATCCCTACAAGACGTAGTATCAAATATAACAATGCATAAGACCCGTTGTTAAATTTTCAAGAATCCAGCACGTAATCCGAGCTTAGTAGTACAGCGAACGATTTTTCAATCACGCTAGAAAATTGCATTTTTCTTCTTTGATGAAGCACCTCACTATTAATCTTACTATACGAAGACATAATCCGGCAAAAGGAGCGGTTAAACGTCACAGACTTCGATAAATAAGTGTCGCCAACTGAAATACTGTGACTTGTGAGTCTTTGAAAAACGATATCTTTGTAAAGTTTCCTTGGAGCAGTAAAACATACTTATTTTTAAGCCCTTTCCTCTTACGATTAAGTCTTCAAGTCACACACAGTGGCAACGTGCTGGTTTTAAAAGATGAAAAGGAGTTGAGTCCTTTACTTTGTTGATGCTACAACTTGAATGCGATGATAAACTACTGATACACTAGGTACAGGTTTATTTTCACTCGTACGGAATGAAAATAAGTTTTGAAGATGAGATAAGATTTTTCATGTGAAATCTGGACGACTGTGTTTTCTTTTTTGGATTTAAAAAAAGAACTTGAGAAGTAGTTTTAATTTGATGGCAGAGTCTTATCAGTTGAATGCATCGTTATCTTCTTGCCCGTGACCAATGTGACTTGAAAACGGCGTAACAAGTTTCTTTCGTCCATTTTCTCCTATCAACCATCACGCAACCATTTACTCCTTTTTCTTTTATATCATTTCTGACATAACCCGTCCATTCTTTTCTTGGTATTCCTCTTCTTCTCCATCCAACGACATTTATTTGCATTTGCACAATGCAAATGCATATATAACGTTGCACAACAACAATAAATAATCGATATGTTCAACCTATTTTGAATGACTCGCAAAACGCTCCTTGCCCCTTGCATTAGGGTAGTTACGGAACAAAGTAATGCTTCTGTGAGCTCTTACGTAAAATAAGGTTCCCTTTTAAGACAAGGCGGTTCGCACGTAGCTACTATATTCTGATTTGTAACACTCACCTTAAACTTTGAGAAATGACGGAGTCAAAATAAAGTGGGGCATAAAAAAATCAATACGTATATTAAGATCGTAAAAACCTCGAACCTATCAAATCAGCGTGATTTTATGATTTCCATAAAACACGGTCGATCGGTTTTCTTTTGCAATTCCTAATATTGCACCGAGAAAAGTTTGATCAATTAAAATTTTACTTGGCCTGGTGTGAATTCCGAAAAAACCTATTAACATAAAACATTCGTTATTTTCAAGGCGAAGAAGTTTTATGGTTTGTAAAATATTGAGGGCATAAATAAAGCGGCTGTCTTGTATAACAGCACGTCCCCGCACCTCGGCTCTACGTAAAGTCGTATTTTATCTCGGATTCTCTTATTCGTGAAAAATAAAAAATATGGAAATAAAATTGCCAACGTGCACTGTTTTAGATGCTGGTTACCGTCTCGTGACAGTTCGTAATTGGATATACATTAGTCGCTTCATTACTTTTTTACAACAATATTCCCTCATGCTCAAAACAATTTTGCCGGTAATTGTTTTAAGCAAGAGGGAGTCAAAGGGTTTAATACAAATACAAGAAGTCTTTCACAATAGTTCTGTGAGGATTTAAGTGTTAATCCGTTCCCTGGCCAACTACACATTAACATGATCCATTCTATAACGTGTGGTTAGTCAAGTGCCTAGCCTAAACCCATCCATGTTCCTTCCTCGCCCTCTATGTTCCGGGGCCACGGTATCTCTTTCGCAGTCCCGCAGCCCCGGTAGGCTTCGGTCCTTGCGGGCCCCTTCACTGTGCTGACATCTCTTTGAGGCGCGCGTGAAACATAAACGCGCCGTCGACACGGCCTACCGTCAGAAGACGGACGACCACACCACACCACAGGCCTGCGCCTACGGTGGCCGGGGGCGGTATCAGAATCTTTAAGCCACCCATGGACTTCTAACTTGGCTTTACATGCCGTCGAGACATATCGCTCAGACATGCTGGTTTACCCACGATGTTTTCTTTCACCGAAGCAAGTGGTAATAACACAATACGCACACGTACACGAAGATTCTGAGGTGCGCGTCTAAGAAATATTATTTTAAGTATTGTGTATAGTCGACTTCACGGACAGAAACGTATTGATTTACTCATAGTTTTTGTGTTCACCTATTGAAATAAAAAGAGTTTTTAATGCCATAAATAATTTGTCATCTTGGTCTAAAAACTCTGAAACAACAACCTTGGTTGTTTTTTATTTCTGTTTTTACCGCAAGAGTTATGCCCGCGACGACGCACGTATACCCACATATGAATTTTAAAAGCGCCCCCAATAGTTTACGTTCTTTTCCCTAAGGGGTAGTAAATCGTTCCTGCACGAGGTATGGGGTTAATGCCATTCTTCTTTGGGTAAGCTCCTGTATTTTTTCGAGTTATTGATAGGGTGGGTACTTACAGCTTGGAGCTGATTTGCAGAGTTTAGTAAGTACAAGCGTACATCTTGTATAGTGAATCCATACTAAGACTTGCACATACCCCGTAGTTGAACATTTAGTAGTATGTGAATTAAATCATTGTTAAATAGTGTTAAGTAACAACATATTTTAATGTTTATAAAGGCGATACTTAGCTGCCTGTGTAACGACATAAATCGTGATTGGTGTACAAGTAGAATAAGATCGTTTGTAAACTAACCACATGGACTAATAAAGACCTTGAAAAATGAAAATTAATTAATGAAAAATCATTTGTTATTTACATAACATCAAGTACCTAGCCTAAACCCATCCATGTTCCTTCCTCGCCCTTTATGTTCCGGGGCCACGGTAAGTATCTCTTTCGAACAGCCCCGCAGCCCCGGCAGGCTTCGGCCCTTCACTGTGCTGACATCTCTTTGAGGCGCGCGTGGAACACAAACGCGCCGTCGACACGGATGACGTAAGACGGATGACCACACCACGCCTGTAATCCCTAAAAGATTGGGCAAGGTACCTAATAGTAAAACCACATTCCGCCAGTTATGTTCAAGTCCAATGGGGGCGAGCCTTTTGCCATTAAGCGGGTACAATTCAGCCTCCGTGGCTGCGACTGAGAAATTGATGATGAAAAATCCTAATATCACTTGGCCCGACCTGGGAATCGAATGCGATCACATGCTCAGCAGGTTGAGCGCTTACGACCACTAGAGCAAAGCACGTTAGATTTATTACTTGTTTTGCGACTTAACCACTATTTGACTTACAAAACTTTCGATCAGTACTAACTTATAAGTTACGATCCTAATATTAACCTCAGCCAAACCTTTCATCTCAGAAAGTAATCTAAAACTTTTCCTTCGATGAAAAAAAAAGTAATCATAGCTAGTTAAGTTACTTTGCGATTCCTTGAATAAAATCTTTATTTTGGGGATGACAAACTAACTTACCAGACTGACGCCTTTTCACAATTGGACTTAGTTCTGTCAAAATAAGCCAACCCACAACCTATTATTATTTCAGTTTGCGTTGAGTCATCATTCTGTTGGCCGATGTGGAAATCTTTGAACAGACTGCGTGTTCAAGTTGGCCGCTGTAGATCCAATTTGGATAGATGGGGTATAATCGACCCATCTCGGACACAATGCGAGTGTGAAGCCTCAACACAGGATATGCCACACATTCTATCTTGCCTGTCGTGCACAACTAATTGCACCCTCAAAGACTTGAACGAGGCCAACGATGGAGTCACCAGGTTGCTACGTACTGGTCGAACAACATCTCAGTCATCAGTATGAGAAGAAGAAGTTTGCGTTAAACTTTTCCAACATTCTAAATGTGGTTTATTACTTTTTGGTCAAATCAGTCCCTACATAAAGGGTAATAAGAATACACTTGTTGTCCCCTCGGGGTAAAAGTTACAACTTCTTTTTTTAATACATGTTTTTAATCTATGAATTTACTTTAAACATCTTCATGACCCCCGTAGGTACCTATTATTCAATCCATTTTAAAATCCATCTGAAAACATCAGCACAAAGTTTTAAGCACGTTACATTGAGTCCTATCGAAAAACATGAGTTGGGGTGAACTCAAAAAAAATCATTTCAAATTATCTATTATATCAAATTAGTTTGATTGTACTGAATGCTTGGTTGGCGGCTTCATGAAGAGTCTGTTTAGACCATGTACCTCCATAAAACATGCTTGGAGCTTTAAAATTAACCAGCAAATAACCCGATCTAATTCATACTTTATAATTTCTATTCCCGAAAACGGTAGAAAAGATGTGGGTTGGTAGTTTTTTCCCGAACTACATTCAATTAACAGTAGTAAAATAAAATCCAGAAATTGTTCGTCGTTTCAGCAGTAGACAACGGCGTCGGCATTTACGATTTAAATAGGCCGTCCTATCAAAACAGAGGTCCGCCAGGACTCCGGATTTCGTTTTGGCAACGTGATTCGCCGGTAGTTTGATTTGATTTCGAGATTGATTTTAAATTGTGTTTTTAGAAGTTATTACGTAAGAGCGCCTTTGATGTTTTTTAAGGTCAAAAGAAGTTCTCAAAGGCAGTTCTTTTAATTTGGTTCGGTGTTATTTTTAAATCGCTTTTACTGTAAATAAATAATAATAATAAATAAACGTCTAAATAAGTATTATAACATCAACCGTAGATTAAACTTCGTATTTGGTTTAGTTAGTAAGGAGACAGTTAATGTCCACCCAATCACAAAGATAAGTCTGAATCAAGTGTCCTTCTCCAAACTCTTTATGAAACTTATCACTGGTGTTTAGCGTCTTAAAGCAGACTCAAAGAAAAAAAAAGCGGCCAAGTGCGAGTCGGACTCGCCCATGAAGGGTTCCGTAGCAGATTGAATGAAAGGTAAATTGCTGTTTACGATTTATGACGTATTAAAAAAAACTACTTACTCGATCTTGTACAAACCAATTTTCGGTGGTAGTTTACATGGTAATGTACATCTTATATTTTTTTTAGTTTTATCATTCTCGTATTTTAGAAGTTACGGGGGGGGGGGGGCATTTTTCCACTTTGGAAGGGCCTCTCGCGCAAACTATTCAGTTTAGAAAAAAATGATATTAGAAACCTCAATATCATTTTTAAAGACCTATCCATAAAAAAAAAGATTAAAAAAAAATTGAGTTTCAGTTCTAAGTATGGGGAACCATGTTTTTTTTTTCTATTTTTGTGCAAAAATCTTAATGCAATTCACAGAATACATCTACTTACCAAGTTTCAACAGCATAGTTCTTATAGTTTCGGAAAAAAGTGGCTGTGACATACGGACGGACAGACAGACAGACATGACGAATCTATAAGGGTTCCGTTTTTGCAATTTGGCTACGGAACCCTAAAAATGATGTAAATTTTCACTGTTGTGTAGTTCACAATCATCATCATCTGCCTAGCCTTTTCCCAGCTATGTTGGGGTCGGCTTCCAGTCTAATAGGATGCAGCTGAATACCAGTATTTTACATGGAGCGACTACCTATCTGATCTAAAACAACTCCTTTAGTACTGGGTAATACGATGCCCCTTGGTAAGAGTGGTTATCAGACTTTCGAGCGACTGACTACCTAAGAACCTATAGCGACTGTCGAAGATCTATGAATGACAACCGGGACCAACGACTTAACCCTTTCCGAGGCACGGAGGAAACTCGGTATTTAGTGGGTGGTCATTCATCCCGGACCAATCCAGGCAAACGCGGCTTGACCTGACCATAGACTTGAGCGGCTGTTATTTTTCAACCGGCTGTTATAATATCCTTTTTAACCCCTGACGCAAAAACGACGGGGTGTGATAATAAGTATGACGTGTCTGTGTGTGTGTGGTCTGTCTGTGACACCGTAGCTGCCGAACGGATGAACCGATTTTGATTTTGTTTTTTTTTTTTTTGTTTGAAAGGTGAATTAGACGGGAGTGTTCTTAGCTATGTTTGATAAAAACCAGTCCAAGATGGCCGCCGCCACAAAATGGCGGATTACATATTTATTCAACAACTCCCTCAATATGGGTATCAAATGAAAGGGCTTGACTAGCAAATTACTATATATACCACTAGCGGACGTCCCGCGGTTTCACCCGCATAGTTCCCGTTCCCGTGGGAGTACGGGGATAAAATATATCCTATGTTACTCGTGGATAATGTAACTTTCGAATGGTGAAAGAATTTTTAAAAACGGTCCAGTAGTTTTTAGGCCTATTCATTACAACCAAACAAACAAACAAACAAAGTTTTCCTCTTTATAATATTAGTGTAGATGATAAATGTAAAATCGGTCGGGGGTTTTTTAATTTAATTTTACTTGTTAAAATAATATCACACCCAGTGCACAAGCCTATTAGGACACTTTAACACTTGCATGCTTATCGTTGAACTGTCCTCAATCAACTCAACTCTTCAGTAAACAATGAACCAAAACTGAGATTGAGGGAAAGGAATGAAAGTTTAGTACGAACCAACTGATGCCAACGGCCAATCAAGTTATGCAAAACTAAATAAAGCTGCTCTTTTATTGCACGGGAAGCGCATATAAAGCGAGGTCAGGTTATACTGGATATGTATAGCTTGATGTGTCGCCGTGTGTACTAAAGAGGGCCCAACTCTCTGTTATAATTTGGCCTGTCCTAAGAAAACAGAGGAGGGGCACGCGAGCCATTCGCCCTTCATTATGCCCTCGTAACTTGTTTGTCGGTAGTTTGATTTTATTATCAGTTTCATATTCATGGTGATTTTGTTACTGTTTGAATTTGCTAGACATAGAAGAGGGTCGGGACTTTTAAAGTAATTTCCCGCTAAAATAGCAATTAATCTATATATATAAAATGGTAAACTGACTGACTGACTGACTGACTGACTGACTGACTGACTGGGTGATATATCAACGCACAGCCCAAACCGCTGGGTCTACAGATTCCAAATTTGGCATGAAGGTTTCTTATGTGGTCTAGGGGTGCACTAAGAAAGGATTTTTCAAAATTCACCCTCTAAGGAGGTGAAACGGGCCCCCAAAGTTTGTATGGAGAAACAATATTAGTTAGACTATTTTATTCGAAACTTCACAAGAGTACTCCTATTGATAAATGAGAAGAAATAGGTTTCAGTTTTTTTCAAAATTCAACCCCTAAGAGGGGTAAATGGGGTGCCAAGTCTAAAAATCAACGCACAGCCCAAACTGCAGGGTCTACAGATTCCAAATTTGGCATGAAGGTTCCTTATGTGGTCTAGGGGTGTACCAAGAAAGGATTTATCAAAATTCACCCTCTAAGGGGGTAAAACGGGCCCCCAAAGTTTGTATGGGGAAACAATATTAGTTAGACTATTTTATTCGAAACTTCACAAGAGTACTCCTATTGATAAATGAGAAGAAATAGGTTTCAGTTTTTTTCAAAATTCAACCCCTAAGAGGGGTAAATGGGGTGCCAAGTCTAAAAATCAACGCACAGCCCAAACCGCAGGGTCCACAGATTCCAAATTTGCCATGAAGGTTCCTTATGTGGTCTAGGGGTGCACCAAGAAAGGATATTTCAAAATTCACCCTCTAAGGGGGTAAAACGGGCCCCCAAAGTTTGTATGGGGAAACAATATTAGTTAGACTATTTTATTCGAAACTTCACAAGAGTACTCCTATTGATAAATGAGAAGAAATAGGTTTCAGTTTTTTTCAAAATTCAACCCCTAAGAGGGGTAAATGGGGTGCCAAGTCTAAAAATCAACGCACAGCCCAAACCGCTGGGTCTACAGATTTCAAATTTGGCAAGTAGGTTCCTTATGTAGTCTAGGGGTGCACTAAGAAAAATCTATGTATATAAAATGGTAAACTGACTGACTGACTGACTGACTGGGTGATATATCAACGCACAACCCAAACCGCTGAGTCTACAGATTTCAAATTTGGAAAGTAGGTTCCTTATGTAGTCTAGGGGTGCACCAAGAATTTTTTTTTCAAAATTCACCCCCTAAGAGGGGTGAAATGGGCCTCCAAAGTTTGTAAGGGGAAACAAGATAAGTTAGACAATTTCATTCGAAACTTCACAAGAGTACTCCTATTGATAAATGAGTAGACAGGTTTTCAGGTTTTTCAAAATTCAACCCTTAAGAGGGGTAAATAGGGTGACAAAGTCCAAAAATCAACGCACAGCCCAAACCGCTGGGTCTACAGATTCCAAATTTAGCAAGTAGGTTCCTTATGTAGTCTAGGGGTGCACTAAGAAAGAATTTTTCAAAATTCACCCTCCAAGGGGTGAAACGGGCCTCTAAAGTTTGTAAGGGGAAACAAGATTGGTAACACTATTTCATTCGAAACCTCACAAAAGACTCCTATTGATAAATACAAGATAGCGGCCACGAAAAGTATTTGTTTGTTTTTCCATCTCGGGTGTCGTTTACATGGTTTTTGAGGTCGCTGATTACAAAAATGAGATCGAAATGAAAGTCAAAATGGCGTTGAAGTAAATTTTTCGTCATATGTGTCGTTTTCAGGTTTTTTGGGGTCGCTGATATCGAAAATGAGGTCAAAATGAAAATCCAAGAAGGCACCCAGGAATTTTTCTCCGTTTTCATGGTTTTCACTGAACACAAATCTAATTTTTCTTTAATTTTTGTTTGTCTTCGTAGCGTATCGTTATGTAATTTACCGGCCATAGCAATTCCATCCTAGACAATAATTTAAGATTTTACACAATACTTCTGCAAAGTTCCTCTGTTTTGCTTTGAAACCAACTAATTTATGAGCAACCCAGATATGTATATCTTTAAAAGTCTGCTGGATCCTGAATTTTACTTACTCTTTGTTTTGCGCAATGAAATTCTTTCATTTTTTAATTAAAATTACCCTGAATTCAACGCGAGCAAAGCCGCAGACAAAGCTATGTAATACATAAAAATCTCGTGTCACATTGTTTGTTATCGAAGTCCTCCGAAACGACTTCACCGATTTAATATTTTTTGTGTATATTTGGTAGGTCAGAGTACAAGTCGAAGGCTACTGTTATACCCTTAAGTGACAAGGGTGGTTTACGCGGACGAAGTCGCGGGCAACAGCTAGTAATCTTATATGTTTTGTGTAATGAATTTTGGTTTAGCAATTACAGGACACTTGCTTGGTTATCGTGCTAAGAGCCTTGTGATGCAGAGGAATGAGGAAAATATTTAGTATGAATGTATGGCTAAGGTCCATGTTCACCGAAAAGATAACAGTCTGATTATCTAAAAACAGCTGTCACTGTGACATGTTCCCATACAAAAATGTGTCTTAAACAGCTGTTTTAGATAATCAGAGCGTCATCTTTTTGGTGAACTTGGACCTAAGAGTAGAGGAAGACCAAAGAAGGCAATGGAAGGATTGTGTGAAGGATGAAATGGCTAGAAAAGATAACGAATAAATTTCGCTGGACATTAACACACAGCGCCATCTAGTGCCACACTAAGCAAGGCTTGTATCGTGGACACCAGATAGTTGATATACCACATATATATTGTTTTTGTTTGTAAAATACATGCTTATTATACATATAAACATCCATGACTCGGTAACAAATGTCCATGTTCATCACACAAACATTTGCTCCTATCAGGATTCGAACCCAGGACCCTAAGAACGTAAGGCGGCCTTCACTACCACTACGCCATTCGGGTCGTCAAAAAAAGGAGAAACTGTATGAACAACATGGATGGGTTCTAATCAGTAAAAGTCTGACACTCCCTCAGAATGGGAGAAGTCATTTCATGATTTCCCTATTGATTTAAATATTGCTGGACATTACACACAGCACCATCTAGTGCCACACTAAGCAAGGCTTGTGTCGTGGTCACCAGACAGTTGATATACGAGTACTATATCGTATACTTTTTGTTTGTAAATACATACTTATTATACAAACATCCATGACTCGGAAACAAATGTCCATGCTCATCACACATACATTTGCTCCTACCGGGATTCAAACCCGGGACCCTAAGAACGTAAGGCGGCCTTCACTACTACTACGCCATTCGGGTCGTCAAAAAAAGGAGAAACTGTTATGAACAAATGGATGGGTTCTAATCAGTAAAAGTCTGACACTCCCTCAGAATGGGAGAAGTCATTTCATGATTTCCCATCCAAACAAAAAAGGAAAAAGGGGAACGATGATGAATTATAACACACTTGAGTCTCTCTTTTTCTCTCATGTTAGGAAGTATTATTTTAATCTAAGCAAATACATTTTTTATTTTATGATTATTATGGAATCCAGCCATTTTGCTTGAATATTGTGCGCCATGGCAGAAATATTAATAAATATCGTCATTTGTGAAGACTTTTTTTTAAAGTATTAGCTAAGTCGATTAAGTGCTATACGATGAATACTACATGTAATAAGCTTTGAATACAAGAGAAAAACGGGTTTAAAACTTGTACATTGACTTTTAAAGGTCTTAAACGATTACTGGACAACAACTATTGGATACAAGATAAGTAATACCCTGATGAGTAGAGCAGTTTGCAATGTGATCATCATCATTTCAGCCGAAAGACGTCCACTGCTGGACATAGGCCTCCCCCAAGTGTCACCACATTGACCGGTCCCGTGCAACTCGCATTCAACGGATTCCCGCAACCTTCACCAGGTCATCGGTCCACCTAGTGAGAGGTCTTTCAACGCATTGTCTTCCGGTTTTGCGGTCACCACTCTAGCTAACTTTTCGGCCCCATCGGCCATTCGTTCTGCGAGCAATGTGCCCTGCCCACTGCCACTTACAAAAAAAAAATACAAAATAGTTTATTGCTTCATAAGTTAACATAGAAATTTAGTGTATGGAGCTTCCCTTTAAGCTTCGGGCTACGTCGGTGAGCTTGGTTCTCTTGGTTCTATGAGATGAATAAGCAATAATACATGCAATACCGGTCAGTGACAGTGACGTCACGGACAGTGTACGGTACGAATCAGCTGTCTATGTTTTGACGAGCAAATAATATAATAAACATTAATATTCCGCTCAAGTTTGTGTTCCTAAGTGCCACCCAGTGTGATTTTCGTGCGTGATTGTTTGTGGGACTGTCTAGTTTGATTAAGTGGTGTAATTCTCAAAAAAAAACAATCATAAATCTGGTTTTTGATTTATTTACCTATTTTGAAAAAACGGGGTTACTTGCGGTTTTTGTGGTCACTTGTACCCCCAAACGGTGACTTATAAATAAATTCTGAGAGTGACATTGATCGGTGTCAGTAATATCTGCGCCGCAGGTGCCATCTATCGCCAACGGACTGAACTGAGAGAGCAACGCCATCTTGCTGCTCTTCGTTGTACCGCTACTATGGTCAAGTGCTCAACTTGCGGAAAATTCCTCTCGGCAAAAGGGGGCGCTACGTGTGGTAACTCGGCGTGTCACAAGAGTTACCACCTGTCTTGTTTGCTGCTGCCTGATAAGTCGCAGATAAGCAGCGACTGGTTGTGTCCTGAGTGCAGGAAGAGACTGCCCAGGATTATTAGTGCTTCTGGGGAACCGGCAGCATTGTCATCAGCGCCCGCGGCTGCTGTGGGAGCTTCATCAGCGGCAGCGGCTTCGGTTGTGGCGGCGTCGTCGGTGGCTGCAGGTCTGGCTGCTGTCAGGGGCGGTATGGTGGGGTCACCCGTCGCGGAGACTCAGGCTAAGGGTTCTGAGGTCAAGGCTCCTGCTGCGGTGGCTAAGGTGCTGTCCCGGGCTGGGAGCGAGCAGGGGACTGACGGGGAACAATCCTCACTGGAAGTCCGGCAAACCCTCCGCGAAGAAATCAGGCTCTTCCGCTCCGAACTACGGGAGGTCAGGGATGAGATGAGAGAGTTCCGTCGCGAAATGGCTGGCTTGCACTCTTCGATGGGAGCCTGCAGTGAGCGGGTCGACAACCTGGAGGCCAGACTCGAGGCCTTGGAAACCAGGCAAAGTGCCGCCCTGCCTGACGCCAAGGTGAACCAGCTGGAGCAGATAGTGGCGCAGCTGCAGGTGGAGCTCAATGACCGCGAGCAGGACTTACTTGGCTCCGACTTGGAGATTGCCAACATCCCTGAGGTCCCGGGTGAGAATTTGCTGCACACCATTGGGCTGGTGGCGGCGAAGCTTGGTGTGAGTCTCGATGAGCGGGACATAGTATTCGCGCAACGGGTGGGCCTAAGGTCTGACCGTGAGCCGCAGGCGGCGAGCTCGGCGAGTCCGGCTGGAGGGGCGGGCCCGGCAGTAGCAGGCGCTGCGCCGGCGCGAGTTCGACGCGTCGTGTTGCGGCTGACGCGGCGCGGGCTGCGCGATGATCTGCTGAAAAGCGCCCGCGTGCGCCGCGGCGCCACCACCGCGGACCTCGGCCTCCCCGCACCTTCGCGTCGCTTCTATGTGAATGAGAGGCTCACTAAGACGAACAAGCAGTTGTTCTACCGTGTGCGTGAAGCTGGCAGCCGTCTCGGGTGGAAGTATACGTGGACGAAATCTGGCCGCATCCTGGCTAAGCAGGGTGATGGCAAGCCCACGTACTGCATCCGCTCGGAGGAAGACTTTTTCCGGGTTTTTGGTCGTGAGGTGTCTCCTGAAAATAAGGAATAACATTTTTGTTCGAAATGTACATCATGTAGGCTATCTTTTTTCTAAGTGTAAGCATTATTTTCTACATATTAGTTTATATCTATTGTTCTGTGCAAGGTCAGCTCGCTTCCTGTCTCAGTATTCTATTGTTCTATCCTGGGGCCCAGTTGCTCGATTATTCTTTACATTTTATGCACATTATTTATATATTGTCGCGCGGCTTATCATCTATACCGTTACAGGGCTAACTATTCTATGCACATTTTTACAAACAACGTTATATACAACTTATCTTATAATCTATTCACAATATTTATTTTTTATCTGTCGCTCTGTGCTTCATACTATACACAAATTACATCTTACATTATGTAAAATGAATACTCTATATATATATATCTAGGTACAAATGAACAAGACTAAAAATCTTAAAGTTGGTTTTTTTAACGCGGGCTCGCTGGGATCGCGGCATGACGAATTTCTCGTAGCGATGGAAAGTCTCGAGGTGGACATCATGGCCATAAATGAGACTTGGCTCAGGCAGGGAGAGGAGGGCCGTGCGCCGATGGTTCCGGGCTACCGACTGCGTCATGTGCCGCGTCCGGCCAGCGTGCGCGGCGGACGTGGAGGCGGCGTGGGCTTCTACCTGCGCCGCGGAGTACGCGCGCGCGCCTTGCCGCACCCACCAACGTCGCAGGTCGAACAGATGTGGCTCAAACTAAATATCAACTCGCATTCGGTTATCGTTGGCACTGCTTATAGACCGCCGTGGCTTGATGTGAATGTATTTCTGGATGCGATCACGGACTCTCTTTCCACTTTTGCCAGTGCGGACAAGGTTCTCCTAGTGGGTGACTTTAATATTAATATTTTAAACCCCTCTGACAACAAAACTAAACTACTGAATAACTTTTTACATTGTTGCAAGCTCAGACAGATTATTACTGCACCAACTCATTTTACTGACCACAGTGAAACTTTAATTGATGTTGCGTGCACTGACGCTCGTGTGTGTGGGCACTCAGTCGCACACATACCTGAGCTCGGTCAGCATGCAATTATAAGCATAGAATTAAATTTTAAAGTAGAGAAGCCTATCCCGCATTGGATTACCTATAGGCCACTCAAAGATATCCTCCCTGAACTTTTTAACAATGACCTAAATAATATTGAATGGGAACATATTGAAAGTCTCCAAGATGTGGACTCCATGGTTGAAATGTTTAATCAATATATTTTGGCTCTATTTGATTTGCATGCACCCATTAAAAAAGTCTTAATTAAAGAAAAGTCACTTCCTTGGATAACCTTCACTGTGAAGGAAATGATGAAGCTGCGTGACAAGTGCCATGTGAAGTCAAAAGCTACAAAATCCGATATCCACCAAAAATCTTACACTGAGTTGAAATACCTAGTAAGAACGGCAATTGAGACTGAGAAGTGTGCATACTTTAAAACATTTATCAATAATAATATTACACAGCCTAAGAAATTATGGAGTCATATCAAGTCTACAATTACCAACACAAAAAAATCAGAGCATGGTCTGCCTCACTTCTGTAACAATCCTGATACTATCAACCAGCACTTCCTGGATGTTCCTGGCAGTGGAGAGGTCGCTGCTGAAGATTTAACATATTTTGAACAACATCGGCACAGTGACAGTAATTTTCAGCTCGAGCCTGTTCAGGAGGAAGCTGTGCTGAGAATTCTGCGTAGTCTCAGATCCAACGCGCAGGGCTCTGATCAGATCTCTCTTGAGATGCTGATGTTGACTCTCCCTCGTACTCTTAAAGTCATAACAGCTATTATCAACAGATCCATTGTAACTTCTTCCTTCCCGGATCTGTGGAAAATGGCAATCGTCAGACCTATCCCTAAAATTCCCAACCCCACCACTGTCAAGGATCTCCGCCCTATCAGTCTGCTCCCTTGTTTATCCAAAGTTTTGGAAAGGGTAGTATCCAATCAGCTCAGGGCATACCTGGAGCGCAATGGCATTTTACCCCAGGCACAATCTGGATTTCGTAAGGGCCACAGCACGACAACTGCACTTCTGGATGTGGTTGGGAACATACTTGAGGCCAGAGACCGGGGAATGGGAACCCTGCTTGTCCTTCTTGATTTTTCGCGTGCTTTTGACTCGATCAACACTTCGCTTCTTCTCGCCAAGCTGTTTTATTACGGTTGTGACATGGAAACAGTAAAATGGTTTGAGAGTTACCTCACTAAGCGATCACAATTTGTCCAGGTGTCATGTGACAATGGAGATACCTTGTCCTCTAGTCCCAAGCACGTGAGCAGGGGCGTACCGCAGGGATCTATCCTTGGCCCACTCCTCTTCATCTTGTACAGTGCTGACATAATTAAATGTTTAATCAACACCAAGTTCCATTTGTATGCTGATGATCTGCAGATGTACCTCTCCTTTAGCGCCCCGGATATTGCTGAAACAGTAAATAAAATTAATGAAGATCTGGAAAGAATCTCCGATTGGTCCAGCAGAAACTCCCTGGTTCTGAATCCAACTAAGTCCAAATATATTGTGATGGGATCCAGGGATTTCCTTAACAAAATGCTGAGTTGCAGCCTGGACCTCAGGATTGATGGCTGTGGTGTTGAGAGGGTTCTGGAAGCTCGTAACCTAGGCGTAGTTTTTGATGGACAACTGAACTTTGAAACACACATTCTGGAAGCTGTACGCAACTGCTTCTACCGGCTCAAGCTTTTGTATCGTGTCCGTCCCTACATAAGTGTGGATATGCGAGTCATGCTATGTGAGTCACTTGTCCTATCCAAGCTGAACTACGCTGACACTGTGTATGGGGCGTGCATTCTCGGTAGAAGTCAGAAGCTAATCCAGCGGGTACAGAATGCCTGTGCTAGGTTCTGTTACAATGTGCCCCCCAGAACTCATATCACTCCATTTTTGAATAAGGGTAATTTGATGAGAATGTCAGCGCGGAGAAAGCTTCACCTGGCTACCCTTCTTTTTGGCACTATTCTCACAAAGAAACCAGATTATTTATATAAAAAGCTGTCTTGGTCGCGCGATGTTAACCAAATAAAAACCAAAGCATCTTCGTACCTGATGTTGGCTTCCTCCCACAGAACTGCTGCTTTCCGTGGTAGTTTCAAATTCGCCGCCAGTCGCTGCTGGAATGACCTCCCACCACCTTTTCGTGCTCTTAAATCAATTGGTACTTTTAGAAATAAATACAAACGATATCTACTCCAACAGCAAAAAAAATCATCCGATTAAAACTACCATACCTATTGTTCTGCACGCAGCTGGCGTTGGTGGCCGGAGCGTCTCGCCGTCCTTATTTTAGGCTACTTAGATGATACATAATTTTTCTAGTGTCTATTTGAGAATTCCCGTCACCTCGACATCGAGATGCACTTCGTTGCCGTTAATTTTTAGTCACTCTTTTCCTTCTTCGCTAACTCACTTATTATACTTATAATATACTAGCTGTTGCCCGCGACTTCGTCCGCGTAAACCACCCTTGTCACTTAAGGGTATAACAGTAGCCTTCGACTTGTACTCTGACCTACCAAATATACACAAAAAATATTAAATCGGTGAAGTCGTTTCGGAGGACTTCGATAACAAACAATGTGACACGAGATTTTTATGTATTACATAGCTTTGTCTGCGGCTTTGCTCGCGTTGAATTCAGGGTAATTTTAATTAAAAAATGAAAGAATTTCATTGCGCAAAACAAAGAGTAAGTAAAATTCAGGATCCAGCAGACTTTTAAAGATATACATATCTGGGTTGCTCATAAATTAGTTGGTTTCAAAGCAAAACAGAGGAACTTTGCAGAAGTATTGTGTAAAATCTTAAATTATTGTCTAGGATGGAATTGCTATGGCCGGTAAATTACATAACGATACGCTACGAAGACAAACAAAAATTAAAGAAAAATTAGATTTGTGTTCAGTGAAAACCATGAAAACGGAGAAAAATTCCTGGGTGCCTTCTTGGATTTTCATTTTGACCTCATTTTCGATATCAGCGACCCCAAAAAACCTGAAAACGACACATATGACGAAAAATTTACTTCAACGCCATTTTGACTTTCATTTCGATCTCATTTTTGTAATCAGCGACCTCAAAAACCATGTAAACGACACCCGAGATGGAAAAACAAACAAATACTTTTCGTGGCCGCTATCTTGTATTTATCAATAGGAGTCTTTTGTGAGGTTTCGAATGAAATAGTGTTACCAATCTTGTTTCCCCTTACAAACTTTAGAGGCCCGTTTCACCCCTTGGAGGGTGAATTTTGAAAAATTCTTTCTTAGTGCACCCCTAGACTACATAAGGAACCTACTTGCTAAATTTGGAATCTGTAGACCCAGCGGTTTGGGCTGTGCGTTGATTTTTGGACTTTGTCACCCTATTTACCCCTCTTAAGGGTTGAATTTTGAAAAACCTGAAAACCTGTCTACTCATTTATCAATAGGAGTACTCTTGTGAAGTTTCGAATGAAATTGTCTAACTTATCTTGTTTCCCCTTACAAACTTTGGAGGCCCATTTCACCCCTCTTAGGGGGTGAATTTTGAAAAAAAAATTCTTGGTGCACCCCTAGACTACATAAGGAACCTACTTTCCAAATTTGAAATCTGTAGACTCAGCGGTTTGGGTTGTGCGTTGATATATCACCCAGTCAGTCAGTCAGTCAGTCAGTTTACCATTTTATATACATAGATTTTTCTTAGTGCACCCCTAGACTACATAAGGAACCTACTTGCCAAATTTGAAATCTGTAGACCCAGCGGTTTGGGCTGTGCGTTGATTTTTAGACTTGGCACCCCATTTACCCCTCTTAGGGGTTGAATTTTGAAAAAAACTGAAACCTATTTCTTCTCATTTATCAATAGGAGTACTCTTGTGAAGTTTCGAATAAAATAGTCTAACTAATATTGTTTCCCCATACAAACTTTGGGGGCCCGTTTTACCCCCTTAGAGGGTGAATTTTGAAATATCCTTTCTTGGTGCACCCCTAGACCACATAAGGAACCTTCATGGCAAATTTGGAATCTGTGGACCCTGCGGTTTGGGCTGTGCGTTGATTTTTAGACTTGGCACCCCATTTACCCCTCTTAGGGGTTGAATTTTGAAAAAAACTGAAACCTATTTCTTCTCATTTATCAATAGGAGTACTCTTGTGAAGTTTCGAATAAAATAGTCTAACTAATATTGTTTCCCCATACAAACTTTGGGGGCCCGTTTTACCCCCTTAGAGGGTGAATTTTGATAAATCCTTTCTTGGTACACCCCTAGACCACATAAGGAACCTTCATGCCAAATTTGGAATCTGTAGACCCTGCAGTTTGGGCTGTGCGTTGATTTTTAGACTTGGCACCCCATTTACCCCTCTTAGGGGTTGAATTTTGAAAAAAACTGAAACCTATTTCTTCTCATTTATCAATAGGAGTACTCTTGTGAAGTTTCGAATAAAATAGTCTAACTAATATTGTTTCTCCATACAAACTTTGGGGGCCCGTTTCACCTCCTTAGAGGGTGAATTTTGAAAAATCCTTTCTTAGTGCACCCCTAGACCACATAAGAAACCTTCATGCCAAATTTGGAATCTGTAGACCCAGCGGTTTGGGCTGTGCGTTGATATATCACCCAGTCAGTCAGTCAGTCAGTCAGTCAGTCAGTCAGTCAGTTTACCATTTTATATATATAGATAATATGTATTGATTGTTTCTTGTTTGAACTCTGTGGACAGACCCAGTTTGATGCGAGCGTGTTACACTATCACTGCACAAGTGCACACTTTCCGTTTTGATTATGATCACGGTATTATTGTTTGTTTGATTTTACTTCGTTTATTCGTTATCTGACATAATTACGTAATGTTCTCCACAGATTAGATATTAGTATGATGTTCTCCAATCAAAACAAAACAGAGATCACAGATTAGATATTACAGAGATGTCTGCGCCCGCGTCTATGTTCGTCAGTGTTGCCAGTGAAGTCATGGCACAGTTTGGTGAATAATTTGGTTCCGTGGGGCGTAGGTGTACCTACTAGTTTTTTCCCCGTATTTTATTATACTACACATTTATGTATTGTTTATTCGTCTACACTTTATTTTTTATTAATTATTTTAATCTTATCCGTATCTGACCGTGGCATCACTCTCACTTTGGGCCCTATCAGAATACCAGCGCTGTGGCATTTTTTAATGTTACAGCACCATGCTGAGATAGGGGCCTTTTGGCCTTGTTCAGGACCTTTCATTTCTTTTTATTTTTTTATTTATTTTTTATCTATGTTTAGTTTTCAATATTCGTAAATAATGTTATTTTTATGTGTTTTGTCCTGTACGGGCCAATAAATGCTTTTTCTTTCTTTCTTTCTTTCAATAAGCTTTGAATACAAGAGAAAAACGGGTTTAAAACCTGTACATTGACATTTAAAGGTCTTACACGAGTAATGAACAACGACTATTGGATACAAGATAATACCCTGAGGAGCAGAGCAATTTGCAATGTAATTGCAAATAATTGAAACATAGCTTAAAATGTAACTGCAGGAACAACAATGAAAACTATTCTCTCACGATTCAATCGTTAATTCCCGGCATAAAACTGAGTTGTTAAACTTTGCCGACTTTACGGTCTGTGTTAATTACAAAAGCCAATGGCTCCCGGCTTACAATGTGTGAAATAATTTGTATATAAATTATTTATACAGCGCCAAGGTTCATCAAAATGGAGAAAGACAAATTGAAATTAAATCAATCAATCAGTAGTCTTTATTTGTAAACACAGGTTACATCAGTAGACAAGACAAGACAAACTTTAATATGTATTTAATGTACCATACATTAAATACATATTAAAGTTTCTCTATGTTTTGCCATTTGGCGTACAAATATACATTTATAGGAGGATTTTGTCAATCAAGTAAATTAATCTATGGGTATTAGTATCATAAAGGGGTAAAAGTTTAATTAGCATTATCAACATTAATGAACTGCACCGATTTTCATACTGTTTTCACCAACGGATAGAGTGGTTCTCGAGGAAGGTTTTAGTATATGATCATCATAAATTTGATGTGATGTGATAGCGGTTACTATGACAAAGTAATATCTTGTTATACATAGTACAAGTTATACATAGTCAACCGCAATTTCAAGAAAGGAAAGAGTTTTTCCTTGGCCGTTCAACGTGGACCAAGATAAGTAAGAAGTTTTTTTCGCAAGACATAATCAGATTAGACTAAAGATAATTTACGTAGTTCGGGCTAATATGAAACCCCGCTAGCTATAAGGTCAAATGAGTCTGAACCGTGGTTAATTAAAACTTATCGGTAAGCTATGGAGTCCATGACAGTACCTATTGCAATGTCTATATTTGATTTAACTTACCCCAAAAACAAGATCTAGGTTTGAATAGTAAATGCAGCTAACTAACTAACTGATGTTCTTGTTTACTATTTTTAAATCTATGATTTATATAAAACTAGCTGAAGCCCGCAGCTTCACCCGTGTACAAATCATATACTCGTACTAAAACCTTCTTCGAGAACCACTGTATCCATTGGTGAAGTATGAAAACCGATGCAGTTGTTTTTAACCGACTTCTAAAAAAGGAGGAGGTTCTCAATTCGGATGTTTCTATTTCTTTTTTATGTTTGTTCGCGCATAACTCAATCGTTTGCCATCCAATTTGAAAAATTCCTCTTTCGTTGGAAAGGGTATACTTACAGCCACCAAGTCGGGATCTGATGATGGAATCTTGGTGAAATCGAGGGAACTCTTCAAATTTTTTATTTTTTTGCAAAAAATAAATCAACTGGGCACAAATCCGGATTCCGTGGCTGCTACGGGAAAACTTCCGATAGAAAAACTTACCTCGTGACTCTCCTGCGACTACTCAACAGCGAAGCAGTCACACCTGCGACTACTCAACAGCGAAGCAGTCGCACCTGCGACTACTCAACAGCGAAGCAGTCGCACCTGCGATTACTCAACAGCGAAGCAGTCGCACCTGCGACTACTCAACAGCAAAGCAGTCGTGCTTGCGACTACTCCACAGTGAAGCAGTTGCACTTGCGACTACTCGACAGCGAAGCAGTTGCACTTGCGACTACTCGACAGCGAAGCAGTCGTGCCTGCGACTACTCAACAGCGAAGCAGTTGCACTTGCGACTACTCGACAGCGAAGCAGTCGTGCCTGCGACTACTCGACAGCGAAGCAGTCGTGGTTGCGACCACTAGACCAAAGGTAACCTATACTGTTAACATAAAACTTAGATTTGCATGATGCATTATTATTATTGAAACAATAAAGAGCTATTTCGATACTGCTTTTAATCCACCCAGATCCATGCATGTCGCTCTAAATCTCTCCAAAAAACAAGGAGATTCTTTCCCAACACCATTCATCATAACAAGTACCTCGTAAGTAATTTCAATTATCCCTACATTTTCTCACACAAAACGCCTTTCAGATAAACACATCGCCAAGGGCATATTTATACTATGCCAAGGGCCACACGTGCCGACCGTCTAATTAGTAGCAATAATAAAGACGTTTATTACTGCAATAACGTAGCAATGATACCTAAGTATTGTCGCGCGGCTCCTTAGATTTTATGATTCCAATTTAAGGAGACGCACTCGTAAACTTAATTAAGTGCAAACGTAACACCTACCGAAATTAAACGCATTATGTGTGTTGCTCCTGAGATTGCTCCCCACTGATTGTGTTATAAAAGTTTTATTGTGTTTTAATACATCTTGGGGAGGTGATGTAAATATTATTTTTGGAGGGGTAAAGTGGTTGGAAAGAGCCTCGGGCGATGAGATTTTGTTTGTTGACGATAATGATGGTGAGGGATTAGGCTGATGAAATGAAATGGGTAGTAGGTATCTTCTTTTGCGATTATTAAAATGCTATATCTGTAAACACAAATACAGCATACTAAGTTAAGTTCGTAAAGAAGTTAATCCTGGCTGTCATTCGTAAATCTTTGACAGTCTTTACGAGTAGTCAGAAGACTGAAATACTGACAACTTGCCAAAAGATTTCGATTTAGCCAGTAACCGAATTGTGAAGATCAGATGGGAAGTCGTTCCATAATGGTATTAAGCAGCCTCATGTTTAATTAGAAGCAGGCTGCACCATAGCTAAAAAAGGCAAGGTAGACTCATGGTGATCACTTCCAACCCATCTCTTTGGTGATTATGGAAATCTAGGAGGTTAATTGAAGATGAGATTAAGATGAGAACTTGGCTGTATCTTTCTTCAATTAGCCTCTAAACGTTTTCCCGGCTGGAAAGAGTGTTGAGCATGTGCCAACAGATGTGGAAGACATCGTGTCTCGTGCTTCCTTCTAGATGTTAAAATACTATTTAATTATATAAGCACTAACTTGAGTAAGTTTTAAAATAAATCGGTATTTTGTTTTTTTTTTATTTTGGTGCAAGAAATGCGTACCTACCTATCCAATGTATTTATTAACCTTTAGCAACTCAACGTCCTAAATCAAATTCTATAAAAAAATGGACATTGTAACTAGATGAATTCACCATTTCCTATTTGACTTTCCCTAGAAATAGCGAAACAGACGGCAGAAATAACCTTACTTTTTTTACTACAAGCGTGTAGCAAAGATGAAAGAATATTTAAAGCGGTACTTTATAATTTATCCTCAGTCCGCTTCTACGGGCCATGCATGTATTACTGTGAGATCTAACGGTCATAGCAAAGTAGCTATTTGTTAGGGAGTCCCTCAAAGCTGCCCCAACTAACACCGTTTGCGGAGCAGGCTAAAGCTAAAAGAACGAAGCGATCTACTTTCCTAGCCCCGAGGCTCATTGCATGTCTGAAAGCATTTTCAGTTTGAAGTTTCATGAAAAAGATCAAAGCTAAAATGTGTGATAAATATAATTAGAACTTTTTGGCCGTGCCTTAATTTGAAGATGAAAACGAGGGATATACTTCAATGTTCCGTTTAGGAAACGTCGTCCATTGAAAAACCCCGAAATATACACACTCCTCTTAGTGAAGTTTTGACATTTAACGCATTTTTCATAATTTTCAGTTCACAAACCAGCCGAAAAAGCCTCTCATTCATTCAAAATTCCTGGATAGAAGAAACATCTTTGTCACATTATTTCATTGTATGAACCTCGTCACATAGTCAAAGCCTCGTAAAAAAGTCAGCCAGCAAATGACATTATCTTTAGAAAGTATTTTAATTCGATGAGGGAAGTTCTCGTGAAGTTCCCGTCTTGGTCGTCGGCAATACGTTGTCGGACGATTTGCATTTTTATGAAAACGTTTTACGGGTCGGTCTGGGTCCTTACGGCGGCTTGTGCGGAATGAGTTTGACTCACTATACATAGAAGTTGCTAGTTGAATAGTTTCGTACTGGAATACATATTTTATGAGAACAGATAACTCATCTTCTTTAACTGTGTATTTTACCGAATTGGTCTGACGCTATGGTTTAACTATTGTGTCTACTTCGCTAAAAGATGAAGGTTTATCCTGTAAAACTAGTAAGAGTAGTATTATTATAGGAGCGTGGTCCCTAAATAGGCATAAAGGCAGATGAGTGATGAATTGATGACCCTCTAAAACTTGCTTTGAATCTATTTGGCTTTTGTTCGTAAGCTAATATTTGCTCAAGAAATGTAAAGAAATTAATGTACCAAAATGAAAGCAAGGGCATTAAAATATATACAGCTGCATAAAACATAGTACTCAAAATAATAGTGTCTACTTAAACACAACTTGCAGTGTAATGAAATGAAAATATTATGAGTTGTAACGTTATTCCAGTGCTTCATATAAATTATCTAGCTGCACCTACGTTTTCAAGGTTTGAAAACATTTGGTACTGAGTTCAACGTGAGTTATTTTCTTTATTCATCATGCATAATGTTCAGCTGCCATGTTCCCACCTTGCTTAGAGTTCATTCGTGTTTGCAGGTGATATAAATAATTAAATAAATGTTCACGCACTTGCCTGTACACTGGTATTCCATGTGAATCTCCATTTCCCGAAAAATTGCTAGAATATTCTGTGTAACTGTAGCAGTTACAATATTATTTTTGTTATTACTTTTGTTTTTACAAGACTTTCACTGCACTATTTAAATCAAAACCTAGAATGTTTTTTTGTTATCAAATCCCGCCCTGTGTTGACAAATATTCCATTAAACGACATAAACCATCACATGGCGACCCGAATGGCGTAGTGGTAGTGACGCTGCCATACGTTCTTAGGGTCCTGGGTTCGAATCCCGGTAGGAGCAAATGTTTGTGTGATGAGCATGGACATTTGTTTCCGAGTCATGGATGTTTATATTTGTATAATAAGTATGTATTTACAAACAAAAAGTATATATGTAGTATATCAACTATCTAGTGTCCACGACACAAGCTTTGCTTAGTGTGGCACTAGGTGGCGCTGTGTGTTAATGTCCAGCGATATTTATTTTTATTTATTTATTTTTTATTTATACATAGAAAAATATAACCCCATTGTCATCAACAGCTAAAACATAACATAACATCACGGTTGTAATCCCCAAAGGGTTAGCAGGACTCGTAACTGGAGTCGACTTAGCGGGAATGCTTCGGTGTGCCTAATAATATACCCCAATTTACCAGTTGCTGTGAGTGGAGTGTTTCCTTGCAATAGGGGGTAAGCCTATTGCTATCAACTGGGCACAAAACCTAAACAAAAATGGCTAAGCCTTTTCTCTAGATTGCATATTGTGATAGCTCGGCTAATTTGCATGATATTCTATGTCGTATAGCCTATGTTACTCGATAAAGATTTAGCTTTCTATTGGTGAAAGAATTTTTAAAATCGGTTGAGTAATTCATTAGGTAAATCGTAACAAACAAACATACAGAGAAACACAAAAACAAATCTTGCCTATTTATAACATTAGTTTAGATGTCATAAAAAGTATTATGACATCTAAACTCTCTCTTCCCTTATAAACTCTCAAATCAAAGTCTTAAGTCTCATCAGTGTCTCTAAAAACCCGTTGAAATCCGCAACCGTTGAGGTCGAGAGATTTTCTTCCAGTAGGCAGCGGAGGCACGTGAATTCCCGCATAAAATGTTAAACATCTGGACGACCGACGCTTCTAGGACAACTCCTATTCATTCTTGTGCTCCTTGCGACGTTTTTTCATCTTTTCCGTTTTCGTGGGCGACCTCGCTGCGTTGACTTTTGTGCCGTGTTTTTTTTTTTTAAGAGGTTAGGTGTTTTTTTGCTAGGGTTTTGAGATTTCTGTTCTAATTTTAAATAATGCCTTTGTTGGTGTTTTATGCATGAATAATTTGACATGTAACACCAACAAGACGTGTATTATTACATTAGGTGAGCATGAAGTTGTTTAATACTAAGACGCAATAGCACTTTTTCATGCAATTACCATTTTTATGAAAAGATAGGTTTACTGAAACTAGTTGTACGCGGACCTATCCGCGTGATAAATCACGGCTCATTATCTTAAAGATCTTAACACGGTGTCCGATCTAAGAATCAACCCAACGCTCCACCCAGAGTGGGAGAAGTCATTTGATGATTTCCCATCCTACAAAAAAAGAAGCAGAGTGTCTATACCAAATTTTCCAAAACGATTGTACCATATGATTACGGATATTCCACATTTTTAGCTTGCTAAGTGATACATCGCTTGCATCATGTTCCGGGTATGTGGTTAAAGCTGTTCCTATGAGAAAGTGCCCTGGTGTAAGGTAGGTAAAATCATTACAATCTGAGGTCATTGGTAAAAGTGGCCTAGAGTTCAGAATTGCTTCTATTTGCACTAAAACCGTATTTAATTCTTCGTAGGTCAAAGTGGCCTTTTGAACCGTGCGTTTTAGATGATACTTAGTACTCTTTACAGCCGATTCCCATAAACCCCCAAATACTGGGCTATAGCTCGGAATCCAATGGAAATTGATTTCATTTTGAGTGGCATAATTATTTACCTGTGATTGGTGATCTTCGGAATTAAATAATTTGTATAGTTCAGATAACTGAGAGCTTGCACACCGAAAGGTGCTAGCATTATCACAATAGCAGTCACTTGGTAAGCCTCTGCGAGATATAAAACGTTTAAAACATGAAAGAAAGGTAGCCGTGGTAAGGTCTGATGCCAATTCTAAATGTATCGCTTTTGTGCTAAAACAGACAAACACGCAGATGTAGCCTTTACCTATCACTGACTTTCTTATTCGTGACAGCTTTACATCAATTGGGCCGGCAAAGTCAATCCCTACTTTTTCGAAGGCTCGCGTCGATTTTACAACTCTATCTCTCGGAAGTGAACCCATGAGCTGCTTGGATGCTTTGGCCTTAATTCGAAAACAAGCCATACATCTATGAGTTACCTTTTTAATTTCTCTAATACCATTGATCAACCAATACTTTTGATTAATAGCTGATAACAATAATCTGGGTCCAGCATGTAAAAGCATGGCATGCTCATTACGAATAATCAATTCTGTTATTTTAGAACCTTTTACCAAAATGATGGGATATTTTTGAGAATAACTTATATCAGAGTTTTGAAGCCTTCCTCCTACTCGGAGAAGACCATCTTTATCGAGAAAGGGATGTAATGGTAACAACGGACCATTAACTTCTTTAGCGGACTGTAATAAATTAATGTCATTAGTATAATGAACATTTTGATCATATTTAATAATAATTAACAACGCCTTCTGTATTTCATCAGCAGAAAGTGCGTCAAGCTGTATTGTTGCATATTTATTTTTACTTTTAGCTTTTAAATTCTCAGCATATCTGAGAATATACGCAAGGATACGAGTCATTTTATTTATATCTGAATACTTAGTGACAAATAATTGCAAGAAACTATTACTCTTTGATGTTAGCAGCACTACATTGGTAGAATCTGACGTGTCTGGGGGTATTTTTAGACCCGGTAAATCATTCTTAGGTAAATGATTATTATTATTTTCGAAATTGTACCCCCTTTGTTGCAGGAATGCCGGACCAGTCCACCATAGGGCGCAACTGTGTAATTCCTGGGGCTCTACACCTCGACTAATAAGATCCGCAGGATTGTCCTGAGAAAGTACATGTAGCCACTTCCAGTCGCCTGTCAACTCATTTATAATCCTAACCCTATTTGCTACGTAGGCTTGTAGTTTCATTAAATCAGTGTTAAGCCATGCAAGTACTATCTTAGAGTCACTATATAAGATAACAATATCAATTTTTAATTTAATTGTTAACACAGAATTAACTTTGTGAACTAATTTTGCTAGCAACAGCGCTGAATTTAGCTCAAGCTTGGGCACAGTAAGTGGATTTGAGCGTGGGTTTATACGTGACTTAGAACAAAGCAAGAAAAGTTTAGGCTGTTGTGACATATCCATGACACGCAAATATAAGCAACACCCGTAGCCAGTTGTCGATGATGCATCAGCAAACCCAACAAGCTGTATAGCTGTTGTTGTAGCTATTACTGGTATATTTCTATCTAAACGAATAGGTTTCATGCAAGCTAAGTTGTCTGTAAATTGTTGCCAATCACGAACTATTTCTTTAGATGGTTCTGAATTCCAATCAACCTTATCTGCCCATAAACGTTGCATAATTGCCTTTGCTTTTACTATTATAGGACTTACAAACCCTAGAGGATCGTAAAATCTCGCTATGCAACTTAAGATACTACTTTTTGTTATACCTTTTGATACATTACTGTCTGGACTAGTTATGATAAAGCAGTCATCTTTTAAATTGAAATTCAAACCCAAAGTTTTAATATTGCAGTTATTATCTTTTAGAAAGTCTAAATTATCAAAATGATGTCTATCAATAGGAATATCAGAAACTAACTCCATACTATTTGATGCCCATTTATGAGACTCAAAACCACCAAGTTTCAATAATTCACATAATTGAAGTTTTGTTTCAATTAAATTTTGTATATCTGAATGGCTATAAATGATATCATCTACGTATGTACAGTTTCTTAAAACAAATGATGCAAGAGGAAATTCCTTTTCATACCGATTGGCTAATTCAATCAAACACCTTGTAGCTAAAAAGCTGGAACATTTGAGTCCATATGTGACTGTATCTAAGCAAATGCATTTTATGGGTTCGAGTGGATTATTACGCCACAAAATATTTTGAAGCGGCTTATGGTCAGGATTTATGTTAATTTTCCTAAACATCTTTCTGATATCAGATGAGAATATATAATCGCCAAATCTGTACAATAATAAAATATCAAACAGATCTCTCTGCACCTTGGGACCATTAAGCAGGATGTCATTAAGTGAAATTCTGTTTGTGGTTAACATAGATCCATCGAAGACTACCCTAAGTGGTGTTGTTTTGCTAGACTCATTGAACACTGGATGATGAGCCAGAAAATAAACAGGATCTACATCAAAATTATAAGAGTTTATATCAACGTAGTGACCATGCCCTAATGCAATGTATTCTTCAATGAACTTATCATACTGAGTCAACAAATTAATATTCTTTTGCAATCTTTTCTCAAGATTTAAAAATCTAAATAAAGCAAGATCAAACGAAACCCCTAATGTTTGATTTACATCCCCCAATGGGAATTTTAAAGGTAAATCAACGGTAAATCGGTTGTTCTCAAGCTTAACTGAAGACGTAAATATTGATTCAGCAAGGTCAGACTCACTACTCTTCTCATTCAATATTTCTGGTACACTTTCTGTCTTCCAGAATTGTTTAAGTGTTTTATCAAGTTCATTGGCATCAGATTTACATGTATGACAAAAAAGGGATACCTGGTTAGCATGCAAATGGTTAGTGTGCATAGGCAAAGCTCCAGCAACTATAACACCAAACTGAGAATTGATTAAAGCAGGTTGGCATGGTGCATGGTGCTTGTTGTTCAACTGGCTTGACACCCGGGGATTATTGCAGGCATCACTAATAGCAGGATTGGATGACAGGACCACCTGGAAGAATATGTCGGCTCCCATAAGCATATTTATTTCAGATGGTGCGTTAAAATTGCTGTCAGCCAACTGTAAACCAGCCGGTAGATTTAGTTTGAACAAATCAATTTGATGCTGTGGTAATTTGCAGGTAATAGTATCAACTACATGGAAATTAACTAATGTTTTAAAATTGGATGTCAATGAATGTACTTCTAAAGGAATTGCGTATTTAATGTTGTTCATGGTATTGCTGATTCCCATGATATTAATATTAGATTGCATAGGAGTCAACCCAAGAACCTCAATAACTTTGCTTGTCACCAGGGAAATTTGTGACCCTGAGTCAAGAATCGCCTTGACATGTACTTCCCTTCCATCTCGAGAATATAACTTGATGCGAGCTGTGGGAAGTAAGATATTAGTGCTCATGTTATTATTATTGGAAAATAAGGAGACAGGAGCTGTCTGTTGCTTATTTTCATCGGGATGTATTAAAGAATTGTGACTTTGCTTGCAATGAGTACACCTGAAGTGGAATTTGCATTTTCCTTTGTGATTATTAAGACAAATTTCACATAAATTGTTGTCTTTGACAAACTGAATTCTCTTTTCATGATAAATAAAAAAAAAAACAATTGAATTACTCTCGGAGAACAATAGTTTCCGATTGCCAAAATTTCTTTAGAACTTCTTCGATTCTTCTCGGAAATCCGAAAATCTGCAGGTAAACATTTATTAGTAATTTTCATACACATACAAAGGCCCAGCATGTTACCAGTTAATACAATAAGGAAATTACTACCGCATTCAGTAAAGTGGCGGTAGTTGTAAATCAACACTTCCGGAGTACTGTATTGTAATTACTGCATAATTATTACGTACGACGAAATATGAATGGCAATTTGATAATAATAATATGCTACCTTGTAACGGTAATTAATAATGAGCTGGGATCATTTCAACTTCTTTATCAGGTTACCACTTCGGAGGTTTGAATCTGTTTCATTCGTAATTTGGATCTTGACTTTCGGTAACTTTGGACCTGTCTAACAAGCATATTAAAGTCCGTTTGTGTTTCGTTCTTACTCTAATTTTCAGGATTTCAGGTATCGCAGCAATACTGTAAGTAACTACCATAGTTATTGAATTAAATTTCTTTCGACCAGCACTCAGCCACATCGACGGCGTTGGTCTTCGGAGAGGTCTCTTAAATTGCAGGTGGAGTTGCACAAAGAGCAGGTCAGTTGGATCATGGGTTACGATCAGACTCCAGAGTCGCACTCAGCTTTATCTTTTAGAGTCCTCCAATTGGGGAACCGCTTGAGGCTTTTCCGTCAATGAAAAGGGAAATGGCACTGGGAATGTCTGAAGAGCCACGACTTTACACAAAATCTACTGAGACGACAGAAATGCTTTAAGCCAGTGTGAAACTCTTACAACATCTTATAAATTTAGAATACCTTCAAGATGGATAAGTCAAAACAAACTGCAAGAAAACTTAACCAAATACATCCTCCTTGACCGCACTTGGCCCTTGTTTTTTCAACGTCTGCAAAAGTGCAAAGTCAAGCTTCGAAAAAAATATGAACGGGAAGTTCAAAACAGTCTCAAGAAAATTTTTACTTTAATAGTAGTCGACTATTTAAAGCGAAGAGCCAAGAGATCCCGAACTTAAGCAATTAGTGAGCTCCAGTCAGACAGCAATTAACGGAATATGCTATTCGAAAGCAGAAAAGGTAGAAATAATTCAGCCAATAACAGGGTGCTTGCCGAGTTGACTCGTTAGTTAAATAATTCATTAACTACTAATGACCGAAATATATCAACCACTTGGCGTGAAGTACTTGAGATCGGGTGTTATAATTAACGTTTCGTTGCTGATGTAAGTACTGAAGTGGTAATGAAGACGGTGAAGGGGAGATTGTGTTTTGCAACTATTGTTCTATCGTATGACGGTTCTCTTACAAATCAAAATATCAAATAAAAATCGCATTTCTTTTAAAGAACTGGTTGTTAAACTAACGAAACAAAACACAATGGCCCTTAAAAGATCTAGTTTTGTTATTAAGAAATAGTATACAATCTAAAGGGACCATAGACCCAAATCGAAACCGAAACGCACTTTTTTTCTCCGTCATTGCGATGTCTTTTTGTTCCGGACCATACTGGGGTATCTTTTAGTAACGTTAAATATATTGGAAGTCAAAGTATCAATTTTTTTTTAATGTTTAATTATCTACATCATTTCAGCCGAAAGACGTCCACTGCTGGACGTAATCTACCCAAGTGTCGCCACATTGACCGGTCCCGTGCGGCTTGCATCCAACGGATTCCCGCAACCTTCACCAGTCGCCACTCCTGCGTTCTGCGAGCAATGTGCCCTGCCCACCGCCACTTAAGTTTGGCTGCTGCGTCGGTGACCTTGGTTCTCTTGCGGATGTCTTCATTTCTGATTCGATCACGCAAGGATACTCCGTCGGTAGCCCTCTCCTTTGCCCTTTGGGTGACTTTAAGCCTTCTGATAAGGTCCACTGTGAGCGACCACGTTTCGGTCCCGTACGTAATCACTGGCAACACACACTGGTCATAGACTTTCGTCTTGAGATACTGCGGTAAGTTGGCCGAGAATATACCGCGCAGCTTCCCGGCGTGTCTTTAAATGTATGGTATGTACTATTTATGGCCCGTTCAACGAAGTCCTCAATATCGTTGCGTGATATCCCGAAGATGCAAAAACAGTTAAAACGTATTCCGTAATTTATTTCAGCTATCAAGCGACACTAGAACGACCACTAGCCTCCAATCATCTTTAAGGCCCGGCGCTCATTATCGGCATCGGCAAGAAAAGGGATCCTTCGGCATTCCTACATGCAAGCGCACACTGTCGGAAACTATGTCTTGGCATGCTGCAACGTTCATAGGGATGACGAGGCGTCCTTAAGCATGCCGCATCGTCCTCAAGCTTGCAAGCTACCCCCGAGTGTTGCCTCGGCGCCGGCGGCGAGGCGGGCGACGGCGTACCGAAGGATCCCGAAGTATCCCGAAGCAGCCTCAAAGCTGCCGATGCAGTAGCCTCAAGCATACCGAAGCGGTGTGCCGATGCCGATAGTGGGCGCCGGGCCTAAATCTCACTGAATTCCAAATTGGTAAATACTACCGAATGGCAAACTTCAATGAGTCCGAAAGATTAAGGTTTCAACTATCTTTCTTAAATATATCTATGCCTACACTTTTCTCGTCTACAATAAAAGGAAGGTAAGACCTAGGTACATAAAAGAACTAAATAATTTCATGTTTTAATTACTGTTGTTGTTCTCCGTTTCCCTGGAAGCAAACGAAAACTTTGCCGCCATAATTCACTCTGAATACCATCGGAATGTAATTAACTACTGTACCGTGTACTGTAATTAAATTGAGCTTAATGAATCTTGCGTATTTCTCTACAGTTTTGTGAAAAAACTTCGCATTTTTATATTAGCATTCTTATTGGCAGAACATTTTGAAATTGTAGTAAAAGAATATCAGAGGGTATACGAGGAATCCTAAATCTTTTTTAATGGTGCCGAATAAACCATGTTAAGTGTAATATAAAAAAAGCGGCCAAGTGCGAGTCGGACTCGCCCATGAAGGGTTCTGTAGCAGCAAGTAACATAATACAATAGTTACGATTTACGAATTATGACGTCTTAAAAAAAACTGCTTACTAGATCTCGTTCAAACCAATTTTCGGTGGAAGTTTACATGGTAATGTACATCATATATTTTTTTAGTTTTATCATTCTCTTTTTAGAAGTTACAGGGGGGGGGGCACACAAACCCAAAATGTTTGTCAATTAGAACCCTTTTGCAATAAGCATAGTTTGATTTCACATAGCTGACAGTTACCATAATTTCAGATTAATCTATCAATAGTCTCAAGAGGTCTTTCACACTTCTTCACATAGGAAAATACACCTTAAGTTCATCTCAAAAAGAATGTCTGGCATTACGTTAACTTGAGTCACGTTGAGGATGATCTCCTGGAGAGCCGTCTGAAGTGGTTAACTCGTGTGTCATGTGCAAGCAAAGAGGGTATAATGGTGGGAATTGCTTGGGTTTTATTTGTACAAGAAGTTTAATCTCGCGATCGAAAATATGTGCCTGATTTGAAGGAATACTTGCAGTTTTATAATGTTGCCTTTTAATGAGAGTAATGATTAAATCCAAAAACTAGCCTGAAATAGTCTAGACAGAAACACAGACAGAAGTTACTTATTTTGAGACGTACTTAACTAATGAGTTTTTGTGACGTCATACTATACATACCATCACACCTGTTATTCCCGAAGAGTAAGGCAGACGCGTGCCTAATAGTACATCCACATTTCGTCAGTTATGTTTAAGTCCCATAAACCGGGCACAAATCTAGATTCCGTTATACGTAGCTTCTGAGAAATTCCCGATGGAAAAACCCAATAACATTTTGCCCGCCTCGGGATACCGCGGCCCCGGAACATAAAGGGTGAGGAAGGAACGTGAATGGTTTTTAGTCAGTAAAAGACTGACACTCCCTCCTGCTCCGCCCAGAGCGGGAGGAGTCATTTGATAAAAAAAGGACTTTATTCTCAGCAGTCTACAGGCGTAGTTAAGCATCAATATCTAGTAAAAAGGCTTTTTATTCACATTTTCATCGACTTAATAGGTTTCCAAGAAGCAATGAACAAGAAAAACGCGTGATAAAAATGGCGACTTGTTAGAACAATCGATTAGTCTTCATTATGTTGGAGAATATAAAATTATATCTTTACTATGCATATAGTTACCTCTGTCATGTTCCACTTGCGACGATATTATACAAATTGAAGAAGTTTCAAATAAGTAGGTACAGCATTTAACACTCGTTGATATTAATCAAATCAAAATCAAATCAAATCATTTATTCTTTGCAAACATGGGTAATAGGTACATAGGTGTTCTTTTATAATAGAGTTCTCCACATTTTGCCGTCACATGGGCATGCAAATAATTGGTTTACAATTTAAAATAAGTGGCATGTCATACAATAAAAAAATTAAAAAAAAATGTCAACATGGTCAAAAAATTAAAAAAATATGTCAACATGGTCAAAAATTTAAAAAAAAAATTCAAAATGGTCAAAGCAATAAAAAGGGAAAAAAAATTGTTAAATACCATCAATAATGTCAAACGGAAAATTTACATCAGCATGCCAATTAGAACAACAGTAATATGTCAATTAGAATAACAAAATGTAGGTATTTATAAAAAATCAGTCAATAACAGTAAGTGTGTATCGTAAGGGTAAGTACATAATTATATCAATTAGTCAGTGAATCATCATTTAGAAAGTCGTCAATTGAATAATAAGTTTTCATATAATTAGTAATTCGATTAGGGACCTTTTGAACTTTAAGACAGTTAATGTTTAGTAAACATATATATGTCACCGTAAAATTGTCAAACACGTTATATTGTAATCTCTCTAGTGATATTGTAAACTCTCATGCATTTCACAATATTATGGTTTCACTTCGATAGATTACAATCTACCGAAAAATAAAGCGTTATATTGTAAGCAGTACGTTCGTTTGACAATCTTTCGAGAGTTTACAATCTCTCTAGTTATATTACAATCTAACGTGTTTGACAATTTTACAGTGACATGTCCACATTTCGCCAGTTATGTTTAAGTCCCATGTAAGAGGGAGCGAGCCTACTGCTATCAACTGGGCACAAGACTGAACTCCGTTTCTGCTACTGAGAAATTCCTGATGGAAAATACCCTAGCAACACTTTGTCCGACCTGGGAATCGAAAAAAGGACCTCATGCTCAGGCGTCGCGCTTGCTACCACTAGACCAACCAGGCAGTAAATACAAAAAAACAAAAAAACCATCTTACGATAAAAAAAACGCAATGAAACTTCAATCAAACTGACCTTTATACTCAGAAATCTAAACCTCAAAACGATGTCTTCATTCAATTCAACATCTCTCTCGGTGATTTAGTATCGTTATCTTCAAGAGGCAACAATAGAAAGTCCTAAGTGGAACGATGCTTAAAGGTTGGGCTAAGCGTGATTTATACTAGGCCCGGAGTTTTGCGGACCCATGTCAAGCCTGATTCCAGGAGTTTCAACCATTAATATTCATTAAAAACCTCAACTTGTTCGCGTTTATTTAATTCCATCAGAACTATTTTCAACGTAAACAGTCTGATATAATTAACAAAGCGTACGGTATGTATCTAGGATAAAACGTCTAAAGTTAATTAATTACAAAACAACAGCGTTATCTTGGAAGGAGTCTGAAGTTTGTTTGGTAATGTGAAATTATGTATACATCGTGTATATAAAACGGTACGTTGTTGGTAGCTAAATGTGTTTTCTAAAACACGCTGTAACGTAATATGATCGTTATCGTATAGTGTACGAAGTCATGTTCCTAACTCGAAGGTTATAAGAAGTCTCGCTTGACTTGCGAATTTGAAAGTAAATTCTACATTTCGACTCTTGGTGCGAAAAGTGGAAAAAGCAACGAATAAACTGGCAACGCTTTACTCGTTACATTCAATATTCGCTGCACTTCACTAGAAATTCGAATTTCATTCGCCACCGCAGATTCTCCTTCAGATATATTTCAAACACTGGAGATTCGTCCAATCCGCTATAAAAAGTATTGCAAAAAGAACAAAATATAATGTCAGAGGCAGTAGTTTCGATTCGGTAAATGTTTAAAAAACCTAGTATATTTTCAGGTGCTTTAAACGTTTTCATTGATTTTTGTGGACCGAATGTAAGTTTATGGTCTTCACCGAAATTCTTACTAAACATGCGACTACTGTCCACTATCAGAAACAAGTTGCTATGTACCAAATATGATACGAGTAGTGAAAACAACAGCAGTCGCATGTTACTTCAGTGACTGTGGCAAAGGAAAGTGTAGACTTATCAATATATCTCGACATTCTGTCGCAGCAATCAAACATGGTAACTCACTACCTCACTCTCTCACTCTCTTACTCTCTCACTCAGACCTCCCAAAAGGTGGACCGATGACCTGGTGAAGGTTACGGAATTCCATTGGATGCGAGTCACACGGGACCGGTCAATGTGGCGACACTTGGGGGAGGCCTATGTCCAGCAGTGGACGTTTTTCGGCTGAAATGATGATGATGATGATGATGATGAATCAAACACAAACTCATTCATGTTTTAAAGCAACTAAATTTGTTTCACAAAGGCTTGTCGTTTATCTTATCCGCGATATTCGGACATAATTCCAAATACCCAATCCGCAAGCACACCTGTAACATACCTACAGCTATAATGTGGTCCGGTCACTTCCGCGCGCTTTCCGCTTAGTCTTCAATTTAATTTGATCCGACCCCCGTCTCATCCTCTGAAGCCGCAACATGCAATGAACGCTTCTTATAAACTCCTTCCAATCCTGCTGTTACAGACTAAACGGGAAATTGTGGAGACTATTTTTGTTTTCAGGTAGAATTTTCAAAGTAGAAGTTATAAAAGGATTTAGTTATTGTGATATTTGGGTAAGAAGAGTTTTGTTTTATGATACCTTGACGATTATGTAATTTTGTTATACTTATGCCGAAATACCAAGCCAAGAGCCAGCCAATTCTTGGCATTCACCATGTTCTCGGTCTAACCTACTAACTAAGATTGCTTGTGGCTGCACTTTCTGATAAGCGAAAAACTGAGTGAGGTATTGAAATAATTTAGTATTATTTTTTAATGACTCTCAGTCTACTTCAAGACTTAATTCTTTGCAAAAACATGTTCAATATGCAGTTAAACTGCCTGAAGCGGTTTAAATATAAATAAATGCGAAGTTTTCTTTCATACCACCCCACTTCAGTCTTAAGACGGCGCGCTGAGCCGTATTAAATAAGATTTCTGTTTTATGTTGAATCAGCCTCCAGAGCTTCTAGAAAACTATTTTCTATCAGTTCGTTAAATACGCTTATTGACGAGAAGTTTACAAGTTAATCTACGAGTATCTTGTACTTTCTGAAGACAAACTTCTTTGGAAGTTTAAATACGCTGAGATATGATAGTTTTTCTTTGGTACTTCTATCAAATTTTGTTATGAAGAGATTTATTAATGGTTAATTTATGTTTAAACATGAGTATTATTAGATTCTAAATTACTTACTTTTGCCTTTGTAAATTTTTATTCTTATTATTATTATTCAAATTCATATCTTTTTCTTTATATAAAATTACTTTTTCTTAAAACATTATGATTTTAGATTTAAATTGTTGGTACACCACATAACTGAGCTTTGGAAGAGCGAAGTGACCTAACACAAGCAATTTTTGTCTAAAAGGTCACTTCAACCACTAGATGTAGTACATAACTTGTGAAAGAAAATAAATAATTTTGTATTTGTATTTGTATTTGTATTTTGTAATTTTAATGAGAGACCTAAACTAAAGATCATCATCATCATCATTTCAGCCGAAAGACGTCGACTGCTGGACAAAGACCTCCCCCAGTGTCGCCAAATTGACCGGTCCCGTGCGACTCGCATCCAGCGGATTCCTGCAACCTTCACCAAGTCAACGGTCCACTTAGTGGTAGGTCGGAGGTCTTCCAACGCAACGTCTTTCAGTCGCCACTCCAGAAGGCAGAGTCAAGCACTCGCCAGTATGTTTTGATGAATGTGAAAGTAATAATAATACATTTATTTAATTTGACAACATTGGTCTACTGGTTAGTACACAAACAAACTTATCAACTAAGGTCCATGTTCACCGAAAAGATAACAGTCTGATTATCTAAAAACAGCTGTCACTATGACATTTTCCCATACAAAAATGTGTTTTAAACAGCTGTTTTTAGATAATCAAAGCGTCATCTTTTGGTGAACATGGACCTAAGTGTTAGTATTTATTATCTAAGTACACATAATTATTATTTTTCATCCATGCCACACGAGCAACCGGGCATGTGTCTCACTATCGGTGCATCGTGCTGTTCAGCTAGGGTTTTCAAAATACAGTTGCAGCTAGCCCTCATTCTGCATATTAAGGATGCGGTCTTTTTCCTCATAATGGCATAAAAGTCGTCAGTTCGAAAGTGCGTGGAAAATATTAACTGGACAAAGTTATTTTGTCAGGCACCAGCGGAATAGTCCGTCACCACTTACATTACTTAAGTAATATTTCACTTACATCGTTATCCAAAGTAGCAAGCACAAATTACCAAAATGCAGAAAAACAATATTTGAGAATGAGCATGACGACAAATAAAAAAAAACATATCTTTCGAACACCGAGTCCCGGTCGTCACTGGGGAAATTATGGAATATAAAATATTTGTATGATCGTCACTCCACCGAATTTTTCTTGTTGTATTTTTTCAGTCTGCTCCGATAAAAACTACGGAAAGTTATAGGAAAACGGTATAACATTTTTTTTTCACAACGAATAAAATTGCGTCAACCACGTTTAAGTCGTTAATTATCTCGTATATTTGCACATTCAATCAATTAAATCGTTACACTTTAATGATTTCAATCAAATTCATACAAACCTGTTGGAGGAGCAGCGGCTCGGATCAATCTTCATGTTAGGCTGCGCTTACCTAGGTTGATGGGGACCCACTACGTATCGAGAGTCCTCGCACGTTAAGCCGTTGGTACCGGATGTCATTTGTAGGTCTTTGGCTTTCGTTACAGGTAGACCGTGGCCCAAAAGTCTGACAACCAGTCTTACCAAAAGGAATCGTATCACCCAGTATAAACTGAGTTGTGGAGTTCAGTTAAGCAGTGGTTCCATGTAAAATACTGGTATTCAGAAATATCCGGTTAGACTGGAAGCTAAAAGCCATAGTTGAGAAGAGTTTAGGCATACGATGCCGATAAACTTGTTAGACTCTTGTTAGGTATTATCCTCTCTCAAGCTAACACACACCATCATGCATTCAGTCTGCTGTGAAACAAAAGACTATCTTCAAAAGACTATCTTACTGGTGTACTCTTGTACAACATACAAGAGTACACCAGAAACATAGTCACGAATTTCAAACAAAGCTATCAAAATCATAACCCAATAGAATATTCCGGGAAAACTCGCTACACAAAACGGAGACAAAAGAGAACAGTTGTTCGGTTAGACACACGACAAACATAGGAAGTAAATAGACCCGACGACAGAGTTAAAACTAAATAAACTAGTTTGAAAGTCGATAGCGGACAACGCACACAACGCATAGACTGATTTGCATTTTTATTGGAACCGTTTAAAGAAACAATGGACGGATCGATTGAAACGCTTGCCGTTTGGGAAATTCAAATGTTTTTCCTTTTATGCCGTTTTCTGTGTAAGCCTTCATCGATTTTTATTTCGATATAATCTTGGCTGTGGATGTTGTTTTAGAAAATGTGATATTCCATTTTGAACATAGTTTCTGCTTCGTAAAAATAGAACAAAAGTAATTACTCGACATGTAGGGAGTATTTGCTTTAGACACAAAGTGCTGAACTCAATCAACCTTGAACAAAGGTAACAAAACCTTGCTAAGAATCTTGGATGTAAGAGAGTAGGCAATGAAAATATTGTCTTATAAATCCACCTATCTACAGAAGTTAACAACTTTACTAAAGGATTTGTTCGTATTACTAAAACGAGCTTCGAAAAAAGACCGTATTATTGACCTCAGCAAAGGAGTCTTTATTCATGTTTATTATCTATCACTCCTTCCCCTAATTTAACGTGACTTCCTTACCCACTACTTCTCTTAAAGGAAAGTATCGCCTAAGACATTTGCAGGACCATCCCCATTCCAGAACGGGCAAGAAACTCTTTCCATCTAACCAGCATGAGCTTGAAAAACTAACAGCAATTTCTCATTACCAAAACAGAATGTCATAAACAAAAACATATGTATGTAAAAATTCTCAATCTTCCACATGAAACCAAATACGAAAGCCCTTGTTTGCATGCTGTCTGCTTCAAAGTCTTTGAATGACGTCACTGACAATGGGGAGCTCTCAACATGACGTAGAGCACTGCTACCCACTCTTTTTGGCAGCACAATCCTTCAAAGGCGGATGAAATGAGAGCATCTTAATATCCGCGTTTTAGTCTTATTTCGTGTGACATTAGCGAGCCCTCGACGAATGAACAAAGCCGTGGGTTATTCTGCAAACGTTTAAGTTTTTTAATTATTTTTATAAACTTTTTTGTAATTCAGTAAGTTTTTCGTGAACACTATGAGACTAGCAGCAAAAATGAAAATTACAAAGAAAAGTGTAACCTAACTAGCCAGACAACAAGCTGTCATAGCTCTGTCAAAAAAATGACAGTAAAACAATCTCAGTACATCATTTTAAATGTAATTTTGTAGAACGTGTTCATATGATAGCAATTAACACGTTTATTGTAATATTTTTTTATAAATTTGAAACGTAGACAATTATTCAGGTAAACATCCTGTATCATATTCAACATTCATAGAAGATTACAATGCATTTAATTACTATAGAATTCCCAGAACAATATGTTTGCATAATGATTATAAGATTGATATAAAGAACACCGGCCACAGCGCGAACAATTTTTTGTTCAAATTTTATTTTAGCGTCTGCCCATGAAAAATATGTTAAAGTATAGAGTTTGAATTCCTGAACAGTTTTGTCTTCTGTAAAACTTTTATACGAAGTCAGGAATTAAAGATATTTTAGTTTGAAGTTGTAAAGGTTATGTATGTGTAGTCAACAACGGATAAATGTAAAAATAAGTACCTACTTACTTAGCACACACACGCAAAGTAAGGGTAGATCCCTTATTAGCGTGTAAAAGACGCAATGGCGAATCAAAGATATCTATTCATTGTAAAAGTTAAACCCAGGGGGGGTTTAACTTTAATAGACATTTTGTTACTTGATTAAATACTTCTTTCTGTAAACTATACCACTGATTTCTCAAATAATTAAAAAAGCATTTTATTTGTCTACTCATTTCAATCAATTTCAATGTCAAATTGACAAACCAACAATTTTACCTGGAAATAATTCGCTGTTTCGTCTCTTATTTATTGTTTTTTTTTTTAACTGGAATCTTCATTTTGATCTTCACTTGGACTTTCGATTAATTCAGTTACTGAACAGCAAGTTGTGTTTTATTAATGAGAAGTACGAGTTGCCTTCGGATTTTGTTTGGTGTTTGTTGATATCATTTCCATTAGAGATTTTCAAATGATGGTACATCCCAACCGAAGCCAATGAGTTACAAGAAACCTGCCGACTGAGATTGGTCAGGACAAATCGCCAGTCAGAATAATATTATCGTATTTAACTACATACGAGAGGGAAAAATAGGCAATCATTTTGTATATGAACTTCCAACTAAGTAGCTACGTGCCACAATCTTGAGTAACGGAATGTGTGTAATTTTAATCATAATAAATAAACAATAAATTATTAGTATCTCCTTTCTTGACTTCTTATTTTTGCGCCTACCTTAAGCATTGCATTTGTAGGTATCACCTACATTACTTTAGTAGAAGGCGAGCCTATTGCCACAGACCGTACGAGCACAATGCTCTAGGCTTCAGGATACTAGAATTACAATATCAGTACAAAAAGTTAGTCCCTCTAAAGATATACCATCCTATTAAAGATCCTATTATACTACGTACATACTATTATATCATTACACACAATTCTTTTGTCAACTGGTCGTTGACAAAAGAAATCATGACATTTCTTTTGTCAACGACCAGGTTTTTGTTTGGAGGTGACATTATAGTTAGAGAGCCCATGACAGGAGACCTAGTTTGAAAAGACTCTCGATACATATAATATTATTTCCGTCATTAATGGGATCACACAAAGTGGCGATGCTGCAATGCAAAAAACCTGGCGGTGCTATTAAAAAAATTTTTTTAGTTATCTAGTATGATCGACCTCCTGACCTCCAAACCACTGCTGCATCTTCCAAACAGTGGAGAAAGTGGTTGCTGCAGCGATTGAACGTCGCCCTCCGCGCAGCTGGATTCGGCATTTTGTCAGCACCCGGTTCCTTTTTATACTGATTGAATACGCGTGCCAAGGTCATGTAGGAATAATTACGAAACTTGGGAGTCATATCAAACTAGAAATCGTTTGCTTATCGTTCGCTAGGTTATTTGCATTGTAGCATTGCCATTTCGTGTTCCCCTATTAATAACGTGCCGAATTATTTATATTTCGTCTGGGAGTATTATCGAGAGGTTTAGTGTCATGGGCTCTCTAACTATTAAAAGTATAGCTTAGCCAAAAGTCATGAAGTCAAGCCAGAAAGAAAAAAAACTAAGCCATGATTATTTCTTATCATCATTATTCTAGTCAATTAAGCTTTTAATTATTACGACTTTTTTTCCTGACTTCGATAGGCCTTAAGATTGATTTGATAAATCTTAGTAAATTATTTCGTCGGTATCTATAACGGTGACATTTGTAGACGCTTAATAATTTCATTAGCAATTGTACGGCCGGTGTTCTTTACAATTACAATAACTGAAACAATTTTATTTTGTGTACCCAAAAGTGAAAAGACAAAACCACTACATACAATACGCAGCTTTTGAAAGGTTTGTTAAAAATAAAAATAAATAAACATTTTTACAATCCACCTCAGTATTTTTGCTGAATAACCCTTGAATTTAGGAAGCTGGATCTGAATGCAAGGGCTTCTTGTAACAGGATGCAATATCCTTTGTATGAGAATATGAAATGCATTTTAGACTCGTGTTACCTACGTCCCCTAATGAGGTCTCATACAAATGGTTCTTTACTTACTTCATTTGAATGCATACTAAATTTATTTTATAATTACTCTGTTTATACTAACAAATGGCTCATGTTCCTACAATAAATATACCCTAGTGTCTAGGCTCATTTGCGACTGAGAATTAAAAACCTGTTTACATTTTTTATGTTTTTTGTGTAATTTTCATTCTGGTTGTTATTTGGCCAGTACTTTAAAACAATAATGGAGAAGGTAGAGTTAATTTGCTTGGGCTTCCAAAAAGTGAGTAGCTTGTGGGTAATATTATAATCCCTCTAATTTAACAGCTTTATTTCGGAACTTAAATATCATTCTGGGATGATATATGGATAGTCTAACTAACAGATATGTACTTTTACCAGAAACATATTACGAAGTTAATGGAACTTTAACATGTTGTTTTTGGGTACACTAGGTATCCTTAATTTTCGACCTCAAAAACGAACCCTGTAACCTAACCTTTTTTAGTTTTTCGCTTAGATCTCTTAAATTTATTTTATGTACCTTTTTGGACGAAAAAGTTGAAGAACATTTTTCCTAAAAGTTTGTTCGTGAACCAAATCTTCAGGTCCAATATTAACGAAGATTCATCCGATCAAAATTAGGCAAAGTAGGAGGTATTATTAACATATTACTCTACTCCCTTAATTTTCGATCTCTTCTAGTCAGTGATCACACAACATACAATATGTTCTTCAACTACTAGAACTAGTGATACAAATTGTTTAACTGTATCGGCAAAGAGTTTGTTTATAGAATGCAGTGCTGACGCGAACGAGCAATTAGCGGCAAACCTTTGTTTTTGTTGCACTAACACAACACGCCTCACGAAGCTGTCACATGAACATGGTCGTAACACAACGCAATGCAGCACTTATTTACTTTACCAATGGATGCATTATTAATTTAGCAAACACGTTAATCGGGTTAAGCGACGCTTCTAATGAATTATTCTAATAGTTTTAACTATGGGGGGGGGGGGAAAGAGGGTCGGGAATCGGATATGAAAGTCCTGATGTAATATAATAAAGCAAATCGTTTTTAGGGTTCCGTAGCCAAATGGCAAAAAACGGAACCCTTATAGTTTCGCCATGTCTGTCTGTCTGTCTGTCCGCGGATAATCTCAGTGACCGTTAGCACCAGAAAGCTGAAATTTGGTACCAATATGTATATCAATCATGCCGACAAAGTGCAAAAATAAAAATTTAAAAAAACATTTTTATTAGGGTACCTCCCCCAGACGTAAAGTGGGGAGCGATTTTTTTTTTAATTTTTACCCTGACGTGTGATATATTGTTGGATAGGTATTTAAAAATGAATAGGGGTTTTCTAAAATCATTTTTTGATAATATTAATGTTTTAGGAAATAATCGCTCCGAAAGTCAAAAACAATGTGTCCCCCCCCCTCTAACTTTTGAACCATAAGTTTAAAAAATATGAAAAAAATCACAGAAGTAGACCTTTATATGAACTTTCTAGGAAAATTATTTTCAACTTGATGAGTTGAATAGTTTTTGAGTTATATAGCACTTTTTCAAAAAAACGCAAATGATAACTTTGTTTTTCATACAAATACTATGAAAAACAAAGTTATTTTTGCTGACGAAAAATGTTGGTATTTTTAATGGTCTGGGAAGCTACGGAACCCTACAGTGAGCGTGGCCCGACACGCTCTTGGCCGGTTTTTTTTTAATATTTATTTGTCTTTTGAAAATAATTGCTCTGTCTCTATTTCTCTATCTATTTTTACTTAACAAGATAAAAAAAACACAACTTATACTTACATTTAATTTATTTAATTTTTGTAAATTTTATTGTTTTACTTTAACTAAAATGGATATTTGAAATAAGACCCCTATGTTATACAACTTTTGGAACTTACAAGAGCTATAAACTATGTTACCTACCTAATTACCTTTATGTCGCATGAAACTAGAGTATCAACTCTTTTACTATAGTTGGTGCCAGTTAAGATGGAAATAGAGGTCATTCACACCTACCTACCAAGGTTTTCGTCATTAAACGATAATGACACTTACTATTTACCAAAGTCGACCAATAAGCGATACTTGCTAATATCGCTAGAGTATCGTAGTACCAGTCGGCTAGACATACAGGGGTTGAGAATCTTGTGTTGTTCCAAATCGAAATTATTAAACTATGACAATTAGTTTCTTAGCAAAAAAATAAATAATGTCGAATTTATAAATTTACGTGTGACGTAAAAAAATGCTTCAATGTGAAGGATTTCATCAACATAAATGGATGTAGACTTAGCGTCAGTTCACACCGAGACGCGACAGTACTGGAAGAGGCCAGTGCTTTCGCGCTGCGCCGCGCAAGACGCATCGCAACATCGCTAGGCGCATCATTAAAAGCAAAGAAATAATAGCACTCCGAAACACGACAGAACGCAAGCGAACACGGAATGTTCAATCAAAATGGCGGCCCACGCGGCATGACCATAATGTGCTGCACACCTGACGCGTTGACCGCTTCAAAGTGAAAACGGCATAAGATCAGAATTATCATTTTTTGTGATGAGATAGTTATGTCATAAGAATATTTAGATTCTTACTGACTTTATATTTTATTCAGTATTTTATTAAAGAATAATGCATAATCTGATATACTTTAACATAATCAACATCATTTTCGTGTTCAGCGACCCCGAAAACCATGAAATGGCGGAAAAACCGAAAATTTTCCACGGCGCCATCTTGGATTTTCATTTTGACCTCATTTTCGTTATCAGCGACCCTGAAAACTATGAAAACGACACCCATGACGTAAAAACGAAAAAAACCTGGACGCCATCTTGGATTTTCATTTTGAACTCATTTTCGTGATCAACGTCCCCATAAAAAAGACACCCGTGTCGGAAAAACCCAAAGAAAATCTCCCTTCAAGTAATAACAGGCGTGATGTTGTGTTTACTCCACAGAGTAAACTTAAGTGGCCATTAAGGTGCGCAAAAGTGCAGTCACGCAAGTGTCCATTCGCGTAAGGTCCTTTTCGCGCAAAAGTCCATGCGCGCATAATAATTATGTCTTTTCGCGTAAGTGGGTGCGCGTAAGAAGTGTCCTTCGCGCAAATGTCTGTCGCGCGATAGTCCCAGATCCTAATTTTATAATTTATTTACTTTTTTTAAATGGAAGTAACTCACTAACTCACTAAGTTAGAATAGTGTCAAAAAGGAAAATACAATATTTAAAACAATTAATTTCGTAGGGTACGTTTGCTCGATTTCTTATTTTTTTGGGTTGTGCACTTTGTTGTGTATGTTCATCACCATGTGTCATTTTGGATGTATTATGAGACTCAAGCGATATCAGATTTGCGACAGGTTTGTACGGGTGGAGGGACAGTATCGCTAAAATTTCGACATCGGGATGAAAGTCGGAGCAATGACCTCTATTTCCATCTTAACTGGCACCAACTATAGCGGCCTTCTGGCCTCTTTACTAACTGTGACAAACGGGCAATTTGCTCCCTTTGACATATCACTTTGGATGGACGTTATATAAGGATGGCAAGCTCTCATCCATCACTTTTTGTATCTATACTAGCTAGACAGATATTCCATGTTAGACCAATACCGAATGATGTGTCGTATCACTTTGCAAATTCATCTGAAGTAGAAAAGGGGTATAGGTCAACGGCACAAGTTATAAGCACTGCAAGAAATCTCTCTATGAATCTCAATATTATAACGCACACTAAGAAGCATTGTAACGGCTTCACCGTGGCACCAGTTCTTATGGTGTATGTTTACCATGATAATGCTTAAACCAACCAGATTTCTTACTAAAAGTAACTTAGACTTTAAACAAAATCATCCTGTGTTTTACAGGGTAGCCCCAGAAATTCATACTTTCTTACGGTTTTTGCAATTTGCAGGTCAATATGTCAGGTTGAATTTTGATTAACATATGATTCGCAGTCGTAATAAAATGGCTATACAGAGTTATAATGATTTAAATCGTCCATACCACCCCTGGTATCTTTATAATCCTATAGAATTACTTTTTCATGAAATAAGCAAACGTAAGACAATTTAAATTTCGCGGGCAAACCACACTAAATTATATTATATCATCATCAAAGGTATATTCCCCACATTTATATCTGTTCAAAATATGCTTAGCGGTGACTATTTGGAAACTATTGCAGTACATGGCGTCTTCTCCGGACGGCGCAAGTACCACTAATTTGGCGTTGATGTTGAAAATGCCGGTGTCTATACCGAACTGGGTGCCAAAAGCTATGCGGGCCAGGCTCTCGTCTTGCCAGCAAGCCAAACGATTCTCTGCAAATACAATACATTATGCTAATGTCTAATGTGGTGCTGTTTTAATTTTATATATTGTGGGGCATTGGGGTTAATAGGCTTCATACAATGAGGAAAAAAAACACGCCGAGAGAAAAGATGACGAGTAGTGATAGCCTAGTGATGTAAGTAATAGGAAACTTGTTTATTCAAAACTCACCTCTATAATGCAACGGAATAACCTTCCTATACAAATGCATCCTTCTCGCAGACTTCTCGTATCTCGTGACGGCTATCACACGGCCGGGTGGTGATGCACAAGACAGGACTCTAGCTGAGGCACCTGATGACGTCAATACTACGATAGCAGTAGCTCCACTTTGTATCGCTGCGAGAGAAGCGGCTAGAGCAGCTGCATAGGGTTGTAGAACTGGGAGCTTCAACTGAAATTATATTCCATTAGTTTAGCTGTGAGACAAGATCTAAAACTTGATTGATTCAATATTAAGTTTATGTAAGAACTACAAGAATAATTACCGGTAAACTCATTTTAAAATAATCTTTAACATTATTATAATCTTTTTCTATAATTTCAGTAGCTCTAACGACAGCTTGAATGCATTCTATGGGAGGTTTTCCATATCGATCGTCCTTTAATAAAATGCCATCTACTCGGTTTTTTATCAAATCATGGACTTGTACTAATAACTGGCGATCGCTAGCAACTTCTTCATAGTAATTATCTATTAATGTTGGGTTCATTAAAAATATAGGCTTGCGTTCCTGAAAAAAATGTAAAGCTATAAGGCACAGACGCCAGTACGCCAAACTACTACAATCTGACAAATGTCTTTAATAGATTTTCAACTTTATCACTGAAGCTTTAGATAAAAGGTTGATTGGAAAAATTCGGTTCAGTTCAGTTCAGTTTTGGCTAGCTTGGTGTGCTGTAGTATGTAATACAATAACAGTACAGAGTTTTTTCAGAAGGATTGCCTCCTCCTTCACCTATCCCAATTTATTTGGGGTTGGCGCAGCGACAAGCAAATCTCCTTCTTCCATACAAATACTCTCTATCAGTCATCATTCTAATGAATCAGACAGAAGGCATTTTAAATAACTTACTTACAGCTAACGGAAGGTTGCTATCTCCGTCTGTTTGACATACAGGGTGTAAACCACCTCATCACAAAGCCGTTAACCAAGCATTCTGTAGATCAAACTAATAACTTTACAGGTTATAAATCATGTTTTGTGGTAGAACTCAATGTAACGCACTTCAAACATTGTGCTGATGGGTGGATTGAATAGTACGGGGGTCGTGGAGGTGTTAAAAGTCAAAATCTTACAAAAAAAAACTTGTATTTAAAAAAAAAACTTGTCAAAAAGTTGTAACTTTGACCCCCCATATCTCCGAAACTAGAAAGTTCCCAGGTATAGTGTAGAACAAAAAAATGATCGCAATGATGGGGAGAACAAGTGCCTTTCGGCTTCGTGAAGAGGTGTTTTACACCCTTTATAGCTTACGGACCGATAGAAACCAAACGTCACAGAAAAGATTTATTTAATTTTCCTATGAATCAAGTGACTGGTAGGTGACGCGGATAGGATATTTCAAGCTAACTTTGTTTAAAGAAACACCGCTAGCTAGAGACGTAGGCCATATTAACTAACAGTTAAAAGTAAGTAAGTTATAGAAAATGGTCGTAAACAAACTTAAATAATTTACAATAATTAAAAAAATTTGCAAGTTTTTTTTTTGTTTTTACTTTGTCTTAAATTGACTTAAATTATGCACTACGTAAAATACTGAACTGGTATAGTTCTATCTAAATTGTCACACTCAAATACAAAAGTTAATATAAATTAGGTACAAGAAGTAATTAAACTTGCTTCGTTAACAATATTAAGGAGGTAGTCTCGGGAGTTGCGAGCCTTTGTTTTTGTTAGGCCCAAATTACGAGTAACATCCAGACTATAATATTGGTCTAGTCTTACAACTTCCCGAAAACTTTCAACAACTTTTGAATTAACCTTGTCAATTCAGTATTGTGTAACGGGGACTTTATATAGGGTGTTAAGAAAACTGACGCTCAAACTATAGGCATGACAACAGTACATATCAAAAAATTGCAAATCTATTTAGTCCGTCGAAATAATAGACACAAATATTTATTGTTTTTGTAAATCAATGAATATTGATAAAGATAAAACGCATCAAAACTCGGGAGTTGGGGCTCGTGACGTCAGAACGCACTAAAAATAATACCAAGGCATGACGTATTGAGAATTTTAAAAGCGTCGTATCTTCGTAAATTTTTTTATTCGGCATATGATTCAAAACCCCCGAGCATAAAAATGCCTGTGCCTAGGCATTGTGTATGAATTAGGTTTTTTTAACATCTTTATAATTCTTAAACGCGGCGTAGAATGATATCCCAAATTCGTGGTACATGCGATTAACGGTCCAACCGTTCAACTATTTAAACTAATCATTATTTTTTTATTTTTTATTTAAAAGGTTAAAAATTGTTTGCAAGTTTTCATAATAAACCAATTCTAAAAATTCATTAACTGGCAGAATAAGCTACATTATTTGTGGGTGTTAAAGGCCAAAAGTTTGCCATTTGCGGGCGAAGTGCTAGTAAAAAATAAACACTACCCATTTACATATCAAGATAAAAGTTACAATTATAATTAGCTTAGGATTCACCTCTCTGCATTCTTGCAAAAGCTCGTCAAAGTTGCAAAGAATGTTGCTCAACGTTGGATCCACAACGACGCCAGCTGAAATCTAATAAAACAAAATAAAATAAAATCTCAATCAACAATAAATTATTCGTCCTCTTTATAAAATTTTATATCTTATTAACCATTATTATTTCATTAAGATCCTTGATTTCATACGTTGAAGGCCAGAATAAAATTGGAAGGGCAGAAATTTTGTTATTTTCTTTCTTGAATTGACGCAGTTGGTCCGTGGACATTATGTCTTTTAGTATTATCATGTCAACCTGTTAAAAACTTATTAATTAGTTGTCTAATACAATAACTCATCACATCACTCTTTATAGTTTTTTTAAACGGCCAAGTGCTGGACTCACACACAAAGTGTACCTTAGCATCAAACAATAAACTAACAATACTTATATCGCATTTTCATAAGCCAAAATAAACTCGACAGCAAATCTTTTGCTTTTCATAGCATGTTGATGAAAAAGTTACTGCCGCTGTAACACGAAAAGTGTCCCATATCTCAAAAGCAATAAATAACAAATCTTATTCAAACTAGTTTTTGTAGAAAGTTCCTTTTACGTTCTACAAACCTACATTGATTTAGAATGTTCCTCCTCTTACTTTGGGAAATAGAGGGGGCACAACATTTTTACGACTAGGCCTATGACTTATGAGAGAAGCGATTAACTCATCAATCATTGACTTAAGAAAAGTAATAATGAATAATGTTATCAGCACTACGAGTATATTATGTATGCATTATAGTTTTTATTACATTACGACCCGAATGGCGTAGCGTTAGTGAGGCTGCCTAACGTTCTTAGGGTCCTGGGTTCGAATCCCGGTAGGAGCAAATGTTTGTGTGATGAGAATGGACATTTGTTTCCGAGTCATGGATGTCTATATGTATAATAAGTATGTATTTACAAACAAAAAGTATATATGTAGAATATCAACTATCTGGTGTCCGGACACAAGCCTTGCTTAGAGTGGCACTAGATGGCGCTTTGTGTAATGTCCAGCGATATTTATTTATTTATTAGTTTTATTACATTCCACTTACTCTATCATCAATATCAATTGGGTTATTAACAGACATAGTGAGACACATTCCAACAGGCGCACGGTAAGTAGTTGGGATCATTTCAGGCTTTTTTTCGAAAAATTCTATCGCCTTTTTTATTATTTGAAAAAACGCAGCATCATGCTGTGTCATGTCTATATTGAATATGTTTACTCCAACGTTGGATAGGGCGTGAATGTCATAGCCATCATATTTCTCATCGTCTGGAAAGACAGGCTATCCTTAGACAGAAGAATGAGACCGATAAAATGAGTTTTAATTTTTTATTTATTAAATTCATGCCTAGCCAGTCGTAACAAGATACAGATTTCAATGGTCAATCAAATCCCCTTAAGTGCCTTGGGGCCGATTAACAGATTAACTACGTATGAATTTACGTTGGATAAAGATAAAATGCCTTGCCGCGCCGACTCCGGTGTGTACTGGCCTTACTGCACATTGCATGTTTAACTAGTCCAGACACTATTTTAATGACTGTGAGTGCAAAATTCAGTAATCGGCTCACTCTCTCATGAATCTACAGAATAAAAATGAATTTAAAGTTTTTAATTACTTACGACAGTCGTACATTATGTTAACAGTTTGGTAAACTATATCTTTTTCATTTTGCAATCCAAAACGTACCTGGAAATTAAACCATACAATTTATTCTGTGGTCGTTAGTAAGCCCGTGAGCCATTTCCTAATTTACACACACAAACATAATGACCTTCTGGCTGAAATACTAAAATCTGCAGCAAACACTTGGAAAACAGATTATCATTATGCTTTTAGGGGAGTTAAATTTAAATCTTTGTATCACTAATAGGTACTTTATATTACATTATAAACCTATATTGTCCCACTGCAGGGCATAGGCCTGGCCAACCCTTACTCCTTCCACTTTTGACGATCTAGTGCGATTGTAGGCCAATCCTTTAAAGAAGAGTCCAGGTCATCCCGCCATCTCCTTTGGTAAATTGGTACTTTATTATGGTTTAAAAAGAGAAAGAATTATTCGTACTTACACCCTCCCTGCCTCGAGAAGGAATGTAATGCATCCACCAAACCATTTTGGAAATACTAGTCGATTTTATATTTCGTCTTATTTGACTATTTGACTTGGACTTTATTTAGACTGCCATGACCGTATAGATTTCATTTCAATCCAGTTTATTTAAACGTTTCTTTCGAATGAGGTTGTGTTAGAATCATGCAGTGACTATCCGCAAAACTTGCTGAAAGGAATCAGGGATCTCATGGAATGTTTTACATTTTTATCTCTATACTTTTCACTCTCTCTCCAAATAGTTTATGTTTATTTAAATACAGAAACATGTTTTCACAACAATTCACGATAAAATTGCGGGTACAATCCCATCCAAAATGTGACCACCGCATTAAACTTTCAGTGTTCAACCATAAGCGTCACCCAAAATAAAATTACCGCATGTACCAATGCGCCCTCATGACCAATTATGGCGTACCGATCCTCGGTAAATTTCAAAGAAACGATATTTTATGAGTTAAAATGTGGCTACATCCATCGTGTACGGAAGAGCACTTGAATTTATGCGCGTAATTAAGTGGAGTTTGCGATGGGGCCCGAGCTCGGCACTTTCCAGCAGTAAATGGAATTTACGTACGCCTCCTGTCGAACGTATCTTGAGTTTTTGGTTTAAAAATGAAAACGGAGCGTGTTGTTTACTAGCATAAAGGTGGATTTCAAGTGGTGAGCTTTCTGCGCTTTGGTGTAGCTGTCTGCCTGGCTTGATGTCCACTGCTGGAGATAGGGCTTCTTTTTTATCGAAGCGGACGGCATATTTGCTTGATACATTTCTTCTATTCTCGTTTCCTATGCTATACCAATTGGTAGCTGGACCGACTGTACACCAGAAGTACCTTAAGCATTGAAGCTATTAAAGGCTATTAAGGATGTAAAGATTTTCGTAATTGTCTGCCTTTTTCCAAGTATGTTGGAGTCGGCTTCCAGCCTAACTGGATGCAGACTGCCGACTGTCAACCTGTCTTCAATAACCCAGTTACAACTAGATAACACGATACCTCTTGGTAAGAATGGTTGTCAGACTTTCCGGACACTAACTACCTGTATTGACAGTCAAAATTCTACAAATGACAGCCTGGTCCAATGGCTTAACGTGCTTTCCGAGGCACGGAGGTAACTCAGTATGTGGTCACCCATCCATAGACTAACCTAGGCAAGCGTGCGCACGAGCTCCTTATGTAAAGATCTCCATGCAGGTGGATTATTATCTGATGAAAATACATTTAGAATATCTAATGATATTATTTATATAAACATCAATATGCAATGTAATTATTTTAATTGACTCTCGTAGATTGGTTGATTGCTTCTATTCCCATGTACTTATGAAAAATATAAATTGCAGTTATTGACGCTAAAATATTACACAGCAAAATGTTCGGCGTTTGTTGGAAACTTCATCTGCTCGACAGCGCTTAAATAAAACAGCTTTTGTGTAGAATATAAATTCCATTTCTATTCCATATTTTTTTTATTATGCGGATATTTTTTTAGTTCTCGACATTTAACTGTCCAGTTTAATTATTTTTACTCCCGTTTATATGATGGACAGATTCATTGAAAAATATTGTTTGAAGATTATATCAGTAACTGAAAGTAGCATTTGCTGAAATTCAAATGCTAACCCTAATCACTTTACAAGCAGAAACTATAAATAAATAATGTAAAATAAAAAGTTTACAGTCACAAAGAAACATACATTGGTAAAAACCTGATTAACAAGATGCTAATTACCTACACTTCAAAAGTTTGTATTCAGATATTGAGCCCTGCCTCTCAAACTAGGATAACTGGTTCAGCTGTGAGGTTACTTAAAATTGAGATTAGACAACTGCGGACTATGCCAACTTATTGTTCGTGTGCAACAGTGTGGTTATCTGTTCAGATAAACGCTATAGCTTATGACTTGGTTCTCAAAAAGGTTTTTACTCTGTTACCGTGAGAGAAAAGGGTGGACCAAGGATGCTGAATGCGATATATTGCATCAAAGTAAAAAAAAAAACTTACATTAAACGCATTGAACTTCAACTTTAAAATACACATGAGATTAAAGTGACATTCATCCATCATACCTAGCCTTTTCCCAACTGTGTTGGTGGCGTCGTCGGTTCCCTGTCTAACCGGACGCAGTGGAATACCAGTATTTTACACGAAACGACTGCCTATCTGACCTCCACAACCCAGTTGGTACTGGGTTGTACGGTTTCAAGGGGTACAGTCAGTGCACCAATATGCGTGCACTTTCCTAAATTTAAAAGCAATGTTCGCGAGAAATAACGATTGTAACTTGGAGATGGGATCGTTTTCATGAAAACGATCCCTATGGTCGTAACAACATGCAATTTTAATCAAAACAGTAGGAGGAAAACTCTTTTAAAAGTTGTTAAGTGTTTACATGTTGGTGCTCGTGACTGTACAAAGTGACATTTTATATAGAAATACAAATTGTTTCAAAGTTCCTGCTATTTAGATAGACTTTACTAAGATCAATGTCGGCACTTCGGCAGTCGTAATATACGTCGATACGGCTCTCGAAGGTCAAACCAATCTTAAGTATTATTTACGTCAACACCAGTAGTCGTATTAGCCATGACCTGATCTTCAAAAAAATGAATAATAACCAAAATAACTGGTTCAATTTGTTAAAACGTTTATCAAAAAAAACTTCAGAAGCTAAAGTTATTTTTAACTTTTTGTTTTTTTTTTTGAAGTCGGTTTTATTTTTTGCAAAAAAAGTTTTTATTTTTCAATTTTTAGTGGTTCACATGTGATTGGTACACATGGAAAGTGCATACCGTTACAATTACAACAAGCCCAAACACGACTAGGATACATTGTCTCATTATGGAGTTCCGTGACTCTTGGCTTCATCATCCGATCTGATGGTAGAATGGTTCTCATCAAACGCAATTGCTTCATTTGTTGCAGAAAATACCAAAATCGCTGTACGTTATCCTATAAAATTTGAAGAGTTCCCTCGATTTCGCCAAGATTCCATCATCAGATCCCGACTTGTTGGCTATGGAACCAACTTGGAAGTATACCCTTTCAAACAAAAAAAGAATTTTTCAAATCGGTTCAGGCGTCTTTGAGTAATCGGTGAGCATACATAAAAAAAAAAAAAAATACATACAGTCGAATAGAGAACCTCCTCCTTTTTGGAAGTCGGTTAATGAACCACCATTCGTTTTACCGTCACTTTGACGCAGCAATCTAACCATAGGTTCTAAGCCCGCATGTAAATAGGCTTGCGAAAAACTTTTGGTCAAAGGATCCTTTACGAAAAGCGGGAAAAGCTATTTGTGGACATTACCCTTATACGCCAAACTTCAAGTGAGCATCCGAAATTATATTACATTTAATTTAAGTTCTGTTACACTGAATTAACACAACAATTCAAACCAATTAATTTGAATTGAACAGTTCTGTAGCTTGTTAGTTTCAATTATTTCATTATCTTCATTTACTTAAGTAGTACTAGTCGAAACAGAGACGCTATTACGTCAGACTATCTTAATAGAACGTCTAGAGGAACTTCACTTGGCTCTATGAACTTTAAGCAAACAAATGAAAATATGAATTTTCCATTCATATTTATTATTCATATTTTTTGTTTAAAGTTCATGGAGCAAAATAACATGGACGATATTTTGAGAGAACACCAGATGAACGTACTCAATTTGATTTATTTTTTCTGTCTTAAATTGATCCAATCCTAGATTAATTCCTAACCAACATCTAATTGAATTTAAGCATTAAGAAAGCAAACCAATCTTACCTTACTTTTTATAACCTTATGAAAATCTCAAAAACGTATTAACAGTCTCTAACAAACAAACTGCAAACAAACTCTCAACAAAATAAAAGATCAAAGACATGACTTACACGCGTCCATTGTGTCTCCGTCATCACGTTTCATATTACATAGGAACAGTACGGCAAACTGTTATAATGAAGTGAAATATTCATCAGCAAGCGTCTGGAGACCTGGCTACCACCCCGAAAACGTACCTTCTAACTGCCTTATTATGATTTTTACACGCTATGTGGCTATTAAACCATTTTGGATTAACATATGAGATTTTGAGATTATAAGTGTTCTAGTTTTAAGTAACTATTCATGTGTCATAATGTTCGTGCTCTTGTCCCATCGTACCTTTACACGTTTTTTTCTACCATTCTCCCCTATCAGACGTCACGGCATCATTTGTCCTTTCTCTAAAGTAACTTTTCAAGTCTATGGAAACTAAATACTTAAATGAAAAAAATCTCTGAGATCCTTCAAAGGCAAATGCTACAGAAAGATCCGTAACAAATGATGACATCATTCACCAGGTATATTAAACAAATAAAAATCAAAGCTGGTGAATTTATATGATGCGTCTTGTATAGCAAATATTTCAAAAGACATGATTTCTCTCTCCAACGGTGTCGATTAATTGATGGGCTATAATTATGTCTCGCTTTAAAGCTGCATAAGGCTGATGAGATGGACTCTTTGCCATAATCAGTACGGTTGGCAGAATGTAATTAGTGATCACAGTACCCACGGTGTTATTAGCTGACATCACTGCTGCAATTTCGATCGTGCGTTCGTTAGCAAGCATTTGACTAATTCATTTACCTATATAACATACATCATATAAGTTTCCTGCTATACAGTGCAAGTGAATTTCAGCGAGGAAGAGGAAGCTACAATTATAGATATTTCTCACACTCATGTTCACTGCATGTACTATGTATATTTAAAAATCAACGCCTAAATTCATTTTGAATGCTAATTCTATCTGACTGACTCACACTGGGTTACATTTCTTCTTCTCTGGTATTGCACAAACAAAAATGAAACGATCAGTCTGCAGTTTTGAAAGTATTAAAAAATCATCAACGCATTTCCCTCGAGTGCCTTAACCAAACTTCTCGTTTTATATTTCATTAAAAAACTAGTAATTATAGTAATGCACCTGTTTTCGTGAAATAAAACAAAGTTAAACAGAATAAGCCGACGACGGTCCCGCGTCGTTGAATTTTTGAGGGCCCCGTGTGAGACCGGCGCATATTTCGGATGAAAATCTGCTGCGGTGTCGCGTGGTATGAAAAAAGAAAACTCGTTTGCATACAGTTCGACATACGAGTGAAGCGACGTGTTTATGATGAGACGTCAGAAATTATGATTGCATTTAAAATGAGAGATGAGAATGCGAGAGTGTTTTGTTATCTTAGAATTTGTATGATGAGTAGCAATGTACTCGTAGGTATGTAGATATGTGAAAAGCTATTAACCTGAAGACGTTGAATGATTTTCTCATTGTTAGGGTTGTTTTAAGTTAAAAAAAATAGCGTTTTACTACACTGTGCATACCTAAGGCTTTAAATGCAGCAGTTATTTAATTGCGTAAATGTGCAACCGGCTCAGTCTAAGCATTCAACCCTTTTACGATCTAGGTTGCTAAGGCGGTCACGTATGGTCGGTCGTGACGTCATCGAGAACAAAATACGGCGGTCGGTCGCCACTGACGTCAGTGTCAAACTATTGCTATATAGATCACAATGCATACTCGTACGCGACCGAAAGTCAGCGCAAGACTTGATGTCTTGACTTCAGGTCTTTAAAATTTTAACACAGGATCATTTTTTCCTCCTATAAATCGTGCAATCTTTGGTGGCAAAGAACACACCACTCGTACAAAATAGTACACCAGCGGTGACCCCATTTTTCTCAGTCGACTTGCAAGATTTAAACATACATGAAAGTTTATATGGATGATTGGAAAAGCAGTGAAAGCAAAAGTCGAGAACTTGGTATAGATTGCATTTCAAGTATTCATTGCTGTGTCGGAGACTGTAAAACTGCAGCTCGGAACAAATTCGTGGCGTTGAATTTAAAGTGACAAAGATATATTTCCTTCTCTGTCTTGTAAAGAAACAAAGCTGGGAACAAACATTTCAAGATAAATATTAAGAAAAATACTAAAATTAAGTTTAGCAACCTGTTGCCTGCAGTGAGACTTATTAAAAGTAAACATGCTTCATACTATTTTCACTAATAATGTAAACAAAACATAATTATAAAACTACGACAGTCGTAGTCCTGATATACTGAGAGCCTTGATACAGTCACTAGGTATGTAATTAGCAAAAAAACATAATTCAACATACTCTTATTTTTTCAGTTAAATCTAAATTAATTCCCAAAATAATCCGTCTATATTCATTCATATCCCAGTTATTATATTCATCCTACCGTAAAAACGAACCACAAAGTTAGAATGCTCGTAACTTTTACCTTATGTCAAGTTATAACAAACTTTTAATCTCTTATGTTATCCCGTCAACGAAGCAGACACAGAATAGATATTTAAAAAAAGGTTAACTGCATAAACCAAGCGAAAATGTATCGCACAAATAAATTACAGTGTGGCGACATCTATCATTTCACATGTGAACTACGCATCACCTGACGTCACGCGTAGTAGTGTCATCTGCGAGATTCGTAACAACATGCCCAACAACTGCCGTTCGAATCCTCAGACATCACTATCGCCTGCAGTGCAAGTACGTAAAATTTTATAAGACTCGTGTTGATAAATTTGACAGTTATTCTCGATAAAATGAGGTTTTATCTAGTCAAAAACTCATTTTATCGAGAATAACTGTCAAATTTATCTAATCGAGTCCTATCGAATCCTACGTACTTGCACTCCCTTTCAATGGGCAATGTGGAACTATTCATTCTTTAACTGAACCTATCTCAACACTTTAGCATGAAGTACCAAAAGCTAGTTTCAAGCAATCAAAAGGCTATAAGCTAGTTTTAAATGATACAAATGAATCATCACTACATATTATAAAACAAAGTCTCCCGCCGCGTCTATCTGTCCCTATGTATGCTTAGATCTTTAAAACTACGCAACGGATTTTGATGCGGGTTTTTTTTTAATAGATAGAGTGATTCAAGAGGAAGGTTTTAATATATAATTTTACGCAGGCGAAGCCGCGGGCATCGGCCAGTAAAAAATAAACAGGAATCTGTAATAAATAATTAGGGAATCTCTTGGTAGAAGCACGTGATGAGGAGGGACGCATCGCATGTGACTAAAATAATAATGAACATAAATCTTGATTGATGGAGAGGAAAAGGAAGACCAAGAAAACTATGGATGGATTTTGTGAGGATTGAAATAAAAGAAATAAGAGTAAATTATATCAAATGATGATAGCGACAGTTGACGGGAAAGAACGTGTTGCAACACGGGACAACGGTAGAAAGATGATGAATAAATAATTAATAAATGATCTTATTTCTTTATTTCCGGCCAGTGGCACTTGACTGGCAGTCGTTTAGGATTGCTTTAATAAGTACTTGTCCATGTGTGCGCGCGACTTGATTCACTTGTTGTTTTGAGCTGGCCTTCTGTGTTTTTCTGATCTGTGGCACAGGCGTCTACTAGGCTACTAATTGTATCACGTATAAGCACTTTACATTTTTTTGATTACACATACTGTTTGTACGTCTGCGCGTCGAAACGCGGTTTGTTGACGAGATAATGAAATTAATGTAGGTACTTGTGTTCGGTACATTTATATGAATTATTATATTTTGAGGCTCTGTGAAGTTATAAATATTGCAGAATAAATATTTATTTTGTTTTTCAGTTTTCTCAAATCTATACAAATGAATGTTTTTATTTTGTAATTTCGGCAGTTCCCAAAAAAGGAATAAATTGTGACTCATTTAAAAAAAATGGGGATTTTGTTATTTGATTTTTGTGGGCATTTCCATTTTATATTTCAACTTGGCAAGTTGTAACCAACTTGAAGTACTTTATTTAATTCACTGCAAAAATACATTAGAACACTAGTCTTGGAAAATGCCTTCTACCTTGCTTAAAACATTAAATAAACATGCCTGTTCAGACCGGACCCTTGTCTATTGAGTAGTCTTTAACAAAACACACCAGCGACACATCAAAAACAGGGAAACAGGATTCTTATCCAAACTTAACAGAGGTAAGAGCCCCTACAAGATTACTTATTAAGTAGATTACCGGGCACGGCAAGTCGGCCCCAACTGCGGAACCCATTCAGGGTTCGTAGACGGGCGATGAATTTTTGAGAGGCCTTCACAACGTGTGTGAGACTAGCGACTGAAAGCTTTTTTTTTTTTCAGAAAAGGAATCGGCGTCGCAGATAATGAGAGAGACCGACTACTTAGAAGAGTACGGTAATGGAATGTTTCTGGCATCACACGATTATGTTTGCGGTACCGGCTGGGCTTTGTTTTAAATTTCGTTTGTGGCGCAGTGTAGGAATGACATGTAGACCACAAACAGAATTTAAACAAAGAACAGGTTGTTTTTTTTTGTTTTTGAGGTGAAAAGACCTCTATTCTATTATAAACCAGCATAGCTTGAAGCTACCGAAATAATCCGACCAGTGTTGGTTACAAAAAAAATAAAAGTCTTTCTGTTTATCACCCCCGCAGCATAAATTCAAGAAATGGACTAGATATTAATTTCAGAACTACAAGGCGGTAATGAATAAGGGGATTTTTAAAAGGAGATTTTCATTATTTATTTCCGACGCGTGCAAAGCCGCTAACATTTATTTATTCACGCCCCTTGCTTCTTATCTCTAACGTTTATTTTATTTTGGGTAACATTGTAAGATTTCAGTATTCATTCCCAACAGTACAGAAACATGATTTAATATTTTAAACGGGTCGTGTCACGAAGGCTTAATAAATAATTGAAACATTCAAGTACTAAGAGAAAGAAAAAAAAAGAAAAACTACTAAGTATTTAATTTTAACAACAAATAGAATTTTAGGCACATTTTATTAAACTTTTATCATCATCAGCCTCTTAATGTTCCCACTGCTGAGACACAGGCCTCCTCTCTATGAGAGGGAGTGGGCTATAATCCACCACGCGGGCCCAGTGCGGATTGGTAGATGTCACATGTCTTCGAAGTAAACTTTAAATATTTTAATAAACCTTTTGATGACAAAAAAAACAATGAGCTGGGAATTTCGTTTATGGTACTAAAAACGCCATTTAATAATTATCTATATTTAATAAAATATTGAATAAATTCAAATATAAAGCGGCTTTTCGTAATTGTTATATTGGAAGCCATAGAAAACAAAAATATCAAATCACAAATAAGTATACCTGAATGAAAACTGGTCTAAGTTTAGCGGTAATCGAAATCGTATTAATTTGTCATTTTCACCGCAGCTTGAATGGTAAACAGAATAATATTAATACCTTTACATCAAAAGTGCCAGACAAACAGAAGGCAACGCTTCCTTGATTATAATCCATGTTTGTGTTTATCTGTAAAACCACGGGAAATTAATTACACGGGTCGGGTGAAATTAACTAGAACATGAATAATAATCAGTGTGCGACCTTGTGATTATAATTATGGTAAAATTATGATCAGTAGAACTGAAATGAACTGTACTAAAGAATAATTGAACATTTCCCATGTTTTTTTTTTCCATTTGCATTTTTTTTTGTTTGAGTGTTATATAAATAGTTTTAACATTTTATGTGACGTTTGGAGGCCTATATGTAATTATGGACGCATTTATAGTGGATGTCTGTTGGTCAAAATTGTGATACTTTTTTCTTCACTCTATAAAATTAAATTAACATTTGGAGTAGTCTTTTTTACAAAACAATAATAATAATACAGTAAAACTTCTTAAATCTAAGAATACGAAGGAATTTAAAAACAATCGCCTCCTAAACAGGATTCATATGTGGATGAATTTTGTATGGATGTTGGAAGACCTCACACTAGGTGGACCGATGACCTGGTGAAGGTTGCGGGAATCCGTTGGATGCGAGTCGCACGGGACCGGTCATTGTGGCGACGCTTGGGGTAGGCCTATGTCCAGCAGTGGACGTCTTTCGGCTGAAATGATGATGATGATGATGTTCTTCATTTTTCAATGAAAAATTTCATGAAGCACATTGCTTATCATAAAATCTTTAGTATTTTTTTAAGTAAAACTTCTACATTTTAACTCTATTTTGGTTTTTAGCCTTCGTCCCTGTCCGACGCCTTTGCAGTTTGCTTAACAAATAATTTCAATGATAAGTATTTACTTAGGAACATAAAAATCGTTTTCAACACGCCAATGTAAACAAAATTCCTTTAGGGGAAAAAAATCATTTAGATATTGCTTTGAAGAAAATGTTTGTGTTTATTACCTGTTTACATTAATGTAATAATTTGATCGGTAATATTTTTTTTAATTTTCAGTTCATTTTCCTAGCTGTTAAAAGATGGCTTTCAATTCAAATTTGTTACTTCATCAAGTCAAGTTCAAGTCATGACTTAGTTCTACTTGGATTTTATAGAGTTTTGAAAAATTGGTAGATGTCAAGTAAGTAAGTAGTATGTCTCTTTAGTATTTGATTGGTACATTAATAAATCATATTGTAAAATAGCAATAAAAGTCAAATACCAAACAAACAATAATAAAGGTCGACAATTATCTTCAACTGACACCCACATCCTTTCAATATAATCCCTTAAATACACGCCAATGAGTAAATACTTTCCTACATCAATAGAGCCGACAGTGGTTGACATCTATTGACCCTTAACCCATTCATCACACCGCCATCTGTGGGGACAATCGGGGCAAAAACAAAGGGGCAATGCCAATCACGTCATGCTTGCTAAATAATCATTAGAGACCGCTGGGACTCAAAAATAAGTAGGTATCTGTTGTGGACATTCGTAATGATGTCGATGGGAGAACGACGGAAAAATATTGCGAACATTTTGTTTGGCTAACTGTTAAAACAGACAACCTTTGTTTGCGAAAAGTAGAAAATACCGGGAAAATGGGTTTATGGAGTGACTCGACGTAAAGGTAATAAAAAAAATATCAATACTTTGGAGAACAATAGACTTCCAGACTCGACATAACGGGACTCGACATACAGGGAATAAATCATTTTAACAAGTCTATATACTTTTTAAAAAAATAGAACAAAATGAAAAAAGCTTATAAAAATAGTTTTCACAAGCTTTTATAAACTTGCTATTTCTGTATATTTGTTTTGGTCTTTTGCAACTGAATTTTAAAACAGTTTTCCAAAACCAATTGAGCTGAAATTTTGCATACACGTTTAGTTTGGATGACAATACATGGTTAGCTAAGCGAAGTCATTCGAAATCCAATATAGCGGACTCCCAAGATGGCGGACTAGTTACTCGTATGTTACCAGTTAACGAGTGTGTACAAAGTATGTTTTTCTTTGGTACCCATCATAATTAAACTCAATAAAAATAATATGAGGCAGGAGAGCCAAAAATTTCACATTTTCCGTACCTACATGACACGTTCTTCAACAGATTACCTTCCAGCCTCAAGACTTAAAGTAGACACAACATATCTGAACATTTGTATGCATGGTGGTGAACTCTTTGCTGGCTCGAGGATCCTCGGCGTTATTTTTTCTTTTACATTTTATGCCCTTATCGTTTTGACGCGCACTTTCAACTCTGCATGTATCGTCCTTAACAAGCACGGATTTCTTTTCGAATGAGAAATTCTGCTGCGTTCAAGGAATATTTTGTTTTGCGTCTGTTTCTTTGAGATTTAAATAAGATGCTACTAGAGGTTCGTGTGCAAAAATAGCTGATTCTTTGGGAATATTAGGTGTTTCTAGCTGCATTTTCATAAAATCACACCTGTAATCCCCGAAGAGGTAAGCAGAGGTGTACCTAATAGTACACGTCCTTTCGCTAGTTGTGTTTAAGTCCCATGTAGTATGGAACGACCCTGTTACCATCAACCGAGCGCAAATTTAGGCTCATACTGCTACTGTAACATTTCTAATGAAAAACCATCGTGAGGAAACCAGCACGCCTTAGAGATATTTTTCGGCGGCACGTAAAGGCAAGTCAGAGGCCCGTGGGCGGCATAAAAACTCTGACACCAGGTTAGCCACTAACTACATGATAAAGAAAGAAATGAAAAACCCAATAACACTTTGTCCAACCTCATGCCCAGCAGTCGCAACTATTAGACCAGCGACGAAGTCAACTATAACACAACTATAATAATATACGGTACGGTGTCACGGTAAAATTTTCAAACACGTTATATTGCAAAATAACTACAGAGATTGCAAACTCTCGAAATAATGTCAAACGAACATACTGAATTAACATACTATTTTTCGTGAAATGCATGCGATGGTAGTCAACTCACGCGGTGTGGAGGGAAAGAGGGGTCCCCCTTGCCCAATGGTACCACTCTCATGAAAAGATAATGTAGGTACCATTCCTGAGAAATACCGATTAATATAACCTAACCTTAAAACACTTTATATTCCCCTAAAAAGCGTAGTCGACGGAGCACCGCTTCGCGGGGCCCCTACTTCCAAGTGCAGGGTTTAAAGGAACCTAACGGGGGGGTGCCCCAAGTCCCGATTATGGGGGCAGAGATACTTCCGTATGTTCAGTTGACAATATTTCGAGAGTTTACAACCTCGCTAGAGAGATTACAATCTAACGTGTTTGACAATTTTACGGTGACATATACATGCAGTTATCCAACTATTTAGAATATTAAGGTCCATGTTCACCAAAAAGTTGACGCTCTGATTATCTAAAATCTGCTGTTTAAAACACATTTTTGTATGGGAACACGTCACAGTGACAGCTGTTTTTAGATAATCAGACTGTTATCTTTTCGGTGAACATGGCCCTAAGTAATAAACTGGTAAACGTGACTACCAATCGAATCGTTTGAATTATTTTCTGTTTATTTCATTTAAAATATAAATACATTAACACTTCATTACAGAATGTCGAAGTATTAAAATTGTTTGCAAAAACATTTTTATTAATAACATCCATGAAATACAACTAAAATCAACTTCAGTTAAAATATTTCTGAATTCCTGATTAATTTGGCGGAGTGTTAAGTTAGTTTTTGTCACAAATTAAAATTAATATCAGTTAGGGATCGCTGTCAAAGTCTCAACATTAATCATGATTAAAGTTAGACATGGTATAGATTTAGATGACTGGTTTAAGCCTTCGATTTAAATTCGTATAGATGTGATTAGAAATTGCCTTAGCCTTTTTTTAAGGGGCCTGCGGAGCGTGCGTCGTTCATACATACGTAATACCAAAATAATTCGTAAACCAAACATATTCTTAAGGAAGTATGTATTTATTTCGATTGAATTACATAATATCTAGGTTCCCAAATATATATTATGAATGGACATTGATTTAAACAAGAGTTATGAGAAAAATAAGTTTTCTATGGAAATTTTAAATTCCTCATATCTCGTCTAAATATCATTGTCCTTTCAAAATATATATTTGGGAACATAGATATTCTATATTACAATCGAAATGTATACACACTACCTTAAGAATATGTTTGGTTTGCATAATATTTTGGTATTACGTCTGTATGAAAAACGCATGCTCCGCCGGCCCCTTAATCACTGAATTTGTTTTGACATCAATTACCGACAGTGTTTCTCTCATCTTCCTGGCCCATTCCCAACTATATTGGGGTCGGCTTCCAGTCTAACCGGATGCAGCTGAATACCAGTATTTTACATAGAGCGACTGCCTATCTGACCTCCACAACCCAGTTAGTACTAGGTAATACGATACCCCTTGGTAACACTGGTTGTCCGACTTTTGGGCCACTACCTGTAATGACAGCCGAGACCAACGGCTTAACGTGCTTTCCGAGGCACGGAGAAAACTCGGTTTGTAAAGGTGGTCAACCATCCACGGACCAACCTAAGCAAAAGCCGCTTAACCTTAATATCAACTCGGATGGCTGTTATTATTTAGCCACAATCACCTCACCGTCAGTATTTCTAGGTTAGAAATAAATTAATTTAGTAAGCAAGAGATTGATAGCACTTATTGTAAAGCACTAATGAGATTATTAAGTGTGCTTGAACAGATAAATAGATAAACAATTTGTTAGCCCGGGAGGTTCCGTTGCAAATAAAAAAGTGATATATAGGCTGATTTTGTGATCGAACGTTATTGGTAATATAAGATATATTACCAATAACCACCAATGACCAAGACCGTCAGCTGCTCAAGTAGCGGTGGATGTAGGATTGGGACGTTACAGAAGCGGTGAAATTAATTATAAAACATATGATTGCACTAGCTGTGGTCGCGCGGAGACCACGGCTGGTGCAATTCGGTCGAAATGTCGGGCTTAAATTAAAGGTAAATTCGCGATAAATACCCGTTTTCATATGTTTTGTAATGTGTTCTGATCGTGAAAGTTTAAAAAACACAATTGGTGAAAATAAATAAAAAAATAAGTCACAGTACGCCGGCTGAAACTTTTTTCATAAATAGTTTACTCATCCAAAATCGTCAGCTGCATGGTGGCGGGGGGATTATGCATCAGACGCTCGCATTGAGTTGTAAAACGAACACGCCTGACGGAAAACTTACAGCAATCTATCACATACTCTAACTCTTGATCCCACTGCTGGGACACGGCCTCCTCTCAATGAGAGGGAATGGGCTATAATCTACCACGCGGGCCCAGTGCGGATTGGTGGATGTCACATGTCTTCGAATTTTTGGTTCTAGGACATGCCGGTTTCCTCACGATGTTTTCCTTCACCGTTTTGAGAGCAGCTGTGATGAAATAAATTACACAAAGTAATGCGCCTGTCTGGGTTCGAACCCACGACTTACTGTTCGTAAGTCGGGGCCGCCACCACTGGGCCACCGCTGCTAACTTATCAGTTAGTCGAGATCTATTGAACAAGATGGCAACACAACACCTAAAATGCAACGGTACCTCCCGGACTATGTTTGTCAGTGTCAGTTGCCAGACACTTTGTTAGTCAAATTTTTTTTCTGAAATTCCAAAAGTAACAGATTAAAACCTACTTAAGAATAATAAATTATTCAAAATCATTAGTAAACTTTTTTGCTTTGAAGTCTAAAACTGAAAAGTCTCTCAATAGTTTTTAGTACCTCTTTGGAGGGAATACTTAATTAACTAAATCAAACTTTTTAATATTATTTCAAGTGCTGAGTTAATAATTCTAGAAACAGTATTTAAACTAGCAGCTGGTACCTACAAATGGTAATTACTTTGACGCTATTGTAAGTCAATTAAAATTAGATGAAAGCTGCGGTTACCTTGCCCTTAAAATTGAGGTCGAAAAGTTTAATTACCGTTCTATCTTTCAAATTGCCAGTAACAAATGAGTTATGAAGTAGCTGTGCTGATTGGCTAATATGGAGAGGCATGTAAGTTACACTGGCGTAGAAAGGCATATCTATTGTTTTTTCCGTTCCATGGCAAGACTCCATGGCTCGTCGACGATATTCCATTATACTTCATTCATTATTTTGTCTATCTTTAACAGTCGTTACGGGTAGTGAGTGGCCCGAAAGTCAGGCAACCAGTCTTACTGAAGGGTAATCGTATTCATCATCATTTCAGCCGAAAGACGCCCACTGCTGGACATAGGCCTCCCCCAAGTGTCGCCACATTGACCGGTCCCTTGCGACTCGCATCCAACGAATTCCCGCAACCTTCACCAGGTCATCGGTCCAACTAGTGGGGTAATCGTATTACCCAGTACAAACCGGGTTGTTTACAAGCTGGATTCAGCTGCATCCGATTAGACTGGAAACCGAGCCCAACAGAGTTGAGAAAAGGTTAGGGAGATGATGTTGTAAGACTCCATTGATTTGTAACATACTCTGTAGTACCTGCCGTCAATGGACAACACCGCATTAGAAAACTTTTTAAGGATTTGTTTGTAAATACTACTGTAGTCATTTAAGAGGGCTATCACATTTTTTCTTGTATTTGAGTGTTTGAAGAGTTCTACACTCAAATTGATGCAACAAAAATTGTGATATTTATTTAGAACACTCCCGTGAGAAATAATCAAACTTTTACGGGCATTTTTTTTTTATTTGTGTTCATATCTAAACATAATCACACATCAAAACTCTCAGTTTGGATGTGTGATTATGGTTTAGATATGGCCACAAAATAATTATCACTATTTTTCTTGTGATAACCCTCTTAATCCAAAATACAGAACAGTACGAAATGCCTGTGGCTATAAATACGCCTATAAAATTGTATATAAAGTATTAAATAAATAAATAAAACCAAACACAAATGCTGTGTTTAATAGTATATTTATAAAATATACTATTACACACAGCATTTAATATACGATTACCCAGCAGCGAGGGACTAAACGAAGCCATTATATACCAGAGGGAGTCAATGAAAGCGAGGGTATATTAAATTGGCGTTTAGTCTCGAGGTGCAAACTGTACTTTTCACTTCGAGTGCGAGAAAAATA